>OX183134.1:36364730-37630960 GCA_945261195.1 Cryptosula pallasiana | reverse complement strand
TGAGGATGGGGGTCTATGTAGTCTGAGATGGTGGTAGCTATTTCTCCAAAGTGCATTGCCCGAAATAAGCCGAGTCTTCTCCTCTCTCTTCGGTGTACCAGGGTTTGGCACTCCAATTTTTCGAGAAGTTTGGTTGTGCTTGTCTGATGGTCTGTTCTAGGAATGTTGTGTACATATCTAGCAGCACGTCTCTGGATAGCTTCGAGTTTGGTGGATTGAGCATTCGTTAGTTGGCCATCCCACACTGTGGAGGAATACTCCACAATTGGTCTAACTAGGGTGGTGTACGCCTTTGCTCTTAGGTGGGGTAGTGTAGGTGGGATCACTCTTCTCACGTAACCAAGCCGGCTTGATGTTTTGTTGGCTAAGTAGGTGGTGTTATCATTCCAGCGCAGGCTGCTCTCTAACTTCACGCCTAGATATTTGACACTGGTAGTCTTTGGTATCGCGATGTCACGGAGGAAATAGGTGTTTATGTTGCCTCTTGTTTTTCTTCGACTGAATTTGATGTGCTCACATTTAAGTGGGTTGAATTCCATATTCCAAGTGAGTAAAAAAGTCAAACTTCAAATCAAGTCAAGTCATGCGTTGTTCCAAATCAAATCAAATATTTGAAGAGTCATTTTCAGCAAATCTTTCAATTATCCACTGAAACTATTAGAAATGAAATAAAAAGGCTGCCTGAACCAATTAACCCAAAGTTAGATCACAATATGTGGTTAGCTGGCCTCTAGAAAACAATATTCCAACTTGATTACTTTCGCAAACTTGCGTTCTCCTTCTTACACTTTCGAGTAGAACTTATTTATTGGTATGCCGACCGGTATATATTATCATTTAAATTCCAAACTAATGCTTAGACTAGCCAAATGAATTAGCCAGTTCCATGCAATAGATAAAATGCACACCCAGTAAACAAAACAACCAACCACCATAGGTTATACCGTTCTAAACTCCTTTCATTGCCAAAAAACTGTTACTGTGCCAGCCTATTGCTAATAGTACCAGCGGTACTAGATTATTGATAAATAATAGCAAACACTGAGCATTAGTTTGCATATGTATCAAAGCAGTTATCATTATAGTGCATCATCAACTAATGCATTTCTCACTACAGATAAGTAAATAACCTGGTCGCCATTCATAAACACTCTCAGTTCACCACATTCAAGTCAGAAAAAAGTAGTCAACTGATAATTCAACTTTTGCTGATGATAACTTATACATAAAAGAAAAGGCAGCATAGTTTTCCATGATCCTTGATTACTTTAGGCTAATACTTAGGTAGTTTCTTCTTTTCACTGCTTTTATTTATTTGCTACAATTGAATAATATGAATTAGGGCAATCTCAGGTCAACTACAAGCATTAACAAAAGCTGCAAACATTATCACTGTTTTTATCATGATTTCCTTTATTTTTGCAAATATTTAGTCAACTCTTGTGAAAAGAGGCGAATCAAATACTGATGAAAGTAACCAAATCAAATCACCAGTTGTATCAAATATTTGAAACAAATCATTTTTCAAACATTTAAGTCACCAATTATTTGAATCTCGGTGATTTGGTCACAGCTCTGGGAAACGCTTATGTCACCAAAAGCGATAAAATCACGCATGCGTAATAAAACAGGAAGCCACAAATTATCTATTGTAACCGTATGTCATCGTTAGCTTGTGTGTGTTTATATTTAACTAACGAGGATCGTTTGTGGTTTATTACACAGTTATTTATGAAACAATACAACTGATTTGAAACGAACGAATCTTAGCTGCTGGTAATTAATTATTGCAGTAATGAAAAACAAATGGTATTACTTTTTTTTTAGCAAAAATTCACTTGGTTTTTGTTTTTATTATTTATCACTAACTGATAATAATAAATAATATAATTTATTGAATTATAGCCAATGTTCTACTAAAATCCTTTGTCACCACACAGCTTCCCTAGCTAGACCAAAACTCTGTGATATTTTTTTTTCACATATTTATCCCACAATATAAGCAAATAATAATAAAACCAGCCTGCAAAGCTAGTCTGCTAAACTGCACTTAACAGCACACTGACTGCAACTGCCTCTGTCGGCGTGGTCTAACCAAACGTGACAAACTTTGAGTCGTGGAAATATATGCCCTTCTCGTCAATTATTTGCGGTAGCAAACTACAGAGATTTGGCGATATTTTGTCGTGATGTGGAAAAAAGGTAATTGTAGTGGATTTTCGGGTCTACTATTCCACTAGCTAAACCACTGCCACCAGCTGAACTCCTCGTTCGCTGGCGCAGTCAGGTTGGTAGCTGCCGACGGCCTTCTGCCACCCGTTGCCTCTCTCCAAGAGGTAGCCCTGTGTCAGTATGACTTCGAATCTGAAGTGAAGGAGTATTCTCAACTCAGCAACAAGTAAAGAGGCCCTCGGCTCAGACGTATTACTCAGTGCTTTTGAGTGGAACGCATTTGTTCTACCCCAAGAAGAATAGTAAGGTACAATGTACAATGAGTTATGGCGAAGTTTCTCCTTTTTATAGGCAGAGCATAGAAAGCAACACATACAATTGCCCAATAAAACATAAACAGAACATCATATAACATAGCAAACCAACATACAATATATAAATACTAGCGGATGAAATACAGAAAATGAGTAACCAGCAAGTTTGCCCCATAAGTAGTGGGTGGAGCCAGGGGCTCATTAGTCAATCCTGAGTTTCTGCACTTCCTGTGGTAACTTTTTTGTCTTTATAGCCTTTAGTACTAGATTTGGTTGAAAATACAAGTAGGTGTAAGGTGTATACGGACTTGTTAGTCCACCGAAACTAGTTTGGTTCTTCAGTCTCTGGCAGCAATCTTTCTACCGGACTGGCATAGCCTCCCAAGGCAAGGGTACTCAACATATGCAAGCCAGGACGTTTGATATGCATAAAAATTACTGTTCTGTCCATCCAAAGACTAAAAGTTTGATGTCAGAATAATCGGCAAGTAAGTGCGCACAATTAAAGTCCATAAAATTCCACTACAACACCAGATTAAACAGGTATTGAATTATTACCAGAAACTGTTATCTGGCAAATAGTCCACACTTAATCACTGACAACCTATAAGTGAGACCATCATCATACGTTGTCAGTGATCATTTAAAAATTTTAAACTACTGCCAAAAAATTGCTACCTCTAGATTTATTGTACCAAACGGTAGTTTGATGTCCATTTTACACACGACTGAACATTGCACTTGTATTTTATTTGAGTTATCTTTACTCGGTAACAGTTGGACAACTCCAAGTTTATTATAACTTGTCATATTGCACTTGGATGTAGCAGACAATGGGGTCTTCTTGAACATTAATTTATCAGTTTCACCTTGAGTCAAACCATGCTTCATTTTTTATTATCAGGTGTAGTTGTAAACTTGATGCAAGTCTCTTCAACTGATACAGCCTCAAGTTTAGCTTGTGGTCTTATCAATTAAAATGAATGTCAAAAAGAACCTGTGATCATATCAGTTAGCAGCTGTGTCAAATATAGACTGTGATCATATCAGTTAGCAGCTGTGTCCAGTATAGCCTGTGATCATATTAGTATGTCAAACTAATGATTAAGTCTAGTCGAACAAAGTAATCAACAGTTCAATATTTTAAATAAATAATTAAAACTCACCACAAAAATGTATCTAGCACAAAGTTTTATTGATTGTGACCGATCTAAGCTGCTGTGTCCCCATTTAATTCATTAACTCTCCTTTCACAAACTCTCATCATAGAAATTGTTTCTCCAGAAAGAAGACAACTCTCAAAACTTCATTTGTTCAAAGATAGTAAAGATTTGAAGATTTCTGTAAAAGTATTGGTGAACCCTTCCCTTACGAAACTTGAGTGATTCACGTTTCCTCAATGAATACATTGCAGTCTAACAATGCATTACTCATATGGAGAAGGTGCTGTAGTTTTTGGCCTTACTTCTCCTTCACAGCAGCTGAAGTTTACTAGCAACTTTTTATTTGTCTACAAACATTCATAAAATATTAAAACAAGCTTGCAATCACTTTCGCATCCTATAGTTGCGATCCATCCTTTCTTTGGTGATGATTATTTTCACATAATAGATATGTGCCCTCTACCGCTGGCTTCTTACACAAATGATTAATCAAATACTCCACTGTTACTGACATCGATTTAATAAATAGCATGAAGATTAAATTATTTCCTGTTTAATCTTTTTTACATCAAGAGGGAGTTGTCTGCTTATTCTTGGGAAGAACTACGAATGTAGAACTTGAAAAAATTAGTTGCTGCAGACCAACCATATAGAGTACACATTGTGTGCAGATAGTGTGCATATAATGGTATGGCGTATTGTGGGATACAACAGTGTACGTAGAACTGCATGAAAGAAGATAGCTGCCGCAGTGGAAATGTTCTTGTTTCTCAGGCTATGGACTAGGTTCTTAGTATTTGGTCCAACATTGGGTAGAGAAGTCGAGGTAGGAAAGGGGGCGGGGATGTTTAATATACGCAACAGAATTATCAATAGGGGAAAGTTATTGACCACATCAAAGCTCTGAATCTTGTTGTAGCAGGAGCAGACAACTCTTGTTTACATAGCATTCAATCCTTGACTAGTTTTTTTGGGAAAGTCTTGAAACTTGGAAATAACACAAGTGCTGGGGATGGGATTGAGTGGAGTGTTTGGAACAGTGCTGGGGGGGGGGGGATCAGCTAGGAGTGGATATAGCAGGAAAGGAAATGGTAGTTACGAGGAATTTTGCCAGTGTAAATCTAGTACGGTTTTAGGTTGATTGAAAATGATGTATTATGGCGCTCACAATGTATATTTGTGAAAACAGACAACTGCAGTTTTGAATTCTGATATGAGATTCCCATAGTCAGTGCGTTCATCTATGAGATTTAAAAAAAAAAAATGAAAAAATGGGCTTTCAATTAAAGAAAATACTATTTTGTTTTAAATCCTGCTTAAGCTGTTGGAGACTTGCAAACAAGTTTAGTGTTAAATTGTTCTTTTGTTGACATCTCAAAAAATATTGTTTCTGATTCGTTTTCTTACCAAATACATTAAGTACTAAATTTTTTGCGAATGGTTTAAACAAGTTTTGGTTTGAACAGCTGATTCTCATTGGCTAGAAGATGAAACAGTCGATGTAACTGGGTTATACAATTGTTAGAGTTTGTTTGAGATCTTACAAAAACATTGAATATTTTAGTAAAGTTTAAAGGTCTCATTCGATTCAGATTTGAAAGTGTCTAAAAAAAAATTATTGATTTTGCCAGGGTTTTCTCAAGCAACGATCACCATGTGACTTCAGTGCACATCGTCCATTCTATTATGCTAGTCAAACACACTCTCAAATGTGTTTAGTCAACGTTATGCGAATTATAGCTCTATTTGGTATATAGTGTGTGATGCATATGTTGGTAATACATAACCCCTCCCCCTACATCTACTCACTGTTGAAGTAATGTGGGAGAATTGCATGATGAATAAGTGGTGACAGACCCCACCCACCCACCCTCTATTCAACCCCCCCTACACCCCTGGTGCCCTTGGCATGAGTTAGCACCCCGCCACAGCCCTCCCTCCCCCGTAGCTACTCAAATCCCCCTGAAAAAGGGATACCGGCTACCCCGGGTCGGTATCCCCCTGTACAAATGAATGGAAGCTCCCCTGAACCTACCCCAGGCCTACCCCAGGTCAGAACCCTAACCCTGGGTCCAACCACAGTGATTACGAGAGCCTGTGCCTGTGCAAGAGGAAGGAGCCTTCGAGCCAAGTAGCCAGGTGGCTGGAAGCCCTCTCAGAGTTTCAGTTCACCATAAAACAACGCAATGGAGATTTACACGGAAACGCAAACAGTGTACCCACATTGAAAGTAGAAATGGTGGCCCCACCAAAGACAAAGTAATACAGACCTTCCCAAACCCCTCCCCTACCCCCTTGCCCAGCCCCTGTCCACCCCTCCACTCCCTCAGACCCCCAAGTAGTTGCCATTGCCCATCCACATCCACCACCCCCTGATACAGATCTGATGGAAGCCCAAAAGACCGGCCGTCACCCCGTAGCTGTCATGTATGAAGCCATTCGAAGTAACACCCCCGTAGACCTCCAACAGCTTGAGCTTGGCAGCAATGAGTTGCACCAATTGCAGAAAAGGAGACACTCTATGCAACTCCGCCCGGATGGTGTGCTGGAGATACACCATGCCGGCCAAACCTAGTCTCACTGGTGAGCTGTGTGCCCCCCAGTCTACGAGGTAAAGTCGTGTGGGAGGCCCACGTCATGGCCCACCAAGGTATTCAACAAACACTCAAGAAGTTGAATCTCACCTGGTACTGGCCGGGTATGACGGCCGATGTACGGCGAGTGATCAACAGCTGCGAGACGTGCCAGCGTGCTAAGCATGGGGGTACCAAACCCAACCCCGCACGACAACGCATGTATACGCCAGTAGGCCTTGGCAAAAACTAGTGGTAGATCTAGTTGGTCCCCTTCCTGAGACCCAGCGTGGTAACAAATGGATTTTGGTTTTGGCGGATCATTCTAACCGCTGGCAGGACGCCCTCCCCCTCCCAGACGTTACAGCCCCAGTAGTGGCCACCGCCCTAAACGAGCGTCTATTTAACTATTTCGGTTTACCCGTGCAAATGCATGCCGATCAGGGTGCCCAATTTGAGTCTAGCATGATGAGAGAACTGTGCACCATTTGGAGGGTAGCCAAGACCCGTTCTACCCCTTACCAACCTCAGGCCAATGGAGTTGTGGAGCGAAAAAATAGGGTTCTCGGAGACGCCTTACACTCTCTCCTCCTGAAAAGACGCCCTGAGGAATGGGATTTGGTCCTTCCAAAAATCATGAGAGCTTTTTGCGCTACCCCCCCACTCTACCACTGGTGAAACACCCAACTTTCTTATGATGGGTAGATAGTTGCGTCTCCCCGATCAGCTGACCTACCACCCCCCTCTGCTAGAGTGCGTACCAGTTCACAAATACGCCCGAGCCCTGCAAGAGAGACTAGAAGATGTCCACGAGGCACTGAGAATGGAACAGAAGCAGACTAGAGAAGACGACGGAGAGGAGCCGTCGTTATTCCGGCCAGGAGATGAGGTCTAGCTAAAGAACAAGAGGCGAAGAAAAGGAGAGAACCCCGAGCTTCAACCTAAGTTTGTTGGGCCCTATATCATTGAGGAAGCCTACAGCAACCATACCTACCTAATTGACCCACATGGCCAATGTTCGGTGCAAAATGGTAGCCGCCTCAAACCATACAAAGCTTGCCTTGAGCCCTACGGCCAAGCTCCAGCAGCCATGGAACCAGCTCGCTGTCCCAACATGCGTGGTGCTGCCCCCCGCAGGAGAAGAAGCGCCCCTCCCCTTCAAGACATTCCCTACCCCTCCTAGAGCTCCCTATCCCACTGCGCTTTCTCCCAGCATTGCCATCCCCCCACTTCCCTTATTAGAAAAAAGTACACCACCTCGCCTACAGCAACCCTTACAGGAGACCCCACTCAACACCTCCAGCGAGTTTCGCGTAAATCGACCAAGAACTGGCCGAAATAGAAGCCAAACCCCGAATGTGGGAGTTGCCCCCCCCACCAGTCACTCCACCCCCTGTCGTAGGCCCTGCACCTACTGGCCGCCCTAGGCGTAACGTGGGACCACCCCAACGCTATGGAGAGCCCTGGTGTCATCAAGTAGCTAGTGAGCATGAGCAATTGTTTGAACAACAATATCAGGAGAAAATGAGGCTGTTAGCCAAAATAACGGCTTTTACTGCAAAGACCGAGGCCCCAAAACACCTGTGCGTGGCCTAAAAATAATTGCCAGAACCTCCTCTACCCACACAGAAAATATCATTATCCCCCCTCGAACCCCCGCGGCTGCAGAGTCGTTCAAAGACATCCCCTCCTTGCCCCACTCCACTGAGTCATACCCCCCAAAAAGTAGGACAAACTGCTAAGAAGCCAGACAGAGAGGAAAGTGCAACCCTTTTGCAAACTGGATCTACTGCTGAGAGGTCCGCTTCCATACTTCAGCTGATAATCGATCAATTGCAAAAAATGTCAACCACTAACGATCCGCTTTCACTACAACTAGACTCCGGAGACGACAATCTGCTCCTCAAGGCAGACTTGGCGGAGTACCCACCCCCCTCCAGCACCCATGAAGACGAGCTATTGGGGATCCCCGCTACAGAAGTTCTGTTGCCTACCAATATCCCAACAAGCATGGCGACTAGTAACCATGAGGGTGAGATGGATACGTACGACAACTGAGTTTTGGAAAATGCTACTGTATGCGAGCCCTCGGCCCTAACTACCAGAGAGTTGTCACCCCCCCTTTCTATCCTAGAAGAGTTCCCTCCCCTAACCCCCTTCCCTCATCAACCTCCATACGCCACCACTACCCCAAAGACAACCCCACCCCCGGCGTAGCTATAGCCAGTGTCAAAGACCCCCCCCCCCCCAAGCCACTCCACACTTCAAAGAGTGATCCCGAGTCTACCCTGACCCGGGATCCCCCCAGCCCGACCCGGGATAGGTTAATACCCCTGAAAAAGACCACTCCTAGCCCCCCACCTTGCCACCTAAGTCACCACCCAAATAATTGCGGAGAAATAGAATAAAGAGCCAACCTTCCCCCATTCCATGTGAATCAGCAACCAACCCACACTTAGCTCCGGTTGCACTACCTTCCACCTCTCCCCAGACAACTCTGCCCTCCCCCCACCCAAAAGACCCATGTAATAACTTAGTGTCAACTGTTGCAGATGGAAGGATAGTCAACCCTCCCACGCTGAGGCGCATCTGCACTGAACCCCCACAGATTACCCTGAGATGTGGCCCTCACGCCACCTTCACTCCAGATAGACGAAGAAATCCCTATCTATTCATATATTTAAATTAGAGACTCCGTCGCTAATGAAGCGGAGTATGTGGGAGATTTGCATGATGAGTGAATGGTGTCAGTCCCCCCAACCCCACCCTCTATCCAACCCCCCTTTACACCCCTGGTGCCCTTGGCATGAGTTACCACCCGGCCAGAGCCCTCCCTCCCCGGTAGCTACTCAAATCCCCCTGAAAAAGGGATACCGGCTACCCCGGGTCGGTATCCCACTGTAAAAATGAATGGAACCTACCCCGAACCTACCCCGGGCCTACCCCGGGTCAGGACCCCGACCCGGGGTCCAACCACAGTAATTACCAGAGCCTGTGCCTCCCTGAATTGAATAGCCTTTGCAGAATGGAGACCAGAGCCTTCCCTCTTTCAGGAGCACAGCCTAGGATGTTGCATGTCCTTATAAGGAATGGAAAGTTTGTGCTGACAGAAAAGAGCGGGAACTAGAGCCCAGCCCCAAGCTTCCATGTGCTCTCTACTTGATTGGCTTATCTCGTTATTGTGTTTCGATTATGTGTTATGATTGGCATTTTCCTTGTATTGTATGTTATTATTTGTCGTGCCTTAAAAGGTAACGAAACTGTTCTTTTTACTCTATATATAGAGCTGCTGTGCCTTGAGCAGACAGTTGTTGTAGTGGTAAACACCCTTATATTTGTGAAGAAATAAAGCGTATAAATTGATAGAAACACTAGTAATACGTTTGGGTCGAAGATCCTGTGCAGTTGGTAGCGTCTGTTGAGATTGAACTTGAAGTGAGAGGAGAGACAGAAGGAGAGGAATCTGTTGTGTCAGTAATAGAGGACCCAAATCTATTACAATATGATACAATTTTGTACACAAAGTCAGCCAATAATAGCAGCAAGCATATGTCAAAATGTGCTTGACATATTTTCCCGCTCTTTTTCCTTGCTTGGCATTCATTCACTCCTTATAAGGGCATTTTGGTATTTTTCCACTCCTTATTAGGACATCTATCATTTAGCCTGCTCTCCAAGCCACAGTACTCTGTTAGCTACTTTCTGAGGTGGGCATCCAGCCCTATAGGCCCAAGGCTAACTGTACCAGCTCCTTTGTATACTGGCCCGGGGTAGCTGACCCGGGGTAGACCCAGGGTAACCCGGTGTAGGTTATATATGATGTATAGGGTCTATACAGGGCCTATACAGGGTCGAGGTCCTCGGTATCCATTTTAGTGGGCGAATTTATACCGAGGCGGAAGGGATCAGGGGTTATCTATACTTGTTGATTGACATGACAAGGGATGGAAGTGGGTCTGGGGGTGTGGGGGGGGGGGGGAGCTGGGGGGTTGACTATATCATGTAAATCTCTCACAATATGGTACCTTATACGTAACTCTTGTTAAAATTGAATGTTCAAAGGCCTGTGAATCTAAAAAAATACTTTGTACCTAAAAAAGTCAAAAAAACCCCATTAATTAAAATCATAGTGAAATTTTTGAGTTATTTGAAAGATTCATCAGTTTTTCCAACCCTGGGTGTCTTATTGTATTCAAAGCAGAACAAACAGAGTTAGATAATAAATTATGACAAATAAGTTGTATGATCAAAGTTGTGCACTAGCTAGGTACTGATTGATCTCTTCTGATATCTTATCTGGTTGATACAAAAGTTGGATAGAGGATAATGTCATTTATACATATCTCTAATTCAATCTGTCACGTCCTGCTTTTTCAACTATTACAGCTTTTGAGGATACGACCATTCAATACAAATGGAATGCTCTAAAAATACCTGATATGATAATGGATATGATTAGACTGAGATCTTGCTGCTCTCACAAGTATTGTTTGATAAACCACCAACTATTGTATGAGTTTTCTGGCTATAAAATGGATGTAGCAGTCAAAAATTGTCCTCAATCAAACAATAGATCTCTTACGCAAGTTCTGATGATTTCAATCATGTAAAGCTTCATAATTATTGTTGATATGAGACAGTATTTTTATATGCCAAATAAGACAATTCTTGAATGAATATATATTTGAAAATCTTTTGTATTTTTATCTTCCAAAGATTTTTTGTTGCAGTCTGTTTTATAAACTTTAATGAGGAATAGTAGGTATAACAGAGTTTCCTCTAAATCAAGTCAAAGCCACAAAGTATAAGCTGTTTATTAAGAGTTATATAATATATACCAACTATCTTCACCCTTCAACTGCTCTCTTATTAACTACTTTCAAACAACTCAACTAGCGAGGATGTTGCCATCTAGCCTGAATTTCATCTGCTATTTAACTGTTTATGTGAAAAATATTGCTGCAAAATAAAGCTTAGAGGCAGCTGTCAACTTGTAAATAAATGATCAAAAATATATATATTGTAAGTGAGTAAGAAATAATAAGTATCTGTTTAACCTGGCAGGTGCTTGTTTTTTTGCAGTAAAATCTTAGCGATAAGAAAACAATAAAAATATATTGCAAAAGGCTTGGATCGGGTCTTTAATTGCGACTTTTTTTAGGAATAATAGTTTCCGCATAGAATACTGAGTC
Source organism: Cryptosula pallasiana (assembly GCA_945261195.1). Classification (NCBI taxonomy): domain Eukaryota; kingdom Metazoa; phylum Bryozoa; class Gymnolaemata; order Cheilostomatida; family Cryptosulidae; genus Cryptosula; species Cryptosula pallasiana. The sequence goes on along the minus strand of OX183134.1, from coordinate 37,619,546 downwards.
AATTAGCTTTTTCATTAGAGAAAAACGCGCAGCCTAAAAAAGTGTTAAAACCGTGGGGAAACCCCAGTTAATTACGGGGATTTCCAGAATTTGTCCATTGTTTTATATAAGCCCGCAATAATTATTTTTTGAGATTCCCCGGTAATAAACTCTTTGCACAGGTTGCGCGTTTTTTTCTATTATATTTACCAAAAAGAAATGGATCAACATCGAAAGTTTAGTTCAGGTATTCCAGTGACGAAAGAGTGGCCTGGTAGATTTCTATCGGAGTTGGAAACGATACCAACTAGGATTTGGTGAAATCGATGAAGAGAATTGGCTAGGAAATGACATCATAGCCAAACTAACATCCCTGAACATCCAGAATGAGCTGTGGGTGGATTTGAAGGACTCTGTCGACGTACGTGTCTATGCACAGTACTCTACTTTCAACATTGGCAATGAGTCAACCAGCTATGAGTTGGATGTCAATGGATACAGTGGTGATATAAGTGAACTTCACAGCCACTTACCTAAGTAACAAGAATTCCACTCATATTTCTGTTAACCTTACCATTTTTATTGGAGGATGTCTCAATCCATGAAAAACTCAAAATTTTTTACAAAAAAATATTTTGTTTAACATCAATTGTGTTACAAGTGAACTTGATGGTTGACAAAGATTCAATAAACAACAAATTACGGCCGGTAATAATTAAGAGAGATCTTCTAAAGGCTTTGAGAGTCATAGTAATAACAAAAGCTACAGTTTTGACGAGAATGTATCAACTCATACAATAGGCAAGTAAATGAGTTTGAGAGCGAAACCACAAGTGTGAGTGGGCTTTGTTGTAGTGGACTTTCAGGGCTTAAACCCACTAACTAAAGTCGATAGCAATCCGACAGGTATGCTGCCACCAGCTGTCTTTTATCCTGCAACAGCAACAGGTCAGTATGACACCGAGAGATGTGTAGAAGAGGCTAATATGAGGATGCCAAAATATAGGTACAGTGTGTGCTCAGAAATTAACAACATTAAAATCCACAATATTATTAATAAAAATCTGTGTATTCAAATGTAGATAAATATTAGTAAGTTCACCGATTAAATATGTAATAAATCACAGTTTCCGCAGAAAAAGAACATAAAACAATAAATAGTAAAACTACCTCAAGTTTTTGAGCTATCAAATGTGTTAATCAAACAAATGTAAGTATATCACAATTTTAAAACTTTCATTCTTGCAACCAGAAGCTAAAATTGACCAGCAAAAACTAAGCAAATGATTATTGACGCTTCTAAAGTAACTTGAGAAAAAATGTAATACTGATAATTGGGAAGTCAACGAAATCATTTACCAAAAATATTCTTGAAGCTACCACTGCAATGCATCTCATCTCGTTGGTTACCCAAAGCACTTTTATAGATAATCAATGTGCTATTTACATCATAGTCGAGCAAATTCAGGTAATGATGTTTATAACCAAAAAAATTAGGATAAAAATACAGCAATCTGTCAATTAACTCCAAGTTAAATTATTCACAGCTTTTGATCTTATCTTTTAGCAGCACTGTCAAATATAGCTTGTGATCATATCAGCTAGCAGCTGTGTCAAATATAGCGTGTGATCATACCAGCTAGCAGCTGTGTCAAATATGGCGTGTGATCATATCAGTTAGCAGCTGTGTCCAGTATAGCCTGTGTTCATATCAGTTAGCAGCTGTGTCAAATATAGCGTGTGTTCATATCAGTTAGCAGCTGTGTCAAATATAGACTGTGATCATATCAGTTAGCAGCTGTCTCAAATATAGACTGTGATCATATCAGTTAGCAGCTGTGTCAAATATAGACTGTGATCATATCAGCTAGCAGCTGTGTCAAATATAGCGTGTGATCATATCAGTTAGCAGCTGTGTCAAATATAGCCCGTGCTCATATCAGTTAGCAGCTGTGTCAAATATAGCCTGTGATCATACCAGCTAGCAGCTGTGTCAAATATAGCGTGTGATCATATCAGTTAGCAGCTGTGTCAAATATAGACTGTGCTCATATCAGTTAGCAGCTGTGTCAAATATAGACTGTGATCATATCAGTTAGCAGCTGTGTCAAACATAGCCTGTGTTCATATCAGTTAGCAGCTGTGTCAAATATAGCCTGTGTTCATATCAGTTAGCAGCTGTGTCCAGTATAGCCTGTGATCATATCAGTTAGCAGTTGTGTCAAACATAGCCTGTGATCATATCAGCTAGCAGCTGTGTCAAATATAGACTGTGATCATATCAGTTAGCAGCACTGTCAAATATAGCCTGTGATCGTATCAGTTAGCTGCTGTGTCAAATATAGCCTGTGATCATATCAGTTAGCTACTGTGTCAAATATAGCCTGTGATCATATCAGTCTGAGTCTGTCAAACTAATTATTAATTCTAGCCGAACAAAGCAATCAACAGTTTAATATTTTAAATAAATAATTAAAAATCACCACAAAAATGTATCTAGCACAAAGTTTTATTGATTGTGACCGATCTAAGCTGCTGTGTAACCCATTTAATTCATTAACTCTCCTTTCACAAACTCTCATCATAGAAATTGTTTCTCCAGAAAGAAGACAACTCTCAGAATTTCACTTGGTAAAATGTAGCTGCGGCGGCTCTCAAATGGTAGAGTTTGTAGTGTTGTGCGGGGTTTGGGAGAGAACTGCCCTCCTCCCACCATCACCAGAGGCCACCCTGGCTACATAAAATCTAGTTTGCAAAGAGCTGAGGAAATCTTTGACAAAATACCATTGAACGGTTTGCACTGACTGAACATGACGATTCCTGTTTCCTCAATGAGCCACGTGGAATTTAACAACGCAGTAACAAACGAGGAAATTTCTAGTATAGTATGACATCTTTATATTAAACATAATGGATTCTGGCACTTCCAGTCCATTTTCAGCATCACTAATAACCGCACTCATAAAAACTTTCACATCACCATAGATTTTACTTCTGATGCTCCAAAAGTACTCTGAGAATTGCAAAAACATGTACATGTATATTGTTAGAGCATTTCTTTGTTGGCATCTCAACAGATGCTATTTCTGGCTATTTTTTGCAATCCTATATTTTCAGCACTAAGTTATTTGCTAAGCGTCTGCCTCAGATTTTGGTTTGCGCTGCTGATTTTTATTTGCTGATAGGTAAACACTAAACGTGATTGTGTTATATCAAAGTGTGCAGTAAATGAAATGTGACCAACTGAGTTGGTCACATGACCCTCTGGAACCAAATACTTAAGTGCCTACATTATAACTTACAAAAAAGATTCATTTTCAACAGCTCATAACTGAGCAATATGACAGACTACAGCTTTGAAGAGCCATTTGTCTGAAAGCTCAGAATGTCTTTTAGTTCTCTGAAAAATGGAGACAGAAAGATGCCATTTAAACAAAGTAATAGAGGCCAAAATTTAGTGCTTTGAAAACTTCAAATACGAATAATTATGAAATATAAATTTTGTGTATCATTCAACTTTCGTATAAAATTTTAAATAACCAATTATCAGTTATTGTAATTATTATTTATTTCTACAAGTTAACTATCATTATCAAACCGTAGTTTTAACGTTTGATCAATATTGAAAGAAAAAATATTCCCAAAACTAATTATTTTATACACCTATAAGTGAAATCGATTACTCTTTTTCAAAATGAACATGTAATTAAATTCCATTGTTTATTTATCGATGCTTCACAACAAAGCAGTGCATTGCTGAAACCATTAACTCAGCCTGAGGTTTTTATGAAAACATCATTTACTTATTTTTATCATTAATGGCTCACTCACATCATAACCAGCGCACCAACAACAACTGCAGGTTTAAAAGAGTCAATACTGCAACTTCATTATTACCTGCCATTAGTCAGATTAATTATCAGGCTATATAGCTTTTAACTACAATACAAAGTGGCACTTCAAGTTTTTGGGTGTTTGCCAAATATATACTGGACTGAGCTCTCTGTATGACAGTTATAAAAGGTAACTGGGTGCTATGAAAGTATAGATTGTGACAGTACCTGGCTGGTAATATTTAGTTGACATGAGGCAAATATTTCAATACTCAGTTACGTGTTTTGTTATTTTTTGTCTCTGGTGATTGTCAGCATTTGTTAAAAGATTTTAAACAAAGTTTCAGTAGAAAACATTCAGCTTGTTAGAAAAATAGATTGTACCGGAACCAAATCATGAATATTCTCACAAGCATTGCTGCAAAAGTTTTTCTGTGGTAAACAAATAATTTTTGAGTGATTGCATAACTACCATTTCAGCAGATGAGAAATTAAATAAAACAAAATGCAACTTTGCTCTAAACGGCTTATCCTAATATGAAAGTGTGCTGGAAGACGCTGGCTACACTTTGATTATTTCACTTTGGGTTTTATTATTCAAAACAGTCAGAGTTTTAGCAAGAACCAAATAAAGTGCAGTAATCAAAGTGTGGCGAGCCTCTCCCAACACACTTTCATAAGCCAACCTTTATTCGAGCTCTTACTTATAGTTTATTTTAATAAAGTTTCAAGGTTTTATGAAGGTCACGTGCGCAATCTCAAGTATGAACGTAGAATTTTGAGTATTATCTGAAGCAAAGGTGAAAGTGCTCTGTAATTACTTCCAAGTTGCGATAAGTATACAGCTTCAGTGGATATCGTGCATTCTATCATGTAATCCACAAATACTCTCAAATGTATTCAGCCATTACCATGCAGATCATAAGTCTATTTGGTATTTCATGTATATCTGGTTGGTTATTCGTATATATCCCCCCCTCGCCCCCCCCCCCCCCCTTACATCAGAGTTACAGTTACTTTTGAGGAGAAACACAACACAACAGTGTATCAGATATAGACTGAGGACTTACATAAAACCCTTGAGCATAAATACTGATAGGGTATTGTGTTTAGCATATTGTCACTGCGTTAATAAAACAAAAATGATGATTGTACATGCAAGAGTATATGCTCCTGTATGATGGACAGTTTTTGCGATATTCGAAGATGATTTAAATACATTGTGTTATGTCATAGCTGGTACATCAAAGTTGTTTTCTTTTATCATCTTTTCTTCAGCTTTCAATGAAGAGAGTGCATCAAAAACTCATAACTTGCTGGCAACACTAGCTAGAAACAACAATCACATTTCCATTTAATATTCTTAGCTAATAATCAGAGATGCCTATATTCACAATCCTGGCATTAGAAGACAATAGAATGGTCTGATGGGACAATAGCATTTTACTCACTGCAATAAAATGTGTGGAGATGATTTCAGAGCTTGCTAATTCTGCTAAAAACACAGCTTAGGTTCTTCTGCTATACAAGTTATGTAAGTATTGATACCTTTCTGAGTGTTTGACATTACTAGCCATTGGCTAAAGATATAAAGTAATTTTGTTTTACTTAGTTTAATTATAAAATTTGGGTTAGACTAACGCTGATTGAAATAACAGAAAACTGAGCTACTTGCTGACCATTGCGTTCAATTTTACGCCATAGTTGTTTTCTCTGTAACACGTGTTGAAGTTGTCTTCTCTTAAGCATGTATAAAAGTTCTTTTCTATTATACGAGTTAGCCCAGTTTACACTAAACATGGGTAAGTATTGTTGATTGTATTTAATAATACATCCATCTGTCCGATATTCACATAATAAATGGACAAAAGGCACCTGGGAGAATGTGGCATTATTTCTCTGAAAATCTGTGGATAGATAATAACTTACTCGTACATCATTAGCTTGTGCATTGCAATGCCAAATGACTTTATATCAGGAAACAGTCTCAAGTAACTCAAACTTTTACATTAAAGCGCATGACAATTGTGATATCTTTAGTTTCCATTGACAAGGTTATTTAGAAAAACAAGTCCTAGTTTATCCATTACACCTGATCCACATGATGCATATCTAAAATCAAAGATTACATAACTTGACAGGTGTCTTTTTGTATTTGCCTGATTGAAAGCAGAACAAACAGAGTTGGATAATGAATTATGAGAAATAAGTTGTACGATTCAAGCTATGCACTAGCTAGGAACTGGTTGATCTCTTCTGATATCTTATCTGGTTGATACCAAAGTCGGATAGAGTATAATATCATCTATATATATCTCTAAATCAATCTGTCACGTCCTGCTTTATCAACTATTACAGCTTTTGAGGATACGACCATTCAGTACAAATGGAATACTCTAAAAATACCTGATATGATAATGGATATGATTAGACTGAGATCTTGCTGCTCTTCCCAGTATTGTATGATAAACCACCCACTATTGTATGAGTTTTCTGGCCATAAAAAAAAGTAGCAGTCAAAACCAGTTCTCAGTCAAACAATAGGTTTCTTATACAAGTTCTGATGATTTCAATCATGTAAAGCTTCATAGTCGATGTTGATATGAGACTGTATTTTTTATGCAAAATAGGACAATTCTTGAGTGAATGTTTAGCTGAAAACCTTCTGTATTCTTTCTTCCAACAATTTTTTGTTGCAGTCTGTTTTAAAAACTTTAAATAAAGTATCAATGGCAAATAGTACGTATAAGAGAGTTTCTTTAATCAGGTCAAAGCCACAAATTATAACCTGTTTATAGTGAGTTATATAATATATTTTTTCTCCCAACGATTCTTTTGTTGCAGTGTGTTTCACAAAAATTTATTTAATTATCAATGACAAATATTAGGTATAAGATAATATCCTTTACATCAAGTCAAAGCCACGAAGTATAAGCTGTTTATAGTGAGTCATATAATATAAACCAATTAAGGGTGGTTCACATTGTCAGGGACTGTCAGTGACTAGTGTCACTGATCATCACTGATGCATAACAGAAATGATGTTCACATTATCCTAATTCAACGCCGAATGCAGCCAACTGACAATCGGGAGCAGTCAGTGATGCTATCACTGACAACACCGCATTCACAATAAGCTCGACCTATAAACCACAACAACCAATAGAACGCAGTTGAGTGGTAGCGACTAGCAGTCAGTGATTAGCCGTGATATAGCAGCAATTTCAACTGGTATATTTATAAATAATAAAAAAACTACAGTACAATTTAAGCTCAATATTATTTATTGTAGATATTATCTTCATTTAGAGTCTCAACTAATTTTCTCTTTAAATATTATAATTTGTGAAAACGAACCAATAAAAAGTCAATGACGGATTATTATTTTATTTATTATCCGTCGTTGGGTGATGAGTGGAAGGTTATGACAGTTAGAGCGGTTAAATTTTTATAGGTCAACTCGGACCTATCGCTGACAAACGGCGTTCATTGGTTCACATTGCAATAATGGATCGCCGTAATTCACCGATGTCGGAAAAGTTTGACACTGCCAAACTTTCCCGATGGAGCGGCGTTATGGCGGCGACAACGGTGTTGCATGTTCACATTATCGGCGATAAGACAATTCCCACTATCGCCGTAGCAATCGGTGACAATGTGAACCAGCCTTTATCTTCACCTTCAACTACTCTCTTATTAACTACTTTCAAACAACTCAACTAGCAAGGATGTTGCCATCTAACCTGAACTTCATCAGCTATTTAACTGTTTATGTGAAAGAGATTGCTTCAAAATAAAGCTTAGAGACAGCTGCCAACTTGTAGCAACTTGATCCAAAGAATATACACTCGAAGTAAGTGAAAAATAGTAAGTATTTGTTTAACTTGACAGGTGCTTGTTTGTTTGTTTGTATGTTTCTGCAGTGTCTCAAGGGCAACTGCAAAGACGGTTCTCATAAGCTTGTAACTTGTGTGAGCAGCACCCTATACCTATGCCTGCTGTTAAACCGGCTACTCTTTCCAAAATGCAGAAAGGATCTTTTACTAGCCTGGCTCCATAGTTATTGTAGAGAGTGCAATCTAACTAGAGACCACATTATTTTATGTCCATATCCAACCTGACAGAATGTGCTTTGGGAACCAAGTACTCTGCTCACATCAGGAATCACAGCCAAAATCTACTAGACCGAAGTTGTATCAAACTTATCCAAGAAGCCTGTATCAACCTGCATTGATGATTGGAGGCATTACAGCAATATAGCATTTAATTCTTCCTAGATCTATCCCACATTAGTAAGTGTTTGCAGTTAAAATTTAATTATTGACAACTCAAAAATTCAAAGAGCAGTGATAAGAATTCATTTCACCTTGTAACTCACAAGTAACTTATGTTCGGGCCCGGTTCAACTCACCTAAAGTTTTGCACAAAGATCTGAAGTATTCTAGTAAGATTAAAATTAGCACTAGAACTAGATACTACTTAGACTCTCTCTACTGAAGTCTATAAGTTTTTTGTTGTTGTAACCTCATTAAATGGGATGCTTATATTCAGTTATATTCACTTATATACACATAAAACAAACACAAGTCAATCACTCTGGGGTTTTTAGTGATTAACTAAAATGTTTACTAAACCACTTTCAATAATTTGAGAAGATTACTTGGAACCTATGCTAAGCCTGCTGGCTCGCTGCCAACTTCCATTCTAATGTACCATTTAATTTAGCCTTAAATGATATCATAAAATCATGTTTTGTGACTTTTTACAAGAAATTTTTATCATATGGAAGATTAAATATGTTGATATAAACAACTGATGAATTGAAATTCGAAATCTACATAGAGCTTGGGTAGAATTGTGCAAACAGCTTCAAATTCAGAGCATGCCTTGTATCTCCACCGTTTCATTTTGCAATTTCATGCAGCAGTTGTGTCTCTTTCTTCTATACCAACAGTTACTGAGGTATATCACATGTCACAGAAGGCTCAAAGTATTTGAATGAGATCCTTTGTCAATAGAGATGATTAAATGGACTCACTATAAAATGGCTCACATCATTATAACATAATCATTCTTCCCTCTGTCTGACAGCAAAGTGAACAGCTGCTCAACATGAAGACAGCCATGATTTGGGTGTTTACTGTATTGTTGTTTACATTCTACACCGAGGCAACCGTTGTTGTGAGTATAACTTTTCTACATGCATAAAACACTTTTTAATTTTGGAACAATCGGAAAAATTTGTATTTTTAAAGTTGATTAAAAAATATATCAATAAAAAAGCAACAGACTATTCACAGTTTCATCTTCGAACAGAAGAAATCTCGGTTTCTGAACTAAATTACTAGGTTACAACAGAGTATAAACCTACTATGAAGTGTTATAAATGGTACACTGGTTTGTTCTTACAAACAATTATATGTATTTGACAGGGTAATGCTGAGTACAATAGTTACTGTGAGACTGTAGATAAACATCTACCTAAATCCTGTCTTGATTTCTTGTGTCTTGGATTCACAACCAATGGTGTCTACACTGTCTATCCAACAGAAGATGAAGTTTACTCCATTGATGTCTTCTGTGACCAAACATCTGATGGGGGTGGTTGGACAGTGAGTAGTTAATTTATTTTAATAATTGCGCTAGAAGAGTTACTGTAAAACATCAACCATGAGCCAAGAGATGAGTAAACACTACCGTGTGAATAAAACCATTATTGTGCTCAAGATTGTAACAGTAACAAAGAGCTAAAAGTTTTGATGGCTTTACACAGAATTAAGTAAAACAAGTAATAACAAACCTAGTAGAGAAGAGCCTCTATTGCTTTGTAACATTATTATATTGCCAACCGAAGTTTTTCTACTGTCGCTATTTGCAACCAAATATATTTCGGGCAACACTTTTCCAGTTATATTTACATTGTTACTTGCTCTCTCATGCCGTATGACTTTGTATGTTAAGTGATTCAGTTAGATTTGGTTCACAATCAAACTTCAAAAGAACTTGCTAACTTGAAGAAAATACTATTAGAAATTCGTTTTTTTTGTTTTCAAGAGAATTGCAAGTCACCGAGCTCTTGTTAGTGCTTTGATTAAATTTTCCATTGTGAAATCTCTTTTGGATGTATTTTGTATTCCACTTCGGGCAGGTAACGTTTTGTTACTCTGAAATTAATCTCCAAGAGTTAAATTTAACAGGTATGTGTAGAAAATTAGTCTGATCAGCTAAAACAGTTTTTTGTTTCTGTTAGTTATTAATGAATTTGCGGTAGAATCACAGCTATAATAAAACTGTTCAAGTATCGCAAAAAATTTGGACAGCACCTGCTATGTATAACTTTGAACTGATGAACATTCATCCTATTAAATGTTTACTTCAGGTATTCCAGCGACGAATGAATGGCCTCGTAGATTTCTATCGTAATTGGAAAGAATACCAGCTAGGATTTGGTGAAATTGATGAGGAGCATTGGCTAGGAAACGACATCATAGCCAAACTGACATCTCTGAACATCGAAAATGAGCTGCGGGTGGATTTGGAAGACTTTGACAATGTACGTGTCTATGCGCAATACTCTACCTTTACTGTTGGTGATGAATCAACCAGCTATGAATTGGAGGTCGATGGATACAGTGGTACTGCAGGTAATTTTTACAGCAACTTATCTATATAAAAAAAAAGTTTGCCTGTTGTATGTGCTTCTTTGAGTCTGATTCCCTTCATAAGAGTAAGCACTCAGTCTGTGAAAGATTCCAAAAATTGGCAACAAAGTATCAAGTTTTACAGAGAAAGTATATTGCTGATAATTAGAATGGAAATAAGATTTTTTAAATGCTTTGTTTCGTTTGTCTAAATTTAAAGTTGCCAAAGTTTAAATGAACTCCATAGTAGAACAAGGCAGACATTTCATAAGCCTAACAATAAATAATAATACTAACCATAATAGTGTGGACTAAAAGTTGTGAGTTCATGCAGTAGTCAGCCAATAAAATTTGGGAAAACACCGCATTCGAGTGTTTTTTAAAAAACAAATAATTTGCACATTCATATTTCAAAAGATATTGAAAGTTTTCTGATTAAATGCGCAAAAATAAGTTTCAAAGTGAAGTATTCTGCAGTATTTTATGGCACAAAAAACAATGAATCTATTCGAATTCAGTAATAAAAAACGATGATTACCCTATTGTATATGGAGTTGAGAGCCTAAAATTATATCGTCAGTTGCTTGCATAAGCAAACGGAATTAGAGAGTTGTCTTCTCTTGGTGACATTAGTTTTAACAATGATGTATATTCCCTCCATCTAAGTTAATAGAATTGAGCCAACGTTTTTTCGATTTTTTTTGTGTGCCACAAGCAATTACGTTGTTACCAAATTGACTAGTTAATATCTCTTTTATGTGAAAATACTCCTATTTTGGAACAAAGAAACTAGAAATGAATAACTTATAATTGTTAAGCCTGGGCTACACATTTTACATTTCACAAGGACACTGTACACTTTGGTAGGAGTTACACGGTGATACTTTTGGTAGGCGCTACAAGGTGATATTTTTTCTATGATGTCATTCGCCTGATGAAGAGTTGTCACCTCTTTCATTATTTTCTAGCCAATAGGATCACCCAAAATAATCAGTTTTGAACCTACCTACTAATATATGTTTTTTCATAACAATAATAATCATTTAGACACAACGCATTCTTCTAGTTGAAATTAATTATTATTGTTTTTTTTTCATAACAATAAAAATAATTATTTATTAAAAAACAATTTATTGTGCCAAGCCAACTAAAACTGAAGGCTGTCGTTATTAGAATTACAATTATAAATGCTCCATGATAAATAATATATGGTCATTGGTAAATGATGTTGATTGATGCCATATTTATTTGTATCATGTACGTTGCTATGAGCATCCATAAATGCGATGCAACAGGAGTGAAACTCTCCTAAGTTTCGAGAGATTGCCTCACTGCAGGAGCCAATTATTATCAGTTATTTACTACGCATCGTGTAAAACGAAACGTGAAATTTCAACATGTTGACTCTTAGAAAATCGGGATGTTTTCCTGGCTAATTAGAAAAATGGGATGTGGTCATCGTGGACTAACCACGATTCATATGAAATAAACAATGATTGTATAGCCTGGCCTTAAGAAAAGCAAGAGTTTTGTAGAAGTGCTAACAAAACAAACATGTGGTTGCATTTTACTGTGTTATTTGCTTAAATTGGATTACATTTTGTCAATCTTCTGCAAACCAACTTTCTCTAAGCCTATTTTGACACAAAGTCCAGAGTGTATACAAAAAACTGGCATGTTTATCAACTTCGATCATTGAAGATTCTGTTCGTTTTTATTGATTTTATTTGTTCTCAGCTTTCTTTCCTTGGCTGAATTACTCCTGTTTACAAAAACTATTATCTTTAACAAACCCAGTCATATTTTTTTGTGTATTAATGTTATAGTATTTTCCATTTCCTAATTTCCTTTTCCTTTCTTTTACTGTCTCCAGTTACCACCATGTCAAATTAAAAAGTCTAAAACTTCTGCAGGAGATGGTCTCACTAGGTATGGAAAAAAAAAGTTTTCAACTTATGACTATGACAATGATCTGTGGAGTAGTGATTGCGCTGAAGCATATAAAGGAGCTTGGTGGTACGGAAGGTGTCATGAGGCAAACCTTAACGGAAAATATCTCAGTGGTACGCACTCTAGCTATGCAGATGGAGTCAACTGGAGATATTTCAAAGGATACTACTATTCTTTGAAAGTCTCTGAGATGAAGTTCAGAAAGCAGCTCTAAATTATGTCCTTGGAGATGGTTTTGGTTCAACAACATATGAAGACTTTTTAAACGATGTCAATTTCACTTAATCCATAAGCTTGTATTTTCAATATGAGATGTAACATCCTATAAACTAACATTCGGACTAGATTTCACATTATTGATCTGGTAAAACATTTACCAGATATTGCGGTGAACTTGTTATAACTTTATATAATAGGTAACACTATTACATCCTAATGAACTAACCATTCTCAGTCTCTACTTGTCTCATACCTGAGGTGTTCTTTTATATTGTTGCCACAAGTTAGCTGTGTATCCAAACATTTGCTGTGCGGTTACAATAATAATAAAATGATACTGCAAATAACAAATCACTGAATGCTGCTTCAACTTGAGTTGACTATAATTTTTCTGAAAGCCACACCACTAGGTACTTTTTGTGTTTTTTTTGCACATTTTAATCACTTTCCAGTTGCTTAGTTGCAGCAGCCAAAGCAATAAAATTGGTTTCACAAGAATGATAAAGTTTAGCTCAACCATTGTATATGGGTATTATTCTGTGCTTGAACAAAGCAAAAAAAAAGTGTTATACGTCATCTCTTTTATGTTTTAGTGGCAACATGCCAGAAACCACTAAAACATGGCAGAGCATGGATTTCTACTTTACAGCAAAACATAGTTCTGAGCCGTAAATGAAATTGTATGTAGGGCAAAATGAAAATTTCACTCTCAATGAGTTCTCAGTCACTTTGTGCATTAAAAACAAAAATCTACATAACCGGAATCAAAAACTAAAAAACCACAACAATTACATCGGGCAGTTGCAGTAGCAACTTTTTGATCGTCTTTTTATGATCTGTTGCAAAAGTTGTGTTTTTTATACAGGTCTTCTTTCATAAGAGAGGTAAAGAAAGAACAATCTCTCACAAAGTTAAATTTTGCAGTTAATAGTCAAATACATGTGATTGCAATCAATATAAGATATATGCTGGTAAATAGTATAATAATTAGGTAAATGTTCATGTATGAACCTCTATGTTAAATGTTCTTTGCTTGAGACATGTAAACAACATAATAAGTTAAACAAAGTTTGTGCTCATGTCACCGACAATTTTTGTGAGTTTTCTTCTCTTGTTGGTTTTTGGTTGCCATTCGTGACGTTAATAACACTTGCATAAAAACATGGAGGGGCTCTGATAATATTTTAAATATTCGTTACTATTCGTGAACGTAATCATTTGAGGGATTGACATTGTAGTGGAAAGTGGTAGTGGTAGACATTGCAGTGGTAGCTATTTTGTAGCTCCCAGTCTAGGCTGAGTCACTTCCTGCCAAACCTCCAAGGTCGGTAATGAGTCATACAGGGTCGGTACTGGCTTACTCAGGGTCGGTACTGGCTTACTCAGGGTCGATACTGACTCATACGCAGGATAGGTCAATCCAGTATTGATGATTACAGTCATTCTGGCCATATAATGGTTATACTGAGGATGCCAAAATGTAAGTACAGTGTCTGCGCAGAATTAGGTAACACTAAAATCTACTACACCACCACTGCAATGCATCTCATGTCGTCTCAAAGCGCTTTTACAGATAATCAATACGTTGTTTACGCAATATTTGAGCAAATTTAGATGATGATGGTTATAACAACAATTTTAGGATAAAAACATCTCAATCTATCAATTATCTCCAAGTTAAATTATTTAAAAAAAAACCCAGTGATTTCATTATTTATAGTTTGAAACAATATCCTCACAAAGCCAATTGTAAGCAAAGAAATATCACACAGTTCACCATTTGAGAGTTCTAGTACTTGAAAATCATATTTTCAAATAATGCTTAATGAAATCATAAATATTTCGGTAAAATAATTATCTAAGAAAAATGTTCAAAACCAAAATTTATCTGAGAGTGTTTTAATTAATGCTTTATCATGGGGTTCTATAAAAAAGTGCTCTTGTATGTAAGAAAGAAGAGCGCCAAGTTTCGTGGGTTTTACACATAAATAAAAATAGTTTCAAATGGTGATAAAAAATCATGAAACAACTTATTATGATATTTATCCACTCTTTCCTGGACTTCTCCTAAGAGTTGTATTATTTATCATCACTCGCTCCTGTCGCCCACTCCCTCATACTGTCAAAAAAACATTAGATAGCCATTTGCACCAATAGTGTTATTCCCCCAAACTACCAAGTCCACTCCCGTCCCCACATGCACTAGGTAGCCCAGTCTCATTCCCCATACCTACTTTTTCTACCTCTAGATTCCAAGTCTCCAGCATGATTAACCCTGTGTACATGTTACCTTTATCTAAGCTGACTCTCCTCTAAGGGACACAACTCCTCAGGGACACAACTCCTCAGGGACATAACTCCTCAGGGACACAACTCCTCAGGGACACAACTCCTCAGGGACACAACTCCTCAGGGACACAACTCCTCAGGGACACAACTCCTCAGAGACACAACTTCTCAAGCCAGGTAACTGTAAAGAACCTGAACTGAGGTGGATAAATAGAGGCATACTAAAAAAGGCCTATGAATAAGCGAGCGAGCTGGCACCTCAGAAACACACAATCAAAAGCATTTATAATGTATCTGCCTGTGAAGAGCCAATGACAAACTTGTATCTTCAATGATATACAAACTCTAAATATGCTGAGCCAAATGCTCTTATATTAAGTCTTCTGATAATAGTATTTAATGCTAAGTTTTATGCTTTTTCTTACATATCTGTATTAAGACTGGTTAAATTTACCATTGTATGTTGAGCCTGGCCGGTGCCAGTATTACTTCTGGTGGCAGTTGGAGTGACCATTTAGTGGGTAGTTAGAATTTGGTAGAGCTGCTCAAAAAGTTAAAAATATGTCTCCTGGTTGCTTGCAACCACTTCCATGCACTAATAAACTATTATCACTTGTATATTGATAGCTCTATCGCCTAATACAACTGTGCATAAGCTAAAGAAGTTGGCCATATTCTCTCCAATATTAAGATGTAAATATTTTTCTAATTGCCTCAACTACTAATGTAATACAACTTTATTGCTTTAATTAAGAATGATTGCCATAGCAACCAACAAATCTTTGTTGGCAACGCACCACATTACAACAGTTTTTAAATTCTCAATCTCCCACCAGTACTCATGGTTTTGGATCAATAAGCGAAGCTTTTATTCTTTTTCCTCTAGCACCATTCCACTTTCTGATAAAAACCAATTTGTCTATGATTTAGTCTAAACTGGAAGCAGCATGGGAATAGAACACTTTTATGGAGACACCATATCAGAAGTTCTTAATAATTTCTTTCAGCCGATTTCATCATATCCATCTTCAGGAGTAGGAATATGGTTAGTTGGAGAGTTCACCTTTTTCTCTCTCCCAGCAAGATTTATCTCTTTGCTGTAACAAATCAGTATTTTATAGACAAATAAAATAGATAACTAAATACTTTTGCTGGCTCATGAGAAATGACAAACACACAGTCTTTCCCTGGCTGCAACACTCGTCCTTTTGTAAAATAACTTGGTGACAAGCCTCTACAAACCTGCATGACATCATGTATACAATATTCGTAAAGCCACTTTAAATGTATATTTTGTTGTTACAATAACTAGGTGCTTTTGGCTGTGATTCCGGTGTGTGGGTGAAATTTTTTGCTTCATCAAGTAAAAAATCGGATTTCTTCAGGCTAGGGCTCCACAAGAAATTTAGCGTTTAGATGTTTTCAAAAAACAATACTTGTTTAAAAATTAAAAGTTGTTTTGTATGGATTTAAGAATTGCGAATTAAAACAGTCGTTGTATGGTAATTAAAATTTTGTTTCAGATACAGCAACCAAAACAACAATAATCATCATGCAAGCATCAATCGTTGATGTAAGGCCGTTAAAAAATGATATAATTCATGGTGTCAAATACCTGTTGCTACAGGATCAATATATATTAAGAGTATTCACGACCTATGTACACTGAACAAGGTGCAATAAAAATAATCAGACCGGCAATAAATTTGATCAATGAACAACCATTTTGTTCAAAACTCATGGGTCAACAAAAAGTAGCTCACTGAATGAGCGAAATCATCAACGAGCATTTATTTACAATTTTCGTAATTCGCAAATGAAACTGAACACTAAATAAATAATAAAAAGTGAGTTTACTTTTTTCATTTTCATTGACCGGTTTTACATCCTTGAAAAAATACTTCAAAATCACTACAATCATTCAAAATTTACTTAGTTAAAAGGGCAGTTTTACAAACATTTTCAGTTTATAGCAATCCAATTTTTAGTTTTTACATGATTATTTTAAAAGTTGGGAGTTATTTTCATTACAATTTGTTTTGTAATCTGTTACAGTTCATTGGATAATTATGATGTTCTAAACTAATGTTCCGTTCCATTCATAATGTATTGGATTGCGAACAAACACCTAGTAATTTTTGTACTTCTGTAAACCGAACAGGTCGCGAATACCCTTATTAGCTATGCCAAAAGTAACTGGTTATCTGATGGCTTTGCTATATTAGAAATTATTAATTATTACATCACTAAATATTGTTGTTTAGCCTGCATGACATATAAATGTTGTAAGAGAAAATAATTAAATAAATTTATTTCTTTGTGTGACTGCATTTTTGGTTAGGTTTGCATTAACAAAAAACTGGGCCAAGTTTTGAGAATGATGGAAAATTAGCTGAGTTTCTTGCAATGACTTGGCCAAAAGTGCCAAACAGCTCAATTTGCAGTAATTGAATCTTGAGGGATGTTATTTGCTGTAAGTAATTGATGGCATACATCTAGCTTGTTATTCATACCAGCCTCCAAAAAGCTATTACCTCACGGACATAATTATAGAACTGCTGAGCTGATCCTGCCACCCAAATAAACTTTAGCAAGTCCAAAAATGCCTGATTTGACTGATGAAAGATACTTTATACTACAGTTTGATATAGAGTAGATGGTCTGTAGTGTAAAAAATCATTGGCCAACCAACTGAGCTTTTCAAGAACTGAGAAGAGACAATAGCATACGCAAAAAGGCATAAAGGCATACGCATAGCAGAAGGCTAATGAGCAAGATCGATAATAACTCTGGTCATCCGCTCAGAGAGCTAATAACTTATAAGACCGGCAGGCGAACACGAGTCTCGTTGTCAACAAATATGCCTGTTTGTCGAACAGCGAAATTGATGAGATCATTTTTCTATAAGTATGGTAAATTTTAGAGTTTTATTTTAATTACTTAATGAATAACCTAGTAAATTTTTCTTTTTGCATTTTATTAGAACAATTTTTCCTAGTGGAATTCTCTCCGGTGCGTCATTTCATAATGATTTTAGGAGGAAAATAATAAAACATAACTAACTAACTAAAAAACGAAAAATAAGTAGTAAATTTAGTTAGATAATCAAAGTTATTCTTAAAAATTTTTGCACACATTTTTAATGACATTTTGATGAAAAGCAACATAAAACCTTAATTATATGCATGAACGAACGTACCTCTCTACCATGTGGTAAATCATGGCTAGTAATACAAACAGTAGAAGAACAGACATGACACTTTTTACTATAAGAATTGCAGCTATCAAATATTGCTCGTCAGAACTTTCTCTCCTGCCATTAGTTTCTGAAACCGATAATGGACGTATTGATAAAAAATTATTTCATGCAATAGAAGTGCTTGCATGAAACTGGTTATTTTAATCGAGAATGCTTTTTGATCGTGCTTTAAAACTATATTATTGTGTCAAACATTAAGCCAATCAAATTTGTGTGACATATTTATCAGCAAAAACTACTACTGGAGTAATTGAAAAGCTTTGGATACATCAATAAAAAGGTCCATTACGAGTGATGTTTAAATTTTTTTCAGCTAAACAATATTTTGGCTATTACTGTTTGTGTTAAAAATAAAACCTTTAAAGAAAAATTTTGAAAATTTAAAAATATCAAGTAAAACAGTATATTAACATTGTTGTTTAAATAACATCAAAATTTGAGCATCAATTTTCTGAACGGAAATAGCCTTAGTTTTTAGATTTTGAGCATGAGACATTAATAGTATTTGCAAGAAGTTTTTCAAACAATGGGCAAAGGTAATGAGCTTGTACAACAATACATTGAGTTTGGAGAGGAATATTAGCTCAGAATATCTTGATTATTCAAAAAATTCTCACAAGATCCTGAACAAATCATAAAGAAGATAACTCTTAAAGTTTAAAGCGATTTAGAAAAAAATAACAATGGAGTGGTTATAAACCAATATAGTTTATAAAATAAGATTTTACATTGTGTACTTTTTCTGCTGGTAGCTATCTCATGAAACTTTTTAGGATACAAAACCGGTGTATTAAAATGACCAAATTAGACTCGCTTGATATAATTTATTTTTGTTCCATTTTTGTTTGTGATCTACGTACATTGTATATAAATGCTCGTTGACTGTTTTTGCTTCAATGTGCAAGTTTTTGTTGACCCTTGAGTTCTGAACAAAATGCTTAATTTTTGATTAAAATTATTGCTCAACTGATTATTTTTATAACACTTTGTTTCGCAAGCATAGGCCCTGAATGTTGTTCTTATTATGCAACTACCAAAGTGTGAGAAAAGCTTTACTAAAAGTAATCAAACTACCTACTCCAGAAGGTAGGGTTTGAAACTTCTAAAAACTTACTGAAAATTTGGCAAACAAAAATCTCAGCACAATGGTAAGACCAGAGAAGGCTTACTTCTATGCCAAAAAAACATATAATAGAAAACTCGCTTATAATTGTGTTGTGGTGGAATTTAGTTGAGTTTTGTATCCTGCATCTTGTGCCTCACTAATAACTAACCCTAGAGGTGTCTCTGGTTGCCTACCATTTACCAGATAGACCTCTTTGGTAATGGCCAAAAATTAACAAGTGAAATCAGTCACCCACTGTGGATGTGATAGAGGTTATAAAACCTTATTGCTTTCCAGACACAGAGAAGTGTGCACTAGCTCAGAGAAGTGTGCACTGGCACAGGGTAGTGTGCACTGGCACAGGGTAGTGTGCACTGGCACAGGGTAGTGTGCACTGGGACAGGGTAGTGTCCACTGGCACAAGGTAGTGTGTACTGGCACAGGGTAATGTGCCCTGGCATAGGGTAGTGTGCACTGGCACAGGGTAGTGTGCACTGGCACAGGGAAGTGTGCACTGACACAGGGTAGTGTGCACTGGGACAGGGTAGGGTGCACTGGCACAGGGTAGTGTGCACTGACACAGGGTAGTGTGTACTGGCACAGGGTAGCGTGTACTGGGACAAGGTAGTGTGTATTGGCACAGGGTATGTGCACTGGGACAGGGTAGTGTGCACTGGCACAGGGTAGTGTGCACTGGGACAGGGCAGGGTGCACTGGCACAGGGTAGTGTGCACTGGGACAGGGCAGGGTGCACTGGCACAGGATAGTGTGCACTGGGACAGGGCAGGGTGCACTGGCACAGGGTAGTGTGCCCTGGGACAGGGCAGGGTGCACTGGCACAGAGTAGTGTGCCCTGGGACAGGGCAGGGTGCACTGGCACAGAGTAGTGTGCCCTGGGACAGGGCAGGGTGCACTGGCACAGGGTAGTGCAGAATATAGTGGTGCAAGATACCATCATGGACCAACTCCGCTGTGCCAGCAAACGACAAGTTTTCTGGTGACAGTGCATTTGTGAATAAGTAGTGTAACTGGAAACTTTTCCATACAATATCACTAGTTGCGTTTTTGGGGAACCAGTTGGCTTTAGGTCGACACTGGCAGCTTTTTTAAAAATCGTCATACTGGTGAAAAGGCAACTTTGCATAAATTTCGCAAACACAAGCTTCAAAGTACTCAGATGACTTCGGCATTTGTAGCTGTTTTTCTGTGCCAACTATTCCCTTTAATTAATTTCTTTCCTTTATTTTTCTTAGCTTATAAAGGAAATGAATCCCGGGTGAAAAGCAAATTAGTAGGTTAACAAACATTATTGAAGAACTCAAACCCAAATTAGCTTAAACTTGGAAAAGATTTTGCAAGTTTAAAAGAAATAATGTTGTGAAAATACTTAAAATGGTTATACAATAAACCAATTGAATAAACCAATGGAGCAGTCACTAGCACTAACTGTTGTTAACTCATGAATAAACCAATGGAGCAGTCACTAGAAGTAATTGTTGTTAACTTATGAATAAACCAATGGAGCGGTCACTAGATCTAACTGTTGTTAACTCATGAATAAACCAATGGAGCGGTCACTAGATCTAACTGTTGTTAACTCATGAATAAACCAATGGAGCAGTCACTAGCACTAACTGTTGTTAACTTATGAATAAACCAATGGAGCAGTCACTAGATCTAACTGTTGTTAACTCATGAATAAACCAATGGAGCAGTCACTAGATCTAACTGTTGTTAACTCATGAATAAACCAATGGAGCAGTCACTAGCACTAACTGTTGTTAACTTATGAATAAACCAATGGAGCGGTCACTAGATCTAACTGTTGTTAACTTATGAATAAACCAATGGAGCAGTCACTAGATCTAACTGTTGTTAACTTATGAATAAACCAATGAAGCAGTCACTAGATCTAACTGTTGTTAACTTATGAATAATCCAATGGAGCGGTCACTAGATCTAACTGTTGTTAACTCATGAATAATCCAATGGAGCGGTCACTAGATCTAACTGTTGTTAACTCACGAGGTCTGTTAAACTCCACGGGTAAGGAAATTAAAAACTAGTGTGAACAGCTACTAGCTTTTCTGTAACTGCACAGACAACATGGAAGTGGAGTAGACAAGCGCTCTAAAAACATTCAAACTAGTTAGAATGATAATGAGTTGAACTGCAAAAATTCGCTCCTATTTGATTTCTGTACCTTATTCTGCTCACTTGCTCTAACACAAGGTTCCTCAACTACTCTCCATTCCATTCTTGTATTATTATAATATTTAAATGGTGGGTACTAGACTACCCGCTGGCTCAAGCACAATTTAAAACCAAATTGACAATGGCCCTGCATTAGATCTAATAACATGATTTGACAACCTTTCAATACAGGGTTTATATTCACTAAACAATATTTTATTACATCATATGCATTAGGTTGTAAGGCAGTAATGACACCACAACATATTATGCATATATTATATATTATACATACATATTAACAGGTTGCGGGCAATATGTAACTACAAGCCGGATATTGACCACAAGGTATTGGTATTTGATAATTTTACAGTGCATGGTGTGCTCATTCATACCCTAACAATTGATGGGAACTTTAGTTATGTCGATGTGATGAAAAATTCTTGCACTTCGCTTTAGACCAAACCATTTTTATGTGATGCTTATTCCGACAGTCGGTGAACAGCCATGGAGTGACGTGATAACACAAAATGATTTAATAAAAATTTTTTTTGGTAAATAATAGTACTGATGCTTCAGTCTGGGGAGATCAGCTTTAATATTGGCAATAGTGATACTGTAAATGAGTTTATCGCAACTTTAGTGGTACGAAACTGAACTGAGAGGGAAAGAGGGTGCAATATACAGGAGGTCAGTGGTCCACAAAGTCTCTACAGCTAATGTCCCGTACGCATAGTCATATATGCTCTCTCCTACCTTCTAAAGCTCGGATAATGCTATAAACTTGCTCCAGATTCACTAATCTGGTATTTTAGAGAAGCACAATTGGTTTTTCAGCAATATTTTTTTTGAATCTGTTCACTCACCGCGGCTCTCCTGAAATTTTCCCTTAACACCACCTCCACTAATCAAGTAACATTTGAGAAAAGCAACCAGCCAGACAGACAACTCAGAGACATTTTTTAAAAGTTCATACACTTTAATAAGTGTTCATACACTTTGACAATAGCATGATTGATACGTACACGCAGAAGCTCTCTGCACCGAATTCTCCGTAAAGGTAACTACCATAATGCACATTGTCTAGTTTCTATTAAATTACATAGTTGAAACTCTCTAATCATGAGCAATTAATTAAAGTGGCATTTTAACCAGATCTATTAATGCTATTTTTTCTTCTCAAATGTGCCAACTTTCCAAATGGAATTTTTTTCTCTCTGGTTTTTGTAAGTTGCCTATTTGATTCTTTCAAAGTTACATTCTTCTTTTGGTAATCTGCATGTGTCTGTAAACATTGGGGACCAGTGGATCTGGCGTTTGATCTTCATAGTGGTAGATGAAGCTCAGGTGAAAATCATTTGTTAATGTCAAACAAAACATTTTAGTTTCCATTTGTGTACGCTAACTCTACAGCGGATATGAGTCCTGTCTCGCTAGAGAAAGGGTTGTTATTTCAAAAGAGGGGTAGGGAGGATTCTTATGGACATGTTAAATGTCTCAGAGGTTTATTGGGTGGGGTTGTGCCGAGGTCTACAGTTTTATACATAACCACCTCTGTGGTGATGTTGCTATGTTGACTACAGGTGGAAGAAGGGTTTCTCTACGTAAGTGGAGCACTTGAATAAGAGAGGTGGGGATCTTGGGTCAGAAGGATGGGCAATGAAGGGTTTCAGTGAGAATACAAGGTGGATGCAGGAAATCACAAAACCCATTTTTTGAGCGATTTCACTGCAGTATTAAATTCTGTATTACGCAAGAATTTAACGAACCTGGAGTTTCAGTAGTATAGCGTGCTGTTTCATATAGGATGGGATTAACATTTTCAAAAGGTACTTCTGTAATCATTGTCTTTATCTCTACAATTTCGAAATTGTCTTTTATTTTTTCAACTCAATTATTGTTGAATATCAAACGTCAGGATATTCATATCAGTGACTAATAAGAAATGATAATAATCATAAATTTAACAATTATTCAACTGTTTTGATTGTATCACACTGTTTACCTGTCGGAATCTCCAGAGTAAAAAGCTGCAAAGTGTTAGCGACCATGACGGTAGAGAGATCGGGCACAAAAGTCAACCCAGAAATTGGTCCTATTCTACACTCGCTGATGTTACCATCAAAAGGATATTGATCATAGAAACTTCCTGTACATATTGATGTAACTCTTCCCTTACCACTCAAGTCTACAACTCTCAGTCTACTGTTTTTAATGTCAGCAATCAATAACGTGTTTTGAGATAGGAATATAAGTCCTTCGGGAATGTCAAATTTGGATTGAAAGAGTTGTCCATCACTATATCCACGTTCACCAGTTGCTTCCGACAAAAGCATAAACTCCTTTGTGATCATGTCCAGTTTGACTAGTGTGTGATGACTTAACAGGTAAAGGTTTGTAGATGATAAGTCAAGTGTTAGGGCTTGGAATATTTGACCGGATCTTCCTTTGGCAAATACTTCCTCTTCTGTTTCTTGATACGCTATTTTAAATATGTACTCAGAGTAAGGAAAATATACATCCGTGGAAAAAGGATCAACAACAACCTGAGATGGGTAGTGAAGAGACAACGGCCCACTATTGCTCTGGCAATTTCCAACAAACAAACTAGATTCTTTAGTCCACCTGTTCACTTTCCTCAAACAAGACCTATCTTTGTCAACGACTATCAATGTATCGCTGTTCACTTGAGCGAAGCCAGAAATGTATGTAAAGCGAGCCCGATTTCCCACACCTTCAGCATAACCAGCGAGTCCTCTCATACCAACAACATTAATTTCTTGCTTCGTTTCAACATTCAAGGTTATGATAGAGTTCTGTGTAGAAAGGAGCACATGGCCCAATCGGTGTTGATCGTTACTTATAAACGTGATTTGATCAGATCTATCTGTACTTAGATCAAGTTCATAAAATACTTTCACAGCTCCAAATTGTATTCTGTAAAACAAAAGAGTCCACATCAGTAGTTGTAAACTTAAATTAGACAGTTTTAGCGTGTAATGCTACAATGAGATACTCAACAGTAATGAAAACCCGGACTACAGTAAGGATGGAGCTTGATGTTTGTTGAAGTTGACAACATCCCACTAGTTTTATTGTGTTACTTCCACAAGAACGATAACTTCAGCTGACTAACTTTGTTTCAGCTGCACACTTTTACTCAAACTCTAGAGGTCACACACACCATATTTTTACACTTGATTGCTCGCCGAAGTGCTCAAGTAAGTTAGCCGAGCACTCCGGTAAGAACAACGAAGCTATCTGGTGACGTTTTTAAAAGACCATCTCTAGTGAACGATGAAATTCCCAAAACTCATTATGGCAGTTAATTGAAAGTTAATTGAGTTTAAACCAACCAGTCAGCGACCTGGCTAATGCCTTATGGGAATTGAGTTATTTACTCTGGTGTTTGCGACTTGCTCACTTGAGAGAAGTTACTCTACCTGGCTCAGAACAAGTGAAAAAATCTTGTATACGTGCAGCAACGATAGATGTTATCACAACCATTGAGAGGACCAATGATGTACAACAGAGCTCCTTTACAGCTGCTTGAATTTTCTCAAATGGCAATTAAAATTTCTCTTGAATGCGTAACAGACACATTTGATTTAATTTTTGTCACAGATCTATTTGTTAGATAGAAGATGTCTCCGTAAATGAAAAACTCAAAACTTCAGAGAGCGCTAAATTTATATAAATATGTTCGATTTTGATGGCTCTGTTTCATGATTCAATATAGCGTGTTGTATTTCCAAATAATTGGGTACTTGAAATGTGCTCAAACGTGCCCTGAAATTCTCAGCAATGACTTTTTAGTAAATTAATTATAGTTGTGTTGATAGCTGGATCTTTGGATGTCTATTGATACTCACCTTAGAGTTAGCCACTCAAATGAAACCTGTCATGAAATTGGTTATTGTGAATATCCTTCATCACATATGTATAATTTACATGACCAGCTGCATACAGGGCCATGACTAGCTGCATACAGGGCCATGACTAGCTGCATACAGGGCCACGACTAGCTGCATACAGGGCCATGACAGCTGTGTGCCTCAGTGCGCTTGAGCATGGAAAGGTAAATATATGCTGATCGTGCTATTTACACCGACTCGGAGTTGTCTTTCAACAATCACCAGATTATGTATCCAAAAGCCAGCCACCCATAGAATTACTTGTCCAATGCAGCAAAGTTCGTCAGTCAAACTTCTGAGTTTTTTGTTAGGTTTGTAAAATAATTAATGATTATGTTTATTGCTCTTATTATCATATGATTTATACTAACAACTGAAACTGATAATAACAATATACATCTACATACTAATTACGTATTTTCATCAGTTGTTACATCAAGATCATTAATGTAGTAATCAATGTTACTATAGTCAACCGCTTACTCAGGCAATGCTAGTCGGCTCAAGCTTCTTGTGTACGTGGAATGATCCATGGAACTAGCTCAACTGCAAGTGGCTCAATCAGCCATTGCTTGCACTCAATACACCAATTAGCTCGATAGCTGTTAAAAAGCATAATCTTAAGGATAGTGCTGCTTTGTGAATCACTTAAAACCAGCACTGGTCCACCATGCAAACCCCGGTGACCTTTATGTACTAGCTGCCCACTCAGATGGTTTGTGAATAATTACTGGTTTTTGACTTTGCAGCTGTGGCTTTTGGGGTTTGCTACACAATAAGAGTATTCTTGACCTCTGTTCGTAGAACAGATTGCAACAAAAAAATTAGACCAGCATGAATTTAATCAATAAACAATCATTTTGTTTGGAGCTCGTGGGTCAACAAAAAGTGGTTTGCTGAATAAAAAAATAATTCTTTATCTTCAAATAAAAATAAGAAGTAGTTATTTTCATTCAATAGCGCTTCAAGTTTTTATTACATCAAATGATTTGTTCTTCAGGTTTAATGAGTGATGTTTTAGTTGAAGTTAACAGCGGTGCAAAAAACAAGAGTTTTGCAATTTTTTTTTTTCAAAGTTGCGCACTAAATTAATTTGATCTCGATGTTTTGCTAACATGAATCTTAAAAAGAATTCCATTTTTCAAGTCGAGGCCATATGTGGATGCTGGTATGTACAAGATAGCAGACTAATGATTGATAAACTAAAAAGGCTGACTTTACTATAACACCTTCAGGAAGTCTAGAAACATTTACAAATCTAATTTTAACACTTTTGAAAGTTTTTCATCAGTAACTGGTTTTTGAAAGCATTCCTTCTAGCAATGCAGATCAAATTTTACAACTCTGCTTTACAGCTTGGTGTAACTTGTTGTTTATGAAAATGAAGTTGTGCAAGTCATGACTTGTCGCAATTTTACCGAAGATGGAATCTACAAAAGATCACTAGATGTAAATAAATGATGATTTTTTTATCAAAATTTATAGCACAGAGCTAAAAGGTTGCTTTACCAAATCCATTTTTGATCCTGTTTTGGCGAAAGCTGTGCATATTGAACTAATTGCAATAAAATCAGCAAAAGCAAAATATTAAATAATCAAACGCTTTTTACCGCTTTCAACTTTCAGAATGCTTCAAATAAACAATAATAATAATTAAAAATGCGTAAACAAGCCAGCGTATTGAAATGGTAAACAGCATTACCGGCAATGAGTGAAAATTTGAAAGCTGTTACAGTGCTGCCATATCAGTGATTTTGCTAAATCTCAAGACGTAATTATGAGGTGAATAATTTTTTAGTGAGAAAATGTATTTTGTTACTTTGGAAACAAGAAATATAGCCTGAATCTTGCCTCTGTTAAAGTCTCTCTATAAGAATGATGAGTAACATAGAAAGTAACATAAAAAGTGAAGAAAGCTCTGGAAATCTAAGAGAAGTAAAAGCATGGTTTTCATGTATTGTTTGAGGGATGACTAATTGAGTAAAATTTGTCATATGAATACGCTAAGACCTCACAAACACTTGGGACCGCATATGCTTTCTAATTGCCCACTAACTTTCAAACGATTATGTGAACTTACACACGCTGTGGTTGTGCACCCCATCAAAGTGTACCAACCCTAATGAAAACTTTACTTATTACTGAAATTCAATCGCCCATCTCAACTGTAGCCTGATTGATTACTAGCGGCTATTTATCATTTAATTGATATAAAAAAAATGAAATGAAAATATTCAAATATAGTTTAGCATTGGGAGATTTAAAGTAAAGCAAAAAATTGACTAAAATACAAACTTTAATCTCAAATGTATAAAAATTCAATCAAATATCGTAGATAACCAAGGCAATATCGTAGAATATAAACAGATAGCGACTTTTGTGCATACTAATGATTAATGTATGCTACTTATATATACAAGTATGTATCACCTACCCATTGACCTCTCCGTCATATAACCCGCTCTCCTCAGAATGCTGTGTTACATCATATTTAGAGGTTGCTATGCTACCAGCAACATCAAAGCTAACCTAAACAGCGAATATAGAACAAATGCTTCAATAGCAAGTTCGTACATCATATATCAATCACCAGCTTACCAAAAACATTTTAGCAATTACATTAAGAATCATGAACTATGTTCACAAAACAAATTACAATAATTATGATGTTCTACAATCTAATGTTCCGTTCCATTCGTGATTTATTGAATCATAAACACCTAGTAATTTTTTGTACTTTGTTTAGCAAACAGGTCGCGAATACTCTTAATGGTTCAAGTACCAAGAAAGCTAACAGTATTCTTACCCCAATGAGAATAATCGCAATTCCACACATTGGCATGCTGCCATGCACCATCCTTGTATTTGTGCAAATAGCAATGGAGAACATAACAATGCTGACTTAATGCATTGATTGTTGATGTTTATGCAGCACAAAGGTGCACAAACCTATATACAGAAACTTACAGCGTATGGACAAAACAAGAGTCCACAAAAAGTTAGTATCTGTAAAAGGTGATGATTCAGTCTGCTCACTTTGTGACCGACAGCTATAGCAGCTATTATTCTGTACTAAGTGTAGCCTAAACAAGCTCTACACATAAATTGTCATGCAATAAGTTTAATGAAACAAGTTGTATGCTAAGAATGATTCTTTTCTTTTCATCAAGTTAAAAAATACAACTTGTAATATCCTATTTCCTCCAGCAATGCCACCGAGGATTATTTTTACATCTCTTACGTGGTTTGCAGTTTATACCAGAGCCGCATGGTTAGTGAGTTGCGTCATCTCATTTCAAGGCGCCATCTTTAATCCGAATGTTGCTGCAGCAATTATGACTCAATGACAGTAATCATGCCAATCAATAAAAATATTTTCCCAATTTTAATACTTGACAACCATTTTAGATGATCTTTGATGTCATTAATGCAACATAAACATGTCTGCTCACACACAAACAGTTAGTAGAAAATGGAACTCCAGAATCAGGAGCTCAGTCATTCTTTTTTTAAACTACTGAACTCAAATTGATTTTATTTTACCAATATACTAGTTATAAACAATATATATAAAAACAGCTAGCACATTGAAGGGTGGGGTTCCTCAGTGCAGTAGCTAAGCATCCATTACACACCACAGCTGGTAACGAACTTGAAACAAATATATGATAAAAACTTTATCAGTAGTACCATGGAAGCGAGGGAGCAGAAAACTGCAGTCAAACAGAGACATCCTACAATTTTAGCTTTCACTTTAGTTTTAATACAGTGTTGGGAGGAAGATGTGTGTTTTGAGAAAAGCTAAGCTTTCATGATATCAATCCATCGCAATCTGACAAGGGTGACTTCTTGTTTACTGGCTTCAACTATCGAGGTATCAACTCAGCAGCATGGCAATTGTTGAAGATATTCAACATAATCCAAAATAAATAACCAATGCGGTAGGACTTCAAGCTCCTAAAAGAGGCAACAGCATCAGTAGTGTCAAAATCCTTCACCTAAATATCTGTTAACACAAATGTAAACAATTCTATTGAAAATATTGACAAAGAGCAACGGTAGACGAATGCAAGTCAAACTTCTCACTCTATGAAATTGCTGATCCAGATGACAATACCGTTGAGACAACTTGTGGACCAAACTGTCAGACTCGACTCAAAAAGTACAACGCTGCAAAACTTCTCCAACCATGAGCTCTTTTGATTCAGGCTCTACTGATGCAAGCGTTCCATGCAGTTCAACTAAACTTGTAGATTTTGCATCGCAACTGAAACGTAGGACACGCTTTTTGTTGCATCATCTGTATGAGCTGTGAGTCTAGAGAGCTGATCGGTACAACGACTATTTGCTAAAGCTTCAGCAAATATCTCAACACAATGACTTTTGCATTTTCGCACTTTCCTCACTTTGTGAGCAAATCACTTCAGCAAAGAATTGTGTCAGAGCCTCAGTTTTCTATTTTCCAGTACCTCCTCAATCAATGAAACTCGGTAGAAAAAAAGCCAATGGCTATTTGCAAACACTCATGAGCTAGACTTCAAGATTTTCCAGCATTGAGATTCTGTCTATGTTAATACTAATCTCCAGACAAACTTAACATACTGTCAAATTGTAATTCAATTTATTATCACATCTGTCACACCTGTGACACATGTCACATCTGTCACACCTGTCACACCTGTCATTTCCTCCCATTGGGCATTTGAGCACAAAATAAATAATGAAAAATGCATGTGTCGTAAATAACTTTGTTCGCTTACAGGAAATGGAAAAAACAAAAAAAACATACGTAAAAAAGTTGAGAAATAAGTTTTTTATAACTTTTCACTGACCATTACTTTTCAAGTTCCATACAAATCTGGGTGGATGAGACAACTCCAAGCATTCCAAACAACCTCAAACTAAAGTTAAAAATATTCAAATATCTTGAACAAATAAAAGACATTTTGAAACTGAATCCAAAAACGATATAAAGAGGCAGAAAAATTGAAGCAGGCATGTTAGTCAACCATAACCACAATGTTAAAAGGCAATTGTCTCTCAAGCCTCATACATGCATGAGAGTCAATAGGTGTCTACATGAACCCCAATGGCATAGTAGTTGACCATTTTGTCAAAGATGGAGAAGAAAACAACCTTTTGCAACTCGTTAATTACTATTTCTTTTCGTGCCTACTCAATAAGTACTGTTATTTCGATTTGGTGTTTTAATTATTGTTATTTTATTGTTGGATTCAGAGATAAGATCAACTCTAAACCACAAATTTAATTAAAATACCCTCAAATAAGAACTATCAAATTTAAATACATGTAGTCGAGAACCTTCAAATTCAAATAAAATACCTGTAATCAAAAACATTCAAGTTTAAATATGAACTCAAATGCTTCAGTTCTGAAACCTTAAAATTCACGCTTTAAAATTGAAAAAATACCGCATTCTAAAATTCCAACAAAAGTCAAATGCATTTGGTCCTATCCCTGGTTGGATTATGCAGTTGAACGTTCCTACCGCTATGAGAAAATTTCCAATCAAACTGGAAGGCAATATCCGATCAATGGGACACCAAGTGCTACACTGCTCTAGCCAGTTGGAATTCTGAGAACATAAGTTATGGAGTTGTATTTCCATCAATTTAAAGTTATGATTTAGTGACTTTGGTCTGGTTACGAAGAACCCACTAATCATTTGACGAACCCCTTAATCAGCCAACTATAATCTGCGATACTGCAGTTTCTCTTCACACTTACAATCTTTTATAAGATTACCCCATGTTAAGGTCAACTCAACCAGTGTGTAGGAGAAGATTCCTAAAGCTCCACAACTTGCTAGAGCATTTGGCTCAGACATATGACATCAATAAGTACTTTTGGCTGAGATAATGTGATGTCTTGATTCTGAAAAATGTGCAATTTTTTCTTATTTTCACAAGAAAAAAATAGCATTTGTTTACGATGTGACTTTGCTAAAATTGTTATGCCAAGTTGTTTACATGAACCCACTTTGGTTTGCAATTTAGTTGCTGGATTTTCTGTATTTATGCATTGCGATTAGAAACAAAAAGCCATTTATGTCAACCAATATTTCTGTTATGGATAGAACAACAAAAGCAGCGAGTCATCATCATGCAAGTAACGATTGTTGATACAAGACCATAGTAGTTTTAATTATTTATTATTTCAAATATTTGTGAGTCGTGGTATCAATATAATAACGATGCTAAAAGTAATTGTTCATTTGTTTGCATTGTTTTAGCAGAAATGATTATCTATCATAATAACAATAAAAAATAATAATAATAATAATTAAAATTATTTAGTTGCTACTAAATTCTCGTTTTTGAGCCTATACGACATGTAACTGTGGTGAGAGAGAAGATAGAGCAATAAATTTATTTTTCTTTACAGCAACATGTTTTGCAAGATTTCCATGCTTCCAGGCTTGAGAACTCTTAAAGTTAACAGAGTTCTTCGAGTTAACTAGGCCAAAAGCAGCAAAAGTCTAAACTGTAGTAATACAACGCGTGCTCCAAGGAAAGTGGTAAATTGTTGGCAGCGGTTTAAAAGAGCTTTATTTGCAATCCCCTCTTCTTCACGGTTGGTCACAGCAACTCTGAACACCTTAGGGCACGCTTTGCCTAATTTTTATCTCCACAGAGGTGGCCACCTTGTTTGAAATATTTGGGGTGCTACCAGGATAATCGAGGTCGGATAACCGGCTAACCAGATCCAGAGTAGCTATAATTGCTATGTTGGCAATTGTTGCCAACATAGCAATTATAGCATGTATAAGACTGTGCTCAGAGAATCTCCTCCATCAAATTCTAATAGTTTATGTTGTTACCTGTTTTGGTTCATACGATGTATCTTTTGTACTTACATGGATTACTTTAGCTGCTTGTTATATACCAGTATCACAAAACCAGTAACAAGATTGAAAGATTTTTTGTGTTTTGTGCAAAAGAACTTCAGCAAAACTCCTACAGGTTAAATTTTATGGTTTAAAAGTTTTTATGCAAGTCATGTTTCATATTATGTATATAGAGCAAGATTAAAAATTTGATAATATTAGTGAACAGAAAAAAACAAGAATCCACAAAACATGATCAATTACATGCAGATCATAATTAGCAAGTATAAACACGAAACATTAAATATGCAATGCAAGAGAAGCAAAGAGGAAGCTAACCATGCTGGTGAGTTTATCCTGTAAATGTCTGTCTGGGCAACAAAGTCAAAGGGAAGAACAATCGAAAAAAATATAACACATAAAATTACTGCTCAATGCTGCCAAAGAATTGAAAATCTGTACTTGTAGAACAGCAGTGACTTGGGTTTTTTGAATTTAAGAAATGCATTGCAATGGTCAAAAGCAAGGAGTTCGCTATCCATCGATGCCATGCAACTTGACTATCATTATACATACTCAGATTGATTTAAACACAGCAGTTGGTGTCACTCTACTCTGGCAAAATATCATACAAAAAGTCACAGAAAAAAACACTAAAGCTGCGTGTGAGTGTGACAAACGAAAATAAATGTACCAACATGGCACAGTCAGCAACCTGATTGGGCTTATTAATGGCACTTGAGGTTAATGAGCAAGAAAATTAGCATGATGAAAATAAAAAAAAAGAAACACTGAAACACCAATCAGTTCACGTATGATCCAACTTGACGCGCTTAAAAACATTAAGAGTATCCGCGACCTCTGTTCGCCGAACATGTTGCAATAAAAATAATCAGACCGGCAATAAATTTAATCAACAAGTAATCATTCTGTTCGGAGCTCGTGGGTCAACTAAAAGTAGGTAGCTGAATAAAAATAAACAATCAACGAGTATTTATTTATATTGTTTGTAGGTCGCGAATGAAACTGAACACTAAATAAATAATAAAGAGCGAGTTGATTTTTTCCATTTTCATAGACCGGTTTTACATCCTTGAAAAATAATTCAAAATAATTGCAAGCGCTCCAAAATTACTAAATTGAAGGGCAGCTTTACAACCTATCCCAGTTTATAGCAGCTCGAATTTTATTTTTTTCTTGATTATTTTGATAATTGGGAGTTATCTTCTTTGGGATTTGTTCGATAAACTAGAATATTTCATTGAATATTTATGTTGTTCTAAACTAATGTTCCGTTGCATACGCGAGGTATTGAATTATAAACACCTATTACTTTTTGTACTTTGTTCGACGAACAGATCGCAAGTACTCTAATATCAGAAACGATGGGTCGGATAAAACATATAACACTATTTATTTTGTCAATCTACTCTCACTATGCTCAATAGGGTCCCGGCAGTCGGCAGTTTTGTAGGTGGCACTAGTGATAGAAAAACCAGAACCCCGCTTGTCTTGATCCGTTCCATTAAAACGATAATCAAATTTTTTCCCTATTTACTGGTATGAGTATGTAACATTTACGATGCGCCGTTAACCTAAGCCCTAACAATACATCATCACTGTTGAAGCTAGCCGTAGTGATTTACCAAGGGTGCACCTTCATTAGCTTATGTTGGCATGCTCAAATTCTAAATATAAAACTATGGCTCCAGCCATGAGCATAATATTTAACTGACTCTTTTCACGTCAATAAATCAAATCTTTTTACAAAAAATTCCAATATCTATATTGATTCCTTGACCTTTCTCAACAAACAACATCCTTTTTGTCATATCAGCTGCTTAAATGCCACAAATCAGGATAATAGTCAAGCGAATCGTGACT
Source organism: Cryptosula pallasiana (assembly GCA_945261195.1). Classification (NCBI taxonomy): domain Eukaryota; kingdom Metazoa; phylum Bryozoa; class Gymnolaemata; order Cheilostomatida; family Cryptosulidae; genus Cryptosula; species Cryptosula pallasiana. The sequence continues at coordinate 37,585,433 of OX183134.1, read as the reverse complement.
CAAAACGCAAAGTTAAATGATAAACGATGCTACACTTCCACTTGCATGACTAAAATAAAACTGCCCTGCCGGGACCCCATTGAAATGGCAATAACAAGAAGAGAACTCAGAGAGAAGCAAATAGTGTCAGTGCAAGCCGCCATCAACTCCGCAGGATTAGTATTAGATACGATATCAAGTTCATCAATTAAAAGGTAAACTACATTCATCTCTGCCCGGAATAGAATGACAATCCAGCAAACAGATCTGATGCAGTTGGAAGCAGCTGCACTGGAACTCATGATGTCCGAAATGCCGGGATGGTTAACAGCTCATACACAGATGCCATAGAAAGTAGACCAAACTAGAGCTGTGTGTATGATACAAACAACAGAAGCAAGTGATACTGATATTTATTCCTCAGTACTTAGAGTGGTTTAGAAGCAGTAATACTTTTAAAATTTGAACACTGCCACAAAGATGCAAATCTGTAGATTTGATGGTAACTTGTTTAAAGCCTGCTATCTACACTGGGAGTTGGCATTTATAATGTGACAACGCAACATGACAAAAATTTTAAGGCTATAGTTCATATGGAGAAGTTTCTGTCCAATCGCCCAATTCAAACTGAGGAGAGGACAACCTGCCAACATTAAAACAAACAACCCAAATGAGCTAGATGTTCAAGCAAATATCCAAATAGTTTACCTCAGGCCAATTTTGACCAAGGGAACGGCTTAATCACCGCCTAGTGAGCTTGTGACTTATGTAGAAAACTCAAAGGTTCTATTCACACCCTATTAATGCAATACATACTACTGAAGTATTATAATGGCTTTTCCAGTTCAGTTTAAGCTATAGCAGTTGGAGTAGTTCGATGTTTGCAATAAATCATATAAGAAGCCAATTAAAGGGCCTATGACGCCTAATTTGAAGATTTGATTTAATTTAAACTTTTTGAGGTTGAAATGTGTTCAGAAAATCATCTGGAGTTGCCCTCTCAGCAGTAAGACGATTCCTATAGACACAGTCAGGGCTTGCCAAGACACCTTTTTTCCCCGAAGACGCAACAAGTTATATAGAGATATAAAGTGAGTTTTCAAAAATTTGGCTAGTTTGCATAAAAATAGGGCGTTCTAAATATTAGTTTTGTGCAGAGACTCTTTTGATTGCAAAAAAAAAATGATATTGCAACAAATTTTAATTTTTTTGGAGCTGGTTTTCTAAAGTCAGCAATTTGTTTTATCTTTGGTAAGCTCGCTATTATGTATACACCGGCGTTCACGTGATAGTGATCAAAATCAAAAGAATTAATGAAATTTTTTCATCAAAATAATAATTTTCAAGTGAAAAATTAATCAAACAATAAAATTAGTATAATTTCATAATAATACTAGGAGAATAAAAAACATTGCCAAAATTGTATTGCATTGTTTTTTTTTTACAACAGCAATAATAATTTAATCTGAAATTTCGGCTATCTTTCCAAGAAAAAACTTCAAACGCGCTAAATAATAATAATTAACATTTTTAAAAAGTAGTTTGAAACTGAAAAAGTAACAAAAATGGTACGAACCACTTGCTGGAATATATCAATATAATATCATAATTCAGATAGCTCCCTCTGTCTCCTCTACATACCTAATGCACTTTCATTGCCACAAGTGAGTTTTCTCCATAGTTTTACAATGCTTGACGAGAAAACAACTCTACACACAAAGTGCGCCTGGCAAAGCCCGTCCTAAGCTCTTTAAGAAGCAATAAGAAGCATCAAAGCTGCATGTGGCTGTGACTACCAGAAGTAAACGTACCAATAAAGTATGATCAACAATCTGATTGAGTTTATTGATTGCACTTGAGGTAAATATACAAAAAAAAATTAAATCAAATCAATTAGTTCAAGGATGAACAAATTTAAAGAGCATGGAAAATATTATACAAAATAATATATCAGCTGAAATATATAACAGCATGCATTTTGTGAAAATACCTTAACCAAGCACAGTTGAAACAGTAAGTACAAAAATAGAACTCTGGGAGAAGCAAGTGAGTTTAGTGCATACGGCCATCAACTTCACAGCAGCAATTTCTGGACATGAGCTTCAGTTTATCAATGCAAGCAGTCTAAACATTAGTCACGATCTCAGTCAAGAACAGAATGACAATCCCTCGAACAGATCTGATGCATTTGGAAGGAGTCCTACTGTAATTCATGATGTTAGATATGCTGCGAGGGTTGATGGTTACTTTTGACAGAGTGGTAGAGGGGATAGCAGGTCATCTGGTGCCTATGAACACCACACCATGGCTTGCGTGAGAACCTGTAGATTACATGATTGATGTTAGGTAACAGTATACACACGATCGGATACAGCTAAACCTACAAGCTAGTCCTACGAGCTAGTCCTACGAGCTAGTCCTACGAGCTAGCCCTACAAGCTAGCCCCACGAGCTAGGCCCACAAGCCAGTCCCACAAGCTAGCCCCACGAACTAGTCCCACGAGCTATTCCCACGAGCTAGCCCTATGAGCTAGTCCGACGAGCTAGCCCCACGAGCTAATCCTACGAGCTATCCCCACAAGCTAGCCCCACGAACTAGTCCCACGAGCTATTCCCACGAGCTAGCCCCATGAGCTAGTCCAACGAGCTAGCCCCACGAGCTAATCCTACGAGCTATCCCCACAAGCTAGCCCCACGAACTAGTCCCACGAGCTATTCCCACGAGCTAGTCCTGTGAGCTATCCCCACGAGCTAGCCCTACGAGCTAGCCCCACGAGCTAGCCCCACGAGCTAGTCCCACGAGTTAGTCCCACGAGCTAGCCTCACGAGCTAGCCCCACGAGCTAGCCCCACGAGCTAGCCCCACGAGCTAGTCCCACGAGCTCTCCCCACAAGCTATCCCCACGAGCTAGTCCGACGAGCTAGCCCTACCAGCTAGTCCTACGAGCTAACCCACGAGCTAGCCCCACGAGCTAACCCCATGAGCTAGCCCCACAAGCTAGCCCCACGAGCTAGTCCTACGAGCTAGTCCTAGGAACTAGTCCTACGAACTAGCCCTACGAGCTAGTCCCACAAGCTATCCCCACGAGCTATTCCCACGAGCTAGTCCGATGAGCTAGCCCTACGAGCTAGCCCCAAGAGCTAGTCCCACGAGCTAGCCCCACGAGCTAGTCCCACGAGCTAGTCCCACGAGCTAATCCTACGAGCTATCCCCACAAGCTAGCCCCATGAGCTAGTCCGACGAGCTAGATCTACCAGCTAGCGCTAGAGCTAACCCCACGAGCTAGTCCTGTGAGCTATCCCCACGAGCTAGCCCTACGAGCTAGCCCCACGAGCTAGCCCCACGAGCTAGTCCCACGAGTTAGTCCCACGAGCTAGCCCCACGAGCTAGCCCCACGAGCTAGTCCCACGAGCTCTCCCCACAAGCTATCCCTACGAGCTAGTCCGACGAGCTAGCCCTACCAGCTAGTCCTACGAGCTAACCCACGAGCTAGCCCCACGAGCTAACCCCATGAGCTAGCCCCACAAGCTAGCCCCACGAGCTAGTCCTACGAGCTAGTCCTAGGAACTAGTCCTACGAACTAGCCCTACGAGCTAGTCCCACAAGCTATCCCCACGAGCTAACCCCACGAGCTACTCCGACGAGCTAGCCCTACGAGCTAACCCCACAAGCTAACCCCACGAGCTAGCCCCACGAGCTAACCCCACGAGTTAGTCTGATGAGCTAGCCCTACGAGCTAGCCCCATGAGCTAGCCCGATGAGCTAGCCCTACAAGCTAACCCCACGAGCTAGCCTCACGAGCTAACCCCACGAGCTAATCCCACAAGCTAGCCCCACGAGCTAGTCCTACGAGCTAGCCCTACGAGCTATCCCCACGAGCTAGTCCCACGAGCTATTTCCACGATCTAGCCACATGAACTATAACGACGAGCTAGCCCTACCAGCTAGCGCTAGAGCTAACCCCACGAGCTAGCCCTGCGAGCTAGTCCCACGAGCTATCCCCACAAGCTAGCCCCACGAGCTAGCCCTACGAGTTAACCCCACGAGCTAGCCCCACGAGCTAACCCCACGAACTAGCCCCACGAGCTAGCCCCACGAGCTAGTCCTACGAGCAAGCCCGACGAGCTAGCCCCACGAGCTAGTCCCACGAGCTAGTCCTACGAGCTAGTCCCACGAGCTAGTTCCACGAGCTATCCCCCCCGAGCTAGCCCCACAAGCTAGTCTCACGAGTTAGTCCTACAAGCTAGCCCCACGAGCTAGCCCCACGAGCTAGTTCCACGAGCTAGTCCTACAACGTACCAGGAAATAAAGGAATCACACATTAATGTGCATCACTACTATTTAGTATTTCAGAGAATCCAAAAAATAATATTTTCAACCTGCTTTTATTGTTTCTCCATCCTTCGCAAGCAAGTAACTTCTTCTTAAAAAGCGTGGTATAACTTGGCGCCAAAAGTTTTTCGAATCAAAAATTCCAAATGATGTTAATGATTAACTTGAAAATAAAATTTTTAAAACATTGCAACTCACAACAATTTAATTTTGACAAAACGGCCGAAAGACCAATTATTTAGACTTCAAAGTCAAAATAAAAAGCAGGAACGGACCAACAGAAGATCAAAAACCTCCGTGTGATAATTCTGTTCATCAACTGAAATCTGCTGCTCCAATCATTTTTGATGCCACTTGAGAGGCGGCAATGTACCATTTTGTTTTTCTCTAAACTATCAATTTTTGGCGCAAACCAGCTTGTATTTTTTAATTGACAAGCGGATTTAGCTGAAACTTGTGACACATATGTAATAGTGTATCGATGCGCCAAGCTAAACTTCAGGGCAATCACAATATATTGCGTTGAGATATTTCATTTCAATTTGTGAAAATTTGCCAAAAAGAGCATTTTAAAACATTCTCCCTAAGCAAAATGAAACCACTCGAATACTAAAAAAACTTGTCATGTAGCCATCAATGTTTTCTTTCAAGAATTAACACAATCATACTCACCATTCCCGAAAATACTGTTTTACAAAAGATCTGTCTGACCGAAAACCATCGATAACTGAAGAACCGCAACAACAATTTGCGTAATTTATTTCCGACTATAACTGCATTGTAAAGAACTTTCAGGTACGCATCAACTTTTTGCAACTCTTTGAATGTAACGGCACAATATAGGGAAACACTTGAACCAGGTCAGCCAAATGTTCTCTGTTGACACTAACGTGAATAAAAATTTTAACTGGTTTAGAAACTGTCAGAAATATTCTTTAGGTGGCGAAGAGAATAAAATAAGCAATTTTGAATATTGTTAAGCGTTATCTGTCAAAGTCAAGAACAGAGATACTATTTTGTATGTGGTACCATGTAAAATGTAATTTTGATTTTCTCTAAAACACTGTTGTCTCTACTTGTGATACAATTCAATATCCAGTTATCGCTGCTGTTATATTAGTATTTATTACAACCTTTTGGCTACTCAGACCATTTTATTAGTAAAATAAGTATGAAATAATCACATTTCAATTGAAAAACTTAACTATTTTTTCAAATAAATAAGCAACTACAGCAATCAACAACATATTTCTTGCTTCGTTATCAATAAAGATAATAATTATGAAATGTATAAAAGTTGGCATCCAAAAAAATGAACCATTTTAAAAATTATTCTCCACACATGGTTCTGTTGATTGCATAAGGAAATTATGAGTGTGATCCTTTGGCAGTCTTCAATGCATGAATGTAAAAGTTTGCTCTCAAGCATAGAAGAGAAATTGCGGACTTGTATCAAATGTTTATATGTTATGTTTAGTTTAAACAGCCGAATTTCAGCCGTATTAGGCAGTCATGTTATCAATCTGGCTGAGAACCGACTGCACCTCCGACCGGTTTCATCAACAGGAGTTCAGGCGGATCATATAGCAAAGAACTCCTGATTTAAACTATGAGGCCTCTTAGCAGTATGTTATTATTATTATTTAATTATAATTACAATAATAATAATAATTATTTATTATTATTTATTGCTGTTATGATTTATTATTATCCTTATTATCAAGCCTACCACGACCACTTGACATCGTAGCGAATGGTTATCATTTGATTGATCGGCAGGCTGTTGCTCATTAATCAATGACAATATCAACCGCTACTACTACACGACATGGTTGGATGGCGCTCTCAAATACAGAAAATCATCACCTCGTGGGCTGCCATGCGGTCATTGCTGTGGTTTCATGAGATCTCGCTCTAAACACACTTGAAAATACGACTGGCCATTTTTATGTTGACGAAGTTACAGCAACCTTACGGCTGGAAATCCGACTAAAATGTGACTGCTTTATACAGTCAAATTTGGTGCCGTATTGAGAAAACACAACTGCATAATACAGCTGAAATCTGGCCGTTTAAACTAAGCATTAATTGTACATCAATAGTGTTATACAGGACTTTGATTTCAAACGCATTGCCAATATCACATGTAGGCAGAAACCACAACGTCTATGATGAGAACCCATAACATTGATAGGCATATTACAATGTCGTTTTCCTGTTGTAAAAGTGATCGTTTTCCGGAATAAACCAGTTGATGCCCTAAGTAGTTGAACAATTGTAACTGCGAAAAGTACTATCAAGCTCAGAGGTTGACATAAACGACGTTGTTCAGAGTTTGTAAAAACTTTGCAGTCTCATCAGTTTTATTATTGGAGTTGGGGAGACAACCCTCAAGAAGTTGCCGTTTTGTTTGATCTAATTTTTTGTAAACGGTTGAAATAGAAGAGCAAATAAAACGAACACCGGTGCAACGGTAAAAAATATTACAACAACTCACCGCAGTATTAGCAAGTGGTGACTTGAGGTCACATGACTGTGTGTCGATTGGCTAGAGTAGCCTCTCCATGATAGATATGCTACTACCTCGATAGCCACCACCGAAGTGATTCCTACAAAATGAATTCAACTAAAAGGATCTCCTTTAACATTGACAGGGTAGGGAAGCTTCCATTTAGCAAACGGTTATATTTTTTGTACATACATAACTGGCAGTTTATTTGGTTATTGGTGGTAGAGAGGCATCTGTATGTAGGTGGGCCACTTGGGTGAGGGTACGTGGAGGTATGGGGTATGAAAGAGAAGCAATGAAAGGGTGCAGTGCAATGGGAGAGGCAAGGGGTGGGTACAGCAGGGGGGCAAGGGGTGGGTACAGCAGGGGGGGCAAGGGGTGGGTACAGCAGGGGGGCAAGGGGTGGGTACAGCAGGGGGGCAAGGGGTGGGTACAGCAGGGGGGCAAGGGGTGGGTACAGCAGGGGGGCAAGGGGTGGGTACAGCAGGGGGACAAAGGGTGGGTACAGCAGGGGGGCAAGGGGTGGGTACAGTAGGGGGGCAAGGGGTGGGTACAGCAGGAGGGCAAGGGGTGGATACAGCAGGGGGGCAAGGGGTGGGTACAGCAGGGGGGCAAGGGGTGGGTACAGCAGGGGGGCAAGGGGTGGGTACAGCAGGGGGGCAATGGGTGGGTACAGCAGGGGGGCAATGGGTGGGTACAGCAGGGGGGGGGGGCAAGGGGTGGGTACAGCAGGGGGGCAAGGGGTGGGTACAGCAGCGCAGAAAAGCAAATTTTTCATGTACTTTTACGACAATATTAAAGTCTCTCACCGACTGAGCGCTCGAGGAGGGCTGGGGAACAAAAAAAGAGGCTATCTACAACAGAGGGAGTGGTATTTGGGTCAGGGCTAGATGCAGAAAACAAAAATAAAATCATTCGCGCAACTTCTCCACTACAACTATCACCTAAACGTAGATGTGATAGCGATGGTTTGCAAAGACTAACCTGGAACTTGAAAACTTGAAATTCCATATAAACTAGTTTGTTACCGCTATATACATTGTTCATAAGTTGCGCAAAACTTGGAAATGCCACATTTTCCCAAAAAAAAACCACATGATTTTTGACTGGAGCAGCATCGCATAACAAAACATAACATTTCATCTGCATAAGACTTTGAGTGCCTTTGGATAATCTATGTGTAGGGTAAGGGAACATTTTTGGTATTTTAAACTATAGACATATTAATTTTACATCACATCTATAGAAACCAGATGGGTAAAGCGAGCCCGAAATTTTTGTATTGCACACCAAATACGATGCTATCACAGTTATACCGCATATACGCCATAAAATATCGTCATGATTAATAAACAGAATAATGAAATGCTAATAGTTCGACTCATTGAAAAAGCATTTGATCGATGTTGGTTAATATATGCCGAGTCTGTTACTCAAATTACAAGGAGAGAAAATTCTATTGTTGAGTCCAAATTTTCTATTGCCAGCATGTTTTTAGCATTCAATGGGGCTTACAGATGGTATCATTTAATTCCGTTGTTAATATCTACGCAGAGGTTATTCAAAAGCAGCGTTTGATCAACCAATCAGTCATCTGCTTCTTGGTTTGCCTTTTACATTAAAGCTAGAACCACGTGACATGGGCTGTTGCTCAGTTGAACAAGAAAGCTAGAACAAGAAGTTAGGCTACTGTCTGACACAACTTTACCTCCACTCAACGTACACATTGTGTAATGGTACAACACATGCCACATACAAACCAAACATAACAATAACTAAAATTATGTCTTTACCAATGGTTTAGGTAGTGGAAGAGCTGATAGAGTTGATGCCTTCGATCAAACCCTCGTTCTTTAGGTATAGCTTTGTGATAAGATTTAGCAAACGAACTTCCTGAGCTGTAGTGACCAAATATGGCAGCTATACCCAAGTCATATTCATGATGTCCATAGAAACTAGCTGGATCATATACTACTGCAATTTGAAGATATTAATTAAATATTCTATTTGTTCTTATATCGTTTTCAGCAGCACAGGCAATGGACCAAAGTCTATACAAATCTTCATAAGGCAAATACCAAAGTAATCAAATTATAAAAGCTAAAACGGAATGTACAGGAAAAAATATCACTAACCAGGACCATCAGCTGTTTGACCAGAGTTTCCAGACCATAAATCTCCATGTAACAGGGAAGGTCTCACAGTCACCCCATCAAACATTTCAGCCACTTTGGGCCTCAGTCTATTCCACAGAGACTTTGCCTTAGTTTCCTAAAACAATTAATTGCAATGTCTTCAAGGTATTTTTACACCCATGGTACAAAGTATGGTGACATAAAAAATCAACAATGACTGTATGTGTTTGGTAACAACGATTTCAGAAAAAGATATTCAGTTTTCCAAAAGTACTGAACTTATCAATAAAAATAAACTAGATTTAGATGGTGAATCAGTAACCAATGACAAACAAATAGTAGACGAGTAACGGAAGCAATAAGTAGCCACTCAGACTATTTAAGTGCCACCTGGTCTACAGCTTTCAATTCATCAGATTACTTATATGTTCAACAATATTGCAAAGCTTTGCAAGTTGTACAGCAAGGCTAATGGGACTGCCACACGAGCCAGAATATCACCCGTATCCGTCGTTTCATTGCACAGTATGGTATATTCAGCACAGGATGAAGCAAAACAGACATGATCAATTTTTCATGATGTCCATTGGCTGTGATTTGTTAGTCTCTAAACGCACAGTAATTTTATGAGATAAAGTGTATAGGTCGACGTTATTTTTTTTCTCAGCCTTTCTCACAAAGATCGTACATGATAAATATATGGTAGTGTTTATTGCAATAACTATATGATCGCTAGTAGTTGTTTGAAACCACCGCAGGGCAAATAACTTTCAAAATTATTACCATTTTTCATAAAAAATTACAAATCAGCAATTAGAAAACTAAACAGCTATAATTGATAATAAATGATGAACCTAATATTAGTAACTTATAAATAGCTTGAACAAGAACAATAAACTTGATGATAAATAAAAAAACTTCTACAAAAATAATTAAAAGCAAGAAGCCAAGAGGAAAGCAGAGAATATTAGAACAGTATTTATTTGCTCGATAGCACTGTAGGTCCATTATACCAGCTGCCATTCAGGCTCATGCGGCATACTATTCATTTTAGTTTTGCTTAAACTCAGGTTTAGAGTACACCAAGACAGTCTCATCATGTGGCAACCCTATTGTGTCGATCGCTAAAGCCTGGTTCACATTGCGACAGCGATAGTCGGAATTGTCTTATCGCCGATGGTTTCCGCTAATGTGAACATGGAATACCGTTGTCGCTGTAGCAACACTGTAAGATCGGGAAAGTTTAACAGCGTCAAACTTTTCCGATGACGGTGTAACTACGGCGATGCATTACTGCAATGAGAACCAATGAACACCGTTTGTCATCGATAGTCTAAGTTGACCTATAAAAATTTAACCGCTCTAATTGTCATAACCCTTCATTCTTCACCCAACTACAAATAAATAAGTAAATAAATAAAAGAATGATTTGTCATTGGTTTTTTTATTGGCTTATTTTCACAACTTTCAATGTTCAAAAAGGAAATTAACTGAGACTCGAAATAAAGCTAATATCTACTCACCGTTGCCAGGTAAGAGATGTCAGGTTGATCTTAATTAAAATAATAATAAAGTAATTACTTATTTTTTGTTGGTCTTTTATTTTTTTTGCGGCTCATTTATTTATTTTTTATTATTACCATTATTGTTAATTATTATTCATTATTATCGTATATAGCCACTAATAAAAAAATAAAATGAATGTAACAATAATTATTCTAATTTATTATGATTGATTATAATATTTTATGATAATTGCTATCAACTGAGTGAGTGCAGCACATAAATAATGATTACACCCAATTGTAAATTTTTTATCGTTTAAGCCATTGAGATTCATTATCGTTGGAACTTGTTAAGAAAATAATAAAAAGTAAGTACAAACAGCATTATTACATCAATTATTATTGTAATAATATTTATTGATAAGTTTTAACACTCACCGCTTCAGTTAATGTTATTTATTATTATTTTGGTTTTAGGTGATGAAGAGAATTGGCCTAATCAATGAGTCTATATATTACCATGATGATCTCTCGGCTCAACTTAATTCAGATTTTACCACATTTTCCAGGAATATCTCTGTGACTATCACCAAACAATGTGCGACTTTGTACTGAAATAATTTATCCACATCTTTTATTATTATACCAAATAAGCAATAAATAATGCTGAGCTTGAATTGTACTATAGTTATTTTATTATTTGTAAATATACCAGTTGAAATTGCTGCTATAGTACGGCTAATTACTGACCGCTAGTCGCTACTACTCAACTACGATTCTATTGGTTGTTATGATTTATAGGTCGAGTTTATTATGAATGCGGTGATAGCATCACTGACTGCTCCCGATTGTCAGTAGGCTGTATTTGGCGTTGAATTATGATGATGTGAACATAATTTCGGTGATGCATCAGTGACACCGCCGGTATCATCAAGGACTGTCAGTGTCCAATGTGAACCGGGCTTAGGAACATAAGCTAAGTGACTGCTTCTCAAGTAACACCGGATATTCACAGACCTGAGAACCAAGCATAGACACCTGGTGGTCTATCTTCTCACAGTAGAACTCTGTCCAATCATCTCTCCATTCATTCTTCTGAGGCAAATATCCACAACAAGTCTGCACATGAAAGCCAAACTTGTGCACGGCTGTATCACTGTGTGCCTCTAACTGTGATAAGTTATGTAAGTGGAGCCTAGGTTAAACAATAAAACTATACACATAAAACAGAACTACAGAGTTGAAGAAATGGTTAGAATATAAAAATATAAAGTCTATAACAGTTATGATAAAAATGAGATAAGTCTTTGCGATTTTCGGAGAAATTCATGCTGAACGATCGTAAATAAAACTGGTTCAGTTCTCGAAATAGCATTCCAAACAATGGAATTGACCAAAAGGATTGAAACTTCAAAAAACTTTTGTAGCATTTGAAATCTGGCATAAGGGAGTTGTAACACCAGGGTTTATTGCTGATGATCAGGAAAAGCAAATCTGTCCACCAAAATTGGTTGGATGGCCTTATACCAAGTGGCACATGTGGTAGTTGATAGCACCAATTCACTATGTGGCAGCCATGTCCAGAGAATTTGTAATAAAAAGTATCCAGTAGCCATTTAAGGAAAGAGAAACCAACCAACTTACAAAAATTAACCTAATTTTACATTAATGGGGATAGTTAGTCTTTCTCAAAATATCTGGTTTTACCAAAAAAATATTCCATTAAGTTCCAGAACTACCGATCATATAATACAAATATATTTAGATGGATTTACCATCTAAAATTAGAGTTGTTCATGCTACATCAGTTTGATGAGGCTACAAAACTAAAAGTTTGAGTCTAAGTAAAAGCAAAAACGGAAGCTAAAATACTTGAACCAAAATTTGCAAGCCATAGAGAGCGTTGAAACCCTTGAAACAATTTCCCAAGGGCCAAAAGAGATGTTATTGTGTGAGTTGTCTTCTTTGTATAAAACATAACTTTTCAAATATTTGGAGCTGTTTTTGCTACCGGAGAAAACTGTTACTTTTTTCAAGGTGAATTACCCTAAAAATTTAATTTTAGTGTTTTTGGTGTAATCCCCTAATCTGCTCCTCTCCCATGATAATATTGGAATTTAGCGAATGGTTTGTTTCGCCTCTAACGGCTGACTTACTTGCTCATGCAAAGTCAAAAAAAGAAGCTCACCTTGCGAGGGCCTCACCTAGTGCTGCAGGGTCTTCTCTACAGCTCAAGTTTAGATAAGAAACAATAAGAGCTGATCCACCTCCAGGAAGTTCATCTAAAACCTGAAAGGTTGAGGATTTTTATCGCTTTACAATCGATATTCATTAATAATGTATTAATGAATTGCTCATAGGTAGGTTGTTGCGAAAATTAGTTACTTAATAAAGAATGGTTTGCTAATACTTCATGTCATTATCTGATCTATTCAACCAAATCTGACAAAAAAACGTGAATGAAAGCCAAACATGTATTGTGCACTAGACTTAAAGGTTAAAGAACACAGTAATAACACATACATACTACCAACCATTATAGGTCTTGGACAACCAATGGTGTTGGTATCTGCAAGAGCTTTCAAGCTTGCCTCCTCTCCAACAAACATTCTGAGTGCCTTCAAATAGAACAAATACACAGCATTAATTTCCTGTCAAAATTTAAAACATAAATTATTTTTATAACATTTATGATCACATTTTAGACTGAGTGCTGCAATTTTTTTTTCAAAATATTAGTAAAATTAATTCAACTTACACATTTCAGCAGTTAGGTCAGATACCGGTTCCAAAAAAATTGTTATAAATTTTTGATCAGCTATTTACCTTGCGGTTAAAAACATATTGATCAACATTCAGCTCAGTGTTAAAAACTACTTGGTAGGCCTACTCAGAGTTTGTTGGAAAAAAACCTAATTAATTTTTTTTAGAGGTTGGCTCCTTACATCCGGTTTCTTGTTTATTTTGACAAAGACCTCTTGCCCCTCACTAGTTCTGTATGCTGCACCACTGCTAATACATCCACCACTGTTACCGATGCATGTCAGTTTTTTTGTCTTCAGAGCTTCACTAATAATTTTCTCCATGCCTCTTAGCATATGTACCATCCTAAAAGCATGTAGTATGTAGGCAAACATAAACACCTAGATATGCTTTTCCAACCCGGTACCAAAAGATTAATAATCATCACTTGTAAGCTTAGCACTTACTGGTATTTCTACACCAATCATTTAATTAATAAATAATAATATCAAAATGATATTATTATTTATTAATTAAATTAATTAAAGGATTTTTTTAATGATAATAATCATTAAAAAAATCCTTCTGCAACTGTTACTCTTTGGTTACACTCTTGCCATACCAACAAACAATAAAACCTTAAGTTACCGATGGACAGTTTTAATATGAGTGAAAAATTGATAGCATTGGCAATGGATGGTCATGTCGTTAACTTCTACAAGCCAACAACTATTTATCTAACCACCAATAATACATGTGCTTAATATTATTATTCAGTCAGTTATTGCTTACTTACATAAGAATCCGATATACTTTTAATCAGTACTACATATTGCAATGCTACTGATTCAACAGCCATGCAACAACAAGAGTGAAAGGGTAGATAGACAGCCAACTTCGGGATATCCAGATTACAGCAGTAGACTACTTGTGGTAACGAGCCGACGCTTACTACTAGCTAGCTAGTAGTAGTCGAGCTTCTATCTACTAGGATTGTACTTACAATACGACAAACAATCATAATGATCACGATATTGCACCGCTTATGGTTCTGCTTCATTGCACAATGTAGTTTCTACCGGTGCTTCCCTTTTATGCGCCTGAGGCTCATAATGTGTGATTCATACTCCTGCGCGTGCGCTGTGTTTGTGCATTGTTGAGGACTAGGTCAGTGAATGAGCATGATCGGCGCGTAGTGCATTAATAAAATACATTTTTAACCTCAGTCAGCCATTAAGTTATCTCCCTTCCTTCCTCGTACACTTGTGACGGACGGCGTCAGCACGAACACTCACTTTCTATTTACTTTATATTATTCCAGCTACATTGTCAGTTCTATGCATACACTCTAGAGACATTTATTCTATGTATACTTATTCTACTTTTACCTTAACATGCAATCTTATATGTTTGCCATGTGGATTCAGTCAGGCAATCACTCTAGTACAGCCTCTTACATTTTATTGGCACACACTAGCCAATCCCTTGTGCTAGGTGTGGCCACCTTTTGTCTACCATTTTATCAGTCTATCAGTTATGTAATCATGTGTATAAATATGAATGTTCTAGTCAATAAAGTCAGAGTCAGCTTGCACACTCTCAGAAGTTTCTTTGTTCTCTAACAAATAACTTCACTGCGCACCATTACTCGAGTAGTAATATACAAGCAGATCAGTCTGAACCTCTGCTGGCCGAACTTAGCCTTGCCTAATTCGCCTTCAATGTTCGACCTCTGCACTGCACTGAAACAAGACAACCGAACTTCTGCTGGTCGAACTTAGCCTTGCCTAATTCACCTTCAATGTTTGACCTCTACACTGCACTGAAACAAGTCAACCGAACCTAGCTTGACTAGTTAGCCCTTCAAAGTTCGACCTTGCTTTACACACTGATAACAGCTAACGCAATCGGCAGCTCACTAGTAACTGGGATGGTTAATCACCATTGCTCAGGCTACTAAGTCGACCTGTGGGAGGATTGTATTGCTAGAGCATTAGACACAGTTGCCATCACAGTTCGGGAGGTTGTGCAGGTAGGCCGAGCTACCAACTCACACCCCCACAGTGAAATCCTGCACACACTATCTGTAGGTCAAACACCATATACTTTACACACCGAAAAGAATGGAAAAAAATAGTGATGTAGAACAAATCATCAACTTTACAATTCCAAATGAGATGAAATGAGGGTCTGCTCCATAGATTATCCCTCTTCCTTCCCTCCATTTGTGTGCAAGCCAGAATCGCATATCCATTCATTATTTGATTCTATGCTATAGATAATTATAAACGAGAACTTAGTAGTTGTACACACATACAATCAATACTAACAGTGCATCATTGCAACACTGCCATTTAGCCAGTGCTCATGTCATAGAAAATTCAGCATAATTTTATGAAACAACAAATGTGCTATACTTCTAGACAAGGCTGGTTTGTAAATTGCTGCGTGACTCGAAAGGTAAGTAACAGCAATGACTCTAAACAGTTCAATTTATTTGTATCGATAGAAAATAATTAACAAATCAGAGGGATTTGTGAGTTGAAAGCTCAGCAGTGAATGCAGTTCAATTGAGTTTCATCATTTGCAGCAGCCACCAAAACAGTTTTACATAGAAAAGAAAAAGACAGAAGAGGGGCTTGCTCAGGAACGTTGTAAGACCAGAGGAAGAGCCACAACACCAATCGTTTTACAGAAGAATGTTGTAAATGATTATTTTTACTGAAGCTCGCTTTGTTGTGTTAGCGCAGCTAAAAGTCTGACATGTCAAGCTGGCAGAACTTGGGATTCATTCTTCTCTAATCAAGCCTGCTTTTAGCAACTGTCTGTGTGTAAGAGTTGTCTGTCCACTAATACAGAAGACAACTCCAAACTCAGGCTATTTATGTTGCATGATATTGTAACAGCTATACTGTTTTTTTGTAATTTAATGCTTTTTAATTTATTGCACAACTATGGTTCAGAAATTTATAAAAACCTAATGTGCTAATGAACTATTAATATTCTTTGTCTACTTGGTAGAAATGGTGAAATTTCTATAAGATCCGCAGGAAAATAATGAGTGTTTGGCGTTGTCTTTTCATAATCTTCTGTATGCTACAGTATCACAAATTATGAGCAGAACTTTTCTTAATGTAGTTGCCTTATCACTGGGTTTAGTGACAAAAACAATTGACTCGCTCACACAACCATAATGGTCAGTGCAGCATAGGTTTACATATTGCTAGTGTTTTTTTCCTTAGCAATACATTCAATTGATTATTACCGATGACTACGCGAAAAAATCAATCAATGTACTACGTGTCCATGGCAAGTATCTACACAGTTTATATTATTTTAGCCATATTTTTTTTAGAAAAACAAGATTAAAATGGGATGCAGAAGCTCTAAAAGAACCAAAAATACAATGGTCAGCTTGTCATGGTAAGTAGAACAGTGGGTGTGATTCCACAATTTGTAGTTAAGATGCCTCAATCTGTTTTGACAGTATCCCCATGGAATTATTTCCCCTCCTAGAACGCTAACAATTAGTTGCATTAGTTAGATCTTATATGTAGTAAAGGTGTCAACATGGCATACCAGAATATTTTCTCCCATAGATTTGTGGCTTTATCAATACTTTATTTCAATCGTTAGGGAACAAACCCACAATTTAGTGACTGTAGCGTCGCTAGGCAACACACACACAATTTAGTGACTGTAGGGCTGCTAGGCAACACACACACAATTTAGTGACTGTAGGGCTGCTAGGCAACACATCCCCAATTTAATGACTGTAGGGTCGCTAGCTCGAACTTGGCTGTAAATTTTTAAAGAGGGTCACTACAGGGTCACTAGAGGGTCACCAAAGGGTTGCAGCAAGGTCACTGTGAAAAAACATGTTTTTTTTAGTCACAATGTTGGTTGTAAGATGCGAGTGAGCACGCTCCACTGGGTCGTTTTATTAGATTACCCCTTAACTATATAAGCTTAATATAAGCCATGTATGCTATTTGCTGGCTCTCTGTCATCAGTCAATAATAATTTATTTGACCTACAGCTAGTGTTCTAGGGACAGTTAATTCTACAGTACTTACACCTTGCCAAACTTGCTCAACCAGCCACACTCAGTGAATAAAAAAGCTCTCATCAAACACTGCCCCTATGTAATATTATGAGACAACTCCTGGATAATACTGCATTGCTCAAGGTTTTCAGTAACATTCTACTCAAATGCTGTGTCTATCTTGTGCTATCAGTCATGACAAAAACTATTTTTATTGAATAATATCTATCATGATGATAGGCATTATTTTACTTATTCTTTAACTATTGTTATTATTAAAAATTAGAAAACTCTTCGTCCATCAGTTTTAAGGAAGAAAAATAACTGAATGCTTGGAATCGGCAAGCTCCGCTGGCTCATTAAAAAAATGTATATTTTGAATCATGGCGGACTTTTGTAGGAAAGTAGTTACAACTTGCGTACTCATCCCAAGTACATGATATTTTACATAAGGGCAATTTTGGATACTGCAGACCATATATACTTTCTACTTCAAATTGGCAACAAAGCAGATGGTTAAGGATTTAGGTATAAGACAGTCAAAAATTATGAACTTTTTTATACAATTTCAGCTGTCATACAACTAAAAAAAATAATTTTGGTTTTTGGTACTCGATTTATACGAAGTAATTATTTGCTAGCAACGTCATGCTATTTATTAACTGATATAAAACAACCAGGGAATCATCAGTCATTGGTTGTTCTAGTTTAAGATAGCTGTTACGAGCTAGTCATATAATGCTCAACTATTCACTTTCACAAGTTTTGCAAAATTTTATTGTTTCAAAGAAAGAATCTCACAAATGAGTATCAAAACGATACGTTTGATGAAAAGCAAACATTGATCAGAAGAGAGGCTACTTAACAAAGAAGAAGAGAAGAAAATTAAGATTAAAAAAGTTGCCACTAAATGCTGTGTTTTTTCTTAATAGTAGAAGTCAAGTATGTTGGGTTTAGTTAACCAACCAAATATCTTCTATTTATATTAGTGTACAATTATTATTGAGCTTGCTAATTCTTTCTTTGAGGATGCTGATCTGTTTCTCCATTATGGAGACTCTCTGAGCTAATACAGAACTACTCCAGTCTTTTAAGCCATTATCCAACTACAATATAGAATAAAGGGTATTCAGTCCCGAAATATTTGTGTGGATAAAACCAATCATATTCTCAATTAAAAATATAAAGTGTAATAAAATTTAATTTTTACTTATAAAATAATTTTGTGAACCAGATGAGGTTAATTTCAATGATATTACAGGTAAGGTCAATTTTTAGTAAAGTTATAAGAAAACAATTAGTGAGAAGTAACTAAACCCTTGGATGCACTCAAGCTTTAAACCGCCGCAAACTAAAAAGCTCATTAGCCTAACTCACAAGCGACAATTTGAGACAAAATTATAAATTTTGATGATTTTCATGATAATTATCTGTATTTTGCTTCGAATATGCTATCTTTGCTCATGCTTTATTGAATGGGAATTGTACTTTCTTGTGTTACCTCAATAAAATGGTGGTCTTTGAATGGATTTTATTGAATGGATACTCTAGTGGGCGGGATTTATGTTTTGCGGATCAAACACAAAAACCCACCCTCTAAACTAATTATCGAATAAAGTCAATTCAGAGAAAACCACGCAATCAAAATAAGACAGGGGCAGACCACTCACAAAAGCGAAGCGCTGTCTAATCATAGCATATTAAACTAAAAACAAAAACAATGCTACGACTCAAATGTTAGCCCATGACATACGCTAAGAGTTAAAAGAAGTTTAATAAAAAGCCCACTACCAAATACCCTAGCCGTCGTTTAAATGTAAATTTGTCCCTTCATTGAAATTTCAAACTTTGATAAGATTAACATAGCCATAAAGACAACAACAGATACATTATGGCTTACGGCATACCTTACAGGTCTATGAGAGTTAATCTCAGTGTATTTCAATCGCATTACTTTATAGCGAAATTAATCAACATTTTTGAAGTTACCATTTAACTCTCCCTTACTATTTGACCCTACTCCCTTACTGTACAATTTGCCCCTTCCACAGCCTCCATCTCTTTAACCCCATCTAAGATTTGGAGAAGTAGCACCTAAACTAAGTAGACTTGATTTGCCAAACCAAAAAATTTCCAAGGTCATGGACGTAACAAAAATTTATTAGAATCCTCTGTAAGTTACACCGATCTACCCTGATTTTATAAGCACCCGACATTGAGCTATCTGTTACAGAATACACCTAGATATTGTATCATGAAAATATACATTGCACAGAAAACCAATTTTTCTTCTACAAAAACCTTGCAGATGATTGTAAGTTTGGCAGTCAATCAGCTGCTTGTAAAAGCCTAGACCGACTTGAAAATAGTTGCTAAAAAAATTATACCCAAAAAGTGGTGAGTCATATATTGACTGGACTAAGTAATATTATTACATAACTTCTAATGCAACAAACCTCATAATCGGATTCAGTTACTATAACATTTCTAACCAATGCAAACGTGAATAAACTGGAAAGTTAAACTGGTAGATAGCGAGTTGTTTTTAAATCCACATGAACTTCTAAATAATAGTTGTGAAGTATTTCTTGCTTTAGTGCTAACAAGCAATACAACTCACTCGTGTAATACCGTAACAACTTTTTTTGTGGTGCGAGTCGTAGAGTGTTTTTATTCTAATGTAAAGGTCAAGTACCTCATGTATGTCTCAGTTTCTATCTATGGAGTTGCCACACAAAACTACTCGTTGTTAATGCTACTCACCCATCTCTTTTGTCTCTGCGATCCTTGCTGCAGGTTACAGGATATAAACAGGTTATTTTCTGTCTTCATCAGAGATTCCAGCTCTTTTTTTAGATCAACCAACCGTTCTAACAGCTCTTGCCTAGGATCTTCTACAAAATATTGGATCTCACCAATCAATATATCCATTATGATTACTCCATCAGATAAAAAAGGAAAAAATATTTAAAAGCACCAATTCAGAAAATTCCTTGAAGTTGATGTGGCAAAGTTTCATCAACGTAGTCTCGACCATAGCAAGTTTTTCCTCTCACTTTTTTCAAAAATGGTCTAGATTATACGTTAGTAGTTATAACTTACTTTTGCAAGTGTAACCATCACCGTAATAGCCTTGGTTGCAGTGACAATTATAGCCCCCCTCAGTATCCTCACAATACGCATTGGAGCCACAGCTGTATGTTTTCATCAGACACTCATTTGTATCTTAAAGGAAAATTGGTGTAATAAGAAAGAGCATAAAGGCATAAAACGTTACCGATGACTTTTCAGCTAAAAAATATCTCAAATCACCACTGCAAACACGTAGACACGGTTAAGTATACCAGCTTTTAGATGGCAGCATTTTCTCAGTTGATGTAGGAAATCTGGCACGAACACGTTTTTGCAAGTACGTATCCCATAGTTAATTTCTCAGTGAAAATTTAAGAAGGCAGAAAAACTTTTGGCCTTTGACCGATGGAGCCTGCATTATGTATCACTCTCATTGATAGGAAATTTAGCTGAGAGTGATTCAGGACTGCTTTGAAGTGTTCAAAAAACCAAAAGCACTATTGTGGTGATTAGAGTATTCCCGACCTATATTCGCCGAACAAAATTTGGCAAAAATATTCAGATAGGCAACAAACTTGATCAAAAAGTAATCAGTTTGTTGGGAAACTGGGCATAAAAAAACAGTTTATTGAATAATAAAAGTCGATGAGCATTTATTAGTATTGTTTGCAGGTCGCAAATGATACTGAACATTAAATATATTATAACAAGTGAGTCTAATTTGCTCACTCTAATAAACTGGATTTATATCCCCGAAAATGCCACTTATATAGCCGCCATCTTAAAAAAGTACGATCTAAAGAGGGCAACTTTACATATTTGCTTATAAAAGTCCCATTTTTAGTTATTCATGAATATTTTGCAAGTTGGGAGTTACTTATTTTATGGTTTGTTTGGGAATCTGTAAGAGTTAATTGAGTTTTTGTGATGCTTTAAATTTTTTTGTTTTGTTTTATACGCAACGGATTGACATACCAAATTATATAATTTTTTTCATTAGTTTGACAAATACGCTGCAAATACTCCTTTTTATCTGCCATAACAAAAAATCGACGATAGCGACCAACATTTGAGAATTAAGTTTGTCAGGTGACACCAACTATTGCCATGTGACAAGGACTATTGTCAGGTGACTATAAGTATAGTCCTGTGACAATAGGACAGGCTAAAACTTACTATTGCATGTTTTACCATCTCCGTCATAGCCTGGAATACAAGTACATTCATAACTGCCAACAGTGTCTGTGCAGTTTGCTTTGGGGTCACATGAGTGGGTTCCCAGGGCGCACTCATCCACATCTGCAACAATACCATCCCTTGATTTTATTTATCCTAAACAGATCTAGAAACACAGTGAGCTCTTTTCTTTTTTCAATTTTATTTCTACTAAAAGAGAAAAAAATGCAAAAGTTCAATTCATTTTCGAAAAGATTTATGACGTTTCTGGTGATGGCTTTTATATTTGTTCTGGATACCCAGCAGTTGTATTATATTAAAAGTATTAAACGTTACTTACTCATACAGGTGACTCCATCTCCAGCCCATCCTGGGTCACAGTCACATCTGAATCTACCCCAGGTGTCCGTACAATTGGCATTAACGTCACAGTTGTCAAGCTTTGAAGCACACTCATCCACATCTGTAGCCATAAAACAATGCAAAATCAAAATTAATGAGAGAGCATTGCAATTGAAATAAATATTTCTAGTTAAGCTACTGTGTTAGATAGAAAATGTCCTTCTCCTGAAACTATTACAAGCTTCAGTATGTGATATGCTATCAAGAAGTGTGTAAAAGTTAGAAAATTTAGATGTTAGCACCTGAAATCCCCTAGTATTTTCATTGTTGTTATTGAAGAAATCATTGATATAAAGTAACAGTTGAACTTGTTTGACAAAATAACAACTAAACAGTCAGCAAGATTTTTCCAGTTACTAAAATTGCCAGCATTTTCAATCAAATTGAAACTTTGTCCTCTTTAAAATTTAAATTACTTTGAAAATGCAATTTCAACTACTTTTGTTGAAACAAAAGGTCTTTAAGAATTGTAATGCATTCTATTAACGTGAAAAGAAAATTTTTGCGTTGATTAAGTTAAGAGCCTCATTTTGATAAACTCGATGAAAAATAAAATACGACTATGCGATCAATTTAGCACATACTTTCACACTTGGTACCATTTCCAGAGAAATACGGAGCTTTGCATTCACACTGGAACTTAGCCTGTGTTACGTTTGATGGGATTGGAATATTCAATACTGTACACCTGCTTGTACCATCTGTAGTGCATTTCTGGCATTGCTCAAATCCTGTAAAAAAACATTTTATAACCATACATATTGTGATAGTCTTTGTTTCCTAATTTGAACCAGAAAAAATAGTTTTTATTTACTATTTTGAATCAGAAATTATAGTTTTTGTTTACTATTTTGAAGCAGATATGATAGTTTTTGTTTACTATTTGCACACTATCAAAACGTATTTTATTTATAAGTCGTTGTTATGGCTGCCCGGGGCTTGTCTAGGTGAGATATAATCACTAGCATGCCTCCAACTACAATAATATATCAATATCTAAGCAGTGGAATTGGTCTGTTTGAATCTCAGTAATAATATTAACTCTGGGTAAACATAGAAACAAGAAGTTTTTTTATGCTAATAATAAATTCTTCTCACCTGGAGCTGTGATGCCAGAAAGAGCGGACTGACTGAGCCTTTTGAATGGCTTCCCTTTGTCGTCCACTCCAAACACCTATAAATTTGTTTATTTGTTAGTTTAGTTTCTTGCAATGAGCATGTCACAGCCAAAAATAATCATGAGCTTTTCTCACAAGGTTAAAATTATGTTTCTTTTGCATTTTATTAAAGATCAAATTTGACTGGTAGATCCTAGCGAAATTGATGATGGACATAAAAGTCTGTTATTAAAAGGAACACCAGTTGTATTTCAAACTAAAAAAAACGGAAGTAAAAAGTTTTTATAATTTTCAGCCCATTATCAATATGAGAGAAGTACAGTCAATGAACACTCAGGTTGGTACAAATCTAGACAAAAACTAATATTGGCAGACATGAAATTAAGGGCCTTCTAAATAATATTTGATATTTTTTCTACTGCGTGTCCATATATGGAATGTTGTTTCGACATCTGTTAAAATAAAGAAATGTATTCCAGAAATAAATACTGATACAACTAAATGTTCATCCCTAGCACAAATGTCGACGCTTCCAAGGATGAACCCCAAAACGACATGTTTTGTCACACAACCAAAATTTTTTCCAGACGTGGGCATTCATTTTAGGTCATCTCTAAGTTCAAATCAAGTTTTTCTGCAATGATGTCAGGGTTTCATTTCTGTTTCCTATTTCCCCTAACTTTCATTAAAGAATAATTACTTAAAAATATCAAAGTAGTTACAACAAAATTGTTTGGTATTTTTAGAAGATGGCTTAAGATAGTATCTTAATAAAACTAATAGCTCTATGCCAGTGTTTTGATGGGAGTAAAAACACAGTTTTAGTGAAGCATCATTTTTTACATACCACCAACTTTAAGGTACTTTTTTGAGAGAATTGAATTAATAAACATAAAAAACACCAACCTGTACAATAAACAATCCCCCTGGAACAACAGTTTTATTAGTGAAATAGATTCCTGGGTTGTAATTTGTGCTGAACAATGTTAAATTTTCTTGTAGAACTGTTCCATTTTGTGCGATAAACTGCAGCTTGTTTAATTTATCTCCTTTATTTAAACCAATTCCTTTGATCATCACGTGAACTGGTATACCTGTTGAACAACAACAACATGCGAAAAAAAATAACTTTTCATTTGAGAAATTTTATTTTGATCAAAGTACAATAACAATGAAACAATAAATCAGGTTAAAAAGTATTTAAGTAAAAAAAATTATACTGCATAGAAATATAATAGTTAAGAGTCTTCACATGAAAGTAAAAACTGATCATTAATATCTTCATTGAATATATCAGACATTGACTATATGGTGCTTTTTTGCAGCAACAACTTTTTATAAAGTAGACAACTCCCAAAATAAGAAAAATTGTATCAATTTTGCGAAATCTAGTTTGACAATACATTTAACGCACTTGTCAAAATTCTATATAATACAATATTTTTGCCCAAAAGCTGGGCTACTTTGCAGTTAAAATTAGATAACTCTAATAAAAACATAATAATTTCCGCATAAGCCGAGTTTTCCACAACAACATTCCGCTGTCTGCATTTTAGTACAACCCATTAATAACATGTTTGTTGAACAAACAACAAAAAATAAAAAGGTGCTCATAAGTCAATACGTCGCGCATGGAGCTGAACATCACTTTCATCGATTGTAACAATTCAATAAACTCCTATCAATTGCCGAACAAATCAACAAAAAAGATAACTCACAATTTGCAGAGAATTCAAGAAAGATAAAATTGGTATCGCGTAAACAAACGTAGTTTGCAAAGTAGCTCATTTTACATCCCATATTTTTTTTACAACAGCTGCTATCTCATCACAATTTTGGGGATATAAAACCTGTTTATTAAAGTAAAAAGTCAGGTCCTGATTGTTATAATTTATTTAGTGTGCCCAATATAATTTGCGACCCACAAGCAATACACAACAAACAATAGTTATAGCAATATTTTTATTCAATAAGCTAGTTTTTGTTGACCCGGAAGTTCCGAAGGAAGTAAACTTGTTGCTGATCAGAATAATTTCATTGCATCTCGTTAGTCGAAGAAAAGTCGTAAACTTTCTGCTTGCTGTGAAACATTATTACTTTGCCAAAAAACCAAATTATTTTTACGACACCAACACAGCACAAATATAAAAAATGGTTCTAGCTTTTCAGTGAATCGTTTCTTTTTTTGGATAAATGGTTAAGAAATGTAAAACACAAATCTTTTTGCACGCAGAAAGTTGAGGAAAAATTGATTGTTTGTCAAAAAGGCTGCACTGTTTGTTCACCTTTTCTTTAAAGAAGCACTCAATGGACTATTTAGAGCTTATAACTATTTATAAACTTACCAGAGTATGGTCTCCGAGGAGCTGAATTAAAATGGACGCCAATATTTCTGGTTGGAAAACGCTGATCTATTCCAAGCGTACCTGAACCTGAAAAATGTAAGTTGTTGATTAAATTAATTCGAATATTACTATTTTTATTTTAAAACCATGGGATATGGTCATAATTGCTTAAAAACGTCTGATTTTATTGCCAGGCCTCAGATGTGAGCTGTTTCTGTTTTCCTTTTACATGTACAGCATGTCACAGTCGTTCATTGTACTCAACCAAATTAATCTCCATGTAAATATCACCTGGTTCGGATAAATTTACCTTTAATTCTGACTGTATGGGAACTGTTAGAGATAATGTTTACGGTCCACTCTCCAGGTGAGGGATCTTTAACTTTTACAAACTTCACTTTAGGTTGGTCCAAGACCGTCTCAATCTTTGAGGCATTTGGCTCGTTCCCTGAAAATAAAATTGACAACTAGTTGTTGGCTGTTATTGACTAGGTTTGCCCGTGTTTATGCTGGGGAAAACGGCACAGTCAACTATTCAAGCAATAATTTTTGTTTTGTACATACCAAGTAACAAGAAAATCCGTATATCATTTCTTTTACCCTAGCCACACATTTTGCTTGCACACCAAATAATTTTATATGCCAGCTTTCGCACCAAGAATTATCATGCTAGCAGAAAAAGCAAATTCTGGAGGTTTTTGTGCGCATTGGATACTATTTTAAAGCAAAAGCAAACTTTAAAGTGTAAATGTGTTAATGATTGCTGATAAAATGCTGACAATCAGAATTTTTTTCAAGGTTCGTACAAAAATTACAAAAAAGATTTTTTGAGAAGTTTATGTAAAGACCAGGTTTGTCAGCCATTAGCATTTACACATCATGAGACAAAGCCCAAATTTGTGCAAATTAAATAAACACGGAAAACTTCATGAAAAACTTTTGTTTTTTTTGTGATACAAATGTTCATAAGTTAGCTTGTAACCAAAACTCTTCAAGATGTTTTAATAAATAACTAAAGAAAATAAGCATTTTTTGTAGATTATGGTTTCTAATGAGTTTACCACTGTGCTCAATGACAGGTCGTGAATTGCTGCAAGTAGAGTGGGTTTTCATGTAATGCTGAGAAGCATTAACACGCAAAGCTTCTGCTGCAACAACAAAAAATGTGCAACTGCCAAAAAGACTCATTCACTAGATTTCCATGCGTCGAAGTTTTGACGGATTTTTGGATTTTTCAAATCTTCGAAGGATGGAAGTCCATGAAAAGTTCGAAGTTTTCAAAACACTGAACTTTTCACAGCTCCGATCTCGATGGTGGAATTTTTCAACTGTTCGATGATACAAAACTGCGAACTTTTGACGATAGGATCATGGAAGTTGAAAACTTCATAGTTTTCATGATAATAATAAACTATTTAATTAACAACATTAGTGAGAATCACCAGAAATTAATTATTATTTATGTTTAATCTGAATTTTCTTCCTCCATGGAAACAATATATTGAGAAAATATAAGGTCCTCAGCATCATGTTAATAAATGATAAAAAAAATAATAATCAATGGCATTGTAATAAATAAATAATAAATAAATAATAATAAAGTATTATTATTTATTTATATCAGAGTTTGACAACTAACGACTACTTATTATTTATTTATTATAAGGTTCAGTTGGCTTTGAAAAGTTATACATACACCGGTTGATAAGTCATAAAACACTCATCATCTGTGCTAGTAATTAATTTTAGACCACAAGATTTGAAATGTAAACAAGTTGGTGACAACACACACTTGTGAAAACAATATTTTTCTCACAATGATGTTATCGTTTCAATAGAAACTGCTCGTCTCTCGCCGCAACAATACCATGACGTTAAAGCCGCCAAATCACTCATACTCTCATTGCGTAGTTATCGTTTCCTTGGTGTAGACAACTCTGCATAATTCTTTCAAAAGTTCGTATAATGGAAGTTTGGCAAATCAAAACTTCGAAGTTTTCAACAATCCGTTGTTCAAAACTCCTTCAAAACTTCGACGCATGGAAACCTAGTGATTGATTTTACGTGCAATATGCCTTTCATAATAATAATTTTTAAATGTTTCCTGTTTATTTGAAAAAAACATGGTTTTGTCAAACAGAATTACAAAAGCTGTAAATTCAATAAACGACTCCTAAAATGTGGCTTAATCAATACACAAACAGTTAAAGAAAATTGTTCCCGCAAGTTTCAGAAATTTATTAAAATTTATCAAACCGATATGTCATCCTCGTGATAATTGTCTACTTAAACGTCTCTTAAAGTAACCTATGATTTAATAATCATAAGATGTGCAGAATTGCTAGTGAATACCAAATCAGTTTTTGTAATATTTTTCGAACTTCTGAATCTATCGGCATTGATATTCAGTGAAGCAATATTAAAATAATGTTCAGAGAACTGTTTTAATTTATTTTTGCAACAGAAAAAACCACCATATATCTAACTGTGTTTATTAAATAGACATTTTTTAAAAGCTTAAAAATTCAAACAAAGTCAGACAGATCACTCTTTCGAACAAAATTTTCATTTCAACTTGATTGACCAAAAACGATGTTGATCAAAGAGACCGTTATACAATCAATCAAAAATGCTGCTGCATCAGAAACTACTGAGACGAATTTCATTACAACTTTTTTGCTGAAAGAACAATTTGCTCACTGCACTTAGTACCTTGTGGATCCAGAATCTTAACACCAGATCCATCTCCACTAAGTTTTATTGTGAAGCCTGAAGACTTTGTATCAACAGAGACCGTAATATTGTCTCCCCCTTTCTCGGTTGGCTCATTTTTGTCAACGGAAACTAAGTTGGTTTCAATAACTTGGGTGGTGCCACCAGTTCCGGTAGGACCACCAGTACGTGGTGGCTCATATGGATCTTCAATGGTGGTTTTCGTTACGGCATCCAGTATCTGTTAATGGTATAGAAAAGAGGTTCTGTTATTTGCAGCTTTACGAAGCATAGTTTGACAATCAACTATAAAGATTTTCCTTTTCCAAAGCTTATAATTCTCAAGAATTATTTCTGGTTGCATTTTTACTACCGCCTTATACCAATCATAAAGACAGATACAGTAAGTACGTTTGTTGCAACACCAATGCTATTGCTATGGAGCGCGGACAGCCCAAAAGTAAGAAAGCTTTTAACCATATTTTTATCAATATAGACAAGAAATATCAGGAAAATAAGGCCAACAGCTTTGCAAAGGCAATGCTTTAAAAAGCTGCTACTCTTTAAATGGCTTGTCTTTTAACTCTTATTTTTCATTCGTCATTAATCACCTGACGCTTGTCTTTCAAATGTGGGTTGATGAGTACTACCACCTGTGGCTAATTTTCAAAATGGGATTCAATTAGTTATTACTTGCTACTTGTTAATGTTGCTATCCCGTCTCAGGATGGACCAGTTCCATATAATTGGAGTTCCTCGCGCAGGAAACGTGGTATACAACAAATTGCGGCTATGGTGTGGCTGGAAAACCACCAATCACTGACTTTATTGGGGGAAGGTATAACAGCTATCACTAGGTGCTATGGGAGAGGGACCTGGGCTAAAAGGAGCTACCCAAGCTTGGAATAGACCCCCAATATAGCATTGGGTTTTTAAAGTGTTCACTCTATTGTAGAATGCCATAGTGCTGGTCACCTTAATAGAACAAGAACACAAGGTTTTAATGCCGCTCAACTGTATGACGGTGATTTCTGTTGCATTTATAGGAATAGGCTGAGGACATAAGCTGGATACCAATCTGGTACAGGGACAAGATAGGTTTGGATGCTCAGTAACAGAGCAGTTTACAGTGCTTTCTCCAGTAAGTGGCCTTGCTGTTATTTTGGCAAGCAATAATTAGTGTTCTGGATGTGACTTACTCAAGGAGGGCAGGGGGAGAGAGAGTCACCAAGGAGATTGGGTGTGGTGAGGGTAACAGGAAGGGAAAATAAGCACACAGACTAGATGTTAAATAAATCTTTTATTTAAGTACTAATAAGATTGGAAGCCTGAGCAGAACCATCCATACAACACCAATAATACTTTAAAGAACTCACGACTCTAAATATCAAGCAAGTTTTTAGCACACTGTAAGTGCTCCTTTCTTAACGTCAAAAACAGCTTTCTTTTGGAAGAGGGGGTAGCTTGTTTACTTACATCTTTGACGTTTCCTTTCCCTACTTCAAACACTTGTCCTGAGCTGAGACTTGTGATTCGTCCGTAAACTTTGTCAATTTCATCACCACACATGCCAGTCAACACAATTATTACCTACAGCATGTACTCTGGCTGTTGCATGAGTCACACTCAAGCACTCAAGGTACAATACTGGAAGAGAATATATTGTCACATGTCCTTGAATAATGCTTGTAACAAATATACTACCTTGCACTGTTTCTGCTGTATCAAGTCTGAAACATCCTTCTCCAAGCGAAAGTCTTTTGCCGAGGCATCAGTAAATACATACAGATAGGAGAGTGGCTCAGATCTTATTAATGCCTCCTTTATGCCTCCAAGAGCCATTTCCGGACAATCCCCTCCATCCTATATATTTTACGACAAAATTATAATAACTTGCGTACAAACTTGAAGTATCCTGCTCACATACTTTATCTGTACCTGTGTACAAAATAAAACTTATTTTGCCACAAAACTTATTGCTCTTTGGTAAAAAAGATCCAGATTCTTTTGTTTTCATCATAGACATAGCATTACATATTATATATTTTAAAGGTCAATCATTTTATGTTTATGCTTCAAACTAATAATTCAAGTAGTTGCTGGTATGGTATTAGATATTCATTGGCATGAATTGTTATGGATCAGTTTTTTTTCCACTTAATATATATTTTAATGGTGCTGCACCACGATTTTTAACTGGGCCCAACTTTAGAGATTTATTTCAAGTGAAATTGTCACGATGAAACTGTTGTGCTCTTTCGGCTTCTTTTATAGCATGAGCGCAAGAAATGCTGGTTTGTATGCAATGATTTTGTGATATCTCAAAACTATTATAAGCTGTCAAGCGGAGCAGCAGAATCTTTGCATAAAACGAATAATAGCTATTATGTGGAGACTTGCCAAACCGTTAGAATTGGGATCCAAAAGTTATTGTTAGCATTTCTGCTATTATTTAAACACCAGTATCCATATGATATATTAAACTGGTTTTATTTCACAAAAAAGTCAGATTTTGCAGTTAAAATAACGTATTCCAGGTTTATTATTATCAACAGATTGACAATAAATTTTTTTACAATTTATTTATGTACAAAATGTAATCAGCACGTTTGCAATTTCTTTACATAGGTTTCATCAACAGCAATAATAATTATCACATTGAACAATTATATAATGGGTTCTGCGCCAGTAACAGAACAAATGCAGGAGTCGCCAGTGTTTACAGGATCACCTGACTTGAGCTACACTATCATCATCCAAAACAAGGCAACTCTGCTAAAATAGTCTTTTCCATCGTAATTGTAACGTATAAGGGTTTAGGTAAAAAATTGAAAATTGTCAACAACATCTAGGCTTGTAAAAGTATACTTTTTGTCAACAAAAAAATTATGCTATCAGAATTTTGAGATGATTGTTTCAACTTTACATTCAATGTTTTCTTTAGATGCTTCAATGAAATTATTGCTATTTGGTATAATAAAACCTAATCAACATTATTTTATATATTCATTAGTGCTACCGAGTTTTGTGTGTTTTTTTACCAGCCAAAAGACATCTGAGAAGACCATCACAGTACTCATTTAATGAAAAAAGCGTTTGATCATAAAATAAAAATAGAAAATAATGGTGATTATAAATTTAAACACTGTTGTTACTTGAAATAATTATTTAAAGGACCGTTTGAAACATTGACCAAATAAAACTTGATAGTATGTAACAATTACTGAAACAGCAACTACTGCTGCTACTTACAGAAATACTTAGACCTACTATACAATTGAATAATTGAATCGATGTCCACAAGCAAAATGATCAGTAGTATTGTCTACTAAGGAAAATAGCTGCTTTGAACTGAAATTACTTTTAGTGCGTTTGGGACATCAGCCAAAAACGGGCATCGATCCAACAAGGGTAGTTTTTCTTCAAAAATCACTGTAATGTGTAAACAGCTCAAAAAGATTTTACTTATCCATATTTTTATTGTCTTCTTGTAAGACAATAAACAAGAGAATAGCTGAACCAAAAGTTAGCAGATCATTATTCTTGAAGGAATTTCAAATTGGGTATCATTTTTTAATGTACTATCGTTGACAACTTTCTAAAATTTTCAAAGCTGAGGCTAATACTTTATAAACAAAAAACTGGTGTGGAAAATTCTTATTTATATGTATCAATCTAAAATAAAAAAATATATAAAGTGTATGATAAGTTTTGTGTTACTCACCTTAACATTAATATTTTGCAGCTCTCTTTTAAATCTTATAGGATCGGAGGTAACAGTAGCCGGACCCACCTCTGAAATATTTAATCAAAGTTGATTGCATACAAGAGATAAATGCAAACACACAAATACGATACAAAAGTACAAAAGCCTAGAGAGTAATTGTAGTACAATTATGAGAGCAGAAGCTTGCTAAACCATAATAAGTGAGAAATACAAATACCTGAGTTGAGCGATTAGGCATTTCAGTTACTTGTGTTGATGTTTTTTAAGAACGTTAAATCTGTTCAAGTCTCAAAACATTTATTTTTGTGGTTCCTTTAAATTTTATGCACCATGTTAGTTTGCATCAAAATTTTTCTTCGATGAAAATTACATATATTGAGTTTACGTTTAAGCAGTAACAACCCAAGACCATTTTGTTCCCAGCATCAACTAGTTAAAATTACTAACTTGGATCATTGAAAGGTACAAGAATGAAATTTTTCCAATCACGTTGTGTGCTTCTGAGGGCTGTCTCAAGAATCGACTGAGCTCCATCTATCACCTGAAAATAAATTTCATTAATTTTTAAATTTAATCTGGTTTTATCTAGCTAGGTTTAGTTTATAGTTAGCTAGTAGACTAAACATCTTTCTTGCCAATTTTATCTTGATAGAAGACTTTAACGCAATGTTTTCCCCAGGAGCATTTATTAGAAGACGGGTTGCTAAACATATATACACGATTTAAATGCCAATTTTTAAAACAACATTTATCACTTTGATACGGTGTTAAATAAAAAAAAACGTAGCTCATTTAAACTTAGCGTTAAAAACAAACACAAAGTGTCACAATATTTACGACAACTACTATATTAAGGGTGATTTTGGTTACTATGCATTGGCAATGTTTTTGGAACTCGAGAATTGAATTAGATCGTTTCCTACTGTTTTAATTCTTGGATGCATGACTGAAATGTGGTAAGGTGTTTGACTGTTATCATAGCTGGGGATTTGCATCCTGCTGCGTTTACTTGTCTTTCCCGTGACAAATCTATTGCCTTTTGACAAATATTTCTAGTGCTAAAGCAGTACTGTCAATATATATACAATGTATCAAACAACAATTAGCTATTTATCTAGAGCTGTTCACCACTAGATAGTACTCTTGCTAAGTAATGCCACCATTTTTATTAGACTCGCAAGCAAATTTTTAATTCTAATAGTTGAAAAAAAAATTACAGGTAATAATAAACTGTAATACTACTATATAATAAGTAAGATTGACTATTTCATAAATAACAGTATGTTGCATAACAGTAAACAGCCCCCAGCAACTTATCATTGATGCAATCTGTCAACTTATAATCAGCTAAAGCTGATTTACTGTCGTTGAGTTAAAATTTTATTGCAGATAGATAATAATAAAACAGTAGCATGATTGATAAATAATGTCGATTGTGGATCACTTTTGATAACTAAACACCTTGCCTTATTAAAACTTAGCAGGGAGAGAAAGACAACTCTCAATAATTGTCACGAATCTGCAGCAAAATGTGATGGTCTCTCATTAGAAAAACTGACAGAAAAATTAGAATATTTGTTGGTTGTTGAACATGGTTCGCATCCACTTCAAAATGCAACGACTAACTGAAAGTGCGCTAAAACATTTTATATTTATGCATAAAGTGGCTAGTTGCTTCAGCACTATAGTACTCAGGTTAATAATAGGTTGTTTTATTGAGGAATAGATAATATATGTAGTCTGGCTTCATGAAAAAATGTTGACATCGTTTTGGTTTCATTGCATCAGCAACTAAAAAAGTTGATGTTGATAACACATAATTCAATGATAGCCATACTGATCCACATTTAAAGTACAGTTACTTTTACTCCATAAAATTCAATCATTTAAAAACTAATGAACAAAATTTTTCTAGTTTAAAGGAGAGCTGATAAAGAGGCTATAAATACTATTGAATGGTTCACCTTCACTTAAAGTAACACTTTCATATAAATGTGAATGGCTGTGAGTATAATGACATATTCTACAACTACAGATAGGTTAATAAGGAGTTGTCTACTTCCATAACACAACATAAGTACTATAACTAACCTGTCTTAGTTCACCGCCCATAGAACCAGTTGTATCAAACACAAAAGCCAGAGATATACCATCAGCTGCCACACCAACGAGTAGCATGCATGCCACCCATATCCGCAGGTGAACCATGTTGGAACCAAGCCTGATAGAATAATGAAATAATACATTTTTTATCTACAAGTTTTGCTCAAGAAAATCAATTTTGTTTTACTGCTTTTGATGCCACATGATATAAAGCAAAGATGTTGCCGTAACAAGAAAGCCCTGTTATCAACATTTGGGCGCAGCCCACTTTAAATACTACTTATCACATGCTATGTTATTGCTTGTGCTGTGCTCAGTATCAGCGTTATTGCTTTTGTAAAAGCAATATTTGATGGCTAAATAAACAAAAAATGCATCACCAGTGTTTGTATTAGATACTAGATGTTGGCATACAAGCTACAAGTGCCCTTTTTGTAAATATTAATGCCGCGTTGATAATGTTTGTTGTTGAGCTCTCCTTCAGGGAATAAGTTAAAATTTTGATAAGTTCAAATAAAGTTTCGGTTAATAATTTTTCTCAGATACAGTTCTAAGCAAACACAAAACAAACTTGCATCAAATAAAATAAAGAGATTTTTATAATATTAATCACAAAGTAAAGATTTTTAAATTATTTAACAGCATAAGAAAAATTTCACCTTTTGGAAATCACAAAATATTAGTTGCAATTTGAAATTGTTAGACATCAGGGTTTGGCTTCCACTTTATCTGTTTAGTTATGACAAATCTGTGACATTGTGAAAAAGCTAGTGTGTTGACAAAAATTCTTGTATCGTGTAGTTTATTTTTGTTTTAGCTGTAGAATCGTATACCAAGATATATACATTCACGGTTTCATTGACAAGACCATAGTCAGTCTACTTCCTATATCGGTTGTTTCGGCCAATTCTGAACATTTTAAGAAGTTCCGCAAAGATTCTGAAGACTTTCTATTTAAACTTTGTGCTATCATTTATCACTTCCGAAAAGTTTTAGCTAGTAAGATCTACTGTTTATTCAATTATCATTTATTGGTTTTTGATTCCATTAAAAGTTTTGGTGTCAGAATGATACCTATAGTTTTCAAAATTTATAAAAACCTTCAAGAAATCCGGAGAATTTTCCTTTTAGATTTTATTTTATCAATTATTGAGTTTGGTTCTTAGTTTCTAAATTAACAAACTTTTCAATTTTTTTAACTATTTGTTATAAATATTTTATATCTCGGACTATTTAAATTCAATTAAACTCTCATGAAAGATGTTGAAAGGTAATTAATAAATCTTGTAACTTTTGGAGGTTTTCAGAACAAAAAGAAATTGCATCAGCATGAGTCGAGCAGATATTGCAAATGTTGTTGTTGCTTTCCAATGGAAAAAAATAAATTTCTAAAGTTTTGATACAGAGAGTTTATTCATCTTTAGGCCCACTTGCTGCCATCATCAATATTTGGAAATATTTATTCATATAATAGGTATTAGCAGATTTATGGTTGTTGTTCTATTTTGAAATTCTTGCTATCTTTTTTAAAAACTGTCAAAATTTATAGATTGTGAAAATTTTCTTACACCAGCAGTTTACTTGTTGTAGTCAAATATGATTATGACAACTAGCGGTAATCTGGCCCCGCTCTTCTCTCCTTGCCCCTCCCTTTACACACCCCGCTCTACTTCTCACTCTCTACCAGGCTTCTACCAGGCTTCTACCTTGCTCTACCCCTGCCCAGTTATGCCCAGTTATGCCCAGTTATGCCCAGTTACATCATTGCCCCGCTCTACCAACTCCATCTCTCCTTTCCTCACTCGATCTATCCTCCCAAAAACCGAAAGACAACTCAGGTGTGCTGACTGCTGTGAGCAGACCTCAGTCACTACCAAGGCATCTAACTTACAAAAGTAGTGTTATGAAGAAATAGTGTTGCAATCTGCACTACTATTAGGAAGTGATAGGGGGTCAAAGGCGAACAAAAAAGGTTTGATATACACTCCAACATCTACACATTAGCGAAACGTAACTGCCCGTGATCCATTTCCACCTAACTTATCGAAAAATATATTGATTTTCAATCTACAAATATCTCCAATTTGAAATTAATGGCAAGTTTAAACTCATGCCATACAACTATTTTGTCCAATAGAATGTTTTTTACAGTTTAGATTTCTCTCAAAGTAACACTTTAGGTGTCCATTCAACTGAAATTACAAACTATCAGATGCAAAGGCGGACAGTGGATCTAGTAGACTGGACTAATACCTGGAAGGAGCTACCAGTTCATGTCCCATCAAACTTCTGTATCCTGACCAAGTTGGCAACACAGAACATGGCTACCAATCACGTGAAACTGTATTACGCTTGGTTTTACATAAATTGAGCACCCCAGACTACAGTCAGGTAGAGGTAACTCCCTTATAAAATTTTTTGATACTTGCAATTTGTGATACTGGAAGAGTTGCATATAAAGCTTTGTTTGCTTTTGCTTAATATTGGTTAATAATAATAACAAACAGTAGAGCTGATGAAATTTTTAATAAAATTAAATATAATTATATATAATTATTATATAATGTCAATATATAATAACAAATAATAACGGTAAACATTATAGTAAAATTTATAACTTAAAAGTAAAATAATGATAAGTAAAATATAAAAATAGTGATGCTAGCAAATTACTATAATAAACATTAAATAAAATTCATGAATCAGGCAACAATAGTAATAGAAGATTCACTATCGCCATTAGAATACGTCATTGTTATTTCCGCAGTACCATTTAAACACGGCGGAATTACTATGACAACTACTACTTAATTCACGTGACCTTGCCGCCATTTTTGGATTGCCAAGTGAGGACAAAAAATCTACCCACTTATTAGTCCATTGGTTCTAGGTCTATTGGGTGGACATACAGACACACTGCCATATAGAAAAACAAACAGGAGTATTCTACGTTTATATGTACGGATTGATGGATCAATAGTTTTCAATGCTATTGATCTTGCATCCTCAACAGATCTGGAAGGAATGACAAAAATGCAAGAAAATTGAAATAAAAAATGATGAAAGAAAATCAAATGATTGCTGATAGATTTACCGCTAGCAGCTGATAAACTTACGTTACCACTGAGTTGATCAAGAAAATCTCTTTTCCCAAAACTTTTATTTCACTGCTATTTTGCGAAGCACCTCCTTTCTCCGATCAGCAGTAGCTGCCAACTAATATTGACCTGTTGCTATGACTGCATATATATGCATATTGTATGGTGCCTTACTGGCTTGTACATGCCGATAAGAACAGGCGGTTGTATTGAACGCTTGCCTACCGCTGTTCAAACACTTTTTCTGCAAACAAATTCTTAGATAAAGCAGAAATAATGAAAAAAAAATTATGGAGCATAAGAAACTATGTTGTGTGGGCGATTATCAAAAAGGTTGACGCCATGTTTGAACTAACAAGTTGCTATAAAGTAGCTGACCAGTGGTGGATGCACTATATTTTTTTTAAATATTTTTTTTTGCCATTCTTTCAACTACTTACGCTTTTTAATAAAGTTTAATTTTTATGACAGATTTACAGAAACCAATATATATTTGAAAGTTTATGGATTATTTAAAAAACGTTTGTTAACTATTAATCTCAAATTATTATGACGAAACACTGAAACATTATCTTTATTTTGCAATGAGCAAGTTACCGAGTCTTTATCGAGTTTTATCTTTCTGATCTCTCTCATGCTGCTTGCCTTTATCCACCCCTGCTGCTGCTTTACCAAGCCCCCACATTAAGTACACAACCCTATCACATATTGTTGAGCACAACTTTGTGGGTGGTCCTCACATCAAACAAAATGCTAATATTTAACCACTATCAGTGCAAAGATACAAAACTTGAACCATAGAGATAACATTCGTACATGCCTTTATTGCTTTACCGAGAAGGTATCCCATTCAGTTAGTGTTACATATATTAATAACAGTAACTTCAGTCTGTTCAATTCAAAAAACACATTTCATGAGTAATAGGTGTTAGCAATACAGTGATCATGTTTAAAATGAAACCTCAGTTTCTACTTTTTCTATAGTTCAGTCAACTCTCATCGATTACACTTATTGCTGAATGCACTATCGAGAAAATAATTCCTACTGCCACTAAATATTTGAAACTGGCATAGTTTTTCCCAAATATCTTCCCAATATCGCTACACACAATATTTTTGTGATGAAGCAAGATAAAAGTATTTAACTGGAAAAAATGTTTTCCCTTGTAATACTTTTTTTTTAAATTTAGCCTCATTCTAGACCTACAAACAATACTAATACATTTTTATCGACTATCTTTTTATTCAGTGGTTGAATTGAGGCAGATCGTCAAGTTGAAAACCAACTGATTGGATTGGATTTGTGTGGTGAAGATAACTCCTAAAGACTCCTAATATGAACTTTTTTTATCAAAATTTTGGTTGCCCAATTCGGGCATTTTGCTGTTCCGTAAAGCACAGTGCTGAAACTGCTGGAATGTTTAAAGTAGTGGCCTTAAATATTTGTGGGTATAAGAGGATGACGCATAAAAACAAAGCAAAACATGATGTAAAACACTGCTGGAAAACAAATTGACACCGAAAATGCAGTTTGTATTAAAATAAAATTTTGGTCCATAAAATCAAGTTTATCATTAAAACAAAAAGGGACAAAAGTTTGTAAATTACCAAAATGGTGATCTATCAATGAAATTATTTCCTGTTGATACCAAAAAAACTTCTAGCAGGTTGAATCTCACATTCTTGATAGATGTTTATGACTAAATGAAATTCAATAATTTTTTTTAGCCAATTATTAACTTTTGGTTACAGGTTTTACATGGTGCTGCTATTCATCCAGTAATGATATAAGTATTTGCAATATGTGTTGATCAAACAAAAACTAATAATTATCATCAGCTACTTAAAAAAAATTGTCAGTAAGTCACTGTTTGACTTAGAGTTCAAAAATGTACAGGACTGAACTCGTCCAGGAAAAAAAATTACAAAGCAACATTTATTATCAACTGTTGCTTTTTGTAATAAATACAACTAAAAAACTGTATAAATATGGCGAGAATGTTGAATTTTTTCTGATAATAGATTTGCGATGGAGCCGCCAAACAATTTTTGCAATGTTGATAGTGTTGCTTGCTAAGTCAGCATTATGAAGAAAAACTTAAAAGTGCAATCTCGGCAATTTTTCATCATTGTATATGTTCAAAGCACATTTTACTTTATTGTTGTTGGATAATTTAAAAATAATATTAGAATTTTTAATGCTGGAATAATTTATATGTTCCGAAGCTCTAATCTGAAAATACAATTTATAGAGAGTCTCAATTTTACTGTCATCAAACAGATAATTACACGCAAACGCAAGACAACTCATTGGGAAAAACTGGCAGTACTCGTCGCTTTCAAACGAAGCTTTGCATGGCTTAATAATATCACACAGGAACACTCTAAAAATCAAGTGATTCAGCCAATAATAGCCTTAAATGCATTGGAGTTGTCATACCATGAATTGATTAAAACTGGCCTGACAATGATTTTTGTTTTGCTCAAGACAGGATAACTCCTATGCTACCCTAAAGGAGAACCTATACCAATTCAAGCTGTACAAATGTAACAAATTTCAAAAGTTCCTTTAGCCATTTGTACAACTACATTGGAGCAGAGAAAGTCTAATACTATACACGAGGAGATTAGCTGGCTAAGATCTACTTATTTCTGAGGTTTTCGATAACTCGACAGAAATCGAAATCACTGGGAAAAAAATAAGTTGGCTTAATTAATTCTGTATCCACTCTTTCTAAAACTGATTCCTCTTAACAGATCCAAGTTGTTCAAACGTAATTAACTTCCAAGCCACCTTATTGATGGTACAAGAAGTAAACATCGGCAGTTAGCCAATCACACTTAACCAGATATAAAGCTAATCAAACTTTGATTATTAGCACCAAAAAGTATAGAATATATGTATTTATTAACTCAGCTAACTGGGGCGTAAGCCAATATAGTTTGAACCCTACCCATATAGAGAATGTATACTATTGAAACAGAAAGTTTCTCATGGCTCCTTGTAAGCAGGTGGGCTAGTAACCTAAAAATCCAGCACTAAAGCATCAGTTTGCAAGGTTTATCTTTTAAACTCTTGCAGTATTGGGTACACCTGTACTTAGATCCAAGGCCCAACCCTCTTGAGTGGTAAATAGCTAAGGAATTATGTCCTCTTCACTGAAAGTTGATAACTGTTAGAAAATCAGCCTATTTTAAAAGAAGTATTGATAGAAAGCTGTCAGCTGTCTGAATCATGACAAAAGTGGAAACTTTCAGGGAAAAAAAGGGAGGATTTGTGCAGAGAGACTTTAGGATGGGATCGGGGGCATGGTAAGGGGTACATTAACTGTTTTCTACAGACAACTTGTCTCCTGTTTTAGAATGGAGAGGGGAGTTGAAAGGTATTCGTCGAGTGGTATGGTACTAGGAAGCGCATGGGTAAAAAGACCTTGAGGAGCAAAGGGGAAGGGTAATTAGGAAGGAGTGAGTGAAACGTAATGACATGTGAGTTCATAGAACTTTTTTACAATAACTGCCTTTCAATTCCTTTATGAAGACAAGAGTAGTATATGAGGAGCAGATGTGAGTCATGGTGTCTAAGAACAATAAAGTTCACTTGGTTCCACAGTACCTTTTTTAGCACTAGGTGCCCATGAGAATTGTTTGGGTACCTTTTTATGTGCACCAGGTGTTGATTATGTCAGTTGTTAGTGTTTGTAATATTGTATGATTATTTATTATCCAAGTATTTATTGTGCAGGGGTTGCTTATATTTGGGTTTGTGTTACGGTTTTGATTGCTGTTAGGCAAGATGTTGGGAAAAGAAGATGTGGAACTGAAAGCGATGAGGGAAAAGGATACGTCAATGGTGGCGAGAATGGAGTTGCAGATGTTTTACTGAGTCTGAAACGAAAGGTGATAATAGTTATGATGATATTGGTATTTTTCATAGGATTTTCTACTTTTGGAGGAGTTACCGAGTTTAGTATTCATGAAAGCGCTATAGGAGAAATACAAAAAACAAGGAACTCTTCAGTTTGAATCATAAATGAAACTATAGGCGAATGAAGAACATCTAATTCATCATGGACAGTAGTGCTGAAGGATTTGATGCGAGGATGCATTCGACTTTTTCGGCAATGATTGCAGGCCCCAACTGGTTCAGGGAAAACGAGAGCAATTTTATGAATGATTGAAGCTAGTCAAACTATAGCTTATCCTCCACTGGTAGAAATACATTATTGTTCCAGCGCTTATCAAACAGCCTTTGACAACGTATGTGGAGTGACATTTCACGAGGGAATGATAGATATAAAGACAAGTTTTCCTGGAGATGGACGAAACAGATGGCTGATAATTGATGGATGAAGTTTCTGGTAAAGCCGTTGCCAATGCTTTGTATACAAAACATAGTCATCATTTGAACATGGCATCTGTTTTATTGTGCAGAATCTGTTTTTGAAAGGAAATTGTACAATTTATTTGAGTAGTCACTAATTTTCTCTTTTTACAGACCCTCGAAACGGTTCTTCTGTTACCTATTTGGCTCATTAATGCTTTCCCGGGAGAACGAAATAGGTACAGGAAGCCTTTTGACAAGCAACGAAAAAACATAACAATTTTTTTACAAATAGACACTACCCAGCAAACAGGTGATCATCACAGATTATTGGGAAATTTTGTATCAGGAAGATCCTATGATGTTATATGTACCCAAGTGATAGCACATAAATACAATTACTACTCAATTCATATCGCATGTATTTGGTTAATCAGATGCGTAGCATGTTAATACAATAAATAAAGCTCTGCAACAAAAGTTGAAAATAAATGCGGCGCTGCTGTTATCGCTGAACAACGTGACTGCTTCAATTCAAAGGCTTGTGATAGCTAATGCAAAAAAATATCTTGTTATTGCTCTGATGGAATGCGCTGGAGCTATTATAAATGAAACAATCCCACTGTCCAGCACTCAGTATAATCAGCTGCAGCAAAGCGCAAAGGATATCGCTTGTTTGGTCAGGAAGTCGACTATAGATGAAAAAAATCTGTGCTACAAAAAGAAAGATTTTCAGCTTTCCAACTAGGACCTATTATCAGCACAGTAGTTCCCAGTATACTGAAAGCTGTATTAGGAGGATAAAGATGAACATCTCCAGAAGAATGACAAGGAATATGGCGGCTATTTTTGCTCTCAATAACTTGAGTTAGAGAGGACAGACAGCTACTGTTGAAAAAGCCAATTCAGATCTGTTTCAACCATTGATAGAAACTGTCAAAAACATTATATTAGGCAATTTTCTCTTGAATTGTTGTGTCAGGAACTTGCATAGCCGTGTACATACATTAAGACAGTGTAGCCATATTATCGTACTCCTGGCATATATTTATCTATGCTGCCTATAGCTTCATTGCATAGTTTGCACTTGTTGACTCTTTTGACTTGTTGTTATTGCGCAATAGAGGCAGTAATTACTACATCATGTTTTTGTGATTCATACTAGTCAATTATCTGGTGTCTCTAGAATGGTCATGAATAAATTAATATTGAGCAATAACCTATTATTCGCACAACTAGATATACCATATAAGGGCCATCACTCGCTGCCCAAAGGGAGTTTTTATTTGATTGTAATACAAGTCAGGAAACTCTATAAATTTAGTTTATTATTTAGTGCCCGCACAAGGGGCTACTATTGAGCTCAGAGTGTCTTTACTACAATCTTGTTGTGACATTTTTGGGGCCAGTCTGGGATCATCTGCCGTTGCCAGATTTAATCTGAGGACCAAGAGTCTAGTAGGTGATTCCTAGCGAGAACAGTTCTACTGTTGACCATTACACTCACAAGAATTGCAACTCAACTACTTAAAGATGTCATCAATGACAGAGCTTATTGACCTTGGGAATTGAATGGGTTATTACAAGGTCGAACTCAAGAACTTTGTTAAAGAACAGCAGGAACTTAAAAGAGCGGAGAGAGGTAAAAATTGTGAACTGGAGAAATTGACGATTGAAACAGAAGAAAGAAAAAGAGAGCATCACATCGAAATTGAGAAATTGAGACTAGCTCATGAACTTGAGATAAAAAAACTGGAGCACTCAAGTCAACAGCTGCAACTGATAGTATACAAAGATTGCCAAAACTGCATACTTTTCTTGATGGGAAAGATACGATTGACAGTTATCTACAACAGTTTGAAAGATTTATTACTAACAAAGCATGAGATAAGAAGGATTGAGCAAAGTATCTCAGTGCACTGCTAACCGGAGCAGCACTAGATGCATACTCCCTATTGGATGAAACTGATGCTCAAGACTATGATAAGCTGAAGAGACAGCTAATGAAAAGGTACGATCTTACTGAAGATGGCTATAGAGCTAAATTTCCCAGTGCTCGACCGGTCCAGGATGAAAGCCCTAGTCAATTACTGGTCCGGCTGACAACTTACTATTATAAATGGCTTGAGATGACCGGTTTGACAAAGGATTGAGATAATGTCAGGAGTTTTGCAGTGAAAGAACAATTTATCAAAATATGTTTGAAAGAATTGGTTTGTCACCTCAGTGAGCAAAAAAGGATTTAACCTATGACTTTAGCAGGCTAGATGAAACAGCAGAACATTTTCTGCATGCCCACAAGATAAATTTTGGTCAAAGACAGAAGGGAGAAAGAGCACACAACATTAGAAAAGGAATGTTTTCGGTGCCAGTCAATTACACACTTGGCTGCGAACTGCCCTAATAAAAACTCTGAAGACCGAGTGTGGTGTAACTACTGTAAGCAAAAAGGACATACACTAAACAATTGTAGAAGAAAACCGACTGAATGGAAAGAGAGACAGAGTGTGGCTGTAATTAAAGAACAAGCAGATCGATCTAAAGCGGATGAGCTAATCACTATAGGTGGAAAAAAAATATTCGTCAGTTGCCTGTGGTTCTGATCAAAGTATCATAGGGCTAGGTGGTGTGCAACCAATGAAAGGGATAGTAAATGGCAAGTTAGTAGATGTACTTAGTGATACTGGATGCTCGATTATCATTGTCAAGAAGTCGCTGACAGAAGAAAGTCAATATACCGGAAAACAATGATGGATAGAAATGGCTGATAAAAGTATAGTTGAAGCGCCAGAGGTGGAGATAAATATCGATTCACCCTACTACACAGGAAAACCTGAGCTATTGCTCTTAAGTACCCAATCTATCCCCTGTTAATCGGAAATATACCACGTGTACGTTGTTACAATTACCCAGATAAACATGGGCGCAGAAGGTAGCAGTAACAACTCGAGCTCAAGCTAAAAGGGATTCAAGACCGTTAAAGCCATTACAGGTTGGAAAAGT
The DNA here is from genome assembly GCA_945261195.1 of Cryptosula pallasiana. NCBI lineage: Eukaryota > Metazoa > Bryozoa > Gymnolaemata > Cheilostomatida > Cryptosulidae > Cryptosula > Cryptosula pallasiana. Next base: position 37,541,109 of record OX183134.1, on the reverse strand, counting down.
TAATGGAGTAAACGTTGATAGACAAGAACTTATCCGCCTGCAAAAGGAAGATCCAGAACTTACCAAGTACTGAACAATAAATACTGTTCATAAATGGAATCAGACAACAACATTCAGGTCAGATCTGGGGTTCTTTACAGAATCTTTCAGCACCCGAGCTACAACAATGGAAAAGAAGTAGCAGAAGTAGTGGTCCCAAATTCATTGAGAAACCATGTTCCACAATTAGCTCATGATGGACCAATAGCTGGACGTTTATCTTTGAAAAAAGCACTGAACAAAATCCAGACTCAGTTTTTTTGGCCTGGAATGCAAGGAGATACAACACGGTTCTGCAAGTCGTGTGACATATGCCAACGAACAGTTAAAAAACGAAGTACACCAAAGGCTAAACTAGGTCAAATGCAACTCATTGATACACCCTTCAAGAGAGTGGCAATAGACTTGGTGGAACCCATTATTCTGCAAGCGAATCAGGTCATAAATACATTCTGACACTGAAGCCATAGCTTTAAAAACTATAACTATGGAGGCTGTGTCTGAGGCTATTTTTGATATGTTCAGTCGGCTTGGAATACCTGATAAAATTTTGAGTGACATGGGGATGCAATTCACTTCTGACTTGATGATGGAAATATCTCGGCTTCTTCAAGTGAAATGACTAACAACCACACCGTATCACCCCATATGCAATGGACTTGTTGAGAGATTTAATGGGACATTGAAGGCCATGTTGAAAAAACTTTGTGTCAACAATACTAAACAATGGAATCAATTCATCAATAAAGCCTAATTTGGGCACAGAGAATTGCCTCAAGACGCTATAGGGTTTTTTGCCATTTGAACTTTTATATGATCATACGGTCAAGGGACCAATGTCGATACTGAGGAAGTTGCGGTCAGATGAAGAAACCAGAACTACGTACAAATACATCTTAGAATTGAGAGAAAAGTTTTGATGATATGATGACATTAGCGTAAGATTCCATGGCAAAATCCCAGCAGAGAAATAAATTTCACTATGACAAACATGCCAGTGGTCGAAAGTTTTAGAATGGCGACAAAGTGCTCATTTTCTTGCCCACTGACTCCAGCAAGCTGTTAATACGGTGGAAAGGACCATATGCTATCATCAAATCTAACCAAGAGTCAAAAAACTTGAAGAAAGAAAATCCAAAACCTTTCATGTAAATTTGCTAAAGAAATACCATAGCAGAAATGATAAGCAAAAAGACTAAGTTTCAAGTGTGGTGGCTATATCTGCTGATACATCGCTGTACGATAACCCTCTAGAGGGCTACGAATACTCTGTTCCTAAGTTGGGCAAGGAGACATCTGAAGAGGTGAATTATGGTCATCACCTAAATGTCGGTGAAAAAGAGCAAGTGAAGAAGATTGTACACCAGTTCCAAAAAGTTTCCACTGACATGCCTTGGAAAACAAATATTATAAAACATAAAATTGAGATCACAATGGATGAACCCTGCAAGCAAAGACCTTACCAAGTGCCATATCCTTTGACGAACCAATTACAGAATGATATTGAGCAAATTGAGAGTCTTGGAATTATCAAAAAGTCACAGTCTCCATGCTCAGCACCAATTGTGCTTGCACCAAAACCAGACGGATTGAAGCGTATATGCAACAATTATTGAAGGCTGAACAAAGTGACGGTCTTCGACACTGAGTCTATGACAACAGCTTTGTTTCAAAAACCGGGAAATGCAAGATAATTCAGCGAGATTGATTTCTCAAAAGGATATTGGCAAATACCGTTAAGAAAGCAAGACATAGCAAAAACAGCATTTGCCGCTCATGATGGTCTTTATGAGTTTTTGAAGATGCCTTTTGGAATGGTCAAATCAGTGGCAACATTCGTAAGACCCAGGATGACATTACTATATGGGCTTAAAATTGTGAATAACTACATGGATGATATCTTAGTACACACTGAGACATGGAAAGTGCACAAGGTAATGTTGTGACAACTGTTGGCCAGAATAGAAGAGCACAAGTTTACGGCAAGACCATCCACGTGTGTCATTGAACCAGCTTAGACATGATTGACCATCATATAAAAAAAGAGAATTAACTCCCTCTCAAGAAAGCCTAGAGAAACTTTGAAGGGGGATAGGCCAGGAATAAAGAAACAAATTAGATCATTTATTGGATTAACAGGCTACTACATACGATAAAAGGTTAGGTATACAAAAAAAACAAAGAAACTATTGAACTACACAACTATTTTTTGTTGATATCAATAAATGAAACTAAATCAAAATATATAAGTGCCAATAAAAAAACTTCTATTAAAGGAATTAGATGGAAACCTATATTTTTATTTTCTTGAGTCAGTATATTTAAGAAATATATTACCAGGTGATTCTTATTTAAATATCAATGATGGACAAAGACATTTGTAAGTAGATGAGGAAAACACTACAATGTTATTATTAAATCAAATATATCATTCTAATATTGAAATATATGCTAACAATTGTAATCTAAATTTAATTAAATAAAAAATTTATTTTTGATTATAAAATGGCATCAGCAGTAATAATGATGGTACTAAGCTCTGTTGTTAGTGCAGCTGCTTTCACAGGTGGTAATGCATTATATCAGATGTTTGATAAGAGTGGTGCAATAGAAGAATCAAAAAGATATAATATAGCAGTAGACAAACTTATAGCAGAATAAGAATCATATAATATTAAAAGAGCTAAAAACCAAGATTGTTTACAAACTGAAATAGCTAGAAAGCAAGCAGCAACAAATGAACTACCAGATGTAAACTATGATTTTGATACTAAAAAAAAAAATATTTCGTTCAGCTTCGCTTACAGAAGAACAGTCTGGTATGCCTCATCCAAACTTGGTAGCTCCATCTCTAGATTGTACACCAAATGAACAACAGAAAAAGTATGAAAAAATATTTGTTGCTGGGGGTTCTGTCCTTGGAGCTGGTGAAGTAATCCTTAGTAATAGAATATAAGTTGCCTTCGGCAGAGCTAGCTCCAAAATATAATTAACCCAAAATCATATTTTTCAGTTTTAGATTTATCTTTATTATTAATAAGAAACGTATATATTAAATTCCTGCACATTCTAAATTTGTTTTTTTAGTGTGCTTGGTTGTAAGTTTAAGTCTGAAAATATTATATCCATTGGTTCAGATCTAATATTTAATTCTGTTGTTTTAAAATTATTAGACTTTTTCTTATCTAAAACCATTAATTCTTTTATCTTTGCATTGCTGGGAAACACCATATAATATGCAGCAATAGTATTTGTTAGATCTAAAAACAAATTTTCTTCTTTTTTAACAGAGCAGATTGTTTTATGTTGTTTAATACCTAGCATTCTTTAATAACACAAATATTGTTTATTTCTCCAGTGACCATGTGTATAACTGTTTATACTATCAATATAATATTGCTTATCATCCTTTGCAGATAATCCTTTTTTTTCTTTAATATAGCATTATAAATATTATGGTTTTTATTTATCATAGCACTAAACTCTAATTATCTACCATCTTGGTTTAATACTAGACAATCTAGATATTCTTGATGATATACTTTTTTAACTACATATTTTTTATTCCTTCAAGTTTATTCATGGCAGTGCTTGCTTTCTGACTTTTTGCTGAGTACATTTTTGACCTTAGTCCAACAAATCATATGATTGGGTCTCCACCTAATTCTGATTTAGGTATACAAATTATCTTTTTATTATATTTTAATTTCTCTTGTTGGTTTTTTACCCAGTCTTTAGGCATATTGCTTAAATCATATTCATTGACATCAATCTCCATATAATAATCATTGGTCTCAACATAAAATACAAAACTGTCAGTATCAGTATACACGAGTCTTATAAAGGGATATCTTATCTTAAGATTGTTATACAAATATTGATGCATCAGAGTTTTACTAATATCAAAAACAGACATTCCACCATAGATTGGCTTGTCTAACTAGCTATATTATATGGGGAGATTTTCCCTACTTATTATGTAATAAATTTATATAATCATATATTGACTCATTTTTAATCAATGTATTTGTTCAATGTAGATACATCTCCTCTCTCATCTCTCCTCTCTCCTCTCTCCTCTCTCCTCTCTCTCTCTCTCCTCTCTCCTCTCTCCTCTCTCCTCTCTCCTCTCTCCTCTCTCCTCTCTCCTCTCTCCTCTCTCCTCTCTCTCCTCTCTCCTCTCTCCTCTCTCTCCTCTCTCCTCTCTCCTCTCTCTCCTCTCTCCTCTCTCCTCTCTCCTCTCTCTCCTCTCTCCTCTCTCCTCTCTCCTCTCTCCTCTCTCCCTCTCTCCCTCTCTCCCTCTCTCCCTCTCTCCCTCTCTCCCTCTCTCCTCTCTCCTCTCTCCTCTCTCCTCTCTCCTCTCTCCTATCTCCTATCTCCTATCTCCTATCTCCTCTCTCCTCTCTCCTCTCTCCTCTCTCCTCTCTCCTCTCTCCTCTCTCCTCTCTCCTCTCTCCTCTCTCCTCTCTCCTCTCTCCTCTCTCCTCTCTCCTCTCTCCTCTCTCTCTCTCTCTCTCTCTCTAAAAAAACTGTCACAACTTAAATGCCACTTAAATGCCACTTAAGTGCCACTTAAATGCCATACAATATTAACTCGGCGACTCTAGTCAACACCGTAACCCATTGCATTAACCCCGGATATTAACCCCACAAAAAAAAACACTTGGTAGGGAGATCTGCTCATATATTACTACTAATAGCAAATAACACCAACTCTCAACGGGTGATGTTGTACAGAGAGCTGTAGCTAGTGATGCACACAGTGAACTACTTGACAATTCAAATAAGCTGCATGCAATTACATGGGGAAAACTACTGGAGTAAAAGATCCAATGGGAAAAATTCCTTTTGTGACAACATTGCTGGCAAGCATCTGCCTATGTCGGTGATACCTGCTCAAGCTGGGGGCAGGGATTGAGCACGAGGCCACTGGAAGCCTCTTAGTCTATTGGTGCTAAATAGAAATCCCAAATGGGTAGCCATCAAAACATAAAACTAGTGGGAAAATGTTCAAGTTGGAAGTCATTGAATCAATTGTGCTGTAGCTTCAAGTGTTAAATACGTAATAGCTCAACTACCTCTTTAATACAAATGTATAAAGAGACCAGCTGTTGTTATTGCAATGACTGTTTTATCTATTGATTTATCTGAACCTATTCATGACAATTCGGGGAGTCCCCCAGTTGCCAGTAGCCTCAGATCAATGTCAAGTTTATTCATACAATGATTTGCTATTGACGGGTATACAAACAGCCTTTGTTGTGAGGCTGTTATTGCAAAATGGTATTTGCCATTTAATCAGGTCCAGGCCCATAAAGTTACTTGATAAGAGTAATCATTTTACAAGCAGCATAGCATGAACTTGCCACTGCATCCTGCCATGAACTAGGCAAGGCAAATCAGTAAGTAAAAGCATATTTAGTTCTGCACTCTAAATGATTATCTCACCAGAATAATTTGAAAACTATCAAAAGTCATATCATGCCATGTTGGAGAAAAAGCTCACTAATAGATTGTATTAATATGTGAATTTTGATTATTGTCAAGTTAAACGACTTTTGTAAATGTGTTTTAAATGGTTATGAATTAATTGCAAAACTAATACGCAATTATGACAATCGTGCTGGCAGTCATTATCTCTTTTTCAGATCTAAAATGAGCTCGTCATCGTCACTGGCTACAACAGAACCAGTGTCGACTCCCTGCCCTTTTTGTCAAGAAGACCTGGACAGAGAAGCTGATGGTAGCTTTGGGGAGCTATGTGTTTGGTGTGCCGCGGTCTTGCCATTTTGGATTGGACTAACCAAGTGTCCCAATTGCAAATCAGACAGGATAAAATCAAAAAATGGAAAGTTGGCTGCTTTGTGCAAAACATGTAAATTTAACTACATCACTGGAGATAAACTAAAGAAAGGTAAGGAAAAATACTTTCGAATTGAATTATGCTGCACAAAATTTGTATTTCAAGGGCAGCTATAGTTCTTAGTTTTACCAATTGTATGGCAAGTAAACTTTTGCTCACAAAAACTACATGCAGTTATGTAAATCATCTGAGAACTTATGTAATGTTCACGCCACTTAAGTAATAAAGCAACTGTGAGAAATGATCGGCCAATTAGAATCAACACTTGTAGCCATTGATGTAAAAACCAGCCTGGATGTTTACCATGTGCCTTTCCAATTTAGGATTTCTGATACAGCTGCATTTTCCCAAGCAACCAACGCTCATTGCAAATGCAATTCAGAGCAAAACAACTTTACGGTTAACGAAACTTGATAAAATAAAGAAGGCCCTTCTAATTAAAGCGCACAGCGGTAAAAACTTACCCATGCCGACATATCAGTGGCTTTCCTAACTTATGGTGTTGGCTTAGTATGTGCACTCATGTACAATAGCTGATTAAAATTGATAGACAGCCCAATAATCAGCCCATTGGAAGCATTATTCAAAGAAATAAATTAATTGTCTCTGTAAGATAGTTTAATGACTGAAGTTGAACAGCTTTCTCACCCTTATGCATGCCTCTAAAATCTTAAGCAAATTGTTATTATTTGCATCATTGATGGAGACACTTTTTATTATGTTATAATGGATTTTCACAATCTGATTTTTGTGGTTTAGTATAATTGCTCATAATAAAATTTATTGCAGATATTTGGATATGCTAATAAAATGTTCCTGCGCAAATCTTGAAATTTTCTTTGAACCTTACGAATTTTTGACAAAATATATATAATTAGAAAACCTTTTTTTTAATGTGTTGACTATTATAATTGGTACTATTTGATTCGACAACTACTTTGATTGACTATTAATTATTATCGTTATATTTTAGCCGTTATAAAACCTTATCTATAGTTTGTCATTGCTTTCATTTAATTGGTCAATGCCGATGCAAACCATGTTGAAACTTATTTGAACACAACTGAAACTGATCATACAAACTGAATATTCTTACAGTTGGCATGAATTAGCGAGCAGGTAAATTGTTAGGATATCCGTGACAAATATTTTCAGCACGCATGATATATTAATGCTGGTAGATGTAAACTGAAGGTAACTAGGGCTCAGGTTTCTTGATAACTGATGTCTGCTCAATCAAAGAATAGTACTTCCAAAAAAGTTAGTAATAAAAAAAGCATATAATTGATCTTTATTATTTTAATGTTTGGTTTGAGTTTAATATTGTAATTGGTCAATTAAGAAGAGTTTAGTCTTTTTTTTGCAAAAACATTTTGTGGGATGACGACTATTGTTACTTAGCAGCCAAGTTTTAACCTTTCATTGTTGCAGCTTAAAGATGTTGTGAAACAAAAGGCATTAGTGGTATTAGTTACTTGTTCTATGCATAGATGCATATGCTTGTAAAACGGATGTAGGAGGTACTCAGCAACCAATCACATGATCGGATAATCTCAGTTTTGAGGTCCACTTTTGCTATCTACTACATCAGATATAAAACAATTATTTAGCAAATGATAACACAAAGGTACTCAGTAGCTCCTAGACCTATCGAATAGTGAATTCATGTTGGACCCCTTTACTAAAAATCTTGTCTTATTTGGCCTTCTTAACCTTTACAGCCAGTATTAATGGCTTATAAAAGCGATGACGGTTTATCACTATTAAAGAGTGATAAACCATAAACCTTTTACCGGCCAATAATATTGGCCTAAAATTAGCCACGACTCTTATAAAGAGGAAGGATGAGTGGGAAATAGCAGAGCTGGGATGGACTAAAACAGGGCTGGGGTTACAAAAATAAGAGGGTGAGAACAAAAGTGGGGTGGGCAAGGGGAGGGGGCATGGAGAGGGGAGAACTGAGCCAGCCAAGGGAGAAGTGGGAGAGAGTGGACGAAGAATAGAGATGGATGGCATAATTATTTTCGCGTACGACTGGTAATACTGCTAGTAGATATCTATATATTTGTGAGAACTGTTTCATGCATTAGCATAATTGGTAAAACTAATATTGAAAGAAAACAAGCTCATTTAACTGAAAAGTCAATCATAGTTATTGATTTACTTGACTGCAGGAATAATATAAACTCAAAACAAATGTAAGCAAACCAATGCCATTATGCTAATAATTTTTGCTATGTCACTCCCGGTTTGTGGTTACAGAATGCTGTTGTTACTCGATATTGACAAAGTATTTTGAAAACAGTTGCTGGAAACTTTACTGTTACTGCATATTATTGCACTAGCACCACACGGAAAGCTATAAATTGAGAATTGTCTTCTCTTCTTTATAATTTTAATTAGACAACTTGTTTTCAATGTCAAGGGTGTGGTGCAAACTGCATGGTTAATACAAATATATATAGCCTAAAGATGATATGACATTCACACTTTTTTTTGCTTGCTGTACGTTGCAATCATGGAGCTGCACCGTTTTGGCTCAAATTCTTTGGTTCTGATGCTAGCTTTTTATGTAAAATTTACCATTGTAGTTGCAAGACATGCTTTTAATAATTTGGCTTTGCATGTACAATCAATGCTAAAATCAGGTATTTAAGACGCTCTTATGCATTTGTAGATTCATATTACACTGAAATTTTTTTGTTTGAAAGGAAAATAAATGATCTGTTATAAATGAAAAGCACACAAGTAAGACTGGCTAACTCAGAGTCACCTACTTTATCAGCCAATAAATCTGGTGGAAAACTGTCGCACTTCACATTTATTTTTCTCAAATGTAACTTTTTATGCATAGAGTAAAAAGAGTTTGTGGTGATTTTCAAACTTTTTCACCCATTGCACAATGTAGTTCCTCATGAATTATTAATTAATTTGTATTTGCACCCAACCTATCAACTGTTGACGCTACTATTGCCACTGCCCACTATATTGCTATCTACTGGAAACCTATCCACCCAATTATTTATTCTATCATGAACTGGACTACCAACGATATTTAAGTAGGCTAGGTGAGCCTCACCACTGCTGCAACAGAGTAAGCAGTTCTCCAAATAGTATGATAATATTCATCTAGTAATAATAAGATAATAATAACTAGGAAATATTGATTACCTTTAGCAGTCAATAAAATGGCTGCTAAAACCACAAACTCAGAAACAGCCTGAGACACTTAAATGCCATCTCCACCCACCTATACTCTGCTGACAAAGAGAATAATTATAACATCAAGGCTGTAAACCAGTGAGAACTTTTGTACAATGGCACACCTAAAGCCAATTCAACTGACAACTAGCAAGACATTGTGCCCACTGACCCTCGGTGCCTTGTTTTGTTAACCTCAAGCATTATTATGTTATAGGTTTGTATTATTAGATTTTTTTTACGATTTGATATATCCCTGTTGTGTAGTATATGATGGGGGCCTGCATTAAATGGCATTATTGATTTCTTTACTAAAACCTATAAAATACTATTATTTCATGCAATCTATCACGTTCAACTCGGCATCTTGCTCTGCTTGTACGATGAAGAGAGAAGTTTTTGTGTACATAGTAAACCACTCCTGGTTCAGCGGAACAGCAGGCTCTAAGAAGTTTTGAAGTTGATTAGCAACTTATTGTGAATGTGGGTGCTATTCAGACCAAAAAAGACTGTTGGGGAGAGGGGTGGACCTAATAGACAGTAGTATAGACTGACCTGCAAACAATGGGTCTGCGATTGAATGATGGAGTGTTGATTGTACAAGTTTGAGCTTAGTGGAAACTGCACTGGGGGGTAAAATCAACAGCAATGTTTGCTATAATGTAATACTCAATTGACTACATAATATAAATGTTTTTTTATTTTACAAGCAACAATATTTAAAAGAATCATAATAATACAACTGGGTACATCAAAGTTCTGCTTATATGAAAAACAACTTTATATCAATTGCAAAAGCAAAAAGGTTTTTTTTCGCATATTAAACTAAATATAAAAAAAATTTTGATTTTCTTCTGCAAAATAATTCAATGGCAAATAGGTAGATTTTAGGTATTGCAACAGTTTTGAGTCAATTGTCTTTTCCTGCTAATAGTAAAAAGATGTATGCGAGAACTGCTTGACAAGCCAAGTGACCATTTCTGTTTTGTGATCATCTTTTTTGATTGTGTGGTGAGAGAGTCGATATCAAACTGCAGTAGGTGCAAAATAATGATCAAGAGCTGTCGTCCCTCGCTGATGAGTGGCACTGAGATGACTTAGTCTTTAGCAAAAGATGATAAAAGTGGTTTGGTGCATGCGTTACTTTTCTTACTTACATACGGTGGAGTTTCTCACTAAAAAGCAGGAAGATTTCCAATTTAATGATAATAGATTGAAATGTAATACAAACTATTGTTTATTTTTCATTGGTAAACTGACTGTTATACACAGCTTAACACCGTTTCTTTATTATTAGCAGTGTTACTGTTTAAATTTTTTATGGTTTATTGTTTAGAACTTTGTTTCTGTCGTTTATTTTGTTACCCATAAAAATAATTAGCGTTACCTTGTGCCCAAAATACTATCCGGATTGTAACGGTACATAAATAAAAAAATTGTTAAATTTAATAAGTAGTATTACTGCTGCAGCACTTAAACTATTTATGCAGGTATGTAAACTTAAAAAAAAAACTGTCAGTAATTCCAGTTGAATAAATGCAGTATAGTATGAGAAATAAAAGTTGTAGTAAAAACACTGCATTGGATTGATCGAGTTTATGGTGGGGTTTAAGTTAGCTATCTGTTCTCAAACCAAAAATATTTGAGAAATGTAACGTGTTTTTCAGTAATAATAATGTGGGTGAAGACAATCACATTTTGATAATTCATGTGTCAAATGGGTATAGTCACCTAGACTACTATACTGAAAGAAATTAAAACAACAGCGAAGTATTCTATTAAACCAGTTTGATGGATGCTGGGGTGCCAATTTGTCATCCTGCACTCAAATCAGAGATATTTGTTGATTTAATATTAATACATTCGTTCAATAATATAAATGGGTTCCAATAACAAACGGTTACATTTTCCTAACATGCAGTGATTGGGTTATGAATCAAGCAATGGGGAGTGAGAAGGTCTTTCCTCGGAGTGATTTTGTCCTGGAAACAGCTCACTAAACATGGTAGCACTATTAAATATATATAAAAAGTTAGTTAGGTTGTATTATACTAGATAGATACCAGTTGCCATTAAACCATATAAAAATAAAAAAAAAATTGAATCAAAGTCTGAATTACCATGTCTCAAAATTTTTGTTATAGAATAAAGAATTATACTTTTACAACCCTAAAATTTCTTAATAGTTTCAAAGGTTTTTTACTGGAAACAGTTAAAAAGTAATAATTACAACAGTAACAACCATTTTAGCAGAATTCTCGTTTCTTTAGGAGATACCCTGTTATAAAATTGGTTTTGTTTTCTTTTGAGAATAAACATATGTTGCTCAACTCATTTGGTCCTTGGAAACACCAGCTGAGTCTTACCAGTGCAAACCTCATTCTACTCCAGTTTTTGACTCATATTACTCGCACACTCACATGCACACCCAGTGCACATGGATTGCAACATTCTTTTGTGACATTGTTTTTGCAACGTTGTTAGTTCGATAATTTCTGCCATGTGCCAGTATACAGCACCTCTGCGTCATTTTTCAAATTGAGCGGGGAGAGAAAGAGGATGGGAGGAATAGGCAGGGTAGAGATTGGAAGGAGTGGAATAGGACGAGGGTAAAGCCAGGTAGGGGGTGAGGAATAGAGACTGTGATAGGCGAGGTGGTTGGAGCAGTGGAAAGAGCTGGCTGGAATAATGATATTTGAATACCAACGGGAATATTGCTGATTAACGAAAAAGTAATAGTTTCGCCAGAGAAAAGAAAAAATGTAGCAGGAGGACACAACTCCTACATCATGCTAGTTGGCAAACAGCTCATCTTAATCCAGTGATGCATTCAAGAATGAAATCCAATGGAATAAAAACTAATCTAATCGTTGAGTCCAAGGCATTACCATCATCTGATAACCAAAAGCCCCCATCCATTTATGCTCACAAACAGTATAGTGCCTGATCGTTCTTGAAGCAATCAAGTTGCTCTTGTTTTGCTTTAATTGTATCCATTTTGTTAGCAAGTTTTTATTGGGCAATATTTTTACCTACTATCATCCATATTTTCCGTTATAGATATTCAAAGAAATGGTTTCATAAGTATCAAAGTTTTATGTTGTATATTTTTTTGTTTAGGAAATGAAGCTGTTAGTGCTGAGGAGGAAAAGAAATCAACTTCTGACCCCACTGGAACGCAAAAAACTGCAGGTACAGGCCCAGCTCAAAGCTCTACAAAGAGAAATGCTGATGGAAAATCTCAGGGGTAAAACCTTTGGCTTAATTATTCAATCGTGATGCTTTGCTTGATTCCACTAAATCTTATGGATTGGACTTATAATCATCAGATTCAACTGGTTAAATTTCCAAAGTAAACTTAAACTTGTGTATAACTTTTACAGTTTCATCCATTATATATATCTTTTGAGAGAGCAGTTGTTTTATTATAATTACAGCATTAACCAAAACTAAAAATAATTTTACCAAACAAAATAATTGTCGGTGACAAGTTTTTTCTACTATTCCATTATACCTAGAGCACCAAATTTACCAAAAACTAACAGATTTTTCTATAAAATTAAAAGAAAATTTTTCAAAATAATCAAATCTGTCAAATTTCACATGGATATATATGGATTATTAACTTCTAGCTGTTTGATTTATCAAACTTGTATCAATTTTTTAATGAAGTCTGATTGTCTGGTGAAATATGTTTGTAAACTTTTGTAACTGCAGAGCTGCTACCCCTGGTACCACCAAAACAGAAACAGACAAAAGCAAAAAACCTGTTCAAGAAACACACCAAAGTCAAGACACCACCACACAACAAAGTACGTTGATGTATTTTTTCTTGCTTTCGATTTGGTGGAAGTAAATAGTGTGAATTGAATTTGAAGTTGGTTTTAGAGTGCTCCTCTTTTTTACATTGTGAAAGCAAATAAATGAATAAAAATACAAAACAATGATTACTTATAAGTGCCTTAAAACATTTCTACAGTTGATAAAGTGCCTATTGTAACCTAACTTGAATTTTTTTCAGAACCTCAAGAAACTCATTTTGGACCTAATGCTAAACTTGAAGGTAAGGAAAACTAGTAATGAGATTGGAATGATTTTTTGTGTAACTGAGCAGCACAACTATTTAAAGGTCATTTGTTTCCATGCAAAACAATAATCAGTAAACTCACTGCAGAATACAAAATTAATTGCGATACAGAAAAAAACTTTGGATCAGTACTGTCGTAGTTTCTGCCAATCATTACGGGCACAACGGTACCACCAACAAATAAACATCTACTGTACTTATTACCACCTCCCTTCCATAGAGTTTAGGCCATCAACTCCCACAGAGTCCACCTCCCCATACAATCTTACTCAATTAAAAGCATCAATCGACCAAGGTAGAGTTCTTGACTCAAATGATTATACAATAGTTTCAAAATAAAAAGGTTTACTAGCCCCAATCTATTCAGCAGTATCACTTGGTAACTACACAGAATTCAAACAAATTTTGACTCGAATGCAGCAGTTCTTCTCATTTTACACTGGAAGAGGGAAAACTATATCCCTTATAAGGGGTAAAGCAACAAATAAAATATCATGCAAACAAAGCTCTAATAATATTCTCTGTAATAAAATAGGGTAAGCATTAACGTGTAATCAAGTAAAATACACGTGTTCCAGCTCCTTCTGTAGGCGTACTGTCTGACCAGAGATTGGGGAAACTCAGTCTCTATGTATAGTACAGCCACTTCCTTAGCCTGAATCCCAACTCTGGTGATACTCACTTCTCTGTATGATCAGTAGGTGTTTTGATTTCCTGCTTCCAAGGCACCCTAAATCTGTGTTGTTTGTGGACTACATTGCTATTTAGGGCCAGTATCAGTCCTTGATACCATATATGAAAAATCCAGGGTTATTATACAGGGCCATTACTGGAGCTAGACTGGGACAGTATTAGTTATATATACCATAAACGAGGGACCCTGGTCCTTAACTGGGTTCCCCTATCTCTAATCAGCAATAATCATCATAGACCTAGCCTAAAAGATAGGGAGTGAGGAGGCAAGGAGCGTCAAGGGGATTGAATACATAACAAAAGGATTACAGGGGTGGAGGAGACAGGGGCATGGTGACTTACTGCTACTAATTTTTACCATACTACATAGATTTAATTTTGAACTGTCCATTCTAATTGGAATGATGACACATATTGTACGCGAATAAAGCCTTTGAATAAAGCAGCTGTTTTCACAAAACATTTATATATTTTCTTTTTTTATAATAGAAAAACATTTTTTTAAAGAATTATGCTAACGTGATAGCAGTAGTAATATATGAGCAGATCTCCCTACCAAGTGTTTTTTTGTGGATTAGACCTTGGAGGTTATGCAATGGGTTACGACGTTGGATGAATTCGCCGAGTTTATATTGTATTTCATTTGAGGGGTACTTGAGTGGCATTTGAGTGGCATTTAAGTGGCATTTGAGTTTTTGATTATTTTTTTTACTTATTTTGAACTTATATGGCATATAGATTTTGCATGTATGGCATTTGATTTTTTTGATAGTTTTAACATTGTATATAAATGAAAACGTGATAAGATTGTATGGTTATTGGAAGTTAAGATGTCGACAGAGGATGATGTTGAGATGAGACCGATGAATGAAGTTGATACTATTGATGGTACTGAACGTGATATGATAGATGTTTTACCGAGTATGAAGCGTAAAGCGTTGATAATTATGATAATTTTGGTATTTGTCGTAGGGCTTTCCACTTTTGGAGGTGTTACTGAGTTTAGTATGTATGAAGAAGCTATGGAAAAAATACAAAAAGCGAGAAACTCTCCTGTTGGAACCATAAATGAAACTACTGTTGATTGATGAACATCTTTTTATGATGAATGGGAAACCTGAAGATTATGACCCGAGGATGCGATCTCCTTTTACAGCAATGATTGCAGGACCAACAGGATCGGGAAAGACGCAAGCGATTTTTCGAATGATTGAAGCTAGTCAGACTATAGCACACCCTCCACCAACAGAGATTCACTACTGTTATGGAGCCTACCAAAAAGCCTTTGATGATGTATCAGGAGTGATTTTTCATGAAGGCATGATAGATATAACAGTGAGTTTTCCCAGAGATGGTAAAAATCGATGGCTGATAATTGATGATCTCATGGATGAAGTTTCTGGTAAAGCTGATGCTAATGCTTTGTATACAAAACATAGTCATCATTTGAACATAAGTGTGTTTTTTATTGTTCAGAATCTGTTTTTAAAAGGAAATCGTACAATTTCCTTGAATAGTCATTATTTTTTTCTTTTTAAAAACCCTAGAGATGCTTCTTCTATTTCCTATTTGGCTCGACAATGTTTTCCATCAAAAATAAAATATGTACAAGAGGCTTTTGAAGACGCGACAAAGAAACCATACTCTTATTTACGAATAGATACGACTCAACAAACGAATGATCAACATAGACTATTGGGAAATTTTACATCAGTTCTCCCTATGATATTATATGTACCCAAGTAAAAGGATATAAATACAATTACTATTCACTTCACCTCAATCATATTTTGTTATTCAACGACGCAACACGAAAGCATTATAATGTCTAAAGCTTTGGAGAAAAAATTAACAAAAAATGCAGCTGTGTTGTTATCGCTCAACAATACAACCTTTGCTATTCAAAAGTCTGTTATAGCCAAAGCCAAAAAGGAGTTTATTATGACTCTAATGGAATGTGCTAAAGCTATTATAAATGGAACGATACCATTGACATCATCTCAGTATAATGAGTTGCAGCGAAACGTGAAGGATATTAGCGCTTTAGTAAGAAAATCAACGTTAGATGATAAGAAAGCTGTATTGCAAAAAGGAGGATTTTTAGGCGCTCTACTAGGACCTATCATCAGCAATATAGTTCCAGGGTTACTTAAAAGTGTGCTAGGCGGAGGGAGAAGATAAAGATGAAACTCTCAACACGAATGATGCGAAATAGAATGGCGATTTTAGCTCTGGATGATCTGAGTAAGAAAGGGAAAATCGCTATAGTCGAAAAGGCTAACTCAGATTTGTTTCAATCATTGATAGAAAGTGTTAAAAATATTATATTAGGTAATGTTCCTCTTGATTCTGAGCAGTTTATTGAGTTGCAGCGTTACAAGAAGGAGCTACATAAACTTAGTGGTAGAGGGAGAGTTGATGATAAGCGTAAAATTTTGATTCAGAGTGGTAGAGGGAATCTTTTGGATGCTATTATAACACCTATTGTATCTGTTTTATCATCAATAAAAAGATGAATCGACAGCCTTTAACATTCTCCAGACGTAATTTTATACTCACTGAAGATGAATACTATAGATTAACAGAAAGAAAGGATGATAAAACAGTAGTAAAGAAAGAGAAAGCCAGACCTCCATTGTATTATAATCCTATGGAAGCTATAACAGTGAGAAATATGAAGCGAAAGCGAAATGATCTACTGGAAACGGCTTATGATTCTGACTTATCCTCATACGAAAAGTTAGATGAAAATGTTGAAAACCTACGTAGGTATTTGTCTGATGTCAAAAAGATTAAAAATAACCAAAACCAGACACAAAAGGATAGTTGGAATCTCATTAAGAAAAAAAAGACAGAGTCTACTTTTCCTTTGGCCAATAGCACAATTATTGATAATAAACCTAATGTCTTTTCACCAAATGTTGATAAAGACAATGAGTTAGAATCAGTGAAAATGGTTGATGATGATGATGATATTGGGACGGAATTAATAAAAGGAAGGTTGTTTGATACTGAAGACACAACCTTACTAGGAAGTACATTTCTTACTGATGGAGAAGATGAGCACGATAGTGAAAGCGAAAATTTAAAAGATTTTGAAAAAAAAGCAGCTGATTTAACAAAAAAAAAGAGTGATCAAACGATCGCTGTCAAAATGTTGAATAATCTGAGTAAAATTGGTAGATTCGACTCGGAGAAGGACAGACTGAAAATTGGAGAACGTTGGTTGAATCCTAGGACTTCCAAAACTTTACTACGAGACGTTCTAACCGAAGGAGGTAAAATACAATCGGGAAATACCAATTACAGTAGATTTAAAAGCCTGCTAACTGATGAAGGAATCACAACTGTCAGAAAATCCCCGCATCGAACACGTACTCAGAAGAAAAAGTTGGTCGTTCCCGGTACTAATTTATGGACATCGACACGCTAAAAGAGTTGTATTACAATCCTGCATTACATACATCTCTACGAGGAGCTAGAGCTTTACTGAAAGCTCGTAGAAAACGAGAGGGAGAAAAAAGAATCCGTGAATGGTTGAGTGGTGAGGATGCCTACACGTTACATAAAAAAGTTGTAACCAAGTTTAAGCGTCGTCCTACAATTGTAGCTGGAATAGGGGAGCAGCTACAGGTAGATTTGATGGATGTTCGATCTCGAAGAGATGAAAATAATAATACAGCATTTTTACTAACTGCTATTGATTCTTTATCTAGAAAAGGTTGGGCTGTGCCGCTCATCAACAAATCAGGACCGGTAGTAGCAAGAGGATTGAGAAGAATACTAGAAGGGGAAAATTATAAAGCTTTACAATCTGATAAAGGTAAAGAGTTTGACAACGTCAATGTCAAGACTCTGCTAGCGGAAAAAAAGATCAAGCGCTTTACAACCGAAAATGAAACGATAAAGGCATCAATGGTGGAGCGTTTTAACAGAACTTTAAAAGAGAAGATATATAGATATTTGACATATAAAGATGATGATAGATACATTGATGCTTTACCAGAAATGGTTAATGCATACAACAACACAATTCATGGTGCTATAGGTATGAGACCAAATGATGTGAATTTTCAAAATCAAGAACTCGTATGGAATCGTGTGTATGAAGGAGGTGAACATAGTTTAACTCAAGAAGCAAAACTAAAGGTTGGGGATTATGTGAGAATAAGTAAGGCAAGAGGAGCGTTTGAAAGAGGATACACTCCGAATTGGACGATTGAGATTTTTATAATCACTGATGTACTTATTGATGAAAAACCTGTTGTATATAGGGTAAAAGATTTAGCTGAGGAGATGATTGATGGCACCTTTTACGAAAAAGAGTTGCAAAAAGTAAAAAAACCCACGATTTTCAGAATTGAAAAGATATTGGGAAGAAGAATGAAAAGAGGTAAAAGACAGATTCTGGTTAAGTGGTTAGGATACGGAGAAAAGTTCAACGAGTGGGTAGATGAATAGTTTATAAGGAAAGAACGCTTGATATAATCATCATACGTTGGGAAAATGTCGATGCTGATAACTTTACCCTCAAACTCTAGTGGTGAAGAGTTTCCTGATAATAACAATTCCGAATTTACAGTGAGACTGTATAAATATTTGGTTATCAATGGTGGTAAATGGGAGGTAGCTCTGCTAGATATGACTTATTCTAATAATTGGAAAAATGTTACCGAAGGGAAAATATATCTAGAAAAGACTAATGTCTCCGGTAAAAGCGAAAAGTCCTTCATCCTAATCGGTAATGGAAGATATGATAGTATAGAGGAGTTGGAGGAGATTATACGAAAGAGAATGAATGAAATGGATTTAGACAAGAAATTCGCCATCTCCTACAACAAGATCACCAACACTGCTTTACTAACTAACAGTGATCCTGATACTGCCATAAGCTTTTCCAAAGATATAGCATATATTTTTGGATTTGAATCACAAACTACATACCCTCGTGGTAGATACAATAATATCACACCTCCTGATATAAATTCCGGTTTAACATCTCTGTATGTTTATTCCAACATTGTTGATAATAGAATGGTAGGAGATACGAATGTACCTTTATTGAGAGTAGTTCCAGTTCAAGGAAAGAAGAATAGTGTTGTGTATCAAGAATTTAAAAATCCTCACTATGTTGACGCTTCATCACTAAATAGTGATATGATTAAAGTACTTATAACGAGTGACGACGGTCAACGAATACCATTTGATGGTGGAAAGGTTGTGTTGACGGTTCACTATAGAGAGAAAGAATTATAATGAGTTTGGTACGATACACCCCTGAGGATTCAAAAGATTTTTTTGATGAGTACTACAAGATGCAAGCTGGAAATGGAATTGGAGTGTATAGCGGACGACGAGTGATGCCTAATATGAGAGGAAATGGACTTGGTAGTATTTTTTCAAGTTTACTTAAATCTGCAGCACCAATGCTGAAAAGAGGAGCAATTAGTTTGGGGAAAAGAGCATTGTCTGTAGGTGGAAATGTAGCGCGTGATGTCATCGATGGTCAAAGTTTTGCAGCGTCAGCAAAGAAGAGGGGATTGGCAGAGTTGAATGATCTGGGGGGAGATGTGCTCAATGCAGTCCGTCCAGATAGAATGAAAAGGAGAAAAACAAGAGGTGGAAAGAAGAGGAGAGGTGTTGGTAATCGTGGTATATTTTAATAGCAGTAGAATCCGGTATAAAGACAGCTGAGCTTGATATCTATATTCATTAAGCGGTAACGCTTCAAGCATTCATCACTCGCAAAAGATGGCTAGCCTAAATGGAACAACAGGTAATAAGTTGGAAGGTTCTTCCTACAACATAAATCCAACGTTGGATGTATTTGCTACGGAACCAACAAACATATCGGTAGAAAGATCGGAATATGTTGTCATCAGACCTGATAGGTTAGATCCTTATGGTAGTATTGAGTTAACCTTGTCAGGGAGCACTGAACATTACACAGATCTTTACAACTCGTTTCTGCAAGTTGAAGCCACGGTTGTTCAAGATGATGGAACCAATATTTCAGGTAATGATGATGATGCAGTTGTGTGGATGGGGGATTCAATGCATGCATTATTCAGTGAGTTGAAAATGTCGATAGAAGGAACCACCGTTGAATACGCTAACAACTACGGTTTACGCTCCTACTTTTCACAACTACTCGAAAACAGTGCAGAAAGAAAGAAATATCAAGGTAAGATGGAAGGATGGTTGTATGATGATTCAACTAGCAAAGACGCTACTGATCACAAAACCGCTGATAAGAAAAAGAGGAGAGCTCTAATCATAGGTGGAAAGACAATAGAATTAACTGGAAAACCTCATCTCGCATTATTTCAGCAGAAAAAACTAATAATACCAGGTCCTACTATGCAGCTGGAGTTTGAGCGTGCCTCTGGCAAACTAGCTTTGTTTGCTGCGAATGAGACGCCTGCAGGAGGGGCAAAGATTAGAATTGATAAATTTGAACTTCATCTTTGTAAAGTTAAGGTGAATCCTACAATACAAAACTCCCAACTCAGCTTGGCATTGGAAGGTCACAACTACATTTATCCTGTTGATCGAAAACGGATAAAACTATATGGAATTCGTGCTGGTGTTGCGCAGATCGACATCACTTTGGAAGAAAACAAACAAAAACCTAAACAAATTTATTTAGGTTTAGTTAATCACAACGCAATGAACGGACGTTTCGCCTTGAATCCATATAGAATGCAGCATGCTAGTGTTGATAGTATTGTATTGAGAGTTGGTGATTGTCCAATTGGAAGGAGATTTGAACCAAATTATGCTAGAGGAGTTTTTGGAAGAGAATATCATCAGTTTCTACACGCTACCGGAACTTTGCTTGAAGGTGATAGTCTCGGTATTACGAAAGAACAATACCTTGATGGTACTACACTTTATGGATTTGATTTGACTGGTGATTTTCTTAAAGAAGGTTTTCACTCTATGAAAAATGTCACAACAAGTGTGGAAATTCGTTTTAGCGCTAACACGACGGATGGATTATCCCTGGTAGCATACTTTGTAAAAGACGGTGTGTTGGAGATGGATAGCATTCTTCAATTAACTATCGGAGGTGACGCAGTGCTTTAAACAGAAAGTTACAGATGAATACCATACAAATTCGTTCGATCTTATCTTCAGACGTTTTATGTCAAAGCGTAGGGTTTCATGTTGGAGCTAGAGAACAGTTTTGGAAGCAAATTTGCAATTTTCCAACAGGATGTTTCGTATTCAACACCCATTATTCTCATCAACCCGGAGAGCATTGGTTGGCTGTGTACGCTAATGATTCAGAGGTGGATTTTTTTGACTCGTTTGGACGTTCTGTTTCCTTTTATCCGGATGTAAATGAAATACTAAGTATTCATGGAGGATATGAAACAATACGAAGTAATGAAACACAACTACAAAATTTTTTGTCAACTGTATGTGGCGACTATTGTGTATACTTTTGTTTACTGAGAAGTAGAGGATGGAGTATGGATGAAATTGTTAGAAGTTTACGAGACATAGGAGATAGTGAGATGAGAGATCACTCAATACGGAGATTTATCATACAGACCTATCCTAACTTCGAGTTCATAGAAGATAATGCAGTAGAAGGAATAGATGGTGTACATATACAAGGAACTAATTTACTAAGTAAATTGTTAAAATAAATTATTATAATTGATTTTTATTTGATATAACAAATATAATGAATAAAATACAACTTATCTCATTATTTGTGCTAAACACTACAGAACCTATAAAAACTATTATTTTGTAATGTTTCAAGCAAGAAGTAAATAAGATCTTCTCATTTTCTTCCTCAGGAACGCTCTTTAGTTATATCTAAAAGACATAGTAACTAATGACTCTATCATACATAGTTATATGAATTAATTTTACAAAAATACTTCAGATCTTTCTTTAAATAGATATGAAACTTACCATCATAGAAGACGAGTCACATCCTTTGTGTTATCGATTAAGACTCTGATATGCTGTTCTGGACAATTCTCTTTTTCATTTTCATCAAAGTAGGAGAGACAGGTGTGCTGCAGCGAAGTATCAAACAGTTCTGAGACTTGAATGAAAGCTTGAAGAGCTGAGAGTAGAATGATGTCGTAGGAAATCATGTTGTTCGTATTTTGTTTCAGTCCTCTGAATACGATTACACCACTTTTTTCCGCCACCACAGATGAAGCTATTTGAGCAGGGATGCTAAGATCTCCAATCAATAGCTCTCCTTTCACCATACATCTGTAATTAGCCACTATAACATCAGCAGTCTTGTTCCAACGAGTATCACATTTTCTTAGCATTCCAGGATTCTCATAAGCTATAACACTTCCTGTCGGAAAATCGTGTAGGTGAGCAACACTGAAATAAGCCTGTATTTGTCTCAAACTCTTGCCATACAATGAGTTGAATGGATCGTTGATCTTTCGATTACATCCATGAGATTCAGCAGTACGAAAAATCGCATCTCCTGTCTTTCCTTCTCCCATATAAATTAAAACAATTGGACGTGTTTGCTTAGCTTTATTAACAAGCAGTCCTATTTCGGTTGAAACATCACTCTTCACCCGAGTTATCTTCTTATTCTTTCGGTAGTTGTAAATCATGGTGCACTTTGATTCATCACGAAATTCAACAGACAACACCTCCATAACTGTTGGTACTGGTAGTTCTCGGATTTCCATGGATTCTTCAAGTTTTTCTAGACTATCTGGAGAGAGAGAGTTTATTAACCCAGCGCTCTTGTAGGTGAGAGTGGTTAGTTCATTACTTCCAGCATCTTGAAAGGGTATTCTGGTGTGACGAAAAAGCGTTTCATCTCCAACATCCGTCAAAACTAGTTTTTTGCACTTCGAGCCAGTTTCATTCTCATCTTTTGTCAAATCAATAAAAGATCGTTTCCTCATCGATGTTCTTTTTGAAGACAGCTTGTTAGTAGGAGATGTGAATGAAGTAAAATCTTGTTGGGATTCTGGTTCATCAACCACCAATTGACTTTCTGCCATATCAAAGATAGGAGAAGGTGATGGGGAAAGGGTTTGCTGGGATCCTGCTTCTTCATTCATCGGTTGACTTCCTTCGTCTTGAGTATTCATTCTAAAAAAACAAAACATTTTGTTTAATTTTTCGTAATTAATTTTAAAAGATCATAAAGGTCATAAACCTAGTAGCGTTAGCTAACAAAAAATAAATATTTTTACTCTTACCTTTATAAAGAAGATGAGCTCCTAGTTGTTGCAATGAAAGATTTAGTAGATGTTGCTTCTCCGCTAGTCGTTGTAGAACTGGATGCTTTCTGTGTGAAAACAGTGGCTCTTAAATAGGTAAAGTTGCACTGATTAAATCCTATGAATCAACATTTTTTCACGCGAATACAACCCAATGCTTTCGCGGGAATAAATATTTTATTTTCACGCGAATACAAACCAATGCTTTCGCGGGAATAAACATTTAATTTTCACGCGAATGGAAACTGTTGCTTTCGCGGGAATGAATACTTTATTTTCACGCGAATACAAACCGTTGCTTTCGCGGGAATAAATATTTTATTTTCACGCGAATACAAACCAATGCTTTCGCGGGAATAAACATTTAATTTTCACACGAATGGAAACTGTTGCTTTCGCGGGAATGAATACTTTATTTTCACGCGAATACAAACCGTTGCTTTCGCGGGAATAAATATTTTATTTTCACGCGAATACAAACCAATGTTTTCGCGGGAATAAATAATTTATTTTCACGCGAATGGAAACCGTTGCTTTCGCGGGAATAAACATTTTATTTTCACGCGAATAGAAACCAATGTTTTCGCGGGAATAAATAATTTATTTTCACGCGAATGGAAACCGTTGCTTTCGCGGGAATAAACATTTTATTTTCACACGAATAGAAACCAATGTTTTCGCGGGAATAAACATTTTATTTTCACGCGAATACAAACCAATGTTTTCGCGGGAATAAATAAATTATTTTCACACCAATGGAAACCGTTGCTTTCGCGGGAACAAACATTTTATTTTCACGCGAGTATAAACCAATGTTTTCGCGGGAATAAATAATTTATTTTCACGCGAATACAAACCAATGTTTTCGCGGGAATAAATAATTTATTTTCACGCGAATACAAACCAATGCTTTCGCGGGAATAAACATTTCATTTTCACGCGAATACAAACCAATGTTTTCGCGGGAATAAATAATTTATTTTCACGCGAATACAAACCAATGCTTTCGCGGGAATAAACATTTTATTTTCACGCGAATACAAACCAATGTTTTCGCGGGAATAAATAATTTTATTTTCACGCGAATGGAAACCATTGCTTTCGCGGGAATAAAAATTTTATTTTCACGCGAATACAAACCAATGCTTTCGCGGGAATATATACTTCATTTTCACGCGAATGGAAACCGTTGCTTTCGCGGGAATGAAATTTTTTATTTTCACGCGAATAAAACAGGGATATTTCACGCGAATAACACTATTCTGATAGAGTTTTCGCGTGAGTGTTTTTAATGGCTATAAGCTAAATGAGTAGGAGTGGCTTATACTATATAAGAACAGCTCTCTCTGCATAGAAATCATTCTCTCCAGCAATAAAACATCGACTACTACAGCTGATTTCATCAACTACTACAACTGATTCATCAACTGCTACAACTGATTTCATCAACTACTACAGCTGATTTCTTGGTGATAAGGTAAGAATTAATAGAAAAATTACTTAATAAAAGTTAAAATGTAATTATTTTACAACACTGTTTAATCATCATATACTAATACTTAACATTTTATTTTAGTTCATTATGAGTTCAAAAAGATACACAATCAAAGACTACCTTCCAAAGATATATCATAGCTATATTAAAGAAAATGTTGAAGTACAGGAAAAGATTGGATATCGCTTGACATTACAAGCTATATTATTATGTATGACACAGCATTTGCTAACTGTAGCTTCTTTACATGGAGAACTTTCACCGATACAATACCGACCATACACTACACATAAATACGTTGACAATTCAGTAGAAATATTTAAGCTTATGACTAAAAACAATTTTCAAACAGTTGTAAAAATGTCAAAAACTGTCAGTATTAATGATTACTTAAAGAAAATTCAAAGAAAAGTGTGGAATAAAGAGCTCACTCAAAAATTGATTTCAATACAATGGACTACTGAATTATTATATCATTTTCAATCAGATATATGTAGATACATACAAACGGATGAAAATCTCTCATCATCCATTTTTTCATTTGAAATGATATTGGAACTATTTCAAGCTTACAATATTTAATATGTTCTCTTTATGTATCCCTACTTATTATACAATAAATGTATATATTCACATATTGTTTCATTTTTAATCAATGTATTTATTCAATGTAGATGTATCTCCTCTCTCCTCTTTTCCTCTCTCCTTTCTCTCAAGATGCCATATGAGTTCGAGTTATCAAAACTTAAATGCCATACATTCAAAATCTAGTTGCCATATGAGTTCAAATCAAGTAAAAAAATAATCAAAACTCGAATGCCACTTAAATGCCATTCAAATGCCACTCAAGTACCCCTCAAGTAAAATACAATATAAACTCGGCGAATTCATCCAACGCCGTAACCCATTGCCTAAACTCCAAGATCTAATCCACAAAAAAACACTTGGTAGGGAGATCTGCTCATATATTACTACTGATAGCCATTTCAAACAACGAAACTTTGAAATATTTTGCTTTACTATTTTGTGGGCATAGATTTTTTTTACAAATTTTGTAAGAAAATATTCCTGAGATTTTTTTAAGATATTGTGATTGTACTAACGAAAAGACAGCTGATCTTTTGCTTACAATTAGTTTATTTTTCTGTGGGATGAATCAACCCTTATTACAATTTACAATCAAAGGCATTGCAACTCAATAAACTTTTAAAATAATTGTGTATTAGTTTTGCAGTTGGGCTTCTAAGTTCAATTTTCCTTAAAACTGCAGGGTCATCAATTTTGGATTTCATTGGAATTGCTTCTTTTTGAAACAAAAACCTGCATTAAAGTTTGTTAAACTAATCTATTTAACAAATTGTTAATTAATTCAAATGTTGTTTTCAAAGTTAATTTGATGCTTACGACAGTCCTGTGTGCTCAAATAAGAACATCAACGTGGAAACTTGTCTAAGTAAAATGTACCCGACTAAAAACACAAAGCACCTGAGTAAAATGCACTCAATTAAAGCGAGAAAGTGCACAAGTTGAAGAAATTAGTGTTCCGGAAGTGGTATTACAGTAACTGCCGGATGGGGACCTGATGAGCAAAAAAGAGCCTTGAAACATAGAACTGCATGGCCAGAAATGTTTTTTATTCATTCAGCAATTGTACTAGGGGCTGTAATCTTGCTTTATTGTTTGCTTCCGCATATAAATTTATCGATAAACAATATGTTTAATGGTCTTTTCGTAGTTATTGTATTGAGTTTTGTTTGCATCAACTCACTCTTCAGATTATCATCCTAAACAATTGAGTATCATTAGGTAAAATAGCTCATGATAGCCATAGCGCATGATATTACTCAATATCAGTAGCAAATTCCACAGTGACTGAGTATGCTGCAGTGCCTCGGGGTTTTTTATTTCTGATTTTTATAATATTTTTATCTGTTCTTGCATTTAGTATAAATAATCATGATTATTATTAGCCTTCAGTTATTAACTGTCAAAATAAAAAAATCATTTGTTATTATTATTATTATTGCTAATGTTACTGTCACTGTCACTGTCTCTGTCTTTGTCGATGTTGATGTCGTTGTCGTTGTTGTTATTGTTATTATCGTTATTATCGTTATTATCGTTATTATCGTTATTATCGTTATTGCCATTATTACCATTATTATTACCATTATTATTATTATTATCATTATTACCATTATTATCACTATTATCGTTGCCGTTGCGGTTGCCGTTGGGGTTTTCATTGTTCTTGTTATTATTATTATTATTATTATTATTATTATTATTAATATTATTAACTTGATAGCAATTCAAACTCATTAAAATAACTATGGTCCTAATGATTAAAATTTATTTGTACGACTATAATCATGATATGTATAAAATCCGAGGTTTATAGTTTGTCCTAACTTACTTAGTTGTATGATCGACTCCTCGAATCCTAGCAATATCACCGTAAGTAGTACTTTCCACGGTCCTGTGTCGGAGTGAATAAATGTCATAGAGTTGTCTAGGTTCGGTCTCCACGGTTAGCTATCAGTGGTGTATATGTTGATCTACAATAACAGCTTAGAGTTCGCTCCATATATGTTAGTCAAACAGAATATCATCGCTCGCTTTTACTTTATTCACTGTCTATTCACCATCCCATGAATGTTGGGGTTATGTTGGGTAGTGAGTGTCTTTTTAAGTTGATTACATGTTGATCGATTCCATTACTATTGAATTTTAGAGTTGATTCTTAATCTGTGTTTGTATTAAGTAATTAGTAGACTGGCCAGTTGCTAGCTCTAGTTTAAACTGAATTGATGTGATAGCATATTAGGTTGACATATCACTGGACAATTTGGAGTTATTTACTCAATTAAGCTATAAAAGAAAGAGGGGACAACTTTTATTAAGTTGGTACACATATTTAAATGAGTATAAATATTGAGAGTTGTCATCTCTACAATAATTTGAACTGGACAATTTCATAAAAGCTACAGGGAGGTAAAAACTAACATTTTTGAACATAACATCCATACTCAATATGTTAATCTATAATTGGCGATCAGTACTACTTACTTCCATTGATTCATTGTTCAATATTGCAAGAAACTGTTTTTTCGGTATGTTCAGTTAATAAATTTAATAATTATTTTTGCAATCTACTAAAAAGTTTTGTTTTTTTGTCTTGTTTGAATCTTGGTGAATA
The DNA here is from genome assembly GCA_945261195.1 of Cryptosula pallasiana. Classification (NCBI taxonomy): domain Eukaryota; kingdom Metazoa; phylum Bryozoa; class Gymnolaemata; order Cheilostomatida; family Cryptosulidae; genus Cryptosula; species Cryptosula pallasiana. The sequence continues at coordinate 37,513,302 of OX183134.1, read as the reverse complement.
TTTTTTCTCTCGCTGTTTAGAAGTTGATGACTATTTATTATCTAACAATATTGTCCATTGTTATTATCAAAAATCAATTATTATTTTTATTGATTTGAATTCTCTAAACTCGGGTACACTTTTGCTTAGTTGGGCACTTTGTCGACTTACTTGGACAGACTTTTGCTCAATATCGACACAAATTTGTTTCACGCTCTGCGATATCAAGAATGTATGGTGATTGAAAATGTTGTGTCTTGCACTTTTAAATGACTGAACACTTTCTAAATCGTCTGAACGCTTTTAGATAAGTCCAAATTTTTGCGACCTTCATGATGCTTTGTGAAATTTTTCATATGCTGTGAAAATTCAAGCCGATTTGCTGGAATGCTCTATTAAAAAAATTTCCCACCCACTTTGCAATTGATTTTTGTTTAATAAACACTGAAAAGTGAAACCTCATTGAGATAATGAAGCAAATAATCTTTATTAAATATATCATATCGTTATATATAATATAACATTATAATACGATGATAATAAATAAAAAGTCTACTCAAGAACTGGGTTGAAGAACATTTGCTATTATTTATATTTGGGACCACATCAGAGGGCAGCAAACGCATCGATCCAAGCGTTTAAATTTTTATTATATAATAATAAGAAGTTATATCCTTAGATCTGGATCAGTTTGTGAAAACATAAAACTCCCTGTGCATGTCAGGGAGCACAATTATTTTCACATGAGTATGAGTTTCCTCAAAGACGCTTATTGCGCTGTTGATTTCTTTCTGATACTCATAGTGTAATGCTATGAAAGTAGCAGACAGTAATAGTGAGTATAAGAATAAACAGTTTTACACTTGTTCAGTTGGTAAAGTTCTTTTTGAAGCAATTCTTTCTTGGTTAACTACATCATTAACAATGATCTTTATTGTTTTAACAAAATGGTTTTGCTTTTTATTATGATAATCAATATATTTAGGATATACTATTATTGTATTTAATAATCATAGTAATTAATAGTAATAAACAATATATATAATTTGTATTATTAATAAATAATGATACAAGAATAATACCGGGAATGAACTGCTTTGAAATAAATGCTCCACAAGGGTATGTATTAATTTTATGTTATGGATCAGTAGTGTTTGCGGCTTCACAAATCAATTTTTTTTGTCCCATGGTCATGGCAATTTGCCATTTACTTAAAACTCAAAACAATAAATAAATTGAGATTACACCTAAATCCTGTTTATTTTTTTTTGAAACATTTGTTTTAAGAGATCATACTCATCCATCATTTATAAAGTTAATTAATTTTCCCTATATCTATTGATCTACATTTATGTTAGAAAATTTGCATAGAGGCTATAAAAAGGGGTGATAATATTGATTCAAAGGTAATGCTCTTTGCAAACCTTTCAACATTTTTCAAAATAGTTCACATTATTTTAAAATGCTTTGTCCTATTTGTAAATGGTTCATACTATTTTAATGCATCCATATAGGTTTGCTTGTAGTTTTCTGAACTGTCTGAATTATTTCTAAACTGATTGGATTATTTGCTAAACAACTATAAGCTTCATGAAAGCCAACAGCTGTTAGACAGAAAATATAGTTTTATTGGATGAAATCTTGCAACTGCTAAGGCGATTTATTTATTATAATCAAAAAGCTCTTTCTTAGATTCAGTTTTTCAAGCTATTACACTACATTTAACAAATTATTTCAACATAAAAGATGTTTTTCAAACCGTCTAGACTGTTTTTAAACCGCTCATATGCTTTTGAAAATAGAAGCATTCGTATTTACGTGCCACCATAACAATGCGCACTAGTTAAATTTTTTCCAGAAAGCTCATGACGCATACTAATTATTTTCATATCATTGCTTCCTCAACTCTTTTGGTCGAATAACTTGTAAGTCTGATTGAAATGGTAGCATTATTGAGTTAAGCAGCTTTATTATAAATGCACTTTCATCAGTGACTTTTCAATGCACATAATCAACTTAAAAAATTAACATTTCCTAAAAGAAAAGTTTGCCGATAATTCTAAGAAAACTTGCCTCCAAACTTATTACATACACTGGGCTTGCACATAATAGCAAACTTACCCATGAAAAGAATAAAAAATGCTGGCTCAAGCAAAAACACCCCAAAGAAACATAAACACAGTTGCAATTACAATTTTAGTAGTTTTGGAAGCTTTCCTGCAATGCAAACAAGGCAAACTTGTGCCGCAATGATTCAAGGGCTTGTATGGATCTTTGAGAGATGTAAAAACTTCATGAAAGGCTACATCAATTGAGTTTATATCACATATATGGCTAAATGAGTTTTCTTTTTCTTGAATGGTGTCTTCAAATGGATGTCTGGAATTTGATTCAGTGAAAAATCCCTAAGACAGCTCCTTTGATTTGTTGACTTTTATCATCCTTATGCTTGTTCTCATTCACTCCACATTAGTGTCTCAGATTAAACTTACAGTGTATTACGTGACCCTTAAAGTTCGCGCTAATGTCAACATTTTCAGATAAACTGTAAATTTCAGGGGAATTAAGCCAACAAACCTGTTCAAATAATCAAACATCTAACGCAGAAGAACGGAGTGCTAATCAGGAGTGGGTGAAACGTGAGTAACATCATTAAGATATTGTAATAGATTTGCACAGTGCGGCTATTCTCTCTTCCGCCGGTGATATTATTCTACATACCTGTCTATCTTATACTACATGCTGAATGGCTACGCTTGACTGCACCCAAGAGTACAGCTGACCTGCCGCTCTCACAGCCAAGCCTAAGGATGGTTTCCAGTCACTGGTAAACTGGCGCATTAACGCATATTTATATATATATGTTATATATTGACTCATGTATTCTTTTTATGATTACCTTTTACACCTCGCTGGGGGTATTCTCTCTGTCCAATCATATATGCATATTTTCAACTGCTTACTTTTTCTATAAATACCCTTGTATTCATCCCAGTCGGCAGACGTTGTGTAGACTTTGAGTAGTGAGTAACTTTCATGTAGCAAGCTAACTGTTTTGACCAGTTATATGTTGAGTCTTCACTGGACCCTTGCTGTCAGTTGCTATCGTTCTCGTATTATCTACTTGTGTCAACCTTTCAGTTTTGTGCGTCAGATTAGACATTGTTTGCTTTGTTGGTAATAATAAACCATTGTTACCTACAACTCTGTGATATCTGTGAGGCCGGTTGCCTGAACACAGTTGTGTCTGCTGTACAGCAGCATCCGGTTGTATCTAGTGCCAGATAAACCACACAGAGCTATAGTGCCTAGCAGTGACGCTCTTAGTACAATGCAGATAAAAGCCGGACAGTATAGCACTCATTGTAGTGCCAGTAACGGTTCGATCCAGTGACGAAAAAACCATTACATTGGTAGCAGCGGTGGGATCATTCTTGTCTCACCCCGGCAATACAAGACAAGAAAGCTAACGGCCAAACTCACCAATTACTCTTCCCCTTGCCCCAAGTATTGGTGCCCCTTCCTTCTGACACTAACCGATATATCACCCCCCTACCACCCAACGGATACTGTTTCCCTTCCACCAGCATCCTCCTACAACGTGGAGTGAGTGCGGCCCCATTACACTATATAGAGAAAGAGCAGACGTCACGTCCCACCTCACCTCCCAGTATAGTACGGCCAAACCACACATCCTGCTGAAGGAGAAGCTCACAAAAGAGGAGTAGACGTTCTGTTGCACTTCACCCTACAGTAAAATACAGCCTACCTACCTTCTAGTGAAGAAGGAGTTCCCGTTTATGGCTGCACATAGAGCTAGAAGCGCAGGGTGGTTGCCAGCCGGCACGCCTGAAACAGCGGCTTTAGACAGACTAGCGGATACCCTAGAGGAGTACTCCAACCCCGTGCACCTGCGCCAGTCTTCAAACCGCCTAAGTCTAATGGACAGGGTGAAGTAGAATACTTCATTGGCCTATTCCTGGAAGTTGCAGAAGCAAACGGTTGGGACGATAATGCCTCCTTTCTGCATGTTAGAGAAGCCCTCCAAGAAGATGCCCTAGAGTGCAGCAAGCCTAACAACCTTAGAACTGTGTTCACCGCACTTTGTGCTCGTTTGGACCTGACACGCCGTGAGGCCCTGCAAAACATTGCCCAGTTGAAGAAAGCTCCGAAAACTTCCCTGCAGGAGCACGCCAGCGAGGTGGAAGGATTAGTGAATGTCGCATATGAAGACTTGCCGGATGGACATGTGGAACGTCTAGTGCTAGAGGCGTTTGCCACCACCCTGGGCCACTCGTATCTGCAACGACATTTGTTGGCAGTAAATCCCAGAAGCTTTGAAGAAGCTGTTAGCGCTGGAGGCGAATTCCTCCGGATAAGAGCTTTCTCCGACAACAAGCCACCCAGAGTGCGCATAGTAGAAGAACAGGATGACGATAGGTATGACGAGGAATACCATCAACCTTCCATAACCCATTACCATCATTCACAGATAGCTGCCGTAGTTACACCAGCTCATAGAGAGCTGGATCACTCTTACCCAGTTGCCAGCAGCCACCACCACTCTGCTCCTCAACCAACACCAGTGTACAAAGATACCATGACACGGTTGCTGCAGACAGTACAGGATATGGCCATTGAGATACAACAGTTGAGACAGTGGCAGCAGACAGTGCATACACCTCCTCCTGGGGTGCAGTCTGCTGCTCAACCTCCTGTTCAGGCTCCCCATACGGTGTACCACCCTCCCCCTGCGATATCTACCACCATTTTCATGGAGTGGCCACCTCTAGCAACAGCCCGGTCGTCACCCCCACAGTGTTGGAGCTGTAGACAGCCTGGACATTATAGTAGACTTTGTCCGTCCAAACAACCAGCTTTCGTCACACTCAGAGAGATTCCAACGACGGAAAACGAGCGTCGCCCGCAGTAGCTACCACACCGGCTACCTGCGATAAGGCAAAAAGGTGGAAAAAGGAAATGAAGAAACTAGAGAGACGTAACCCTGCACCATTACTCCCCTCAGATAGGGCACCCCTGCAGAGAGAACAGAAGCGGGCTGAAACGGGCCATGCCAAGCTGTCTACCTCTTCTGCCGGTCCCCTGGGATACAATACAAGAAGTAAGCCACAACCTCCTGTTGGGCAACTACTCCCTACAAGTGACGGCCAAGGCACCCTACAGAGAAAAAGAGAGAAGAGTGTGCAGAACGAACTAATCATACCATCACTGTTGGATTTACCACCAGTACAACTTACCGGCCCCCTGAAGCTCCAGCCTGCCCTCACTCAGCAAGCGGTAGCTGTACCAGTTAGCCAATCGACGGAACGCGCTACTCACTCACCAGTCAACGCGCTGCCCCCTCCTTCTCGTGCTACTGAAGTTCAGCCCACCTGTGCGCCTGACCGAAGGGTAGAGAGACCGTATAGAGCAAGCTATTTCCTCACTGGCAGGTTAGAGAGCCAGCCAGTCATGCTCCTAGTTGACACCGGTTACACTACAAACCTCTTGTCGAAGCATGTGTTCAATCGTTTGCCTCAGGCAGTGAAGAAGAAGATAAAGGAGAGCGAGTCACATGGGATCAGGGCAGACGTTACACAAATTCCCTTCTATGGGACGGTGAAAGCAGCCCTACAGTTGAAAGACATAAGAACAGCAGCCACGTTTGTAGTTAGCCATATAAGTGAAGATGCCATATTAGGCATGCCCTTTCTCACCGATCATGACTGCCGCCTAAAGTTTGGTGAACATGTAATAGTAATCTCAGGACGTGAGATGCTTTGTACAAACAAAGACGGCAGCCGGTTGGTGAAAACAACAGGATCTTCCACATTGAACAGTTACGCATCAATGGAGACACCCCTAACTTGTACCAGGTCAGCGCGCAGAGTTGCCCACCCCTGGCCAGCCATTGTACACCAACCACCTTCAAGTTGGAACTATATGCTGTGCCACCTCTGAGACATCAGGATTCCGCATCTGATCTCTTCGACCTCCCCCAGCGTCTAGTCAAGGTTATCAGATGGTTGCAGAAAAGAGGAGTCAAAATTGATGTCGTTCAAAACGAATCACCCTGGATGACTAGGCAGAGTATTGAGTCTGCAACAGCCAATATAGGAGCGGCCAATTGTGTCAAAACAGCACAGACACTTCCAAACCCTCAGTCATCACCTCCTCAGTTTGATGCAGTGTCAGGAGGATCGATATCATTACTTTCACCCAAGAGGGGAGAGTCCAGTTTGGAGCGGCCAAAGGAACCACACACTACCAACCCCCCAGCCACTCACAGAAAGTTTGAGGAGGATCAGCCAAGCGGTTTGGCCAGAAATAGTCAAAGTGTGCAGGAGTTGTCCCAGCAACTGAGGGAGATGAGTCCAGTTTCCATTCATAGTGGAAGCCAACCAGCCAACATAAAAGTACAGAAACCAGTTAGAAGTGTTGGCCCGCCCACGTATTGCAGCCAGTCAGTCGAAATAGCAAAAGAAGTTGATCAACAGAATGCATGTAGCAAATTATCTGAAGTGAAGAGAAGCTCTCCTGAACCAGTTCCCACTGAAACCCCTGCATACTGGTCGCCAGTAGAAGGCATAGAACCTCTCTCAACTACTTGTCAAGCTCTAACTCCTTGGCAGAAAAATCATCCAGTTATAAAAGTTGATGAATTGGACAAAAATTTAGTCAGAAAATTATCTGATGACAGAAAACTACCAAGACAATTGGTACCAAACCGGAGGTATAATAACCCTGGCTGGGATGTAGCCACCCCCCCCCCATACTGGACACCGTTCATGGAAGGACAGTGTAGCAAACATGTTAGAAAAATATTGAGTTCATACCTTCCCATAATCCGGAGTAACGGGCGCTCAAATACCGCACCAGTCAGCCAGGCTATTGTAAGGCATCCACCCCCGCACGATTGTCAACAAAGCATGAGTCATGGAGAGTGCCTGTTGAGTGCGAGAACCGCCATTGCTACGCAACTTTCTAAAGCCACAGGGCGTGTTTTTACCGCTGCTGACTTTGCTCAACACCTTTTAATCTTTACTATGGATTGCTCTCAGGATGTTTCACCTGTTGAGGACGCCGTTCTTCAGCTGGAAGAGGAAGAAGGGTTCTTGATGGAGATCGACGATGCTGCAGAACAGCCATCAGGAAAGAATTCTGCTCATCACCACCATTGACAGTCTCCACCTACTCAGAAGATTTCTCCTTTGGTGCAGCCTTGACGTTCAGCCGAGAGCAGGCTGTCACTCCCTCCTTCTGACCACCAACTGGACAGCTGGATTCAGAAACACAGCTCTCCCAAGGATCCTTTAGCTTTAGGGCATTCGCCCCCTCCCTCCCGAGCTCCCTCCTCTTCCCTCTGGCAACCGGTGGCCATCCACCACACCCATCACCCGTTCCCTCCCCACAGCCAGAGTGCTGCTGCTACGAGGCCAGTTTCTACTGCCGTGTCCCCCCTTCATGGTACACCTACCTCGCAGCAGGCCTTCTCCGTGCTTTCCCCGGTATGGGACCCTCTGCCAACAACCACTCTCTCCAACACAGAGCCTAGTCACAGTATGGTAACTGTTACTGTCAAGTCAGAAACCTCTACCCATACACCGCACTTTGTTACACGTGAACGGATGCAGTCACTAGGGAAGATTGTTCGGAGCAAACGCAGAGGAGCCTCCCTCCTAGCTGATTGCTCTGAGCAGAACAGCTTTGCCACTGCCATTACCAAGCCAGATCTCCCCCCAACGAGAGTTAGGGCGGTAACTCTAAAGCCAGTAGAGCAACTCCCTATAGAGGACCTCATACCCACCAGGCGCAGGGCAGAGACCAACTCCGTGCTTTTTTCCACAGCACCCGTTGCCTCCTCAGAATCTGACGTTAGGTCATCACCCCCGCTACCCTTCCAGTAATACGGTTAGTAGACGTTGGTGTTCCACCACCTCCTTCCCCTACTGTTACGGAAAAAGTTACTGCTCCTCATGCCTCCGGCAAGAAGCCGCCTATTGCCCGTCGACTATTGCAGTGGATAGCTCCTTCCACTGAGAAAGCCATACAACGGCAACTAAGGAAGGCCAGATGTAATACTTGCCAGCTGTGCCATTACCAAGCAAGAATATGCGCCAACTCTCGGTACATATTCACCAGCACTTCATCAGATATTTCTGTAAGAGCCGTTACTCCTCCAGTTCCCGTGATAGTGTCTATGGCCATCACAAGAAGGGGGGTACGGGACCAGAAGACAGGGACCATTACCAACGAATGGGCTACATCTATGCCGTCGACGGTGAGAGTTTTCCGGCCTTTTGTAGATACCAGCACTGGTCATCTTCTGAGGACTTTGGATCCTGTAGATCCACCCAGACAGGCACTGTTACCCCCTCCGTTCCTTTTTCCTCTGTGGTGACGGAACCCCAAACCATAGTTCCTCCTCAGTCAGAACCTTCTCCCTCGCAGTCTAGCATCACACCACTGATGTCGATTCCCTTGGTGGACTACCGTATCCCCAAGAAGAAGGCTCGCAAGAAGCCCTGCACCACCGTAACACCCAGTTCTGAGGACATGGTTGTATCCCCTTCTCCCCCTGTCCCTACACCCAAGTTTGTGGCGGGAGATGTTCCCCCATCTGCTGCCCCTGCACCTGCTGTAGAATCTTCCACGGAGGTCAACCTGCCTGTACGGTTCCTGCAATACCGAGCCCGCTGGGCATTATCTATAGGCAAGGGCATTACTGAGTTCGAGAACGAGCTAGAAGAGCTCAAGGCCAGAGTTGTGACCGGGACGCTGATTGATGCCAAAGTTGAGAGGCTAAGGGCAAGAGCGGAGCTACTGAAGACGGAGATCTCGAACTTGAAGGATATCCAGCAGACTGTACAGGGGCTTCCTGTTTTAGACGGCATTCCTCCCTTCCTCTGTGATGCCACACTGATGTGTGCCACACCACCTTGGAGTGTCGGTTGAATCTCAGCCCCCCTTTTTCCAGTTGTTCCCCCCTACTGCCGGTTGGCAGGTTTCAACTATATTTACTCTCTTCGCACAGGGTCTTGTGCACGGGACATACTCTGTATGTACCCTCTGGACTACAGGTTTTGTAGCTGACAGTCTCTCCGAGACTCTCCTGTATATACTTATACCTATATACTCCCATATTTATTCCCGGCCTCTTATTTATCTGGCCACCCTGTGCCTGTTAAACTATCTGTACAGAAGTACTTGATTGTTGAAGCGGCCTGTGTAATAGATTTGCACAGTGCGGCTATTCAATCTTCAGCCGGTGATATTGTTCTACATACCTGTCTATCTTATACTACACGCTAGATGGCTATGCTTGACTGCAACCAAGAGTACAGCTGACCTGCAGCTCACACAGCCAAGCCTAAGGATGGTTTCCCGCCACTGGTAAACTGGCGCTTAACGCATATTTATATATATATGTTATATATTGACTCATGTATTCTTTTTATGATTACTTTTTACACCTCGCTGGGGGTATTCTCTCTGTCCAATCATATATGCATATTTTCAACGGCTTACTTTTTCTATAAATACCCTTGTATTCAGCCCAGTGGGCTGATGTTGTGCAGACTTTGAGTAGTGAGTAACTCTCGTGTGGAAAGCAAATTGTTTTGACCAGTTATATGTTGTCTTCACTCGACCCTTGCCGTCAGTTGCTACCGTTCTCATTTTATCTACTTGTTTCAACCTTTCAGTTTTATGCGTCAGATTCATAGACCTAGTATGAAAATACTAGGTCTCTGGTCAATTAGACATTGTTTGCTTTGTTGATGATAATAAACCATTGTTACCTACAACTTTGTGATATCTGTGGGGCCGGTTGCCTAAACACAGTTGTGTCTGCTATACAGCAGCATCCGGCTGTATCTAGTGCCAGACAAACCACATAGAGCCGTACTGCCTAGCAGTGATGCTCTTAGTACAGTGCAGATAAAAGCCGGACAGTATAGCCCTCCTTGTAGTGCCGGTAACGGTTCGATCCAGTGATGGAAAAAAAAACCGTTACAATATTACAATTTTTTCATTGTATCATTTTAAATAAGGTATTGGTAGGTAAGTAGGCATCGGTAGTGAAAAGGTTTTTCTGATGTTTGCAGTCAGCAAACATTTTTTTGAAAATATGTACTCACTCATTCAAAAGTATTAGTTCCTTATACCAGCAAACACAAATATTTCAATAAGAAACTTTTATCATTTTGTACATTGTGGTGTGATTGGCTAATGCATTTCGGCATTGTTTGTATGGGTAGATTGACATAAGGTCGTATGTAATTTGATTAAAAAGTAACTGGGTCATTTGTTTCTTCTTGTGCAGAATATAACAAAAACTGATTCAAGGCATCCAGTCGCTAATACACTCTTGCATTCTCAGCTGGCTTTACTGATTGAGCATAAGACATATTGGTCATGCTGAAAACTTAACTTGTGGTTTTGGGCCATGGGCTCTCAGGAGTTGTAAAGTTAGTAGCCAACTTCTCTTTTAGCTGTTTGATGGCACCCTGTGCTGAGGATTACTGGAGATACGAGCTAGAAACATAATAACTAGGTTCTAGATACTGTTTGACACCACTAAAAAGTTGTCAGCGAATATAGTGTTTGTTATGTGGTGACTGAATTCTATTGGAACCCACAACAATATCATCAATGGTCATCGTTATTACTGTTTTATTACTTTTTTCATGAAAAAAATAGAAAAACTTTTTTTGGCCTCAAATAAAAAAATACATGGAAATAAATTCAGTTATTATGCATAATACTTTGGTGGGTGAGAATGTTTTCATTCACACAGTTTGGATCTCACACTTTGTCAGTTTACAAGAGTATCTACATGCTTGCTGGGAGGTTTTAGTCTTTTAGGTACGCTAAAATTAGCTCTAAACTTTAAATGAGACTCTGCTCTTTATGTACTGGTTATAAAAGAAGTCAGACGGAATGCCTATGAATGTGGTTTATATTTGTATACTTTTAGACTCATCCATGTTTGAAGGTGGGAATCATTCTCAAACTCAATCCTATGCGTCCGTTGTCAGCAACCCCAAGCAGAGCACAGAAGCTAATAAAAATGCTCCTGCAGATCGAGGTACTGTCAATTAAAGCAACTCCAACATCTGTGTCAAATTATTTTTTTTTAAACTAATGAACATAAGAAATTCCATTGGCAGCACAATTTTGTTTTAATTATAACTCTTTTCTTGTGATTTTTGCATACATAAAAACTCCCCTTAAATATTTGAAAGGAAATCTATTTTTTTACCAAAGCCTTAGAGCAAAACAGTGTGAAGACTAAAATCAAATCCACTGCTTTTTGGTGTCTACTAGCTACAAAGGGAACTGTTCACATTTATAACTTAACCTTGATGGATGGTTACAGTTGTTTATTTAGTAGTAGTATATTAGGATCAGATCTCTGACTGGTTTCTCAAGGACAATCAGGTTTTCCTGTGTGCAAGCTCATTTTTAAGCACCAGGTGCCAGGAGAACGCATAGAGTGTCTTTTTTTGTGCACCAGGTGTTTCTATACCCTGTTTATAAATTGATACAAATTATGGTTGTGCATTTGATAGCCATTGTTTTTCAACATTTTTTTTTATACATTGCTTAAGAACAATCGCGTTCTCATAAACCTTTTTTATGTATCCTAGGAGTCTTTCCTTAAAAATTAAGAGGCAAAAGAAAGTTCGCTTTTGTGTATTAAAGCAAGAAGACCTAATTATTTCTCACATAACCCAAAATACATTAATTTCCATTAACAAATTTTAGGTGATGCCCAGAAGCGACCTATTGCAGCAGCCGGTCCTGAGGCAGCCAATGAGCAGGAAGGTAATTATCAAGATAAAAAAACTTCAATAACCCGTTTTCCAAAAGGAATCCAATCTTCAATAAGAAAACCATGTCTTTTTTAATTACTATACATACTAAAAATCAATTGGAGCTGACAAGATTTAGTTATATATCTGTTCATCACTCAATCATAATTGAATTATGCACGCTAATCCAATATAAGTGACAACGTGGCAAGAGTATTTTTTATTTTATTGGATAATTGGGTTATTCAACATGTGATTTGATTTTGATTTAACGAGATTACAATACAAGCATCATGTAGCCCCGGCTAGTATTTTTTATTAATTACAACAATTTTTTTGATGGAAACGTAATTTTATGCTAATTGCAGAAACCTACAAGATGGTCAAACGATGGCAAAAACTTTTTACATCAGTTAAAGCTGTCAGACAACCAGACTTCCTGTCAAATGATGAAGTGCACCAAGTTGGCATTGCATCTGCGATTGCTGATCGCCTGATTAAAGAGTTTCATGGCATTTTGGAAGCAGCAAATCAGTCTCAAAATGGAAGCAAAAAGCCAAAACCTGCAGGAAAATCTTACCCTGAACTTGCTGAAGAAATGGATAAGCATATAAAAATGTGGTCCAGTAAAAGCAATCCTGTTCACATCGCTTGCACCAAGTACACTAAGGAGAAGGTAAGCAACTTATTTACTATTGAGCTGATTTATTTTTAGCATAATGCTAGTAATAATTAACCATAATTTATCATAAAAGTTTTGCTAAATGCTTTGTTTTGTTTTGCACCTTACCCTCACAAATAGCTTGACTGAAAATATCTCATACTGAACTACAGCACTAGATTTTTGTAAATTATCCACTTTGAACTACCTTCATTTGTGAGCAGCATTGTAAATGATTTTGTCTCTCCTTTAGCGATAAACAACTGAACTCAGGGATAGGGGGGAGTGCAATACAGGGAACCCGTTTGCTAACAATACTTTTGAGGCAATGTGCTATAAGTCTAGACAAAGCGGCTATGTTCCGCTATGGATCTAAGTAAAATTTTATTTTATAAATTAATTTGTAACTACACTTGGAACTCTAGCTAACCCTTACTCAGATTTTTGACCCCATCTCCTTGATTACACTCACTCTCCACTGCTCTTTTTTCAAGGTCATTCAACTAACTCCGTTCTCCGGACAACAATACCACCAGCCAAAAAATAATTCGCCAATGGCAGCCAGACAAACAATCAACTTGTGTAATTCACAGAGCTAACACTTTAATATTGATGTAACGTAAATATGGATTTAAATGCTCTTTCTACAAACTCAAGATAAAATAACTAAAATAATGCTTGTTATTGCCAAGGATTTCACTGCAGGTTTTCACGAAATACTACTAATGTGATAAGTATTACAGAGAAAGTAAGACCGGTTCATTGGAACATATACATTGGGAATGGGGCTGAGGTGGGAGGAGTGGGACCAAAGTGTTCAGTTTCATCCATCAATCAACTCTGCAGTGGTTAGTTTGTCCACCACAAGTGGAAGAGAGGTTGCTCTCAGAAGGTGGAGCATTGGTTGATGAGAGGGAGTCAGGGGTGGAGTGTTTTGGCAATGAGAGGACAGAAAAAATGGGAGTCTAGGGGTAGATAAAGGAAGGTTATTACTAATCTGTCTTGTAATTTTTCTACAGTAAGCTGCATGATGAGGTTCTATATTTTTTAAACGGCACCAAATCATTTTGGTTTTTATTATCACACAATGAATGCTATGTTATCATATGTAAGCACTCTATTCTCATTTGAAAACACTCGTTATCACACATAAGTACTCCGTTTACATATGTAAACACTCCATTATCATATGTAAACACTCCATTCTCATATGTAAGCATTCCATTATCATATGTAAACACTCTATTATCACATGTAAGCATTCCATTATCATATGTAAGCACTCAATTATCATATGTAAGCACTCCATTATCATATGTAAACACTCTATTATCATATGTAAGCACCCCTTTATTATGTGTCAATTCTTCATTATTATAATGTGAACAATTTACAAACATTTTAGTTTTTCTACTATCATAAGTAAATTCTTCTTTATATACGTTTTTGCATAATTTTGTTATGTGTTTTTTCTTCATAAATTACATGTTGTTGTGTACTAGCAAATTTAACAAAATAATGTTTGTCTCTGGAAGCATTGCAGGTGAAAATGATGTTCGCTATTATTGATAAACTTGATATTATGATTGTTTCAGGCTAATCTTGATGAATCTAAACTGAACAACGTCTATTCACCGTAAGTAACTTATGACTTTTACAGACTTTAGACCTATTGATGACACGGATCTTAAGATTTTTATGCTTCTTTGATTAAACAGCTCACTTAAGCTTTTATTGCTTCAATAGTTTTTTTGCTTATTTGAATGTAAAAACATTAATTGCATCAAAGAATTGGTGGTGCTTACATTAATATACATAAGACATATTTAAACGATGGCAATACATTACAAAACTTCAGAGCAGAGATGGTGTAAACAATTGATTTCGTGGCAGCTTGGTATGAATTGTTTCATGGATCCACACACATCAATTTCACAAGCCAAAATATAACCTTCTTATAGATTTAACCTCAAGCTTTCCCTGACCATCAGCTTGCACAAGCAACTATCCACACTGTCCGTACTATCCAACTGTCTTGCTTTCTAATGGGTACAATAGAATACTTGGACATAACTAAACATGACTATGCAACATGCTGAGCATTTTAACTAGCAAAAACTTTTCCTGCGCAAAAATCAAGAAAAAAAAAGTTAACGCGAACCAGCCCATACCAAAATTAAAAATCTTATAGGCACAGAAACTTTTTGAGATACTTTTTGGCCTATTACCAACAATTTTTTATGGAAAAAAATTGTCTTATATTTTTACTGATTCAATTGGGTCCACTTTTTGTTCTTTATAACTTGACTAGTTATTCTAATAGGTGACCATATGATGAATTCATTAATTTAATTTATTTCTAGTGTTCACTTTTATTAAACCAATCAGACACTTAACTGTGAAAAGAAAATTTCCACCACTATTTATGTGACGACTTATCACTTTTTTATGATTTTTAGATGTTTCTATTTCGCTTTATTTCTGCACTGAAATTAAACCAGGGAAAAATTTAGATAAAACTGAATTTGGTACTGTATTGTTTCTCAGGACAGTGCAATTTGCAAAGCGAGCTTTAGGCAAAATTATCAATCATCAGTTGTCATTTGCTGTTTATAAGCAAAGTTCTATTGCAAATATTTTTCTACAGTTTCCTCAAGCAGGGGCAACTTCCCGTGTATAAATATTTTTCCTATGAAAGCCAGAGTCAGCAGAATTTAAGTTTTAATTATTCACACCTTGAGAATTAACCAATCAGTTGGATCAAATCTGGAGCACATGTCGGTATCTGTATACTTTGACAGTCTCATATCTGTTTGATTGTAAAAATTGAATAGCAACACAAATGAACATATAAAAAGGATGGCCAAACAAAAATAAACGCAAGCATACTCGCTGGGTGGCCATAGGTGAGAGTCTCATATCCAATGGTCAGACACACAGGTACAATTAACTGACGAAGCTCCCTTTTTAGGGATGCCAAGTTTGTGAACTGGTTAGTGCGTCTGGCTGCTGGGCTAGACGGTGTTGTTTTAGGGTCTCGAGTTCGAACCCCAGTCAGGTATGTGGCATTTTTCGACACTAGTGAAAAACTCTCATGTCAAGATTGACTGTGAAAAATTGCTTGGCATCAAAAATAAGCATAAAAGTATAGGTAGGCCATGGCTTTCCATTATGACTTCACTAAACACCTCATGATCAGCAAACCTCCCATTTGCTGACATAGTATCTCAGTCAGCTTCCGCAGGCCTAATAGCCAATTCTTTATATATCTCCAGAAATGATTTTGTTCTTGGTATGGCACTAAGAACAACGCTGATGGGTTTACCGCAATTCCACAACTATGTTGAGCACCCTGCTCAGAAATAAGACTCAGTACTTTAGAATTCCTAACATTATTCTTCTTATTCTTTACAGCAACACCAGTGTAAGCAAGCAGCAATGGAATGAATAATAAATTCAAAGAGTGCAGCAACAGTTCAGCTTTTCATAGGCTGAGTTTGTAGAAACCGTTTGATTTAAACACCGTAATAGCCAATTGTATAGAAGACTAGCTGACTTACCCGTTGTAAGCAATGAGAAATAAATGTAGTCAGACATAGTGTTGCCGTTCTCCTGGAGTTTTTTCCTATGTCACTTCTTCCCATTTGTGCCTCTTGGTACCGTTACTTTCTCCTATGATTACCTCTTCTGTTGGTTGTTTCCTCTAGTGGTAGTTTATCCACGTAGTCGCTTCCTTCCATGGTCGCCTCTTCCTGTACTTGCCTTCTCCTGGGGTGGCTCCCTGACATGGTTGATTCTACCCATAGTCACCTCTTCTCGTGTTCGATTCCTCCTGTGGTTGCCTTTTCCAGTCGGGGCATCCTTCCATGGTTGTTTCTACCCATGGTCACTTCCTCTTGTGATTGCATCTTCCTGTAGCCTCTTTGACATATTTTGTAACAATTTTGTCGTGAATGTGTACTCTGAGAGCAATCATGAATAAAAAATACATAACAGCAACATTGTGGTAATAATAAAATTACATATCAGAATTATTGCATAATAGTAATACAATAAAAGTATGACGATGATACATAATGATAATGATAAAACCAAATAACAACAATATTAAATAATAGTAACATAGTGTTAATATTATACAGAAATTTCGTCTGGCTGGTAGCACACCTGTACACCTCCCGAATTATAGCTTATTACTCAACCAAGGCAATGTGTGTATCACTTGTTACAATTCTGCAATTGTTTTATTATGCTGTGCGTTTATCAGTGTGGGCCGAACTTAGGTTGGAACAGTTAGTGTTATATGTGACGATAATTACTTGGTAATTATCGTCCACTAAATTCCGTAATAATTCGAGCAAACTGATTGTGGCCGAACTATATTGGCGACAAGGTGCTTCGTGCCGTACTTCTTCTTAAGAAGAGAATACGCGGCAAGGGTCTAATCGACTCTCGCTTCCCACCAAGCCTTGTGCGCACCGATAGTTGGCTTCGCTGAGCTTGTAGTTTTGCGGCTGTCGTTTCTATCCAGTGTAGGTGAAAGTCTTCTGAGAGTTAGGCTAACTCTGATTTTATTATGACAAAAGGTTTTAGTAAGCCACCCCTTACTTCACAGCATCCAAAATGTAATCTGTTATCTTTCGTGGAAAAGGGTTGTTAATAAAACAATAGTTAATTAAATATTTATGTTCATAATAGGAGCTCATAGGGATACATACATAGAACAAACAGGTGAAGCAAGTGAGGATAAATATGCGGATGGGTAGACATGTTGGCAGGTTAAGTGATAATAATATAACATGGCGTCTCTCACACATATAGAGTAAATGTTGGCGTCCCTCACAAAATCATGAGCTTATTCTTTTTTATATTTTAAAACTATTATGAGTAAAACAATTTTCTGTAACAGTTTTTGATGTTTCTTTATGATATTGATTGTTATCTTTCTTTTTACAAACTGAGTTTCAACAAAAATTAGGCAATAACAATAATAGCTGGTATCAAGAAGGAACCATGATCAGTAAATAATAATGCTGTAATAAAAATTCCATTGTTTTTATCAATAATGGTATTTAAAATAATTTTTAAGTTTCATTAAAACCGATAACTGTTTTAAATAGAAGCAAACAATAATATGTTTTTTCGTTAAGTAAAAAATAATTATACCATGTTAGTAATAATAAATAATATAATTGTATGTTTAACTATTTGCTCAAGTATTCCTACTAGAGAACATAATTACTATGAGTAGTAATAATTATCGTATTTCTTTGGATAGTTATCTTTTTTTCAAGAGAAAAAATAGAATTTATGTAACCGACTAAGGAAATTGCACTAATAAGTATATAAGTATAAAACATGTAGAGAACTACTGTTGAAATAATAAGAAAGAAAAAGAGAAAAAAAATTAATTTTGCACTGGCAGTTTCGCGTTGTTTTATAAGAGTTTGTCTTGATAATAGATTAGCCAATGTTCTTTTTGCCTGCTCAGGATTTTTGGCATTTTGCTCTATATGAAGTTTTATAGCGCATGACCTGATGAATTCTAAGCTGCTGAAATGATAAATGGTTGAGGTGCCGTAATATGTGATAATCTTTTGTATAGCTCGTTAACTTTGGTACACTTTGTTATAAAAGACTCGAATCAAAGCACAGTCATTGAACAAGGTAGTCTGGTCTTTGACCATTTAAAAGCATTAAAAATATGAAAAAATTCTGGTTTTAGAGCAAATGAAAGATTCAAAGTCCATCATACCTTAGATTTATCCAATATAATTTTTTCTACGAAATTTTTATATCTCTCAGCGCAGCCATTTAGACGTTCATTCCCCTAGAATTACAGATATACACACAGATAGACATATGAATAGATATACAGATGAACATACAGAAAAAACATGGGCTTTTGGTTGCATTTATATATATTTATATATTTATATAGAGAAATCTAGGTAATTAATCGAGCATGTTAGCTATAAATGCAGGTACACAATGTGTAAGACAAATAGGAAGCAGTGTATATCATATGTTGAACAATACTAATGGTATCTTTGTTTTTTGGTCTTTAGGATGATTTGTTTCCAATAATCTTTATGTCTGTGGATGGTAAGGTGGCAAACGACAGTCTCTGAAGTTTCTTTGTCTTCTTTTTGACCCTACAATTACCTTGGCAATCTTGATGCCGGCCCGGGGTAGCACCAAGGACTGGGATAACTACTGTTACATTTTGCCATGGCAGTACTTTCAATATTACACCGTACCGCAAGTAAAGTCTTCAGCAGTTCAATCAGCAGCATCCCCTGTACTCCTGTATCTACCCCACTCATATCCAGATTGCTGTATATACTCAAGAATACTCTTGTACCTGTTGTCTTCCCTTGTTCCCTCCCCAAGATACACTGCTACTCCCTCTGTAACTATTTAATGACACCAGACCCCCAGTACACATAAATCAATGAAATCCTGCACTGGCAAAGCATACTGTAGAAGGTGTGCATAGTAACTATAAAACCGCATGTACATATAGCGATCGCTAAGCAATTGGCTTATTGATTGAGGGATTTTGAAACTTCTGTTCCGGAGAAATTGCTAAGCAATCGCTAGTATTTTATTTGAGGTTATTGCCAGGTTTTGAATTAGATCAAAAAATTGCTAGCTGATTCCTTGATCAACCAATCACAATGCAAAAATGCTTTATCCTTGCTTCTACTAGTGTCCCGTCATCTGCAGCGCTCTGATCCATAAACGATCAAGTTCCAGACTATGCTTTGTAACAGCGAGTTTGACCGGAATCGCTAAAGAATGGCTAGTATTAAAAAGTTGTGCAGTTTTGGAGAGGGATTTCTCTTGTCGCTAAGCAAAATTGCAAGCACGGTTACTAATGTACATGTACCTTAAAGCGACTGTTGAATTTGGTGACGTTCATTCCAAGCAATTTGTTTAGGTATTGGATAAAATAGTGGAAATAACTCGATACTAGCCTGGGTATGTTTATTATTTAACCAAACGAATCTACTTTCATGTTATCAGAGAGGTCAGTTTGTTTATAATAATGCTATTGTTGCCCATGATCATGATACTTATTATTATGATGACTATTATTGTTAATTAACTGTTATGGTGAAATTGTCATGTCACACAAATGTCATGTTTTCCATAACAATACATATCATTATATTACACTATAATATGGCTGCAATTGCTTTGATAATTGTCTAATACTAAAAATACAATAAATAAAAACTGTTAATAAGATATCTATATGGAGTTATTTTTTTTTCATTCAATATCAAAATGAATTGCTTCGAAATAAATGTCACCGGTAAGCTTTGCAATACTCGCAGAAGAAGTGTATAGCCTATATAGCGGTACAAACATGCAAGACTAGAAGGTAGAGAACTAAGGCGATAAAACCAAAGTTAAGGTGACTTTTACACTATGACCTAAAGACTGTCCCTTTATATTGCATGTGATTGTGTGTGTAAATACATAAGATGATTATGATTTGCTAATACAATTGTATTGTGTTTTGTATTGCTCTTTTGTAGGAAGTATTGTTCCTGTGACAGTTATATGCTCTTATATGTAGCGAGTTGTTCCTGTGTGTTGTGCGTGAAAAGCCAGGCAGTGCATGCTGCCAGGCAACAAACCTTTAAGCCTCAATTATGACTGAACTGGAACTTTTTTTACTAAGGATGACAAATTCATTCACGATACTATGACACCTATTTATCTATAATCTATTTACTGCATATCCTATAACAGTGCTTTTGACAGGTTTGCCTTGTGTCTAAACGTCATCGGGCATACCTGTAAGAGTAACTGAAATGTGCTGGGTGTTAGGAAAGTGCAATTATTTACTGCACAAGCAAAATATAGTTTTAGAATACTAGTGTATCAAAAAGGAAGTGCCTTCAACAATGGATAATGTAACAAAGTTGAAAATAAAAGATATAATTTATTGTTTACCAAATGCACACCACAAAAATTTGTATTGAAATTTTGTGAGACGTTCTAAAAGGGTTTCATCATGTCTCAGTATGCTAATCTGCATTTACAAGAATATAACCATTTATAACTTGCTTGTCAATCAAATTATGAGCTGATCAAAACAGCAGTGCTGTAATCTCTTAGATATCTAGTGAATAAAATTGAAGGTTTTGCATAATTTAAATATTTTTTCAAATTTAAATCAAGTTGGAAAAATTAAACGAACAATCTTCACAGAATAATACAACTTTGACTAATGACTCGGTTATTTATAAGATATAAAGAATATCTAATTGAAAAAAATCTGTTGAAGCTATGAAGTGGAGCGAAAAAAATGGAAATTTAGCATTTGCAAAGTATTTCTTAAAACAAAATGTTTATTGACTTAGTTTTTTACATGATGTTCTGTGGAAATATTAAAAATACATTAAAGCTTGATAAAGCTTCAGGGTTTGTAAAGTGTGAGCTTGAAATAATACACAGTACATCACAGAACATAGATTAAGCATAACCGTGTTGCTCTGCAATTGTAGAAAAAGCCATCGTAAAGTTCAGTTTCGGGTAATGCTGCCTGAGAAAGTAATGACACATTTCTCAAACTCTAAGATCAAACTGAAAGTTGAAGTACGAAGCAATCATTCATTCTACGAGTTCTCTGAAGGACAAGCTCTTGCAGTACTTGAAGAACGGTATGTTTTATTATTAAGTTGATTAGCTTAAAAACTCAGTTTTTAATATTTTTCTCAATTGGTGGAATCATATAAATTGTGCTGCTTTTGAAAAATGCTCATATGTATCATAACTATACCTTTGCCATTTTTATGTTTAAAAACATACCTTTGCTTCAGCTTGTTTTTTCACAAACAACATCCCTCCACTTTTGTTGCCTAATTTGAATAACATACAGTGGTGCAAAAAAATAAATGCTCAGTATTTTTGCAGTTTACTGGGGATATTTAAAGTTGAGACATGATTTCTTAGGGAATGGATAAAAAGTATGAGGGAGCACTGAATGGGTATTTGGGGAGGGAAAGGTGTACTAGAAAAGAACCGATAAAAAGTTATTATACAGAAGGTATGGTGGTATACGAGTGGGGAGGTATGAGAATTGTGGTCAATGTAAATGGGTTTGGTTGAGGGCCAACACTGTGGACCTAATGTTAGAAAAGCTGAGGGAGAGAAAACGGCTATTAAATTAGATAGCAGACCCTGATTCTTTTCCAGTCACTCCTAAAAATGCCCGCAAAACTTTTTATTTGAACATAGCAACATTCTGTTATGCCAAAAACTTATCAAATTACCTGTAATAAAACCAAACTTACTAAATAAGTTTGCTGGTGGATTTTGGTGCCCTTCTTTTAAGTTTTTTTTTACTCCTATGTCGATCAATGTGAACTGTAGGCTGTTTTATTTCCAGTTGTAATATAAACAATTCTTTACCCATGAGACTGAATGATAAAGATTAATTTTCGGACAATACCACCATTGTGTCTTGTGCCACCTGAAGCCTTACAATTAGATATTTTGCATGTCTTTTCTTCACCATGCTCAGGATTGGTGCCTCAGGCTCGGTTTACCATAGTACGCTATGAAACACGGTGAAAAATTGTAACAGCTACAGTCCAATAATAGTCTGCAGTAGAGTGCCTGTTTAAATGATCGTTTGTTTAGCGCATTAGTGCTGTATCCGTATTAAAACACATAGAGCCTCGTTTTAGTTCTGAGGCAATACAGAACCGGTATTGGTGTGAGCCTGTCTGAACAGCTGGCGCTTTCCCTGCGAAATTTCCGTGGTCACATTAACACGAAGTGCATATTTATGCTATGGTGCACACCAATGTAAGAGGGGCCTTAGACACTTTAAAGGCTGTGCTAATTGTTATGGCAGTATTATGTAACAATTGCTTGGTTTGTATCAAAACTTGGTGCTCTACTTTTGGCCAATAGAGTTTCTCTAATATACTTATGCTAATTAATTATAAATCTTATATATTTCTATCTTTACTTCTTCACTTCTAGCTTCATATTCTTATACTAAAGAGTGCAAAGAGCATGGTTATGAATACAGAAAGCATTTGAGTTTTAACATGATGGGTTTAAGGATGTTACGGTGAAGACCCTCTCCGCGGACGGTCAAACCTGAATTTATCGACTAGCGCCTGCCTCTGCTTCTCTGAAGACCCTAGCTCTAAATTTCGGTTGCTCCGAGGGTAGGCACAGCTCTATAGAGGAAGACTTGAAGATGTGTAAGAGGGTTGGGGGATGCAAGAGGTGGAGAGGGGTGAACTGGAGCATGAGTGAGTGTGGTAAAAGATTTGTAGGGATAGAGGTCAATCCAAAAACACGAGTTGCATACAAATTTATTAAAGTATTTTGTAATCACACAATAGCAACATGCATTATACTGAGTTGCGTATTTTTTTCGAGAAAAGCTAAGACATTGGTAAAGCAAATTTATTTTATTCTGATACTGGTACCCAAAAATAAGATCAGCTCAGGAACAGACAACACTAAAAATTTGATGCTCATTAACATGAAAACTTGCAAAACCAATAATCATTGATAATTATTGGGCTAGTAAGACATTAAAATTATTGAATAAGATCAAGACTGCCCATGCTGGTATTGAGCTGCAGTTTTCTCAAGAGCACGCCACAAAGCTAATAGTGTGCCAAGCATTATGAAGCTATGCTTATTCTCGTTTGAAGACCGATCATAGCAGCCGTCACTGGGTTTCAAGACTTGTGAAGTTTATTTGCCCTATAAAAACTTATGGTCTGCAAGAAAAAACATGGATAAATAATGAGTAGCCTAAAAAAATTAATTACCCCTAAGTCAGTTTAGCGTAACATTAAGTATCAAGCTGACAAAAACAAAGAACAATGCAGAACACTTACCTTTTGTGGTCGAGTTAGCTATGAAACCAAATGAGAGTAAAGAACCTTCAAGCCTAGCTTCAATTGATCTGGTTAAATTATTCCAAGCCAAAAGTGATAGCTATTCTTTGAACCATACCAAGT
Organism: Cryptosula pallasiana; assembly: GCA_945261195.1. NCBI lineage: Eukaryota > Metazoa > Bryozoa > Gymnolaemata > Cheilostomatida > Cryptosulidae > Cryptosula > Cryptosula pallasiana. The sequence continues at coordinate 37,489,837 of OX183134.1, read as the reverse complement.
ATATGTATATCAGTACATATCTGGAAATTATTGGGACAGTAATACAAATAGTCAAGACAGGTTTTTGATGATCCATTCATTTGGTTATTTAATAGCTTACATTACTTTTGTTTTGCAAAATTGAAATGGCCAATGCACAACTTCATTTTTCAAAGAACTATTCATTAGAAAAAATACTCATTACATTCAAAGAAAAACAGCACCTATTTTCAAACAAAGTCAATAGTTGTTAATGAAACACAAATTACAGATTGCTTTTCAGGGCACAAAAAAATTAAATTTTCTACCTCCCGCAAAGTGTGTAAAAACTTTAAAATTCTGCCAACAGTATACTCTAGCCACTCTACCACTTTTTTAATTTTTTTCCCATCAAATGACCCATATAATGGGTGTTTGTCTGAAATATTTTTCAAGTGATCGATTTTCTTATACAATTTTTGATGCCATTAAACACTTTTACAAATAGATCTTCATAGAAAACCTTGTTTTATTGCAATAACATTCATATGAACATTGCGTAGATCAGAGTTGAGCTTCACGAGTTATTTTCAAGTGTTGTTCTGATTGCTTGCGATTGATAATCTGTTTGTTGATTTGTATATATCTGTTCCACTTGTATGCTGTTGGTCACATCTGTAATTAGAACAATCAGTTCCTGTGCCTCTGCCTATAAAAGGCAGAGTTTTGTCTGCATTCATTGCACTTTATATCAGGATACTACTTGTGATTGTACCAACTTAGCAAGATACATTGCCACTATTATTTTGCACTGAGTGCTGTGAAATAATAAAATTATTACTACTCTGAAGTATTGAGTAGTGAGTCTGAGCAGAGAGCTCAGTTACTGATATACTCCTCTGTTAAGCTGGTTGATAAATAACCTCTGTCGGAGAGAGTTTTTATTGGTGACATTTCAGCCGGCCCCGAAATCCACTACAATAGACCATCCAAGCAAGTTTGCTGAAGTTCCGAAAATTTAATTGAGAGGTCTTTTTAAACTTGTACTTGAAAACTTTCGAAGCTTATCTTTTCAAGGCTGGTCAACTAAACCGATTACCATTAACTATATAAAAAATATTGATGTTCTGCCTATCTGGCTCATCTAAGAGAAAAGGTGATGGACAGGCAGGGAAAATAAATGCGAAGAAGAAAATACAAAAGCAGGCAAGCCATTAGTATTTTAGACTTTTTGAAATGGTAAAAATACTTGATTGTTTATTTTATAATATAAGCCAATTGGTCAAATTAAAAACACATTGCGTGATCAGTTTCATTGTTACACTCTCTTATTTAATTTAATTGGCAAAACCTAAAAACTGCCTCATTGCTACATAACCAATCATTTTGCTACATGAAACTGCATGCGATGACAAAACCTAATACGCAATAAATTTACTGAAAATATTCTCGAAACAGGAAGTATGTGTTGTGTCGTATTTATTGTAATAAAAAGTATATAGACAAAAAATAAGAAACAAAACTAAACAAATGAGAAAATCAATGGTTCCTCATGCTTTGCCTTGTATGCTGAATGGTAAAGAATTACATGTGTGGTGAATTTTTATGACCACTATCTTTGCGCAAGGTCCCCCTGACAACTGCTGGGTGTCAGGCATGCCTAAACCGAGTCTGGCACAGCCATAACACAAGCAAGTAAGCCGGTAGAAACACTACCGGCCCTGCAGTATTCACTGCCGGCCCTGCAATATTCACTGCCGGCCCTGCAGTATTCACTGCCGGCCCTGCAGAGGTACCACCGGCCCTGCAGCACACACTGCCGGCCCTGCAGCATTCACTACCGGCCCCGCAGCATTCACTGCCGGCCCTGCAGAGGTACCACCGGCCCTGCAGCACACACTGCCGGCCCTGCAGCATGCACTACCTGCCCTGCAGTGTCACTACCGGCCCTATACCGAGTCGGTGAAGAAAGAAGGGCTATAGCCTGAGAGCCCAAAATGATACAGAAGGTGCTGGAGCCCGTCTTGCAGCTTAGCTATCCTCAGACCGACCAAAGACAAGGACCACAAGCCATAAGGGCCAGGAACTAGAGCTACCTATTACACCATAGTAGTAATATATGAGCAGATCTCCCTACCAAGTGTTTTTTTGTGGGTTAGGTCTTGGAGTTGAGGTAATGAGTTATGGCGTTGGATGAATTCGCCGAGTTTATATTGTATTTCATTTGAGGGGTATTTGAGTGGCATTTGAGTGGCATTTAAGTGGCATTTGAGTTTTGATTATTTTTTTACTTAATTTGAACTTATATGGCATCTAAATTTTGAATGTATGGCATTTAGGTTATGATAATTTTTTACATAACTGTATACATAATTATAACTCATAGGGTATCTAGATTTTGAATGTAAGGCATTTAAGGTTTGATAATTTTCTGTAATCCCGACTCATATGATATCTTGAGAGAGAGGAGAGAGAGGAGATATATCTACATTGAATAAATACAGTGATTAAAAATGAAACAATATGTGAATATATACATTTATTGTGTAATAAGTAGGGAAAATCTCTCCATATAATATAGCTAGAGTCAGTAAATACTAAGTAATAACAATTAATACATAGTCTTTTTTTACAGTGATGTCTTTGATGTAGTGATGTTATATCTTAAGAAGGGAGACTTCTGCTTTATGTGCTTTTGAATTCGTAATGAACTAAAATAAAAAGTTATGTATTAGTATAGAATGATTAAACAAAAATTTAAAATAATTACATGAATTTGAATTATAGCTTTAGTTACATTGGATAGTTTACATTATATAGAAAAGGGAAATAGCTCACCAAGTCACATTGTCCAACTTGTTTTTTTTTTAATTAGAGACTATCCATCGCTAAAACAAAAAATTATTTGAGGTAAAAATAACTACAACTACATCTAAATTGAGTTGAAGTATTATTTACAATGATTAGAGAAAAACTCTCACCGAGTTTTATCATGTATCTCATCATTTTTTTCAGCAACATATCCTGTCTCAAAATCATCAAAATCTCCACGTAGAAAATCTTCAAGTTCATCATCATCATCAATTTCTAATATTGTTTTGTTGTGCTTTGCTTGATCACAATATTGTTTCCAATACATTCGACTGAGACTGTATGGAGAGCAAAATGAAAGATCGTATTCTGTCTTAAATTTTCCGTGGGTTGTTTTTCCTCTGTAGATCATCACACCTGGAGTATATCGGTTAGCTTTTGAAGCATATTTGTCTGGTATGGCAAGCGTCTTCAACAGCGTTTCTCCACATTGTTCAATGCTATAACGGATACAAATTACATTCGATTGCCCTCCTTTAAATCGATGAGGAACGAATCTATCAACAACATCTTGGTAAGGAAAAATAGCACCGGGTTGAAAACTATTGAGGGTGTTGATGTTCAAGAAGCGTTTGAGCTGATCTTTAGTCAATGTACTCAAATATAGTGATTCCTCTTCAGCTTTCTTTTTGCTTAGAGGATGTCTGGTAACACGTCTGACATCATACCAAAGAACGCTTTTATTTTTTGGTTTTCCCTTTCTACCCAAATATACAACGTTAAACGGAGGAGGGTAATTATCACAGTTGAAGTTTTTAGCTATTTCAACTGGACAGAGGAGTATTTTGGGTTCGAGTTCATTTATATCTGAAGGATCATGGTAGTGTACTTGAGAATATCTACACTTCTCCTTACTTGATGGATGTATCACACCAGTCACTCGCATAATGCTTGGGATAGGAAGATCTTCAAATGTTTTGCAAATCGGAACTTTTGGTGAGTCAATCACTAGAGAACCTTTAGACTTTTCTAATTCCCTAGCTCTCCTTTCGTTGAGACATTCAACTGTTAAATGAGTTATAGCTGCACTCTCCATTGTTTGCTTATCAACGGAAGTAGTTTGTTTTCTCACTATTTGTTTTCGTTTCCTTACTATTTGCTTTTTTGGAGCATTTTTCCTTCTCTTAGGAGTTGTTTTGCCGTTTTTCATTTTATTTTCTGTTGGATATGGATCTGTGCAAAGGAGCTCTTCAGAAAGAGCATCCATAACATTCTAAAAATAAAAGGGTAATATTTGCATGAGTGGCTAAGAGTGTATTTATTACTTAGAGTGTCTTATATATATATATATATGTATTTATGCCAAAAGCAGTTAAGATCATAGAGTTATGGTAGATTGAGAATGTGCTTATTAAACTATTGGGATGTGGAGACAGACAACAAAGGATGCATTCAAATATATATATATATATGTATTTACTTAATATCATACTGCTTTTAACATCTCAATTGGTAAGAAATAAAATATAATAGTTTGAACAAAATATTGTAAAATGATAAGAAACAACTAAAAATTTTTCATAAATATGTATGAAACGCTTCTAACATTAGCTCTAAAATACCTACAGAAGAGGATAGAGCTTTATCTATTTGGACATAATTATAAATATGCTTTCTGAATTTATAAAAAGTTTTTTTGTTCCAGTTCATGTTATATAATTTTTTGAAAACTATTTGATTCCAAGCACTTCTTTCAATTTTTTTTAAAAAATCATTAATATTAACGACTTCCACCATTGACAAAACGATTTCGAAACCGTTTTTTATAATGTCATCAAAACGTTCTGTAGATATATCATGCTTCTTACAACACATCCCCATACTCATCATGTGTTGAGTTATACAGAATATTATAACTTGAAATGTCAAACGTTCTACAGCTTTTTCTTCAACAATATCATTATTTATCACATAGTTATGATACATTTCTGGATTTGTTGTTGTATTGTTCTAAAATACAAGCGATAGTTAGATAACTAAAATAATTAAAGGTTTTCAACAGGTGTTAAATAGTATTTTTTATTAATTCTTACCTTTTCATCAGGCTGAGATTCCGACTTTAGATACAATGGTTGACTTCCTACGTCTTGAGTATTCATTCTGAAAAACAGAAAAAATTGGTTCAATTCTTTATAATCAATTTAAAGATAGATATGTCATAAAGCCTTCAGATAGTTGTGTTAGCTAGCGGAAATAATTGAATTTAAGTTTTACCTTTATGAAGAGAGAACTCTTAGTAGCTGCAATGGAAGATGTAGTGGATAGATGTTGCTCCTTTGCTCACTGTTGTTGAACTGGATGCTCTCTGTCTGAAACCGTTGTCTCTTATATAGGTAAATGTGTGAAAATAAATGTTTTATTCCCGCGAAAGCATTGGTTTCTATTCGCGTGAAAATAATTTTTTTATTCCCGCGAAAGCATTGGTTTGTATTCGCGTGAAAATAAATTTTTTATTCCCGCGAAAGCAACGGTTTCCATTCGCGTGAAAATAAATTATTTATTCCCGCGAAAGCATTGGTTTGTATTCGCGCGAAAATAAAAGGTTTATTCCCGCGAAAGCAACAGTTTCCATTCGCGTGAAAATAAAACGTTTATTCCCGCGAAAGCATTGGTTTGTATTCGCGTGAAAATAAATTATTCATTCCCGCGAAAGCAACAGTTTCCATTCGCGTGAAAATAAAATGTTTATTCCCGCGAAAGCATTGATTTGTATTCGCGTGAAAATAAATTATTCATTCCCGCGAAAACAATGGTTTCCATTCGCGTGAAAATAAACTGTTTATTCCCGCGAAAGCATTGGTTTGTATTCGCGTGAAAATAAATTATTCATTCCCGCGAAAGCAACAGTTTTCATTCGTGTGAAAATAAAAAGTTTATTCCCGCGAAAGCAATGGTTTGTATTCGCGTGAAAATAAATTATTTACTCCCGCGAAAGCAACGATTTGTATACGCGTGAAAATAAAATGTTTATTCCCGCGAAAGCATTGGTTTGTATTCGCGTGAAAATAAAATGTTTATTCCCGCGAAAACATTGGTTTGTATTTGCGGGAAAATAAATTATTCATTCCCGCGAAAGCAATCGTTTCCATTCGCGTGAAAATAAATTTTTTATTCCCGCGAAAGCAACAGTTTCCATTCGCGTGAAAATAAAATATTTATTCCCGCAAAAGCAACAGTTTCCATTCGCGTGAAAATAAAAAGTTTATTCCCGCGAAAGCAATGGTTTGTATTCGCGTGAAAATAAATTATTTATTCCCGCGAAAGCAACAGTTTCCATTCGCGTGAAAATAAAATGTTTGTTCCCACGAAAGCATTGATTTGTATTCGCGTGAAAATAAATTATTCATTCCCGCGAAAGCAACAGTTTCCATTCGCGTGAAAATAAAAAGTTTATTCCCGCGAAAGCAACGGTTTGTATTCGCGTGAAAATAAATTATTTATTCCCGCGAAAGCAACGGTTTGTATATGTGTGAAAATAAAATGTTTATTCCCGCGAAAGCATTGGTTTGTATTCGCGTGAAATAAAATGTTTATTCCCGCGAAAGCATTGGTGTTCTTTCGTAAAAACAATGTTTCATTAGTTTAACCTTATGATAAATGGCATGATTTCATCTATATAAGAAGCACTGTTTTTACACAGAAAGCAGTCACTTCGACATTAGCAACTGAAGGAGCAAGATCTACTACAACATCATCTACTACAACTGCTAGAAGGACTTTTCTGTTTGGAGGTAAGTCAACTTGATTGAGTATAAATTTAATTTTTATCAATTTAGATACTAACAGCGGTATGATATTGAGTAAATATATATATATGTATATATATCTTCAAATTGGTTTGAAAAAGAAATCAAAAAATCATAACATGGATTTTTACTTTATCTTTTAGAATGTCGACACAAGTCAATACAAAACAACTGAAGAATAAAGAACCAAAACCTTCACAAGATAAGAAGGTGATTGATGACAATGTACTTCTTCAACGCCCTACGATTCCCTTTCAAAGCGCCAGTCTGAATACTCTGGCAACTCTCATCATCAAAAGCGCCTCTCTGTTAAGTACTCTATCTCCAGCTTCCAGAAGAAACATTGAAAACATAGTCAAAGTTGAAGATTTACCAATACCAGGTGTTAACCGTTGAGCTCCATGATGAAACGAACTGCACCATCATCTACAACTATAAAAAGGATGGAAAGATAGTTAGAGTGAAGAGCACTATTCCATTAGCAGCAGGATTACTTGTCAATGAAGCTTCGCAAATAAGACCACTGGTTTTGATCTACATGGGTGTTGAAAAGACTGGAAAAGCAATTTTTCGTGCTGCTACAGAAACAGGAACTACTTTGAGGTGTAAGAATGCGTTTGATGTATTACCAGAAAAAAGTATGCGGCAAATCAATGCTTATTTCGAGGTAGCTAATCTTCAGGATTTCCCAACAGATAGTGTCATATGTTTCCAAAACCCTGAAGTTATAACAAAATCTGACAGGCGATGGAATGGAAATGAAGAGACTCTTCTAGTTCAATACAGAAGTGTTGTAGATGAAGAATTACTGATCGGAGATATGCGCATTCCTCATCAAATAGCTTCTGCTGTGACATCGGAGAGATTTGGAGTGACTCTGTTCAAGGGTCTGAGTCGAAACGCGGACAATTCAATTTTCTACAACATCAGTGTACTCGCAGCTCATCAAGCCTTCGTCCAAGCCTCGAAACTGACTGATAATCCAAATTCTGAGGATTTTCTCAACCACTTCGAGGATGCTGAAAAAGAAAACTGTGGAGAACAAACTCTCGAGAAGCTAATCTATAACTCAAGGGATTCATATCACTATAGGTAAGTTTTATTAATTTTTACCATAATTTTAAAAAAGTTGATTTGTGAAAATTTTGTGTATTCTTATAATGAAAAACCACTTAAAATGATAAATTTGTGAACATTTTTGTAAAACATTTTTAAGTTATATATATATTTCGAATTAAAAAAGGATTTTGTTGTGTCATCAGTGTATTTTTTTACATAAAAGTTGGAAAAATAACAAAAGGTGATAATTATTTTACAAAAATGTTCAATTTTTCACATAAATGATCAACTCATAAACATTTTTTGTAAAACATTTTTAAATTATATATATTTCGGATTAAAAAAAAGGACTTTTTTGTGTAATCAGTGTATTTTTTTACATAAAAGCTTAAAAAATAACAAAAGGTTATAATTATTTTGCAAAAATGTTTAGTTTTTCACATAAATGATCAATTCATAAACATCTTTGTAAAACATTTTTAAATTATATATATTTCGGATTAAAAAAAGGACTTTTTTGTGCAATCAGTGTATTTTTTTTACATAAAAGTTTAAAAAATAACAAAAGGTTATAATTATTTTACAAAAATGTTTAGTTTTTCACATAAATGATCAATTCATAAACATTTTTTGTAAAACATTTTTAAATTATATATATTTCGGATTAAAAAAAGGACTTTTTTCTGTAATCAGTATATTTTTTTTACATAAAAGTTTAAAAAATAACAAAAGGTTATAATTATTTTACAAAAATGTTTAGTTTTTCACATAAATGATCAATTCATAAACATTTTTTGTAAAACATTTTTAAATTATATATATTTCGGATTAAAAAAGGGTTTTTTGTGTAATCAGTGTATTTTTTTAGCTAGAAATTGAAAAAAAAATCACAAAAGGTTATAATTATTTTACAAAAATGCTTAATTTCTCACGTAAATAACACGTTTTATCACATAAATGGATTATTCACGAGTGTTTGTTGTAAAACATTTTTAAAATTATATATATATATATATTTATATTTATACATTGCGAATCCAGATGAAAAAAAGGACTTTTTCGTGTGTAATCAGTGTATTTCTTTTACATAGAAGTTGAAAAAATAACAAAAGTTTATAATTATTTTACATTAATTTTAATCATGCTATACTAATACATCACTTTTTATTTTAGTCCATTATATCGTAAAAAGAAAACAGAGTAAAGAACTTTCCCTAAAAAATAATGAGCTGAATGATGTAACTCAGTGAGTTATTTTCCTGTTATATATAATGTAAACTATCTAATGTAGCTAAGAGTAAAATTTAAATTCGGTAAAATTTATTTATATAATGAATAACTTTTGTATTTTAGTCAATTATTGGATCACAAAGAATACGGAATACAAGAATTCCTCTCTGGGTCTAATAATATGTCAGAAGAACATCAAAGAAGATATTGTTCAAGAAAAGCGCTTTGTAACCATTGATATCGTAAGCTATAGTAGTTTGTATTACAGAAAATTTACTATAAAACAGTTTTATGAATGTAAAAACTAGATATGGTATTTTCTATTACAATTATTTACTTGTAAATTTTATTCATCTAGAGAGGTAATTTGGTGATTTTTTGACAGTTTTTAAAAAAGTTAAAAGTACAAAAAAGTTAAAAAATATCGAAAACTATATATTTCAATGATTATTTTTTAAAAAGTTCAAAAAAAACATGTAATAAAGCTCTGTTTTGAAACATAAAAAATTTAAAAGGATTGTGTAGGATAAAATTCTCACTCAAAAAATTATTGAAAATTGAATGAAATAAAAGAATATTTTCCCAAATACCAAAGTTTTGTAAATATAAAGTGAAAATCTCTCTCTATATATATATATATACATTGTTTTTAAAATAATATCGAAAACTATATATTTCAATGATTATTTTTTAAAAAAATAAAAAAAGAAAAAAGTCATATAATAAAAGCTTGTTGTGAAACATAAAAAATTTAAAAGGAAGGTGTAGGATAAAATCCTCACTCAAAAAATTATTGAAAATTGAATGGAATAAAAGAATATAAAGTGAAAATCTATATATATATATATATATATTTATTTTTTTAAAAAAATATCGAAAACTATCTATTATAATGATTAGTTTTTAAAAAGTTGAAAAACAAAAAAACTTTGGAATAAAACCCTGTTTAAAACATAAAAAATTAAAAAGGATGCTGTAGGATAAAACCTTCGCTCAAAAAATTAATGAAAATTGAATGGAATGAAAGAATATTTTACCAAATACTGCATTTTTCTTGTAAATATATTGAAAATTGAATAGAGTAAAAGAATATTTTACCAAAATACCACATTTTTCTTGTAAATATATAGTAAACATTTCTAAAATATTGTTGGTGAAATTTACTGGAAAATGGTTTCAAGTGTGTCAAAGACTAAATATGATGTTTTCATTGAAATGTTTATTTTCAAAAGATCCATATAATAACATTGAATCAATTAGTCAAATTTAACGGTCAAATTCTTTTTTTATCAAGTAGGCTTAATGTTTCTATTGCGATTAATTCTCAAATATTGTAAACTTGAACTATCTAGAGGAGTAATTTGTCGATTTTGATGTGTTTTTTTTCTTTTAAAAAAATTATTATGTAATACCACATACTTCAGTTCTAATTCGTTTTGAACAATTTCATGGGAGACAAAGAATAAAAAGGTTACATTGATTTAGTTTTTAGAATTAAAGTTGCTATTGAAAATGGTTTGTTCTTGAATGAGTAAATCCATAACCTTCTCATCATCATGACAGAAGTTTTCTGATGATTGCATTTTGAAAAACAATTTTTTTTCTTTTAAAAAATTATTACGTAATACCACATACTTCAGTTCTAATTCGTTTTTAGAATTGAAGTCGCCATCGAAAATGGTTTGTTCTTGAATGGGTAAATATATAACCTCCTCCTCATCATGACAGAAGCTTTCTGATGATTGCATTTTGAAAAACAAATTACATTGATTTAGTTTTCAGAATTGAAATTGCCATCGAAAATGGTTTGTTCTTGAATGGGAAAATCCATAGCCTTCTCATCATCATGTCTAAGTTTTCTACCCCAATATCTCCAACCTCTCAGAGATAGAGATTGTTCTGTTTAAAAAAAATAATGGAAATTGTATATATAAATGATTGTTTTTGAAAAAAAATGGTAAATTTTTGAAAAAAATTCAAAAGGAAAATGCAGGATAAAACCCTCACTCAAGAAACTAATTTTGTATGATGGGTTGCTTACCTAATAATAAGAAAATAATGAATAATTTATATTTAAGTAATTATTGAAAAAATTAATGAAAATTGAATAGAATAAAGGAAATATTTTACCAAATAGCCTGTTTTTTTTGTAAAGATATACAAACAGATAAAATTTAACCATTTAAAGGGTGATTTCTTTTTTGCAAAAAAATAATGAAGATTTAATGAAATGAAAGAATATTTTACCAAATACCCTGTTTTTTGGTAAATTTGTACAATTAGATGAAATTTAACCATTTATAGGATGATTTGTTTTTGTAAAAAATTAATGAAAATTGAATAAAATGAAAAAATTTTTCACCAAAATACCTCTTTTTTTGTAGATGTAAACAAATAGATGAATATCTAACTTTATCCATTTTTTCCATTTGGGATCATGTTTTGAAGGTTTTCAAGATAGTTTTAGTAAAAGCTTATGCATTGATTGTCATTACAAGTTGTAGTGTTTGGTATTATTTAATATTTACTGACTCTAGCTATATTATATGAAATTTTCCCTACTCATTACACAATAAATGTATATATTCACATATTGTTTCATTTTTAATCACTGTATTTATTCAATGTAGATATATCTCCTCTCTCTCCTCTCTCTCAAGATATCATATGAGTCGAATTACAAAAAATTATCAAAACTTAAATGCCATACATTCAAAATCTAGATGCTCTATGAGTTAAAGTTATGTATATAATTATGTAAAAAATTATCAAAACTTGAATGCCGTGCATTCAAAATCTATAAGTTCAAATTAAGTAAAAAAATAATCAAAACTCAAATGCCACTTAAATGCCACTCAAATGCCACTCAAGTACCCCTCAAATGAAATACAATATAAACTCGGCGAATTCATCCAACATCGTAACCCATTGCCTAAACTCCAAGATCAAATCCACAAAAAAAACACTTGGTAGGGAGATCTGCTCATATATTACTACTCACCATCATGAATCAGCAATATTGACCGATAAGCTCCTCCCCTCACTTCTGGGCGTCTTGTGTATTTAACCTTATATTAGCCAATGATGCATTGTATTATTTATATCTCATGTTTTGATTAGTGCAATTACTTCCTGCTACTGCTGATTTGTTGCCTTCTCATTTGGGCCTAGGTTTTCCCCTGTTCTGCCTATAATAGGCAGAACATTTCTGTTTATTCTCTGTACTGTATTGGGATTCCGCTTGTGATCGTGCCAAGTAGCATTATACTGTACCGTTGTTATGCCTTGCTGGGTTGTGCTTGTATAATAAACGATAATATACTCATTGAGACATTGAGTTGTGCGTTTGAGCCGTGGGCTTTGAGAACGGTTGTGGAGTCGGTATACTCCTCTGTTGGAAGTTGACCTCTGGAGTGAGGTGTTGTTGGTGGACGTTTGGTCGGCCCCCCCAAAATCCACTACACATGCTTTACGCTGAAAAAACTCAAAATGCTAACTGTAATAATTATGTTAGGTCCCATCATCTGAGTCACATTTAATGATTGAGAATATTTGACATGCCTAGAAATTGATAAGTAGAATTAATGTTTTGCAAATGCTTTCTAGAGTGGATGGTTGTATTGACTCATTTAGATTTAATTGTAGATTCCACCACATTGAGCAGCAGTGCTAGCTTCTGTGATGGACATTGATTGCATTTTACTTTCGCTTTTTCATAAAACATAAATACATTTTTTTAAGAAGTGCTGCAATTGTCTTTATATCTTTTCCAGTACTAGTCTGTGCAATGTTCTTAAACCATGGACCATCATCATAACAATTTTAACTGGGATTGTTTTGCAGCAACGGCCTATGGGAAGGAGTGAGCACCGCAATCCGAAGAGAAACTGATCTCATAGAATACAAATACCGTTTGTCAGGCTCAGATAGCAACATCCACTGGGAACTTCTTTCAAAGGACTGTAATCGCTACATGCGTTTTCCTGATGGTAAGATTGTTTAAAATATTATATTCACAAATCGTTTAAAACAATCTGTGGTGATCAGCAATGCCATGCGCTTCTACCATTTTTTGTTAAAACATAACACATAAAGACATGAAAAATTGTCTCACATTTGTGATTTTTAAAATTTTGTTTTTAGCATTTATTGAGTTAAAAATCCTTTGTAACTCAGCTTTGAAAAGCAAGTTAAATAACTTGTGATATGTAGCTCTTAAAGAAAAAACCTCATCCACTAGTTCTTCTCAAAACTCCTGACCTCCTGGTGATTCTTGTTTTCTGTAAACTGTTGTAAAATCTCCTACCTGACCACCAGAATCAGAGTGGTACCTTTAAAGTTTGCTTGGCCACTCTTTACTTCAAGGAACCTCCCAATATGAAATGAAATTGCAAAAGATTAAAAAATCAATTGGCTATCATGATCTCATAGTAAAATAAGTTTTGCATTTTACATAATTATGACTTTTACACTAGTAAAAATTACATTTCAAGATGTAAGCGAATGCTAACATGAATTAATGCCAATAAAAATGTGTTATAACAATCAAATTATCATAAAGCCTTTACACTACAGCCTCTTGCTCTTCATAATTCAGAAAGTCAAGGTAATTGTGTTTTTGCTTCTCTTTTTACACATGGAGTGATTTTTTGGGTTGTGCAGCTCGTAATTTGTTTTTGAATTCCCTTCAAAGTCTTTGGTTTTGGTCTGAACCCAAAAGCAAAAACCAAAAGACATAGGTTTGCAACTATTTCACGCTGAATGGTTTTGAATTTCATTGAATATTGCAGGAGATTTTTGTGGTTAAGTGGTTAGAAACCCGACTTCTTTCTACCCCCCCCCCCCCCCCCCCGTTATAATTCCCATCAACACCCCGTCCCCAGCCCGGTATCACTCCAGTATAAGTTATATAACTTATATTGGGTATAGATACCAGGCTACACCAGGTTAACTCTTAACCATGTGCTCTCTATAGAATTTATAAATGACCAATCCCGGGTCTTTCCAGGGCCAGTATCCTGACATAGTTATCAGGAAATATCAGGAAGTGGTAGCCTGAGGTGCACAAGTCCCGCTACCCACCTATAGATGAGGGAAAGAGCCTGAATTGCTCAGAGACTGAAGTAAAGGAAATCGACCTACCTTATAAGGACTGCCAGCCTCCACCGACTTTTGATTGGCTAGAGGAAGAGCGGGAGCCACCATACCATGTGTAAATTGTGTGATTGGATGTTATTGTTTATACATGATTGTATCGTGCTTTATCATACATGTATTGTTTGTTTTATTATATGTGATTGGCTCACCCCTAATAAGAGGGTGAGTGTTTCTGGTTTATCCTATAAAAGGAGCTGTTGTGTATGGCGAGAAGTAGAAGCCTTGTGGGTATTTTATAGCACACTTATTATATTGATAAATAGAATCATAGAATAAATTATTTTATCTCTAACATTTGTGTTCTTTGTCTTTGCCGTGGACCCCGTGGAGTTGTCAGATCTATTCGAAGTAGACCCCTGGTGTGTTGAGAGGTATTTGAGTGTGTGGAAGTAGTGCACTTAGCCGTTGTGTCCATAGTAGAAGGTGGAAATCTACAACAATATTTTGAAGCTCAAAATTCAGCTTTCTCATACCTTACCTTAATCACAATGGTGCAAGGAAGAGGAGGAAAGTGGTGTCTAAGAGTTGGTGGTGCCAGGGACGAGGGGCAAATAAAGAATTTTTCCTGGGGTTTTCAAGTAGAATATATAGCAAATTTATCTAACTGTTTGCATATATTTGTTTGGTTCACTTACCAAGCTTGTTTACAATTAAAACTATCATTACTGATAACTTATTGTAAATTTTATTCTAGAACAAATATGCTGATTTGGAAATATTTACAAAATTGAGTTGCTTCGTACGGATGTTTTAGTGTACCAGAAACTAATATTTGAGCATTAATATACTACTGGTATAATATTTGCTCTGTGGTCCAACATGTTTGAAAAATTATACAAAAAATACTGTGTTACGCAGTATAGCAGGAAAGCAAGTAAGCAGAAATTTTTCAACTTTTGATGATGAGAACATAGTATTCTGTGCAAAGATTAACTTCAATGCTAAAATAGTTTTGTAAAAATTTCCGACTCCCGAAGTTTTTAGCCCTGCAAATACAAGTAAAGGTAGTCAACAATCTATTGTTTATTTTTAGGAATTAATTTTTATAATGAATCTAAAATACTACCGTTCTGCTATTCTTTTGTTTTTTTCTTATTCCTAACATTCTACACAAAGCAATCACCTTCTGCTCTAAAAAAATTGTGATGGTGGAGTCGCAAATACTTCAGGTGCTTTAAATGGTAAACTTTGAGAAAAATAAACTTCTAGGCTTTAGAAGCTTACAAGGATTCCAGTGTAAAAAGAGACCGAGAACCAGTTTTATAGCTAGCAAAATGTATGTAAAAATTGATAAAACTTTGTGAGATGGCGCATTTAGTTATTTTTGGATGTCTACTGCTGTGAAATTATTCAATGCCAATTCAGACACTGCCGTATTGAAGTTTGTTTTAAAAGTTAATTCTTAGCACAAGACAATTTCATGCTTGAAAACCTCTGGTTTGACTGACCTACATAAAATTAAACACAACAGATTTAAATTAGTGTCTCTATGCACCAACGGAGACATCCAAGAAAGTAAAGCTCGACCACTCCGATTGAAAGTCAAACTTTTGTCATAAACTTGTAAATGTTGTTTGAAGCTTCTCATCATAGCAGCAAATACCGATTTCATTTGAAAAAAATCTGTAGAACCAAAAATGATCAATAAATTTAAAAACCACAAGTTTGGTTTGCTTATTTCATGAACAGTAGCATATGCAACATAACAATCTGTCGGCAATAATCAACAATTTTTTTAACAATTCCTTAGGTGTCGAGGCACAAAGAGAAACTTCAGTTACTTACGTGGAAAAATCTTTGCCACTCTAACAACCATTGGAAACGGTATTAAACTGGCCAGAATAACAAAACTAGACACAATCATAAGTTTGAAGATATTTTTCTGTGTGTAAGCCAGTCAGATTGCCCTTGGATAGTAGCCATTGATAGGAAGCCGTTGAAATTGCTTGATAGCTAAATAGTTATGTCTGTGAACTGTAGTTAATGATGGATGGGTTTGGTGCCAACAGAGAGTAATTTGTTTTTTGTCTAATAATTAGTAGATTTATAAGCATAATAAATAGCAATACTTACGAGTTTCCAATCCTGGCTTCCATTTAAACCTTAGTGGTGTAATTGGTTAAGTGCTTGGTTTTACACCTTGTATTACTGCATTCACATTTCATTAAAAGGGTTTATTTTTGTATTTCTCTAAAATACTCTCTCTTTTTTTCAAGAAACCATAACACTTCAAAGACTAATTACCATTATTTTTTTTGTGTTTGTTTTCAGAATTACTCAGAACTGCATAAAATATTCAGCTAAAAACTTGTCATTCAAAAAATAAAAATTATTTTCTAACTTGAATTTACTTCAGCTAAGGACTATGTGATATACGACGGAGCTATCCTGCTGAATTTTGGAATGCTAGAAAAGGTTTATCGCCTTTTTTTCTCACATGATGAGATTCCAGAACGATGCAAGGGTTACATTCCTATGCTGCCTGATTGGAAAAAAGAAATCAAAAATGGTATCACAGTGACTAACCTTGTGATATGGGTTAAAGTTGCCACCAGCAGAATGATGGAAACTTATGCTGGTTTCAACCCAGAACCAAAAGACTCTGATGAAACCAGATGTCGTTATCAGTTGCACAAGGTAGTGGAAATTTCAGTAGTTCCATTTCTGATTTTTATGTCATATGCTTATTGTTTTTATGTCAAGTTTCATATACTATTTGTCGGAAAATTGAAAAAAGTATCATGGTTGGCAAACGATTGTAGAGTTTGATGGTGTACGTTGAGGCCCAATGTAAAAGTTTGCTTGAGATGGTTGATGATGAAAAGTGGATGAATCAGTTGATTTTCTCAATGATTGCTCTACTCCGCATAGCTTTTGAAACTTTTCCACCTACTGAAGCACCAAAGAGTCTCATTGCCCACCTATCAAGTTTTGTGGTTGTATTGGTCAACAAAGTTGGCAGTATTTTGACTGAAATAAGAGAACATGAGTCTCAAGTCTTGGAAAAATTGCTTGGAAGTATTGCTGAAATCAGGTAATGTGGTTATTCTAGTTACAAAAATCTTAAGAATAAAGTTACATGCACCATCACTATTTACCATAAAACTTTTTGCTGTTTCATGTTCAGAAGGGTTAGTTTTGTAATTCATTTTTATATGCATTCAGTTGTTTCTAACAATTTAGCTGTTGGTGAATCGCCACAAAAAAGTGGTACGTAAAACTTTTACAGAAGCTACATATTAATGGTTGATTTTCTGATAGTTCCAGTTATGTTACAACATTTTTGATAACTTCGCCTCAACAAAGAAAGAAATTGAGCAGTTTCATACCATTGCAGCATTTAAGTTTCAATTATTAGTAGTTAATTTGTTTTTGCAGCCACGAACATGCATCAACTACTTTTCAATTTTTTGCTGGCGAAAAATTTCTGGGTTGCTGTATAGCATATCACAAAATTTATTTGTAAAAGCCTGCCAATGGTGATGAATTTTGATACCAAAACATTACTCAAAGTACATCCATTGTCAAAATTTCACTTTAAAAGATGACAGTTTTAATTAATTTTGACTGCAGACACTATTCTGGCTCACTGGTTGGAGCTATGCATATATTTGCCAAAAATCGAGATGATGCCTGGATACACCTAATCCCATTCTATCATATGCTGATCTCTGCATCAGACAAACGTGGTGTCAACTATGAAAAAGAAGAATGGTGGGGTACACAAGGTTTTGACACAAACATACAGAAGTGCAAGGAATTCAAGTAAAAATAAATACCTGTTTAGACCTCCTATCTGTTTATACATATTAATAGCGCATTGTAGTGTAAACTAATTTTTGTTGCCAAAAACAACATACCATTTTGTTTGCCAGCCGAGCAGATGAGTGGATGCCATGGCTGAAAAATCTGAGGCCATTCTTCAGAGTGGATGCGGTTCTACCTTACTCTTTCCTTGCTATGCTGAGTTATAAGCAGCTAGTTAATTTCCTCAGTTATTCTGAACAAGATTATAATCAAGTGATGGATGGACTACCACTGGTTGGTGTGATAGCTTGCTTCCGGCATTATCTGAACAACTGGAAAGGCCATTCGGTAGGTTTCCAGCCTTTATTTAAAATGTTTCATAAATTGAACTGCCTATTAATCCTCATTATATACCATTTGGAACGATTGTTTAAACCTTTATTATTTGATATCAAGTGCTTCTGTAGATTTTTTTATAACACTATATATGAGTCATAGATAAAATTGCTCATAAAACTCACATATGGATTGTAAATTTTTTATTATTTTTATTATTTGGTGATTATCTTTTGTATTTAAAAATAGTTGCATAAAGGCTAGCTTCAACTCCATCAGCTTTTGGTTAGGGTTTAGCTGTCATAGAGTGCTGCTAGAGTTTACCCTCAGTATGAAAATAGCTCTACAGCAATGTTCGAAATTCATGAAAATAAAATATTACTATTGGAGTTAAAAGTAAAGAACAGCGGTCATTTTTTTATATCTTTCTTAGCCCTTAGTTTTTAAAAATATGGTAAAAGTTTTATCTTTTGCTTATTCAATTGTCGCTTAATTGAATTTAATACCATTTGTGTTCACTCTAGTGTCACATTGACATTTAGCATTTTAAAGAACCGATAATATTATGGTTCTGCTGCTTTTTTTAGTTTTTTTTAGCAAATTTTCCTTTTTGCATTGAAAATCTCAAATAAAAAAACACCAAGTTATGTTTAAAGTAAATGACTTAGTCTTTTAATAGATAATTTCAAAAAACTGGGAACCATTCAAGTCACAATAATTCAAGTTTAAAAGAACCTCAAAAAACAATTAAAAGTTGTACAGAATAGTTTCTCAAAATAAAGAATTGTGGTCATATTTGAAATCTCCAATGCTTTTACCCATTAAACTAACTCCCATGTAAAAAAATATATATTCAAGCCCCAAAAACTTTTGAAGATTTATTCCTATATTTATTGCCAATGAAAAGAAACATCACCTCAGAATAAGCTGAATTGATGGCATATTCAAGAAACTAGCCCCTGAATGGCCAATATAAACTGGTTGCAACATATAGAAAATAGCCTTACTTCTAGAGGTGAAATTATCCTATATCCTGTTCTCAAAAGGGTTATTGCTGAGGTCCATGTTGAAATGAGAGTCTGAAGTTTTTTTTAGGTTTATTTTGACAAAATTCGGAATGTTCTAGTAGTTTTGAGAGAAGATATAATTGAGCTTTTCCGGTTTTAGTTAAAACACAAGACAGCGTAACGTGAAGACAAATTTCGAGCTTGATTTATTGTCTCCAATGATTTAACTCATAATGTAATGCAAAAAGTCTAATCTTTTGGTCATTTATTATTTAAAAAAACAACAATAGCAAGGAATAGTCTTAATTATTGTTATTACTACGTTCTGATACTTGTAATAAGTCTTGATGTTGATGCAAATATTGATAACAGTAATAATAGTTATTACTATCAATATAAAATAATGATAATAATTATTTTACAAAAATAATTACTATACCTCGCGAAGACATTACCACCAGGTTCAAACCCAAGTGGTTGCACCTCATTTCGATCAAAATTATCGGTGCTGACCTTTGAGTCCGAGATATCCAATGCTAATAAAGATATATGATTAGTAGCATTGAAATATATGGGTTTATACGTAGTTCAATAGTGAATAAAATATAACAAAATTTGCAAGTGAAGCTGTTTACTACACCTTTGATCACTATTTAACTGCAGCCGTTTATGGGAGTCACCATACCAAGTCAATTGATGCAGTTTCGGCCCCAGGAAACGTGTATTGTCGTATTATGTATTTCTATATCTTGTTCTTATCAAGCTTTTTATATTGCGCTCATGACGGCCAGTATTTCAGTAATTACGATGATTTAAATATAGTTGCTTGTATGTAACATTTCTGCTGCTAGTATCAAAGGGGACCAATGCCAACAATAATATAATAATTACAATAATATATCTGTAATCATTGGTCATATAGCAACATCCATAATTAAATGTTATTTTGTGATCCATATTTTTTTAGATTTCCTCAATGGTGAACCTCACCCATATGTTTATTAGGAATCAAATTTGGCCATTTGTAAGAGCCAAATGACTTCTGCTCTGAAAGTCGAAATCTAAGATGGCATCTTTTGGCCTCACCTAATTCAGTTTTCAGCAACCCTACTATTTTCATCCATGAATTTAACGATTAGCAGAGCTCAATGAATGTAGCGCCGATTCCTTGGTTATGAAGCTGAAATATTATAACGGCTACTCTAATCAGCATCGGTAGCCGCTGTTGGCTTATTTTCTTGGTCACAAGGTTATTGTAGGAGCATTAGCCTAATATTCTAGTGCAAAGCTGGGAAACAATGAGTTCACTTGTTTTAAATAAATTCCTTTGATTAGCCAGTTAATCGCAAAGCTTTAGTATTTTAGTTATTTTACACCACTAATACCAACAGAACAGCTCCCAATCACCAAACTCTCCTTGAGTTCAGTGTCTACTTCAAATAGCAGACATTATCACCAAAAATTGAGTCCCAGACTCAGACAAATTACATCAGAGTACAAAGTAATAATAATTTATTTCACAATTCTGATTAGCAAAACACAAGTAAATGATGCCAAATCCACAAGACTTCTGCCTTCTAAGGGCAGCCCAGCTCATTTAGGGGACAGAAGCAGTACTCATTCCTTTATTGAGAATGAGCCAATCATGCAATACAATACAATGAATAAACAAATAAAAACAAGTGATACATAAAAATGGAAGCAATAACAACCAATCAGTTTGTTGACCTATGGTTTACCCGCTCAATGGGAGTCCTTGTCCAATCAGGAAGAAGGAGCCGCAATCATTCCTTTCAAGATAATAAATGATGTGCAACATGTGGTCCTAGCTCACAAATAAAGAAGGGAGTAGTAATCCAAAAGGAATTCTTAATTCTAGGGGTCTCAGACTTTCACATATGTTGGACACCGGCTATGTAGGTCAGGATCCCAATTCGGTAGATATCCTCTTTACTTTATATGATGGACCCCAGATGTGGATACTGATTTGGTATAAGAATCGGAGTCTCAATACCGGATAAGTTTTATATGTTATAATGTGGAAATCCCGACATTGCTATTAAGACGGCTCAGTGGAATAGAACAAGGAGAGATCAAGAGGAGGGTGGGTAAGAGGGAAGGGGTGGAATTAGACAGGGGTAAAATTAAGCACTGTTGCTGAAATCTCCGACAGTATCTGGTGTGCACCGCAGATCAATAACTTGGTTTCTGAGTGTTTTTTCTAAACAAACCCAGTTTTCCTTCACAACTTGTTTTACTTCTGGAGGATAAACCTCAACAAAGTTTAAATTTCTGGGTCAAAAGGATGCAGATTGTAAATATGACAGAAAAATTGTTTCTACAAAACCATACTTTACAACCTTTAAGGTAAATGATAAATTGACAATCTTTATAAAAAATTGAAGACTGTGTGATAAAGTATTTTGCTTACCTGTTTATGTCTGTTGTTAAATTAGACTTTAAAGTTAAGTCACTGGCAGGGATCTTAAATTTTGTTTAAAGCTGCAGTTTTAGGCCTAAAGTTTCTTCTCGCTTTAAAACTTCAGAATTATTGACTTAAAGCTTGCAACAACCATATACTTCTTTTTAAACCAATGCACCAGTTGGAACTCCAAAACAACTTCAATAAACTTTTAAAGTATGTTTATTTTGTTATTGTAAAATCCACTAAAATCACCATTCTGCTTTCCTGACACAAAATAAAATCAATCGGATGGAAAAGAATTTTTTGTCATATAGCACAACACATGGACATCAGAAGTTGGAACTTGAAATTTTTTGGTGTTAGCGGCAAAACTGTGTCATTCAATTTCATAAGAAGGCTGCTAAAATAGAAGTTTACCCTATTTGACAATCTCAACGTTAACTTTCTGATAATGTGTTTGACGTCAGTTAAATTAAATTTACTCCTTGGATTAACATTCATACTATAAATCCATAGATTACAAAGACATCTTTCATGAGAAAACATTCATTTAAAAAACACCTTTGGACAACTAAATATCTTTTGACATAATTTTTTAAAATGAAACAATTTTTACAGTCCAAAAGTAATCAGAAATGGTGTTTGTTGGCCATAAGTATGAAATTACCAATAGGTAAAATTTTGACTTTGGTTTTTAGTTAAGAGAACAAACTGAAGTTCTATTTTGCATTTAGCCCAAGCTGTTAACAGTATAAGATTTAGTGACTTTCGTTTGTATAACCATTTCCATTGGTGATCCCAATTTATAGAATTTCCTTGCAAACTGAACACAATCTGCTATTCAAAAAACCTTTGTTAATTTCTACTTAATCAAGTTTATGTAGTTCTACATTTCTTGGTGGCTTTATAGTTAACTCCGTGGATTAAATCTCATAAAGCCAGCGTTCAATAACAGTTTTTTACGTTTCAACCTTTCCATGTAAAGTCCTTTTGTGAAATAGATATTTAGCAATAGTCGAAAAATATTCAATGATTAAGCTCAACAGTGTAAAACAGCTTCGCAAAAGAGTAGGTGTAATGAAACAAGGATTTTGGTTTCCAGAAGCAAACCCTGGGTTTCAGTAGGGTTTTAGTTCAACTTTTTTTCTAAAGCCATTTTGTTTTTGATTGTAAATAAGCAGTTCCGATGTTTAGTCACTTTTCTAATTACTTGATCTACAAACTTTACTTGTCATTATTAGTCTTAATTATCATTACCGCTATTATTATTGTAGTAGATTTTGGGGGGGGGGGGGGGGCCTGCCAAAATTCTACCAACAAAACCTCACTTCTCCAGAGGTTATCTCTCAACTACTTCAACGGAGGAGTATCCCAACTCCACAACCGTAACAGAGCCCACGGCTCAGACTCACAACCTAGTGTTTCAGAGTATCAACCATAATATATTTTCCACAACCATCCAGTACAGTATAATACTGGCAAAGTATCTCGCTGCTTGGAGTAGTCACAAACAGAATGATGATACAACTACAATGTCTATGAGTAAAAGCTCTGCCTTTTATAGGCAGAGTTACAGGAAATAAATGACCCAGTATGGGTATGGCAAATCACAGGCAACAGGAAGTAAACACACGAATAAGAGAACGAGATATAAATAGTAAAACATAGGATTGGATAAAAGGATGTTAAAGATGCAAAGCACCCAGAAGTAGAGGGCGGAGCTTCAAGAGTCATAAATACTGAGTCAGCTCAGGGAGCGGTGGTGCAATCGTAGTCTAGCTTCTTGACTGCTACGGCTTGTGGTTCATAGCTTTTGACACTCTGGCGGTGGTTAAACATCAAACTTAGGCTAAGGTATCTTTTGGTACTAGTTTGAGTCCTCAGGCTATAGCTATTCTTGCTTCCCCGACCCGGTATAAAATCGGTAGTGATACTGCAAGGCTGGGAGTAACTGCTTCAGTGCCGGTAGTGATTGCTGCAGGGCCTGTAGTGCCGGTATCCTTCCTCTACACAGGTATTCTGGCAGCGACAGGCTTAATTTAGGCATGCCTGACACTGCGCAGTTTTCAGCGGGACCTTCCGCACACTTACTAGTCATCAAAACCCACTACATTATCACTGTTACAAGTTATTGGTAATAACTTGTTGCCATCTATTGATTAAAGTTTGTTACTGTTAGATGGATTCTGTTTCCAAGTTGTAACAGGTCATCATTTTTTATTAGATTTGGTATGGTATTTGCTCATACATTTAACTATAATCTTAATTGATTTTGATATTTCTTCCTCTTCATTTTGAAATTGTTTTTCCACATTTTGGGTTTGTCTGGGAACATAAAAAATGAGTCAAAGGTTGTTTTTTATGGCAATTTATCAACTCTGCTGTTGGGGGAGTAAAAACCACAACTCGGCCTTTTGGTTCAAAGGGAACACTCCGGAAAACTGTCATTTGCCACCCATTACATGGAAAACAATCTTTCAGCAGTTTATTTTTATTGTTTCAATGCTTGGTTTTGAAAGTGTTTTTTTTTAGAATAATTTTAAAGGTATTGTAATACAACTTGATATTTCTGAAACTGTATCATGACAGGAAAAGAAAAAGCTCTATGACCTGCTTCACAGTTGGCTTCAGAGAAACCAACATCCCACTTGGTAAGCGTGAGAAGATTTTTGGTATATGTAGGTTTGTACGAACTTTCCAACTGTAAAAACTTTTTTCACTTTCCTAGTAAAATGAATTGGGAGAAAGTTGTTTAAAAGTTTTTTTTTCGGTTTCTTTGTGGGCAATACTTAAATGTTGCTCAGGTTTTTTTTATGAAATATTGATATGTGTACAAATTCTCTGCTTTGGTAGTGTACACAAAAAACTTTGTCTTTTATTGTTGTATGATTTAAAAGAGTTTCTTGAGCTGGCTCGTTTATTTCAGGTGGTATTTGATTTATAAGCCGATAGGGCCAATCGTTATTTGATCAATTCATTAAATCAATCGATATTAGCTGCTAGAAAGAGGAAGTAGCACCATGAACAAACCAATGAACTAAATATTTACTGAAACTGAACATCAAGAGTATTTGCAGCTTGTATTTTGAACAAAGGACAAAAACTATAGGTGCTCAAAAATTAGCAAGTCGTGTATGGAACGGAACATTAATTTAGAACATCATTATTTTTCAATGAATTATTGTAATTTGCCGAGCAATTCATAACGAAGACAACTCCAGATTTAAAAAGTAATCAACAAAAAAGAAAAATGGCATTGCTCCAAACTAATATAGCTGGTAAAGACATTTTTATATATTTTACTTTTTCAATATAGTAATTATTTCAAAATGTTTTTGAGGATATCAAACCAGTCTATTGAAATAAAAAAAATCATCATAGCTTGTTATAATTTATTCAGTCTTAGTTTTATTTGGGATCTACAGACCATATAAATCAATGCTCATTGATTATTTTTTATTTAGCCAACTAATTTTTGTTGACTCACGAGTTCTGAACAATTTTATTATTTATTGATTAGTTTATTACCGATCTGATTACTTTAATTACATTTTGATGAGCGAACAAGGGTTGCTAGTACTCATAATATATTCTTGTTGCTTTTAGGAATGTGCCTTTCACAGAAGCTAGCGAATTAACAAGAGAGCTGCTGGTTTGGTTTCAGGATGTACCAGGTGTTGGTTCATCTCTGCTTGCTAAAGATTATTGGAAGGACGCTCTGACTGCTGTAGAGATTCAGCTTTTGTTGGCTTCTCGCAGTCGATACACTCCAGAATTGTTGGATGAGCACATGCACCACTCAATTTCTGTGTTGGGCAAAATTAAACCTCTCATGTCTCATAGGTATATCAGCAAAGCAATTGTCTCAAGAACTTCATCAAAAGTCTCTAGTGCAGAGACGTTGAAGGTATAAAATTGTTAGATGCCCACATTGTTCAACTGAATGGTCATTAGAATTTAAAACTAAATGCATGCGTTTCAATTTGTTTTACTAGTAATATAAACAATTTTCAGTTAAATTATTTATTGTAAAACTTAATGGTTTCTAATTCAATGGTTAGAAATTATGAAAAACTTTCTATTTAACAGTTGTGGAAAGACCAATTTCAGTGCAAATCGGGTAGTGATGATGTGGATAAATCCTGGCGCAAACGCTGTCAAGAAGCATTTTTGGTTTGGATCAACGAGGTAAGTTTTTCCAGCATTACTGGGTTTGACATAACAACTGTGCCTGCTTAAACTTTCTCAATTCTGTTATTAGCACTGAATTTAGTCAGAAAATAAAAGCCATTGAATTTTATCAAAAGTATTTTAAGTTTGGAAGAGAAAGCTTAATGTACAAATTCATTATTATCATCAATTATTTGCAACCTTGTTTCATTTATCTTAATGCATGATTTACAAAAACAGGTATGTCTATTTTTTTTTAAAAAAAGAGTAAGTAGTTACAACAGCTACGAGTCTGCATTTCTTGCTAATTTACTATTGGATTAACTGAAGATAAAAAACAACTTCAAAACAATTTATCTATTGCATAATCATCTGAAAAATGCTAAATTGACAAAAAATCGTATTGGTTCCAATAATCTCAAAATTGAGCTGGGTCAAAATTTACATTAACACTGTGATTTCACTTGTTCAACTATTGCCACAATGTGCTTGAATGTTGTTGTTGCGCCATATTGGTTTGGCGAGAAAGGATGAAAATAGTTTTTGAGTAACCTGTGTCATGTGGCTATAAAACTGCTGCAATTTGGCACTCGAACCTGACACTGCTGGGTCGCTGCGTGTCAGCATGCGACAATCCTGTGTCTTCGCCAAAATTTGCAAAAATTTTCTGCTGCAAGATGCATTGGCAAAATTCAAAGGAAAGTTGCCCAGTGAAATGCGGCTTTACCAGTATAATGCAACTGTTATGAGATTTTTTAAACCTTAGATTTACCAATGTGAATACTCATATTTGTAAAATGATTTATTATTACCAGCATAATAATTCAGATGTTAACAGCGAAAAATACAAAAAAAACCTCTCAGCTGCATTTTATTCTTTTCTGTCAAATCTAATTTTTACTCGAGCAGTTTTACAGCCAATTTAAAGTAGCACATCAAATTCATTTTCTCAGTTCTCAATATATTTTTGCAGGCAAACAATCCATCTGTCTTTGCCGAAGAGTTGTTAAATGAGAAGCTGGTGACCACATCAGAAATGAAGTCTACTCTCACAGAGTGGCTCTTTTCAAAGAGAAGCTGGTGGAATCACGTTAGTATGAAGCTTCTAGAAATGTTTATGCTGTTTTGTGTTTTAAGAGATTCTGAAAAACTCAAGCTGCTTCTACATGCAGAATGTATATATAACAGCTAATTTCTGTTTTCACCTAATTAAAATAAGTTTTGATTTAGCCTGACAACAAAAAGTACCTTCAAAGCCAAAGCGTTCTTACCAACATTGCACCGGAGTTGGAAAATTGTTTGAAAACTTCCTGGCAAACTTATGAGAAAGAACCAATATCAGCAACATTGTGGCTGCTGGAAAACAAAGATGAGTTCTTTTCTCTGTGGATGCTGCAAGGTTGGTAAACTCGTTTTACACATTCAGTAATTTGTGTTTTTTATAGCAACAGATTCTGCTTTAGTGCATATTTATTGTGTTGGTAGATGCATTGCAAAAGCAGCCAGAAGTTCAGCAGCTCTCAGCAAACGGTGCTCAAGTCTTGATGCAAACAGCATCAGCTTTTGAGATGGTGATGAACCTGGTCATTGAGAAAACTATCACTCTAGCTGATTTCCAAACCATTCAGTCATTCAGCAAAGAAGCACTAGAGCTGTGCAGTACAGTCGACTCTTTGGCAAACAGACAGGATGACCTGGCGCTTGCCTTCAAAAAGTGCTCACAGCAGCTGAAGTCTTTTAATGAATTCCTCTCCAATTTCACTTCTCTATGGCAAATCTGCAAATATTCATTCAAAGGTACATATGTAAGGATATTTCAATAACTCATCAAGATTAGTGCGTTTTGGTACACATCGCAGACTCCTTGGTACGTAAATCATCAACACATATTAATAAGGATCCTTCCATTGTAAGACAACTTTTCGCTTCCTTGAATTCATTCTTTATCATATTATTGATGCAAGAAAATCTAGATTATGGGTGTCTGTTGACAATTTTTTTGACAGTTTTATATATATATGGTGGCGCATAACATAGGTTGCCTGCTTTCTCTTTTCGAATCAATTGGACTATTTAAGAATAGTCTAGACAGTTTTAAAAGCATCTTTTTACCTGGTAAATGTAGTAATAAACCTTGTAAACTGTATTTCCAAACAGGTTTGGCATTTATTATTACTAAATATTTGGCTTAGTAGTTGGGGAAATTTGAGCAATAAAATTGATTCTCCTGTCTAAGAACCGTGAAAACTGTTTAACCATATAGTTGCTTTGCAAGTATTCCAGATGTTTTTAAAATGTTTTTTTAAAATGTTTCAGACAGTTTTGAAAGGTATGATTTGTATGAATCCTTTAGAAATAGTATGAACTAATTACAAACTGTATGAACTATTTTGAAAAGAATTAAAAGGTATGCAAAACACATGGTTTTTGAACCAAAACAGTTGTCCTCCTTTTCCTTATAGTCTCTATGCAAAACATCTAACATAAATGTAACAATCAATACAAATCGATTCAAATATATATGAATTTTAAATACAATCCCAAAACTAGTTTTTAAGAATAACTTCACTTTATAATAATTGCGGTTGTCCGTAAAAAGTTTCAGTCGTAATTGGACTAAAAACTTGTTATCATTAAAGTGGACTAGCGGATCAGCTTAGATTTTTAAAGCAGATGAAAAATTTTACAAAACTTTGAAAAAGTTCGCAAAAATTGGAAACTTGGAAGGTGCTCAGACATTTTGAAAAGCAGAACACTAAGCATTCTGGTTCACCAGGGTTTGTACCTAAGACTGAGCTTTTACGTTTATTTCATTGAGTAAAGTTAACGAAAAGAACACTTTATCATGAGTTGCTGCTAAAGACGTTTTTTTGTTAGCGAACTTACTGAGTTACAAACTTTTCTATGGGTAATTTAGTTGAGAACTGCCACAGGGATTATACAACAGCAAATATCAGTGCTTACGCAATGTATTATAATTATAACTTGAGCATCAATTGTCTTTGCTTAAGTTGCTAGTTCAAGTCTATTTTTCGTTTTCAAACTTCACAAATCAAAGGAAAACCTTTCCAATTTTTGTAAAATTTAAAACTGTTGAGTCGTACTTTTTTCTTCTTTTTTAGGATAATTTAAAAGAATTCTCCAAATGATTTTATTGAATTCAATTTGTTTTAAATTTAGATGCCCCTTCAATTGAAGCCTGGCTACAACGACCACTGAATGAATTGAGGTTTGTTGACACAGTGGACAGCATGACGTCTGCCGTGATCTGTGATCTCATTCCAGCAACCATCAGAGATCTGCTCAATGATTTCACCAATTATCTAGAGCACAAGTTGTTTCAAGATATTATATCTGAGACAATAAAAGGCAAGAGCACCTGGAAACAAGTTGAAGAAACTGTCAGGCACTCCATTGAACATTATGATGAAGTTGTAAAAACTATTATCACAGGTAACACTGCTTCCGGCCTAGTTCTGTGCCATAAACTATGAAAAATAATGCAATAACATGCAAATGTTATTAAACGACAACTTTCAGGAAAATTACTTTAAAAGTTTGCCTTAACATTGTTTCTAATTCTGGGCAATTTAAACAATAAACGTTGAGTTACTTTATGGAAGTTTTTAACCGTTTTTAGCGAACTGGAGCCTGCTGCAATTTAATAACGCATTGCATTGCAATTAAAAAAAGAACAATGTAATGCAATTGAAATAAAGCCTGGTGATCAAGTTTTAGTTTTTACCAAAACTATTATTTGATTTATTTGTTCGGTGCTGTTCATTTACAGATAACAAGAATTACATTTCAATAGATGGAACATATTACTTTTCATTTCAATGATTTGGAAATTAATCTAAACTCTTTCAGTGATCAGTACAGTGTTAACTCATTTTAAAGTGCTTGTAGTTCTTTACATATGAAAAGAAATGACAGCTTACTGATCAAAGTTTGGGGAATAATAAATATCCGTTAAAAAAAAAGGTTTAAGATTAGAATGTGAATTGATTAATTTTGTTAGGGTCAATAAATGTAAGCAGCCTCAAGGACCTGCAACGAGAACATTTTGGTGGTAGCAAAGACAGGCTTCTTGAACATCTGTCTGTGATAATACCTGATGAGGACACCTGCCAAGAGAGAACAGAGCAAGTTAGGATTTGTGTGGAGCTTGAAGAATACTGCAACGGGGCCGATGCTTTGCTGACGATGAAAGAGATGTTTGAACTTTCTGGAGATTTCTCCGATATTGAAAACCTGTCAAAAGCAGTGAGTTAGAGCTTGATTTAGAATCTGCAGGTTTTCTAAATCATAATCAGTTTTGGTGCCTATTTTGTACACAGAAACAACATATTTTGTTGTGAAATTAGTTGTATTTTCTAATTATCTTACTGTTTGTACATTTCAACAAACAAAGTTACCAATAAACTTGAGAAATAGCTTTAGTTGAAAAAACTCTTTCATGTCATTTTTATTTCTGATAAAAACATTAAGTTTTATGTTGAAGGACAACACAGACATGCTGGAAGCATATCATTTTGTTCTATCGAGCATGTGGACACTGCGAGTAATATCAATGTAATACTGGAATTATAATATCGATATTATAAAATTCCTTAGTAAGCTTGCAAAAGTTCTTTCAGCTAAACTTCTAGCAAAAATGCAACTGCCATAAAATACAAAAAAATTAAATTAAAAAAGTTAGCACCGAGTTTGTCACACCATTTTAAGTAGCCGCTTTACCTACTGGTAGTTAGAATTGGGTATAACAGCTTCTACGTATTTAAGTTGATCATTTAATGAACTGTTTGATTCCTAAGTGTTTGTTTCCTGCTTTTGTAAGCCGGACATGGCCTGGCTTTCTGTCTGGAGATATGTGGTTGATCAAAAAAGAACACATCGTTCCATTGTTCGAAAGCATACATTCCCATATCGTCAGTCAGAAAGTTGGATTTTTTTGTAAATTAAACTTTCCCTAGCTTGAAACAGTTCTTGTTTAATATGAAGTTACTGTTAATTTCTTTTACGGCATCAACTATTGAGTAGTATTGAGCTCATTGAGCATTTTGCTGCTTTATCTAAAATTTAATCGATAACTTTTTAAGGATACCAAACATAACTATGTTGATTCAACTGTCAAAGTAATTTATTTTTGGCAAGTAACAAAGAGTAAAATTTATGTCATTGTAGGTGATAACTGAAGCTTATGCAATGTGTTTTAAGTTGTATTTAATCGTTTATTTTCAATTATTACCAGCTATTTACAAAAATGATTACAGCGCAAAAAGATTTGTTTTAATTTTTAATAACTTGGACTTAATGCAATCAAAATAATGAGTTAATTATCACTTATAGCTTGCTTAGTTTCAAACTCCTTTAATTCTTGTTGTAGAAGGAGCAAACACTGCTTCTGAAAAACATCAGTAAAGATTTGCTGCAGCGTGCTGGTATCATCAAAAGTATAACGTTGGACCAAATGAGCTGTCTTAGAGCGTTTGCTGACAGTGCTGACTTTATAAAATGGGTTCGCAGTGAAGTACAACGTAAGTAAAATATGCATTGGTTTTTTATAAGTTAACTTTTTTTCTCACGGATCTCAATCAAAAACCACATAAATTGAATGATCCATCTAGTTAGAAAAGACATCTTTTATCAAGTTGAAAGCAACAGTATTTGAAAAAAGACAATGAAGTACCAGGATGTTGAAAAATACTGACCATGCTTGTTTTCCTGCCACCGTTATCCTCCGTTGACAGATGGAATTTTTGCTTTGTTAAAAGGAAATGAGATCACCGTGTTTGTTGACCTGGCAAGTAGCGTGTTAGGTGAAGATGACCTTGCCACACACCAGTCACATTTCCTGTTGAATGCTCTCACCGGATACACTCCTCTCATCTATGACTTTGAAGCAGACAAATCTGATCTTTCCACTTTCCTTGATCTTTGTAAAAGAGTCTGGCAGAACATGGAAAGCAATCCTGAGCTACCGGATAACTTGGTAAGTTGTTCATTCATGGAACAGATCCTTTCACATTTCACCAGCGATAAACAAATATATATTGCTTTGCAGAGTTAAATTTCAATTTCAAATATTACGAGTAAGCAACTTTCTTCAAAACAAGTTTAAAATTTGACATAATTTTTTCTGTCTGGTCCTTGCAAGACACCACAAGAATAGATTTGATTCATATTATCTTGGCCGCAATAAATGGAATCGGAAAATTCAACCTAAATATGCTAATCCTGAAATAATTGATGAAATTGAAAGAAAATGGTTAAAGCCTGCAGCTGATTCTTTGAAGTCAACCATGTTGCACTGTATTGCACACTCTGCCTTGCCACCATGGCAATAGTCTTAAGTTCATTTAAATAAAACACCAGGAGTGTACTAGTATGTTTCAAAAGAAGTCATATTCACACAACAAATTTTCAGTTTTATAGAAAAAAATATGATAGAGAGGCTCCTTAAAATTACTGAAATTCGGTTTTCAAGTTGATTGGTAATCATTTTTGCGCAAGATATCTCTGTAATTTTCATTTCAGATATGCTCTGCGTCACAAATTGAGAAGTTTAAGAGAGTCAAAGACCAATGCGGTAGTACTGTCATGGCTGCTGTTTCTCAAGCAGCTGCAATCAACTCCACTGGTATTTATGAGATTGGGAATATCCGAGGCTACAGCAAAGATTACAAGGTATTTCAGAAAATCAACTGTATGAGAACATATTTTTTACGCTGTCTTCAAACCTTTTCATTTTTAAAATCTCCAGTATACTGACATTTTTCTTTTGCTACTATGTTACTATTTATTTTTGATGGATTAGTGATGATATGCACTTTTTTAATATTTACCTTAATTTTCTTTGTTGTATTTTTATTAAGCATAATTTTTCCGAACTTCTAATAATATTATTCTATAGACATTAGATGATGTCATCCGCCTGACTTGCAATGTGACTGAAAAGAACAGCCCTGCTGGTCAAGAAGGTGAGATTGAGAAGTGCTATACTTACACAGAGTTGAAAGACCTACAAAGTCGGCTGGCTTTGGTGGCTGGTGACAGGCAAAAAGAAGGAGCAGACGTCATCAACCAGTTTGATGAGGTAAACTGTAATATGCTGTTTGAGAAAATCTAGAGACAAAGATGAAGACTTTACAGTAATGTTCTGCATTAAAGTACTTTTGGGAATTCACGTAACTAACTTAAATTATATAAAAAAGAATTCTATCATTTCAAAAGACGGGCAGTGCTCAAATGTTTTTCTGGTCTCATTCAGTTTTTTCTCTCTCCTTTGAAACTGAATTATTGTATAAAGCAACAAGGAAGTTTTTAAATAAAGTGGTTGTTTCAAAAATATAATAAATTTTGTTTAGGCGTTTGTTAAATCAACGTACACAATTGCTAGAAGACTGAGCTTAGCTACTGAACATTTCTGTTTTTCTATTTCTGGAAAACTTGCGAAGAAATTTACTAGCATTTTATTTGAGGTTATTGTTAGGTGGGACCAACTAAGATAAAAAATTGCTAACTTAATTCTTCATCAATCAGTCTAAACACAAAACAGTTTAACCATCTTTTCTATTTGTGTCATTTTATGTGTAGAGCTCCCATCTATTAACAGTTATGTAAGTCCGTGTAAGATATAGGCTGTAAAAGCAAGTTTGATTGGGGGCCCTAAAGAATGGATAGTGCTGACAAATTGCGCAGCTTTTATGAAGACTTTCCCTTATTGCCAAGAAAAATCACTATTGTGGTTGCTTTATGTACATACAGCTTAATCTGTTTAATCTGATTAAACTGAAGACTTCATACAAGCAACAGACACGCAAAATTTGAAGTTGGCACAAAAAACTAACTTTTAATGCAGCTTGCTTCTTTTAAAATGTGACAAGTCTTTTTTGTTAGTCACACTCATCTTGAATGGCTAGAGCATGAAATAGTAAAAATGATATATTGCGTCTTTGCCTCATCAGGATAGTCAAAAGTTTGTACTTTAACTGTTACACTGGGTAGAAATCTTCAGGGTTGGAAAATCGATACCATTTTTAAGTGTATTTTTTATAATAGATGAGAGATGCTGTGGAGAATCTAGCTAGTGCCTACATTGAGATAAGAAAAGAAGGCTGCATACAGTTTGATGACATGATGGTGGTGGTCCATTGCAAACCAGAAAGTGATGTCCCCATTGAAATCAAACTTCAGTCAATTGGAGAATCACAAACTGGACTGCAGGAAGAGCAGTCAGCTCTGAAACACTGCCAGACAGTATATGCATACCTAACAAAATGTGTCAAAACTTGGAGAGAACGAATGGACAGTGAGCGAAGGTATCTCAGCAAAGAAATGTTGTTGAAATTGTACTTTTTACTATGAGTCAATCTTAGCTTACAAGCATTTCTACATAACCAGTCAGCATGCTGCTATAATTTTTTTTATCATATCTTCTGGATGATAATAATCAACTTTTGGAGTCATCGTAAGTTGAATATTTCCATCTGGTTTTATTTTTTATCAATAATGAATAAAGTTGTAGCAGATTTTGAAATAAAAGAATTATGCCTCATTCTATCTTTGTAAAGTTTACACAAATTGTGTTTGGTTATTACCTTGGCTAGTTTACTACTTTACAAATTATTTCATTATGGAATATCACGTATTGGTAAGTTGTTTTTTTTTGTAGAGATAACATGGAACTAAATTATTTCACTACCGAACAGTTGGTTGTGCTACGGAAAGAACTCGGCCGATTCACTTCTTCTGGAGATTCCATGTGCTTGAATCAGGTTAGAAATACTCACATTCAAATTAACTAGTCTCAGTCATTGATTCTTTTCAGTATTTTTTACTCATAATTGTTTTGTTGCTAGGATAATTTTATGATTAATCATGAATCAAATTTTTCGCAACTGTAAAAAAAAGAATTTCATATTTGATTGGGATTTGAACAGCAGTCAATGAAAACTTCCTAGCAATGAAATCTGATGATAAACATATGAAACTTGACATGAAATATAAAAGTATCAAAAATATAGCGGTCTTGATGAAAATTTGTTGAAAAATCATCACATACACCCAAGAATGATAACATGTCTACTGTTGGTTTATATGTAGGCTCTGCCTTTGTTGGCAATGATATATCCCACTAACGGAGAAGAGCTTGCGCCTCTGATAGCAGATTACAAGAAGGAACAGATGCTTGACTCTGAGGAAGATGAGATCTCAGAGAGTCCAACGTACGATGATATGACTGGAGAGCAACAAGACATAATAGACTACATACAGACAGAGTGTGACATCTCTAAAGAGATTGCTGTCGAAGCATTAATTGTCCTTGGCAGTGATGGTGCTCGAGATTTAGGTTCGTATTCATAGCATCAAGAGGACACTACAAAAGTTGCTCTTGACTGCAAATTCTTGAGAAACTTCTAAGAATAATGTCCACATTGTTCACAGAATCACTTTGGTTTTTTTTTATTCACTTCACTGCCTCAAACCAATTTATGCTGTCTAAAATAAATATTTATAACTGATATATGAACGTTCAGGGCGCCAATAACTTTGGAAATGGAGAAAAACTAAAGTTTTTAGGTAGTCGTAAACTGCAATTATGTTGTAATGTATAACACCAACTGGATAGCTAATAACACGAGTATCAGTTGCCAGAATGTATTGTGGGAGATTTGTATAAGTATTCCTCTCCCCCTTTGGTCTAAATACGAATCATCCCCTTGAGAGTGGACCCTAAAGGCTCAGACACCGTAGCGAGAGAAGGTTACACCTAAAAAACTACCCCGGGTTCCCCGGGTCTACCCCAGGTCAGCTACCCCGGGCCGGAATAGAAAGGAAGTGGAAGAGATAGCCTGGGATCCAAGCTACCTAATACCCCAATCAGGGATCAAATCGGACCACTACGAAGCCCAGGAGGACAAGCCAAGTACAAGCGTGCCCTAATAAGGACTGGAAAATTACCAGCTACAGAAAAGAGCGGCAACAAGTGCCCAGAGCAAAACACCATGTGCTCCAGACTGTGATTGGCTAACTTTGTGTATAATCTTGTATGCTATATTGTGATTTGTTTATATTTTCTATTGTATTGTGTGGTTGGCTCACCCAAATAAGGGGGTGAGTGTTCCTCCTCTTCTCCTATAAAAGGAGCTTTTTGTGTGAATAGAGGCAGAAGTCTTGTGGAGTTGCTAGCTACCATTATATCTTGCTAAATGGATTGTGCATAAATAAAGTATTGTTAATTAAACCTTTGTCATTGTGTGTTTGGGTCTAGGACCCCGTCAGTTGGTAGCACTGATTCGGAGTGATCCCGAAGTAACATACAGAAGCCGATGCAGTGACCCCGTTGTGTCTAGTATTCAGTGTAAAAACTACTACAGTATTAGAAAGTCAACTTCTGGCCACTTCACACCATTGATGGTTGATTTACCTTGCTGAGTTGTGTTTAGCCATAGCTTAATGCAAATTTTAAATGTCACTGGTATACAGCCCCTGTTTATTGGTCACGATCAAACGAGTAGAGCGCAAAAATATACAAGCAAAATAAAGCAGGGAACTGATGGCCAGCTAAAAGCAATTAAAGCAACTAAATTTCACCAGATTTGGGTGTGGGTGGACAGGGATACAAACGATTTCTATGCCAAAGAAAAAAAGCAAACCAATTCACTTAAAGCAAGAATTAGCAACTCTTATAAAAAATAACATTCAGCTGGAGATTAAATTTCAGTTTGCAGTGAATGTTGTTTACAAAGACACAAAAACTCGGCTACTATAAACTACTCTGTCATCATTAATAGAAACCAACACTTTCAGCCAACTTTAAATAGTAATTTTAAACAACTTGGGAAACTTTAATAACTTGACGCGATATTTTTAGGTTAAACTTTCTGCGCTCCCCAATTGCTGAAAGTTTTACCGTTTGACAGCATAATTTTTACCCTGATTTTATATTTGCTCTCTGAGCACAAACAAACTTTCAGTATTGTATTCAAATTGTAGATTTGTTTTCTTGGAAGCCCCCTTTGTAGTCAACCCAAAGTTTTAGCACTTTTAGCCTCGTACTACCCTTTCTGTATGTGTTTTTGTTCCTAAACTGCCTGTCTTCTCCCACTTCCCATTTTTCCTCTTGATCTACCACCGGCGTAATAAAATCTAAAATTAACTTTCTATTGCTGTCCAATAAGCAGCAGTAGTAATATATGAGCAGATCTCCCTACCAAGTGTTTTTTTGAGGATTACACCTTGGGGTTTAGGCAATGGGTTACGACGTTGAATGAATTCGCCGAGTTTATATTGTATTTCATTTGAGGGGTATTTGAGTGGCATTTGAGTGGTATTTAAGTGGCATTTGAGTTTTGATTATTTTTTTACTTAATTTGAACTCATATGGCAGCTAGATTTTGAATGTATGGCATTCAAGTTTTGATAATTTTTTTACATAATTATATACATACTTCTAACTCATAGGGTATATAGATTTTGAATGTATGACATTTAAGTTTTGATAAATTTTTTAATTCCTACTCATATGATATCTTGAGAGAGAGGAGAAAGGGAAGCATTAGTTATCTTTAGAGAGAGGAGAGAGAGAGGAGAGAGAGAGGAGAGAGGAGCTACATCTACACTGAATAAATATGATGATTAAAAATAAAACAATATGTGAATATATACATTTATTGTATAATAAGTAGGGATACATAAAGAGAACATATTAAATATTGTGAGCTTGAAATAGTTCCAATATCATTTCAAATGAAATAGTGGATGATGAGAGATTTTCATCCATTTGTATGTATCTATTGTTGTACTGATGTTATAACTTAGGAAGGAAGACTTCTGTTCTATGTACTTTTGATTCCATAATGAACTAAAATAAAAAGTTATGTATTAGTATAGGATGATTAAACAAAAATGTAAAATAATTACATGAATTTGAATTACAGTTCTTTTTACATTGGTTAGTTAACATTATATAGTAAAGGGAAGTAACTCACCAAGTTATATTGTTCGGTTTGTTTTTTCTTGAGCATAATTTTCATCAAGTGTTTTTGATTCTCTCTCTTCTATCTAAAGCAAAACAAAAAAACAATTACTTTATAAATAAATTCTATCTAATTGGAAGTATTACTTATATCAGTTAGTTTACATTAAATAAAAAACACTCACTAGGTTGTGTTGTCTGACTTGCTTTTCTTGAATATAGTTTTCACCAGGGGGTGTTGGTTCTCTCAAAGATGTAGAAGATGTGTTTCCCGCTCCCATTGAAAGCACTAAGACCTTGTTCTCAACAACCTCATCTGTAGTAAAGTACTTCATCTGGTTGGAATCATCAAGTTTGTTGGATAGGTTTTGAGCCGTTTCTATCGCTTGTAATGCTGTGAATGTGATTATATCATGTCGATGATAACCAAATCTACTAACTTCACAATTTCTTACAAGTATGACTCCTGTTCCAATTCGTTTGACATCGCTAGCATGTTTTTCAGGTATATATAGAACTCCCATCATCAAACCATCGTATTGCAAACATCTGTAGTTTACCAGTAGCGCATCCATCACCACTTCTCCGTTAGGTAATGTTAACTGAGTTGATATTTGAGGAGATTCAAAACTGATTACACTTCCAACAGCAAATTGAGAGAGTGTTGCGATACGAACCATACTGATCAACTGACTAGGTGTTTTTTTTTTATTAATCTACTTAGCTGTTTAGCTTCCTCAAGGGAAATATTGGATGGAAAGTTGATAGGGTGAAAGATTGGATGCTTGTCTGAATCGAATCCCATAAAAACCACCAGTTTTGGAACATCCGGTTGTGTTGGAGCTAATTTGTTATAATCCTCATTTCTCACCATGGATCTCACTTGTCGCCTGTTGCCAAATGTTTCGACATTGTAGCGGATAATGCATAAGTTTTTATATACATCCTCAGCTGGTCTTTCGATGGAGATTATCTCGAGAAGTGATGGTGTTTGATTTAAGTGAAGTGGTTGAAACCTTCCAATCATTACTCTGTCATTGGTATCGCAAGAATTGAGCAAACTAGCAGCATTTTTTGACAAGAAGGAAAGATGAGAAAGAGATGGTGCTTTCAAAGTCCAAGCATAGTCAATCGTTTTATTTCTATCCGAATCCCATGGCTTTGGTCGAACTGTTTTCAGTTTCCTTTTTATTATATGTGAATCAGGAGGGATATTTTCTTTATCATCAGAGTATGGTTCGAATGTTGAGAGAAATGAGGTATTACGGTCTTCATTCATATTCAGAGCGTTCAGTGAAAAGTTGGAACTGAAAAGAGAGTAAAAAAATATGTAACAGATGGTTGGAATTTTGAAAAATATTTGAAAAGAATAAACTAACTAGATATTTATAAAATAAACACATAATCAAAACCAAAAATAATTTTTCTGATGCGTTATGGTGAAACTATTTGATCTTTTATTAATATGTTGGAACTGAAAAGAGGGTAAAAAATATGTAACAGATGGTTGGAATTTGAAAAATATTTGAAAAGAATAAACTAACTAGATATTTATAAAATAAACACATGATCAAAACCAAAATAATTTTTCTGATGCGTTATGGTGAAACTATTTGATCTTTTATTAATAAGAACAAAATATTAAAACATAAAATTAACTTTCTGAAGTATTATAGCAAATCTAGTTGAAGTTTTCTATCAATATATGTTAAAGAATTATTTAGTGATTCTCACCTTATTGACTGAAAGTCTTTCTATAGTTTCAAGTAAATGTAGTAGTTGGTGTGTAGATGTTGCTTCCTTGCTAGCTATTGTAGAACTGGATGCTTTCTGTGTGAAAACACTGGTTCTTAAATAGCTAAAGCTGTACTAATTAACCCTATGAAACCTTCTTTATAATATATCTATGACTCAGCAGTTTTTTCACGCGATATTCCCGCGAAAGCTTTGGTTTTTATTCGCGTGAAAATTATTTTTTTTTACTCCCGCGAAAGCAACGGTTTTATCCCTATTGAAATAATTGTTTTATTCCCGCGAAAGCATTGGTTTCTATCCGCGTGGAAATAAAATGTTCATTCCCGCAAAAGCAACGGTTTCTATTCGCGTGAAAATAAACTATTTATTCCCGCGAAAACATTGGTTTGTATTCGCGTGAAAATAAAATATTTATTCCCGCGAAAGCAACGGTTTCCATTCGCGTGAAAATAAAATATTGATTCCCGCGAAAGCATTGGTTTGTATTCGCGGGAAAATAAAATTTCTATTCCCGCGAAAGCAACGGTTTCCATTCGTGTGAAAATAAATTATCTATTCCCGCGAAAACATTGGTTTGTATTCGCGTGAAAATAAAATAGTTATTCCCGCGAAAGCAATGGTTTCCATTCGCGTGAAAATAAAGTGTTTATTCCTGTGAAAGCATTGTTTTGTATTCGCGTGAAAATAAAATTTGTATTCCCGCGAAAGCAACGGTTTCCATTCGTGTGAAAATAAATTATTTATTCCCGCGAAAACATTGGTTTGTATTCGCGTGAAAATAATTTTGTTATTCCCGCGAAAGCAACGGTTTCCATTCATGTGAAAATAATGCTGATTCATAGCAGTGCAACTTAAGCT
Organism: Cryptosula pallasiana; assembly: GCA_945261195.1. NCBI lineage: Eukaryota > Metazoa > Bryozoa > Gymnolaemata > Cheilostomatida > Cryptosulidae > Cryptosula > Cryptosula pallasiana. The sequence goes on along the minus strand of OX183134.1, from coordinate 37,449,535 downwards.
ATATAAGAAGCACTGTTTTCATACAGAAAGCATTCACTTCATCGTTAGTAACTGAAGAAAGAAGATCTACTACATCATCATCTACTACAGCCCTCCTTCTTCATCATTTGAGTTACATAGGAAACAGCTGAAGTTCAAACAACTATGTATATAATTCATCTAATTCAAAGAAAAACAAGTCTTCATTTGTGATGTAAGTATTTATATTTCGTTTTAATTGTAATCAATTTAAGCGTGAAGACATTTTCTGAACAAAAAACAAGATTATTCACTATTTAAGATATCAAAAAATGCTGTATGTAAGTTTTAATTATGTTTATTCTTATTATTTCAGGACTTCAAAATGAAAAAAGTACTCCTTCTTCATCCGAATTTTATAGAAAGCAGCTCTCAAGTTCAAACTACTAGGAATATCATTCATTTTAATTCAAAAGAAAGACAAGTCTTCATTTCTGATGTAAGTATTTACATTCTATTACAATAGTAATCAATTCAAGTATATTGAAAAAAAATTGAAACCTTAGTCTTTTTTTATTTTTTTGCTATAAAGCATTATCATTTTTTTTTTTAGAATAACAACGAACTAGATCAAAAGGAAAGAACTTTCCAACAAAACTTCAACTTGAGTAATAACTGAAGCTACTACTTGTATTATATATAAATAATGTGTCGAGTAACAAACAACAGATATGTAGCAAACACTATTTATAATGAAAAAAAAGAAATGCGAAAAACTCGGAATTGCTTTGAAAATACTAAAGACTGCACCGAATGGATAGATGATAGTTTACTCGTTACTTCGTCGTTGTTTTTACAACGAAATTTTCCTGATACCACTGCAATCACTTATGTCGTCGCAACTTATCCGGATAATCACTGTAGTCTTTTGTCATTAAAATTACAAAAAACTATTGCGCAACTTTCCCCAGCGGACTTTTTCAAGTTCATTTGCAATGAACTCTCTTTTTATGAAAGAGAGACTTTAATGCTTGATGAAAGTTATCGAAGAAAATCATTTCTTACAAATTGGAGACGAGTAGGTAAACATTGTGGTGAAAACATGGCTGCAGCTGGTTTCTATAACCTTGAAAAAGACAACGCTGTTCGATGTGTTTTTTGCCAAGGGGTATTACTAAACTGGAAGGATGAAGATGAACATCCGATGAAAGAAAACGCTAAAAGTTTTCCGTTTTGTCGATTTGTTAGAGGATTTAACACTCACAATCGTCTGTATAGACCTAGGAAACTACTTGCAGATGAAATGAAAAACATCTCAATTGTCAAAAGTTATATGATGGAAGAACAAAAGACCAGAAGAGGAGATTTAACTGCAGAAGTATTACCTCTAGGTATATCAATTGATCGTGCTGATACACCACGTTTTGCTACTGAAACATCTAGAGAAGACAGTTTCAAGCAATGGAAGGGTAAAGTCTCCATGAAACTCCTTTCCAATGCAGGTTTCTACTATACTAAGTTCGGAGATAGTGTAAAATGCTTCTTTTGCTCAGGTGAACTTAACGAATGGGAAGAGAGTGATCTACCGTGGGAGGAACACTGTCGATGGTTCCCAGACTGTTATTTTTTACTCGGGAGTAAAGGTGAAGAGTATGTTGAGGATGTTTACATGCGAACGGAAAAAGGCAAAAGGTGTAAGCGACGGGTTGAAAAATATCGAGAAAAAGTAAAACAAATAACGCACAACAATGACACCGAAGAAATGAAACTTATTTGCAAAAAACTAGGATACAGTCAAAACGATATCGAACAAGTTTTAGTGTTAAATGGAAAACCTTTTGAGCGAATAGGTTTTATGATTGAAGCCTTACATATTTTTGAAAATGATTTTACAACTGTTGAGAATTCGTCAACACTGTTAAAAAATGATGCTAAATCAATTGATTCGTTAAAAAAAGATAAAGATCAGACTAAGCAAAGCAAACTCGCTCAATGTGTGTCTGAGACGCATGAAAAAAAGTAATTGCAAATCATATCTCTCTTCCATGTGGTCATCTCATTTACTGTAGTGAGTGTAAGGAAAAAGCACTTACTGAATGCTCATCAGAAGTAAAACCTTGCCCAATCGATGGTTGTCAGGTTGAAATTAAAGCATTTATGAAGATCTACATGAGCTAGCATAACAATTAACCTCAAAAAAAAGAAAAAGTAATGAATGATTAAATAGGTGTTTCAATTTGAAAACGTATCATTCGCGTTTTGTAATTTAACGGAATAACAACAAATATGTTACGTGTTGAAGACTTTGCTCACCAAGAAGCTTCCGATGCTAGAGGACCTAAGACTTTTTTGGCTGAGGTTTCTGATGAAATGTTGAGGATTTATTTTACGGAGGAATGTGTATACTGTGTACTAGGAGAAAGTTTTTACAAGCAAGCAACCAATCTATCGCTACTAAACTGTTACTGTTCACACGTTGATGACGAATGTATCACTTGTAAAAGATATGCTGAAATGGTTGAAGGTGCTACACCTACCAAAAAAGAATTGGGTGATGCTATCGACTGGATTGATAGAAGACAAGTTTTGAAAAATGCTAAAATGGGTTTTTTGGTGCATGATGAATGGATTAATGCTTTTTTGGATTTTTCCACTGATGATTTGAAGTCTCCCTTTTTGTTAACAAATTTGAGAGCACGATTAAATCCCTACCTATTACCTACTAGTCAGAGCAAACTGGCTTATCAACGACTAAAGGATAAATTACTTGCGATAGCGGAAGGATATCCATACGCTCACACTCTTGATGAAAAAGAAGACTCAGTCAACCCGATAATAACTATTGATTCGACAAATATATCTGAAGACTCATAAAAGAACTGCTACAAAAAAAGTTGCTTCATTTATCTCTGAACAACAGCAGAAACATGAGTGGAAAAACTCAAGGATTCAAGTCAATTGGTACATTGGCTGATTTTGTTCCTAAGTTCATAAGGACTCATTTTGAACACATTCCTTTAGAGCGTTCGAATCCTCTTTTTGTTCAACTCATCACCGAAGAAGTATTTTATTTTGTGTTAGGATTCAATCTAGTTCGTAAATCAATACAAAGCATGCTTTTGAGCTGTAATTGTATTTCAAGAGCAAATCCTCTCGAATGCTTAAACTGTTCTAGGAGCTTTGATCCAAAAGTATGCTGTCCGCAAGCCAAGTTGATAGATTTTGAAGATCTCAAAAGAGCGATCGAACTGATTGATATAAAGCAATGTTTGAAAGATGCTGAACTGGGTGATTTGATAGATATTTCGATTTTAAGAGGTTTGACTTCATTTCGCTGGACAGAAACACATGTTCTTTTGTCTCAATCTCGATTGGAACCATACTTACATTTTGGTAACCACTTTGATGAGATTGTTTCACATCTTCAAAATTGGTTGAGAGAGCTGAACAAGCCGCTAGCCACTTACGTATAAATAGAAAAAACATCAAGAAAGAAAGTATTCAACTTTCAACACTGAAAGCGAAAACATTTTAAAAAATGAGCTGCGTATTTATCTTGCTACTGGCACTAACATTTCCCAATGTTAGTGGAGTATTCTATACCAACGAAATTGATGAATGTATAGCCGGAGCTATGGATAAAAATGATGTCTTGGTTTTTTCACCTTTCGAAAGGACTATACGATATAAAGATGAAAATGGAAAAAACTGTGTGCGACTCTACCCTCCTGACTTATTATATTGTGGTTTTTTCATCCCTCAAAGCGCTTCTTGGATCTGCAAGGACACAACTTCTACAGATTCTGTGCCTTGTGATACTACAACAAAATACGTTTTGAATCAAGCGGAATGTGAAATGGGTATTACAAATAATACGGAAGGACTTACTCAAAATACAAAAGTATATCGAAATGGGGGTTTATGTGCATTTCAATACAACAGCAGACGTGTGATCTGTCCAATAAGAAGACAGTTTGAGACATTCAAATTTGCATGCATGCAATGCGCTCATTCCGATCATTCGATCAACAAGGAGCCTACAGATACCCTGACCTGCAATACACCAACAAAATACACTCTGAATCAGGAGGAATGCGCAATAGGGGTTAAAAATAATACGGAAGGTCTTACTCAAAATACAAAACTATTTTGGAATGATGAATTATGTGTATTTGAATACAACACCTCACGTTTGATTTGTCCACCAACAGAAGAGTTTGAGACAACCAACTTTGCATGTGTGGAATGCAATCGTTTGACCAACGAGGAGCCAAAAATAGCTACTATCATCACTAACATCAATGGTATTGAAGGTGTAAATTTGTCATTTTCGAGTTTTGAGAGTTTGAAGTCTGTTCAAAACAAGATTATCATCAGTATCACATGTCAAGGAGATACCAAAGACAAATGCAATCCCAAGGTTATATATATAGAGCTTTAGTTGAAGCATATTAACCAAAGACCACCGAAATTCAAGACAGTTAACTCTAGATGATGAAAGCATAAACTAGGTTAAAAGTCTCTCTCTCTGAATAAAAAAATGAGATATCGCATCTATCTCCTATTATTCCCAATCCTAAGCGGTTATTGTCTTGTAACAGAGATTAAACCATTCACTTTATCTCATAGAGCGTCTGGATGTTTTCGGGGAATTCTTAATATGGAAGCGGTTGATTCAGTAACTCGTATTTTAAGAAAAAACTTAAAATATCGTATGCTTAGACTCACATGTTTCATGGAACCTACTCTCCGACGTAGAAGCTGTGACACTTATGATATGTGGCCTCAACACTACTTTGTTTGCAAAACTGATGAAGCTTTAAATTACATCCGTTTATATGATGAGGGAATACTACCTACGATTCGAAGAATAACTTCAATAATCACCATAACTCCGCAGACAACGACAACAAAAACTACAAACAAGCCAGTAGTTCCAGCTTTATCACCATCAATTCCATCTCTTCCACAAGCTCTGGGTTTAGTCGATTTAATTTTGGAACAGCCAAGCCCTACAAACTCTACTATATACAATTCTGAAGAAATCGAAACTACTACTGATTGTGTGTGTGATAGATACATCATATGCGAAAACAATTCAGTATCAATTACAAATTCAACACCGTCGATTTATAGAGTTTTTATTTATAATGATTTGGAGGGTTTTTCAAAACTTTCTCTGTCTATATCGGAAAATAGTAAACTTAAGCTTGAAGAAAATCTTCTCATCATCATTGAACCTGAATGTGATGATATTTCTTGTAAAGTCATCAAATACTTTACAAATTAAAAAGTTTTTATAGACTTTAACTCTATATATTCAACTTATTACACTCTATTATGATATCTATTTTATTACATTCTCCTTTTTTGTAAATTTGTACAATTAGATGAAATTTAACCATTTAGAGAATGATTTCTTTTTGCAAAAAATTAATGAAAATTGAATGGAATGAAAAAATATTTCACCAAATACCTCTTTTTTGTCAAAGAAAGGTGTAGAATAAAGAGCTCACTCAAAAATTGATTTCAATACAATGGACTACTGAATTATTATATCATTTTCAATCAGATATATGTAGATACATACAAACGGATGAAAATCTATCATCATCCACTTTTTCATTTGAAATGATATTGGAACTATTTCAAGCTCACAATATTTAACATGTTCTCTTTATGTATCCCTACTTATTATACAATAAATGTATATATTCACATATTGTTTCATTTTTAATCATTGGATTTATTCAGTGTAGATGTATCTGTAGAATTATCAAAACTTAAATGTCATACATTCAAAATCTATATGCCATATAAGTTCAAAATAAGTAAAAAAAAATAATCAAAAACTCAAATGCCACTTAAATGCCACTCAAATGCCACTCGAATGCCCCTCAAATGAAATACAATAAAATACGATATAAACTCGGCGAATTCATTCAACGTCGTAACCCATTGCCTAAACCCCAAGGTGTAATCCTCAAAAAAACACTTGGTAGGGAGATCTGCTCATATATTACTACTAGCAGCACAATTTACTTAAATGTAAGCAACCCTTATTAGTACATTTTTTAACTGCCAGGTTTCAACCAATTCATAAAAAAATTGATGAAAACTCATTGAATTATCTCAACTTTAAACTTATTATTTATTTCATTTCTTTAAACTACTCCTTAGAACTTAATTTTTTAGCAAACCATCAAACAGTGGGAGTATTGTACATTAAGCAAACCGATGAGCAAACAAGAGCGCAAATTCACTCTCTTAAATAGTTGTTTTTTGTTTTTGTTATTACCACAATATGGGCACTAAGTATGGTCCTGATCTCAAATATTATGAAATTGTATTTCAATATAAATGACATTTGCACTTTTGAAAATTTTATTCTTTCCTGTCAGCACTTTCAGATTCACTAAAGTTTTGTTTAAAAGACTACGGTGGTTAATGTATTTAAATAGCATGCTATAATGAGTATTGAGGCAAAGTAATTTCTTTTGAATTGAGTTTCAGTTGTAATGTTTGATTTGCACTTTAATATTATCGTTTTATATTTACAGAAAATGTGAATGATTGGGTAGAACAACAACGCCAGCTGCAACAGCAAGCTGCTGAAGCTGAAAAAGACTCTGATGGTGTTTTGGCTAAAGTGATATCATCATTAAAAATGTAAGCACTTTTACCTATTGCAGTAATTATTTTGATGAATTTCCAAAAGAAAAAACCAGTTTTCTATAGGTTTTCTATTTGAATGCTCAGAGTCAAAACACAATTGCAAACCTGTCTTTCTTGGTTCATGGACTTCTTTTCTTATGCGGAGTGTATCTATTGTTTAGTGTCCACCCTTTTATTTATAGAAAGGCAGTGTTGCAAAACTTTTAACTCAAATCCAAAGTGTTTTTATTTGGGTTCAGTTTCAAAACTTTATTTTTCGAGTTGATAGGATAATTGTTCATTGGTCTCATAAAAACATTTCAGCAATATTTTCCAGTATTTTTTTTATAGCTAGTTGTAATCAAGCATGGTTTGTTTTGTTGTTAAATAGATGTTTACTCACAGATTTTTAGGGTTTTCGGAATTCTTGCTGCTCCACAGAGAACAACAGAATAAGTTCAGTAAAAAAACAAAAATTGGTCAACATATTGCACATTGTTCTACTGCATGCAGCATTTCTTTTTCTTATCACGTCCCAAAATGAAGTGTTAACATTTAGTTGACCCGCAAAAACAACATAGTTTGACTAAAAACAAATAATATTGTTTTTAGATTTTTTTTATTGGTCATTATTATTTGTCACACTAGCTCCTATTGAAAGCACTTTAATGGTAGCAATGATCGTTATCATAATAATAATAAAAAGAGTATTCGCGACACAAGTTCGCCAAACATATTGCTATAAAAATAATCAGATCAAGAATGAATCTGATCAATGAATTAATTTTTTTTCTGACATGCAGTTCAACAAAACATAGCTCACTAAATAAAAAAAAATTGTTAATGAGCATTTATTTAGATGTTTTTTAGTTCAAAAATAAAACTGAACACAAAATAAATCATAACGAGACAATCTAGTTTGCTCATTTCCATAAACCAGTCTTATATCCTTGAAATATTGCAAAATAATTACGATTATTCGAAACCTGTTAAACGAAAAGGGCGACTTCACAAACTGTTTAGGTTTTTAGTGATGCAATTTTATTTTGTTCTGGATCACTTTTAAGTTAAGAGTTATCTTCTTTATGATTTGTTCAGTAGTCTATAACAATTTATTGAAGAATTATGATGTTCTAAGTTAGTGTTTCGTTCCAGACGAGGCGTATCGAATTACGAATGCCCATTAAATTTTGGCTTTTGTTGGACGAACACCTCCTGAATACTCTAAATATGAGTAATAATAATGATAATGGCGATGACGGCCATTGCGATGGCGATGACACTGGCAAATGGCAATGACAATAACAATAATAGTAACAATAATGATAAATATAATAATTATGGTTATGATGAATGTTATCAGCCCAAAAAAATAATTACACTTTGATATCATAATGTGAAGGAAGCGATCGACAACAACATGGCACGGAACTTCCGGCCCACTAGGCTACAAACGGTCTGTAAAAAGATGCTAAGTTGACAATCTTCCTACAATCAAAATAAAATTTAATTGTTATATATATTTATATACATACTTTTAGCAATTATATACTTTATTATTACCTTGTATGTCTACATATCTTTTGCCTGGGATTATATTGATGTTCTCACACTGGGCACGACTTAATCCTTGACAGTATAAATACTGGCACAACATCTTTAGTAGCCAGAGTTGTTTTGACTATATTTATGATAAGATTAAGTTTTTGGAACAAATACGCCATTCAGATACCTCTCAACCTCTCTCTTTCTCTGTACTAGATAAGCAGATATAGCTGTGGAGTCAATGGGGTCCCGGCAAATTTTTGTGCGGTGCTATTATTAAAAAAACCGGAAGCCTGCTTTCCACCAGCAATACTATTAAAACAAAAGCCACTTCGTTTTAACAATTACTAAAGAAACATTTTTTTTCACGGTAGCTGATAAGCTTGGGTCATATAATACTGATGATGCGTCATCAACATAAATTGTAAAACTACAACAGCACTATAAAAACAAACCACAGTAATCGTTCAAGGGCGCGCTTTCATTCGTTTACGTTGGCAAGCTCAATTAAACTCAAAATACGAAACTATGGTTCTACCTGTGAACATGATATTTAATTATTTTTTTTAACTGAATAAACCAATTTTTTTTCAAAAAATAACTTCTAAAAGCTTTATTGATTCTTTGAGCTTTTCTCAACAGCATCCTTTTTGTCATATTATATGCTCAAGTTTCCTCACATCGGAATAATAGTCAAGCAAGTCGTGATTCTAATGATAAGTTCAACGATTGACTAAGCTACTTCCGGTTGCATCGCTGAAGTGAAACTACTCTGCCAGGACCCCATTATTCAGCCAATTGAATAAGCACAAAAGAGTCAACTTTGCAGCAGTGGAGTAGGCAGTGGAGGCAACCTCTTCCAGCTTGTCCAGCGGCAGACAAAGACGATCAGCAGTCAGCATAAATGGACTTATATTCACTCTCTGATCTGAAATTTTTCAGATGTTTACAAAAGTTCCATTACTAAAAATTTTAATCCCTTTTAGTTATATAACTTTTACTGAAGTTTGCTGAAATTTTTCTAAAGTTTATCGGTCTCTATTTATCGTTTCAACACTATTAAACCAATAAAGAATCAAGTGTAATAATTTTTGGCTGATATCAAGCATGTATCTATGTAAACAATTCCAAATCGGCCTGCAATTTGAGACATTATTTAATACAAAACAAATTTTTCGTGTTTTGGTTCCAAAGCATACAGTAAAAAAATAAATGCCTATTTTTACTTTGAGCATATTTAGAGTATCTTCGGGGTGATTAGGTCAAGCTAGTAATATCCATATTTATGTTATAGAAGAAATTTCTATTTACAAATCAGAAATTTTGTAGATCACAGTCTTTAGCTAACAGTTCAGCTGTTTAGCTACTTTTTCTAGAATGAAACAGAGTAATTTTAGAATAATTTAGCGTTAACTGGCTTATGTCAGAATGTACTTTGAAAGCACATGTGGTTTAGCAGTTAAAGTGCTTGCAATTCAATCCAAGATCTGGGGTTCAATTCTCAGCATGGTTACATGTGAGCAAGGTACTTGGCATTAATGCTCTGCCTGGTTAGATATGGGCATAAAATAATGTGGTCCCTAGCTTGATTGCACTCTCCATAATAACTATGGAGTCATGCTAGTAAAAGATCCCCTCTGCCTTTTCGAAAGAATAGCCAGTTTAATGGCCTGCATGGGTATAGGGTGCTGCTTACAGAATCTACTAGCTCATGAGACTCATCTTTAGGGTTGCCCTTGAGTCAAAAATAAGCAAGCTACTACTAATCGGTTGTATAGAATTTCACTGGGACATGTTCCATAGAACTTTATGAAGTTATGTGATAGCTGGTTAGAGATAGAGCTGTATGGATTGTTTTATTATTAAACCAGTGACGTCTGAGGGTTATTTTAGGGAATCTCCATTGCAACTACGACTAGAAATGCTGTGGAAAGAGTTCATAGAACAGACAAACAAGAGCATCAAAAACCTTCTTGGTGTTCAGCATCTGAGCTATATTCTGCGACAATTGAAAGGTAAGCCTGAAGTTTTGTCCTACCCAGGTTTCAATTATAAGAGCCTGACTGGTTAATAACTGCTTATATAAAAAAGTTTATGAGTGCAACAAAGTTCTTTAAAACTCTTTGAACTGCATCCGCTTCGACCAATAAACTACCTCAGGAATCACCCGCTTTTTGCAAAAAAGTTTAATTTTCAAAATTTTATTAAAATTCACCTATAGATGATATGGTAATAACTTTATGCTCATATGAATCAGCATTTTCTTTTCTCTTAGGAGAATTAATATCATATTGATCCCACCAGTCTAAATTATTTTTATTATTTTTTTAGTTCGGAGACCATTTTTTAGTAATGACCTCAACAGATCAACCAGTTACAAAAAAAATAACACACTAAACGTGAAACTGATTGCACAGCTGAAAAGAGGACAAAGTTTTGATAAGACTAGCCAAATTTGAAGCAAAAATATGCAAGAAAAGTGTTAGAACACTGCAACAACAATTGGACACTTGTTGCACAAATGACCGAAAATTTCGGAAATTTTTTTTTCTGAAAATAATTATTATTTTTATTACAGGCAAAAATAAAGCTCTCATTAGTGCACGAATGAACCAGAAACATTTAGAGCTACATTTTGATGTAAAGTACAACATCAGTCAACAACTTTACAAAAATAATAAAAAAATATTAAAATTAATTATTTATTATCAATGCCGTATTTAAATAATTAATTACTAGCTTACTAATCTTCAATTCCACTATCAGAGAGCTCAAACAATCTAACATAATAATAAACTAACTAAATCAGAAGAAGAAAACAATGTGCTTGCTCCTTTCCAAAAAAGATTTGCCCATTATTATCAAAAAAATTCGAAATTTAAAACAGGGAGTGATGGGTTAAGGATATTTGGAACTGTTTCCGTTTAGATTGTTGTACAGTCTTCAAACAAAAACCAGAAAGTAGGCAATTGTCTGCTCTACACGATGGTATAAAAAATATTCCTGTGAGTCTACACAAACGTTTGCAAAACGTTCCGAAAACCGGACGAACATAATCACGAGCATTGCTCGTGAAGGATGAAGTGGACAGATAACTCCGCAACGAGCATTGCTCTACGTGGAATGACTAAGAGCAGCTGAACATCCCTAGAGCATCCCTAAAGCATCCCTAGAGCAGCTGAATGCAAAAAAATTTTGTTAAAGTTTTTCTCTCAATCTTTGGTTCAGTGTTCAACAAGTGAAAATTTTGTTACTGTATTTATCATTTTACAGACCTTTGCAGTATCAGTTGGTAAGGTGATTGCTTTTTTTGGTTACAGACATGAATAAAACATGCAAGGAACCTCGGCAATTACCATGGTGGCTGGAAAGAGGAAAACCAGTTCTTATTGGAATCCCTGGCAGTGAGTGATCTTGTTTTTCATGGATCAAAATTATTATCGATGTAAAGCAGTTTTTTTGTGCATTTACTCATAAATCTGTCGATAGTGCTTGCAGCAAAGTTTATTTACATATATAACACTTTCATAGGAGCTTAAGACAAGTCCGATTAGTTTGTTACATACTTCCAATTTGCCTTACTTTTTTCATAAGGCCAAATCTACAAAATGGCTCTGACAATCTACGAAGCTGATTCTTCATCAGGAAGCCCAACAAGAAATGAGGTCCTTGTGTGCACAAAAGAAACGAGAAAAGATGAGGTAAACTATTTTTTTGTGTGTTTTGGTTAGTCCTAGCCACCTCTTGGCAATGGTGGTTGGTTTAAACGCAATTTAGCTGCTCTGTGATGTTGCTGATTATTTATGGTGTAAAAATATAATTGCATTCACTAAAAAAAATTGGCCAAATAGCTTTTGTCCTCCACATTTTCAGCTGTCTAATGATATTAGCTTTTAAAAGCTAACATTTGCTTTTTTAAAAAAAAGCTATAACACAGGTGGTTAAAAAAGCAGCTGTGGCACAGCACTTTCAAGTCCATGAATTTTGTTATTTCAGTAAATTTCTTACAGCTTTAAACTCCAATAACATTTAAGTCTGTAATCCATGTGGTAATAAGCAAGTTGGTAGAAAAAATTCTGGAAACTCTGAAGCTTCACCGGTAAGAAAAACTTTCAAACCTACCAACTTTGTTGTACAATATTAGGCGTATGTGTCGGAATTTTTCATGGCTTATTACTGTTTATCGATGTAACACGTGAGGTATCTTTGTTTAGTATGGGCAAGAATAGAAGTCAATTTGAGTTGTAACATATGTTCACTTTAGCCAGATTATGTAAAGCTTAGTTTCTTTTAAATATAGGTGACGCTCTTTCTCAATAGAGCTCTCAATGACCTCTCTTCGTTCTACTGCATGCTGAACTGTCACCTACTGAAATATGAGGTGTGTCATATTATCGAGACGAGACTGAGCAACTTAGCTGATCAAACAATCAAGACTTACGGGCTCGCATTCATTTACGCCGAGGAAGTGAAAGATGCGAGGATCAAAGCTTACTTGGACAAGCACTTGGCCAAAAACTGTGAACTGCAAAAGGATGAAAAGCTCAAAGATTACGTGCAGCAGATGCTACACGTTTCTAAGTCAAGCGGAAACACTGCTTGTTGTGTTGATCCTGATAGGTAAGGCTGGAGAGTTTAAAAAGCCTGATTTCATTTCATCAGCCACTACTTATTTATCGTTATTAAAGACTAGATTAGAGTTATGTATGTTTGTTTTCTTTTAATGCACCCTATCAATCAATAAACCGAGGAACTCTTCAACAAAACTTTGAAACAATTCATTTATGTCAAACTAGCATAGAACTTATGAATTTTTTATTTGTAAATTTTGAACTTTAATAGGTTCCGTTTATTCAAATTTTTTATTCGTTTGAGATTTACATCCAACTTTTTTTGTTTTATTAGACTCAATTGATTTTGCAAAATATTTTCACTTTATGGTTCATAACCAGATCATAACTTGATGTTTTACCTTGTAAACAATTTTTGATCAACTGTTAACTTTTGCTCACATAATTTTAGGTCCTTTGCTCGTCTAATCCGCTCCTCACGAGCTGGAACTGGCAAGTCATTGCAGAAAAAGAATCTTTGCCGACAGCTTAGACGCAACCATGGCATCCCAGGATATGACATCACCATATGCCTTCACAAGGTAGTTGACACTGATAGCATCATAAATAGGCTGACTGCTGAGCTTGGACATGATGGTTCGAAGGATGGAAAAAATTTCCACACAATTCATCTGGACATCGCCCATGAGGTAACTGAGTTGTGCAGTAATTTACTGTATTTTGCTATTTTTTTAGCAGTAATAACTTTTCGGTCAATCCATCAATTACTAAAAAAAAAGCTGCTAGCTCAAGAGTTCTTGAATTAAAAATTAAATTGTTTGCTTATGCCGCATATATTCAATAAGCCATTACTCTATACACTGATTTCTAATTAAAATAAGTTTATTTCTGGTGAGTTTTGTTTCGATATGCAGTCTAAATGATATGAACTAATTTTGGTCGCTGACAGGTTGAGACAGGAGTAGATGAGCTGTTGTTCAATCTCATTATACTGAAGAGTCTGGTGAACAGTGAAGGAGTTGTCTGGCAGGCTAAAAAAACCCAGTATTACATCATTGAGTGCATGCCTTTCACTGACGAGGTTAGTTGAAACAAACCAGGTATGATTTTTTACACAAGTTGCTATTAAGAATATTCGCGACCTGTTCGTCAAGCAAAGTACAACAAATAATAAACATTCGTAATTCAATAAATGGCGAATGGAACGGAACATGAGTTTAGAACATCATAATTATTAACATTAGTGAGTTTACCAACACTTGATATGTCATTATATTATACAGAAAGGGACCTGTGTTCATCAAGTGATAGATTTCTGTCCAACGATAGAATGTGTTACACCTCTTCAAGTGTACTTGAATCATCAACAAAATATCCGAGGTATTTTGAAGACTAATACTGATGTTGTAAAGCCTACTGTTTGATGGAGACTAGTTGCAGAGGTTTTTGTTTGTGTTTGGTACAGGTAACTTCATTGGGTTTGATGAAGCAACTCTCCAAGAAGAAGGCTGGCAGTTGGTTCTCAAACATCTCAGCTGCTATGAGACAGGCGACATGAGATATGCTGTTGAAAAGATGCGAAAAATTGTTGATTCTCAGAAGGCTGTAAAGCTTCTTATTGAGTAAGTAGTGGAGGAAGTTTTATCACAAAGAAAAATCTAAACAGCTTTGTGTTAGCAAATAAAAGAATCTTCTTCTAGTAATGAAACAAAAATATATATATATGTATATCAAGTGTTATCTCAATCAAATTGGGGCAATGCTTGATCATAATATCTCACTTGATGAAAACTTTCTATGAATTACTGAAAGCGCAACTCTTCAAATTTAGTTTATTTTGGAGCTTTAACTGTACTATTAGTATTGCAGTGGGTTTTTGTCTACCACTATGGACACAACAATACCCCAACCAGCAAGCACACCTTTCTCTCACGGGACACATACCAACACCTTCTCCACAAGGTCACTTCACTTTAATCTTCACCACGCACACTAACAACCAATATTGAGTCTGCGACTCCAACTGACCAGATAGAGACTTGGCATAGCTAACTTTATTACGAAACAAATCTATTTAGTATATATTTAATATATATATTCTACTACTTATAGTAAATATGTATTTAATATATATATATGTTTAATATACATAGTAGTAATAAACAATTCAAAAGACTTTTACCAAAATATGGCAGGGTTATTCTTTATGTACAAAAGCAACAGGAACTCGACTTCCCTTATTAGGATGAGCCAACTACATACAAGAATGTACAAAATACACAAATAATACTGTAGTGGGTTAGCAGGTAGTTATGGGTAGTAGTTAACGATTAAGACACAGGGATGTAGCCAACAGGGGAGGGGGCAAATGCAACTTGTCACCAAAATCCGCTACAGTATGTTTTGATGACTAAAATGCTATTGTTATTGTCTACTGCTGTACAGATCGTTCTTTCCTAAGAATGGCATGCTGATTCAATCATCTCAATGTTTTCCGCTAACTAGAAAGTATTCATAGCTAGAAAAGTAAATAAATTTGATACAGCTGCTAAATTTTCTGTTCGGCTTGCTATGGTATTAGAGAGACTTTGTCCATTTTGGCGCAACTAGTTTGTGAGATAATGCAGCAAGAATATTATTTTTCAGTCATTGTGGCCTGCAAGATCCGACTTGGGCAGAATTACGACACTACGTTCACTTTCTGAGCTCTCAGCTACAAAAAGCAATCAAGTCCCCTTTCTGCACACCATTATTTGCTGAGGACTTGCCCAAATTTAAAGAATTTGTGGTAGAGTTTATGCTCAAGATGGCTAAGGTTAGTAATATTTTTTAAATTATTATCTCCCTGAAGTCATTCAGTTTAGTGTTTAATTTCCTCAAATGCACATTTATGATACATCTTTTCATCAGCTATCAAAAACTCGTCCACCTTTCATGTTAAATGTTCATTAAAGATTAAATCAAATCTCTGCATTGAGTATAATTGACCTATAAGCAGCTTGTTGTTTTGCAAATGTCAATTTCAAATAGAAATATATTGCAAAAAACAAAAAAGTGTATTATAACTAAATAAAACCTAGGTGATTCCTATATTCCCAAGGTAATTTATTTAATATGCGGAAATACTAGCGTTTTAATGGTAGACTGCTTAATTCACCTTATGCGTTCTTCCCTAAAGAACTACAGAGTTTATTTGTATAAATTGATCAGGAACTTTGTCTTTAGAAAATCAATTTTATGGAAAACTAAAACTAACTGAGGAAAGCTTTGCAAAACTACTTTTGTATCGTCAAAATAGTTTCACCATAGATAATGTGCTTAGTAGTGGACTAAGTTTCTATTCAGCTAAATTTTATTTAAATTTTAAGTACAAAGACTGGCCTAGTATGGGATCTCAAACTACGATCAAATAAAGCCGAGGCTGCATCTGGAGAACTTTCCATCTCCGAAACTCAAATTTTAGAAATTCGTTGACAACTGCCACTTAGCTCAAACCTCTACCCATTTAGCAGTGACTAAAGTCTGTTAAAAAACTGTTCTAGGAAGTAAATAATAATGAGTTGTATTTCAACATCTTGGCTCAAATCGTGTTTTCATGGGTATAAAGGCAGTTTTTAATTACTAAAGAAATTCATTTCTGTAAAATTAATATACGTGGTCATAAAGCACAGGTATTTTATTGAAGCCTGCTAGCATCGAACATTTTCCTATTCACCTTCTAAATATTGAATATTGATGTATTTGATTGTCCTCTAGGCCCACTTAGTCTTGAAATGGAAGTTTACAATTATCTCTCTTTCAGAAATTCTCACCAGTTTTTACACTGTACAAAAGCGATGTATTCTTCAAAGTGGAAGTAGTTCTTTATCTCTTACAACATTTGGGCTAATCAGATCTCGCTATTTTGTTTTATTATTATATCATTCTATCAATTTGTTGTTATTTATAATTATTTTCGTTATTCCACACAATAAGAGTATTTACGATGAGTTTGTCAAACAAAGGACAAAAAATGATAGGCGTTCCTTCATAAGTCAGTACGTCACGTATGTAACGGAACATTAGCTTAGGACATTATACTTATTCAATAAATTTTAAAAGCTTGCCAAGCAATTGCAAAGAAGATAACTACTAATTTTTAAAGTATTCAAAAGAAAGGGAAGGGTTATAGATATGAAGTAGTATACGTGTAATTTATAAAGCTGCTCTTCTTATTTAGTATATCTTCTAAGATTGTGCTTATCTCACGGCGTTTTTGAGGATACAAAACCAGTCTATTAAAATAAACTAATTAGTCTCGCTTATTATAACTTAATTAGTGTTCAATTTCTTTTACAAATTACAAACAATATAAATAAATGCTTGTTGATGTTTTTCTAATTCAGTGATATATATTTTGTTGACCCACGAGCTACAAACCAAATGATTATTTTTTATTAAGTTTATTGTCCATCTGTTTGTTTTTGTTACATTTTGAATGCTCTTATTATCTACTTCATTCCTCACTCATGGTAACAAGCTCAAGGTTCTGTTTTGATAGAAACAGTATAAGATAACCCTTGACATCTTGAGCACCTCACAAAACCTGGAGTTGTCCCTCATTGATATTTCTATTAATTTCATACATGAAATTTTCAATATAAAGAAGCACGATCTTCCTGTAATGTATAAACTAAGTGAAGTGAGAATGGCTAAAGCCACCAAATCCGATTTTACTGTGCAGTATGCAAATTCAAACCAGATGAAAAATAGTACTTGATAGTAAAAAAACACCAGTAAATCTTAGAACCTAATTTTGTGAGATGTCTTCAGAGGGATTCTCTGTTCTTGCTGCAATGGCCTTCAGTAGACCCAAGACTAACTGAATCACTGAGCTTTTAGCGAAGATTATCTAATTTCGCTCATTTCAATTTTTGTACCAGTTCGGTATAATTGATCACGCCAGCAATCCAAAGATGGCATAAACACTACTCAATAACAATTGGAAATTTGAACAAATATGATAAGCTTTCGAAGCGGGTGAATTTTTAGCAAGCTTGTAGATCAGGACTAACTAGGCGTAGAGGGTCATCAAACACATCAATCCGCAGCTTAAAAGCTAAATATTCAGAAAACTAATGAAAAAACTTTCAATGCTTGCATGCTTTAACTAGCTATGCACTCTTGTCAACTACTGTAACTTATTTTTTCAATTCAATTGTTCATGCGGCACATGTTATGTAGGATTTCGCCACCAGATCACTGAAAATAGCTGAGGAGACACCCGGAAGGACAATTCATGAGGTAAGAAAATGAGAATGCTTATATGAGTTTTGTATGTTGGGTGTTTTAGTTTCAAAAGATGAAGACATGTTTCTGAGTATTGTAATAGATTTGCCTCTTCTATTAGCTACACAACGGATTCTCTACCTCTCTCTCTTCCACTTCTTTCTCTCTAGCTCCAACGACGTTAGCAACTCACGAGTCCTCGACTCAAACGTAGTAGAAAGGTGTTTATCAGAATAGATGCTTTATTATTCACAAGTAAAAGGGTACTTAAACTTCAACAACTTTACAACAACTGCCTGCCCAAGGCACAGCAGCTCTATTTATAGAGAAAAAGGTACAACTTCGTTACCTTATTAGGCATGACAAATCATAATACAGAGTACAAGGCAATTGCCAATGGTAATATATAATACATAATCATAACAATAAACAGTCCAATCATGTAGCAAGCACATGGTGTTTTGCCCTGGGCACTTATTGCCGCTCTTTTTGGTAGCTGGTGACTTTCCAGTCCTTATAAGGGTAGACCATATCCTATCCTGTGATCCTGGGAGAAGGAACGCTCCGATTTCGATTCTGATTGTTGCATCGCGTTCAGGAGACCTCAGGCTATCTGAATCAACATAGTTGGATCCCGGGTCGGGGTAGGTTCGGGGTAGGTTCGGGGTCAGTTCGGGATAGCTAATTTTACTATATATAGGGGGATAGGGTTTGGGGACAACTGATATCCATTTTTCAGGGGATTCGGAGAATCTCCGGGGGGGGGGGGGGGTAGAGTTCTGGGGGGGGGATAATGACTTATGACTAAGGTCACCAGGGGTGTAAGGGGGGGGGGGGTTGGGGGGGTTAACACTACTTATCACACAAATCTCCCACATACTCCGCTTCATTAGCGACGAAGTCTCTAATTAAAATATATATATAGACAAGAATAACTGAGGGGTGTGGGAGGATGGAAGAGTTGTCTCTTACTCGTTTTCTCTCTCATTTTTGGGCGGCGACTGGGGAGACAAAGATGGGTTGCCCGGGATGACCTTTTTTAGGGTGGTCCACCTATTCCGAGCCATGGTAGATTCGGAGTCACTCTCTGAGGTTTGGAGTGGCTTGGGGGGGTCTTTGATACATTGACTGTAGCTGCGCTGGGGAAGGGGTGTCAAGCTGGGGATCGTGTTGGTTATTAGTAAGTGGTTGGGGGGTAGGGGAAGAGGGGGAAACTCGTCTAGGGTGAGTAAGGGGGGTGACGATTCATTATGGGTTAGGGCCAGGGGATCGCAAGCAGTAGAAGGTTCCAAAACCCAGTTGTGGTGAGCAGTTAACTCATTATCTTGGCTGCTAGTAGCGACTTCTACTGGGGGGTTGATAGGCAACAGCACCTCTTCTTGGTTACTGGGGGGAGGTTGACACGCAACTAAGCCGGCCTCGAGGAGTAAATCATTATCCTCTGGCTCTAGTTGTAAGGAAGGTTTGTCGTTGCGGGCCGTCATTGTCTGTAGGTGGTGAACCAGCAGCTGCAGCAAGTAAGCGGGTTGCTCGGTAGTGGATTTAGATTGCAGAGGAGCTGCACTTTCTTGACTGTCTGACTCCACATCATCCCGTTCCACTTCTCGGGAGTGGTTACTCATGGCAGTGGGGACAGGAGGGGGTGTTTCAGGGGGGCTCTGTAGCCACGGGGTTTCGAACGTGGGTGTTAAGCTGTTCGGAGTAGGTAGAGCAGGTCTTGGCAATTCTTCTAAGTTGAGGCACGGGGGTGTGGGGTCCTCAGTCTTAGTGGTGAAGGCCGTTAATTCGGCTATCAGTCTCATCTTCTCTTGATATTGTTGTTCGAACAATTGCTCCGACTCACTAGCTACTTGATGGCACCAGGGCTCTCTATAGCGTTGGGGTGGTCCCACGTTACGCCTAGGGCGACCAGTAGGTGCAGGGGCTATGACAGGGGGTGGTGTGACTGGTGGGGGGGCAACTCCCACATTCGGGGTCTGGCTCCTATTTCGGCCAGTTCTTGGCCGATTTGTACGAAACTCGCTGGGGGTGTTGAGGAGGGTCTCTGGTAAGGGTTGCTGTAGGCGAGGGGGTGTACGTTCCTCTAGTAGGGGAAGTGGGGGGAGGGCAATGCTGGGAGAAAGCGTGGTGGGATCGGGAGCTCCAGGAGGGGTAGGGGAATGTCTTGAAGGGGAGGGGGGGGCTTCTTCTCCTGCGGGGGGCTGCGCCACGCATGTTGGGACGGCGAGCTGGCTCCATGGCTGCTGGAGCTTGGCCGTAGGGCTCAAGGCAAGCTTTATAGGGTTTGAGGCGGCTACCATTTTGTACCGAACGTTGTCCATGTCGGTCGATTAAGTAGGTGTGGTTGCTGTAGGCCTCTTGGATGATATAGGGCCCAACGAACTTGGGTTGGAGTTTGGGGCTCTCTCCTTTCCTTCGCCTCTTGTTCTCTAGCCAGACTTCATCTCCTGGTCGAAATAACGATGGCTCCTCTCCGTCGTCTCCCCTAGTCTGCTTTTGTTCCATTCTCAGTGCCTCATGGACATCCTCTAGTCTCTCTTGCAGGGCTCGGGCATATTCGTGCACTGGTACGCACTCTAGCAAAGGGGGGTGGTAGGTCAGTTGGTCAGGGAGGCGCAACTCTCTACCCATCATAAGGAAGTTGGGCGTTTCACCAGTAGTAGAGTGGGGGGTAGCGCGAAAAGCTCTCATGATTTGGGGGAGGACCAGGTCCCATTCTTCAGGGCGTCTCTTCAGGAGGAGAGAACGTAAGGCGTCTCCGAGGACTCTATTATTCCGCTCCACAACTCCATTGGCCTGAGGGTGATAGGGGGTAGTGCGGGTTTTGGCCACCCTCCAAATGGTACAGAGTTCTCGCATCAGGCTGGACTCAAATTGGGCTCCCTGATCGGTATGCATTTGTTCGGGTAAACCGAAATAGCTAAACACATGCTCGTCTAGGGCGGTGGCCACTACTGGGGCTGTAGCGTCTGGGAGGGGGAGGGCGTCCTGCCAGCGGGTAAAATGATCCGTTAAGACCAAAATCCACTTGTTACCACGCTGGGTCTCAGGAAGGGGACCAACTAGATCTACCGCTAGTTTTTGCCAAGGCCGGCCGGCATACATGCGTTGTCGTGCGGGGTTGGGTCTGGTACCCCCATGTTTAGCACGCTGGCACGTCTCGCAGCTATTGACCGCTCGCCGTACATCGGCTGTCATGCCGGGCCAGTACCAGGTGAGATTCAACCTCTTGAGTGTTCGTTGAATACCTTGGTGGGCCATGACGTGGGTCTCCCACACGACTTTTCCACGCAGACTGGGGGGGCACACGGCGCACCAGTGAGACCGGGTTTGGCCGGCATGGTGTATCTCCAGTACACCATCCGGGCGGATTTGCATGGAATGTCTCCTCTTCTCCAATTGGCGCAACTCATTGCTGCCGAGCTCAAGCTGTTGGGGGTCTACGGGGGTATTATTTTGGATAGCTTCATACACGACAGCTACGGGGTGACGGCCGGTCTTTTGAGCTTCCATCAGATCTGTATCAGGGGGTGGTGGACGTGGACGGGCAATGGCAACTACCCGGGGGTCTGAGGGAGGGGAGGGAGTAGACAAGGGCTGGGAAAGGGGGGTAGGGGAGGGGTTTGGGAAGGTCTGTATCACCTCGTCTTTGGTGGGGCCACCATCTCTATTCTCAATGTGAGTACACTGTTTACAATCAGAGGGGCAACGCCTACTCAGTCCGTCTGCGTTCCCGTGCAAATGTCCACTGCGGTGTTCTATGGTGAACTTAAACTCTGAGAGGGCTTCCAGCCATCTGGCTACTTGGCTTGAAGGTTCCTTTCGCTTGCAGAGCCACATGAGGGAGGCATGGTCGGTACGGACTCTAAAGGTTTGTCCGTAGAGATAGGGCTTGAAATGTTTCACCGCCTTAACTACGGCTAACAACTCCTTGCGAGTGACACAGTAGTTTCGCTCTGGGGGGCTCAGCGTTTTACTGTAGTACGCTATCACCCGTTCTTCATTGTTCTGGATCTGGGACAGGACGGCGCCGACACCGTCGTCACTGGCGTCGGTGTCTAGGATATAGGGACTGTTGGCATCGGGGTAGCCTAGAATGGGGGCGGAGACCAGTCCTGCTTTGAGCAACACAAACGCTTCTGCCTGAGGTTGGGCCCACTCCCAGGGGGTATCTTTACAAGTGAGTCTGGTCAGGGGCTTGGCTACGGTAGAGAACCGTGGGAGGTACTGGCGGTAATAACCTACAGTTCCTAGGAACGCTTGTAGTTCTTTAAGACAAGTAGGGGGGGGCCAATCACGTACTGCAGCAATCTTTTCTGGATCAGTGGAGACACCTCGCTCGCTAACAACGTGGCCTAGGTAGCGGACTTGAGATTGGAGCAGCTCACACTTGCTGGGCTTTAGTTTTAAACCAGCCGCTTGGAGACGCTGGAGCACTTCGGACAGTCGGTGGAGATGGGTGGGGAAATCGGGGCCTATGACGATGATGTCATCTAAGTACAGGAGGAGTGACTTCCAGTGAAGGCCGTGTAGCACCCTCTCCATGAGTCTCTGGAAGGTGGCGGGTGCGGAAGTTAATCCGAAGGGGAGGACTTTCCATTTATACAGGCCGGAACGGGTGGAGAAAGCGGATTTGTCGCTAGCATCCGCGTCCAGGGGAACCTGCCAGTATCCGCTCACTAGGTCTAGGGTGCTGAAGTAGCGGCTACCCGACAAAGCGTCCAGGCTCTCATCTATACGGGGCAGAGGGTAGGCGTCTTGTTGGGTCACTGCATTCAACCGCCTATAGTCTATGCAAAACCTCCACGATCCGTCTTTCTTTTTGACGAGTACCACGGGAGAACTCCAGGCACCATTGCTGGGTTCGATCAACCCTCTCTCTAGCAGTTTGGACACCTGCTCCTCGGCTTCTCGCTCCTTGTGGGGTCCTAATCTGTGGGGGTGTTGTCTTATAGGCTGGGCTCCGGGCTTCAGGGGGATGCTATGTGCCACAAGGTCGGTACGACCCATGTCGTGATCTCCTCTACTGAACACCTCCTCGTAGGAGTGTAAGAGCTGGGCCAGTTGGAAAGCTTCACTGGGGGTGTGGCAGTTGTCCAGGGCTTGGGTATATAGTGCCTGCAAGTGCTCGGGGACGGGGGAGGGAAGGAAAGTGGGGGGAATAGAAGTAGGGGGTTTCTCCGTCAATGGCAACTCTATGTCACTGGCCTGTACACCTGTATACCGGCCTATAGTCTTTCCCGCTTTCAAATGTAACGGCTGACTAGTGGGGTTAAGGCATCTAACGAGCAGGTGGTGTTTGGTATCAGGGGAGTTGAGACTGGCGGCGAGGGGCGGGGAGTCCGGGGTACCTTCTACTATACCGAGGGGGAGGTGTGAGGGGTTGGTAACTTTACAAAGTACCGTAGCCTCGGTATTCGGGGGGATTTGAGTGTCTCTTATGACTTGGACAGAAGTGGAGAGCATTCGTCCCTGTTGGTCAGTGCATGGAAGCTCTTGGCCATCTATTTCAATGACTGAACGATCAAATTTCATGTGACACTGGTGAGCAGTAAGAAAGGGCATGCCTAAGATGGCGTCTTCGTTAATCTGTCCGACTACGAACGTAGCATCCGTCTTTATGTCTCGCAGTCGAAGGGGCAGATGTAGGGTACCAAAGAAGGGGATATGGGATCCGTCCGCCAAAATGCCGTGGGTGTCGCTCTCTTGAAGGGCATCCCGGGTGGTAGGAGACAGCCGGTTAAACAGGTGCTGTGATAGCAAATTGGTGGTACATCCGGTATCAATGAGTATAGACACCGGCTTGCCTTCAATTCGACCAGGCAAGAAATAACTTGCCTTGTAGGGGCGTTCTGGCGGGGAGTAAAGAACGTCAGTGGGTCTGACGGCTGATGGTCGGGGGGTAGGGGGTGGTCTCTCCCGAGGGCGGGAGGGGCGTATTTGGGTTGGGGGAGTAGGGGGGCTTTTGGGGTGAATCCCTCGGCTCAGAGATTGAGCTGGTTCAGAGGGGTAATATAATTTGTGTCCATGACTAACTGGGTGTTGCTGACGGGACGGGCGGGGAAGGTCAGCACACAGGGGGGCCGGGGGGTGGTATGGTTGGTTGTTATCCCAGACAGGCGGGGCAGACGGGTAGTAGTCTGTATCTTCCAGCTCTTGTAATGGCGCATACCGGTTGGCAGTAGGTAGCTGCCAGGGCTCTGGGGTTGGCACAGGATACCGTCTCTCTGGACGGGGAGGGGGGACCTGAGTCACAGGGTTATGTTGCTCTAATCTTTCTATTGCTTTCCTATAATTCCGAGGGGCCCTGGGGCAGTTAGGAACCGGTCTCCCTACTGCGGGCGGCGCCCGTTTTTTGACGGTTGGTTAGGAAGGGGGGTAGGAGACGGCCAGGGTTTAGTAGGACAACTCCTCTGTAAGTGACCAACGGCGCCACACCCCCAACACTGAGGGGGGGTAGGTGTGACGGGGGGGTAGGAGGGGTGGGGGATAGCCAGTGGGGGGGTTGGTTGCTGTTTCAGTCTCTGGAGTTCTTCCGACTGGAGCTTGATGGCGTCGGTGAGCAACTGCATGTTTTGCATCAGAACAGCAAGGATGTCTGGGGACGGGGTAGCTGTCTGGTGGACTTGACTGAGCAGGGGGCTGGTTGGGGTTCTGTCACTGGGTGGTTCTAGCATGTCGTCTTCCTCCTCCACTACTCTGACTCGGGAAGGTTTGTCTTCAAATCCTGTCTTGATTTGGAGAAATTCACTGCCTGCTCTGACTGCTTCCTCGACAGTGTGGGGTTGTACGGCTAATAAATGTCGTTGAAGGTACGCATTGCCTATTGTGCTAGCAAAGGTTTCCAGTACCATTCGGTCAACTCTTCGGGGGGGCAGGTCATCATAAGCAACACGGACCAGTTTTTCAACTTCATTAGCGTGTTGTTGCAACGATGTTTTGGGGGAACGACGCAGGGTAATCAACTGGGCTTGGGCCTCTTTGGGGGTAAGTCCAAACCGTGCACGTAGGGCAGCAAAGATACCTTCTACATGGGGAGGGCGGCCACACTCAAGGGCGTCGTCTCTCAGTGCCTCTCGTAAGTGTAATAAGGCAGTAGCTTGGCCCCAATCATTTGCATCGGCTACTTCAGTAAATCGAGTGATGAAATATTCCACATCGGCCATGCCATCGTATTTGGGGGGTTTGAAGGGGGTTGGGTTGTGTCTTTGGGGGGGTTGTACCAATCTTTGTAGGGCATCTGTCAACTCATCCAAGGCTACCGTTGGTTGAACTACAACGGGATTTCGGCCAGCGCTTCTTGCTCTCTGAGTGGCCATTGTTGATTGGCGAGTAATGGGGTATAAAATGATTGCTTGTAACAGAAATCAGTATTCCGTGGATCCCGAATCGGGGTAGCTTCGGGGTTGGGTGGATACCGAATCGGGGTAGCTTCGGGGTAGAGGGGGAATGGCAGTAGACAGGGTCAAGGTAACTTCGGGGTAAGGGGGAATGGCAGTATACAGGGTCAAGGTAACTTCGGGGTTGGGTGGATCCCGAATCGGGGTAGCTTCGGGGTAGAGGGGGAATGGCAGTATACAGGGTCAAGGTAACTTCGGGGTAAGGGGGAATGGGAGTGATACAGGGTTTGGTATAACTTCGGGGTAGGGGGAAGGGGAGTGATACAGGGTTTGGTATAACTTCGGGGTAGGGGGAAGGGGAGTGGTACAGGGTTTGATATAACTTCGGGGTAGGGGGAAGGGGAGTGATACACGGTTTGGTATAACTTCGGGGTGAGGGGAAGATGGCGGTAAGCAGGGTGAACAGGCTTGGTGTAGTTCCTAGCTATTTCTTCTGCTTTATTTTCTCGCGATCTTCTTATCTTCTCACCTTATTTTCTTTCTTCTTTCTCTCTCTTATCTTCTCACCTTTTCTATCTATATCTTCTTACTTCTTACCTTCTCTCTATCCGTTGTGTCCTTGTTCTTTAGATATCCCACCGCTGCCACCAATGTAATAGATTTGCCTCTTCTATTAGCTACACAACGGATTCTCTACCTCTCTCTCTTCCACTTCTTTCTCTCTAGCTCCAACGACGTTAGCAACTCACGAGTCCTCGACTCAAACGTAGTAGAAAGGTGTTTATCAGAATAGATGCTTTATTATTCACAAGTAAAAGGGTACTTAAACTTCAACAACTTTACAACAACTGCCTGCCCAAGGCACAGCAGCTCTATTTATAGAGAAAAAGGTACAACTTCGTTACCTTATTAGGCATGACAAATCATAATACAGAGTACAAGGCAATTGCCAATGGTAATATATAATACATAATCATAACAATAAACAGTCCAATCATGTAGCAAGCACATGGTGTTTTGCCCTGGGCACTTATTGCCGCTCTTTTTGGTAGCTGGTGACTTTCCAGTCCTTATAAGGGTAGACCATATCCTATCCTGTGATCCTGGGAGAAGGAACGCTCCGATTTCGATTCTGATTGTTGCATCGCGTTCAGGAGACCTCAGGCTATCTGAATCAACATAGTTGGATCCCGGGTCGGGGTAGGTTCGGGGTAGGTTCGGGGTCAGTTCGGGATAGCTAATTTTACTATATATAGGGGGATAGGGTTTGGGGACAACTGATATCCATTTTTCAGGGGATTCGGAGAATCTCCGGGGGGGGGGGGTAGAGTTCTGGGGGGGGATAATGACTTATGACTAAGGTCACCAGGGGTGTAAGGGGGGGGGGTTGGGGGGGTTAACACTACTTATCACACAAATCTCCCACAGTATTTGAAGTCAACAACTTGTGAAGTAAATCAAATTAATTAAAATTGCAACAGTTTACTTATCAGTGGTCTTACCTTAATAAACTGGTATCATTGCTGTGTTGTGTGTAAAGTTTTGTGCATGATGTCAAATGTCACCTCTTTCATTGTGGTTGCTGTCGTGTCGAGACAATGGTGATGTCTGGCACATTGTACTTGCTGTTTGTGAGTGCTTTTGGACATGACATCTGGTGGCTGCCATCATGATATTCTTTGCTTCTTTGTTTAACAGCTTTTTTGTGAGTCTCACATTTGCTGGTGTACATGTGGATGGCATCAGCTTTACTTCATCCTACTATTGATTTATGACATAATAACAGTTCTCAATTGTGTTTAAATTTCATTGTGTTTAGGAGCCAGTTTTTAGGTTTGAACACAACACATAAACTATACTGTCACCTATACATAGATAAAAGACATATCGCATTGCTACATTGTCACCTGTTACCATCACCAACTTACAAAAAAGCTTGAAATGCTCATCAAGTTAGGCTCACGTTATTTTCTAATGCAGTTGCTCGATCATGCACTATTAATTTTTTTAATCACATAGTACCTTTTCTTTTAACTTTGTAATGGATTCCGGTCTGGTTACCACGGACATCCACTATGCTCAAGTATTATACCTCTCTCCAGAGGGGACACTGTGCTGCTCTACAGTGACAACTGTGTATCAGGCAACCGAATTACCTGGTATAGCAATAGTTCATGGCTCAAACAAACAAGACAGCATAGCGCTTGTATAATGGCTATATTCTCAAGACAAAGTCCTAAAGAGTAATTATTCCTCTAGGGTGTTTGTGGCAAGATATGAGAATGAATGCAATGATTATGGCAAAAGTCTCTCCTTTTATAGGAGAGCTCACAGGAACTAATTAACTAACAACAATAGCACAGGAAGTAATCTAGCCAATGCAATAAATTATATAAATAGTGATCCAATCATATAATGCAAATAAGTTAAATGATAAAGGCGCCAAGTGGCCTGAGGGCGGAGTCCTGTCTCCTACTGTCCAATCAGAGGATCTACAGGGCTCCCAGGCTATAGTTAGAATACGGTCCACTAAGTCGGTAATCCGAGGAAGGGTAGTTCCGGTTCCTGGCCTTGACTGAGTTCCTAGATGGTTTTGAGGCTCCTCTGCTATACTGGCCATCTTGTGCCGGCCTAGTATAGCTATTCCTGGTCGTCAAGGGGTCAATACCGGCCCTCCAGGGGTCACTACCGGCCCTGCACACTATGCCACCGGCACAGTATGACTTTTCACCTGTACAGCAGTTGACCCAGCGCTGTAGGCTAAAGTCTAGTGCATTATCGCGCAAGGGTGGAAAGCAAACAGCCTGTTTGCTAGCAATATTTTTTTGCATAGCTTCACTTTAGAGTTTTTACGATGGTAATCAATAAATTACATCAGTTTTGGCTATCTGCGAATTCTTGGATAAAGCTTACATTATGAAACTCAAACTTTTCAGCTTGCTTCTGGTGAAATGAAGAAATTGCTGGAAAATCTGAGCATGAAGAAAACTTGGGAGAAATCTAACTTTCCCTACCTGTTCTTCAATGAAGATGGCGAATCTTTCTCAACTCTTGGCTTTAGCACAAAGAAAGGTACTTTATTTCACTTCTACCAAAATATTTTTTTAGATATCGAAAACTAGGTTTTTTTCAATTTGTTGAAAAACTTCAAGTAAGTGTAAATAGAAGTGCTTCCAAAAAAATCTAACTGCAGGTCATGAATGCTTTATGGTGGTTTTTAAGCTCTGTTGACAATGGGCACTTTGTCTTTGTTTTTACCGATGCTGTTTGTTTAACGCCCAGTGTAAATGGACAAAAGCCATAAAAACATCATCGATGAAATTTCGGAGTTATATGGCACAGTCACAGAGCTTTGCATAATCGGGAAATATTGGGAAACAGCAGACAAACTGCACACTGTAAACTCAGCTTTATATCTCAGAAATTTGTAAACTTAAAAAGCTTATGTTGCATTTTTAGGTCCATCCGGGTATCAACTTTACGATAAAAACACAGGTACAGTGTTTGAGAACTACAAACCGATTTATAGGCCATTACATGAGGGACTTGTCAGGAACAAGCTACCGATTTCTAAAGAGTTTGACACACTAAATAGGTAAGTTTTTGCTCCAGTTCTCAGACCAGCTTCCAACCCTATAAAAGAACTACTTTTTTCAAAAACCTTTTGAGATCCTACTATTTACCCTCAGTTTCATATGGTTGTGAAACTTTTCCGTTACCGTCAATGATCAGTTAGTGTAATTTCTGCATTAGTGGCATGGCAGTTTTGATTTTTTTGGAAAAAACTTTTAGCAATAAAGGTTTTGAGTAGCTCCATTTTTCTTATTATACATTATGCTTGGATAACCAAATGCACTGACTAAAAACTTTATGAATAGATGGACTATTTAGAATTAAAAGAAAACAAATGGTGTTTGTAAATACATGATAGTTTTTTTACTAATTAGGATGGAAAAATTGGAGAAGCTGAGAGGCATAATGGTGAACCATATGCTTGCCTCTACTTTTGATGCTGATGATGATCCAGATCCTAATTACGTACTGACTATGGACAACGCCAAGAAGATCATCGCCATACATCAACGACTCAGGTGAAATCGTAAAGCCTAAAAAAGGTTGTAGCAGTCATATAACTGAAAGCTGAACCTGTTTTTTCAACAATATGTGAAGATAGCAATTTGAAATATTATTCACTACCTTAAAAACGTCCAATAGCTACTTCAATTAAAACCCAAATTCAAACTTTCATCTATACTTTTCTTTGTTTCTTAAAAGAATCATTGGCACATAAAGTTTGCGTTTGCACTGTTTTTTTGCAAATATAATGTTTTGGCTACTCATTAGTGTGGACATACCAGTTATTATCATGGGGGAGACTGGATGTGGAAAAACGAGGTTAATAGAGTTCATGTCAAAGCTTCAAGTGCCAACTGCATTGAAAAGTCGCGTGAGGACAATGGAGATTGTCAAGGTTTGTAAATATAACATGCTTTATGGTGATACTAGTGAAAAAAAACTGTTGAATGATAAAACGGGTAGGCATTGAGCAGATACTAGCTCTCTTCCAGTAGCAGCCAATTGTTTATTTTCGAGTCTTTTTGCTCAATTATTGCCTCAGTTTGATTTTTAATGTGCCAAGATGACCGCAAAAACCTAATTACGTTGATCGCCATTTAGGTTTATTTTTAACTATGGTAAAAAATGTAACCTGGCCTAAGCAAGCAGAGTGCGCTTGAAACTAATCTTTTTACTTCCAAACTGCTGAATCATTTGCTGCTGTTAGAGAAGGCGATGGTTTGTTTTAATAAAAAAAAAGTAATCAATCAAATGTGGCAATATTTGTCAGTTCGGCGTTAAGCCTGGAATTGGTGGAGTTTCTCATTCTCCACCCACCTGAGATCTTGGGACTCACCAGCACGTCAGTATGCTGTCAAATTATAAAAAAAAGTTTGCAGTCACCTAGATTATGGAAAGTGGATGCAATGGTTATCAGAATATTGAAATGCATGGGAGTGCTTCAATGTAATTGCGTTTTTTTATTAGCAGGAGCATATCACTAACAGTAGTATAATAGAAGCTCATTACTCACATCAAATACTGCTATAGCATGTTTTGCCAAAAAAAATTTATTACATATGATTAGAAATTGCAACTTTTTTGAAAGTGGCTAGAAACAGCTGTATTAACACTATTTCATTTAAAGCATGTGAAAAATGAATCTGACTTGGAGTGATTGTCTTTCATATTCAAAGAAGATACTTATATAGTAACTATAAAAAAACATCTTATATTGTGAAATACCGGGAAATCTCACAGTTTTGAATGTCATTGTGGTAATGAATCGTTTAAAAACAAAAAAAAACTGCATGAGTGATGATAGATAAATTAGAAGTTGGATGCTATCGAATTTGCTAGCAGGGAAGGGTTGAAGTTAGAAAATGATTCCCAAAGATCACAAGCACATTTTGCCCAATATTTCATAAGCATTCCAAATGAGAACAAAAGCAAATCAAATATAGTTTCATTTTTCAAAAGTTTAGATACTATTGGTTTTGAACTATTTAGCCTAAAGGCTTCCTGACAATAACCTTTTCGTTGTTTTTAAATTCTGTTATCATTGCTTTTAGTAAAGAATGAAAGATGTGAGCAAACAAAAACGCTATCGGACTCTACTAAGATATTTGATAAGCTTGGTTTTGCTTCGTACCGTATTCACAATGATATCTAGCGCCTTGACAGCAGCTTACTTTAATTTGAAGAAAAAAATCCTTTTTCTTTGCTAATTTATCTACAATTGATCCAATGAATGGCCATGTACTTTAGATACATGGTGGAACTACTGAAGATGACATTGTTCAAAAAATTGAAAAGGCACAAAAATTGGCAAAGAAAAACCAGGAAGAAGCTGAGGCTTATGCTAAACAGCAAGGAACACAGCAGGTACAACAGCTTCTTTGGCTCTCTACTAACCATTTAAATTACTCAACATTTAAACTTTACAGGCATGCATAAAATTTTTAAAGCTTTTCACTGCAGTAGCAAATGCTTGGTGAATGCCAAGAACCGTCACCTATGCAAGGGCACTAATTTGGTTAGCCTCTGATTGCATTTGACTATGAGCAATATATTAAAAATTTCAGAATCACTTTTTGTCTACACATGTAGATAAAAAAACACTTGCTCGTTTAATGAATTTTCAATGCCGTCTCTTTTTTGTGAGACAGCTTCATTCCACAAGCCAGAAAGCTGGCAATAGTCCAAGTTACCAATAATTGATGATGTAAGAGTAGGAAGCACCAGCCTTGTGGTGTTTTATTCAATTCAGTGTTTTAAAGTAATCTGCCACTATAAAAAAGATTTTTGCTTTGTATCGGAATGTTGAAGTTTAAGCCATACTTACAAGAGCTAATTTACAAAACCTCTATGTGATAGAACCTTTCATGTGTACAATATTTGTTTTAAAGCTGTCGAAAACAAAATTTTGTCCATTTTTGCACCCAATACAAATATTTTGATGTATAGTGCATTTATAAAGCTACGATCCACTTTTAGCCTTAAGGGAAGCTAATATTAAACTTATCAATTGAAGGCGCCAATTATAGAATATTGGTGAGAGGGCAGATGCGTAATTTTTTTTTATTATAACCAGCATTATTGTCTGGTTTACATAGTTCATTTGTTGAAGAGTAGATGCTGAACACCACACTTTTTGTGCTTATGAACTGAAATCATACATTCCATAATCAATGAGCTTGAAGTTTGAAGAAAAAATTGCCATGGAGTACTTGCGTCCGTTACTTTTGAGATCAAATTATTAGAGCTTTTTAAGAAATGACTCCAAATACCTTTCAATTCTTTGTAACTTTTACTGTGGAGTTTGAAAAATGAAAAATATGCCTCCCCCTTTTTTTAAACAAAAGGACATCCTACAAGACATAGACCATATTTTGTTTTCTTTAGATTCCAATGGTGTACACAATCTTATTCCTTGATGAAGTAAACACAACAGAAGCCATTGGGCTCATCAAAGAAATCATTTGTGATAACCAAATGAATGGTGTAGCATTACCCAGCAACTCCATGCTGAAGATTATTGCTGCTTGCAACCCATATCGAAGGTGAGCCCAAGTTTTAATAAGGGTATTAGCGACGTGTTCATTGAACAACAGACAAAAATAATAGGTGTTCGTAATTCAATACGTCATGTGTGGAACAGAAAGCTAGTTTAGAATATCATCATTATTCAATGAATTATAATAGATTATCAAACAAATCATAAAGAAGACAACTTCCAATTTACAAGTAATCAGGAAAATAATAAGAATGAGATTGCTATAAACTAAAATAATTCGTAAAGTTGGCCTTTTTATTTAGTATATTTTTTAGTTTTAGACTATGGTAACTATTTCTCAACATTATTTAAGGATAGAACACAGTCTATGAAAATGAACAAACTAGACCCCTGGTTACCATTTTTGTTTAGTGTTCAGTTTCATTCGCGACTTACAAACAAAGTAAATAAATAGTCTTTGATTCATTCCGAACAAAATGATTATTTGGTAATTAAATCTATTGCTGATATAACTATTTGTATTGCAGTTTGTTTGGTCACAAATACTGTTATTGTTTATGTCTCTATCCAGCAGAAATACCATAATTGTATCAAAATGCTGCGCTGCTTGAATGCAACCAGAAATATTAGCAGAACTCACGCTTATTTTTTTTTCATAACTGTAAACGCGATTGAATGAAATTTTGGTCGAAACACTATATCTTTGTGACTATTTGCCAAAAGCGCTGAATAGTTTCAACGCTTTATCAAATGAAAAAATTCACCATTTTTTGTCCAGGCACTCGGATGAAATGATTGAAAAGCTAAAAACTGCAGGACTTGGATACAACGTTGGAGAAGATGAGACAGTGGATAGATTTGGTTTGTGTGAAAAAAACTTATTAGCCTAATTGTTGCATATTTGTTAACCAAATAGTATAAGGTGTGTTTGCGCGGACCATCCAACTTGATAGAAACATCTGCAAAGTGGGTTAGTTCAAGCGCAAACTTTTAAAAAGACGTTTTCCTAGTATTATGAAAGAGAAGATGGGCAAGGTTGCTTTTCTTTTTAAACTAGTGTGTTCTTTGGTAGGTTTCAAGTTAGAAAGCCAATGTTTTTTGCATTTTTTTTGTGTTTGAATTTCAAATTACATTCCTTCAGGTAAAATACCCATGCGTCATCTTGTGTACAGAGTACAAGCTCTTCCACAGAGTTTGCTTCCCCTTGTGTGGGACTTTGGTACTCTTCAGTCTGATGATAGCAGTTCGCAAGTGACACACAACATTGAGAGCGAATACATCGTTGAAATGATTCATAAGTTTGTGAGTATCAAGTGTAATAGTTGTGTATTGTTCATTATCAAACAGCAGGCTATTCACTCAAGTTACCTTTTTTTAAATTTTTTTTCAGACTAATAAAAATTGTGGCCATCAATTAAAAAATCAAGATTGTAACGTCTACATTACATGTTCTATCTCAAAAGCAACAATAAAGAAAATAAATTGAAATAGAAGTGCTGTATTATATATGGTATGAAGCTAATTTACTAACTAACAGATAGTTAATATGCAATCAGCTTTTTCTAGCTGTATTGGTCACCTAACTCCAGTATGGAATTTTGGGCCAGAATTTCTACTGTTGTCTTTGTGTTAAGTATGCCTCAAGCCGGTAATACAAATGTTTTTGTACCTCCATGTCTAATATGAGCAATGTACATTCTGCAAAGTGCTTCAATTTAACATAATGGGCCTTGTACATTTAAGGAGAAGGAAACAGCAACAAATGGGCTTCACTTCAGTCAATATCAGACAACAGTTCTGTCAACCCTTCTGTCCATCTCGCAGACCTTTATGAGAAAGCAAAAGGTAACCGCATTAAATAAACCATTTGTAACAAGTTTTCTTTGATTATGTGCATATATATTATTTATTGGTACCATTAAGATTTTTTTCGAAATGATTTTATGATGCAATGTGAAAGAAATAAAACTCAAAAGACACAAAAGCATAAAAACAAAACAAAATCAATCATATGGCAACAAAATAACAACGGTCATATGGGGAAAAGTTTTCGTATATGGAGAGATGTAGTAGTGCATTGTCATATAAAAGGTCTTTACATGTAAACAGTTCTGACTTAAATGCATTTGATTTTGCTTGTTGCCTCAAGATCAATAGAATTTGATTAACAAATGTGGTTTTATGAGTTGCAATCATAGCATTGGAACACTGTGGTAGTTGTCTCAAAAATTAAATTAAAATGGTTAGGTTCAGTATTTGAAAGTGAAGCATTTGTTATTGTGAAAGATAATTATTAATGATTTTCCAACCTTATTTACTGTTTATACATGAGCTACCTTGTATTTTAAACCACACTGTGGAATAGATGTGTTGCTGTATTGAAACACACGTCTTATGTCATATGAGAAAACTGTTAAACAACATAGTGCATTTTGCTATGCTTTAGCGAGAGACAATTTTACAGTTGTCAAGTGCATAATAATGGTTACATAAGTTTTACAGCACTCTATTAGCCTGTTTACTTAGTTTTTTAGAGTTTCAGGATTTATTTTTAGCTTTAGGTATTTTTGGTTAGGTATTTACTTTATGATTTGCGGAAGATGCAGCAAAGTTTCAATCATAATAATTATTTTAGGATGAGTGTAGTTTCGTTAGTCTACGAGATATTCAGCGCCTACTGGATGTCGCCAGCTGGTTCTACAAGCAGAGGGAGTACTTGTTTCCGGCAATGGATGAACTGACGCAGCCAAAAGCAGTAATGCAGCTCTCTAGCAACAAGAGCGAGAAAGTTTCCAAGTACTTTAAGGTGATACTAATCACTAAAATTAGCTAACTAAAAAAAGTATGAAGTATATTGAATATTCGTTTTTGATAAGTTGCTTGCAACAGTCATTACGCATGGTTTTTATAACCTTTGCAAAGAATCAGCTCACCTGGTTGTTTTTAAACTCTTTCGTTGAACATTTATTCACACGCTAAGCGTTTAATACAATCGTTGATTAGCCTCATCAGCAGGTTCAGACAAAAGTGTCTTGTAATAATTAGAACCTATCAGCTAAAAATATATTTATTTTTTTTTTACTTACGGTCCTTGGTAGCTCACAGGTGAAGCTATTAGTCATCATAAATTGTCCAGAAAAACTTCTACTGATAAACTGTTAGTTTCATTCACCCAAAGAATTATAACAAAAAAAAATTGCATTGAAAAATCTATTTCATTTTTAAATGTTATGTCAATCACCACTTTGGTTTATTTAATTGTTAATAAAATTGTTTTTGCCTGAATGTTTCCGGCTGCCCAAAAATTTGAATTCTTTTCGGCAGCTGATAATATTTTGGTCATTCGTTACCTTTTGCAATAATGAAACTGAGAAAACTTTACAGTATGCGATTTATTTTGGTGTTTGGTAACTAACACATATGATTAAGACTTGTAATTAATTTCCAAGGTTTTAGTCACATTTTTTTGCATATTCGAAATTGACAAAGGTTTTGCCATCAGTAGCTATCTAGAAGAATACTCAATCGAGCCAGTTCATTTGTAGCCTGATGATGAAGTACGTAGTGTGTTGCTAGCAGTAGGGGTGTGCTATCTAGCTCGACTGGAGACAGCCACCAGAGATGCTTATGCCAAATACATAAGTCCACAGTTGAGTAAACTGATCGGAGCTGATAGTGTTGATGGAGCACACAGTCTGTTTGAGCAAATAACACTGTAAGTATTACACTATGTAGTTAGAATTCATTAGATATTTTCATATACCAACATATGGAACACCACCTATGTTATAGAGAATTTTGCTGACCTAAGACGAAACCCATTTGGGCTTGAAATTAATTTTTTACTGCGTTAGTATATTTACCCTTGTTTACTGAAACTCACAAAAGCAGCCACTATTCCCAACAACACAGCTGATTGCTTGCTCATGTTTCTGAACAACTCTCTCAGCAACTGTCTATACCTTCTAATCAACTCTCTCAGCAACTATCTATACCTTCTAATCAACTCACTTGGCCTCCACTGGCAAAACCCTCCTCTTCCACATGGCCAGAGGACCCGGGCCAAAAGTTTCATTTTCTTTAAAAGCCTCCATTAGGCCACATCTCGATTATTTATATTACCACAAGTCAACATGCAAACAACCGGACTTATAACAAAGTATATAACACCATTAAACAACCTAATAATTCATTTGTGTACTAACGTTCATATGCTAGAGCTTATAACATTTTGATGGAAAAAGATTTTCGAGCAGCAATCAATCAGCTCTAACATTATGTAATAATGCAATAGTCTCAAATTTACTTTTCAAATGAAAATCAATAAATAATCAAAATAAGAAACAATGATATAATGAAATATGATAAGTGTTATTGTCAAATGTTTAATTTATCATCAGTTTTCTTCTTTTAATAAACAATTCATTTCAAATAATAATTTTAATATTGTTATCATTATTATTGTCACTATCGCGATTGCTATCGCCGGCGCCGTCGCTAGCGCCATCCCTATCGCCGTCGCTAGCGCCATCCCTTTCGCCGTCGCTATCATGGCTTGGTCAACATCAACTTTTGATGGTAATCAACAAAAACAGGATAATGATTCAGCCGATGCAACAGAAATTGTTACAAAAATAATAATTATTACTATTCATACTGATTATTCCATTTTCTAAAGTTTAACTCAAACACTGAGAATGTTTGAATCCATTTTATGAACGCCCCATTCCTTTTGATATGATCAACAAGTAAGTGCTTGATGTAAGCCAATCAGGCATAACTTAACCAGCTAAGCAAGATTAAATAACTGTTACTAAATTAGGTTTCATGGCGGTTTGTGTTGGTGTTGGTGTATGCGCATATATGAAAGTAACATGACGTAGTGGCTGTATTCATTGAGCTCCCATCAACATTGCTTTCTAAAGTGAATGCTGACCAACAACTTTCTTCTGACACGAAGACAAGTCAACCCGGCTGACTCTGAAAAGCTAAAGTCAACTATCAAAGTCGACTTTCTGTTGCAGCTTCAGAGCATGGAACCTTACTAATTTTCAAGATGTGTACGACTCCGAGCTGAATCTGAGCTAATTCATTTTGAGCTGGAGAGTTTTATGAAATCATATTTAATTCTCTGCAAGTAAGACATTAGCAAATGCAGTAACCGAAACCAGAATAGAGTATTAATGAGGTTGTAACATTGGAAGTTATCTCTCTTTGAACTTTCTACATCAAATCGAAAACGGCTATCAGTTGTAGCATATAATTAATCTAAACACACTCATGCAAAGTTTTTTCCCTGATAGCGCTCACAATGTCAAACAGGTCTTATAATGAAACATCTCTAAAATGACTTGAAAAAATTTTGAAAGACAGGGGCATCAAATTTACCAGCAAAAAATCGAGTTTATATTTTTTATAATTACTATTGTTGTAAGGGACGCCATTGCTCTCAACAATTATTTCCATGACAACATTATCAATTTTTATCATCACGAACATTTATTACCTTTATTCCAAACTTGAGCACATTTTACTATTTATTATAATCATTAATTACGAAAAGCTTTTCCACTAAAATATTATGGTAAATAATATTATTTTGATAACGGTAAGGCGTGGCTTTTCACTTACACTTTTCTTTGTTCCTTTTGTTCTCTTCCTGTATTTAATTTCTTGTATCACGATAATGAAATTAGAGTTAACTTGACTCTCAGAAGAATTCTCACTCTACACTGATTACGAAGGTTAGACTCAACCAGAAGATAAAAGAAACAACAACTTAGTCTCGCCAACGATCGGTGCAGGCAAAGCTCAGTAGGAAGTGAACCGGTCATCTGGACCATTGCTGTGTATGACCGCCAGGTGTACGGCACTGTGTCCTTCATTCTTAGTTCGGCTCTTACTGTCGACCCTGTTGTACAAGAAATACAAAACATAGAAATCGATACACTGCCTAGCAATTAATTATTACTAGTGTGGGAGGTTGTACAGGTTTCAGCTACTACTCATACCCAAATCCTGTACATTACTATATTGTGCAGGATTTTACAAGGACTGTTGCCAGTCCCCTTGGTAGCTACCTGCACTACCTCGTAGGCTAGTGCGGACAGAGCTGTCTATTTTGTCAGATAGGCTTGCTGACAGTCTAACTGAATCACCGCCTTTCCATCAGCATGGTCCGGCTGGCAGTAGGCCAGGATGGCAGCGTCTGACCAGCAAGTCTCTGTATCCTCGGCTACCCGTTTGGACAATGCAAAGCTATTCCGACCAGTTGGTCGTATAGCTATCGTCTTCCTGAGTAGTAGAGCTTGTCATTATTGTGTGTGTGTGAGAGAGAGATCAAGTATGAACTTGAGTGAGTGTATAGGATGGTATTCAAACAAATAGAATCAGTACGGTTATAACTTATAACATTGCTTGAGCTAAATGATGCAGCTGTACTTACAGTATATGAATCGTTGAATAACATCTCTTTGTTTACAGTATTATCTCTAGTACATAGCAATGTAATAATCTTGAGTAATGCTACATGTACATCTACCGATTACCTACCGATTTGCCCTTACCGATTGGAGATGGCGTCAATGAGTTTCCGCTATTTTTTTCTCTACTTGCCATTCTCACGCAATACCGGTGAAACTCGCTACATTTTTTCCATAGTTAGCCATAAAGTGATTTCAAACAACAAAGATGGGACGCTAAAAAACGATTCCTCATCTAAAAATAATTGCCCTTGAGAAACGGTTTTGTTGGAAACATCAAAACCGCGAACAGTGATATGATTGGTCAAATCACAAAATATCTACCGATTTTCTGACCACGAGCAAAATCTACTGATAGCCTCAAATAAAATGCTAACTATTATTTCATTACGTCACACCGGAAACGGATGCAAGGAAATCCTCAATCGGTAAGGCAAATTGGGAGCTAATCGGTAGATGTACATGAGGTATAAATAGCAATGAACAAACAAAAGGTAGAGGTTAAATACAATAGCCTGAGTGTTTCCTTGGTAACTGCAATACAAGGACAAGGATAGTGATACTTGTTACACTGGGGTTCACAGTCTTTCCTGTACAATATATAATAGTTATCGCTCGTTGTTACGGCCATTATTATATCTATTGTTTGTGGATATTATTAAAAAAAATTTTCACTGTTTCTTTATAACTATTTTATAATTGTAGTGTTAGTGAATGTTATTATTATAATCATGCATCTATGGTTATTTTTTGTAATTACCATATTACTATATAATAATTATTAATATTATTAATTATTATTTATTATTGTTATACTTGACAAAATTAAATATAATCAGAAGTAATAAGATAAGTTTAAACTTTTTTTATCATAAAATATTATTTTTTTAAATGACTGCATCATCTAATTTTCTCTGTCATTCATGATATTAGTGGGCCAATAGTATAGTTATTTAAGGGTTATTTATTTAATAACATTTGTATTCTTTCTCCACACAGACACCGGATAATCCATTTACATATCAGCGGTGCGTTGATGTGAGATTCATTGGCATGTGCAGCCGAGGCTTTATCGTACCCTCAGCGGCTTGACATAGCTTTTAACTATCCTTGGTGTCATATATACTATATTCAATACTGCGTCAACGATTGTATATAATCGCTGACCACAATTGGTTTATTTATTAATTATCTTCTATCGCTACACTAATGTGATTGAAAATTTTTATAAATGTAATCTGTTATAGCCCTGTGAACTCCGTGGCCTGTCAATTTATATCAGTCCCATCGCAATAGCCTGTTTATTTTAGTTGAAACATCCTAAATCCGTATTTGTGCATTGTACAATATATGAAACTTTTAGCATCTTCCGGTTGCATGTACATCAGCTCTGTTTATACAGGGAGACAACCTTAATCACAACCATATTGTATTCATCTGCTTTTATTGCGAACTTCAGGTGTCAAGACATGCTGGTGAATGAGGTGGTTGACACAAAACAACACGTCAACATTGCCAAAAACAAGGCACTGAAAGAGAATGTGTTCATGATGGTTGTATGCATTGAGAACAGGATTCCGCTGTATGTCATTGGTAAACCAGGTAGCTCCAAGTCTCTTTCCAAGTCAATGGTTTTAGATGCTATGAAAGGGGATTCTTCTCGTAGTAAATTATTCCAACACATGAAATCCGTAAGTACATATTTCGCAACAAAATCTTCTTAGGCGTTCGAATCTACATAGTAACAGTTCAAACAGGCTTCCAAAGTATGTTATGTTTGTTACAAATAGGTCCCATCTTCCATATATCTGTGCTTTTCAACCAGCAGTATCCTTGCTATTTTTCACATCCTTTTTTATTTGGAGTTTTGGGTAAGCTTGGGGTTCAATCTTTTGACTCAATTGGTAAATTGTAGACAATGCTGTAAGTAATCACCAAACAAGATGAAAAGAATGAAAGAAAGCTCAAAACACCCAGTTTTGTGGAGAAATTAATAATAATATGAATACAAATACTATAAATAGAAATAATGTGAATAGTAATACTACAAATAATAATATGAATAATGATGCTACAAATAATAATAATGATAATACGGATAATACGGATAATAATACGGATAATAATAATGGTAATATAAATAATAATAATACGAATTATACATGATAACATAATGCCACATTAGCTGTGTGATCAGGTTCTATGGTTAGCATTGCTGCAGTGCATTTAGCTGATGTAAATATTTAAAAGTCAAAATTTATTATTACAGTGTTATTGTTAACATTTTATGTATAGCAAATGATGTCATTGTTGGTTTTTGTTATTATGCTAGAAGATCCTTAAACAAAGCAAACAATTTTTGTATTTAAGTTACTCTTTTCAAGTATCCTTTCATTTTCAATAGAAGTCTGAGAAATGTGAGTTAGCACTGACAAGTCATTGAAAAATTTAACAGCTGATGTAACGTTGCTGAAATAGAACTGGTAACTTTATTTTTACGTTACTTTAGATCATTCTTTCGGGCTCAGCTCTTTTCAAAAACTCGTGTTGTTCATTTCTTTTGTTGTATAGATTCTAGAGCTGCTTTTATTTCATCCAAAAAAACACGCTGCTTAGTTTGATATGATATGGTACTACTAGGCTTGCCTTGTCCGATAATTGTTGAAATAGTAACCAAAGCTAATCAAAGCGTCTAGTGAGCTGTAGTTGTGAATATTTTTAGGCATACATGGTCTCCTTCCAATGCAGCAGACATGCAACACCTGCAGGAATCATCAATGTCTTCGCTCAATGCGCTTCTTATCAGGAGCGTCAAGACTTGGAGAAGTTTGTGTCGGTAGTGGTGTTGGATGAGATTGGATTGGCTGAAGATTCGGAGAATATGCCTTTAAAAGTGAGTTCTAGGCTCCAATAATGTTGCAGAAACTTTCTAGTTACCATTTTTGCTAAGCGCATTTTTGATTCACTCAGTAAACCAATACTTTAACACATTTGTTAGTTCAAGTTACAAAAGTTTTGCTTATTTACCAAGTTTCTTTTTAATATGAAGAAGTACTTCAAATGAGTTCTTTTTCAAAAAGCTTCAAGAAGAAAATTATGCTTTGCATACAAAAATATAATATCATATTTGTTAGAGAATGTGTTGTTATGAAAGAAGTAGTGTGTTGTAAGAGCTTTGTGGTAATAAGTAATGCACTTTTAAAAAAATTCTTGGTTTTCTGGAAATTAATCAATAATGAAATTCTTCATAAAATTATTGTGTAAAATGTGATAATTTCTAGTAGTGGCAGATGATCTGGCAAAAATTGAAAAATAGTTTTGGTTTCTTACGCCAATGTAATGACTCCCACTAAAAACCGAAAATTTCCAGTTAGTAGCCAACTAATATTACTGTAAATCAAAAATAGTTATACTACAGAAGAGTAATATTTTTTACATACAATCATGCTGGTAATAAAGAGGGTTAGAAATAAACGCAGTAGTTATGATCTTCTATTGACATAAGTAGGTTAGTCAAGACATCGATACAAATACTAGCATTTCAACTTAGTTGTGCACTATTGTGGAAGATTTCTGAATTTCTTTAACGAATATTAGCTTTAAAAAAAAAACACTAAAACGGCGTTAGGTATGATTTGGAAAAAATTTTGAAACCATTTTCAGTTTCAGTACCCTCTTGTTTCTCAATTCAAATCATTCACCTTGTAACCATTTTTTATTGAAATTCCTACTAATGGCCTCAAAGTACTAGGTATTCATAAACCCTTGATTTAGGGAAGTTGTATCAAGGTGCAAAGGTGTATTTTCTACTCCACAATAATCTCAAAGGCTATTGAAATGCACCAGCAAATTCCAAAAGTCAGACTGCTGATGTAAAAATGGTAGTAGACCAAAGTCTGTAAGATAGAAATGTTTG
Source organism: Cryptosula pallasiana (assembly GCA_945261195.1). Classification (NCBI taxonomy): domain Eukaryota; kingdom Metazoa; phylum Bryozoa; class Gymnolaemata; order Cheilostomatida; family Cryptosulidae; genus Cryptosula; species Cryptosula pallasiana. Next base: position 37,406,729 of record OX183134.1, on the reverse strand, counting down.
CATGCAAACGGAAATATAAGCAGATAACAGAAATAAACTGGTTGTACGCACATTTCTGTATTGTATTTGCTGGAAGTGCGCAGAAACAAAAATTCTTGAATCATCTCATCATAAATTGACTGATATGATATAACTCACAAATTACCATATAACTCAATGGGAATAAACATCTGAGCTATTCAAATGTCTATTGGGTCTGATAAACTTTAGTTATACTATGACAGGCTCTCCATCCGCTACTTGAGAATGGATGTGTTGGCAATGAAACTCCAGCTGATTACAAAATCTGTGCATTTGTTGGCATATCCAACTGGGCTTTGGACCCTGCAAAGATGAACCGAGGCATATTTATTCAAGTTGGATCTCCAGCCCACACTGAACTTGAACAGATCGCAAAGTATATTTTGTATCACTTCAAACATTTTGCATACATCTATTATAAAGCTCAAGCAAGGTTTTAGAGGTTTATTTAAAAAGAATTAGGTAAACTTGAGGTGTAGATGTTTCAATCACTCACCTAGTATTTTGGAGTTGTTTTTTCACTATTTGGTAAACATTTTTCTAAACTCTTTTGCATGTTTGAGACTATTTCTTTTCATAATACAGTTGAAAATAAATCGAAAAGTTTGTACAGTATTTTATTATCATGTATAAATATCGTAGCTATTATGTGAAATGATATTCAGAATAATTTGTACCATTTTGCAGGCAGATTTGTGGTTCAACTTGTCAGACTATGCCTGATGTTGAAAAGCTAATTGGATATCTGGCCAAGGCTTTTCAACAAATCTGTCAAGCTAAGAAACCAGAGGGTAGAGACTTGACTGAGTTCTTCGGCTTACGGGATTTCTACAGGTAAGTGTAATTTTGCACTCTCATAAAACAAGTTAATTTCTGTAACTGAAAACTACTGTCATCTTTATATGATCCCAGCAATCTCCCAGTAATACATTACATGCTTCAAAGTTTTCCTTGGTTTGCTGGTGGACATCAACATCGATATCTGTGTAGCAGTAGCAATTTGAACAGCTTCTTACCAGGGACTTTTATTGTTTCAGTTTGATGAAAATGGTAGTGAATTTTGCTCGAAGTAGCAGATGCTTGACCAAAAACCAGCTGGAACACAGCATAAAGAGAAACTTTGGTGGTTTCAACCCAGATGATAATAAATTCAGTTCGATGAAGATTTTCAAACAGCATTGCCCAGCTTTTGATACCTTACCTGAAAGTGAAGATGGTGAGCCAGCAACAGACTCTATAGGGCTAATCAAATCAAGTCTTTTCGGCACGAGCAATGGGTAAGCTTGCTCATTTTGTACTCAGATGCTCTGCTCATGAATATAAATGCCTAGCTGTATTTCATCATTGCTATTCATGGGACATTTATATGTACCTTCCATTCAGATGTACCTGCCATTCAAATGTACTTTCCATTCAGATGTACCTTCCATTCAAATGTACCTTCCATTCAATTGTACCTGCCATTCAATTGTACCTGCCATTCAAAGTACACTATTTTCAAGCCAAAATCTAACTTTGCAGCACAGAAAGCCGATATTTGCTTATACTGACAGAAAACTTGAGTGTGCTCAATGTTATCATGGAGGAGTTCTCCAAACAGCAGGACATTGCAAACCCAGAAGTTGTTTTTGGCAGTAAATTTGGAGACGATGTGTCATACACACAGGTAAGTTGATCTTTTTGCATTTTTTTTGTATATTGTTTGATGATTAAAGGATTTCAGTTTCTGGCACGACGAGAAGATTTTTATGTTGTCTCCAGTTTTGGTAACTCACCGCCCCATTGCTAATATTTTATGTTATGCAACATTAGAGATGCAACTTAGATTTGGATTTTGTTCTGCCCTTTTAACTTGCTTCAGATGTCAGGTTTGCTATATTATAATGCAAGAGCAAAGTTGACCTTTAACAAGCAGAGAAACTCGTAACTGTCTGTGATGTTTTTACAATGTTTTGCATTAGCCTTTGGAGTTTTCTTACATGTTTGCTTTTTATAATCTCAATAGGAAAAATGTTTTTTTCTCACACCAAAAACAATTGCAGTTCACCAAACCTGCTTAATATTACATGCACTAATCATTGAAATAACATTTGCAGGTGTGCCACAATGTGTACAGAATCAAGATGTGTATGGATATGGGCAGACCAGTGATTCTCCTAAACCTCGATGACCTATATGAGAGCTTGTACGATGCACTCAACCAATATTTCTCCATGTGGGGAAACAAGAAGTTTGTGGACCTTGGCCTTGGAACTCACAGAGTCAAAGCTTATGTTCATGATTCCTTCCGGTAATTTCAACATTGCCACCCTTGAACAACATATACGCTTGATTCCTAGGCTTAATCTGAAAAGCAAAATGTTCAAATGGAGAGTGTTGACTTATTCTATTGTAAACTTTTTGGGGTTTCAGTTTTTGAGCCCACTAGACAAAAGAGCACTTCCTTGTCAACTCCCATCAACTACTGTTCATTAGCCATAACCAATTGCATGCTGTGATTAATCATCATATAGTTTATGGAAGTTATATTTGCCTTATAATCTCAGTTCAATAACAACATTTCTAAATACTGAATTACTCGCAATGAAATTCAAAGATTTGCTCTCCGATTCTGGTGGGGTGACGGCTAACAGCACACCAAATATAAATCTGAGGTTTCTCATTCCTGATTTTTTTGCAGTGTCGACTTGTTTAATAGACATTAAGATTGAGACTGCAGTATAACAAATGTAGTATAGGCAGCCATTTTATTGGGTTTGCCAGAGCTATCTAAAATTTCTTTCAAGTTGTAACACGTTGAATCTCCTAGAATTTTAGATGCTTTCATATAAATGGAGTAGTTTTAAATCAGTTTACGTTTTTGTATAATGGAAGTCATATACAAAAAAGTAAACCAATGTGAATTGAAAAAAAAGCTATGATACTTTGTTTCATTTGTAAGTTCTTGAAATTCGGTATCAAAAAAATTATTGATTATTTTTGTTTTTGGTTGATTAGATCAACATGGTAAAAGAGAACTTCATGAAAACTGGAGAGCTGCATGTATTGAGTTTCAAATACCGTGACCAAGATTAAAGTATATAAGTTTTATACAGTTACCTCTAGTATACACATTTAAATAGTATTAAACTTATACACTGCTTTTGTAGATTGGTATTAATAGCAGAGAAAAGCAAAGTACACTCTCAGTTTCCAATACCACTGATCAACAGGCTAGAGAAACATTACATGTCTGCCACTTCTCTTCTTGACGACAGCCAAAAGGCTGTCAAAAAGAAATTGGAAAAATGGATGAAACAGTTTGTCACACCCCAAAAGACTCAAAGGTATAATTTCATTGGCTGGTATTTGCATAACTAGAATGTGTGACTTGAGTGTTCATAAACAGCAAATAACAATCCAAGTTTACACTTGGCTAGTAAAATAAACCACTATTCTACATATTACTTAAAAATTCAACTTATCAGTTTTTTATTTAGGCCCAGTTACATGTAAAATGCAGCATAACTTTAAAATCGTGGGATGTTTTAAAAGTAATCTATCATTAAGATTATGGTGTGAGCTTTTGTTTATTTTGTTTCTGGAATGTTGGAACTGTTACTTAGCTATTTCTTTTTTATTACTGATAGTTCAATGGAGCATTTACAGTGACAATATGCTGCGCACATACTCTGCAATAGTTTTGTAACAAACAGTTTCTACATGTACACCATCAGGCCATCGCATATATCTATGGCCTATGCTGTTGTGGTACAGGAAAAAGGCTCCCGATACATGCCAAGGATGTGGTGAGTATCTGGAGACCCCATACCGCCTCCTTTGCTCCCATTCCATTGGAGAATGCTGCCGAGCTAAAGTAGAAAGTGCTGATGTCAAGCAATGCCCTGTCAAAGGATGTGATTGTGATTTGGATGAAACGTTTGTGTGGCAAGTTGATCTAGCTGCACTGGATGACAGGTACGCATTCACTTTTGTTCAGTAACACGCGTGAAAGTGCTAATAGATAATATGTAACTTGTGAAGTTTTGCCAATTTACAAATTCTAATATTCTGCTTTTCAGTATTCTTGAATTTGTTGAATCTATTCATAGAGCTGTCAGTGAGATTTCAAGCGTGTATCAATTTGCAATGCTGCAATTAGATGCAGGAATGTCAAAACTTTTTCTTCCAGAAAGGTATTGATTCCCAAAGCAGCATTTACACTGGGCCATTTGTCTGTTAGTTTACTGACACTGCCTCTCTGTAGTAATCTGAAAGTTTTAAACTTAAATTTTGCACTCGTTACCATACCATACATACATGTGCCTCAGCCAACGAGACTTCGCCATTATAATTTGCGATGATGTTGATTGGCTCCTGCAACAACATAATGGGCTGATTTGGTGGAGCAGTGTGATATTGTCATAGAATGAATATATTCACCGGCAACAAAATTTTCCTGGCCTTCGATCATTTACACTGGACATCAAGCGACAGCGTCGGCAAAATTTGGTTACAAAATGCCTAGTGTACATGCGGCTCAACTCTATCAAAACATATTTTGAGCTAGTAATTGTTACTAATTATTCATTTGAAGACCGAGTTGAAACTGGGCTATGAAACTATCTGAGCAAATTCTCATGAGTGACCTATTTTACAATGTATGAGTTGAACATGAAACAGATGTGAAGCAATTCGTTATTTTTTCTGGACAATTCAGTTTGTTCCCATTTTTCTCCCCTTTTGTCCTGATTTCAGCTCATCAACCCCTTTCTGCACACATCCCTTCTCAATTTACTATCAACCATGCTAAACTAAACCCCTTCCCCACTAGCACTGACTTACAAAAACAATAAGGTGGTACTGATATGAGGCTGGGGTTTGTCTGCTTTACAGTGAAGACTTCTAACTCAAAGGCGAGGAAGGAGGGGTCCTGGAGGATGGGTAAGGGAATCTGAGGGATTGTGGGCAGGTTGGGGGCCCGGTAGTTTCTGCAAGTCTCTATATGCTGCAGAATTTTAATGCGTAAAACTCATCCTTCATTGAATGAGGGTGCGGATAGGGGCAACAATCAAGGGCCTGGGCACTGGGGAAGGGTGAGTTTTGGGTATCTACTACAGAAAATTTGCTCACTGAACTTTTTCACACTATGATTAGTAAAAAATAGATTCTTTGCAATGTGAGGGAGCGTCACACTCACTCAAAATGAGGTTGGAACTTCATCGAAGGGTGTATAGAAGGATTTTTGAAAAGCATAAATGGTGGTCATATTTGAAACCTGCAGATTTTTTCACTCCCGTGTGCCAGCTTTGGGATAAAAAAAACGAATTTAATCACCAGAAACTCAAGTTTTATCCTTACATTTATTGCCAATGGAAAATAAAAACGTGGCAGGAGCCCCGAGCAAGCTGGATTGATAGCGTATTCGAGATGCTAGCGGCTGAATGGCAAATGGGAAACGACAGTCCATCGTAACATATAGAAAATGCTTTACTTTCAGAGATGGAATTATCCTATAACATATTCTCAAAAAGGTTACTAAGTTACATTGACATGAGAGTCTGACTTTTGCTTTCTCAAGTTTATTTCGAGAAATTCTGATGTCTTCTTATAGTTTTGAGGGATGACATCATTGAGCTTTTAAATCTCCAGTTTAATTTAAGAAACTGTGCTCGGGTAATGTGAAGATCATTTTTAAGCCTGATTTGTTGCCTCCAAAGAACTTGATCATAATATATGAAATTTATTTTTTGGGTCATCTGCTAACTTAAAAAAAATTGTTCACTCATGTGTGTATCTTTCTACAAAAATAATTATCATAAAAATATTTATGAATAACAATAAATAAATAACAACAAATGATAATTATTATAACCATTATAAATTGATTCAAGAATAAATATTGATATAAGTATTGATAATAATAATTGCTATTATTATTCATTATGAATCATATTGATATTGATTGATATAAATATTGATATTAATAATCATTATTATCGATAATAATATATAAAATAAAGATTTAAGGCATAAAACTAGTTACTATATTTAGCAGAGACATTAGCTTCAGGTTCAAACCTGAACGGTTGCACCTCATTTGGACCTAATTGTCACTGCAAACACTTGAGTCTGAGATTTCTGAAGATGATGAAGATATATTATTGCAGTGAAAATGTGGTAGCGCCGTTTCCTTACTTATATAATCAATATATCATAATAGATAATCAGCATAGCCAACGGCTGTTGACTTGTTTTACAAACAATAGGCTATTGAAGGAGCACTAGCCTAATATCCTACTGTGCAGCCAAAAAACAATGGTTTCGTCTTTTTTTAAATAAGTTCTTCTGCTTAACCAGCTAACTGCAAAGCTTTAGCATCTCATGTCTGTCACAAATCAGTGACCTATTTTCTATATTGTTTTTCTACAAGAACCTAAATTTCTGGAGTAAAGACGAATTATATTTTAAATATGATAAGAAAATTTGTTTTTGAGAAACCATACTTTACAACCTTCAAATATTATGATCTTTTAGTGTCACTGCCCACCAGGACAAACAAAAATCAAAACAGTAAATTGATATTTATGTTTAGATAATTTGAGGGTAAGTAGGTATCAGAACCACTCCTGGACTGCGCATTGAATAATTGAAAAAAAGTGAAGAGGCTGATGGAGAATTAACCTGGCATATTGTGCAGGTGAAAAACAACAATTAAAAATCAATATGACAATATTGTCCACTCGTCAGACAATCTAATCATCACTGCCCCAAACTCCCAATTCACAATTTTTGATCCCTGCTACTAGACAAAGACTGCTACTAGGCTTAATTAGCAGAGCTAAGTTTAGTTGTATTGATTGCTATAACCAGTGCATTAATAGTTAAACTTGTGTTTGGTCAGAATGGAAAGTTTCATTCTAAAATATGGATGTTTATTAAATATTAAATGCAAGATAATGACTCATTATTTACTAGTTTTGTTTAATTTTTTGGTTTATTGAGCATGCAGCACAATAAAACACAGCTGATGAAACTATATAAATGAGATGCTTTACAATGGTGACCAAACCTGCAATAACAGATCACCGCCTCTACTTTGATAAGTTCACCTCAATTATCCTAAAGCTGGCAAAAAGAAACATTTTGATGAGGAGCATTAACATTTCATTTCAACTTTTTATTGATGACTGACAAGAGTTTACTTAAGGTTTATTTAATATCTTTTACTTTAGCAATATCTGGACACCATAGTTTTGCAAGTTTCTTACTTTCAAAGAGGCATGCAGAACATAGATTACCATAAATTTCCAAATTTTTTTGCAAATTGCAAAAAAAAATTGAAACTCAAAAATACATTATTTAGAAGGAAAAACTATAAATAACCAGTCTGAAACTGTTCGAGTTTTGGCTTACATAACTATCATTGATTGATCTTGTGTTCTTCTTTGTATTTTTCATGAACTGGTTTTTTTAAATAACATAGCAATCAGACCAACGTTGTTTGTGTTACAGGCAATATTTTGAAAGCTCTACTGTAGCTGCTACATTTATTGGATACAGTTCAGAAATGGTAGCTCTGGTGGTAAAAAGGGCCACGGATGAAGTTACTAAACAGCATTATGACTATGATAAATTGTGGTCACAGGTAATTCAAGTGCTTATGTTAACCTGCCAACCAACTTGCTTTGAATTATAGAATTAAGAGCTTTTAACATATCGCAAATAGTAATAAATTCTGTTTTGTGAGGGTTGTTTTATCCTGCAATAGGATTCACCATAGAGTTTCTCCTTCGAGAACCTTTATTGAAATTACTTCTTTGGAAATAAAGATCATTATTATAGTTGTAATTATCATTATCTTTAATAGCATTGTTACTATTATTATTATCGTCGTCAGCGTCGTCGTCGTTGTCGTTATTATTAATTGTTATTATTATTTGTTATAATTTGTTATCATTATTATTATGATTATTGTTATTGCTGTTGTAGTTGTTGCTGTTATTGTCATTGTTATTGTTTCTCTTCCTGTTTCTATTTCTATTATGATTATTATTTTTACTATTGTTAATTATTAGCGCGCTATCGTTATCGTTATCCTTATTGTTATCATTATTATCGATATTACCATTACTATTATCATTGTTTTGTTTTGTCTTCATTTCCAATGCTGCAGCAGAATGGGTACTAGGGAAAGGTGGGGCAGGAGTGTCCATATCAGAGGAGGTAGGGGGTGGGTACTGGGGATAGGGGTGGATCCAATAAACTATAAAACTGTTCCCTTACATTATTCCTTCACAATTTTATCCTAAATATTGCTTTTATTATTATTAATTTTGCCATTGTTGTTAATATCATTGTTATTATTGTCATTGTATTTTTATTCTCATTATTATCATAATATTACCATCATTATCATTATTATAGTTATATAATAAAACAATGTGGTTAGTATTATTCATTATTTGTGTTGCTATTGTAATTAAATGAGCATTTTTAGTTTATCAATGAGAAGTACTTATATTTACAAATTTAAATCCGTCACAGATTTAAAAACATGGAGTTAGTCAATTGTTTAAGATTTCTAAGCTATGAAATATGTAATTAATTTCTGTGTTTAAACATTTGTGCAAACTAAGAAAGTGTAAAAACTTTGAAGGTTGGAAACTTGATTGCTCTTTTAGTAAAGTATTACGCACAATTCTTAGTTGTTCTACCTGTTTGTACTAAATTAAAAAGCACACAGAACTCATCATCTTATTAAAAGAAGTGATAAATCAACTAATGAACTCAATGTGTTTTTGTCTTTTACAAAAAAACTTATAGCAGTTTGACTCGGTTATTTATTATTTATAACACCTAAATTACCTATTACTTTTTTCAGGTCTTTGAAAGAGCCAAGACCCATCTCTTGCAATGCACTACAGCTGAGAGTGTGCTTCGCCTTGATAGAACTCTTTTAAAATCAGAAGCGCACAACTTGCTCAACTGCTATGTGAACGAACAAGAACATGAGAACTTGTTTCAGTACTTACAGCAACAGCTCTCACAGTGTCCTCGAGTTCCTCAATTAGTTCAGGTAACACAATTGCCATAGACTCAAACTATTTTATTTTTCTTTGTTATAAATTGAACTGTTTTGTTTGCATCGTTGTCAGAATGGCTTCGTATTGAGTTTTGTTGGTCCACTAGAGTAATCACAAGAGTTTTACAACAACAGGGTCTCACTCAGTCAAGTAGTCCACACAACTGCTACTCAGTTTGTTCAACTTCATGCTGGGGTAACTCCAAAGCAACACAAGAATGTGTTGCAACATCTCAACTGCTTTGTTGTGTGCTCTCATTGTGGATGTATAAAATATGGTTACAATAAATTACCTTTCGTTGAGTACAGTATAAAAGCCAGAAGCAAGATTTAGTTGCTTCTTATGAAGCCCCCTCAGATATCTTCTGCAAGAAAATAATTGACTATTAACTTTTGGTTAAAATATTGTAAAATATAAACCTGTGCCTTTTATAGGCTGAGGTGACAAAACCCTGTTATTTTATATAATAATATCCAACCAACACAATGAACATGAACATGCAATAAACTACACATCGTCTAGTAAGGCAAACAGCAAATGGAGTAGGCTCAGCTACATTTTATTGACTATTAAGAGCACTTGGAGTTGGTACATTGGGTATGTCTTTGTATTATGGCTATTACCTCATTTATAGCCTTTATGCTAGTGATTTTGACTGCATCTGCTAGTTATTATCATGTTGGTTAGTGCACTGAAGACATCTCAGACTAAATACGATATTGTAATAGGTTCTAATCTCGTGAACCACAGAATACTATTAGGCTCAAGTATTGTGCCTCTTTCCAGAGAAGTCGGTACCATTTCGGTCAGTATCGCTTGTATAAAGACAGTAAAAACTAGGCAGAATCCTTGGCTCAGACATAGTAGTCAGTGCAGTTTGGTAATACATCATGTATTTAACTGCTATACAACTCTAGGTTGGCTTGCCACTGAAGCATACAAGAGTATTGCAATGACATAGAATGAGATACGCAAACAAATGCAATGAGTACTGAACCAGTCTGGCCTTTTATAGGCAAAACCGCAGGAAGAGATTGGCCAATACAATACGGTGGCCAATGACAAGTACATGAAATTAATATACAAGAAATCATGATACAATGCTAAATGTAACAACAAGTCATATGGTAAATACATAAGGTTAAATAGGATAAGCGCCTAGTGGAAATGGGCAGAGTTAACGGGAAGGTAGTGTTTGCATATAGCGGTCCCACCTCCTGGTATGTTCTAGGGCTTTATGGGTTCTACAGTCCACATATATCTGAGGATTGGAGGGTAAAGTACATCCTGGATGCAACCTTCTGAAGGTCTGAGGCTATTCTTAGGATCTTCAGCCAAGGCATCCATCTTTGGCCGACATTACCGATCTTGGGTAAAATACCCCAAATCTGCAGGGGCCAAGCCCGGATCTGCATAGATCATCATCAAGTTCGCAGTAGTCATGATTGACGCTGTCATTTTGTACAGAGTTGGGCACACATCATGGTACTATAACCAGTGGCCTTTTGTCAATAAGAGTATGAGTGGGAGGAGTCTTTGTATCTCAGAGACAATCTCTCTTTTAATAACATATATAGAGGAGGTTTATACGCTGTTTTACACGCAATACAATATTATTTGAAAAATATGAATACAAGAAAAAACATTTTCAGGTAACATCTTTTGCCGAGCTGATGAACCGTAGTGACATACTTAACATGCAGCGGCATCTGGATTTACTCGATGGAAACTACAAAGTGGAGAGCATCTTCTTGAAGGATTTTCCAAAAGAAAGCCTTTTTACAGATTCTCTGAGGTTAATATGTATCTTTACTTAATTGTTTGGTTTCCTGCTCAGAAATGTCAACTTGTTTGATTTTTCATTCTAGTTTGAAAATAATTAATAGAATCAGAAGGTTAGAATTGAGAGGCATCAGTTTATCAAATCATTGCAATTCACTCACATACTACTTCTCAGACATATTTTTCATAGTCATACATTAAAAAAGCAATTCTCTGTTGTACAAAATCAGATCACAATAATGACAGAATAAAAATTTGTATCATTAAACGATCGGCTAATAAGTTGTGCGTACAAATCCTGAGCAGAAATTTAAAAAAAATTCAATGTTTTTTTGCCCCTTGGTTTAACTTGATGCCTTGAGTAAAATAGCTTTTAAAAGGTTTAATGACCCGTTAATCTACTGCAATTACACTCTTTTTGTTACATCAAATCAAAACTTATGGATATGATAATGAGTATTCCACAACTCACTGTATCTACATACATGCTTATAGAACAATATACAACAGAGACACCACTGCAGGAAGCAATGTACTCATTATACAGTGTGAATCAGCAAATGACAATGTTGAACTACTTGATTCAGTTCGATACATTGTTCAACGAGAGATTGTGGATGTTGATGCAACAAACCACACTGTCCTCTTGCTCAGTCTAGCCAGAGGGCGTGCTTTTGGTGGCTACCAAGGTAACCAACCGCAATGATTAATGTGCTTTTGAGGAACTCAAAAAAACTAGCTATATCACAAGCTACCCTTAAGTAGAACTTTCACTTGATGTTTTCCTGCCTTTATTTTGCAGTTTATTTTTACTCATTGATGTATTTTGGGTTTTTGTATCCAAACACAACCCCAAAAATGACGACTATTCCGAAATGACATTTATTCCAAAATGACATTTATTTGTGATTCTACTTTAACAATTGTTACAAATTTGTGTCTCCAAGCTATAAATGTTTCAGCTGTTTAGTAGTCCAGTAAAAGTTTTGATCCCTGATAAATTAGGGATGAATGGATATACAAACATAAAATTCAGTCAAAATATGTATTATTGTAATTGTATTAGATATTTGAGCTTCAAATTGTTCTGCTTTTTTAATTGTGCGTTTCTCAATACTTCTGCAGGCGGCAAGTGGCAGTGTGTGCACATTGACGATCCAAGACCACCCCAATTCGGTTTGCCACCACTCCGAACATGTTTGGCAATGAGACCACATGAGTTGTTTTTACTAGTCCTCAATTCCTTAACAAAGAATCTGTCGACTATGTCAAGCAATAAGATAGAGATAGTAGATGCCAAGGACAATGAAGAGTTACCAGCCTTGGCAAGTTCTGATGACGAGGTGAAAGTTATACTCAACTATGAAGTTATCTGTAATACTAACTTGACCACAGCTTAATTTTTCTGCCTGTGGCTAGCTCATGTACTCTTTTAATAACAATGTACAGCTTGCTTGTTCTAAAAGCTCTAAAAAACTTATCAAAATAACGAAATTTTTTGTTTGAAAACTATCATTCCAAAATTAGTCTACTCATTAGTCTGTGTTTTTTCACGAAACTGATAACATTTGTTGCTAAACCATTATTGGTGTTGGGAGGACATCTATCGGTCCCGAAGTCCTGAAAAATCTTGAAGATTTCCCAATTAACTTTAATTAACTCCCACGTAAAATTAATTTAATTGCTTGGTAGTAACAAAAATTGTTAATTATTATTTAAAAGAACATAAAAACTTCATTGTTTTGAATTTTTAAAATTAATCTGATAAATAATAACACACAATCTAAAAAGGAAATCCTTAGGATCTTTTCAAAAGGGTTTTCAAAAAGTTTTAGGACTGACAGATGACATCCCAGCACCCCATTATTTAATTATTTAGGTCGTGCTAAGTCATTAATTACTTGTTTAGGACGAAGACTACCCTGACACAGAGCTAGTTCATGATAGAGTTGAAGATGAGGAAAGAACTGCCCCAGAAGCTGACATAACTGGAGTTCTTCAATTTGTAGAGCATTGCCTGCCCAGAGCATTGTCTGTTATCAAATGTGACACTTCATTCAACAATGTCACTGTCCTAAAGCTCCTCTTTCAAAGACCTGGTGAGATGTTACAAAAATTAATGATTTCTTTTAGTTAAATTAACTTCTTGCATCAATATTTTTAGCTTCGGTCATGCTATAAATACACACCCATCAATTTGTTTACCTGTATCTCCTGCTTTCAGGTGAATATACAGTTATCATTATTATTTTCATCTGGCTATTGTTACCACTTGTTCTCAAGTTTATTTAAGCATTTATCATAAGTATACTTCACTTTATACAGAGTTTCAGAAGATATTTCTCCGACATGCTCAGAAGCTTCTCAAATGCCAGGATGATGCTAGTGTCATCAGGGAATGGGTCAAAACTGATGCAGCCAAGTCCACTAACATGAAAAAATCTGAAACCCTCCGGTAAATTATTGAAGTTCGATTTGAAAAGTTATAAATGAGTCATCATATTGTATTGTACTGTGCTTTGCTGTGCCTCAAGGGTCTCATAAGCTTGCAGCTTGTGTGAGCAGCACCCTATAACCATGCCCGCCTTTAAACCAGGTACTCTTTTGAGAAGGCAGAGGGGGATCTTTTACTAGCATGACTCCATAGTTATTATGGAGAGTGCAATCAAGCTAGGGACCACGCTATTTTATGTCTATTTCCAACCTGGCCGAGCATACAGGAAGCCAAACATCTCACTGACAGATAACCATGCTGGGAATTGAACCCCAGATCCTGGATTGAAGTGCAAGCGCTTTAACCACATTTGCAATTAGCTGTTGCTAGCTTGACCATTTTTCCCATATCTTTGGTATTGTGATAAAAAACAGAACACATTAATGAGACAAAAGGCTTTTTTGCCGGCTCCACACATTTGATTTTATGGGGTACAAGTTATTGTAATGGATTTCGGTCTGGTTATCACGAAAGTTCACTAATCTCAAGTATTTTACTTCTCTCCAGAGGGGCACTGTGCAGGTATGACAGTGACAACTATGATAATTACTGCCGGATCAGTTGGCAAGCACAGAGCCAACGGCTCTGTGTGGTTTGAATAGTGGCTTTATTCATCAACACCAAAGTCCTAGGGTGGCTATCCATTAGGGTGGTTGGCAGGACATGAATGAATGAATGCAATGAGTATATACAAATCCAGCCCTTTTATAGGTAAGCTGGCAGGAAGTTATTAGCATAATATTATATAAAGGTAAAGGCGAAGGAAGTAATTAAACCAATCAGAATACATATATAAATAGTAAGCAAATTATGCAGTGAACAAGGGTTAAATTTAATTGGTACCAAGTGGCTAAGGGCCGAGTCCTATCTCCAGTAGGCCAATCATAGGCATCTGCAGTGTTCCAATGCTACAGCTAGCTTGTGGTTACGGTATTCGTCATTCCAAGGGAAGGTACTTCCTGTTCTTGCTCTAGAGTAGGTTCCTAGTTGGTTTTGCAGATCTTCTACTATGGCGGCCATCTTATATCGACCCTGCGTCACCATACCGGGTCGGTAAGGGGTCAATACCGGCCCTTCAGTGGTCAATACCGACCCTGCATGTTGCGCTACCGACACAGTGAGGCTTTCCACTAATACTGCATCTTTCCGATGGCTGTGGGTGGAACTTCAGCACACTGATGTGGAGGTTGGAGTGGTAAACAGCCAGTTTACCACTGCCATTCATCAAAATCTACCACAATAGTACGAATGCACTGCTGTTTTCTGTAAGTCAATACCAGCCCTGCATGCGTACCACTGGCACAGTGGGCCATTCAACCAGTACAGCATCTTTACGATGGCTGTGGGTAGAATCCAAGCACGTTGCTGTGGATGTTTCAGTGGCAAACGACCAGTTTAACACTGTCTCTCACCAAAATCTACCACATATTTATGCGAATGTTCAATCAAGCCGTTTATTGTCATTATCATTCGCCAGAATGCACGCGGTTAACTCCACGACACTTAAATAAAACTCAAGCAGGTAGCAGCTCGCTTAGGTTATTTCTGAACACGGCCCATTTAAAAATGCCTAAAATTTATTTTTTGATTTGTTTCAAGGCACGTGGCTCACTCAAAGAAAAGGCTTCAAGTTTTGTGTAATTGTGGTTTTGAAGTTTATCAAGACATTATTTCACGGAAGAAATTTCTTTCTGCATGCATGAGTGCTTTATCACCAATAATTGGTTGTGACTAGATATTTCAGTATCCTCAATCACTATATTTCCATGCGTCGAAGTTTCGAAGGAGTTTTGAACAACGGATTGTTGAAAACTTCGAAGTTTTGATTTGCCGAACTTCCATTATACGAATTTTTTAAAGAATTATGCAGAGTTGTCTATACCAAGGAAAGGATAACTACGCAATGAGAATATGAGTGATTTGGCGGTTTCAACGTCATGGTATTGTTGCGGCGAGAGATGAGCAGTTTCTATTGAAACGATAACATCATTGTGAGAAAAACATTGTTTTCACAAGTGTGTGTTGTCACCAAATTGTTTACATTTCAAATCTTGTGGTCTAAAATTAATTACTAACACAAATGATGAGTGTTTTATGACTTATCAACCGGTGTATGTATGACTTTTCAAAGCCAACTGACTGAACCTTATAGTAAATAATAAGTAGTCGTTAGTAGTTGTCAAACTCTGAAATAACTAATAATAATTATTATTATTTATTTATTATTATTACAATGCCATTGATTATTACTTTCTATTATTTATTAACATGATGCTGAGGACCTTTATTTTCTCAACATTATTTTCATGGAGAAAGAACATTCAGATTAAACATTAATAATAATTTATTTCTGGTGATTCTCACTAATGTTGTTAATTAAATAGTTTATTATCATGAAAACTACGAAGTTTTCAACTTCCATGATCCTATCGTCAAAAGTATCCTCGAACAGTTGAAAAATTCCACCATCGAGATCGGAGCTGTGAAAAGTTCAGAGTTTTGAAAACTTCGAACTTTTCATGGACTTCCATCCTTCGAAGATTTGAAAAATCCAAAAATCCGTCAAAACTTCGACGCATGGAAATCTAGTGAATGTTTCAATATGCATCAATTTTTCATCAGACATTCTCTAGAAGACTCATTAGAAAGAGCTTTCCGGCCCGCTATAGCTGCTGTTATTGCATTCATCACACCTCAAGAAAATCTGAAACTTTTGTTGGAAGCTGACCCTGAAGTTGCAGCATTGTGGTTATCTGTCTTCTCAGACTGTGACAAGTTGGGCCTGAACTTTGCTGAGCTAACAAACATTCCTGGGAAAAACCCAACCACGGTAGGATGGTGCCGAGTTAAATTCTTGTTATGCTAACGTACAATTTATCACAATTTTATATCGGTTTTGCATTAAATAGTTCAGCAAGTTTTTAAAAATCCAAAAATTTTTCGAACTTCAAGTTAGGGTATATGCCTACATTATAAATTTAGATTAAACATTGTCATTGCTAGAATCTTTTATTACGTTGAGTTGCTTTGCTTATTGATAATATAATATAGCTTTCTACGATAGTTGTTTCCAAAACAAATTTTTATAAAAAACAATATGAGCAATGTAGTTTCTAAAATTCAGCTGCAAAGTTTGAACAAAGCCATGCTGGTAATTTAAAATTGTGTAAGTAACTAGTAAAGGAAAATTATTACTTGTAAAGATATATAAAAACTGCTAAAAATTTAAAACTTTTGATATTGCTGTGTAATCTATATATATTATGTTATTCCGTAGGTTTTAATTTAAAAATATTGAGCTAAAATAAAGCATTTCATTTTGTATGTGCAAAGTTTGCATACACATTTTTAGAGACTCCCAGAGACTTATGCCATGCGTGAAGTAGGTATAGGCACTTTCAAAGGCTTCTCTAACAAGTTCCCATTCTCTTGGTTGGTGAAAGATGACATAGACAGAATTTTGTCAACTGCATCCAGAAATCCAATAGCTAAAGGCAAGCCTATATACATTATATTCTTTCTCAACGGCTTTATGTCAGCTTAATATATTGGTGCTAAACCAGGAGTACAGTGATGGCAGCCCAGTCCAAGCATAATTCCTTGCTATCGTAATATCTCAGGAGCCAAAATACCTCAGCACAAACCTCAGAACACAGCCAACCTTAGAGTACTCAATGTAGTTGAAAGCATTGGAGACCAGATGCAAATCAGTCCAATATGTCCATTACCTCACTTTCAATCAACTCGGTTTCAAATTATTGAACCCTTTTTTCCGGTCCCTAAAGTTGTAGTAGCAGTCAGCTCTCATATTGGTAAAAAACTACGGTTTATGCTGAATGTGGAATGGACAAAAATTTGCAATATATGTATTTGAAAAGTTTGTGGACCGGCAATATATTGTGACAAAAGCTGTTGTAATACTTCACGTGAGCATAAGTGGCTTGAATGAGAATATGAATTTTTCACTGTTAAACAACTTCACTAATAGGCAATGCCCTGATATATTTATTAGAAACGCTATACAAAGCCTCCAGAAGTATCGATTTTCTGTGCATTAAATAAAAGCGATCCAATTTAACCATTCTAAAATTGATGATTATTTGTTTTTTATTAATTAAACTATCTTTAAGCGCTATTCAACAGTTTTGTTGATTTTAAAAAGTTACAACTTCAACTTTTTATTACCAGTATTTTATTTATGAAAATTAATATAACATTTTCTATCAATTTATTTATTCATTGTAAAACTTGCCACAGTGATAATAATTTCCACCTTATCGTCTCTACCAGAGTCAATTAAAATATAGATATGTAAATTATAAATAATAATGAACTGAGAACATGCTCCCAGCAATCCTAATTTTCCCATTTGTTTGTCAAATAATTATTTATTATTATTATGTCATAACAATTTCTATAAGATACCATTTGTTTAGTATATTATTTATTAGTTTTACATATGTAGTCACTACGCTAAAATTTTATAAAACAAATTGATAATAAAAATTATACACATGTACATATGCACATGTATGCATGAAAAATTTATTTTGTACATGATACAAAGTTATCCAATGGTGTACTTCAATAAAATTTTTGGTGACATCAGCTTACTTCAATTATTAATTCACTCATACTACATGTACTACCATATCATTGCTAATATTATTTGGTACTTTATTATATTGGTCGGTGAAAAGACGGAAGCAGTATTACCATTTTTAAACGAGAAATTGTTTATGCTTGATTGATAGAGATGAAAGGTGTGTATTTCCACTCACGCCACTCAAGCTCACTCAAAGTATTACAGCCAAGACAAAAGTTAGTGATTTGATTCAGCAATTACCCTTCAACACATTTGTGTATTTTCCCATGAAACCCCCAACTAGACCCAAAACCTTCCCTTTCTCCTTCCCATCCATGACTAGGCTTTCTCGTCCTCTTAAATTATGGCTCTTCGATTCTAAAGAGCAAACATTAGAAAAGGGAAAGAAATGCTTTATACCCCTCTAAAGAATTTTTTTCCTGCAGCCTAAACTCCTCCCTTTGCCTATGCTGCTCTTGATTCCCCTTAGCACATACCATCCATATAACTATGCCCTCTGGGGACGACCCTTATTCTGAGAGAAGCTGGGAAACATTACAATAGTGGGCAAGTGTAAATTGAGTGTTAGAACCAAACTTCAATTACGTATAATTTACAATGGGCTCCAGCTAGGCAGTGTAAGAATTTCACACTGGCATCATGAAGACATATACTGGTTGATAGGAGATACTAAAAAGAATTGCTAGCTAATAATACTGTAAGGAACTTGCATAGGCTGCCAACTCATACCACACTCTACCACCCACAAAGAAATAGAGTGGTGGAGCGACAGAACCGTACCTTTCGTGATTCACTAAGGACCCTACTACTAAGGAGAGGACATGAGCAATAGGACCTGCTGCTTCTGCAGATCATGAGGTCATTCCAAGGGACTCCCCACCATGGGCGAGATGCCCAACTTTCTCATGGTGGGCCGAGAGGCTCGCTTGCCAGACCAATTTGATGGCATACCTCCCCCTTAGAACAGCAGAGTGTGACAGACTGAACACTCCAGATGCAGGAGCACGTAGAGATGGCTCATAAACTGCTGAGAGAGGAGCAGACTGCCATTAGGCAGGAAGATATAGAGGAGCCACTCTTGTTTGCGCCAGGGGACCTGGTCGTGTTGGAAAACAAGAGGCAAATGAAAGGGAGTGATCTGAACCTGCAGTTCAGTTTCATAGGCCTAGTAGAAAGCCAGCTCTGTGACCCTCCAAATGAAGGGGGCTGTCCAACGGAGACCACAGCCTAGACAAGAAAACCTGACAGCCCCTTCCACATGAGACGATAGACAAGGAGCTTGTCCAACTGCCGGACAGGCAAGGCACTAGAGAGCAGGCAGTGGAGCAAGCTGTAAAGGCACTGGCCGAGCAATTGTCCTAGCTACCCATACAACCTCTGACACCACCACCACCTTGCCCAAACAAGTTTGCTAGCTCATTTTAATGACTCTTTTTTTAGTTAACGAAACTGTGTATCAATTTAGATTTAGGCTAGCAGCAGCAAGTACCGCTTGCAGACTACTGTAGGCAGCGGCCACACTATGTAAAATTAATCACAGTGTGCTTCCTGGCAGGATGCCAGCTGGTTAGCAGCAGAGTACTAGCTGTGTGTGTAAAGCCCTAGCAGCATCGGGAGTAATTTGCTGACTGGTGTGCCAGCTAACTGATTTCTCTTGTTGACTGGATACCAACTATTGGTTGTCTTGGTAGCAAAGTGTGAAGGGATTTCCCCTCAACAAGCAACAGACGCTTACTATTTATTTAAGCAACTTTTTATATTTGCTGACCTCTATTCAGCCTGTTTGTATTTAACCAATTATGTTTCATTGTTATTGTTATTAACCCGTTACAACTTTCTTATCGGTGATAATTGTTAATGACTGGGTTATTTGTGAGTATTGAATATAACCCTGTACGGTAAATGATTTTCCTTTGTTGATTGTTTAATAAGGCTCAGTGGGAACTGGGACAATTAAAATTATTTGAAACCAATTTAAATTTGTTATGGTAACTTTTCAGACTCATCTGGAGCCTGGCTAACAGAGCTGTTCAAGAAAACACCTGTTGGAGAGAAAATGGACAAATTGGATGCTCAAGCTGTCAAATCGTTAACTCTTGCATACATTCATGACTTTGTCTGCATGACTCATCCATGCTCAAGTGATGTGGAAAGAGCCGTAAGTTTTCAAATTTGATTTGAATTTTACAAAGCGCGATCAAAACTGCAATGAGGGCAAGGATGAGGGCAAAGGCAGGTGTGAGGGTGATAACAATAGTAATAATGAGAGCAATAACAATGACAATGATAACAATGATAAGCAGTTGCAATAAGTGACACGCTTATGCTACTAACATTTACTATTTCTCACGATCATAACCTGCTTAGAACTGGTGGTCCTCACTTACTACTATTTACTTAAGCTATCGGCTGAACCATTTAAATGCTTCAAGCTACATGATATATGCACATGCACCGATCCTTGGCAACAACCAACTTGATCCATTCATAGCTCGCAGCACTGCTTCAACCTAAATAGAAAGCTATGAGCACCTTTTTGCCTACAAGTTGTAATCCCCAATTTTATATCATAGTTTCCAAGGGCTGCATGGCAAATATTGTTTAAAACAATTGAAAATATTCAAGCATTTATGAAAGTTTCATGATTTCTCAATTATCTAGTGATTTCAGAGATTGAAGAAAGGATATCAAACTTTAATATGGCAAATCTTTTTAGCACCATCTATTGCATTTGCTAGTACAAACTTTCAAAGTTACACCTTTTTTATGTTTGCTCAATAGCAAAAAAGAGCTGGTAAATACCAGTCAATTATATCATCAAATCGCCTGAAATGAAAAATCAAAGTGGCAACCTGAACTTGTTTACTAATAAACTTGCAGAGAGAGCTAAGTAATAGCTAATTGTAAATAAATTGGCCTATATAAAAAGCCGTATATAGAAAGACTCTAGCTTTATAGATCTTTTAATAATCTATGATATGACTCTAAAAGTTTTTTGTACCAATGTACGATAGAAGACTACCGGGAGAAATCTTGAAGGCAAGTAAGACCACTATTGAGAGTAATGCAGGTTATTTAGGTTTTTCAAAAGCAGTACTGCAGTGTTTTTCCTCCTTTACACTACGACACAACGGCATCCACTTTACTTGACTCTAACCAACTGGTGTAGGGACCGCGCCCCAGACGAATAATACACAGTTTCCACTTAATAATAACTTATTGTACAATCTATTCAGCAATGTAATATGTTCAACTAGCACAATCCACAAGACTTCTGCCTTCCTGACCCACAACAATTCCTTTTATAGGAAGTGATCAGGAAGGCTCACTCCCTTATTAGGGTAAGCAAATCACATATAATTATACAATTCATTAACCAATCAATACAATTATACAATAAAGTAAACATTTGGCAGCTAATCACCAGAGTGCACACATGGCACACAGTCTTGTAAGTTACTCTCTCCTCCCTATTAGCTCTTGTTCCACTCCACTGCTTCAACTCTGTGCTTTTACTCCAGAACGCTCCTGTACTTGTCTGCATCTTAGGATTTCCTTGGTAGCCATTTTTCCTTGTTAGATCCAGGGTTGGCAGCCATATTTCCCTGTCAAATCCGAGGTAGAGCTGGTATAGCTGTGATATGCACTCATACCTTGCATACAGGGTGGATACAGGGCCTGGGTAGCCAGTATCTAAGTTGTACCAATTTTGGGATACTTTTAATTAAGGGTGGAGGTTCTGATAGCATAATACTCTTCTCTTTAAGGGTAGCAAGGGGTGTAAGGTCATGGGGGCTGGGGGGAAGGGTTTGGGTCACTTGCAACACACAAATCTCCCACAGTACATCTAGTAGAAAAAATGTGATCAAAGTTGATCTAACAATGGAAAAATTAGCATGAGAAAAGTCAGTAAACATTTGCTGAGCATCAATGTTGATGAGTGAAAACAGCTATAAAGTGAAAACCACTCCGTGCTTGAAAAGGCTAACAGCAATTAGTTCGAGTTAATGCTCAGGCACAACCACAAAACACCCCTAACTCCACGAGTAGGGAAGTTTTGTGGAAAAGTGCTAAATGTTTGACATCTTAAAGTTGTATTCAACCATAAGTCCAAATTTTGTTGAACATTTGTTTTTTGGCCAAAAAACCTGCCAAATATTGCTCTGTTAAGGAATATCATAATTAAAATTGACACATGATGGTTGTAAATACATCTCCAAAATTCAATCAGTGTTTAGTATTTTTCATGAATTTTCTCACTTGTTTTTTTCTAAATATTTGACATTTATAGAAAAAAAAAACTTTAGGCAAAAAAATGTTTTAAATTTAATTGTGACAAGAAAAAAAGTCAATCGCTGTTTGAGCAGGGTGCTTATTGTCTTTTACTTTGTTTAGCTCCCAGTTCTCAACAACTCTCTTTGGAAGTGAATTTTATTGACAATGTTAAACTTTTTCTAAAAACTTATTTGTGATGCAGAGTTTTTTTCCACGGTGACGTCGAGTACCTCTATTAATGCACAATACATTTTGCAGCTCCATTATTGGCAATAACTACAATTTTAGAAAGTATGGGAATAAACTAATCTGTTTTATGGGTGTTTTTAGATTATGGAGAATACTTTGCTTTGGCATACTTCTAGAAGACTTTCTGGCCAAATAACGGTCTCCTCTGTTCATCTTTCACTCGAAGAACTAAGAAATGAGCTTTCAAATCTTTCCACTCTTCTCCGCCTCGATCTAGGATCAATTAAAGCTGGAGCAGAACAGAAAAGTCTTGCAGATGAGGTGATGGAGCAAGTTCAACAACTGGTGGAAAATGTAGGCGACGTTCTCAAGACAGAAAAGGACAGCAATGTGCCAAAGGATACAAGTCTTCATGAAATTCAAACTCATTCCAGCCCTCAATCATCAGAGAAAGAAGAAATGGATGAGGCACACAGAGAGGAAACCGATGTTGAGCCTAAATCTAATGAAAGAAGCATGCTTTCACCATTGAGGCATCGAGAAGTAACTTTCTTGAAATATTGCAGTTTTCAGAATTTGTAGCTACGTTTTTCCATTGTTTGCTCAAAGTTAAACCTATCAATGGTTTTTAATAAATACAAAAATGTGGTGCAATAGTATCCTATGTAGCAGGCCAGATTCTAAAATTTGCTATTGGTATAAAAATGTGATTGCACTGACACTGTGGATTGCGAGAGCCAATCCATAGAATAGTTAACCTATTCAGGAGGAAGTTATACATGATGATGAAACATTGTCGGCAGTGAAGATAATTTCTTTAGAGTTATCCTGTTTTTATGTATTAAATTTTATTGTACCATTTTGGTGTTTTGGACTTCCATTCTGTTTTAAATAGCAGTTTTTTTAATTAAAAAAAATCGTTATTTTGCCATATTTTGATTTAAAATGTTTATCGCTCTGACTGAAACTATGGAGATAAGTTCCACAATATTATAACCTTGTAGAGAGTGGATGTTATAGCTTTACAAGCACTAATCAACAAACTGTGGAGTGTCCAACTTAAAGAGCTGCAAACAAACCCTGAACTGTGGGTTGACAGAGTAGATCAATGCAAGCTGCTCAGAGAGAAAGTGCTCAGTTTTACAGGAGATCAAGCCAATTATGAGGAGAATAACTGCAGGTAAGATTATCATGAGCATTGCAACTTTTGGTATTGTCATACAGCATTTGAAGTTGAATTAATAAAAAAAATAATGCTGATGAAACTGTTTGAATAATAATTTTAGTACTAGATATTGATTTGTGTTTGCGAGCAAAAACAAGAGTATTTTAGAGAATAGTAACAAAAAAACGTTCAATATGGAGAGTTGAACCTCGGAATATGATTAGTTGAACCACACGCTCTACCAACTACCCTACCATTTTTCCATTGAATCAAGGCAATGAAAACAACTTAAATGTCGCTGCTAATGAAATTGAGCAGTAGGCAATTTTTCAAAAAAAGTTTCATGTCATAAAGAACTCAAACACTGGAAATCATACCTGGAACTGGCAACAGCAGTCCACAACCTTAGTCATCAAGCTACAAGGGTATGGTGCTAGGTCACAATCTAATTTAGTACATACTGACAACTGCTTTGCGATAGCTTTACTTTTTTCAAAAGAACAGCTTTTTCAAGTGCCTAGATGCTTTTTTTGTGCTGGGGCCACACGCACATGATTCAGAACTGCCAATGCTACATTCACTCCTATTACTACATATACTCATGCTGAATTGGCTCCTCCCTTCTGACCATAATTATTTTTATGCGAAAAAGACTTCCCACCTGGGGATTGAACCCAAACCCTGTTAGTAAATGGTCACAGTGTTAACCATTTAGCCATTTAACAATGTTGAATGTGGTTCATAAACAGCTTAAGATAAAAAGAAGGTGGTAAGGCCTACATACAAAAAAATATTTTGGGGTGCGGACATCGCTAAATACTTATCAAATGTTTTCAATTTTTTTTCAGAATTGTTCAATTTGTCACCTGAATACTTTTTCTGCTAAAATATTGAAGGAGAAAAATTTTTCCGCGGTAAAAACAGTAAATAACAAACATTTTTGTCACTCATTGAATCCGGTGTGGGCTTTGACTCTTTCACCAAAGATCAATAACTTGAGGGATGTTCATCTGAAAGACGGTTACACAATGCAATCACAACCATGCAAAAATTATGCAAATCAGAGTAACGATCCCTGAGTTATAATCATTTTGCGGTTTTGAAGACCTCTTTTGAAAATGTTGATATTCTATGTGTCACTGACTAGTTCCATTCTGGTTTCGGAAAGCATTGAAAAGTGCAGTTTTTATTGAGATTTTCAAATTTGAAAATAGAAAAACTTGAAACAGTTTGGTGCAATTGCTTTGAAGTTCAAAAGGGTACATGGTTACACTATGGTACATGTTTGTTGCAAATTTGAGCTCAATCGATTGGTTGGTTTTCTGACGGGAAGCTCTTTTATGCTGAAAAGTGAGATTTTCATCAAAATCAAAGAAGGCCGCTTCCAAATAATTTTTTAACGTTGTTTCATCATGTTGGATTAGAAGGTGAGCGATATGCACCGTTTTTCAAAATTTGGTATTTTTTTGTCAATCGGGTCTTAGCTTTTTCAGCCACTTTGATGCGTTTGAAAACAATTTATTTTTTTTTTTTTTTTTTTACTTTTCTTTTTTTTTTTTTCTTTTTTTTTTGCTTTTTTTCTTCTTTTTTTTTTTTTTACCCGTTTTCGCACCTGAATTGTGATGTTCTGGAATGTTCTGTAACTTTGTAAACCATCTTACTTTTTGGCCCGATGCCTGTCGGTTGTGTTCTATTAACAGACTCCAGATAAAACTCTATATTACATTCAAAGTGATGGTTGTTCATAAGCCTATGTTTTAGGTTATCTTGGACAAAACTGGAATTGAAGAAATTGTATGTGGAGCAAGTTATTATGGCTTGTAAAAAAGATGAGAAGCAAGGAATACGCCCAGCTCAAAAAATTCTTTCATTTCTCAGTGTAGGTAGTTTCAGTAATCTTCCCAGCTGCATGAGAAGTTATGTCTAGAGTTTCACAGTAATGTAAATTGTTTAGTTTTAAAAACTAGAAATACAAAATGAGCAGAGCATTTTTTTGTAAATTGTATAGATTTATGTATTTGATTGATTATAAGAGTTGCCGTTTCAATATAACTTGTCATCTATCTAAGCAAGTTGTGGTTAGCTTCAATTAGTGAATCATGTTGATTCAGGAAAAGGTTCAAACTGCCGCTTATCATACCAAAGATGGGTTTGATGCTGTCGTAGCTTCTTTGAAGAAGATCGTTGGCGACGGACTACGTGGGCTGCACAAGTAAGAAATTTATTTACAAGTATGCAAAAAAGTAAAATTTAAACACTCTGATATCCGAAGCATATTTAAAAACAAGAGCAAAATTATTTTTTGTTGACAGCTGCACAGACGGTTTTTCAAAAGCAAAAATAGTGGTCATATCTGAAATCTGCAGATGTTTTTACCACCTTGAGCCAACTTTCAGGTGAAAAAGCAAACTTAAACACCAAAAAATCTTTGAGTCTCATCCCTATATTTATTGCCAATGGAAACAAAACATCACAAGAGAACGAGCTGTATTGATGACGTATTTGAGATGCTAGCCTCTGAATGGTCAATGGCAGTCAATTGTAACATATAAAAAATAGCCTTACTTTCCGAGATGGAGTTAGCCTATAACACATTCTCAAAAGAGTTATTGCTGATGCCCACATTGGAATGAGACTCTAAACTTTGCTCTCTAAAGTTTATTTTGAGAAATTATGATATCTTCTTATAGTTATGAGGGAAGATATCATTGAGCTTTTGCGTCTCATTTTTAATTTAAAGAACATATCTGCATAATATGAAGATCGTTTTTAAGCCTGATTAGTTACCTCCAACAATCTTGATCATAAATATTATATATAAAGTTTGATTTTTGTGTTATTTACTATCTTTAAAAAAAACTTTACTCATGTATGTATATTTTTACAAAAATGATTATGATAAAAATATTTAAGAATAACAATGAATAATAATAATGTTATTATTATTATTATCATTTTGTTTTCAGAATAAACATTGAAATAAATATTGTTAATGATAATAATAACTCTTATTAATTTAATGTTATTCATAATAAATAATGATATTAATATAAATACTGGTAATAATTATTATTATTTATTGTTATTCATTATGAACAATATTGATGTTATTGATATAAATATCGGTATTATTAATTAATGGCCATTATTATCAATAGTCATGTATGAAGTAATGATAAAGATCATTGCATAAAAGTAACTATTATAACTAGCTAGGACATTAGATTCAGGTTCAAATCTGAATGGTCGCACCTCATTCTGACCAAATTTCGCTGCCAACAATTGAGCCTGAGATGTCCGATGATGAAGATATGTTGCTTGAAGATTATATTATTGGGTGCAAGTATGGTAGCGCCGATTCATCGATTACGAAGTAAAGATATTACGACGGCTAATCAGCTGCTGACTTACTTTATGAATTGAAGGCACGCTAGCCTGATACCCTAGTGCGCAGCCAAGAGACAATGAATTCATTTGTTTTAATTCTTTGGTTAACCAACTAACTACAAAGCTTTAGCATCTTGTGTATGTCAAAAATCAGTAACTTGTTTTTTATTTGTTTTTCTAAACGAACCTAACATTGCTTTCCCCCACAATTTGGCATACTTCCAGTGGATAAATTTCAACCAAATTAACAATTCTGTGGTAAAAGGGGATGCAGATTTCAAATATGACAAGAAAATTTGTTTGTGAAAAACCATTCCTTACAACCTTTAATGAAAACAAACGAAATGACTGTTATACTTTTATAGAGACTGCCCAAACAAATGCCCAGGATGTACAAAGGCAATTGGATCACCATCAAAGTTGCCAGTTTGTGGACATTACCTCTGTACAATGTGTGTACAAAATATGCGTTTATGTCCAGCGAAGAACTGTGAGGAAGCTGTACCCAAAGATTTTACCTACAGACCTGAAGATGATGGTTCAATAATGTAAGTTCTAGTCTCTGAGAGCATCAGCAAAAACACTTCAATAAAGTTGTTGTAAAAAAGCTTAAACTCTTTATGAGAAGATTTTGCGTTGATTATAAGAAATGAATAATCACTAGTTTCACTTTCCTTTCCTTTCCTTTCCTTTCTCAGCCAGTTTGATTTTTCAGTTACAAATTTACATATTTACAAAATTGTAGATACTTGATCTATATAACATACTTGCTGAAAAAAGACTAGCGTTAATTTTTATTTTCAACTGGCATGTTAATAGCACTTCACAAATAACATATATATGCAGAACTATATATACATACACTTCATTGGCATCGATATCACTTTTTTTAAAAAATTTTCAAGTGCCAAAAGTTTAAAACAGAAGGCAAAAAAGCAAAGAAAAGCATTCATAAAGATACATTTTATTCAAAATAATGATCAAGAAATTCAATAAATTGAGTTCAGAAACTTGAGTTTAAATAAATTCAAGACTCCCATCTCTTTTTTGTCAGTGATGCCAAGAAGAATGAGTTTGAAGTCTTTAGAAGTGGACTAAACAACTTCTTTAGACACTTTGTGTCAGACTTGGTGTTTGCTGATGGAGCTGTCCCAGATATTGGGGTCATAGAGTGGTTGTCTGAATGTGTTACATTCCGTGATGGGACTAAAAGGTTTAGTCTGTTTACTACTGCTGATGTGGTGGATCCTTCACCAGTTTTGAGATCATTTCTCATAAAACTGCTGCTTCAATATCAACATAAGGAAGAGATTTCTGACCATGTGAATAGTATAATAGAAAGCTGGGGTAAACATGAAGAGCAGCTGCAGCAGCTCCCTAAAATGGTCATGTTGATCAATTGCCACAAGGTATATAAGTTTTAATGCAAAATGCAGTCATTTTTATAGACGAGAGCTCGAATAGAACCAGTAGGTTTCTGAGACTAATAGCCTGTCAATGATTCATAAAAATATCAGCTATGAAAAATTGTGAGACATTTTAATTTTTTTTAGAATGTGCATTAAACAGGTTTAATAGTATCGATAACTTTAATACTCACTTGCATAGGTTCCAGATACCAGTAATTTTATTATTACGGTTATGGTCACATATTCATAGTTTTACTATTGGTACTGTTGAAACAATCGACTACAATCTTACCAAATCAAAAAATTTCAGTTTGCAGTTTGTTACTGTAAGCATTAGTGCATGTGTCTTTTGTGGCTATTTAGGACTTGAATGGTCACAACATTCATCAGAATTCTCTAGAAGAGATAGGACGCATGTTGACTCTGCAGGCAGAGAACTATCCAAAGATAGTGGATGAGCTAAAGAGTCCTTCCCTACCAACATTGGTCAGTATTGCCGATATGCAGTGCCTGTTGACTCGAGCAGTTGAGGGAGGTTTACAACCACAGGGACACCAAGAGGGTCTGCTGCAATCTCTTAGAAATTTCTTACTAGCTGTAGAAGCACAAGATAACTTTCAGCCAGGGTGAGAATGTTCTTTAAACTATAAGATGCATGCATTGCAGGGCCTAATGGTTTTGCCTGGCTTTAAATTAAAAACTATGCTGTACGAAATACATGTATGTTTGCAGATACTTCATCATTCGACAACTGCTTGCTGTATCTGGAGAAAGCTACATAAAGGATTTGATCAACACTCCTAAAAGCTTTCTTGTTCCACAGAGTGTACAGGAGGCCCTTGTTATGTATTCTGTACCAGATGCTTTGTCCTTGTTTGGTGGGGATCAGTACAAAGTTGTCAAATCTGCCATTGACAGCATTATTCAGCAGTCAGAGTCCGTTGAAGGATTAGCAGCAGCCTTACAAAACTTTACCAAAGTATATCAAATTTTAATCTTGCTTTTACGCTTCATTGCTTGTAATATAAGTACTCAAACATGTTATGTTTATTGTATTGATCCCTTGTATTTTAGGCTTGTGGTGGAGATGAAAGTATAATGCTCCACACCATTTTCAGCAGAATAACCAGAACTTTTTCCAGCAGTGTGCCTGTTTCTGAGGATTTGTGCAACTATCTATTGAGAGAGCTTTCAGCACAACATGCAGCAACCAATTCCTTAAAGGTAAATTGTTCATTAGATTGAGGGTTTTTCATAGTTCTGCAATAAAAGACTAGTTGCCGTCGACTTTCGAGTTTTATTTGGTTGCTAGAGAGCATTAAATAAAACTTGCTGCTTATTGATTTATTTTTTTCGTTTTAAAATTTTTTAGCCATTTTTTGAAGTGATTAACACAATAGAGGAATTACAATAAATTTTTTTTCTAAAGTGAAAACAACTATTGCCAGAAAAAATAAGATAAAACTCAAGGTTTTAAAGCTTCTAAACAAAGTGCTTCAAGTTGGAAAAAGACTTTGGCCAAATCAATTTTTTACGGTCATTGAGTATGAATATTAAGTCAAGCTATTGGTTAAGATTTTAATAAAACCGCATAGTAGATTTGCATAATCTAACCACTATCTGGCAGTTGAAAACCCATATCAAGTGGCATATGCAGCACTACTTTAGCAGTAGAGCAGTGGCTGTATGTGTATATTACTTTGGTATTTATTCGCGCTTACTTAGTGAGTCGGCCAAATGATGCTCTGCTGGCTGGAGTGCCAGCCTATGTGATTGCACTGCTAGCAGGGTGTGCTAGCCTTTAAGCTGGGTTTACACTAGAGCAACTGCGTCTCTGTCTTATTTGCTGGCCTCAGATGCAGATGCAAGTTGCCTTTACATGGTTGCAACACTCGCAATTTTCGAGTTTGCAATTTTGGAGTTGGCCAACCATCATAGCTAATATAATTTAGTGCGTTCCTGCTCATGGAGTTGAGTTGGTGAGTTAAGACTTAATTATTATTGGTTTTTGCCAGCTAGCAGTTATCTATGCATTTAAAAAAAAATTTATTTACCTGCAATATGAAATTTTCCTTCCGCTACAGAAAATATTATTCATCATTGAAATTAGATAATAACTTGAAGGAAATGTGATTTTTTTCATGTTTGCATCCAAAATAGTATTAATTACTCAAAACATGAATTAACTAATGTTATTAAACACACAGATTTTGATTTATTACACAAAAATAATAGGGCAAACGGGAAACCTGAGAAAGTTTTCAAATGGCTGGGAAAAGTAGATTAATCATGAAATCTTGAGATTTTGCCCATTGATTCATATAAGGGCGCAGTCATAATTTTTTGGGTTTTCTCAGTGATAAAAAGTTTGCTCAGGCTGCGTGTTTTTGCTTAATAATAATAATAATCCAGATTTATTAACATTGGTGATAATATTTAATTTAATAATCTTACGGTCTTATAACATCATTGTTTACATTAAGAGTATTCGCGACCTGTTCGTCGAACAAAGCACAAAAAATAATAGGTGTTCGCAGTTCAATACATAGCGAATGGAACGGAACATTAGTTTAGATCATCAAATTATTCAATAAACTGTTATAGTTTAACAAGCAAATCATGAAGAAAATAACTCCAAATTTTCAAAGTAATCAAGAAAATAAAATAAATTGAACCACTAAAAATTGGAATAGTTTGTAAAGCTGCTCTTCGATTGAGTAAATTTTGAACAATTGCAATGATTTTGTATTACCTTTTAAGCATATAATACCCGCCAATGAAAACGAGAAAAAAATAACCCGTCGTAATAATTTAGTTAGTGTTCAGTTTCATTCGCAACCTACGAACAACATAAGTAAATGCTCGCTACAATGCACACGGGAATTTCATATCTTCACATCTAATCCGGATCGAAGTATATTATTTTTTATTATTATATAATAAAATGTAAACGCCTGGATCGATGCATTCGACGCCCAGTGATGTGGATCCCAAATATAAATAATAGCAGATTTTTATCAATCCAGCCCACAAATGCACCTATAGTACAGTTCTCTTGCAGATACAGATGTTGCTACATAAGCTGACGTTATTGTAATATTCAAGCTTCTAAGTGTGAAATGGATACGTTGTTGTTAATTTCACTATTTAACCTTAGGTGAACTTGAGACAAAACTTTTTACATCAACAGTTTTCACTCTGGCTTTAGTATTGATTCATTATCAGTTTTTGAAACTTATACTCTGCAAATATACTTGTAATCTAAAATATACAGCAATAAAAAAACAAGAACCGTTAAGCTGCACATCTGGTAAAATTCCTTAGCAATTAACAAAACTTGAAAATTGCTGTTGTTACAAATTAAACTGCATGAAACTGGTAAACATTTTAGGTAATGCTGGAATTGCTTCTGAAAAAGGATGCACTGCCCACTGAGATGGATGTAAATCAATCGAAAGGAGTAAATCTTTCAATGCTGGTGGTTCATTTATTTACAACTTTGTCTAGCTGCAACTCTGCTCAAGATCTCTATCCCCTTGCAGAGATTATACTCCAACCTGAGCAATCAGCTGTAAGTATCTAGTCTCCTTCGTTTTAATCACAAAAGTGCTGATATTTGTGTTGGATTGACTATGGGTTTTATTTTGTTAAGAAACACTACACACCGACCATGGCAGACAGTTTTATAGAAATTGTCATCAACAACCATCGAAAACAGATAGCCACTGGAAAGTTAGAAAGGACACTTCTCAACAGCTTAGAGGCATTCAGTAAGTATTTAGCAAACAATATGCAGTGGCCAAGTTTATTTATATGATTGTTTTTTATTACACACATTGTTGCAACGAATAATCTCAGCAAATGATTTTTTTACTATAAATTGTTGCTGATAAAAAACATCTACAAATATCTTTCGAATCAGTAAAAAACATATTTTGTATGCATCTGTTGTGTTTTTTTCACCATTAGCCTTCTAAATGGTTGAGCACGTTCTTCAATAAAATTCTACTTCGCCAGATAAATGGTTTATCTCATCTATAGAATTTACGTCATAATTGTAGTGATAACAGCAACAGCTCAACTCTAGTGTATTCACAGATATAAATAGTTTTCATTTAAACATTTAAAACTTTAACATTAGTCAAATCTTTCTTCAGCTGAGTTTCAATGCATTTAATACAAGCATCTAAGCAAATCCAAGATTATTGACTTGAGCGGAAATTGATATTTGACTTGAATTTTTATTTTTCAGTCCTTTAATAGATATTTAGCCTGTGTTTGCACTTCCTAATGCGCTTATCATCATTGTAGGCTGCTCGTGTGGATATCAGTATGTCATTGGAGATGTAAGTGCATGTATATCAAATACAAGTTAAACTGGCTGGATTTGCATTACGTGTTACTACGATCAATAATTCAGTGTTTTTTGTTATATCTCCTGAGATTCAATCCTTCTGAGATTTACTCTTGTTTTTCATAATTTGGATATATTTTAATCGGTTTAAGTTGTTTTAACTTTGTATTATATTGCGCACACTATTCTGTCACTTATATTTTATAAACATTTTGTAGTGCGCACGCCCAGTAAGAGATGCCAAGTTTCCAACATGTCCAACATGTGGTTCTAGAATAGGTGGCATTGGCTACGATAAGTTGGCTCCAGGAAATAAAAAACTAACTGAGTGAGCGTATTTGTTAACTAATCATTTTCCCTTGCCACTGCATCACTTAACTATTGGTAATAAAAAGTATTTTATGGCTGAATATTGCAGAGAAGAGATCAAAAGTAAAACTGGACATATACTTGGACATGCAGTGAAGAGAGCAGACGTGGTTAAAGGAGATCGACTGTTGGACGCCTTGTCCCTTGCTGTGCTAAGATGTCTTACACATCTTTGTATGTTCGCCTCGATGCTCTTCAACCCTCAACAGGTAAATTACCACGCAAAACTTTCTCTCCTGTGTACTGCATATACTGTAGTGATAGCAGCGCCCTTTAACTGGCAGCTAGCAGTTGAAGTAAAAAGTATGTTTCAAAATTGTTATTGACATTATTATCCCTTCAACTTTACAATTGTGTTTTAGAAGCAATAGTAAGCTTAGCTCTTAAATCTACTAGTTTTTTAAACTTTTTAATCATTTGTCTAATTTTATTACATTGAATCAAATCAAACTACTTGCTACTTTAAAGATAAATACTTCTCTACTCAATTTTCTGCCAGAATGCAGATTTTATTTGTGAGTTGATGTCAGCAAAATAATTAAAATATCCAGAACATTTTTCCTTGTTTTTAAGAGAATCACTAAAATGAGTGAAACGTAAAATAAGTTACTGTCTTTGTCAAAGTTGATAAAAAATGATGTGATCTCAGATAACTGACGGCAAAATGGTAGCTATATATAGCTATACACAGCTATACACAGCTATACACAGCTATACACAGCTATACACAGCTATACACAGCTATATACAGCTATATACAGCTATATACAGCTATATACAGCTATACACAGCTATATACAGCTATATCTTTGAAATCCAATCAGTGTCATCTTTTTATTTAGCTAGTATCACCAATAGAGATAATAAAATATTTATCAATGGTTAATATTTGGGAGCAATTGAGTGAGTTTCAAAGTTACGACACAATTTTCTGCTGATGAATACTTTTGATTGTTTTTTATTTGGTTTCTGGCAGTTAAGCTTCTGATACTAGCTTGACCTAAAATATTTGCAGGTTTGTGCGAGTTTTCAATCTGTGTCTAAGAAGTATGCATTAGTAGTCTGATACAGTATTTACAAAAGTTTACTTGCTGGGAATGATCAAAGTGTTTTATGCGCGTTTTTAAGAATTGGCTATTGAACACTCATGTAACACTTTAGAACCAAAGAATAATCTCCATAAGCATGAATACATAAATGGGCTCCATAAGCATGAATACATAAATGGGCTCCATAAGCATGAATACATAAATGGGCTCCAACTCGCTCAGTTATGAAAACTCGTAATTCTAAGTTTATAAAAACGTCTGTATTTAACGCTCTTACAATTAGAGTAATGAAGAGCTTTCACCATCGTCTGAAATTTTAATACTTATTTAGCATGTTTCCAGGTCACGACAAATTTAGCGATAAGTGTGGCGCCAAAGAAAATGTGCCATTGTAACGCCTCTGTCACAATACTTGTCGCCAAGTTTTAGCGCTAAGATTTAGCAACTTTTTGGCGAAAAGTCAAGCGTCAAGATTTTATTGCTCATGGTAACGCTACTGTCGCCAAAGTCGATAAAACTAGGCATGCACAATCAAGTAGGAGGTTGTTAATTATCCATTAGTGGTAGCAAACATGGCAGCAAGTTGTGTGGTAATAATGCCAACGATGATCGTTTGTGGTTTTTGATACAAATATTTATAGTACAATACAACTGAATTGAAACGAATGAACTTTTGCTGTTGATAATGAATTGTTATAGTTTAAAAAAACAATAGTTTATAGTATCTCAGCGGAAACTTGGAAAACTTTTTATCATTATTATTGACTTGATATAAAGTTTGTTTATTTGTTATAATAATAATTAAAAACAAAGTTCATTACTATTATCATCATCATTAATTTAATGACAAGCAGTGTGCTACAAAAATCACTTGTCATCACACAGACTTGTGTGCCAGCAGCCAACTTTTTTATTTCTTCTTTTTTTACTTACCTTAGTGCATTGTTGTTGAAAAAAAATAATGATGCACTAATTAATAATACATAATAATAAAATAGACAGCCAGCAAGGCTAGTTGGATTGCACTAAACCGCACCTTGACCACAGCTGTTTCCTTGGCGTCTTCTTACTTGAAGTAACAATTACCAATAAAGTTTTCAATGATGGAAATACATGCCATTGTTGCTAATGATTAGCAATAACAAACCACAACAGTTAGTCATTATTTTAACGTGATATGAAAACATAGTAATTGAAAATGCATGGTGTTAGCAAGATATGTTTTCCTGGGTTAATAAAATATACTTATCAAGCGATTGATTGATAGCCACAAAAACCAGCACATTAGGTGAGCCTGAATGCTTAGTTACAAAACGTAGCATCATATCATGAACCCCCGAATGTTCATATACCTGCACTAAATTACATGCAATTTTAACATTCAGGCCAAAGTTGGCCTTAATCTCACTCAGCTTTATATTTTCTATAAGTGCCCATAGACTGATCCTAAATGTTTGCACGCATGCCTCTGTACGATTTCAAAGCCCTATTCAAAGAAATTACTAGAGCCATATTTACTGACTTTTTTTGCCAATATGAAACTTCCAATATTTTTATTCATAGTTGGGGCATATGATCAAGCCGACATTAGGCTGCCCAGAAGATGCAGCTCAGTTTTTGGAGAACCATATACAAATTGATCTACATCAGATAGCAGAATGCTGCGCAGAGAGTACAGACAGCTGCATTCTTCTACTACATGATGTCATCAACCAGCTTAAGCAAGGTAAATTTTGTAAGCTCCTCACTATGGATATTACTAAAACTTCATTGGATCTTTTTGAGTGTCCATTTAATGTAAAACAAGTAGTTATGTTGCACTAGTCTTTGAAGATCTTGTATGAGTGTTAAACGGTTAAAGAAATTACTTTTTAGCAATCGCTGGCCAGGCAAATGCCTTAGAAATGAATATCAGACGAATATGTGATTACCTGCAATAATACCAAGCACCAGCATTGTATAACTGCTCTCATGAGAAGCGCTCTGTTGTCAATAGCTAAAGCATGTACAATGAAGTCTTGCCAATCGTAAGATTGCAATCACAAACACTAAAGCCGTGCTTACACTAGAGCCACTGCATCTCCGTTTCAAGTGGTGGCTGTAGACACACTTGCAAGTTGCCTTCACACAGTAGCAATCAAGCCAATTTTTGAGGTTTTTTAACATAATTTGTGTGCGTTCCTGCTCATGCACTTGGGTTGATAAGTGGTAATTTAACTGCTAATGGTTTTCTACCAGGTAGTAGTTTTCTACTCATTCAGAGGTTTTAATTAAATAATAAGTTGTAAAAATTCTCAATCTGATTTTTTTTATGTTTGCATCCGAAATAAAAATAGCTATTCTGAATATAGATTAATTAATATTATTAAATATGCAAAATATGATTTATTTGATTAAAATAAATAACAATCGAGAGTTATTAACAATGGTGGTAATATTTATTTATTTAATAATAATCTTACGATCTAACAACAATCATTGTTTAATTATATCCTGGCTTGAATAAACAAGTTATGGGAGCTGTTATATAGAGTAAGACAATTAGTTTAATTGAGTCACATGGCTATAAAATTGCTGCACCTT
The DNA here is from genome assembly GCA_945261195.1 of Cryptosula pallasiana. Taxonomy (NCBI): domain Eukaryota; kingdom Metazoa; phylum Bryozoa; class Gymnolaemata; order Cheilostomatida; family Cryptosulidae; genus Cryptosula; species Cryptosula pallasiana. Next base: position 37,369,981 of record OX183134.1, on the reverse strand, counting down.
GACGCTCGAACTTGACACTGTTGGGTTGCTCCGTCTCAGTTTGCGAGAACTCTCCATCTCCACCAGAATTTGTGCAAATTTTCTGTGACAAGATGAATAGGCCAACTTTAAAAAATGTCACCTAATGTAAAGGCATTTTAACTGTTAGTTTGGTTGTTAAGTATTTAATTTATGACAATGTACTATTTGTTTGATCTGCATAAAAGAGGCTGTGTGCTAACTTTTTACATTGCTGGAATGGTGTCTTCAGGCGTAAGTGGCAATTGCGCTTGAGTATACATAAATTACAGATTTCTGAAATAGCTTTTAATGGTTTAAACTTTTGTGTTCAATATTATATGCAAACTATCAAAAATTCTGGCTCTCAATAACCCATTAGTAAAGGCCTGGCCACACACACCAGGTTTTCTCACCTGCGTTTTTTCACTGATTTTTTTAATTAATGGTGTGGCGTCTAATGTAAAAACACTTTTGTACTCTGTAAAAAAAATACTTACAGCTTTTCTTCAATGCCTTAATAACTCGTTTTAATAATGTTAAAGACTTTTTTTTTCCTATAAATTTTGCAGAGTAGAAACAACTTTTTTGATACTTTTGAACTATGTTTCTAGGCATTTTTTTCACTACAAATAGTACTTTGGCTGCATTGAAAGCAATTGTACTTTGGCTGCATTCAAGGCACTTGTACTTTGGCTGTATTCAAAACAATTAAAGAAACTTAAGAGCTCAGTGTCAACAAAACTTTTACAGCAGTATTATTTATAAGCACATGATGTAGAAAATTATTTACATTTCTTTCATGATAAACCCTTAGTTTGCTTCTTATGACCCCAAACTAACAAACGCCTTCCATTGCCATCACTCCTGGTGTACTCTATTTTCATATCCTATGAAAGTTCAAAGTATGCTCAAACGTTCCCACAGCCAAGCAGACAAACATGAAGTGAAAGTGATGGTAACTCTTCAAGTGCCTGATCTAGTCCTGCCTAGGCAAGAATATTCCATAAATAAACTTCAAATGAGATTTTTCTCAACCCGGCTCAACTACCCAAAGTCTGAGTAGAAGAGTTACTGGATTACAGTGGTTGGGCCAGGACTATGTTTATAGCTGTTTTTGAAAACACGAAATAATAACGTAGTGAGTTCTATTATAGGAAATGGTCAAGCTGATGGAAACTGGCTACTGACTACCATTGAGAAAAGGCAATCGTGGGAAGAGAGGTTTAGCAACAGCTACATAAAACCAATTTTCAATGAGAGGGTAATGAAGCTCTTTGTAAAAAAATAATTTATTTTTAAAGATTGTCGCTTAAAGATTAAGTGTATTAAATCTTTAAACCTGGTAATGTTGATAATTTTTCAGGCTGCTCATCTTCAAAACCTGAAGAGTAAATTCACGGGTGGCACAAAGAAAGATCTTGCAACCATTTTGTCAACTGAAATAGAGCCAATTAATCAAGAGGACACTGTAGCATCTCCTGGTTTATGGGATTACGTTAGACCTCTCACCCTTACATCTCTCAAAGAGAAGCTCAATGTTACGAAGGTACCATTTCATTTCGGCAGCGTTTTGAGATCTTCTTCACTCAAAATTTAAGTCAGCAATGAAAAATAAGTTTTCAATTAAGAGCTTTGCAAAAACTTTTCCATAATTTTTTTTAAATGTATGTTTTATACGTTTTCATTGTCCTTGGTGAAAAAGTTTGTTCACTTTTTATCAACTACCAGAGGATTTTGCAATAACATATGCAAATATGTTTTGCAATGAAGCAACTTTACAACCTTGTTTAAATCTAGCTTCCATCAATTTGTTTATCTAATTGATGTTTTATAAAACAAAGTTGCAACACAAAATTTTTCTCTCGCACCAACTTTATTTCTAAATAAAAATGTTACTCTGAATTTGTGTCTCACTCTTTAGGGTTACCCAGCTCTTAAGGCTTTGACCGCCAACTGCGATGCATTGATTGCTGTGAGAAGTCTCCCAGACATACTTCAGTTGGTTCATATGATTAGTGAAAAGTTTCACAGCCAATTTACCAGAGAGAAAGCGAGTAAAATCTTCATCAGAGACTTCACTGCTGAAAACATCTTGGCATTCAGCATGTCTAAAGAGAGACTTGAAAAGATGATAGACAGTTACGTAAAAGCTTGGAATATTGCCGTCAAAGATCCAAAGTGTATGTCATCGTTACAATTATTTCACATTAGTTTCATTTTGACTGGAAAGTTACTTACAATTTGTAAGTTTGTATTTATTTATTGATGTTAACTGATCTGTAGACCACGCCGGTGCTTCCCGATTGGATGATAATCCCTCTGTTGAGGTATTTCTAATTGACAAGCACGTTCAGCCAAGATCTCCGCCTTTGCAACTCATCTCGTTCATTGTTGATGCTCATAATAACATGGTGTCCGCTGTCGAACAGAATAGGTCAGTGTTTTAGATTTTCAAGTTTTTTATATGTATTGTTTGTATCAAGTGAAAAACGAGACCAAAGAATATATAATACTAGTGGAATGTAAACACCTCACATTTGCGACCTAAAACCCGTGTCATTTTTGTTTATCAAATTAAGTTGTTAGTTTAATTTTTTTGCAATTTTGCAACTTGATAAATGAAAATACTATCTCAAACAAACTATATTAAACAAACCAAGCAGCGACCTAAATGTAAATTGTGTATACTTTACAGAAAATATTTTGAAACAGAGTAGGCTATTTATATTCGACACAAAATGTTTGTCAACACTCACACAAATAGTATCATGTATCAAAATTCTTGTATGCTTTTAGAGGTTCCATTTCGCTGGCAGAAATAACCCCTTCCTTGTTAGTCAACTTGACCAACAGGGATGACATATTCAGCCTTGTATCAGCACATAGCGAGTATGCTCATGGAACAACCACTGAACTACAGTACAATTGGGATGCAGCAGAACACGAAGCTCAGTTGAAGTTTATTGGAACTCGTAAGAAGATTGCATTTCAAACAGCAGACCTGCCAACCTACACATTCCATGAAGATTTCAATCTTTGGAGCCAAATGAAGATTTTATCTGATACGCAGGTAAACATAGGAAAAAACAGACAGTGTAATAAAAAAAATATGATGTAAGCCATTCTAATGATGAACGTTTATTTTAATGGTTATTAATTGAGAAATAAATTTTGTGGACTAAAACCTGTGAATAGTGAGAGATTTTATTTGGCTTTAGCTATGAGCTACTCCCTACATGATGTTGTAAAGTTCTGTACTGTTTTGTTCCGTTCTGTGCTGTACTGTACAGTACTGTCGTGTACTGTACTGTGATGCAATTTTACTATGTACTGTACTTTAAATGTAAAAATAGTTTTTCAGGTAAAAAAGTATAAAGTCTAGTTGCTTCCAAAAATTATTTTATGCGCAAGATAGAAAAATAATAATAATAATAAACTCTATATGAACTTTAAGCAGATTTGTTCTCAGTTTTGGCTTCGGTTTTTATTGCTCGCAATGAAATTGAGTCTAAAAGTCTGGGTCTTGATTACCAATATATATACAAAGCCTTCACTATGTTAACATGTGTATGCCTTTTCTCCAGCGAGCCTTTATCAAAATTTTAATCATCTTGTTCTGTTGCAGGCAAAGCTACCACAAAAGATTCAGGAAACTACAGAAACGACAGTGGCCAATAGCAGCATCCAAAATCTTACGGACAGCTTGAAAGACATCACAACCGCCATCAATTACCTATCAGCTATACCAAAGTATGACCCAGATTCTTCTCTGTCAGAGTTTATGCAGTCTACTGTTACTTCTTCTCCACAACACCTCAGAGATGAAGTCAAGGTCAAACATGTCTTGCATATCTGGAGGATACTGAAGTTTGCTCAAGCTTCAGGATTCATGCAAAACCAGCAGGTTGAAATATAATAAAAAATGTTTATCAACATTGCTCTTTCAGCAGCGTGTTTCATGAAAATAAAGTTTTTAGCTTTAAATATTTTTCTCCCTTTAACAGAAGCCATTTGACGATATTGATGCCAAGTACATTCTACCCTATCCTCCCAACGGTGAAGAGGAAATACAAAATCTATGCACATATAACAGTCCCAGAACCAAGCTTCTCTTGGACTACCTTTTTGCATTTATTGTCTTACGATTAAACAAGGAAGCTACAGCAAGGGATCCAGTGGACTCAGAAATGCCGTAAGTTAAATGATTATACCTCTTAGTTTGGGTAGTATCCGATTCCATCATTGTTTAATACTAGTTTGAATACGTCACAAAACTTTTCAAATAGTGTAATGTTGTTGTAGGATCAATTATGCGCTTATGGAGTTTATTATGTCTCAAGAAAAAGAAGATGAGTATGAAGACATAATAAACAAATTACCATCTCTGCCTGAGATCTTTACTGTGGCACATGCAGCAAGCACTTGGGGTACCGTGTGGAGACGCTACAACACCCATGTGTCTGTCAACTGATAAAATGCTATTGATTGTAGTTAGTGTCAGTTTCCTGCTTTTGTGGAGGCTCACTACAGCCTTAAACGTGTGTCTCTTGATTAACTATAAAAAACTAAAACTTGAATTCACTACTTGGAGTGCCATAGCAGCATTTAATTTTTAGTTTTGTTTTAACAGAGGCTCTTCTGCTTGGTTTTATATTTTCTCTAAATGATTGCTAGGATAAAACTTTAGATTTGTGATCGCTAACGCTTCTATCAATTAAATCATGATGCTAGAATATTCTTCACCTTCATTTAGACAATAAATTTTATTAGCACTTTCTTGATCCTACAGTGTCACCAATTGCTCTATGAACAGCCTTAAACCTGCTCTAAGCCCTTGATATTAAAGGGTGTCTTTTTCAGGTATGAACATAAAATCCCAAAACGATTGCCACAGCAACATATTTCACAATGACTTGAAGGAAATTTATTAAAGTTAAAAAAGTTATGATCGGTTTTATTGCGTGTTACTGTGCTGGTGATTTCTTGTCATTCTAGGTCCATAACACTGCGTACACACTAGGATGCAAAAATGGCTCAGTTTCAAAACGTGTGAATGCAGTAACGGCCGATTCTTATCACATCGGCCAGAGCCATTGGCATTTGATCACTGCTCAAAGTCACCAACAATTTTTAGCGGATTATCAATGAAAGTACAACGCTAAATCAGAGCAGAAGTTGCTTGTTGACAATTACATAACAAATGATGATAAAATATTGAAGAATTATCACATCTTTCAGCAATAACCAAATCGTAATAATAATTGTTATTTATTAAAACTTGCCAATAAAATTTGCCATTTGTGAATCAAAAACTATTGTTATGTATTAACATTCTTATTTCAACACGATTTATTATTTATTGATAATCAGGTTTAAATAGTATAAAACTAATAAAAATTAATTAAAATAAATATTAGAATAAGCTGAATAAATAAAATTCTGTTTAGGACAACCGATATTACAAATAATTAATGACACAACATCAACAAGTGCGTTTGCTGATAAAAACCATGAACATAGTGAAGAATTATGGATAATGGTTGGCAATATCATTAGTAATACTATGGTATTGCTGAAAACCAAAATTTATCTACCACTCTTACACAGAGCAAATGCCTTTTTTTAGAGGTGGGCAAAAGTTAAAAATATTAATGGCGATTAATCTTTGCAGTTAACATCTGATTAATCTCATAGAAAATCTTGAGTTGCAATCACTTTATTTAATTTTGATTGTCATCATTTGTGGACAAACAGACAGACAATATTAGTTCTCAAGCAAAATGTTCTACAATGTGTGAACTGAAGCAAGCACGATATATTTATGTAGCAGTATTTAGTAGTAATTGTGTTTATTTATAATGAACAACCAAAAGAAAGTCCTCAACAAATTGCAAACAGTGAAAACCATTCAATGTTGCATTCACTGACATCGGTGATGATGTTGTTTAATTAATTATCATACAACAAACCAAAAAACAAAGTTATATTCATCCAGAATTGATTGGCTTGAGCTAGCTGATGCCGCATCTTCAACCTTGTAGATCAACTGTTTGTTCGATAGATGGTGTCTCGGTCTCAGTGAGCATTGTTGTTGAAGGATACTTGGAAATCCGGTGAAACTTTGTGCATTTAACGAGTTTTTGCTTAGATGTACGATCCTTGTTCTTTGTATACTCAAACAATCTATTTTGTATGGAGCTCCTTGACATCGTTGTTGATTAACAACTACCAGACACTAGTAGAAAGAGTATGAGCTACAACCATCACAGCAGCATGGCGGCGATCAACTTGTCTGCGATCGTTTAAAGCCTATGGGAACCAGGCTTAAGGCTGCAAGGTAGTTAGCTAGCCCATGTGCCTACAAAATTGAACCTGCCATGTGCTATAATAACCCTAATTACATCATCACCACCGGCTCAAATGGTGCATTTTACGATCAAGTAACATTCCAATACCTAATTATTAACTTAAGCATTATAACGATATAACTTTGCTTTTATACACTAGTCAAACCAACAATCAAAACCTTGATACAAACCCCAATATAAACAACCCACCCACAATAAATACTTGGATAATAAATAATCCTGCAATATTACAAACACTAACAACTGACATAATCAACACCTGGTGCACACAGAGTGTCTTTGTATTACACAGAACCCCATTGGTTTTTCTTATGACCATTTAGAGGTTCCATCACCCCATAAATAAATTATGTTTTCAAAAGGAGTCTTCTCATGTAGTTTTACAAAATCATTTTCTTTTGAAGTATGGGTCGGTTTCAAGAAGCTAGTCCTACAGTTGCTGTCACTCTTGCTGCAACAACTTCTTCGACTCGTGCTCAACCAGCAAACTTTCTAGCACAACGAGTCAATCAAATAGTACTCTTGAGTGGGACTTAGTGGAACATCATTCTATTGATGTAGTACGTATCTCAGAGTTTATCAACAACATGGAGCATAACAAGTTCTCAAATTTCAAAGCTGATAGCTAAACACTATGTATGAGTGGGAGTCACAGATAACAATGAATTACTTGTATACTTGATGATGTCCGATGTGCAAGACATGACAACTCAAATACTTCACATCACTTTAGTGTTAAATAAAATTTGGTGAAAACCTACATTCACTATACAACACCTCAAGTAATGAAAGGAAATATTATGTGAAAGTTATAATTGTCAGAAAAAAAACTATCCCGCCATTCAAAGTTTACACATGTTGAATATTTCAGAAGTAATAAAAGATGCATGTGCAAGTGAAAGGGTAGCCAAGCCAAGGTAGCTCTTACACGCAAAAATGAAAAATTCTCTGGATGAAATGCTTTGATAATTATTCAAAAAGAATAAACCACGTATAAAATAGCTAACTAAACATTTATAACTGATTAACCTAACTCAAACCTATGCAACAGATAAATCAGGTTTATACTAAATGATGCTTTTAACTTACCTCGAGATAATGTGACCAACATCTACTGTCTTTTCCACTGCTCAGGTAACTTTTAGATAGACTTTCTATATATTGTTGTGGATTTCAATGTCATACACTCCTGTGCACACTGCTGTTACAAAGTCTAGCACCTTATATTAATCGCTAAATAGTGAGAACTGTCACAGTCAATCATACCAGATTGACCGATCCTGCGTCTAAACTACTACCGACCCTGCTGTTGTAGCAGGTAAAAATAACAACTTGTGGCAGCAAGCTACCGACCTCAGTTAGTGGGTTTACAGCCCCCAAAATCCACTACGATATTCAAGTCCATACTTGTTACAGAGTGAACTCAACTGGTGATTGGGTAGAAGTTTTCATCAGTAAAAACCAGCACAAATAAAATAAAAATCGAATTTGCTTAATTCATAGTTGTAAATAGAGATTTAAACCTCATAAAATTTAATCCTTCAGTAAAAGCTGTGATAAACGGAACACACACGCATTAGACATTAACAGCTTATTGCTAAATTTACCAAAAAATCTGCCCATTTGCCAATTTATTTCAACGAGTGGTACTGATGCCTGCAGAACTAAGAGATGAAACAGAATTGATGATATCTGAAGACTTTGAGTGGTCCAATTGCCTTCTTTATTTAATTAGTTTTTCATAAAAATGAAGTTTTATAGTATTTCTTGCAAAAAATGAATCATTAACGAGACACAAAAGTTTTATTGGATACACAAATTCGATTGTCTGATCTCAAAAGATAGCTAGAAATTTTCTAGCACAATATTTATTACAAAAGTTATGATTGGTATTGAACAAGTGAATAGTTATCAGATATTGTAGTAGTTTTCCACCTTCCACTACGACACAACGGTATCACTCCAAAGCTTCTTCACCATAATTCGGAGTCCACTCCGAATTGACTTTAGCAACCTTCACCGGGTCCTAGACCCAGACACAAAATAACAGAGTTTTCACTTAATAAATATTTATTCCATGATCTATTTAGCAAGATATAAGGGTATTTAGCAAGATCCACTAGACTTCTGCTTGTAATGCACAGAAAAAGCTTATTTTATAGGAGAATCAGAGGAAGGTACACCCCCTTATTAGGGTGAACCAATCATACAATGCAATAGAAACAATAGATCAATCAAAACAGATAATATACATTTAGTAAACAAGACAAGCCAATCACAACAGTGAGCACATGTCAATTTGTGCTTGACATCTTTTCCCGCTCTTTTCCCTTGCTTGGCATTCTTTCACTCCTTATTAGAGCGTTCTGGTGCTTTTCCACTCCTTATTAGGGCATCTATCACTTAGCTTGCTCTCCAAGCCACCGTACTTTGTTCAGCTCCTTTCTGAGGTGGGCATCCAGTTCCATAGGTCCCAGGCTGTCTGAATCAACTTCTTTGGATACTGGCCCAGGGTAGCTGACCCGGGGTAACCCGGAGTAGGTTATATATGATATGTAGGGTCTATACAGGGTCTATACAGGGTCGGGGTCCTCGGTATCCATTTGTACTGAGGCAGAAGGGGAAAGGATCAGGGTTTGTGTCTAGCTTGTTGACTGACAGGACAAGGGGTGGAGAGGGTCTGGGGGTGGAGGGGGGTCTGGGGGGCTGACTATATCATGTAAATCTCTCACAATATCACCACTGACAAAAAGTGTTCATAGCTGATCTCCTTTACATGAAGAGAAAAAGTAATCAGTGCTTTAAGAGCATCCCTTTGATGATACTTCAACTAAAACACTCAAAGCATTTGCTCGTTACAAACTTAACTTCTAGTTAAACTTGAAAAATGCACAACTTGTGTTCCCAGAAAGTTTTGTATAACATGAGGAATGATTCATGTATAAAAGTGATAGACGGGCAACAACGATTGCTCAAAAAACTGTGGCGGAACTTGTTATCTGATACAATTAGAATAACATTGCCATGAGCTACTTGCCTTGTTTGACCACTGTCTTCCTTTTAACCCTCTCTCTCTCTGTCTCCCTTTCTTTCTCCCTGTCTCCCTCTTTCTCACTCTCTCTGCCCCACCCAATCACGTAAAGGAGTCAGTAAGACAGCACTCTAACATGTGTTTTATTGAGCTTAATGTTGAAACTTGCTAATCAGTTGTATTGTATCAACTCGCTCAGTCACTGTTGCAGACACAACTAACCTAAAATAACCAAAAGTTACTAAAGAATGCCATCTGCATTGTGGAATGGAATAATATAATTCTTAAATCAATTTGGGAATTATTATTTGACATTCAAACCATTTGATTGCAAATATGAATTTTTCTGCAGTTTACTTCCTTTTTTACTAATTAAGAAATCAAAAACACAAAATATCTTGGTTTGAGAAGAAATGGAAAGTTCAAACCTTGAGCACACATCAGTGGTTCAATAGCCGATTGTAAGTGAGTTTTCAACTTTGAGTCTGTCAGCATAGTAAATAATCTTACACTCTTTGGTCACGCAGACAGATAAATGGGCCGATATTTCTTACATTAATGTACATTCGCTCGTCAAAATATACTGTAGTTGAAACTCGATTTTCTCATTATGCACGGCATAGTTAAAAATAAAACATCTATATCTTTGTTGTATGTTTAACGATGAATTTTTTTTCAAAGTTGAACCAATTTTCTTTTTAAGTATTTCTGAAATAAATGTGTGTTGACAACACAAGCTAGAACAAACTTCGTTGTTGCAAATCTATGAAGTAAAACGCAATAAAGATTATTATCAAATTGAGCTACATTAAATAGATAACCCATGGAGGTGTATATAGAGGCGTTGATCTTTGATGGATGTAAATATTGTTTCCCATTGAGCAAGTGAGAGAGTGAGTATGTACGACATGTTTTTATTGCTGTTATTTCACTGAAACCCAAGCACTTTCATTCTCAAGTGTTGCTTTCAGGTACAGCAATGGAAAACATCAAACCAGCCAACAAAGCAATTAGAATAGATAAAAGAGCAGATGATGAGTTTTGTTCGATGGAAATATATCTATAACTTGCGAATGAACTATTTAATTGTTGATGATAAAAGCACTAATAAAAAATATTAGTTCAAATACTATTTTTGTTTCAAGAGTCTGGTAATTTTTTTTTTTCATGTTATCAGGGTCATTAGGTTATAAAGAAGCTGCCTGGCATCACCATTGTATGTGGAAATCTGACTGTTGATAAGTTTTGAGTAGGAATACCTTTTACCGTTTTCTGAAAGATAGTTTTTTCTAAAGGAAAAACATCTTCAACGCCAACCCGGAGCATCGTTGGCTTACAAAGGCATCGTATGGTTACAGCAAAATATCCCAAATCTATGACTTGCATACTTTTATACCTAGACATATTGTGGTGGAATTTTGTGACTACTACCACTGCGCAAGGTCCCCCTGACAACTGTTGAGTGTCAGGCAAGCCTAAATAGAGCCTGGCACAGCCAGAACATAAGTAAGTCAGCCGGTAGAAACCCTACCGGCCCTGCAGCATTCACTGCTTGCCCTGCAGCATTCACTGCCTGCCCTGCAGAGGTACCACCGGCCCTGCAGCACACCCTGCCGGCCCTGCAGCATGTACTACCGGCCCTGCAGTGCCATTACCCTACCTATACCGGGTCGGTGAGCAAAGAACTACTATAGCCTGAGAACCGAAATTAATACCAAAGGTGCAGGAGCCCGACTTTGCAACATAGCTGTCCTCAAACAAGACCAAAGCCAAGGACCACAAGCCATAAGGACCAAGAACCAGAGCTACTCATTGCACCACCATGAGTAAGCAAGATTGACTGAGAAGCTCCGCCCCCTACTTCTGGGCGCCTGGCACATTTAACTCTATATTAACCAATGACTGTATCGTATATTTATATCTCATGATCTGATTAGTGTAAACACTTCCTGCCACTACTGATTTGTTGCCCCTTGTTTGGGCATATGTTTTAATCATGTTCTGCCTATAAAAGGCAGAACATTTCACTAGACTCTTTGTATTGTATTGGGATTCTACCTGTGCTTAAGCCAAGTAGCATGATACATTTACCCTTATTATACATTGCTGGTTACGCTGTGTAATAAAGTATGGTTTACTCAACAAGTCATTGAGTTGTACGTTTGAGCCGTGGGCTCCGGGAACAGTTGTGGAGTTGGCATACTCCTCTGTTGGAAGTTGACCTCTAGAGTGAGGCGTTGTTGGTGGACGTTTGGTCGGCCCCCCCAAAATCCACTACAATATGCCTATTCATCACAAAATAATGGAACAAGATGTATAATGGTTCAGAAAAATAACGATAATCAATTGATAATTAACAAGCAATAATTAGCGATTACAACAGGTTTATCAGACATTTTGATTGTAGGTAAAATAGCCAATACCACTCACCATTTGTGTCCTTACTTGTATATATGGACTGTGCTGCTCTCTCTAGTATTGTATGTATGTATTGTACGTTTCATTACCTGTGAAAGAGACAGTAACTGGGTATGGGGTTCTCATTTTTATTGTGTTGCCTATTATACAATTTAGAATTTTTGATTTTGATGGATCAAGAAATGATGTTCGATACAAAGTTGAATCCAGACAATTAAAAATCAGTTCAAAAATCAAAAATTTTTACATTTAGCAATAGTGTTCTGTAGTATTTGAATAGGCAGCGACATCATCATATTTTTTAATTGATCAAGTTGGTAGACAGCTGTGATTAGTGGATATTTTGTGTATCAATTTTGATTTAAAATCTACCACTCATCAGTGATAAACCCCAAGATTAGTTATAACAAAAATAACAAAAAATAATATGTCATTGCAAGTTACCTGATGCAGCTTTCAGCTGAGGAGTTAGATATGATGTTATTGTCTGTCTTCAAGCAAGTTTTTATTGAGGTTTTGAGGGCAAAATATTAGTCTGTGAGAAAGAGAACATAGGAAATATCTTGGAAACATTGAAACTTGAAAAAGTGGCAGATCTTTAGAGTAGACAAAGTGATAAAATTATCGACCTAAAAGATACTTGGAATACCGTCAACATGCCTGTACACTTTTTATGAAGGAATTGATGATAGTTGTAACTGATATGATTTATTGATTGACACCGTGAAAACTGTAAAGTAATAATATGCAATGAAGTTACAGTTATGATAAAAAACGACACAATTGAAACAAAAGTTACAATATATGAACAAAATCAAAATTGTATCAATAAACAATGGCATTAGCACATAACGTTTTTCTACCTGAATCAGCTTTCCTGGGTTGTGTGTATGTTGGCAATGTAAACTAAATGTATTCTCATGACAGTATGGTTTTAGTATATGTGGTGTTCAATTGTACAAAATGACTGGTGAACACAAAGAAATTCAAAAGATCATTTAAACTGCTGCTACGTTCCGCAACGACTCATGATTGACGCAATGTAATAACTGTCCAAGTGAACTTTGACATCAACAAACGTAAGACTTTAAAAAAAGACGAAGAAAAATTGTTAAACAAAGAAACAAACCATGAACCAGTGCAATAGCATGTGGGAAGCATGATGAAGACAGCCAATCGTTGCCAAGCAGCAAAATGAGCATGAACAGCAAGCACAATGTGAAATATGCACCACCTCTTACCATTTCTCGGACTTTTAAAAAACTTTTACATACTGTATTAGTGCATAACGTTTTAATATGACTTTTAGCCTTTTGTATTTGATGAACTTTTCTCTAGTGAAATTACACTCCAGTACGACACTTTGTTGATTTGAGGAGGTTTTACTAAAAAAAATATATGTATGTATATTGCAGTATCCAGACCCCAATCACAATGGAAATGGTGGCATTTCATGTCATGCGCAGAATTTTACAACGTTAGGTTTTTTAACTCTGGGCTTGATTTGAATTTTCTTGTTATCTGAAGTCAAAATCATTTATCAATTATATACTGACACAAATTACCAAGAACAGTGTACATATGCCACGCGACAGAGTTTAGAAAACTAAATTCGCTTACAATATTGTAGCGAGTGACCTACCTTATTGTGAAGTTGTTGTATGACAATGTTTTTTATGAATGACGTACATTTTCTTGCTGTTGTCATGCATAAAGTCCAATCAGAATCACTGTTTCAAGCTATCATACAGCAAAAAAATGAAAGTTTACCACTCGATCTTGTTGAATGCACAATATCCTTTTAATGTTTTTGCAAGGGAGGTTAAATTGTAGTAAATGTATAGACTCTAAAATGTGTATTACACCTAGTACGTAATTTGAGCTTTTACAGACAGATTATATATACAAAAGATTTCATCTACTCTATATATTTTCTACATAGAGAGTTCAGCGAAAGATAAGTTTCATGGCTTTGCTCTTATTGCATTCAGTTTGTAAGCACCTGTGAGATTAGAAAGGTACACCAGCCAAGGGTTTTACCCTTTATCCCATCAATGCCATAGTTACATCGAAAATTTGATTCTAAAAACACCTTATAGGTATGTCTGCCAAGTAATGTGAACTAAAAACAATTAGATTGGCAATAAATTTCATCAATAAATAACAGTTTCCTTCAAAATTCGAGGATCAACAAATCACTAGCAACTGAGGGTTTTCAGTTTTGAAAAGCGAGCAAATAACCCTAACAAATAGAAATAACCATCGAAAAAATATACAGCCTTTGATCATTTTAGTTTGTTGAATTGCCTGTCTGATTTTCATAACCAAAATTTTCAGTCGGCGGTCAATGAAGACAACTTGTTGAGGGTGATAATTACTGAGTGTTTATCAATATTGTTCATAGATTTCTAGTGAAGCAGCACAGTAAATAAGTTATAATGAGCAAGACTAAACCGGCTTTGTTTCTAAAAACATCATGCGATAGTTGCCTTCGTGAAACTTATACAGTGTGGAAGCGTGACCTTGCAAACTATATTTGCTTCTAAATATTCCATTTTTCTTAAAAAATAGATGGTAATTTGGGAGTTATCTGCTTTATGGTCTGTTGGCAATCTATAGGAGTTTATCAAGCTTAACTGATGTTTTGTTCCATAACCAATCAATTGACCTATTATTGTTGTTCTTTGCACAACGACAAACAGTTAGCCAATATTCTTAATGTCGTATAGATGAAAATTCACAATGAAATCAGATTTTTTATCAATTATAATTCAAGTACTTTCAGTTACTTTACACAATCTTCTTGCAGTTGCAAAAGTAAACCGATAGCTCCTTCCAACAAGCTATCCTTGAACCTCACTGCTTCTCTCCCAGGCTCACAGCTGCCAGCTGTTTCAGAGCCTGCCACTGCAATTCCACTTAGTAAATCTCTTGCTCCTCAACTACTCCCCAGCCAACAAGCCAGACAGACTCCACAGTGTTCAAGTGATAAATAATGTTTACTCTTCCGAGATATGATACAAGTAAGTGATCCAACTGAGGCTTAAAGGTGCTCTGCCTGATGGTACAAGATGGTCAGGCTTATAGTAAATTTCTTTGGGATGTTATGACATCAAATAAAGGCATAGCCAATCATACACAATAATAATAAAATACACACCAATAAATAAGATAATATATATTTATAATATAAACAGTTTGGTATTCTAGCAAATAGTGTTTAGTCTTGATCTTTAGGCTCCGCCTCTCCGCCTCTATTGCACCAACATGCCTTCATCTTCTTTTCTTTAGCCTGTGCCCTTCTTCTCTGTTCGTCCCATCACACCATTAACACTCTCTTGATTGCAATAGTCCTGCCCTTGTCAGGACTATTGCAAATCTTGGGAGGAAGTGGCTACATCTTATGAGGTGAGGTAATGCATCTCGGGGTAGCTCGGGATAGCTCGAGATAGCTCAAAGTAGCTCAGGTTAATTTGGAGTAGCCTACAGTAGCTGTCTAGAGGAGAAACAGGGGTTCCTTCTGATCCAAATCAGATGAGAATTGGTCCATTATTGATCATGCTACCTCCTGTTTCTGCTTGTCAGTAAACCATCAGTTTATATCCATGTATAAGGTGCAGGGAGGGGGAAAGAACTGTCTTTACAGTTCCCTCAAGTTTTGGGGCCACTCGGGGTAGCTGAGTGCTAGATAGGGAAACATGGTTTTCTCCCGTAATGAAGGAGAGAGACACTGGGGGTGGGGAGAGAGGGGGGGAGTAGGTTCAAGGAGTGGGGGTTTAGGTGTTAAAACAGATGCGCACAAAATTTCTGACATCGTAGCCCAAGAAACATAACTATGATTAATTAAGTTTTGCACTAAAGCAATCTGTCCGACATGCTATCTCAAGTAAACATTAATTTGAGGCAACTCTTTCATCACAAAGCCTCAATTTAGGGCACTGAATATACCTTTAGAATTGCCTTTCCCAAATGCTCTTCGTTAGCATTTTGTGTCTTCCAAAAACATTTTGTTAGTCTATATTTTATCAGAAATGGTGTGGAAATGGATAAAGGAATAAATGTGATCAAACTTTCAAAGTTTTGATCAGTTTATTTTTCAAAAACTTTGCAAAACAAAAACACTGAGATACTCACCTCTATGTAGGCCGAGCAAACTGCTTTTTATTAACAAGCACTGATTATTAGTTGTCAAGATTGCGTGATGGCTTAGTGGTTTACTCCATTAACTGCTATAAACGTGGTTTGGGTTTGATGACTGAGTACTGAAATATTTGTGCTTACAAAGTATTTGCAAACATGCACGCATTGATAATACACACCATTGGCGATATCTAGGGTGTGTTCAGTGCACTGCATCAAGAAGAATCTGGTGGTGTAGTAAGTTGCGTGTATGGTTCCCTTGACCAAGTATTGAGATTCAAATTTTACAGGGTAAAATTTGTTATTCCCTAAACGCTCTTGTTTTTACTTGGAAGAGCAAGACAATGCCTTGTTGGTATTTTAGATAATCTAAAATACTATAGTTCTGTTAGCTTTCCTTTTTTTCTTGATCTGTATAGTCATACAAAAATGGAGGCCACGCCTTGTAAAATCTCTGACACTTGTACTTTAAGAGATAACTCATACAGCTACATTTTCAATAAGTTACTGAAAGGAAAACTACTCACAAATATTTTTTTGCTGAATAAAGCAAACAAAGTGAACAAACTATTTTCATCAAGCTACATATCAGTCTGTATGACATAGTTTTCTCACAAGAAAAAATAATTTATTCTAGTTATTATTATTTTTATTAGTTTGTGCTGCAATTATTTAACTATTATCGTTTGTTTATTAATGACAGTAAATCTGCCCCAACTATTCACTATGTTGATAGAAAGAGACAACTTAAGCATGTGATTTCAAGTCGACTTATCAAAGCAATGGTTAGCAGTGTCAATAAAAATTATTGCGCTGCAACACAAACCAAAGTTCAACCCAAACTAGCTCGACCTACAAGTACAAAAGTTCACATAAAACTGACTTTTAAGTTGCAGCCTAATTATTTATAAAATAATACATGGGATTACAAACAATAGCTAGCAGGTGACTAGCAGGTGACTGGTGGATACTCCAGGCTTGTCAAATGATTATTTACAAGTGAAAAGTTACAAATTGTTTGGTAAACACAAGAAAACTAGATAACTATAACAGACTTAGTATACCACAATTAAGAGCGGTTAGTGCCTGTAAGGTTTGGGATAGCATTGCACAAGCTATCAATCTAATCAATCATGTTTTAAGGTGGTTATTTTATGATTAAATAACAAAAACAGTTTTATTATTTTACATCATTTCAGATAACGAAAGCTCATAAAAGTTTATAAAAAAAACTTATAGCACTGTAATTTGGAGATGAGAGGCTTCCATTTCATAAAATGACTTGTGTTTCATTTCGTTCAATATATCAGCAAAAACTGCCACATTTTACTTTAAGCTATTACAAAAGTTACTTTTAAGCTACATTTTATGTTACTGCTATGTATATTGTCTGAATGCACCATGGACTTTATTACTCCAAAACTTTTCTTGTTTGCCAAAACCATTTGACTCACAGATATCTGTTTAACTAATCAGATATCTGCATAAAAAAATAGTGCAGTATCAATTTAGTAAACAACCTCACAATGCTGTGTTTTCAGCATTCGCCTATTAGTTATATCCAGGGGGTATTTTCATTACAATCTTCTCTCAGTAGTTTCCTGTAATATGATTGGACACAGTGACATCCATGATTGGCATGATAGTTCATTGTGGATAGATATCTGAAAATATATTTATCCACAAGGAACTATCACGCCAGTCATTGATTAGCAATTAACCACAACATTCAAGTGTCTTCAGAAGAAGTTGATGAGCAGCTACTTTCTCACTCAGCTTCAGTGGAGTAGGTTGATAGTCACACACGGAGAGAATATTCAAAGCAGTATTTAGTTTACAGAAGTTTTATTTTCATTTGTTTTATACAAAAAGTGTTTTCATTTTATAAATAATTCTTTTTATTTATTTCACTTCAGTTTCTACAGTTATTTCCATTTGCAGCACACTTACCATATAAACTCAAACTAGCGCTCTTCATTACGCCAACTATTGTACAGTTAGACATTACAGAAATTGAAAAACTGCTTTTGCTGTTGACTCATTGTATGTGTCACTTTTTATAGTATATTGGATTATTGTATTATATGTGATAATATGTCGTGAAACTGTATGAATACTTATGTGTGAAAGTTTTACAGATAATTCTTGAGCATGGCAGGGTCAATCTTGTTGCAACTGTTGGCAGCATGCATGATAGTTGTCGGTGTGGCAGCTGATGGTAGATCTCTAGTCTTTGTATTTGATACAACTGGCTCTATGGGTGATGAACTAGCGCAGGTGAGTGACTTACATTCTCACTGATGTAGTAAACAACTCCTGGTTAATTTGTTTGCCGATACTTGTAGTCATTTATTTGTTGTTACGTTATTGCTCTCACTCATATATGGTTGTGTTTATATGTTTGTACAGTCAGCTGTACCCTTGTAAGGCCTTTCCTACCGCTCTAAATATAACTCACTGTTGACAAGGTGCTTTCGGCTAAGTGAAAGCAAAGAACTCTGCTAGCTTTTAAGCATTCTCAAAGCTGGATGCATGTGAATCTGGCAAAACCAGTAGCCATTGAAAAAAATTTGTGTTCTCATGCAACAGTTATATGTTATACAAGCTAAAAAGTTAAAGTTTAAGAACGATAAAAATAATGTTTTTTCTTATTGTTGTAATAAGTAATAATTTCTACTGAAACAATACAAACAAATAAACAATTATCTTTGTCATCGCTATTGTACTGGTACTGTGACAGACAGATAATCGACATAAAAAATTATTGTATTTATTATGGTCTTGCATCAACAATCGTAATTTACATGATGACCACTTGTTGCTTTTGTTGGTCCATCCAAAATTTAAATATGACTGCCATAAAACTGTTTTGTCTTTAATCGCAATGCATCAATAGAGAAAATACAACTCCTAATTTTTCAAACCAGTGTTGCTTCTCTCACACACCTTGGTGCTAATTTTTCTCATGAAGTCACAACGTGAAGAAATTTTGTTTTGAGCTCGCCGAAACAAGATGAGTATCCCATTCATCACTATTGTGACTTCTTGTTGACATAGACAAGATCGCCTATTATGTTAGTTTTAAATACCTTTTCATAAGTTGGCTTGCACACATTTTGGTTATCAATATTTTATATTGAGTTTGCCAAAATCTTATGCACCAGATGCATCTCCACAAGTTTAGGTGGATTGATGCCATTGAGTCAGCACGTATACTCAACTGAAAGATCTTTATTAAGTTGTTGGCTCAAGAGACCTTGACCCCAAGGACAATGGTGCATGTACAGCATGTACGTGAATACCGAAAGTGACCAATGATAAACCCAAGGCTGAACACAAACTGCGTTGCATTGTTAAAAATAAATAACTTATTGGGACTACTGAAAACTCAAGAAGCTTCGGTTAAAGATGGGGAGTTACTCAATTACTGTTTGACACCACAACGAGATCAAAGCTTTGTGTGCGGTTGTTTTCTAGCCTTTATTGAAATAGTTATAAAACGTCAAAAGTGGGAAAAATTTGGTCAATTGGAGTAAAGGATAAATAGGCTAAACTGGTTTATAAAAACTTGAAATTCTGCTAAATTCACTTTCAACTTCCTTTTCATAAAGTAGTATGTAGGAATAGTAGAATAGTGTGCAGGAATAGTAGAGTAGTGTGTAGGAATAGTAGAGTAGTGTGTAGGAATAGTAGAGTATTGTGTAGGAATAGTAGAGTAGTGTGCAGGAATAGTAGAGCAGTGTGTAGGAATAGTAGAGTAGTGTATAGGAATAGTAGAGTAGTGTGTAGGAATAGTAGAGTAGTGTGTAGGAATAGTAGAGTATTGTGTAGGAATAGTAGAGTAGTGTGCAGGAATAGTAGAGCAGTGTGTAGGAATAGTAGAGTAGTGTATAGGAATAGTAGAGTAGTGTGTAGGAATAGTAGAATAGTGTGCAGGAATAGTAGAGCAGTGTGTAGGAATAGTAGAGTAGTGTATAGGAATAGTAGAATAGTGTGCAGGAATAGTAGAGTAGTGTGTAGGAATAGTAGAGTAGTGTGTAGGAATAGTAGAGTATTGTGTAGGAATAGTAGAGTAGTGTGCAGGAATAGTAGAGCAGTGTGTAGGAATAGTAGAGTATTGTGTAGGAATAGTAGATTAGTGTGCAGGAATAGTAGAGTAGTGTGTAGGAATAGTAGAGTAGTGTGTAGGAATAGTAGAGTAGTGTGTAGGAATAGTAGAGTAGTGTGCAGGAATAGTAGAGTAGTGTGTAGGAATAGTAGAGTAGTGTGTAGGAATAGTAGAGTAGTGTGCAGGAATAGTAGAGTAGTGTGTAGGAATAGCAGAGTAGTGTATAGGAATAGTAGAGTAGTGTGTAGGAATAGTAGAGTGTGTAGGAATAGTAGAGTAGTGTGTAGGAATAGTAGAGTAGTGTGCAGGAATAGTAGAGTAGTGTGTATGAATAGTAGAGTAGTGTGTAGGGATAGTAGAGTGTGTAGGAATAGTAGAGTAGTGTGTAGGAATAGTAGAGTGTGTAGGAATAGTAGAGTAGTGTGTAGGAATAGTAGAGTAGTGTGCAGGAATAGTAGAGTAGTGTATAGGAATAGTAGAGTAGTGTGTAGGAATAGCAGAGTAGTGTATAGGAATAGTAGAGTAGTGTATAGGAATAGTAGAGTAATGTGTAGGAATAGTAGAGTAGTGTGTAGGGATAGTAGAGCAGTGTGTAGGGATAGTAGAGCAGTGTGTAGGGATAGTAGAGTAGTGTATAGGAATAGCAGAGCAGTGTGTAGGGATAGTAGAGTAGTGTATAGGAATAGTAGAGTAGTGTGTAGGAATAGTAGAGTGTGTGTAGGAATAGCAGAGCAGTGTGTAGGGATAGTAGAGTAGTGTGTAGGAATAGTAGAGTAGTGTGCAGGAATAGTAGAGTAGTGTATAGGAATAGTAGAGTAGTGTGTAGGAATAGCAGAGTAGTGTATAGGAATAGTAGAGTAGTGTATAGGAATAGTAGAGTAATGTGTAGGAATAGTAGAGTAGTGTGTAGGAATAGTAGAGTAGTGTGCAGGAATAGTAGAGTAGTGTGTAGGAATAGTAGAGTAGTGTGCAGGAATAGTAGAGTAGTGTGTAGGAATAGTAGAGTAGTGTGTAGGAATAGTAGAGCAGTGTGTAGGAATAGTAGAGTAGTGTATAGGAATAGTAGAGTAGTGTGTAGGAATAGTAGAGTAGTGTATAGGAATAGTAGAGCGGTGTGTAGGAATAGTAGAGTGTGAAGGAATAGTACAGTAGTGTGTAGGAATAGTAGAGTAGTGTATAGGAGTAGTAGAGTAGTGTATAGGAATAGTAGAGTAGTGTGTATGAATAGTAGAGTAGTGTATATGAATAGTAGAGTAGTGTATAGGAATAGTAGAGTAGTGTGTAGGAATAGTAGAGTAGTGTATAGGAATAGTAGAGTGGTGTGTAAGAATAGTAGAGTAGTGTGTAGGAATAGTAGAGTAGTGTGCAGGAATAGTAGAGTATTGTGTAGGAATAGTAGAGTGTGTAGGAATAGTAGAGTAGTGTATAGGAATAGTAGAGTAGTGTATAGGAATAGTAGAGTAGTGTGTAGGAATAGTAGAGCAGTGTGTAGGAATAGTAGAGTAGTGTATAGGAATAGTAGAGTAGTGTGTAGGAATAGTAGAGTAGTGTATAGGAATAGTAGAGTGTGTAGGAATAGTAGAGTAGTGTGTAGGAATAGTAGAGTGTGTAGGAATAGTAGAGTAGTGTATATGAATAGTAGAGTAGTGTATAGGAATAGTAGAGTAGTGTGTAGGAATAGTAGAGTAGTGTATAGGAATAGTAGAGTGGTGTGTAAGAATAGTAGAGTAGTGTGTAGGAATAGTAGAGTAGTGTGCAGGAATAGTAGAGTATTGTGTAGGAATAGTAGAGTGTGTAGGAATAGTAGAGTAGTGTATAGGAATAGTAGAGTAGTGTATAGGAATAGTAGAGTAGTGTGTAGGAATAGTAGAGCAGTGTGTAGGAATAGTAGAGTAGTGTATAGGAATAGTAGAGTAGTGTGTAGGAATAGTAGAGTAGTGTATAGGAATAGTAGAGTGTGTAGGAATAGTAGAGTAGTGTGTAGGAATAGTAGAGTAGTGTGTAGGAATAGTAGAGTAGTGTGTAGGAATAGTAGAGTAGTGTATAGGAATAGTAGAGTAGTGTGTAGGAATAGTAGAGTATTGTGTAGGAATAGTAGAGTAGTGTGTAGGAATAGTAGAGTATTGTGTATGAATAGTAGAGTAGTGTGCAGGAATAGTAGAGTATTGTGTAGGAATAGTAGAGTGTGTAGGAATAGTAGAGTAGTGTATAGGAATAGTAGAGTAGTGTATAGGAATAGTAGAGTAGTGTGTAGGAATAGTAGAGCAGTGTGTAGGAATAGTAGAGTAGTGTGTAGGAATAGTAGAGTAGTGTATAGGAATAGTAGAGTAGTGTGTAGGAATAGTAGAGTAGTGTATAGGAATAGTAGAGCAGTGTGTAGGAATAGTAGAGCAGTGTTGATATCATAAACATTTTATCTTTTTGTAAATTTTTTTATCTCATAAAGCAAAATATTTATAAGACGCTGTTTGGCATTGCATTATGAAATTGCTTTGGGATGTAATTGAAACGGTATGATTAGAAAGCTGTTATCGGCAATACTTGGCTGGTAGAGAGGCAAAAGCTACGGCAATTGTTTGTATTGGTGGGAAAGGCATGCAATCCAACCAACCAATGGCTTCCTCCAAGTAATTATTTTACCATTTCACGTGTTAGTTGTTTACTTCACTATATGCTTTGGCAAATGATTCAGCAAAAGCTATTATTGGCAGCACAAAACATGGTACAACAAAAATTAGGACAACAAAATTTCGAAATGTCGAACTTTTGAATCATGAGAAATGCTGTTTTTTGCTAGACTTCTGGGAATGATCAGCACTAGCCAAAAAGATAATTGATTTTGCATTGATACTGATAAACTTTCACTTCCTCTTCAAGCCCCTGACACTCAATTTGTGTAAACAAGTAGCCATAGTTCTTATTGCGATAATTATTATTTGAATGCTATATTTACAGGCTATAAATGGTGCTCAGTCTATCTTGCAAGCTGCTCTAAACAGCACACAGCGTGATTGGAGAGATTTCATACTTGTGCCTTTCAATGATCCAAGTTAGTGACATCGTTTACTTTTGTCAAGTTAGTTGGAAAGTTGATTTGGAGGTTATAAACTCAAACCAACAGACGATGTTTAATTGGGCTATGAAATAATAAATGTCTATTGATTTTACATAGCAAGCAAAACTGCTCGTTCACAAAAGTACGATGAGCAGAGTTATGTTTACTATCACGCCACTATCATTATTATCATATCTTTTTTATCATTTACATTAATGGCTCCATGTACACAGTGCATTTGAATGCATTACCAAACTGCTATAATTAGCAGGTCAATTATAATAACAGTAATATTTTATACAACAGTCTTTTACTACCTGAGCGCTATACAACATCGCTGTAAGACCGCAATAGCTGTTAGTCAGGCTACATTTACTTGCAGGTGTTGGTCCAGTGACTATTACTACAGATCCAGAAGTATTTAAAAGACACTTAGCAAGTATTGTTGTGAATGTAAGTCTTTTATAGAGTCAATCAAGTAAATTTTGAGTGACTATCAAGTAAAATTGGTTTTACAACCAAAGGTAATAATATAAATATACTTAACTTTCAAATGTATGGGACCAAAAGAAAGGCTGACATATTTATGCAAATTTAAACAAACACTTTATGTACTACACTCTGAATATGCACGATTGGATAGATTATTATTAGTGTATTTATTTTGTTTACGTTGCCTGTTCTTTAACACTGAAATAAAAGTGCCAATGAACTAATTCATCCGTATCAGTTTTTCAGCAATAATATGGTAAACTAATATGCTATGCACACGTATTGATTGTCACTATTTTTTAATTATCTGACAGTATTTTAATTATCACTAGTATTGTGGTAAAGTATTCCGCAGCTGTAGCAAAGAAATTCAAACTATTGTTTTAATTTGGATTTTTTTTTACTTTGCTTTAAAACTCGATTGATGTTTTATACAATATGTACAATAGGGAGGTGGAGATTGTCCAGAGATGTCCATAGGAGGTGCAAAGAAAGCATTGGAAGTTGCCCGCCCTCAGTCCTATCTGTATGTGTTCACTGATGCATCTGCAAAAGACTATAGCCTGACAGATCAAGTTATAAACATCATACAGGAGAAACAAAGCAAGGTACCGTGTGTATTCTGTAATCGTAGTTACTAGTTTGTAGTAAATCTTTGGGTTACTAGTTTTCATAATTTTTTTGAAAGCAAATGTTTTTGATTAAAAGATGAAGATCAGGTATTTGGGTTTTGTAATGTTGATTCAGAGAAAATAAAACAACAACAGCAAAATTATAAGTTTTCAGTGTTGCCGTAGAAGTTAGAAGAGCGAGATTAATGTACTTCCTTCCCTGTCTTTTCTTTTATCAGGTGTTTGTGGATAATTTGCTTAGCAGTGATGAGGTTATGTAAACAGTCACCCCAGTGTCACCATAGTGTTTTAGCACATGATCAACAAGTTGAATGTTAGTGATCCTGTCTAACACTGATGTAATCTCCATCTAATGTCGATCTAATATGCCTAACTATGGTCCATGCTCTAGAATAAACACATTTATGAGCATATTGGCGCAGTTTTGCCATGTCAGAGGTTGTACCACCTGTAGTATGATTCACAATGCAACTGTTCCTATGTACGTCTCTGCCCCCCCCCCCCCCTTCTTCTATGCTACCAACTCTCACTTTTCCCCTTGTATTATTTCTGCATCCTCTCCCACCCTCAAACTTTCTCTGTTCTATCCCTTACATCCCTTCAAAACCAACCAGCTAATATTATTCCACCCAAAACTATTAATGGATTTACAACTCTTGAAAGTATGAACAAGTTGGAGTTGCCTCTCTTCTGGGTATTTACCTCTTGTTTGCCTCCATTGGATGTCCCTGGCCCTTTTTAAATACCTTACCTTACACAGAACACCTCTTTTTACCTTTACTTTACCTCAAGGTAAGCATCAACCACTTTGATACAGACCACAGGTTAACAGCCAAGAATATTGTTAGCTGCAACCTAACTGCAAACTAACTGCCAACCTGTCCAGAGTTGTCTCCACTTTTTTTCTACTTGGAGGCCATTTTGGGCACCTTTCATTCTACTCTAACACCCTTCCACCTTTCCATGGTCTTTTGCAGACATTATTTTCTGTAAAGAAAACCACAAATTAATCTCTGACACTATCGCTATCTAAATCTAAAAATAAAAA
Source organism: Cryptosula pallasiana (assembly GCA_945261195.1). Lineage (NCBI taxonomy): Eukaryota > Metazoa > Bryozoa > Gymnolaemata > Cheilostomatida > Cryptosulidae > Cryptosula > Cryptosula pallasiana. Next base: position 37,344,689 of record OX183134.1, on the reverse strand, counting down.
GTGTTCTCTCAACGAAGTTGCCTTCCGATTACTTGGAAGTTGTTTTCATGGACAAAATAATATTTGAGTTGAAGATAGACATAAACTGAAAACTTTTACAGTATTTGTAAATATTGCCTACTCAAAATGAAATTTAGTCTCTATAGCATTAATGCTGATCTGCATAAAGGTTCAGCAATTGATACACAAATGACTCTGATGTATGTATCTATGACAATATGTAGTTTGGTTTCCTTGGTTCAGGTTGTATTTGTGATGACTGGGGATTGTGGATCCAAGACTACGGTAGATTACCAAGCCTATGGGGGAATAGCTGGTGCTAGCTCAGGACAAGTGTTTGAAGTAGAGAAAGGAAATGTTGAAGATGTGAGTAGAATAATAATCAGTTTTAATATTCTGCTTTAACTTTTTATTGATTTTCGTCAACAAACTTTGAAAAAAAACTATGAAGTTTCCAAACTTGCATTTTTTTGTTAAGAGTTTCATATTTCCTAGGCTGTTTACTTCTTTAGAATCGTTTTAGTATTTCCATAATAAATGTTTTCTTGCAGGTTTTAAGAGCGGTAATAATTATTACCATTGAGGACTATGGGACACCTTCATCTGCTGGAGACTCTACAGGAACTGGAGAAAGTGTTGTGGTCACTGAAACCAGTCTAGTTTCTTTAGACAAACCGAATGCCACCAGAAGTGATGGTGACAGTGCTGTAGTAGCAGTGGATAGTGGAGCTTCAGATTTCACCGTAACCCTCAGCGGTGGTAATCCAGATGTGAAAGTCTTTGATCCAGCAGGTAGGCAATATTAATGTAACAACCAGTTTGACCATTTAGTTACCAGTTTTCAATGATTGTAACAACCATTTAAAACAGTCAACTCAATGAGTTATTCCTTTATTAGGGTCTGTGCTTATAAGAGTATATTTGCTAGGAGTTGCACATTATCACACTATCGATAGCTAACCTTTGGTTTATTCCCATTAGTTAAAGTTACCATGATAAATAAGTAATAATGTAATACCATTGGTCAATTACCATACAATTGATGGCACACTCATAACAAAAAACAAGTTGTCTCCCTTTAGTAACTGTTGCATCCACTGCAGAATGTGATTGCTGGTCATACTTTGCATTCAAAATACTTGACTGCAAAAGGGTTTTCTCATTGTTGCCAATATTATCTTGCATTCAGCTAACATATTCTGTTGCATCCCACGATGAGACAACTAACTGAAACATGCTTTCACAGTTTTCAGCTGGTAAGGTTAATGCATTGTACAAAAATAGATTATTTTTTCTTTGGTTGGTTTTAGCTTGCTTGTTGGGGAAAGCTATTCTGTCAGTCTTCCACTTATCGCATTACACAGTGTCATTGGGTTTCGAGTTTGGAGAGCAAAGTCTTTTCCGCTTTTGGGACAAGTTAATATCTCCTACCTCCTATATTCTACTGGTCGTTACCTACCCATGCTTGTCAGAGAGTAATAGCTGTCATGGGTGGAGCTGGTAATCTTCATTTGGCATGCAAAAGGTGTCATGAATGACATGCCTTGGGTGGAATCTTTATAGATGTGGCTGACCCATGTGTTTTCATATTTCAGAATATATTCCTAGATTCAGCACATTGTAAAAAGGTAAGCTTGCCCCATTTTCCAATAGAGCATGCAAATTACTCACCTGTAGAGTGTCTCCCGTAAATTTTAACAATCAAATTAAAATTCGTTGAAAAAAATTATCGGTTCCACAGTTGGGATACACAATATAGAATTACATGGGGTTCCCTTCTGTGTAGCTTGTAAAGAAAAGATGACTAACCTGATATGGGCATTCTAAAGGACAGTTTGGAGGCTCCTGGGCCGCACAGTTGTCGCCTTCACGTTGCTTGTTTTCTTTTTTTGTTCTTGATGGCCTTTCTAGAGATACATTGATCGGGATTATAAATGGATAGAACGGTTAAGTTTTAGGAAAAAACCTTCACTTTGGAGAGTTCCAATCTTTTTCACTCAAAGTACCAGCTTGAAGTAGGGTCCGGGTTATAAGAACCTTATTGTTTGGAATTTTATGAGATCTAATGGGATTAAAACATCACAGATTGTAAAGCAATGCTTGGTACCTTTGAGCCGGGGTACTGCAGCCATCTAGAAAAGCTGTTATTGGGCCTGTTTTTTTTTTTGTGGGTCGGTTTTGCTGGGTTGGGTTGGGTCTCTGATAATGGCCTAACATACTATAGTTTCAGCAATGCAGGGGTTGGCAGCAAAAGAGCGGCAGAGCCGGTCTGTCAATTCTCCAGTTTTTGGAAGTTTTTGTCACAGTCTCTGCAGTCTTGATCAGTAGAGGCAGAGCATCTGTACATAGATCATGAGCAGTGGATAAACGTGGTACTGAGTGGGGGAACTTGTAAGAACTTGGGGCAGCTTCCTGTTCATCTTTCTCTATTATATAAGTCTTAGAGGAGTTTTACTGTCAAGTGTACTGCATTTTCAAGAGTGGCTGGTTTGACTGCTAGGAAATAGTGTTGCAATTGAGTTTTGCAATTAAATTGTTGAGATAGATCATCATAAACAAGTGTTTTCACCTCATTTGCATGTCCTTGTAAACTGGTCAGTCGCTGCTACAAATCTTTCGGAATCAGTCCGAAACCTGCTCTGAGGGCAACAGACAATCTCTTGATATGGGAGGGTTTGCCACTGTCAAAAACATTTTTAAAACTTAGGTCTTCAAATAGAAATGGCTGATCTTGGTTTTCAGTTACTGGTGTTTGTCATCTCTATGAAACAGGCAATGAAATGTTCAACATTGCTTGTTCTGCCATACTTTTTGGACATGTTGATTGGACAGGTGCAGAGGCAAAAAGTTGAATTTGGGCTAGTCCTTGGATGGCTTGAGTAAACATGGCTTTATCACCAGCCCTGTGCACCAATAGGTTGTCTCGCTGAAATGTGAGCACTCTGTGCTGTTATTTGTTTGACGATAAGACTGCCTCCAACTTTAGATAAGGCTGATAAAGGTTATACTAGGTTGGGGCGAAATTTCAAGAGGATCTAAGAGATTGGCATGGATCTGCTGCCAGGATGAGTCTCTCTTTAATGTAGTTGTTTCCTGTGTTAGATTCCTCCAAACTCACTGCTGCCACCAATGTAGACCACTTTTGTAGTTTTGATGTACACAACTAACAATCTATACCAAGTGCTATCTCACCAACCGCTATGTTTCCAAAACATTTTTAACTAACTTCTAAAAAATTGTGTGTCATGTTCCACCAGCCCTAGTAAAATAAAAATGAACTTCGGCTTTGTTTTTGCTTCCCCTTCATCTCACAGCTCTCTCAGCTGCTCTAGAGCTCTATAAATGCAGCCCAACTTGAGGTTGTCTCTACACCTTCTACTTTGAGTTTGAACTTCAAGATTAAACAAACTCACTTGACTCGAATGAATGAGACAAAGTATAAATTAACGGTTCAGTTTAAAGCGATTTTAAGCAGTCCAACAATGATTGGCTGAGATACTCTAATGGTGGGCATTTGATTAACTGTAGAGGGTTACGATATATATCTACCAATAAATGCAATGATCAAGAATAGCAAGTAAATGGGAGGCTAAGACAAATAGCTGGGTAATTTCTGCCCTGCATCAATTCCTCAAGTTTCATAAAAAATCTAAACCCTATAGACTTCCAAAGAAACTCCCGCGAAACAAGAGCTCTTCATACAAAGAGCTTAGACTAATGCTAATCTGCTCTTTGAATTGGGAACATGTCCTTCCACATACCAGCAAATCCTTGGTGTGTGTTAGTGAGACTAGACGTTTTGCTTGACGAAACACATCAAAAATAGGCTCATAATTAAATGAACGTAAATTATTTGCACACACTTTCAGTTTCCAATATTAAAGGGCTTATGACAAGCTTTGCAAGAAGCACTTTGTGTGTAGAGTTGTTTTCTCATCAAGCATTGTAAAACTATTGAGAAAACTCATTTGCAGCAACAAAAGTGCAAGAGGTTTGTAGAGGACTATGAAGATCTATGACAACGCTGTAGACACAAGGGGCTATCTGCGAGCCGCAGTTCCATTATGACATTGTATAGTATATTCCAACAAGTAGTTTGTACCATTTTAATTAGGTTTCCAGTTTAACACTATCATTTAAAAATCTTATTTGTTATTATTGCTTTTTTTCTTGTAAAGATAGTCTGTATTTCATATTTCATTAGTATCGTTGTTGTGAAAAAAATAACGTCGAAAATATAATTTGTCTAATGTTTTTATTTTATGTAATATTACTACAGAATTATACTAATGTTATTGTTTGATTAACTTTTCACTTGAAAATTATTATTTTGATGAAATTCTTCCATTAATATTTTTGATTTTGCTCACAAACACTATCATAAAAATGCCATTATATAGATAATAGCGAGCTTACCAAAGATGGAAAAAGTTGCTGACTTGAGAAAAACAGCTCCAAAAAAACTAAAATTTGTTGTAATACCATTTTTTTGCAGTCAAAAAAGTCTTTACACAATGCCAATATTTAGAAGACCCTACTTCTATAAAAGCAAGCCAAGACTTTGAAAACTTTGAAAACTTGCTTCTGTTGCGTTTTCAGGAAATAGTTGCGTCTTGGTGAGTGCTGACTGCGTTTATAGCATCGGCTTACTGGCGAGAGGGCAACTCCAGATAATTTTTTTGAACAATTTTAACCTCAAAAAGTTTAAATTAAATCAAATCCTCTTCAACTTAAGTGTCCTAGGCCCTTCAAGTACTTATATACAGATGAAAAAAAAATGTGTTTGCTGCCATTTTGCCATGTCTCTTTTAGGTGTGCGGCTGCCGGAGTCCAAAGTTGAAACGGTGCTCAAGTTGCCAAAGCTAGAAATGCTAAAAGTAAAAGAGCCTTCTCCAGGAAACTACACAGTAAATTATACTTCCACTACGTCGCACTCATTGCGGGTTAAAGGTATTCATAAAACCTGTATAAACTTTCTGTAGTAAACTCTTGTTAATGATTTTGTTGATAATCAGTAAAATATTTGCTACAATTTTTTTTTGATTGTCTACTGCCAACTTTTGTGAGCAATTACTTGGGCAGCACCACGGTAACTCGGATCAATAAGAGTATCTGATCAAGTTTATATAAGCTACTGAGAGTTTGAGAAAATTGCCAACCTTCTAATATAGCACAAAATGCAAGTTGATGAGTATGATTTGAGCAAATTATCTCCCCCACCTTTGGTCCTGTGTTTTTTCTCAGATACAATTTTTCCTCTTTACATATCTTTGAACTTACTTTTGAATTTGAGTGTTAAATACAACCAATTAAACTTAATTTTCACAACATTCTTCAACTGGATGTGCTAAGCAATGACAAATAGGCATACTTACCAGAGATAGTAATTATAAAAAGTCTAGCGTGAAGTCTGCCCGATTGATTGACTTGATTGAATTGATTAAATTGATCAAATTGATTGAATCGAATGAATTGATTATATTGATCAAATTGATTAAATCAATTGAATTCATTGAACTGATTGAATTAATTGGATTGGTTGAATTGATTGACTTGATTGAATCGATTGAATTGATTGAACTGATTGAGTTGATTGAATTGATTGAACTGATTGAATTGATTGAACTGATTGAATTGACTGACTTAATTGAATTGATTAAATTGATTGAATTGATTAAATTGATTGAACTGATTTAATTGATTGGATTGATTGAATTGATTGAATTCATTGACTGATTGAATCTACTGATTGATTATTAAGAAATTTCCATGAAAACTTGTGGTAAGCAAATTATTGGTAATTTTCTTTTCTCAAGTGTGTAAATTTTAAGAACTCTGAAAATAATAATTCATTTCTGTTTTTAGGCTCAAGCGTAATAGGCTTTGATCAGCGCTTCACAACCAGTGAAATTGCTGTTCAATTTGACTCAGCCTCTCCAAGGCCATATCAAGGTAACTGACTGATTTGCATTTAGTTCACCTACAAAGATTTTCAGTGGTAATTGTGGTAAAACTGGGTCACTTAGGTTTTAATGAATGAGGATTCACCAATAATCTATTTTATTTTGTTCATTCTTCAGAATAGGAAATTAGCTGATCATCAGAAGCCATCTTTGCATGTTATCATCTTTCTTCAAGCGTTTGTAATCTATTAAACAACTTTTGAGCCAATGGGGTTGTGACTTGGGTTATCTCCCCTTATAGGGGCGCTGATGCACATCCAACCAAAAGATGCTAAAAGTTTCATATAGAGTACAATGCACAAATACAGATTTAGGATGTTTCAACTAAAATAAGCAGGCTATTGCAATGTGATTGATATAACATGACAAGCCGCGGAGTTCACAGGGCTATGAAAGATTACGTTTATAGAAGTTTTTAATCATATTAATGCAGCGCTAGGGTACAATTATTCAATAAACATGTTGCGGCCAGCGATTATATCGAATAGTTGACGCAGTATTGAATATAGTATATATGACACCAAAGATAATTAAAAGCTATGTCAAGCCACTGATGACACGATAAAGTTTCGGCTGCACATGCCAATGATTCTCACATCAACGCACCGCCGACATGTAAATGGATTGTCTGGTGTCTGTGGGGGAAGAATACAAATATCATTAATTTAATTACTACATAATTCTAATTACTCCATTATTATCATAAATGACAAAGAAAAATAGATGCTGTATTCATTTAGAAAAATAATGATTTTTTATAATAAAAGCAACTATAACTTATCATAATACTTATAATTATATTTAATTTTATTAAGTATAAAAATAGTAATAATTAATAATACAAATACTTATAATAGTAATAGTAACTACAAAAGTAAAAGTGATCGAATGATTATAATAATAACAACAATAATATTACAATTATAAATAAGTATAAAAAAGACAGTAAAATACAATAATTCTAATAATATCTACAAAAATAAATATAATGATCCCATAACAATGAGTCCGACGAACGATAACTATAATAATAATAGTAAATGATTAAAAAGATAAATCCGTCTTTTTACAGGTAAGTTTGATGCACCCGTCGTTCAAAATATTCTCCTGTCTTTTTAGAGACAAGTCATTGTAAGATGTGTTGGACATTATGGCAGCTATAAGGAATAAAACTTGCATTAGTCTGCTTAAATTAATTATATTTTATACTACGAATGATAGCCCTTCCCGGTTGGATGTAGAAAGTTGAAAGAGAGATAACTTTCGATGTTACAACCCATTGCAGTTCTTTCGTTGAGCATTCAATAACACGTTTAATAAACATTCAGAATTTTTTTCTTTTTCTGCTGAACACCGTAACTCAATTGATCAATTGATTAGGAAGTCTTTGAGGCTTTAGTAGCAAGTGGTTAAACATCTTTTATTAATAAAGGACTTGTAGCTTATGATTGATCTCTTGTTAGATTTGCATTCACCAAAAAAGTACACCTCTTGGAAACTGTGAGGTTTAATCGAATATGTCCTTTCGATGTTCATTTTAATTATTAAAAAGCAGAGATGTACAAGAAATAAAGTTTCATTGTGTTGTGTAATTTATAGGAATTCCTGTGTACACAATGATCAGAGGAATAGGGTTGAAGGAAGGAGATGTGCTGATCAGGTTACAATTTATAAGACTAGATGGTACAGTCCTAAACACTCTACCTCTGTACAGCACAGATTACAATCCAGGTGTTTACTTTACCAATGCGACTGTGGTCCCCAGCGGATCATTTCTTGTCCGGGTTAGTATATTGATAGCCAGAGTAATCATACATTTGACCAGGTACTGAATTAGTAATTAGTCAACTACCTAGTACCTAGTACCTAGCCTACCGAACAAGTTGACTTATCTTGCCAAAACTTCACTTTTTCATACTTTTCATACATTCAACCTTATATTTTTTCCGCTTGTTTAGTTTTTATTCCTGTTCATTTCTGCTGCCACTTTTTAAGTCTTCCCATGCTATTTTCAAAATGTCTCCCTTCTTTGGGTTTGCTCGCCCCTTCCCCCAACCCCGCCCCGTCCTCCTTCCTTCCCTTTTCTCTTTTTTCTTCTTCCTTCTCCCTATCTTTTTCCCTCTCTCTTCCCCCTTATGCTCCTCTCTCCTTCTCTCTCCCCTCCCCCTTTACTATTTCTCGCCCCTCCCCCTCGTCTTCTCCCCTTCTCTTACCATCCTCTCCCCTCCTTTTTCCCTTTTCTTCCCTTCCTCTCCCCCCCCCCCCTTCCCCCTCATTTCCCCCTCATTTCCCCCTCATCTCCTCCTGGTCTCCCTTATTTTTTATCATTATATTTTGACTCATTAAATTTAACCACTTTACCATCACAAATCATTTTATGTTAATTGATACACTACCTCTAGAAGTTGAAACTTGTTCATAAATTTTTAAAAGTACATTACAATACGCAACTCTAGATTCTATTGAAATTTAAAACTACCATGGAGTGTTTTGCTCTGGAAGTATATGTAAATAGTAACAGTTCTGGGCAATATTTGAAAGGTATGATGAGGCATTGCTACCAAGTGCAGGCATCAGATACACAATTTCCTACTAAAAATGAGAAATTTTAGTATTTGATAAATAAATTTTGTTTCAAACTTATCACTTTTGTGGTTGCATTTGATTGTTCGCTTTCATTTTGTTTAACAGCGGCTTAAAGGTTTTACTTTTCTTTACGTCTTTGGTATTGCTCTTCGCTTAACAAGTCTTGTTAATACAAAAAAATTGTGTTCTTTTGTTGTAACAATTATTAATGGTGATACTCAACTAGGACTCATTCTGATGTCCTGTGCTCTTCTCATTGTTTGGTTCACTGCAATTCCTCAGCCAGGCATCTACTTTTTAATTATTTTCTCTCATCCCTTCACTAATAAATTGTAGCACTTTTTTTTCTCTTGCGTTTTTCCAGTATTTGCATCAAAAAATATAACTTCTATGGTAAGATATATTGATTGTTTTTACAGGTTTTTGGTGTGGACAGCGAGGGGTTTTCATTTAACAGAAATAGTCAGGCTGCTCTCTCTGCCATTCCACCACCAGGTATGTATGCAGTAGCTACTTTGTTTTTGTTACTGTTAAAACTTATTAAATATTTATCATAAGACAACAAATAAAACTTTAGTAAGTTAAAATATGCTGAACTGATCATGTTCCAGAATCTGCGTCAGCATCAATAAATGGACAATTTGATTATTGTTTTTACCATCACCCACTAGAATATACGTTTCCAATTTTGCTTAAAACGAAATCTTTGTATGAATAAGCTGGACTTAGAACAACTTGTACTGCTCAATGAAAAATGAATGAAATAAGTATGGAAAAACTGCTAAAACAGAGTTTCCCGCCAAGCTATAAAAATCTTTTTCCGCAACATCAGTTGAACAATTGTTGATTCAAAGTTTATCATTTTTTAATTATAAGACAAAACATTTCCATAAATAGTTTACCACTCAGTTTGTAACAAAGTAATCATAACATGAACTCTTGTGACCGTGCCAACTTGTTTACAGGCTTGATATTCTCAAGCCATTTACTCAATGAGCACCATTTGCAGGGTTTGAGCAATGTAGGAGATGCACCAGTGATGGTACAAGTCAATGTGTTGTCACAGACATTGATGCTGCTACTTACAGCTGTGAATGCAAGACTCCATACTTTACCGGAAATGGAATTACATGTGAAAGTATGTGCAAAGTAAATAATACCTCAATGTATTCTTAACTTAATTGTAAGAAGTACTGAACTCATTAAACATAATTTCTATAATTACCAATTGTATTGCTAATAAAAGTATGGCCAGGTTTTTTGTTGAATCGTGGAGAGATGACAAGTAAAGTGGTTTTGGTTTTGATTAAAGTACTTTGGGAGACTTAGGCTTCATCCACCAGTTTAAACGCAACTTTCATCATTTGGTGAGTGTCTTTTACCAGATGTGGATGAGTGTGCTTTGAGGCTTGACAACTGTGACGTTCATGCCAATTGTACAGACACCTGGGGTAGATTCAGATGTGACTGTGGCCCAGGATGGGCTGGAGACGGAGTGACTTGTAGGAGTAAGTTTACTAAACCAATTTGCATTTTCAAATTTTACTTTGGCATCTAATGATGCAAGTGTGGTGTGTTCAAAAAGAATAAAATACAAAATGGACAAAGTATTTTAAAAGAAGTGATAAAACCATAATATTTTTGCCTACTTTTTTGTCCTACCTAATTGACAAAGAAACTGTAAGAAGCAAAAGCTTGTCTTACAGATAACTTTGCTTTGGTTAAGTAAAACCATTGTTTATATAATTCTAGATATTAACGAGTGTAGATTAGGAACTCACTCTTGTAATGCTAACGCAAACTGTACAGACACTATTGGCAGTTATGAATGTACTTGTAACCCAGGCTATGATGGTGATGGAAAACTCTGTACAAGTAAGTTGTAGTTGTTATTGTTTGACCAAAGGCTATTGATACTTCTTCAAACACAGTCTTTTTATGTACCTGCTAACATCTGAAGACACCGTCCTGCAATCTTCAAAAACATGAATGATATTTTTCCAATGGTAGTTTGATTTTAACTAGTCTTCTTTTTGATATTTTCACATGAGTTAGGAAGTAGAGGCTGACATAAAACTGATGATTTTTTATTTTATTCATAATCAAGAAAAGGAAATTTTTCTCTTGTAAGCCTAATAATCATTGCCAAGGTCATAGGTCTTTGTGTCAAAAGACTAAAACAATTGATAGAATGCCTTTGCACTTTTTTCTGCTTCAGGCGTAAATGAGTGTAGCCTTGGAACATATTCTTGTGACCCAAACGCCTACTGTACAGACGCTATTGGTAGCTATGAATGTTCTTGTAACCCAGGCTATGAAGGTGATGGGAAACTTTGTACAAGTAAGTTTTACTGAGTTTTGCCTTAAGTGTTTTATTGAATGCCAGTAGTACGTGTGTATGTATCTCAGCTTCCTACTCAACTTTCACAAAATCTCTTATCTCCTGACAACAAATCAGTTTTATTCTATCAGCCGTATTTGTATAATTTTCTGAGAGTTTATAATAATTAATAATCAGTAAATATAATTCTAATTCATTAAAGTTAGCTAGTGAATTCTTATATTTTTCAATGTGAAACTTGTTGAAAACACATAAATATGTTTAAATATTTATTTCCTGAGTTTAATGGTTTTTTGCAGAACATCATTCTACGACATTTACAGTTCATAAGAAAGTTTAAAAAGTCAGTATCAAAAAAGTCAAAATTTCTTTACACCTTCAGTAGTGATCTGCATGTGTGTTAGTGCAATATGTTTCTCAAGTTCCGGGGGACTTGGCATGTTTTTGATTAGCTTTAATATAAATCTACATCTACTAGCAAAGGAGTATAAGGTTCATATACACTCAGAGCACAAGTAAGCATGTTAGATGACGCAGGAGAATGATCGTAAAAATTTAAACTTTGTTATTTTCAGATAGAAATGAAATAGCGATTCATTTTGAAAAAATTTAAGTCAGTTTGTTTTGCAAAGTTGGTATCATTCGAGCTCAGTGAGTGCTAAAGTTTGCGGTGAGCTCATAGGAAACTGGAGTATTTATGTGACTGCTAGACTTTCCATTACTGAACTCTCACTGCTACTGGTATATTTTTTGTGCGCAGAAAAGTCTTTGAGTGATATCCGATTTCCCAAAACAATATTTTGAATCTTTTTTTCAAATGCAAGTTCACTATAAAAACTATGGTCCTAGATTCCAAATTTAACTGGGAAAGACAAGAAACCTAGTAATTACGTTGAACTAGAGTAAATATCGTGAGCCATAATTGTAGAGAACCCAATTTATAAATCTTTGTCCAAGAATCTAATTTCAAGATTTTGCCTCTGCTGCCGTCTGAAAATATAGAAATACAAAATAAGAAAAGTAAGTGATTAAGAAAGACCAAATTATGTCCGACTTTGAGATTGCCACTATAACCAGAGACAAAGGGTACGTTTGAATTTATAAGGTGGTGGTGAAAAGATAAACAATGACATGTTAGTAGTAATACAGGAGCAGATCTCTGTCATGGAGTCTAAGGACAAGGTTCTCCCGGTTCCAAATGTCATTTAGTTTGCACCAGTTACCAGGAGAACCTTGTCCTTAGACTCCATGACAAAGATATGCTCATGTATTACTATTCATGTTTACCATGGCATTTGAGTGCTTGATTTGGATACAGAAAATCTTTATTTCTGCTGCAGATGTAAATGAGTGTAGCCTGGGAACTCACTTCTGTCACACCAATGCCTACTGTACAGACGCCATTGGTAGTTATGATTGTACTTGTAACACAGGATATGAAGGTGATGGGAAAAACTGTACAAGTAAGTTTTAGTTGGTTGGTATGTCGTATCACAATGGCTAAAGTCATATGAAACTAGGCACTGTTACACCACGTTCTCTAATCGTGTACAGCTTGTTCCTTTTTTGTCACCTGACATTTGTTGTTGGCTCTGTTTTGTTAGCAAGTCTTTCTAGTTTCCCAACTCCCATAACAAAGCATGTGATTGATAACTTATAGAAAACTAAACACTCCTTTTAAAGACCTTCTGCTACTTTTTTCTGCAGGTATTTGATAACTGCGTTGACTAAACGCAAGTTGGCAGTCAATATTAAAGTTATATCTCACTTTTCTTTCTGTAGATCTGAAATAAGTAGCACAAGCAGCTTTAAGGACATATACTTAAACTTAGCTTTCTGACAAGAAGTTGCAGAGTCACATAGTTTCATAAGATTAATCTTTACTGCTACATTTTTTTAACCTTAAGTAAACAGCCAATAGCTCTCCGGTCGAACAAGATAACATGTATGTTGTTTTGCCATAATGTTGTTTCAACATTTTATTGCAAATAGTGTAACTGCGCAGTCTCCTCAGTTAACTATTTCCATTTAGCGTTGTTAGTGACTCATTTTTTGTTACAGATATCTTTTTTGCATAAACCCACTTATGCTCTCTAAAATGCACTAAAATTTAAAATAGATTATTCCCAACTAACACAATCTCTAAAATCTATGTTCTCAAAACATGATTAATTTAGCAAAAAATAGTTTCATTAAAAAGGTTACAATTATAAAATAACATCTTTCAATGTTTTATTTACTCGATCAACTCAGTGCAACAACAAAACGCACAACAAACATTGACTCAATTAACTCAAAGCCAGCATGTCTTTCTGGACACATCTAAGACACTATTTCCTATGTCAAATATTCGTTTTTGTTGTTATGAGCACATTTTATAATCTCTATGTTTCGTAAGATTAATCTTCTGTCATTTACAGATATAGATGAATGTAGCCTGGGCACTTACAGTTGTATCTCCAATTCATATTGTGTAGATAGTGAAGGTGGCTATGAATGTCATTGTAACCAAGGCTACAACAGAGATGGAGTAAACTGTACTGGTGAGAGATCACTCTGTTATTTAGTAATTAGCCTTTGATGAGATAAAAATATTTCAATGTACCTGCAGTCGTTGAAGAATTAAACTATTCATTAGATAACCCAATGCCCACCTAGTGTGATGAACGCAATTAATATGAAGCAGTTTATTTGGTTGCAGTCTGCTCCTTACTTGTATACTGGGTGAGATTGTACTATTTAAACCAATGAAATAACAATAATTTCCTTTCCATTCTTAAAACTTCCTTGCAAGCTCGTATTATATATGTGAGTTGTCAAATTATTTTAATTTATGCTTAAATTAATAGAACTGTTGATTGAATTTTACATTTAATTACTTGAAAGCAATACTAAAGCTAAAATATTTTTTATATGTAAGGTCATTATGATACAGCTATGCAAATTTATATTAAGTTTCCCAGATATTTGAACAAATATTTCAATAACAAACTTGATAGGCTAAATCTGGTCTTTGTTTAAAAGCTCCTGCTAGATATTATTTTATTGTTTGAGTAAATAGAAAGACTGGTATGGTATGGCATGGCATGGCATGGCATGGCATGGCATGGCATGGCATGGCATGGCATGGCATGGCATGGCATGGCATGGCATGGCATGGCATGGCATGGCATGGCATGGCATGGCATGGCATGGCATGGCATGGCATGGCATGGCATGGCATGGCATGGCATGGCATGGCATGGCATGGCATGGCATGGCATGGCATGGCATGGCATGGCATGGCATGGCATGGCATGGCATGGCATGGCATGGCATGGCATGGCATGGCATGGCATGGCATGGCATGGCATGGCATGGCATGGCATGGCATGGCATGGCATGGCATGGCATGGCATGGCATGGCATGGCATGGCATGGCATGGCATGGCATGGCATGGCATGGCATGGCATGGCATGGCATGGCATGGCATGGCATGGCATGGCATGGCATGGCATGGCATGGCATGGCATGGCATGGCATGGCATGGCATGGCATGGCATGGCATGGCATGGCATGGCATGGCATGGCATGGCATGGCATGGCATGGCATGGCATGGCATGGCATGGCATGGCATGGCATGGCATGGCATGGCATGGCATGGCATGGCATGGCATGGCATGGCATGGCATGGCATGGCATGGCATGGCATGGCATGGCATGGCATGGCATGGCATGGCATGGCATGGCATGGCATGGCATGGCATGGCATGGCATGGCATGGCATGGCATGGCATGGCATGGCATGGCATGGCATGGCATGGCATGGCATGGCATGGCATGGCATGGCATGGCATGGCATGGCATGGCATGGCATGGCATGGCATGGCATGGCATGGCATGGCATGGCATGGCATGGCATGGCATGGCATGGCATGGCATGGCATGGCATGGCATGGCATGGCATGGCATGGCATGGCATGGCATGGCATGGCATGGCATGGCATGGCATGGCATGGCATGGCATGGCATGGCATGGTATGGTCTGGTATGTGTCTTAATCAGATAGTGGTTAAGATTTAGTTATCATTGTAGGTGAAAACAACAACATTAGCATCAAAAAAACAATTTTAACGCCTTTGCAACTAAGTTACAAGTAAAACTGAAAGTATAGTAAACTTAACTTTGCATTCAAGTTTGTGGCCATTTAAAGTAATCAGATAAAGTTGATATATTTATAAAGTAATTGCAGACTTGCAAACAGTCAGAAAAATTGTGATTAGTTGGTCAAAAGACCGCTAATAAATAGTTGAAGTTGTTGCCTTAGCAACTCATTACAATTATTAGTTTCTTAACTATAAAATCTTCTATGTCAACATGCTATATTTTTGCCCCTCTGCTTTTTAAATTTAGAATAAGTTGATTTGAATCAAGAAAGTTGTGAGCAGGGTAGCATCATGTCACAGAGAAGAAGACAACAACAGCTTCTCCCTTACAAAAGCACTGAGAATTGATAGAACGAAATAAATTTAGTCAAATATCCATAGTACAGCACCTTTGATTCAAAATGAAACAAAAGTTTGTAAACTTGAGATTATATTTTTGGCAGATATAGATGAGTGCACCCTGGGGACGCACACTTGCCATGCAAATGCAAACTGCACAAACACAGTCGGTAGCTATGAATGTATTTGTAACTCAGGCTATGAAGGTGATGGAAGAACCTGTGTCAGTAAGTATAAAATATATTTTCCACTGTCTGACACTCAATGACATCCTATAACCGTATGAGTGTCCCACTATATCTCCATTGCATTGAATAGATTACAGTATTTGCGAGTATTTGATATTTAGTTTTTTTAACCATAATCTGTGTGTGCGTAATGGTGCCTGTTTCATGTATCTAAGTAATGTTTGTTTACAGATGTAGATGAGTGTAACCTTGACATCTACAGCTGCGGTAGAAATGCATACTGTAGAGACACTGAGGGTGGTTATGAATGTCCCTGTGTCCAAGGCTATACTGGCTATGGCTTCTCTTGCACCAGAGTAGAATAAAAAGAGTAGACACAACTGCTTGCTCAGAATATCATTCACTCTAACTTACCTTCACTGATACAAAACATGTTTTATTTATTTCCACTATTGTTTTGTCTAAACGATAGTTTATTACTTGAACCATACAAGTGTTGCTTTAAAGCCTCTTTTATTTTATCAGCTTCTCAGCGTAATATGCACTGCTATGAGTTGTATTTGCTATGATTTAAACTTTGTATTTGAATTTTAGCACATTTCTGATCAGAAATTTTTTTATAAACTCCCAGTCTTTATAAGTAAACCATGCAGGTAAACATTAGTTTTTCTCAGTATTTTATAAATTATATACAGCAAATTCTCACTATACAAGGCTTGTTTTATTAACAGGGAATGGGAGAAATGGTTAATGTAAGTTGCTATATTTCATCAAGTTAGAACTTTGGTCACTTTTTGACTTTGAGAGTCCTGCGGGTTCAACTCAATAATCCGATTTTGTTGACATATACAAATAAACTTTAATTGCATGATATTTTTTGTTTGAAATTTTGCAAAACTCTCTACACTTAAGCATTATCTGTATTGCAGAATATTGAATATGATGGAACATATTTTTGCTGAAATATTTGGGTGTTGCAAAATTTATTGCCACAAATTTTCTCTTTTGATATGATACAGTTTGTTTTTTTGAGTAGTTCATGGTGTATTAAGACTAACACTATTGTGAATTTAGATAGCTATTACGTATTGAAACTGAAATGACTTGAACTTGGGTAGTTGTAAACGAGCATGTCAAAGTTTTTTTATAGCAGGGGTGGAACAAAACCAAGCAAGCAAGCAAAGCTAGTAGGTCATGTGACAGTTATTTCCTTAGTGCGCCAACGACTGCTTCGCAGCATGTCGTTGGTCAGTTTCTCTTAGACATTATGCATCCTTGTAAAGTGAGCTGCCATTAAACTTACAAAAAGCGATAAAATTCAATTCAACTTTTTGACTTCTTAAACTCGTGGATAGTGATGTAATGCTATATGGCATTTACGTAGTTAGTGACCGCATGTGAATCTAATTTGATTTTAAAGCACGTCACAACACAAAAAAAACTCACTGAATATAAAAAAATAATCGGTGAGCATTTATTTATACTGTTCACACACAGGTCGCGAATGAAACTGAACAAAAAATAAGTATTATCAGGCGAGTCTAATTTGTTCATTTTCATAAACCGGTCTTGTTGTCCTAAAAATAGTACGAAATAGCTATCGTCGTTGAAAATATACTACATAAAAGGGCGTCTTTACAGACTATCGTTGTTTATATCGATGCCATTCTTGTTTTTTCTCTGGATTATTTAAAAATTGGGAGTTATCTTCTTCACGATTTGTTTCATAATCTATAAGAATTTATTGAAAAGTTATGATGTTGTAAACTAATGTTCTGTTTCATATGCGACGTATCGAATTACGAACAACTATTATTTATTGTCCTCTTCTGATGAACAGGTCAAGAATACTGTTATTACCAGTGGCATTTCATAACTGGAGCAGTACACTTCTGTGGGATATGAATAACACTCATAATGAATTGCTCTGAAGAGGTAACCATCGATGTTCATTTGCTGTTTCAGACGTAGATTGATGTAGCCTGACAAGTAATTCCTGTGGCATAAATACAAACTGCACAGAGACACTA
Organism: Cryptosula pallasiana; assembly: GCA_945261195.1. NCBI lineage: Eukaryota > Metazoa > Bryozoa > Gymnolaemata > Cheilostomatida > Cryptosulidae > Cryptosula > Cryptosula pallasiana. The sequence continues at coordinate 37,327,095 of OX183134.1, read as the reverse complement.
TCAATAGTTATGAGCACTTGTAACCCAGGCTATGCTGGAAATAGAAAAACTTTGTGCAAGAGATTTTATAGAATCGATACATCGCAAATCAGCATCACATCCGAACTATAACAACTGTATCACATGACACCTGCCAATATCAAATGACTTCCTCTGCAGGAACATAAAACTTGCAATACATTACCATGATTCCAAACATTCGCAAACTTTGCAACCCATTATTCTTCAAATGTGTTATCCACAGCATTTGTTGCAACAGAAATGTTTAGCATATACATGTACATATGTGTAGCATATACAGGTACATATATGTAGTATATACATGTACATATGTAGTATATACATGGACATATTTGTGGTAATACATGCACATATTGTAGTGATTTTCCTCCTTTCATTACAGACACAACGGCATCCACTCCTTTCTTACAATAGCCACTGCTTCGGGGTCCACGACCCAGACCAACCACTCAGTATTTAGGCGTATAAAACACTTTATTATCTCATTCTGTTTAGCAACGTAATAAAGCTTCTGCCTTCTCTCATGCACAGCAGTTCCTTATATGGTAAGAGGCAGGAAACCTCACCCCCTTATTAGGAGTGAGCCAATAACAGTCAATAATACAAAAAAAACATACGAATAATAGTAGGCATCACAAAACACAACAATACAGTTAGCGAGGAGCAAGCACATGGCAGAGTGGCTCTGGGGCCATTTTCCAGTCTTTTTGGTGGTGGTGAAAATCTTCCACTCCTTATTTGGTGTCTTTGCTTCTGTTTCTACCACTTACACTGCTTTGGGATCCAGATGATAAAGGGTTCTCAGCTCCTGAGGCCTCTGGCTACTGTTATCAGCGATCTTTAATGGCCGACCTGGGTACTGACATGGGGTGAACCGGCGTAGGTTCTATATGTTTAATAGTTAGAATACAGGGTCTATACTGGCCCGGTAAAGACCCGGTATAGCCGGTATCCTTAAATCCTGGAGAATATGTATATCAGAGGAAGGGAAAGGTTGATATGTCTAGTTGTTCCCCTATAGATGTATGTGGTTTTATTTATTTTTCAAGCTTTAATATATAAGAATGTGACTATGGTTGCAGGTGAATCTGTTAAAAACTTCATTACGCCACATTTATTTTCTATTTTTTCTCAAATATGCAACAATATCTAACTATTTCCCTACATTTTCCAAGTCATGGAAAGTTTGAATACTTTTTATTAGTTTCCTGCACCATTATTCAAATCTAAACTGAGAATTTTCATCGTGCATTGGCTAACTATGAACAACACCACCTTACATTTTATTAGCTGTAGTAGTCTTGCTGGACACCTCAGGTTGTCTTGGGGAAGACTTTTAGGTTGTAGAAACCTTCTTTGAACATATTGATCTAAAACGAAACGAATAATCTTAGACTCCTGGAAATACCCATTCTCCAGCACAAGCTACACAACTACGCTTGATAATAAACAATAAATAAAATCCAGTTAAATCTCCAATAAAGCAATATTTATCAATGCAACGATTTTTCAGTCGTTTGAGCAAACTTCTTAGATTCTCGGAGAGTCTCATTCTCCAGCGCAAACTGCACAACTACGAATAATGATAAGGGATAAATAAAATCTAGTTGACTTTCTGATACAGATAGATATTTGTTATGAACGTAATAAAAAATAAAATAAAATAAAAAATTTTTACAGCAAAATACTGTGTCTGAAATATGCATAAATGAGAAAATGACTCAGACAAAAGCAAATAAATACCAAGTTAAACAGGATAATTGCAATATGCTGGTGCTGCGTAGTAAAAACATATTGGGATGGGGTCTGCACTGTTATACCAGTTGAATAGTCAACTAAACGTCTACACCGAGCAAAAAACTGCTTTATAACATTCCATTGGACTAATTTAATATGTGGCTGGGTTTTAACTTTTCTATTTGTTCTCAAACCAGAGATGCCAAAGACAATGGTGGAGGTGATCAAAGTTTGATAGTTCAAGTGTCATATGGGTATATACATATATGGGTATATATGGATATATATTTGGGTATATATATGGGTATATATATGGGTATATATATGGGTATATATATGGGTATATATATGGGTATATATATGGGTATATATATGGGTATATATATGGGTATATGTATGGGTATATATGGGTATATATTAGGGTATATGTATGGGTATATATGCCAGACTACTGAGTGTTCCATGCTGAATAAAACGAAAACTGATGTTAACTAAAAACAGCCTTTTGGACAAAATTGATGACCGGCAAATGTTTAAACTAGCCATCTGTTATGGAAGATAGCGTAGAGTTAATGTTATAATGTCACATGGACATTCATGTAAAGCCAGATTATTATTAAAAGCTAACGGCTTTTCTACTTGTTTCTTTCCCTTGGCTATGTAACTGCTTTTGTTTCTGCTTTTTTATGTGATGCTAGGCATAGCTACAAGCACTGACTATAAAATAAATGCATTTGCCTGGAATAATCAGTCTTTCCTAAAGTTACAAATAAACTTCTATTCAAACACTGGAACTGACCCATTGAATTCAGCAACAAATTGAGTTCACCTATGTGTAGTTATACAGAAACATAACAGTTAATTTTTTCAAAACTAGAGGTGAAGACAAATACACACAGTTACGTTTTGCTAAGATGGGGTGGTTGTAGCGTCAATCAAACAATTCCACTTTGTTTGATGACTCACATGATGCGTTTTTGGTAAGCTTGAACTAAAAACTGTGCAAATTTTCAAACGTTCTTAAACTGGATGCACACGAATATGGCAAAACAGGTAGCCATGCATAAAAGCAAATTCATCAAGTTGTCCCTTCTTACAACAATTATACGTCGCACAGTCTAAAAATTGAAAAATTAATAATAATAAAATAATATTTATTATTATTATTATAATAATAAATAATTATTTCTACTAAAACAATAGAAACAAATAATAAGTTACTCTTAGCATCACTAATATATTGATAATGTATCTCAAAGATATTTGACATAGTAAATTATTATAATTATGATGGCCTTGTATCAACGATTGTTGCTTGCACGATGCCGACTCGTTGTTTTTGTTGCTGTATTCATAGGGGAGACAATTTTATGTCTGTATCCAAAGCGGAAATATTGATTGCCATAAAACGGCTCAGTTTTTAATTGCCAAGCATGAATACAGATAAGACAACTCCTGATTTTCCAACCAGCATTGTTTCCCGCTGTCACTTTTACTTTGAATTTTTTGCGAAGCCACAACGTGAAGAAATCCTATTTTTTACTCACTAAAACAAGAGAAATTCGTACATTTGTCACTATGGTACCTTCTTGCAAACTTACCGAAAAACGCCTATTACTTTCTTCCAGTATGGATAAACTTCACTATTCGTAAAGTGTAAGTTTGTTAACCCAGAATACATGTCTCATTTTTCAAATTGAGTGGGGAAAGAGAGGAAGGTAAGAAGGAGAGATTAGAGCAGAAGAAGGATTGAAAAGGGCTGGGTAGAGCTTAATACAACTCGTAATACTGTTATTTTATATATATTTTGTTGACAATAAATGTTTTTTAGTTGAAAAAAATTTTCCCGAGGGTAAAAATAGTACGTTTTCTCATTCCATCACGAGCAATGCTCGGAAAGGAGTTATGTGCCCAACTATTCCATCACGGCCGTTGCTCGGATTCATAATTGTCCGGTTTTCGTAAAGGATTGCACACGTTTGTGAAGACTGTCTGAAATAATTCTTATATCACCGCGTAGAACAGAGTCTTGACTATATTTTGGTTTTTTTTTAAGATTCTACAATCTTCTAAACGGAAACAGTTTCAAATCTCCTTGACCCTATCACTTCCTGTATTCATTTTCAGTAATTTTTTGATAATGATACTTACTTACTTGATACTTGAAGTGTAATCGCTTCTCCTTCCGAAGATTCTAGCGGTGTGGCTGGCTCATATATTGTTTATCATTCCGGATCGTCAACACAGGCCAGGGCAGAACAAACGTCTGATCCTAGCCTGCCACGGGGGGGGGGGGGGGTGCTGAGAGCAGAGGAGCAGAAACAGGGAGACAATTCCACATCTTGGCTGTTGAAACAAGGAAGCACTTTTTGTACAACTCGGTGTTGCAGTGAGGTATTAGGTACTGCTGGTGGTGTCTTCGAGTGCTGCTCTGGTGAGGATGGGGGTCTATGTAGTCTGAGATGGTGGTAGCTATTTCTCCAAAGTGCATTGCCCGGAATAAGCTGAGTCATCTCCGCTCTCTTTGGTGTACCAGGGTTTGCCACTCCAATTTTTCAAGAATTTTTGGTTGTGCTTGTCTGATGGTCTGTTCTAGGAATTTTGTGTACATTTCTAGCAGCACGTCTCTGGATAGCTTCGAGTTTGGTGGATTGAGCATTCGTTAGATGGCCGTCCCACACTGAGGAGGAATACTGCAAAATTGGTCTAACTAGGGTGGTGTACGCCTATGTTCTTAGGTGGGGTAGTGTAGGTGGGATCACTCTTCTCACGTAACCAAGCCGGCTTGATGCTTTGTTGGCTAAGTAGGTGGTGTTATCATTCTAGCGCAGGCTGCTCTCTAACTTCACACCTAGATATTTGACACTGGTAGTCTTTGGTATATGATGTCATGGAGGAAATAGGTGTTTATGTTGCCTCTTATTTTTCTTCGACTGAATTTGATGTGCTCACATTTAAGTGGGTTGAATTACATATTCCAGGAAACCTCCCACTTTTGATGTGTCTCTAGGTCCTTCTGTAGCTGGTGACTGTCACTGCTGAGATTGTATATCACGGTGTCGTCAGTAAAGAGGCGTGTTTGAGAAAGCACTGAGTCTGGAAGGTCATTAATATAAACTAGAAATAATATGGGGCCGATGAAAGATCCTTGTGGGACACCCGATGTCACTGGGCAAGGTGAGGAGCTGTGGCCATCTACTACAACTGTTTGTGAGCACCCGTGTAGAAGTTCTTTAATCCATTGACTGACTTGATGGTTCACTCCGATTTCATTAAGCTTTTGTATAAGTTTTAGATGTTCCACCTTATCAAAGGCTGTACTAAAGTCCAGGAATATGGCATCAACCTCATTTCCCTCATCCAGGTGTTTCGAAACGTCAGTCACAAGTTCAACCAGTTGGGTTTCACAGCTCCTTTGACCTCTAAACCCATGCTGGTTAACATTTAGTTTACAGTTTAATTCCAGAAACTTTGCCAACTGGCTTGTCACTATATGTTTCAGGATCTTACATGTGACGTTAGTCAGGCTTATCGGTCTGTAGTTCCCAGGTAGGTATTTGTCTCCTTTCTTATATAGTGGGCAGACCTGTGCTTTTTTCCAATCATTAGGTACTCTCGCATGGTCCAAAGATTTTTGGAATAGTGCTGTAAGGGGACTGCACAGAGAGTGTGCCAGTTCCCTAAGAACACGAGAGCCAATATCGTCAGGACCGCTAGCCTTGTAAGGATTGATTCGCATTAGCTCGGCGAGTACGCCAGATTGTGGTCAGTTTTTTTTCTGGCAAACAGCTAGCGCATTGTTTCTTTCTTCTGATATAGTTAGTTTATTATTATCTTAGCTTGTTTGAGCTTTTTTATTGTGGAATTAAAGGTTGGTAAGCTGTTAATTAATTATTTAGAAACGGCGTTGATAATAAATAATTAATTTTATTTTTTTTATTGTTTTTGTAAAATTGTTGATTGATGTTGTTCTTTGTATCAAAACGTAGCTCTGAATGTTTTTAGTTCATTCGTACAACAATAAGAGCTTTATCGTAGCTAATAATCAAATTAATAATTATTTTCGGAAAAGAAAATTTCCGAAATTTTCGGTATTTTGTGCAGCCATTGCTAGATTGTTGTTGCAGTGTTCTAACTCTTTTTTTGCATATTTTTGCTTCAAATTTTGCTGGTTGTATTTAAATATTGTTCTCTTTCCAGCTGTGTTATCAGTTTTACATTTAGGTCCTACTTTTTCTTTGCCGGTTGATCTTTCAAGGTCACTACTAAAAAATGGTCTCAGAACTAAAAAAATAATAAAACTAGTCTAGACTGGTGGAATCAATATGTTATTAATTCTCCTCAGAGAAGGGAGAATGCTGATTCATATGAACCTTTTGTATAGATGAATTTTAATAAAATTTTGAAAATTGAACTTTTTTGCATAAAGCGGGTGACCGATGAGCTCATTTATTGGTGGAAGCGATAGAAAATCAAAGAGTTTTAAAACCTGTTTTCTAGTTTCAATTTTTTTACCCCAGCATATAAAGCACGTGCATGTATGCATCTTTGTGTTTGCCTTAGTGTTTAACAAGATATATCATGATCGTCAATTAATTTGCTTTGACTGTAACAATCTACAGCAATTCAATTCCTGCTATTGAAAGAATCTTTTGTAAGCTAACATTTCAGGAAGCTGCAATGAATATTGTTTGAATGGAACATGGAGTTGTTCCTGTTTGCTCCACCAACTCACAGAATAACGGTTTGATCAAAAATATATCTCTTCAAAGAAATTGTCTTGTATTAGCTTAGAAACAACATTACAATGCCATAATTACAACTTTTTTTACCTATCGATGTTATATCCAGCTAGTCCTGTTACATCAGTTTTCTCCAAGTAGTGTATTGCAATACGATTGGATAGAGCGCGAATAAATATTTAACAACGAGGAACTTTGAAATCAGTCTCCGGTTAGCAATCATCCCTTTGCAGAAGAAGTTGTTGAGCTGACTAGATCAAAGAGCTACTTTCTTACTCAACTTTGGTAGGGTAAGTTGATAGTTGTACACTGAGAGAATAGTTGGAGTTTATCATTTTACGTAAATTTTATTTTTGTTTCACGTCAATGATTTCACATTTCACATGAATTTTTTAATTTCAAATAATTATTTTTCTATTTCTAAGCTATTTCTGCTCATTTTGCCAATGGTTGTTTTCTGTTAAACCACTGTATGTGCGTTACTTATATAGTATATTGAATTATTGTATCTTATGTGGTATGATGTTATAAAACTATATTAATGCTTATGAGTGAATTTTTACAGATAATACTTGAAGATGGCAGGATTAATCGTGTTACAACTGTTGGCAGCATGCATGATAGTTGTTTGTGTGGCAGCTGATGGTAGATCTTTGGTCTTCGCATTTGATACAACTGGTTCAATGAGCAGTGAAATAGCACAGGTTAGTTTTATGGTTGAAAATTTCGCTGATGGAATAAACAACTTTTAGTTGATTTGTTTGCTTCTACCTGTACATTTGTTTATCGATTGCAAACTCACATTTATACTCAAATCTGTGTTGTTCTACTTCGTGTGTTTGTACAGTAAGCTGTACTTTTGCTACGCCATTTCTACCATCCTGACAATAACTCAGGGTTGATTCTGTCAACTTATTAGTTTTTCATCAGTTGGATTTTTCACTTTGAGGTTATTAAACATCTTTTTTTCAGTTGATTCTAATTATATTGAGTTTGGTAAGGTTTAATCAAGTCAGTGGCTGACTCACCAAGGTGAGGTAGATCAACGCTGTTGAGTCAGCACGTTTACATAAACAAAAATTATTAAGTTGTCAACTCAAGCAACTTTGACCTCAACGACAATGATGTAAGTACATGTGTATGGCCCCATCACTCACTGATAACACAATGGTGAATGCAAGCTATCTAATATTGCCATAAATATATAAAAACTATGTAGAACTATTAAAAACTCCACAAAGCTATTGTTGAAAATGGGAGCGCAAGTACACTGTTTAACATAATAATGAGGTTAAAGCTTTGTGTAGTGCTGCTTTCTGGACTTCAATAAAGCAAAAAATGAGAAATGAAGCAAGTATTGACAGTCGAAGTAAAGGGTGGGCAGGCTAAACAAAACTGGTTTATGAAAATTTGAAATCTCACATGATTCATTTTCAACTTCCTCATAAAATAGTGGGTATGGAGAGTAAGCAAAGTTGATGTGTTGATCTTGTATTTATTAGAGTGTTTGTGCTATAAGTGTGTCTTTTTGTTATGTCTTCTTAAGACATTAATCAAAATATTTGCGAGACACTTCATTAAAACATTTGTTTTGAAATGCCATGTAAAAAAAATGATTACAAAATCTTTTTTGATAATAATATTTGGCAGGTAGTTGCACGAAGGATACAGGCATTGTTTGTCTTGATGGGAATGGTGCGCCATTGGCTAAATCCAACCAATCAATGGCTGCCTGTTAGTAATTATTTCACCAATTTATATATCATGAACTTAGTTCCTTCTGTTTTTCGGCAAATTATTTTGAAAAAAATAAAATTAGTCAGCATAAAAATGGAACTTTATCTACAAAAAATGTGACAATAAAATTCTGTTTTTATGTCTAACCATGAGAAATGTTGTTTTTTGCCAAAACTTTGGGAATAAACGGCCCTAGCCACAAAAGATAATTGATTTTGCATCAATACTTATGAACTTCCACTTCTTCTTCAATCCTCTGACATTCAGCTTACGTAAATACATGTATATAGCGGTAGTTCCTGCAATGATATACACTACTTGAATGTATATTTACAGGCTATAAATGGTGCTCAGTCCATCTTACAAGCTGCTCTAAACAGTACACAGCGTGATTGGAGAGATTTCATACTTGTGCCTTTCAATGACCCAAGTTAGTGACATTGTATACTTTTGTCAAATTAGTTGGGAAGTTGATTAGAAAGTCAAAATTGATCAGCTCTAACCAACAAATGATGTTTTAATTGGTCTTAAGGCATAAAATATGCACTGGGTTTACATGGCACACAAAACAGCCCATTCACAAAAGTACAATCCACAGAGTTATAATTCTTACCAGTGATTGAGCCACTATGTGAATCAATCCTAGACAGTGATCGAGTCACCTCTTCCATTGGTAGCGCTATGCATACAGTACACTCGGACCGGTTAACACGCTACTGTAGTTAGTAGGTTGACTATAATAACAATAGTGACAATTATTTGTTATCTTCACTCATCAGACACCAAATGATAGCGATAAATAATTAGTATATCGATGATATTATAATTATCATTCGTCTCAGTAGTTATTACGAATAATACTATTTGTACTAGTATTCTAAATATCTAAACACAAAACAACACCTGCCTGTCTGTCTGCCTGCCTGTTTGTCTTTATGCCTGCCCCCCCCCCCCCCCCCCATCACTCGTCTGCCCGCTTGCCCCCTTGTCCATCCATTCTTTCGCCTGTCTGCTATGCCACTTCTATCGACACCTAAAAAGCTCCACTGAGAGAAATAAAACTGCTGTAAAAAGCTATCTAATACACTGATCTAATGTATGGTAGAGGTTTAAGTTCACCATTTGCTCTCCAGCTAGAGTTTTTTCTTGTTCTTAGCATTATTAAATGATCAGAAACAAAATTATCTGAATGATGGCTGTGCTATGATCTGGGTCTTTTGTAACGAACTATATCAAAGTGCACAATAAATTGAGATGTTCATTGGTTGGTTTAACATTGTCATCAGTTGGGCTTTGAAAGTAAGGAAAAGTGTTGCTTCAACTAACCATGTAAAGCTATTGTAAGTTGATATTTTTCTCATTTTCACCTTTTTGGTACTTTTTGCTACAACCACTTTATTCGGTTACAGATTTTACTTAAGTCACTTGAAAAAAAGACGATAAATATCACAAGGATAACGCATTATTTATTATATTTAGGAAATTTACAATCAAAGTTATTGAGCAAATAACAAAACATGATTATTGATGTTGATGTTTAATAATCCTATTATCATTGTTTATTATTACTATCATTGTTATTGTTTCCTTTGCTTTGAAAAACAGCTCATTTACAAGTAATAATAGTTTCTTCATTTATTTCAATCCAAAATAATTATTGGATCTACTAATTATTATTGCTTATATTACTATATTTGTAAAATTTAGTTTTCATCCATTTTTTAGTTATTTTCATTATAATCAAAGATGCTTTTTACTGTTAATCAATATGATTTAGTATCATCGCTTATTACCAGCTACGGCCATTATTGTTTGTCTGTTTGTTTGTTTACATGCTGTAGTAACTGGGTTTATGACAACATTGATAATAACAAAATCATCAAATTATCATTGTATTGCTATTATTTTTAATGTTGTTATCAAGTCTTATTAATACCGCAATGCTGGTATGTAATTTCCTATTAATTACTCCTAAGAGTTACTTTAAAATTACACATTAATGGCAAAATTGTTATCAAACGTGAGGAGGTAACTCTGTATGAAATTGCCACAGGATGAGACTACCATGAGAGGAAACAATGACGGCAAGAGGCACCATGGGAGGAGGCGACCACGGCAAAAGGCAAACAAGGGAGGAAGCGACCACGGGAGGAGGGGACCATAGAAGAAGGCAATTAGGGGATCAGGTCACAACAAGGACCAAGGGAAACAGGGCTTTGGAGAAGGGAACAATGAGTCCAACTATACCATTTGTTGTTGTTTACAATGAGTAATCCATCTAGCTGTATGCAATAAAAATATGGAAAATGTGAAGAAGAGTACATGAAGCACCTAATGAAGTAATTGTTAAAGGGGTTTTTATTAGACAAGTGATTGTAGGCATGACTTCCTTGTCCTTCATGTATTAATCAAAAGAAGACAATTCTGCATGGTATAAATAGCTCATTCTAGGTAGCCTACAGTGGCTCGATCTCATTGTGGCATGCAGCCTACAAGGTGCTATGAACAGTGGGCTTTGTAGGAGCAGTAATATTTTATACAAAAGTCACTTACTAGCTGAGTGCTATACAACATAGCTGTAACACAACGATAGCTGTTAGTCAGGCTACATTTACTTGCAGGTGTTGGTCCAGTGACTATTACTACAGATCCAGAAGTATTTAAAAGACACTTAGCAAGCATTGTTGTGAAGGTAAGTTTTTTTTATAGAGTCAATCAAGTAAATTTTGAGTGACTATCAAGTAAAATTAGTTTTACAACTAAAGGTGATAATATATAAATATACTTAACTTTCAAATTTATGTGACTAGAAGAAATCTTGATGCCTAGTAAAACAAATATTTTATCTACTACATATTGAATGTGCTCAATTGGAGAGGTCTACAGGATGTAACAAATATCTAAATGTTTATATTTCAAATTGTTTGTTTTTTAAATCAAATAAAAACACCAAAGAACAAGTTCATCCGTATCAGTTTTCAGCAATAAAATGGTTAAAAATTTTTTTAGGTACATGTGGTCAATAATACAAACTTTTACATATTTACAAACTTACCTTTATTTTTCACACTTTTTTTGTTTTTTGGATAGAGTTTTTTTCTATTATAACCCACGTGGTGATGGAGTATTCTACATCAATAGCAAAGCAATTTAAACTACTGTTTTAATTTTGGCCTTTTACATTCGCTTTCTTTTCCTAAAAACTCAAATGCAATTTTGTACAATATGTAAATTAGGGAGGTGGAGATTGTCCAGAGATGTCCATAGGAGGTGTAAAGAAAGCATTGGAAGTTGCCCGCCCTCAGTCTTATCTCTATGTGTTCACTGATGCATCTGCAAAAGACTATAGCCTGACAGATCAAGTTATAAACATCATACAAGAGAAACAAAGCAAGGTACCATGTGTCATGCAATAGTAGTTGCTAGTCAGAAGTAGAATTGTGGTTACTAGTTTCTTCCTCTTTTTGAAAACAAATAGTTATGATAAAAAGATGAAGATCGGGTATTAACGTTTCGTAATGTTGATCATTTCACGAAAAATAATCGTAAAATAATAAGTAGTATCGTGGTAGAACTTAGTGAAAGTAAGTTAAACAGACTTCTTTGTCTAGCTTTTTTTATTGCGTGTTGGTGTTGTAAGTTGCTCAGCATTCAGGCAGTTATATAAACAGTGTTTCCTACATGGTCAACAGGTTGAATATTAGTGATTTATTTTAGCACTGATCTAACCTCAATCGATCAATCGTATCTCAATTTAAGTTATTCAACCTTGACATGTGCTCTAAATTATATAGTTAAAAGCACATAGTGTTACTGCTTTTAACAGGTCAAAGGTTACACACTTGGTTCACCATGCAACCGCTTCAATATCCATCTCTGGCTCCCCGACCTCCTAACTCTACCCAGCCTCACCCCCCTACCCAGCCTCACCCCCCTACCCAGCCTCACTCCCCTACCCAGCCTCACCCCCCCCCCCCCTACCCAGCTTCACCCCCCTACCCAGCCTTACCCCCCTACCCAGCTTCACCCTCCTACCCAGCCTCACCCCCTACCCAGCTTCACCCCCCTACCCAGCCTTACCCCCCTACCCAGCTTCACCCTCCTACCCAGCCTCACCCCCTACCCAGCCTCACCCCCCCTACCCAGCCTCACTCCCCTACCCAGCCTCACCCCCCCCCCCCTTACCCAGCCTCACCCCTCTACCCAGCCTTACCCCCCTACCCAGCTTCACCCTCCTACCCAGCCTCACCCCCTATCCAGCCTCACCCTCCTACCCAGCCTCACCCCCCCCCCCCCCCCTACCCAGCCTCACCCCCCTACCCAGCCTCACCCTCCTACCCAGCCTCACCCTCCTACCCAGCCTCACCCCCCCCCCCCCCCCCTACCCAGCCTCACCCCCCCTACCCAGCCTCACCCCCCCCCCCCCCTCCTACCCAGCCTCACCCCCTACCCAGCCTCACCCCCCTACCCAGCCTCACCCCCTACCCAGCCTCACCCTCCTACCCAGCCTCACCCCCCCCCCCTACCCAGCCTCACCCCCCCCCCCCCCTACCCAGCCTCACCCCCCCCCTACCCAGCCTCACTCCCTTCCCTTTATTACTTTTGCTATTGCTCCAAGCCCCAACTTCCTTCTTTGTACCCCCCCCCCCCCCACAGTCTTTAAAAACTAATCTAGTAACACTTGTTCATCAGGAACTATTAATTGGATTCATACTCCCTCAAAGGAATAAACAAGTTGAGTTGCCTCTCTTCTTAAGATGTGTTCTTTCCTTGCCTCCATTGGTTGTCCCTGGCTGTTATAAACCATTTATCTTACCCACAACGCACTTTCCATACCGTTTCTCAACACTGAGGCAGCAGACAACTACCTCTATACAAACCACAGTTTAAAAACCAAGAAAGATGTTTGCAGCAAAACAGTTTCATCTTTTTCCTGTTTTGTATCTACCCCTCTCCTTGAAGACACTCCTGGGCAATCTTCCTTTTTCTCTGGCACTTCTTTCTCCCTTCCGTGATTCTCTGTACACACTGCCTTCTGCAAAGAGAAAGTCAAAAGAATCTCAGTTTTTTGTTACCAAAATCTAAAAATGGATAGTTCCTTCCTCTCAGTGAACTTACCTCCCCGCTATGGAAGCACAATTCATCAACCATTATGGGTGCTAAATGAAAACCATAAAAAAACAAAATGGAAAAACTAATGAAAGTAAAATAGCAACAGAGGTAACAAATGAGCACCTCAGTTTTTGCAAAAAAAGTTTAGCCAAATATGCAGCTGCTAAATATCATAATACACGTCTTTATTCTGGATTTTAGATAGTCAAGAAAAATATCATTCCATTTACGTATCTTTTTTATAAATATTTACGTGGTTGCAGAGCAACTGACCTGCTGGGTTGACTACTGGTTTTGCCTTTTAGCTTGTGCAGATTAAGAGTATTATTGGCAGAAATCTTTGGTACTGACCAGTGAAGGTCGGACAAGAGAAGTTAGTTTTAAGTTTCACGAGTCATAGCGAGTACCTCGAGGTCACTTTAGTAGGCTGAAGACTTTTGCGTTAAAGGTAGAAATAATATAATGTGGAAAGCCTACACATGATTTTTACATGCAACCAACTCCACAGAAAATCAACTCATTATAGCATTAATTTTGATATGTGGAAGTCCCAGTAATCGATACGCAAATGACTCTAATGTATGTATATATGACAATATGTAGTTTGGTTTCCTTGGTTCAGGTTGTATTTGTGATGACTGGTGATTGTGGATCCAAGACTAGGGTAGATTACCAAGCCTATGGGAGAATAGCTGGTGCTAGCTCAGGGCAAGTGTTTGAAGTAGAGAAAGGAAATGTTGAAGATGTGAGTATGATAAAAGTCAGTTTTCCTAATCTGCTTTCAGTTTTTTTTTTATTGCTTTTCGTAAATCAACTTTCGAAAAGAGCTATCAATTTTCCAAACTTGCATTTTTTTGTTAAGAGTTTCATGTTTCCTAGGCTGCATACTTTTATGACACCGCTTAGGTCATATAGAAAATAAAAGTTTTGTCATCATAAAAATAGCAAGTCTCAGTTTTAATAATCCATTTTACAATCTAAAGTTGCTCTCCCTTGTAAGCTTTGGAAAAACTTCGGAGTTTCCGAATTTACAGTTTTTTTTTTGCAAAAAATTTCATGTTCCCATACCATTTTTATCTTTTTACACTGTTTTGGTCATTTAGATAATGAAAACAGTTGCCATCCTCAATTTTCTTGCAGGTATTAAGAGCAGTAATAATTATTACCATTGAGGACTATGGGGCACCTTCAACTGCGGAAAACTCTACAGGAACTGGAGAAAGTGTTGTGGTCACTGAAACCAGTCTAGTTTCTTTAGACAAACCGAATGCCACCAGAAGTGATGGTGACAGTGCTGTAATAGCAGTGGATAGTAGAGCCTCAGATTTCACCGTAACCCTCAGCGGTGGTGATCCAGATGTTAAAATCTATGACCCAGCAGGTAGACATTATAAATCTAACAACCAAACTGACCATCGAGTGGCTAGTGATCAGGGTTGCTGACCAATTATTCAGCATAATTAACCACATAATTTGTTTGTTCAGTACTTTGCTTGAAGGTTTATTGAATATTTGCATTTTTGAAGTTTTATCAATATTTTTGTTTAGATTTTAAGCTTCAAAATCACATTTTGTAAAGTGATAGTGCTTCAAGTAAATTTAAACTCAATTACTCACACCTGTATGAACAAAATAACTTGTGAACCTTCAACAAGTCTGCATTTTCCAACGCTTCACCATATTTCCAACTTGCAAAACTCCCCATTGAAAACCTGGGAGGTTCTAGCGAGGACAAGTTTATTATTGAGTCATAGGGGAGTACTTTGTCTTACAAGAAGAAAAAAATAACAGTTGGTGAAAACTAAGTTATCAATCACCGGGTAGCCAAGATTCCTTTGCACTAAGCCTATGTCAACAATTTGAGCATGCTCACTCAAAACAGTGCCTCTCTCTGCTAAACCCTGCGAGTGTAAACCGACTTTCCATTTATTTCTTCTAGTGTAGCATCTAGTGTAAATTTTCAGTTAGGACGAAATTGTAGGATAAATCTTCTTATCAAGTGATCTTTAACTCGCCATATTTTATAGCTGGCAGATCATTCACAATCTCATTCATTCTCGATCATCTACTTCTTAACAAGCAAAAGTATGCACTGTAGTTAACTCATACAGTTGGTAAAAATTTTTGTAACTGAGTTTAATTACATCAAATCGTGTCTTTCGTTCCCAACTTTTTTCTTCATTATTCACATGTTGGGGTAAAAAGACACATGGAATCTAAATTAGAGATGCTCCGATTCACAACGTTTTCAATGATCCAATTTGAACCCGACTTTAACAATTTCATCATCAAATTGATCCATGTCCGACTCAAACCGGTCTGATTTGCAAAAATAATTTTGAAAATTTCTAACAGTGATCTCAGCATACTTGTTTACTTAAATACAGTCAAACCACAGATCAATCAGTTTATAGCTTTCTTTGATTACAAACTAATTACATGGCAGACTATGCTTTTCCTCATCATAATAGGGGTTGCAAGAGCAACCTAGCTGCAAAAATAATTGGCATTGCTATTGTATGAGGCCAATTCAGTAACAACATGGGTAGGTGAGGCTAATCTGCTTGATATTTATTGTTGGTGAAAAGATTTGTAAACCAAGATGGAACAAACCGATGCTAAGTTTTGCTGATTCAGTGAATCATCGATAAGTTGTGTCAATTCCAATTCAGTGAAACTGAATCAAAGCAACTCTAGTCTAAACGAGTAAAAAATAATTCAATTTTTTCCATCCCCAAACACAGGTATCCAATTATCTCTGACTGATTAGAATAATGAGTGTTGAACAAGTAACAACCTATGGGAACAATAAAAACTGCTTCTAAAAAATCAGCCTTAGATCCAGCTCTGATCAGTTATTATCCGCTGATGGCATCGATGAAATCTGAACGATATTCATCCTTTTTTTGTTTACAACAACGTTATGTCACTGGCAAGAACCCATTAAAGAATTCTGTTCATCTCCAATACCCCATTTTTACGAAGTACACAGTGAGAGACAGCTCTCGGTGGTATTTGCACTCAACCGAATCTCCCCGCTAGTAGTAACATTCACCGGTCAAGCCAAATCTGTAATGGTACTTTTGTGTAGATATTATTTCATTGTGATGCATATACTTTAACCATCATACAAAAAATCACTGGTGTAGGAATCAATGATACTCTTGTCTGAAAACTTCTCTGGTTAAGATTGGCCTATATCTTTTTTCACTGGGGCAATTGTCTACTTTCCATTCGATGCATTCGAGATTTCTTGAATTATAAATTGTTTTTTTTGGAAAATTCTTTGCTTATCGATTCGTGATTAGTCAGTGCTGGATATACATGCTGGCCTGCCAGTTTTTTTTTCCTGAGTGATATTCACCTTGCTACCGCCTACACAATCCAGACAATTTTACCCATATTTGATTGACTGGATAAGTGTACTTGTCTCAGCTCAATTCCAAATCGAGAGTTGAGCCTTTTAGATTGAAGGATTGATTTTAACCTTGTAAATAAACAATTTGAACTTAATGATTCTAGCTTCTGTTCCTCCAGCTGGTGAGTTGTCAATAGTGAACAAAACTAGTTTGCTACACGTGTATTTCAACTCCAATCTGATTGTCAGTTCAGGATCAATCAGTTTCTTAAGTTGAAAAAGAGAGGTGAAGCTTTCCAGTAAACTTCATAGTTTTTTCACTCTTAACAAATGCTCTCCTCTTTTTTTGTCACGGGTGTCTTTACTTATCGAGTCATCATACATCCGTCCTCTATTTATTTCTTTACATATTTTCTATAGTAGCCGACCTTAGTAGTTGTGAAAAGTATGCTCATAATTAGTATAATTGCTAGCATCCTTGATAAGTTTCTGTTTCACAGACTATGTTTTCCTTAAACATGGAATGGAGGGTATCACAAATCCACAAAAACCCATTGTCATCATTGCTGGGAATATCTGCACCATCATCATTGATCACCGTAGCTTTGATTTGCAAGAATGAGTTGTGAAGATTGTGATACAATTTGTTGCCTCCCCTGATATTTATTTTGATCAGACAGTAAAAATCCAATCTCTTTGGTCTGAGAATCTTAAAAATTTTGTAGACCCTGTTGTAAACGCATCCAGCGCAATATAGATATTGTATGGAGATTCTCCATCCCATTTCCAATTGTATTCTATAGACTAGCAATGTTTTAAATAGTTATGTTCTGATTTAAAAAATTTTAATAAAGACAAATAAGTTTTACTAGAGTCTTTATAGACACAGCAATAGCTAAAAAATCAATTGTCTCGGTATGGTAGGTCCTCTCCTTCTAGTGAGTGTTTTCCTTCTCACCATGTTAAGAACATTTCTGGTAAGATCATTGAAATGTTCAATTCTTTTTTTACCAAGCAGTCCAAGCTGTGCTTGTCAGTAACTTTGCGCCCCACATTGCGACTAACTACTAGAGTTCACTAGACCAATAGTTCCTTTTTTAGCAAAGGGGTTGCTGATTTGAGTATTGGTTAAAAAATTCCACCGAGTTTGTTGCGACCCATATCCGGCATAACTCGATGTTCTTGGAAATTGCGTTCATTTCCAGCTTGCATTGTGTAGTACTCTTTTTGAAAATTTTTTAGAGTCCTCCGTTGTATATTGAACCTTAGTCATTATGATTTCTTTCTAAAGTGTACCGTCAGGATGATCTTTCCATCATCAAATGGTATTTGTCTACAGTCATCCCTCATTTTGAGTATTTGAATGATATTCGTACACGTACTTTTGATAAACAGCCGTATTTTTCCCTTGGACCTGCACCATTCTTAGCAAAGATACATTTGTATCTTCTACAATTCTATTGTAGACAATGTTTGAGTAGTTGCATAGAGATGTTAAACTATAACTTATATCCAGTGGTGTGACATTGCTGTAACCGCCTCGAGGATATGTAGCTTTTTCACTTGAATTGAATCCAAAGATGTAAGTGATGTTTTGGGAATACTAACCAAAATTTCGGCAGTAAACAAACTTACATTGGTAAACCTTTTGTACAAAATGGAGAGCTTAGTATTCAAGCCCATTTTACAAAATCTCTACTAAATAACCCTCGCTAACTCTCACTTTTTTGTATCATCTGTTGCTTACTGGGGTAAAGGATTTCTTTTTATTACCGGATATCAACATTATTTCCAATTGTTAAAATACATTATATCCAGTAGCACTACCAAATATCTAGTGCAGATAATATCCACTGATCTATACGATCTCAATGAAAATCAGAGTTTTTATTAAGCAAAAACACATTGCTGTATCTATCTGAGCGCAAAGTCAGCAACCTCAAATTTCTGAATACGTATGACTATATGGCCAATCAAACAAGCGTTACAAACTATTTATCTATCCATTCATAAAAATTATCACCAAAACTCAACCTATTGACCATTATTTTTTTGCTCATTTTTGTTGTTTTTTCAAAAACTTTTCAATTTTAGAATGCAACACACTAGTGTGCGTTGCGTGAAATTGAAACTTGACGGTTGCCCTATTGGAAACAGATGCAAATTAACTTTGCTAGAGAAGTATTTGGATAAGAATATCATCAATTTGTATGCATGATCAGTTCTTCGCATGGTAGTTAAAGTATATGATATACAGGTTGGAGTCAATCGGTATTTTTTCCTGGAAAAGATTTTACTCTATGAAAAATTTTACGAATCGGCTGTGTGCCTTCTCCGTAAAGGATGGTGTATTTAAAGTGGATAAGATTCTTCAACTGGCTAATAGCCGGCGATGTAGTGCTCTAAACGGAACAAAGAATACCGTTCATATGTTATTGATGTTATTCTAGGATAGTATCTCGCCTAATCGATGTTGAATTTAGAGACGAATTTTTTCAATACAAGCACTTCTTCATCCTCCTTTATCAAACAAATTTTAGAAGGTTGTAGTTTTCATCTGAGGAACTTCACTGCCAAGTGCACTGCCTCTTTTGAGATGGAGGGATGGACCATTAGGAGGGGAATATCAGAAGTAATCATTATCAAGAGTACTACTAGATGTTTGGTTACCTTTCCTCTAGTAATTGTTATGGCAGATTGTCATGGGGCTCATGAAAAAGTCATCCCACTACATCTCTATGTTTTTACCAATAGGTCAGTTAGGCTTTGCCTTTTTTGGAGCAAATCCAAACTTTTCTTTGAGCTCTGAGTCAACTCGTCTATACAAAGTACTTCTCTGAATGTTTGGGGGCTGGTCTTGGTATTCAGTTACTGGAGTCTGTTACTCTAGGATTTGGGCAATGAAACATTACATGTCACCCACTCCATCATGCTTGGGAGCTTGACATAGGCAGGTGCAAGTCCGATGCTGAAGAGTGAGTTGGTTTTCGGGTAGTCTGACTTCCTGTTTACCAGCGGGCTGTTCTCTCAAATTTTGAGCTATCTGTGTTGTTATTTGTTCAATAATAACAGTGTTTCCAACTCTGGATAAGGCTGATGAAAAATATATTAGGTTGGGGTGAAAATTCAAGAGGGTCTAAAAAATTGGCATCGAGTTTCAGCAAGTTACAAAAGCACGTATCAGAGAAAAAAGTGGGAGCTAGTAGCATAGGGTATCTCAATTCCATAATTTTATTTTGTTTTGGGTCTTTCCTATTCCACTTCTGTCACCTATGTAGAGGGCTTTGTAATCTCCGGGGACACAACTGGAAAATCTTTTCAAAGTGTTCTCTTACCAACCGCACCATTTCCATAACTTGTTCAAGTATATCATATAAGCGTTTTGTATTGTGTTTAGACACAACCTTAAGATGAACATAAACCTACTATCTGTTTTTCTCATCTGATGAGTTTACAGAAATCCCCATACAACTACAACTCAGTTTGAAGTTTGCCTTTAAACCTCCCATTCCATGTAGCAAGCTGCTACTGTAAGCAGAGTCACTGGATCCTTACCTTGTCTGATTCATCTGAGTTAATAAATTAACTTCAAAGAAAGCTCTCTTCCTTAAAGCTAAGTTCAAACAATCCAAAACAGTTCAGAAATGATCTGCTGATTGTTCTAGGCTAAGCCATGGACACATATTTGCTGTATACATGACTGACAACTTCTATCTACCAGTAAAAATAATCATTAAGAATGGCAAACAAATAAACAGCTAAGGGACAAAGCAAGGTGATTCTTGCACCAACTAGTGTGTTTTCACAGTAAATCGAAAAGCTGTAAATTTGCTGAAAACTTTTGCAAAATCAGAACAGTTTATACAAGAAGATTAGATCAGTGTTAACCTAGTTTTTGAACAAAACTTTAAAAGATTAGTCGCCATTTCCTTCCACAAACCAGCAAATCATTGGTGTGTAGTCAAACTGAGACCTTTTACTGGTTTGAACAAAGGGAAAGTAGGCTGATAATTCAATAAAAATATTTGCACACCCTTCCGGTTGCCAGTGCCAAGTGTTTACATGTATAAAATGATGACAAACTGTGTGTCTGCTGCTATTTAGCCATGTCTCTTTTAGGTGTGCGGCTGCCGGAGTCCAAAGTTGAAACGGTGCTCAAATTGCCAAAACTAGAAATGCTAAAAGTAAAAGAGCCTTCTCCAGGAAACTACACAGTAAATTATACTTCCACTACGTCGCACTCATTGCGGGTTAAAGGTATTTATAAAACTTATATAACTTGTTGCAGGAAACTTTTGGTTGTGTTAAAATTTTCAATTTGTTTGGTGCACTTTTTATGATTATATGCTGCCAACATTTTAAAGCAAACGCTGATCAATAAGTTCATCGAAGCAAATTATCTGAACAAGTTTTTACAAGCTTCCGCTTTTGCTTTGCCAACCTTCTAACATTGCAGGGAACGGGAGTCAATGAGTATGTTTTAAAGATAATTGATTCACCTCTTTTAGTCCTTCTCAGATGTCAGTCTTCCTCTTTCCATATACTTTGCCTCTGCTTTTGAATTAGAGTGCTAAGCACAAAGAATGGAAATCTAATTTAATGGATCAGTTTTCTGCTAATCGGTCTAAGCAATGACAAACTGGAATTGTTATTAGGTAGCATCTATCCAAATTATAATGTTAAGTCTGTGTATTAACTGATTTACTATCAATAACTTTCCATGAAAACCTGTAACCAGCAAAAAAATTGCAAACCAGACTTTTAAAACAAAATGTTGGGATCTTTTTAGAACAATATTTTATTTCTGTCTTTAGGGTCAAGCGTAATAGGTTTTGATCAGCGCTTCACAACCAGTGAAATTGCAATACACTTTGACTCAGCCTCCCCAAGGCCATATCAAGGTAACTGATTGATTTACATTTAGTTCATCTACAAAGAGTGTTAGCAATAGTAGTAGTGAAAGCTGAAACAGTTAGGTTGTAAGTAATAACGATTCACCAATAATATGAGTATATTTGTTCATGCTTCACAACAGGAAGTTGACTGATCATCAGAAGCCATCTATGGCATATTAACAATTTTTTCAAGTGTTTGTGATTTGCTAAACAAGTTTTAAAGCAATTGTAGCTGTTTGGCTCAAAATCTTCAGTTCATCTTTCTTATTTTGTTAAACATCTAAACTTAATTGAGCACCTAATTTAGAAGTCCATGACATGTTACCAGCAGGTGTCTATACACCCTTTACTTATATCATTTATGAATGAGTTCTCAGGCTGGTTTGTTGTATGTTAGATTTTTACTTGCCAAAATGAAGAAAACTCTTAGAAACTGTGAGATTTAATTGAATTCCAAATATTTTCTTTTTAGTTTTGATTATTAAGAAGCGTTTATATGCCCAAGAAATGAAGTTTAATTTTGTGTAATTTACAGGAATTCCTGTGTACACAATCATCAGAGGAATAGGATTGAAGGAAGGAGATGTGCTGATTAGGTTACAATTTATAAGACTAGATGGTACAGTGCTAAACACTCTACCTCTGTACAGCACAGATTACAATCAAAGTGTTTACTTTACCAATGCGACTGTGGTCCCCAGCGGATCATTTCTTGTCCGGGTTAGTATTGATTAGGTGCTGAATTAGTCTGACCAAGTTGGCTTATCCTGTGTGCAGTTCACTTTGTTCACACTGTAGAAGCATTTTGCTTAAACCACCTTCAAGAGATGCAAACCTACATGTATATTAAACTCCTCTTTTTTATTTTTCACCACTGTTCTTTTTTGCTACCACTTTCAAAATCTCTGTCTGCAACCTTCAAAATTCATCTTTGCGTTGGTTTTTCTCTTCCGCTCCCTACCCCTTCCCCTCTCTCTATCTTTTTCTCCACTATCTCTAGAAGGTCATAAGGTTGACGGAGTGAATAAGAACACTTTGGAAAAGCAGATGTGATTCCTAAAGTTTGCAAAAGATTGTCTTGAAAGTTTTTTTGTGTAAAATGGGGATTTTTTAGGGTCTAATAACGTGAATAAGTTAGTTTAAGCTTTTGGTAGGAGATGGTAACACACATGTGCTTAAATAACAGCCATGACCCAAAGTATCTTATTACGGAGCAAATGATAACACATGTGGTTAACATGGGATTGTCTTCTCAAGTAAAACTGTTGAGTTATCACTGCGCTTTGAACCATTGAACAATTTCCTCAATTAACCTCTACAAGTTCAAGTTTATTTAATTTACTCACTGAGACATATTAAAAATAAGTGATTACACATTATATTGAAACTTCAAACTGTTGTTGACTCTGTTGCTCTGGAAGTATAAAAAGTAGTCATTCAGAGCGCTGGTTAAGAGGCATAAAGAGGCAGTTGGTTTTTACTAGAAGTCAATGTTACTTAATTTGTCATCAGGGATATATATAGCTTCTCATTAAAGATGAGATGTTATAGAATTGGATAAATAAAGCTCAAAGTCAAATATACAACTTTTATGGTTGAATTTTATTAAGCGCGATTTTTTTTGATTCTTATAGTTGCTAAAAACTCTTTTTATTTTCTGTACCTCTTGGTCTTAGTTTTTGCCTATAAGTGTTAATAACATAAAAAGCTTTCTTTTCTGCAAAAGCTGTTAATGGCAGGACACAACTCTGACACATTTTTATGCCTTCCTTTCTTCCCATAGCTTGGTCTACTGTCATCTCTAAGTCAGTCATCTTTTTGTAATTTCCTTCCATCCCTTCATTAATAACTGATAATTTTTTGATTTTTTTTTTGTTTTCTTCTCCAACTTTTGCAACAGCATAACTTCTAGGGTAAACAATTTTTCTTTTGAAGGTTTTTGGTGTGGACAGCGCGGGGTTTTCATTTAACAGAAATAGTCAGGCTGCAATTTCTGCCCTTCCACCACCAGGTATGTATGCAGTAGCTACTTTGGGTAAATTACAGTTAAAAACTAATAAAATATTTCAAATAAGACAATAAATAACGCTGTAGTAGTTTAAAATATGCCAAACTGATCATATTGGTAGTAAAAAAATAGCTAGTTGGTATGCCTAATAAGTTTTAACAACATCAAAAATTTGTTTTCTTCAAGTACAAGCTTCTTCAATTAGGTTTGAGTAAGGGATGTTCCACTGGAACAATTCAAAGGCTCACTGGCAAGTAGTTGTAAAAACAGAAAAAGTGGAATTGAATGACTCTATAACTAACTATGTATACTTGAAATGACTCTATAACTAACTATGTATACTTGAAACAGGAGTAGCAAAGCCTAAAAAATCTCTTGACATCATGTGAGTCTGTTTCTCCTTTCACTCACTAATTCCATTGCCAATCACAGTCGATACCTTTTAGATCTCAGATCTCCTCAACACTCCCTCAATACTGATCAACAGTCCCTATGACCTTCACGGGTCACCTGGAGCTTTCGGTTAAGATAACGTGAAGTCACGGTCATGACAAACAGGCAATTTTTTTCCAAGTTGACAAGAAAAAGATAAGATTTCTTCACACGGTGGCTTTGCAAAAAATTTTAAATGAATGTGATACTGAGAAGAGATGCTTGTTTAAAACTTAGGAGTGGTCTTTTTTTGCACTTTTGCATCATGAACAAAAACAGAGCCCTTTTATGGTAGCTAAATTTTTTGTTTCAAATACAGCACTCATTAACAATCAAAACTACAACAAAAACAATGAAGCCTCATCTTGCAAGGCTATTAGCAGCGATTTAAGTTAACATTAGTTGTTGTAGTTTATGATATTGACCCTCTGTGTGCCATGGTATCAATATATAAAAGCGGTGTAAAGACAATTGTTCGTTTGCTTGCATTGTTTTAGTCATAAGAATCATTTGTTATAATAATACATATTATAATATAATTTCCATTTTTTAGTCTTAATTGCATAAAATTGGTGTAAGATAACACAACTCTAGAATATCTCATTTTTTCAAGGCTGCATATTTTGCTGGATTCGAGTTGAGAAAAATTGTGCCACACTTTGACAACACTTGAAAATTAGCAGAGTTCCTCCAGTTATCTTAGCATAAAGTGCCCAATATTTCTATTTCTGAGTATCCCTGGGTCAGGCCTCCACTAGATCACATCTGCTCGATCTGGGTCTTTACTGATTGATTAACTGGTGACCTCAGTGGCAACCACCCAGCCAGATACAAACTATTTAGCCAGGAATACACGCTTTATTATTCTAGCAGTACATTAGGTGTCCAAGAACTTCATGAGATCAGTGCAAGATATAATTAACAACTCAGAATGCAACCGACAACAGCTATATATATGGTAATAGGTGCACTACTGAGCAGTCAAACAAATAAACCAATCATAATGCAATTAACTAGGTAACAAGAATTAAAATTTTGTAGTTAAAATTAGATGATTTCCAAAGTCTCAGCTTGCCAATTTCTTTGCACCATTCCCATTTCTCTGCCATGAGTTTCACCGAAGATTTAGGGAAACATATTTGAGTTTAGCTGATGTATTCATTTTCTGCTCCGGTGGGATTCAAAATTCCAAAATTAAATCGTGCTATAGGTTACTGCTCTCCGAATCAAAATTGCTTTAAAAAGAGTTGGAGGAGACAACCCTTAATTTTAGTCAGCTGTCCTTATATGTAGTCTTCTGTATCATGATCGAAGGAAAGGGGTTGGATTCTGATTGAGGAAACAGTGTAAGAATTTTTTCTGTGATGTGCTGGATGGTGTAACTAATGCATTTCTAGGAGCATACAACTCCAAAAGATTCCAGCTAATCTCTGAATAAACACAGCTAGAGGCTGTGACTATTCTGGGATGAATGTAGCTCCTTGGGTTAGGATTATGCGGTGAGGGAGGAAGGTAGGTAAAGAGAGCTGTGGGTATAGATTAGGAATGAATGATAGTAGAAAAATTGGAACTAGGTCAAATAAGAAAATCGAAGAACACAGAAGCATCTACCTCACAAACTCATTCCAAGGAACTAGTTTATTTTTACCTTAATATGTTAAAATAATATATCGGTAGTTATTTTTGGTGATTACTAAAAGTTTATTATTGTGAAGCCTTACTATTGTTAATAATATATTAGTACTTATATAAAATTAAATCATTAATAATTGCGTAATATACCATTTACTTTGTTGTTTTGTGTGGTAAACTTATTAAATATAATTTTTATGTTTACTATTTTTATCGCTAATAAAAAGTTGTCAATGAATTGTTGCAAAGTAAAAAAAATTTGTTGTTGTCTTTGATTGAAATACATGTATTTTGTTACTTCATGGTTTCTTTCTCCATCTGCCTGTGTAAGCACAGTTTTCATTACTATTACTTTGTGGGTGTTTTTAACAGATGTAGATGAGTGTGCCTTAAGGATTGACAATTGTAAAACTCATGCCAAATATACAAACACCTGGGGTAGATTCAGATGTGATTGTAGCCCAGGATGGGCTGGACATGGAGTTACTTATAGAAAGAAGTCCAGTTTGGTAACTCACAATGCAAGCTCTTTACCCTCAAAATGAGTTTCTCACCTTCCACACCTAATCTGCCGTGGTCCATTTTGGTTGGGGGTTCTGCAGGGTAGCAAGCTCAATGAAGGAATGCAATCTACATCTATCATTTGTGTCATCTTTGCTACGGGTCCATTCCTCATGTCTGTTTTATCCATATCATACCTTCTTTGTTTTGGCTTTCCTTTCTTTCTCGTTCCCTACTCCTCCATCTTTGCTCCCATTCCCATATCTTCCACTCTATCCCTCCTGTAAACATGCCCATTGAAGTCATCTTCGCTTCATCCTCAAAGCATTCCCGTCAAGTTTAGATGTCTGTCCGATCTGTCAGTTGTAACTCGACCATCTCAGTCAATGTTGTGAATATGCTTTAGCATTCTCATTCTTATCGCCTTAAAGTTATCTTCCTGTTTTCATATTAATGTCCAGAGTTGCTTACTATACACCAGCATTGGTCAGCATTGGTTTTGTGCAACAGTACTTTGATATGGATAGGGACAGTCTCATCATGAAAACTGCAGTGAGTTCGTGACATCTTCCAGGCTTTCTCTATACGCTTCACAATCTATATTCCACACCCATATTCCTTGAAAGGAGGTAGTGAGGCCGATAGAGAAAGCATGGAATAGTTGATGAATACTCATTGGAGCTCTTTGTGATACGAGGATCTCCACCTTATGTTCAAGTTGAATACAACAGTTTGAACAAATGCAGTAAGACCATTTACACAAGCCATAAAATCTTAAAAAGTTTATTGCCGATCTCTTTCAACCCAGCTATGGGAGACAGAAATTGTAGAAAACAAATGATGGTCTTGTTAATAACCATGTTCTGGCTAAGTGAAACCACAGTTCATTTTCTTTTGGATGCAGATGAGTGTAGACTAGGAACTCACTCTTGTGACACCAATGCCTACTGTACAAATACTATTGGTAGTTATGAATGTACTTGTAACCCAGGCTATGAAGGAGATGGGAAGCTTTGTACAAGTAAGTTTTAATGAATAACTCTGTTACTTGTTTTAACAAACATAATTCAAATGTGTGTTTGTATCTCTACTTTCACAAAAACTTCTACGAAAACTCTTTAAACTTCTGACTAAAGCTTGTTTTATACTCCCAGCTATATTTGTATCATTTTCAAGGAATTTTAAATGCGCAAGTTAACTTACACCCTCAGTAGTGACTGATGGTGCATTTGTGTAAGATGTTTCTAAAGAACCTTTTTAGGGAGAGATGGCATGTTTTTAGTAGCTTTGATACATGTCTACATCTACTTGCCTCATAGGTTCATATACACTCTTCAGAAAACGAATGAGCTTTATAGACAACATTGAGTGGTGATCGTGAATATTTAAAGCTTCCTAATTTTAGATAAAACAGGATGTAGTTTGGTTTTGAAAAACTTTAAATCAACATTTTTATGAGAATTGTCAGCATTATTTCAACTTTGTGAATGCTGAGGCGCGCTTGTACAAAACTGAACCATTTCCACTATTGCTAAACATTCACTTCCTGAACCTCCATTTTCACTGATATATAACTTTCTAGCGGAAAATTATTTGAGTAATAAATCATTTCCGGACGAAGTGTTTAGAATTTTTTTTCTAGCAAAACTTCACTGGGAAAAATAAGAAAATTTGTGATCTCATTGAGTTTGAGATGGTAGAAAACCAAACTCACATATTTTGATTTACAATTGTATTTTTATGCTTCTAACCCTGCAGTTCTCCAAAAATATAGAGATATAAAAAAAATGATTCAGAAAAAAGTTGTTTGGTAAGTTCAAGATTGCGACTATAACAAAGGGAAAGCATGCATTTGAATTCATAGAGTGGTAATGAAAAAGTATAATGACAGTATGTTCACTATGTCATTTGGGCTCTTGATTTGAATATGGGGACTTCTTTTCTGCTTCAGATGTTAATGAGTGTAGCCTAGAAACTTACCCCTGTGACTCCAATGCACAGTGCACAGACACTATTGGTAGCTATGATTGTACTTGCCACTCAGGCTACGAAGGTGACGGAAAAAACTGTACAAGTAGGTTTCATTTGGTTGGTATGTCACATCACAATGGCTAGTGTCACATGACACCGCATACCGTCACATGACACCATAATCTCTAATCATGTACAGCAGTTCTTGTTCTGTCACCTGATATTTGCTGTCTCCAAATGACATTGTTTCTGGTAAAGAAATTATCTGTATTACTCTGGGTTAAAATAGAAGGATTAGACAGTGGTCGACCACCGATGATACTAGCGATGAGGATGCCATATTCCCTCTATGAGCATTTTTTTTATATCATCTGCTTATTTCTCACAGAGATGCAAACACTCCAAATAAATTTTTTGTAATTTTGTTTAGCTTTTCACTTTTATGACCTAAAATCCAGTTGGTAACTTACAAAAAACAACAGTGTATTTGTGCTATTGTACACGGACACAAGTATGGACCAGAAACAGTTTGGCAGTCAATATTAAAGTTAAATCTCAGTTTTTTTCTGTAGGTCCAAAATATGTTGCATAAGCAGCTTTATAGACATATACTTAAATTTAGCTTTTTAATAATGAAGTCGCCTACTCACATTTTTACATCAGATGGTCTTTCACTGATAACCTTTTTAGTCTTCAGTGAACAGTACCTACAATAGCAATGTGATTCAATGACAGGACATGCATGTTGATGGTTAGGTGTTGTTTTGCCATATGGTATTTGAACAATTTATTGCAAATAATATATCTGCGCATTCTTCTCATTTAAATTCTTTCCAACTCGGATTCTTTGTGATTTGTCTTTTGTAACAGTCAGTTTACGTAAACTTACATAACAAACTCTTCTACAAAAATCACTAAAATTTAAATAGAATGTTTCCAACCAACGCAAACAGCAAAATTAATGTTTTCTAAATAGGAGTAACTTTGCAATGAAAAGAATAATTTTATATAACGAACTCAATTCTAAGAACAAATTCAATTTTTAGACACATCTAAGACACCAAGTCTTTTATTTGATATTTGTTTTGTTGGTATGAACATATTTTCTCATCTTTACGTGTCATAAGATTCGTCTTCTGTCATTTACAGATATAGATGAATGTAGCCTGGGCACTTACAGTTGTATCTCCAATTCATATTGTGTAGATAGTGAGGGTGGCTATGAATGTCATTGTAACCAAGGCTACAACAGAGATGGAGTAAACTGTACTGGTGAGAGATCACTCTGTTATTTAGTAATTAGCCTTTGATCAGATAAAACTCTTTCAATACACCTGCAATCGTTGGAAAAATAAAATTACCTTTTACATACTACACTATACCTGTACTGTACTACACCTATACCTATAACTATACTTATACCTGTACCTATACCTATACCTGTATCTATACCTGTACCTGCGCCTGTACCTGTACCCGTGCCTGTGCCTGTACCTATACCTATAATATACCTATAATATACCTATAATTATGAATAAAATTAACATTTAACAGTTTAATTCGCAACAGTATCCTCCTTACTAGTATACTGGGTGAGATTGTAGGATTAACACCAACAGAATTGCTATACTATTCCTTTTATTCTGTAAATTCCATTACAAACTCGCAAAACAAATTTTAGTTATTAAATTAACTTCAATTTATTTTAAACCAACTTAATTGTTAGTGAAGTTTTAAATTTAATTACTTGAAAGCAATGCAAAAGTTTTGATATTTTTTTATAGAAAAGGCCATCATCAAACTTTTACGAAACTTTACTGCAAGTTCCTTCAACATGTAAACAAAATTTGCTATAACAAACACTATAGGCCAAGTCTAATTTTCATTTAAACTATTTATATTTGCTTTCATTAGTTTTAAATAATTCTAATAAATATTTTGCGTTTCGATTTTCTGTTCAGGGAGATAGTGATTCAGATTTAGTTATTATTATTGTTGGTGAACACAGCAACATTAACAAACAAACACAATGTTGACTACTTTATAAATAACTAACAAATGAATACAGAAAGATGAATTTAATTTTGGTTTGAAGTTTTGGCCATTTAAACTTATCAGATAAAGGCAATTTGTTCATACAGTAACTGCAGGCTTTTAAACAATGAGGTAAATATGTTTAATTGATCGAAGAACCACTAAAAAGTCTGAACAGTTGTAGCAATGACTAAATTCTCTGCATAATAAAAGCTTCTGTTATTCTATATTTTTGCCCTCTACTTGTTGATCTGTGTTGAAAAAAGCTGTAAACGAGTAAGTATTCATGTCACATAGGAGAAGGCAACTCCGCAACAGTTTATTTATTACAAAAGCACTGAGAATTGATAAAATTAAATAAATTTAGACAAATATTTATAGCACAGCACCTTCAATGCAGTTGTTGAATGAACTTATGCTTATACTTATTGTAAAATAAAACAAAGGTTTATAAACCTGCAATTATTTCTCTGACAGATGTAGATGAGTGTATCCTGGGAGCGCACACTTGCCATATAAATGCAAACTGCACAAACACAGTCGGTAGCTATGAATGTACTTGTAACTCAGGCTATGAAGGTGATGGAAGGAGCTGTGTCAGTAAGTATAAGAGTTTTTTCACTGTCTGGTAGTCGTAGATGTAATATTGTTGTGGATTGTTTAGGATCCACTGCTTATCCACTAGGCAGTTGTCGCCAGGTGAACCTCTGTCTGCTGGCACAACAACACAGTCAGCCTTCTAAGGCTTGACAACAATAGTCAACCTCTTCCTACGAGTGACTTCGTGCGGGGATGCCACTACAAACAGTTGCTAAGGAGTAAACTATGCTTCTGCAACAGTGGTGAGCCCTCGGCTAAAACATACAACACAATGGTTTCGAATAGTATACGTTGATTCCATCCACAACAAATAGTGGCAACAATACAATCGTGTAGAGTAGAATGCAATAAATAGGGGAAAAGCTCTGACTTTTATAGGCAGAGTCACATACAGTGACCGGAGGAAGTACTTGGCCTAGTTTGCCAAGTACTCCAATCACACACAAGGTCAATACAAATGAACAAATAAACATTATAGATATAGATATTAGCCAATAAGGTAAGGATGAGTATTTAAAGGTGTCTGGTGCCCAGAAATAGGAGGCGCAGTTAAAGCTCTCCTAGCCAGTACCAACTGTCTCTAGAGATCTCTATTCCTTCATTTGGAGACTCTGGTCTTTCTTGGCCTTGGTTCTCAAAATCCCAACATCTGGTGGTAGTTAAAGTCTCTATATAGGGTCTTTAGAGATTTTTGGGCTACTTTTTGTCTCTTGATGCTACCACGGGATAGCTACCCAGGGCTGGGGCAGTACTTACCCTGTGCCGATGTAGGTAAATATTTGCTTTATTGCTGATACGAGATAATAAAGTACTTGCAGTGAATACCGATCTTGTTCTATTGCTATTGGAAGGCATGCGTGATGGTAACAACTATCAGGGGTACCTTAGTGTTCACCTGTCATATGCTACTAGCTGTGTCCCGAAATGATACTGCACAATACTGTAATTGTTCCTAGAGAGATCTTTGTCTCATCTCAACTGACTACAAAGACATTTTATTACTTGCTAGTTGACAGAACGCGTACTATGATGTGATTTGTTATGGGTGGAATGAGACAAGGGAATGACTTTGCAAAGAGTTTTGGTGATTTTTTCTGTTTATAGGGTAGTCGATCACTTAATAAAAGACACAAACATCGTTGTCGCAAAAATATTTGGGAGGCACCTTATCCTTTCCGGTGTTCAATTTTCACAAGTTTTCCACTTTTTGTTTCTTGACAGGATCTAAGCATACTTCAGTTGATTTACCAGAAACAGATTTTGTTCAAAACAAAGTTTTTAAATCAATATGATTATATTTCTGTATAACTTGGCTGAAAGTGAATTGGTTGCAACATAAAACATGGTCACTCTCCAAATTTTGTTTCTTACAATTCATTGGAAGTGTCTTTTAGAACTATTGAGTGTAGCGCAGTCTTTTAATCGAGTTAATGGAAGATTAAAAACGATCATTTTAGGAATAAGCTTATTTTATGAGATTAATCATCCAAACTTAATTTCAATTTGGTCATAATATTGTTTTATGGGTATTATAAATATGAATAATCTATTTTGGTTTCTTAGTTTTCAGAGAGAAGGCTGTTGCAATAGCAGTTTGTGCAAAAAAATAAGATCTCTGTAGTAAATTATTTATGAATGATACTGCGCAGAATTTTTATAAGAGAAAATGGAATAGCACTTGGCTTTGCATTTTCCTTCAGTTTTAATGCGATTGGCTTCCCTATTTTACCCAAACCCCCAAACACAGGTGAATATTTTGTCTCCCAACCACCGTTTCCACAATCAGCAACTATTACATCCACAGAGCCATCAATGTCAAAAACTCGGCAGAACTATTTTGATAAAACATATCTCGAACAAAAAAAGTTCCCACTGCAGATTTGCCTTTGTACTCAAGTTCGAGATCAACAAGTCCCAAGAGTGGAATGAAATCCCCTGAGTGGCCCGTGAGACATTGTTTTGTTTTATCGCAGCTTAGCCACACGTAATGGCTTGACTATTTCAACAGGCAGCACATTAATTTCAGCTCCTGTATCTACTTTTGCATGCAAAGTATTATCTGAAACTTTAAACGATACAGCTACAATCCATTTGGTATATTCTGCAGAATCTACAGTTAAAATAGTATCTAAAGCTAATGCTTCACTTGAGTCAACATTACCCTTACTTTCCATTAAAAACTTAAAACCAAGAGTCTTTTCAAAACAGCTGTTAGTGTTTACTTGCTTGCTATGCTGCAGTGTCAGTGCCGGACAAGCTTTCTCGAAATGATGTAATCTTGGGCGAATGTTACACTTATTTCCTCACTCGGGCGTTTTCTTACCTAATGAGTATAAATACAGTAGTTACAGTTTGTGATATTACGATTCCTGTAGCCTCCACCTTGATCTCTAGTGCTCCAAGTAGCATACCTTCCGATAGGTGTATAAGATCCAGGTATTGCACATACACCTTCTCCAGCTGCATCTACTATACCATCCACTTCCAGATTTTGATTTTCCTCTAGCACTTTCTTATCTCCCACCTGGCTTCTAACAACATCTAGTTTCAGTTCATTTGCTAGCTGTGATACGACAATATTTTATCATCCATTGCTCCCAATTGCTGGATAGTCATCTGTGTTTTCCTGCATACTTACTCCTAGTTACAATTAGGACTTAGATCATGTAAATCTCTGATGAGATTATCATTAGTTTCCCTCCTTTTTTTGCATGTGATTGTTAAACTTTATTTTGTAATGTATCGTAGTTGACTGTGGATTAAAAAACACCTCTCAAAGGCTGCCACTGTTTCGTCATATAATGCCTCCTCATTCTCCTCATCTGCTGGTGTTGGAGCCACATTTAATTGTCTGTATATGCGCTCTACCTGCTCACCAATCTTATAAACTAGAGCGCCAACTTGCTACCTACGGTTTCTCTCATCCCGGCTTGTCAGCGATCTGTATCTGTTAAACTGTTCAGTCCACTCTGACCACGCAGTCCTAACACCAAAAAACTCCAGCTCTTTTGGCAGTTTTACATTCATTCTGAACACTCAGGTACCGAAACACAGCAGCCAACTGTAAAACTTAAAGAAACCAATGAAATGCTAATCCACTACTCGCAGCAACATATAATACATGATGTCTATTAGCAAGCTGATTTTAAAGTGATTTACAGACAATAACACGAAAGCAATAACATGAGTCAACCACAGCTTGTGCAATCTCCTTCACAGCATTGGTCAGTTCGCAGTTTTGTGCAACAGTTCTTTGAATTCGATAAGGATACCTTTATCACAAAAAAACTTTAACGAGTTCGTGACATCTCTTCCAGGCTTTCTCTATACGCTTCACAATCTATATTCCACACCCATATTCCTTGAAAGGAGATAGTGAGGCGGATAGAGAAAGCATGGTGTATGGTGAATGCTCACTGGAGCTCTTTGTGATACGAGGATCTCCACCTTGTGTTTAAATTGAATACAATGGTTTAAACAAAAGTGGTAAAAACATTTAAACAAGCCATAAAATCTTAAAGTTTACTGCCGATCTCTTTCAACCCAGCTATGGGAGACAGAAATTGTAGAAAACAAGTGCAGGACTCGTTGATAACCATGTTTTGGCTCGATAAAATCACAGTTCTTTTTCTTTTAGATGTTGATGAGTGTAGACTAGGAACTCACTCTTGTGACACCAATGCCTACTGTACAGACAGTACTGGTAGCTATACATGTACTTGTAACTCAGGTTATGTAGGTGATGGCAAACTTTGTACAAGTAAGTTTCAGTTATTCTACTGTTTGACAACGTGTACTTGAAACTTCTTACAATGTGATACTCCTTTTATACAGCTGTCTACACATCTGAAAGTTTTCTTCCAAAACATCTATGGTATTATTCCAATGACAGTTTAGCTCCAAGTAAAGTAGTTCTCAATATCCTAACATTAGTTATGGTGCAAAAACATTTGTGTAACTTGACTTTTTATACTGCTAGTAATTCAGAGAAAGAAGTTTTTCTTTTTTAAGTTTGTTTATTAATGCCAAGATTAAAAATTATTTTGTCAAAACACTTCAAACAGCTGACAGGAGATATACACTGGCTTTCCATGATGTGCATTGATAAATGCGCATCATGCGAAGTCCGGGAGTTGTCTGTTCTCTAATTTGCATTTTCATGAACGGATTTGGAATGCGCATTGAGGCCAATAATAGAAGATAAATAAATGGTATAGCTAAAATTGCTAAAAATCTGAAATAATTTTAGTTTGGGGGTATTTGTATTCCCCATAGAATAAAATGATCGGATGTATGAAATACAACACCCCTTTATGCGAGTTATTTCAGTAGCGAAATTCAAAGTGACAGCATGGACAACCAAAAATAATTATTATAATAATAATTATATTATTTATTATAATAATTATAATTGTTATTTATTATTATACCAATATTTATACAATACTGTACAGTGTACTTGTAGTTATACTTATAATAGCTATACAATATATATTATATATATATATATGTATATAATAATTATATATTAATATTTATTTATAAATAAATAATTATCATTATGTTACGTATAATAGGTTATAGTATAATTATAACATAATTATTATTTTAAATTTACATTAAATTAGTCCTTCTAATCAACTCAATACTTATATAATAAATATATACATTAAATATTTATATTATATATAATTATCATTATATTATAAATATATATCTTATATATATTATTATATAATATATAGAAAATATAGGAGTGGAAATGATAAATTAAAGATAATATATATATAAAAAATTGTAGTAAGTTGCATGAATGGTACAACAAGCGTAAATGAATGAAGAAAGTAGTCCTCGACTTTATTCCCTCCTAATATAAAGATTGAGCATGCGCATCATGCGCATTAACCTTTTCTATGCTGCGAATGCAGGGTGAATGCGATGCCAAACTTCGCAGTGATATCAATGCGCAGGGACCTTTTTCCATAATGCGCATGCATCATATAATGCGCATCATGCGCCTCATGGAAAGCCAGTGATACTTTATTGGCATCAATATCCTTTTTAAAGAAAAAGTTTTCATGATGTGCCAAAACTTTAAAAAATGAAAACAAAAAACAACAACAAACACAGAACAGACATAATTCATCCAAAACTATTATTCATTGGTATTCAAAAGATATTTCAATAAGTTTGAATTGAAAATTGGCAGGGTGGGTTTTTCCCTCTGAGATGAAGGTAGTTCTCATATATAGGATGTCTCCATATTTTTTCTGTTTCAGACATTAATGAGTGTAGCCTTGGAACTCACTCTTGTGACACCAATGCCTTTTGTACAGACACAGTTGGTGGTTATGAATGCACTTGTAACCCAGGCTATGAAGGAGATGGGAAGCTTTGTACAAGTAAGTTTTAATGAACTACTGTGTTAAGTTGTTTTAACAAACAACTCAAATATATATTTGTTTCTCTACTTCCCAAAAACTTCATATACATGCTTCAGTACACAACTGCGCATGATAGACAACATTAGATAGTGATTGTAAATATC
Source organism: Cryptosula pallasiana (assembly GCA_945261195.1). Lineage (NCBI taxonomy): Eukaryota > Metazoa > Bryozoa > Gymnolaemata > Cheilostomatida > Cryptosulidae > Cryptosula > Cryptosula pallasiana. The sequence goes on along the minus strand of OX183134.1, from coordinate 37,290,767 downwards.
TAAAGTTTCCCGAATTTCAAATAAAAAAGGAATGTAAACTTGTTTTGAAAAAAATTAAATTGATGTGTTTATAAAAATTGTCAGTATCATTTCAACTTGGTGAATGTTGAGGTTTGAGGAGCATTTGTACAAAACTACATTTCCTTGACTACTAAAATTTATCTCTCTGAAGCTCCATTTTCACCGATACATAACTTTCCAGCAGAAAAGTGTTTGAAACATATGTCATTTCCTGAAACTATGCTTTGAATTTCTTTCCTGAAGCAAAAGTTTTTTTAGAAAAGCAAACGACGTTAACTGCGAAAAATAAGAAAACTTGTGAAGTCATTGAGTTTGAGCAGTAAACGTTAACTGCAATTGTAGATAACCCAGTTTATCTATTTTTTTCTAAGATCCTACCTTTCAGCTTCTGCCCCTGCGGCTGGGCAAAAAGATAAAGAAGATAAAGATACAAAAAATTCATAACTCAGAAAAAACATTATGCCTGACTTTAAACTTGCTATTATTTTTGCTATCAAAGCATTTATTTGATTTCATAGTGTGGTAGTGAAAAGATAATGATGAAACGTTTACCATGGTATTTGAGTGTTTGATTTAAATTCGGGAAACTCTTTTTCTGCTGCAGATGTCAATGAGTGTAGCCTGGGAACTTTCCCCTGTGACTCCAATTCCTACTGTACAGACACTATTGGCAGCTATGATTGTACTTGTAACACAGGCTACAAAGGTGACGGGAAAAACTGTACAAGTAAGTTTCATTTGGTTGGTATGTCACATCACAATTGCTAGTGTCACATGACACTACATACTGTCACATGACACCACAATCTCTAATCATGTACAGCAGTTCTTGTTCTGTCACCTGACATTTGCTGTCTCCAAATGACATTGCTTCTGGTAAAGAAGTTACCTGTATTTACTCTGGCATGTTATAGATCTATCAGAGCACTTCGTATCAGACAGTAGTCGTAGTTAATAATACTGGTGATGAAGAGGCCATATTTCCTCAATGAGCACTTTTCGTATACTACCTGTTTATTTCTAACCAAGTTGCAAGCACTACATGTATATATTTTTTTTTTCTTTTTTCATTTTCTCATTTTTAGAACAAAAGATCCAGCCGGTAATTTCCAAAAACCAATATTTCCTTTTAAAGAAGTTCTGCCATGTTTTGCTATAGTTGATTGATAAAAAAAAAACTCCCTGACACGGTTTGGTAGTCGATAATAAAGTTAAATCTTAATGTTCTTTCGGTAGGTCTAAATGGAGCAACAAAAACAGCTTTGTGTAATGCTTATGTTCAGGTTTGTAATAATGAGGTGATGTAATCACATTTTTTCACCAGAATAATCTTCACTGCCAGAGTATTTAGTCTTCAGTGAACAATAGTTCTTAGGTTTAACAAGATGACATGCAAGTTGATGGTTAAGAGTCGTTTTATCTTAATATATCTGCACAGTGTCCTCATTTAAACTCTTTCCAACTAGCATTGCTCGTGACTTGTTTTTTGTAACAGTCATTCTTAAATAAGCTCACATTATGAAAAAATTTTTTAAAAAGTATTAGAGGTAAAACAAATTACTTCCAACTAACACAAACTCTAAAATCAACTTTTTTAAAATAGGAATAATTTTGCAAAGAAAATAATTTTGCAAAGAAAAGAAATAAATTTATACCATGATCTCAGTTCTGAGAACCAAATTGATTTTCAACACATCTAAGAAGCCAGCTCCTTTGTTTGATATTTTTTTTGCTGATTGGAACATATCTTCTCATATCTATATTTCATAAGATTCATTTTCTGTTGGTTACAGATATAGATGAATGTAGCCTGGGCACTTACAGTTGTATCTCCAATGCATATTGTGTAGATAGTGAGGGTGGCTATGAATGTCATTGTAACCAAGGCTACAACAGAGATGGAGTAAACTGTACTGGTGAGAGATCACTCTGTTATTTAGTAATTAGCCTTTGATCAGATAAAATTTAAACTACCCATTAGATAACCTACTGCCCACGTAGTGTGATGAACACAATTAATATGAAGCAGGTTATTTGAATGCAGTATGCTCCCTACTTGTATACTGGGTGAGATTGTAGGATTTAGCCAATGAAATAACAATAATTATACCTTCCTTTCTGGAAATTCCATCCCAAAATCACATCAAAATTTTTGTTGTTAAATGAATTTCAATTTATTTTAGATCAGCTTAATTGTTAGTGAAAATTTATATTTAATTACTTGAAAGCAATGCAAAAGTTGTGATGTTTGCTATAGATGAGGGTATCAGCAAACAATGATGAAAGTTTATTTCAGTCTCTTGATTCTGTGAATAAATTTTGCAATAAAAATCAATATAAGCCAAATCTAATATTCATTTAAAGAATTTGTATTTGCTTTTCTTAGTTTTAAATAAATCCAAAGTTTATTTTGTGTCTCGATTTCCTGTTGAACCAGATAGTTATTCAGATTCAATTATTACTATTATTATTGTTGGTGAAAACAGCACTATTAACATAAAACACGATGTCGACAACTTACTAACTAATAAACAAATATGCGAATTTAGTGAATTTAATTTCGCTCTCAAGTTTGTGGCTGTTTAAAATAATCAAACGAAGTCAATAAGTTTATACAGTAATTACAGACTTGCAAACAATCAGAAAAATACGTTTAGTTGGCCAAAAAACCACTAACAAATTGTAAAAGTTGTTGCAATGATTAAAGTCTTGACACAGTGAAAGTTTATTGCAGAACTTCTTTCGTAAACATCCTCTATTGTTGCCCCTCTGCTTGTTGAGTTTGTTTAAGTTGATCGGTATTGAAAAGAATTGTGAACAAGTTGGCATTCATCTCACAAAGGGGAAGGCAACTCCACAACAACTTTTCTATTACAAAAGCACAGAGAGTTGATAGAATCAAATAAATTTAGACAAATGTTCATAGCACAACACCTTCAATGCAGTTGTTGAATGAACTTAGGCTTATATTTATTGTAAAATAAAACAAAAGTTTGTAAACTTGGAATTATATTTTTGGCAGATGTAGATGAGTGTATCCTGGGGTCGCACACTTGCCATGCAAATGCAAACTGCACAAACACAGTCGGTAGCTATGAATGTACTTGTAACTCAGGCTATGAAGGTGATGGGAGGAGCTGTATCAGTAAGTATAAAGGGGTTTTCCACTGTCTGAGGCTTGATGACGACATTGGTCTTAAATAAGGTCATGCGCTACTACTCCGTGTCCCAAAGTGATCCCACACAGTACAGTGAGTGTTCTTACAGAGAGACCGCTGTCTCATCCCAACTACATTCCAACTACACAATTTCTTAGACCACCAAGAAACTTTATGATTTGCTAGTTCACATAACACATACTGTGATATTCTCCACACGTTTCATTTGTTATGGCTGGAATGAAGCAAGGCCATGTTTACGCAAGAAGTCCTGGTGGTTGTTTCTGTGTCTTTGCTTAATTGATCAAATACCCCGTTAGCTAACAATTTTGTCGCAAAAAGTTTTGGGAGTCGCTTTCTCCCTCCCGAAGTTTAGTTTTATACAAGCTTCCATTTCTTGTTTATTGCTTACCTGAGGTTCTTCACCAAAACCATGTTTTGCTCAAGGCAAAGTTTGTAAGCTGAAATGATTGTATTCTTGTACAATTTTACAAAAAGTAAACAGAAAGCAATATAAAACATGGTCACCCTCCAAATTTTGTTTCTTATACTTCATTGGAAATGCTTTTTATAATTATTTATTGTAGTGCAGTCTGATAATCGAGTTAATTAAAGATTAAAAATATGTTTTTTAAATGTAAGATTATTTTATAAGAATGATTCATCCAAAGTTAATCTCATTTTGGAAATGAGAATATCCTATAGTTTTTCATAATTATGGGTATTTTATTTTGGCTCGTTAGTTTTGAGGGAGAAGACTGTTGTAATAGTAGTTTGGGCAGAAAAATTAAATCGTTGCAAAAAGCAAATTAATAACGGTGCTACATGCACCCTTTATAAGAGAAAATTGTGTAACTCGTGCTATTTGCAACATGTTGTTCATATAAAATTTACATCACAATAACCTCAAGTTATCGTTACAACGTAAAGGCCCGTATTTTCAACTCAAATTGATTTTCCCAACTAAATGTATGTAAAAGAGTGAAATTGGCTATTCATAAACATTCTTCAACCATAGAAAATAAGCCTTTCAATTGTAGAGTTCAAAATGTAGCGGTGAAGACTAATCTGATTAAGAACTGTCTGCAGGTGATGGCACTAATTGATTGTCATTTTTGTTGAAACATAATCAGGTTTTCTTTATTTGAGATTGGATAGTTATGTTTTTATTTAAAACTAATTTCCTGACACAGCTTGAGAACAACAAAAAACTATTTCATTTAATGAACTTGAACACAAAATTAAATAGAACCATCTTCAGCAATTGGTTCCCACAACGTTCTGTCTTTAGGCAAGTAGTTTGTTGTGGCTTAAAAAAAATCGTATCTGAGCCATTTTTTGTGTAACTAGAGAACTAGGGATGCTTGTGTGTGTTTGTTAGTTTTCCTCTCTTACTTCTCTTTGTAGTCACCAATTTTATCACAATAATCATTTAAATACAATGTAATATCTTAGTACAGTTGTGTATAGGAAGTATGGTGAGCATAGTAGTAATACGGCAGATAGATCAGGTTAAGAACTGTCTCTCAATGTATGTGTACTCGCATGGGAGGCGTCGAAGGGAAATAAGCTAACAGCAACTTGATAGGCCTTCACAGCTTAACATATATTAGCCCAATCTAATAAATGAGGGGTCCCGGGTCTATTTAACAGCCATGCCAGAAGACAAGGGAGGGAGTGTAGGGGAGAATCGAGGCAAGGGGTGCAAGGGGTTGGAGGTTATAGTCAGCTTAATCATTAAAATTAAAGGTATCTGGTGCCCAGGAATAGGGGGCGCAGTTAAGTTATCATAACCAGTAGGGTTCTCTATTCCTTCATTTGGAAATTCTGGTTTTTCTGATCCTCGGTTCCCGAAATCCTAAAATCTGGTGATGGTAAAGGTATAGATAGGGTTCTTAGAGGTTCCTGGGCTACTTTTGGTTTCTCAGGCTATGGTATCTGTCTGTTTGCCAGCCCGGAATAGCTACCCAGGGCTGGAATAGTAGTTACCTTGTGCCTGTGTATTGGGTTTATTGCTCCTACGAGACAATAGAGTAATTGCAATGAATATCAGTCTTGTTTTATTGCTACTAGGCATGCTTGATGGTAACAACTATCAGGGAACCTTAGTGTGCATTAGTTAGATAAAATCCTCAACAATAGTCAATTTTTCCACATTCCATTGTTTACATGACCCTCTCACCCAGAGTTTATTTTATGCGTGAAGATGACTGCACGGGAGACTCTGTTACAACCGTTACAAAAAAGTAGCCCTTGGTCAGAGTTAGAAACCCTCATACATGGCCTCCATTGTTTGCATTGCATTCACTTAATCAGAGAACATAGATTACAGTACTTGCTGGAAAATAACTAATTACTGACTTCTTACAGATATAGATGAGTGTGACCTTGACATCTACAGCTGCGGTGGAAATGCTTACTGTAAAGACACTGAGGGTGGTTATGAATGTCCCTGTGTCCAAGGCTATACTGGCTATGGCTTCTCTTGCACCAGAATAAAGTAAAAAGAGTGGAGACAACTGCTTGCTCAGAATATCGGTCACACTAATTTACGTTCACTTATACAAAACATGTTTTATTTATTTCCTTTACTGTTTTGTCTAAACGGCAGTCCATCACTTGAATCATACAAATATTGTTTTCAAGCCTATTCAATTTGTGAGCTTCTCAGCCTAATATGTACTGCTATTAGTTGAATTTGCAAATGATTGAAATTTCGTATTTGAAGTTTCGCATGTTTTGTGATCAGAAAATATTATCTGTTGCTTAAACTCAAAGTCATAGGTAAACTCCGTAGGGAAATCATTAGTTTTTCTCAGTGTTTCCTAAATTATATACAGCAAATTCTCACTATACAAGACTAGTTTTGTGAACAGAGAGTGTAAAAACTGGTAAATGTAAGTTGATTTATTTCATCAAGTTAGAACTTTGGTCACTTTTTGAGAAACCTGCAATTTCAACTCACTGATCAGATGTCGTCAACAGATACAAATAAACTTTAATTACATAGATAATTTTGGTAGACATTGTATGAAACTCTCTACACTTGAGCATTATCTGTAGAATGTATTGCAAAGCAGTGAATATGATGGAACAATTGTTGGCAGAAATAGTTGAGTATTGCAAGTCTTAATGCCACAAATTTTGTCTTTCAATGTGATACTGTTTGTTTTTTTGGGAATTTTACGATGTAATAAGACTAAAATTATTGTGGATTTAGAAATCTATTATGTACTGAAACTGAAATGGCTGTAAATTAAACTTTGGTAGTTGTAAACGAGCTTGTCAAAGTTTTATTATAGCAGCAGGGAAAAAAGACCAAGCAACCAAGCGAAGCTAGCATGGTCATGTGACGGTTATTAGCGAATACGAAATGGCATAATCTAAAGTAATGCATGTTGTAAATTAGAAAAAATTAGACATCTAGAGTGTATTACATATTCTGTCAAGTAGGTACATTCCCTTAGCGTATCAAAGACTGCTTCACAGCATACCATTGGTTTCTCTCAGACAATATGAATCCTTGTAAAGTGAGCTGCCATTAAAATTACGAATAAAGAAAGGGAAGGGGTAATCAGCTAGAAGTGTACCTGAAGTAGTACACAATATGCATTTTCAGATCGAGAACATCTGTGCCTTGAAAAAATTGGTACATGAAAGACTTCCGAATGCAATTTGGATGTTTGTTGCTGGCAAAAGTTTTATGCACGAACGTTCAAAATCAACAGTTTATATCATGCTGGGTTGTTTTCTTCTTTTTTTCTAGTGTAACAATGAATGGAAAAATACACATCTTGGAGAAAAATTTTTCGTCATTTTTAAAAAACCAAAAGTAAATAATCATTTTTATAATTATTACTAACTACTATGCATTTAACTATTTACTAATTGTCATTTTTTTAACAATTTTTATTATCAATTGTTGTTATTTGGCTATTAAGCAGTTGAATAAATGTTTTTTTTACCAACAAAAGTATAATAAAATAATAAATTATAACAACAATAGCAACTTTTTACAATATATTAATAATGACATCAATTGAAAAGCTGTAATACTAATAACAATGATTATCGTACCTTTTCATAAGATTATAACTATTTATTATAACTTTGTTATAACTTACCATCCTAGTAAATGTCTCTAAAATTAATTTCAACAAGCTTCAATTAGAAGAAATTGAAACTTGAAACTTGAGACTAAAAGTGAAACTTGAGGTCTCATCAATCTTGTCTTGTCAATTTAGTTAAACGTTAAGGGCTTTATATTTGCAAAAATACTTATTATAGTTGAACTTTACACATTCGGATCAATGACGTCATAAGGTGGACAATCCCCTGAACAGTAAAACAATCTTTCAGCATAGAGTTTCAAAAAACAAGTTTTGTGCTCATAGAAAAAACGAAAATTTCGCCTGTTTTGGCATAGATGTTCTCGATTCAAAAAAGCCTAATATTAAGTTTAGACACAATGGGGATTGCGACGGACTTTCTCAATAATTATTTGGTCCCGGAGAAGGCAAGCAAATCACTGTAGGGCTATTAGATATATGTAGACTATCGATTTCGTTTTATTAAAAAGACTGGTAATGTTTGTCAATGAACCAGATCGATAAATTATTCAAACTAAAGTTAAAACATTCATTGCAAAATACAAACACTAGAACTTTTGTTTCGAAAAAAAAATTTTATACTTTTACCGCCCTAGAGTTCGTTACTAACTTTTCAATATTTTTACCGGAAACATTTATATGTTACAATTACAAATGTTAATTTGTTTTGACTGTTTTGTCTTCTCTAAAGAAGATAACCCTTAGGTAAAGCTGTAGTGGTATTTTCGAATGAAACAACTGCAAAAATTTAGTCATTTGGTACTTAGAAACTCTAGCAACACCTGGAGTGTGTACTCCCATGAGTGCAGTCCCCATTGCTGTGTGGTATTGTCACACCAAGCTGCTAATTGTTGCTCTGTAATTTTATTATGTTTGCTAATGCTCAGATTTCTGGTCAAGCCTTGCTCGTCTATTGTGCCACTTTGACTCCACTTTATCCAAGTCTTACTCAGTTTATATCCAAGCCTCCTCAACTCCAACACTATGTAGTCAATACAATACTCTGCGATGGTAACCAACCAAGCTGATAACTCAGGTGTTCAGGTGATCAACACCTTTATACTTATGTGGTGGGTTTTAACGTACACATCCTCTGCGCACAACTAGTATTACATCCTGGCATCACTACAATAGCCATTGGATGGCCAGGATGCCTAGTAACTACCAACCAAGTGGACGGTAACTGTATTTATTCCTATACCGACCCTGTGTACACCTATACCGACCCTGTGTACCACCTATACCGACCCTGTGTACACCTATACCGACCTCACTTGGCCGGCAGGAAGTGAGTCAGCAGAGCCTAAGATTTTAGAAGTAGCCTGGGAGGACCTAAGAGCCATCTGCCAGAAGTAGCCACCCTTACCCCATACCAAAGATGATGGATTAAGAGCTGGAAAGACCTAGGACCCAGAGACTAGATATGATTGGTTTAAGAGCCTGTGACTCCGCCTACTACCACAGGGCGCCTATTCCTTTAAAGCCCTTTACTGTAATCTTACTCGCTATGTATTTATATATTTACTCTCATTGGTGTATATTGTGATATTGTATTGTAATTGGATGATTGTTCTTGTGCACTGCCTATAAAAGGCAGAACTTTGGCCATAACAGTCAGTTGTAATTGGGACTTCTTACTAACTCGTTTTATTCTGATTGAATAAAGGCATGTGGACTCAACTACTTTGAGATATGCGTCTGAGCCGAGGGCTCACCATTGGTTGCAGAGTAGCAGTACTCTATCTTATATACATTCGATATCTCACTGACCCTGTTGTTGTAACAGGTTAATCTAACAACTGGTGGCAGCAAGCTACCAACCTCAGCTAGGGATTTTACAGCCCCCAAAATCCACTACACTTATATGTAATGTAGAAACATACACAGATGTTCTCAGCTCAAAATATACTACAGCACTGCTGTCAAACATTGCAATATAATTGTATGGTGAAGTGGGGTAAAGGAAAAACAGAAAGCAAAGTGCGATGGAATATTTTAAAGCAATTACATCCTTTTTTATCCTATCTACAAACAACTGGAAGCTATACCAGTGGGAAAGTTTTATATTGTACATGAGCTGAATCTATTAACTTTGTATAACAGAGATGAAATAGTCTCCACAGGCAGACACGCTTGTATGCACAGACTTAACCATATAAAATGAACACCTCAACATCTAAGTACTACATGCTACCCCTTACTTACAAACAAACCAAATGAATTTCAGTTAACCCATTATTTTTATACACCCAAATACTTTAATTGCTTTGCTTGCATTCTATACCTATACATATTCTTTACCTCAGTAGTGCACAAATTTATACAGTAGACAAGCGTTTTATGATATCAGCTCAACAGCTTTCAATGTAACTGCACTTAACATTTGTTTAGTACATGTCTATTGAGTACTTTACTCATAAATACACTACACTTGCGCATACAACGCTATATATACTAAACTAGACTAGCAGTTGCAGGAGCAATTTAATTCTTCTCCTTAGTAACATTTCACCATATCATGAGCACCAGCTTCCCAGTCAATCTCTCCATCTCTCTGGTATCTCCTGATGTCCATCCTTTGGTGGTTGGAGAGTTTTCTTCTTCTTTTGGTGAAGGGTAAAATTATTCAGAACTGTAGGGTGGACCCAATTTTTGGTTGTAATAGGGGCCGGCTTAGTTTTGATGGAAACATTTGGAAAGTCTAAATATAATAGCCCAATTGCTTTATTCTGAACCAGTTTATGTTTTCTTTTAACTAACAAGAAGGAACATAACTCCCACTCGGCAGTTCTTACCCCAGTATGCTAACTTACCAGTATGCTAACTTACCCCAGTATGCTAACTTACCCCAGTATGCCAACTTACCCCAGTATGCTAACTTACCAGTATGCTAACTTACCGGAATGCTAAAACATAGCTGCTCACTCCGGAGGTTGTCAATTCATATGGTCAGTGGAAGACTCGTAGAACATAGGTTGGGGGTTGGGATTAGAGGTTTGGTAAGGTAAAGAGTGGATCCAGGCGTGCCATTTCACTTTAATTGTTAACTCTGTAGTGACTGACACCTGTAGTCTACTACAGGTTTCAGTTCTTATTAATCAAATAGTAGACTATCACACTACTGCAGGTACCCCCCCCCCCCCCTTCCTTAAGTCTACTACAGGCGTAGTGTACTACTAACCCCCCCGCCCCCTCCTTAAGTCTACTACAGGTGTAGTGTACTACTAACCCCCCACCCCCTCCTTAAGTCTACTGCATGTGTAGTGTACTACTACCCCCCCCCCCCTCCTTAAGTCTACTACATGTGTAATGTACTACTACCCCCCCCCCCCCCCCTCTGCTTAAGTCTACTGCAGGTGTAGTGTACTACTACCCCCCCTCCTTAAGTCTACTGCAGGTGTAGTGTACTACTAACCCCCCTCCTTAAGTCTACTACATGTGTAGTGTACTACTACCCCCCCCTCCTTAAGTCTACTACATGTGTAGTGTACTACTACCCCCCCCTCCTTAAGTCTACTACATGTGTAGTGTACTACTACCCCCCCCTCCTTAAGTCTACTGCAGGTGTACTGTACTACTACCCCCCCCTCCTTAAGTCTACTACATGTGTAGTGTACTACTCCCCCACCCCCTCCTTAGGTCTACTACATGTGTAGTGTACTACTACCCCCCCACCCCCCTCCTTAAGTCTACTGCATGTGTAATGTACTACTACCCCCCCCCCCCCCCCACCCCCTCCTTAAGTCTACTACAGGTGTAATGTACTACTACCCCCCCCCCCCCCTCTGCTTAAGTCTACTACATGTATAGTGTACTATTAACCCCCCACCCCCCTCCTTAAGTCTACTGCAGGTGGGGAAGGCTAGCGGTAGGCAATAAAGTGGGAAAGGGGAAGGCTAGATGTGGATACAAGAGAACTAAAGAAAACTACTGGTTGCCCAATCTCTCTCCCGATACTAATTTACAGCTGGCTTCCATGTTAATCAATAGTAACTATACTCCCGTCATAACTATTCATATAATGCATTGTTGAATGCAAAACACCGGAATGCTAATGAAATGAAATGAACCATGTAAAACAAACAGTATTTGAGACGCTGCTTTTGTTATTTTCATAAACACGCTTAAACAAGAATTTCAACATTTATTGATTCGCGTTAAGTCAAGCACCAAAATCTTATTGCACTTGGAAACTCTAATTTCACTAAAGTCAATCAAACTGGGCACGCTAACCAAACATACAGTCACAAATCATACATTAGTAACAAACATGGGAACAGATTCTACAGCAATAACCCCAACGATGACTGCTTGTGATATATTGTGCAGGATTTTATAGGAACGATTAACCAGTTCCCCAGGTAGCCACTTGCATTACCTCTTAGGCGTCTGCTAGCAGTTCGTCCAAATCAATGCCTAGCTGTCAGCATCGCTGGCTGACAGCAGGTCAGGATGATGACGTTTGACAAACAAGTCTGCCGGTTGCCCACTGCTCGTTTGGACAATATTCGGCTATTTCGACCATAAGTCGTATAGCTATTGTCCTCCTGAGCAGTGGAGCCTGTCCTTATTGCATGCGTCTGTAGATAGTGGTCAGGTAAGAACTTGAGTGAGTGTTTTAAAGCGTTTATTCAATAGAATAAATACAGCTCCAAGGTAACACTGATGAGCTAAGAGCTCGCAGCTGCTTTTATATAAACTGTTACATCACATCTTACATAATGTCTTTGTCTACAGTTGCACTCGTGAACAAATGCATATAGGGGTAAAAGGTAAATGTAAAGTTAGAGACCAACAACATGGAAGTGTTTCCTAGCAACCAGGTTATACAATAGGTACATAGCTAAGAGTTTGTCCTGTACAACATTACACATTTATTTGTACTAAAATACAACTGAATTGAATCAAATAAAGATTTGCAGCTGATAATTAAATTTTTACCCTAATAAAAAAATAATTCATAGTAACACTTGAGCAAAAACCTTGAACACTTTTTATCAATACGAAATTTACGTATTACTATTCTCCTCATCAGTCATTGAATGACAAAAGCCCTGGTCACACGAGACCGAATCTCTGACGAAACTGTAAACGAAACTATTTTTTCAAGCCCAGCGAAGTCGTTGCTCAGCAAACCGAGCGAATATTTCAGTTTCGTCGTGATCAAGCAATGCTAGGTTTGGGAAAATCGTCGGTTGCGATGCTTGCGTGTGATTGGACCATTGGACCAGATAAGCTCATTAATAGGTTAATTTTTTATGTTCCGTTATTGGCTGGTCTCCAATGTCAGGGAATTCACAACGAACACATGGTTTCCATAGTAGCACAGTTGTTTTTTGAAAAAATAATTATTTATTATATTCATAATGAGTTTTAAATAAATGAAAGATAATAATAATAAATTATAATCAAACAATTGGAATAGTACTGGCTCGTCAAACTTAGCTATTTATTAAAATAATCTAATCCAAACCTTGCTTCATTCATGCTTTTGTATCACGCAGTAAAGTATGAGTAGGCCCGCACACAAAACGCAATGCGCTGTCATTGGATGAAACTAGTGATCGCTAGGCGTAATGAACTAATTATAGTTCTTGTGTGACCAGCCTAAACGAAACTTTATTCGTCGTGCTTCAGCGATCACCTAATAAAGTTTCGTTATAGTTTCGTTATAGGTCTAGTGTGAACAGGGCAAAAGAGTGTACTACAAAATCGTTTTTCAACCCACAGCTTTCCTTACCAGCAAACAGTTTTGTCATAATTTATTTGCCCACTCTGGTACATCATATTGCACAAATAAATATAGAACAGTCAACAATGTTTATCGGCTGAATTACATTAAACAGCAACTTGACTGCGATTGTTTCTGTGGGCGTTATTCAACCACCTCTAACCAGAGGTAATAAAAATTTCAGTTATGGAAACGCATGCAGTTGCTGCCAACGATTGGAAATAAAAACCACAAAAGTTTCTAGTTTTTCTTACTGTGATACGGAAATTTAGTTATTGAAACCAAATTCCGTCATACCACAAAATCAAATTCGATGATTAGTCATCAAACTGATTAGTTAGGTCTAATTCAAAATCAATTCCTTATCAATTTTTTTATCTTTAGTTGTTCACCCAGCGAGGGCAAATTCCAAGCGCTTAGCGAATTCAAAAGGAAAAAGACCAAAGACAAAAGTTTGGACGGAAGTCTAGCATTCCTTTCCCTTTGACTTCATCAAATTAACCAGCTGCACTCTCTTTAAGCCACACAAACAAGTTTCTGTAGATTATTCCCCTACTTTATAATTATGCAACCTTTTGCTGACGTTTACTTTATACTTCCATCAGCAAATAATTTCTTGCATCCTTTTTTGTGATGGAGAGTTCCATACTTGTCATATGCTTCATCTTACATCCGTTTCTTAATTTTAAGCTGCTGAAACTTTTTTCAAATTTATTGTGATTCAACTTCCAAAGTTTTCAAACGAAGTTTTAATACTTTACACGCCCTGAAAAATTGTATAACTTGTTTCTTTATCATCTTTTATTAAAGAACCAGGTAATAATGACTAAGCATAGTAAATTGTATAACATCTTTCAATCATTTAGTTTCATATTGACTTTTGCTTATTAGAAGTGATTTATGTTAGTTTTTTTTGTTATCATACATCATGTTGTACATTTTAGCTTTCCCTAGATTCCTAATGTTTTATTATAGATCATTTGTTTATTAATGCTCTTGAAATGGACAGGCTTTATAGAACATAATAAAATAAAAAGACGGATGATGGTAGCAGTAGAAATAATGGTAATAACATTAGTGTTAGTAAGGGCATTGGTGGAGTAATAATGGTAATAGAACTTTGTGCCATTTCTGGTTCATGGGCAGAATTTCTTTAATAAACAGTTAAGGAGACACTTCAATTCAGGATCTGTGGTTTGATTCCCGGCACAGTTACCTGTGAACGAGGTATTTAACTTCTTAATGCTCTGCCTGATCAAATATGGGCATAAAATAATGTGGTCTCTAGCTTGATTGCACTTTCCATAACAACTATGGAGCCATGCTAGTAAAAGATCCTTTCTGCCTTTTCGAAAGAATAGCCGGTTTAACAGCAGGCATAGGTATAGGGTGCTGCTCACACAAACTCCGCTTATGAGACCCGTCTTTAGAGTTGCCCTCAAGGTACAGCTCGAACAAACAGAAACAAAACAGTTTCCATATTACAGTTTTATGAATAAAAAGAGTAGAATAATATGGAAACAACAAAAGAGCAAATCATTTTCGGGCCCCACATAAGATACTATGTTTTACTTGTAAAAACATTAAGGCAGACAAATTTATGGCTATGTTATTGCTGGCGCTGATGTAATATGGCATTTGCTGACTCTTTGGAAATTTGAGGTTTTCCCAGATTGAAACGTTAAAAGTTTGACGTGAAGTGATGCAACTTTCAGCTAATGAAAAGGTTTAGAAACTTACATAGTAGACTCAGACCAGTTGCATTGGAGCCATTTTTTCCCAAGATAGCAGAGGACAAGGATCTCCCTACACTGGCTGTTGATTGAATTTAACTCTTTTTGTCAAGTAGAGTTAACTTTCTGGCTGGGCAGTAAGTTCTCAAGTTTAAGTTCTTATACCGAGAGAAGACTCAAGCCTTGCTTTTAGAATTTAAGTCTTTCAAATATCAGCAGAGGAAGGTTATCCAGAAGTGCGCATCACTGAAAGAAACCATTGTTTGATTGAGAGGAGGGAGAAATAGAAGTTTTTCACTGCAGTCATTGACAAAAGGAAGATTTATTTTGAAGAGCTAGTATTAAAAATGTGATATCAGCTCAACACTTGATATTTTTACTTCCTAGGAAATTCTTATCAACTGGTGGAGATATTGGAAGCTTACAAAACGAGTTGCTTACTTTTTGTTTGCATTGAGAAACTCTGAGTGCTCTAGTAGTTGACTTTGAGTGCTCTAGTAGTTGGCTTTAAGTTCTCTAGTAGTTGGCTTTAAGTTCTCTAGTAGTTGGCTTTAAGTTCTCCAGTAGTTGGCTTTAAGTTCTCTAGTAGTTGGCTTTAAGTGCTCTAGTAGTTGGCTTTAAGTTCTCTAGTAGTTGGCTTTAAGTGCTCTAGTAATTGGCTTTGAGTGCTCTAGTAGTTGGCTTTAAGTTCTCTAGTAGTTGGCTTTAAGTGCTCTAGTAGTTGGCTTTAAGTGCTCTAGTAGTTGGCTTTGAGTTCTCTAGTAGTTGGCTTTAAGTTCTCTAGTAGTTGGCTTTAAGTGCTCTAGTAGTTGGCTTTAAGTGCTCTAGTAGTTGGCTTTAAGTTCTCTAGTAGTTGGCTTTAAGTGCTCTAGTAGTTGGCTTTAAGTTCTCTAGTAGTTGGCTTTAAGTTCTCTAGTAGTTGGCTTTAAGTGCTCTAGTAGTTGGCTTTAAGTTCTCTAGTAGTTGGCTTTAAGTTCTCTAGTAGTTGGCTTTAAGTTCTCTAGTAGTTGGCTTTAAGTGCTCTAGTAGTTGGCTTTAAGTTCTCTAGTAGTTGGCTTTAAGTGCTCCAGTAGTTGGCTTTAAGTGCTCTAGTAGTTGGCTTTAAGTTCTCTAGTAGTTGGCTTTAAGTTCTCTAGTAGTTGGCTTTAAGTGCTCTAGTAGTTGGCTTTAAGTTCTCTAGTAGTTGGCTTTAAGTTCTCTAGTAGTTGGCTTTAAGTGCTCTAGTAGTTGGCTTTAAGTTCTCTAGTAGTTGGCTTTAAGTGCTCTAGTAGTTGGCTTTAAGTTCTCTAGTAGTTGGCTTTAAGTGCTCTAGTAGTTGGCTTTAAGTTCTCTAGTAGTTGGCTTTAAGTTCTCTAGTAGTTGGCTTTAAGTGCTCTAGTAGTTGGCTTTAAGTTCTCCAGTAGTTGGCTTTAAGTTCTCTAGTAGTTGGCTTTAAGTGCTCTAGTAGTTGGCTTTGAGTTCTCTAGTAGTTGGCTTTAAGTGCTCTAGTAGTTGGCTTTCAGTGCTCTAGTAGTTGGCTTTAAGTTCTCTAGTAGTTGGCTTTAAGTTCTCTAGTAGTTGGCTTTAAGTGCTCTAGTAGTTGGCTTTAAGTTCTCTAGTAGTTGGCTTTAAGTGCTCTAGTAGTTGGCTTTCAGTGCTCTAGTAGTTGGCTTTAAGTTCTCTAGTAGTTGGCTTTAAGTGCTCTAGTAGTTGGCTTTGAGTGCTCTAGTAGTTGGCTTTAAGTTCTCTAGTAGTTGGCTTTAAGTTCTCTAGTAGTTGGCTTTAAGTTCTCCAGTAGTTGGCTTTAAGTGCTCTAGTAGTTGGCTTTAGTGCTCTAGTAGTTGGCTTTAAGTGCTCTAGTAGTTGGCTTTAAGTGCTCTAGTAGTTGGCTTTAAGTTCTCCAGTAGTTGGCTTTAAGTTCTCTAGTAGTTGGCTTTAAGTGCTCTAGTAGTTGGCTTTAAGTGCTCTAGTAGTTGACTTTAAGTTCTCTAGTAGTTGGCTTTAAGTTCTCTAGTAGTTGGCTTTAAGTGCTCTAGTAGTTGGCTTTAAGTGCTCTAGTAGTTGGCTTTAAGTTCTCTAGTAGTTGACTTTAAGTTCTCCAGTAGTTGGCTTTAAGTTCTCTAGTAGTTGACTTTAAGTTCTCTAGTAGTTGGCTTTAAGTGCTCTAGTAGTTGGCTTTAAGTGCTCTAGTAGTTGACTTTAAGTTCTCTAGTAGTTGGCTTTAGTGCTCTAGTAGTTGGCTTTAAGTGCTCTAGTAGTTGGCTTTAAGTGCTCTAGTAGTTGGCTTTAAGTTCTCCAGTAGTTGGCTTTAAGTTCTCTAGTAGTTGGCTTTAAGTGCTCTAGTAGTTGGCTTTAAGTTCTCTAGTAGTTGGCTTTAAGTGCTCTAGTAGTTGGCTTTAGTGCTCTAGTAGTTGGCTTTAAGTGCTCTAGTAGTTGGCTTTAAGTGCTCTAGTAGTTGGCTTTAAGTTCTCCAGTAGTTGGCTTTAAGTGCTCTAGTAGTTGGCTTTAAGTGCTCTAGTAGTTGGCTTTAAGTTCTCTAGTAGTTGGCTTTAAGTTCTCTAGTAGTTGGCTTTAAGTGCTCTAGTAGTTGGCTTTAAGTGCTCTAGTAGTTGGCTTTAAGTTCTCTAGTAGTTGGCTTTAGTGCTCTAGTAGTTGGCTTTAAGTGCTCTAGTAGTTGGCTTTAAGTGCTCTAGTAGTTGGCTTTAAGTTCTCCAGTAGTTGGCTTTAAGTGCTCTAGTAGTTGGCTTTAAGTGCTCTAGTAGTTGGCTTTAAGTTCTCTAGTAGTTGGCTTTAAGTTCTCTAGTAGTTGGCTTTAAGTGCTCCAGTAGTTGGCTTTAAGTTCTCTAGTAGTTGGCTTTAAGTTCTCTAGTAGTTGGCTTTAAGTGCTCTAGTAGTTGGCTTTAGTGCTCTAGTAGTTGGCTTTAAGTGCTCTAGTAGTTGGCTTTAAGTGCTCTAGTAGTTGGCTTTAAGTTCTCCAGTAGTTGGCTTTAAGTTCTCTAGTAGTTGGCTTTAAGTGCTCTAGTAGTTGGCTTTAAGTGCTCTAGTAGTTGACTTTAAGTTCTCTAGTAGTTGGCTTTAGTGCTCTAGTAGTTGGCTTTAGCTACTTTTTGGCTTTAAGTGCTCTAGTAGTTGGCTTTAAGTTCTCTAGTAGTTGGCTTTGAGTGCTCTAGTAGTTGGCTTTAAGTTCTCCAGTAGTTGGCTTTAAGTGCTCTAGTAGTTGGCTTCAAGTG
The DNA here is from genome assembly GCA_945261195.1 of Cryptosula pallasiana. Lineage (NCBI taxonomy): Eukaryota > Metazoa > Bryozoa > Gymnolaemata > Cheilostomatida > Cryptosulidae > Cryptosula > Cryptosula pallasiana. The sequence continues at coordinate 37,272,806 of OX183134.1, read as the reverse complement.
CTCTAGTAGTTGGCTTTGAGTGCTCTAGTAGTTGGCTTTAAGTTCTCCAGTAGTTGGCTTTAAGTTCTCTAGTAGTTGGCTTTAAGTTCTCCAGTAGTTGGCTTTAAGTGCTCTAGTAGTTGGCTTTAAGTGCTCTAGTAGTTGACTTTAAGTTCTCTAGTAGTTGGCTTTAGTGCTCTAGTAGTTGGCTTTCAGTGCTCTAGTAGTTGGCTTTAGTTACTTGAGAAAATTTGGTATTCAGAGTAAAAGGTCATTCCAGATTGGTGTTTTCTTGTTTCTTATGAAAAGCTAGATTACTCATGACTCTGCTCCCTAGAAATTTGTTATTGGAACAGTTATGGCAAAAATTATCTTGGAAATGTTTATTTTTTTAAATGAAATGACAAGCGTTTAAGGAAAATTGGAAGTGCGAGTCGTAAGAACTTTGATGTCAATCTTTTTGTAATGTAATCAGTCACCAAACTGTAAAACTACTTTTAGCTGGTGAAATTTACACAATTCTGCAGGCAATAATAGTTAGACATTATATAGGAGTGCAACATTGCTTCTTGTCTTTTAGTACACAAACACTATAATTCGATGGAGCGAAATTAGTCGAGTTGAACTAATAAATAAAAACTGATAGTCCTTTCAGGTCACGGGAATGAAGACTCATTCATACCAGCTGGTTCGAGTTCATTCATACTAGCTCAATTAAGTTCCCAAGTCACTATTTGTTTGGCTTGAGCATTTATTAGCATCATGGAAATCATTCCTGTTGAGGAAATTGCATTGCTTGAGCAGCGCTTAATCGTTGAGGCGTTAATCTAGTGTTTTGTCTGTGAATTAACTAAAGATTTTTGTTTATTTTCTAGCCGCAGTTTTTTACATTTTACATTTTAGATGTATCAATGGCAGAGTTCAGCAAATCATAGCTGTCTTTGATGGGTGGACAAATTATTGAATTATTACTTATTATTATTATTATCATCATCGTCGTCGTCGTTGTTGTTATTATTATCATTATTGTCATCGTTATTGTTACTTTTATTATTACTGTTAGTGTTACCGTTATTGTTACCGTTACCATTACCGTTATCGTTATTATTATCACAATTACTTATTAAATTGTTAGCGATTATTTATGATTTATTACAGTTATCATTATGTAACAAAAATCATGTGTAATTACTATTAATTGCTGTTTTTCTTTACTATTCATCAGCTCATTAATGTTAATAATAGCATGTGCTGTGAGCATTCAAGTGTTCAACAATCTTTGATTGTGTTGCTATATTAACAACGACAAAATTATTGCTCTAGCTATTCACTGAGAGAAAGGGACAACTCGCACATATCATTTCAATTCGCATTACTCTCAGAGCAGTTAGTAGTGCCCACCCGAATGAATACATACCAAAATGAACATCTAGCCTGAACGAATTTGGGCCATGGGAATATAGTGAAAGACTTGACTTACATTTGGTAATCTCAGTAATCTCATTATTTTGAAATAATAAAGAGTTTTAGTCATATTTTGTTTTAGAAAAATGCAGTTTGCAGCATAGTTTGTCAAAGTGACAGTTAAAAAAAAAAAGTTAAGCTTGCGCTAAGTTTGAAAGGCTTTTCGAGCGATATCACTGGAGCAAAAGTGTTGTTTTTTTGTGTTAAAGAGTGCTGTTTAAAATATCTGATGATTTTTATCAATCATCTTATATATCTATAGCGTTTCCAAGTGCAATAAGATTTTGGTGCTTGACTTAACGCCAAAGATGTTGCTAAACTTTAGCAATAAATGTTAGTGATGAAATTTAGCGACAAACTTGGAGAAAAAGGCGCTACATGGAAAATTTTCTTTAGTACTACAATTATCACTAAATTTATCATGACATGGAAACATGCTAATAGATAAGTACATAACAAGAACTGTTTATAAAACAGTAGCCAAGTTTCTGATGTATTTGCACTGCATTATTAAAATCGATAGTAGTCACATAGCAGGGATATTTGCGTCGCGATGTTGACACGTTTAAACTTGTCAAATTCAAATTCTTTTTCTTACAATAACTATATGCGTCAACAATAAAGATTCTTTTGCGAATCAATAAATGTTGAAATTCTTGTTTAAGCGTGTTTATGAAAATAACAAAAGCAGCGTCTCAAATACTGTTTGTTTTACATGGTTCATTTCATTTCATTAGCATTCCGGTGTTTTGCGCTCAACAATGCATTATATGAATAGTTATGACGGGAGTATACGTACTATTGATTAACATGGAGCCAGCTGTAAATTAGTATCGGGAGAGAGATTGGGCAACCAGTAGTTTTCTTTAGTTCTCTTGTATCCACCTCTAGCCTTCCCCTTTCCCACTTTATTGCCTACCGCTAGCCTTCCCCACCTGCAGTAGACTTAAGGAGGAGGTGGGGGGTAGTAGTACACTACACATGTAGTAGACTTAAGGAGGGGGGGGGGGTAGAAGTACACTACACCTGCAGTAGACTTAAGGAGGGGGGGGTAGTAGTACACTACACCTGTAGTAGACTTAAGGAGGGGGTGGGGGGTAGTAGTACATTACACATGTAGTAGACTTAAGGAGGGGGGGGGTAGTAGTACACTACACCTGTAGTAGACTTAAGGAGGGGGGGGGGTAGTAGTACAGTACACCTGCAGTAGACTTAAGGAGGGGGGGGTAGTAGTACACTACACATGTAGTAGACTTAAGGAGGGGGGGTAGTAGTACACTACACCTGTAGTAGACTTAAGGAGGGGGGGGGTAGTAGTACACTACACCTGTAGTAGACTTAAGGAGGGGGGGGTAGTAGTACACTACACATGTAGTAGACTTAAGGAGGGGGGGGTAGTAGTACACTACACCTGTAGTAGACTTAAGGAGGGGGGGGGGTAGTAGTACACTACACCTGTAGTAGACTTAAGGAGGGGGGGGTAGTAGTACACTACACCTGTAGTAGACTTAAGGAGGGGGGGGGTAGTAGTACACTACACCTGTAGTAGACTTAAGGAGGGGGGGGGTAGTAGTACACTACACCTGTAGTAGACTTAAGGAGGGGGGGGGTAGTAGTACAGTACACCTGCAGTAGACTTAAGGAGGGGGGGTAGTAGTACACTACACATGTAGTAGACTTAAGGAGGGGGGGGTAGTAGTAGAGTACACCTGCAGTAGACTTAAGGAGGGGGGGGTAGTAGTACACTACACATGTAGTAGACTTAAGGAGGGGGGGTAGTAGTACACTACACCTGTAGTAGACTTAAGGAGGAGGGGGGGGTAGTAGTACACTACACCTGTAGTAGACTTAAGGAGGGGGGGGTAGTAGTACACTACACATGTAGTAGACTTAAGGAGGGGGGGGTAGTAGTACACTACACCTGTAGTAGACTTAAGGAGGAGGGGGGGGTAGTAGTACACTACACCTGTAGTAGACTTAAGGAGGGGGGGGTAGTAGTACACTACACATGCAGTAGACTTAAGGAGGGGGAGGGGGGTAGTAGTACACTACACCTGTAGTAGACTTAAGGAGGGGGAGGGGGGTAGTAGTACACTACACCTGTAGTAGACTTAAGGGGGGGGGTAGTAGTACACTACACATGTAGTAGACTTAAGGAGGGGGGGGGTAGTAGTACACTACACCTGTAGTAGACTTAAGGAGGGGGGGTAGTAGTACACTACACCTGTAGTAGACTTAAGGAGGGGGGGGGGTAGTAGTACACTACACCTGTAGTAGACTTAAGGAGGGGGGGGGGTAGTAGTACAGTACACCTGCAGTAGACTTAAGGAGGGGGGGGGGGGTAGTAGTACACTACACCTGTAGTAGACTTAAGGAGGGGGAGGGGGGTAGTAGTACACTACACATGTAGTAGACTTAAGGAGGGGGGGGGGTAGTAGTACACTACACATGCAGTAGACTTAAGGAGGGGGGGTAGTAGTACACTACACCTGCAGTAGACTTAAGGAAGGGGGGGTAGTAGTACACTACACATGTAGTAGACTTAAGGAGAGCGGGGGTAGTAGTACACTACACCTGCAGTAGACTTAAGGAGGGGGGGGTAGTAGTACACTACACCTGCAGTAGACTTAAGGAAGGGGGGTAGTAGTACACTACACATGTAGTAGACTTAAGGAGAGGGGGGGTAGTAGTACACTACACATGTAGTAGACTTAAGGAGGGGGGGTAGTAGTACACTACACATGCAGTGGACTTAAGGAGGGGGGGTAGTAGTACAGTACACATGTAGTAGACTTAAGGAGGGGGGGGGGGTTAGTAGTACACTACACCTGTAGTAGACTTACATTTTAAAAGGATTGATTTACTTCCGACTGTCTTAACAGACCATGTACTTCCATATGGCAAGCATATGACAATCAGTGTTTGAAGAGGTCTACTAAAAATGAAATTATTGTAAGAATGCAAATTTTTTACACTTTGAAAGATTTTTTATGGTCAAAATAGACCTACACGGTTATTTAATCAGTTGAATTTGACAAATCTTTGCAAAGCAGCCTTAAGCTTGAAAGGCTATATATCTCAAAGCAAATAACAGCACTAAGAGGTGTAGCTAAGGCATTAGCTATACAAGCGAGGTGATATAGATAGACTGTTGGGCAAGCTAAAACTTTAAAAAAAACTGTAGGAGAAAAAAGTTGTTGTTATTGTACATCATGCATTTAACGCTAACTAAAACCTGTGCTCAACATTGTATTGTAATGGATTTTGCCGGCCACTACTGGACACAACTACTACCGGCTGTGCAAGGACTTAACTCCTGCCTTGCAAGCCCTGTGCAATTCCCTAGCAACCCAGTCAACACTGGGATAACAGGGTAGAATCTGCTTCCAATGTCCTGACAGGTATACAAGCCTGCCAGAGACTACTGCAACTCCAAGTATTGTAAGTCAAGAGAGAGGTGTTTGCAAGTATAAAAGTTATTTAATTCTGAGCTCTCTGGCTCCAACATAACGATTTATAAAAAACTGTTACAATATAAAAAAACAACAGGCTCACTCAAGCATATATGAATTTAACCAATAATATTGCTATGATATTTCATTGTCCAATCAACGATTATATATACTATATAGTATATATAATCGTTAGTCCAATCCTGTAAATTAGTAGGCGGAGCCTTTGCCTTCTCAAGCGGTGGTCTCTGCTAGTGACCCTGTAGAGAGAGATACGCCAATCATTGTGCAGTATGAAACGCACGTGCAACGCCTGTTGGGTTACAAACAAAACTTTTTCCGGTCAAAATGTTGTATAAAACACCATTAAGCCAAAATACTAGGGTTTACAAAATAATTCAAAACTTGTTACTGCAGAATCATATCTCAATAATTCATTGGGGAAAATAAAGAAAACATTCTACTACAAGCAGTGATATTTTTTTTCTGTGACAAAGTTCCTCTAAACTTGGACTAATGAAGGGTCAAAGTACAGGGATCCAGATTGACACTATTATTATTGTCGTCGTCGTCGCCGCCGCCGCCGTCGTCGTCGTCGTCGTCGTCGTCGTCGTCGTCGTCGTCGTCGTCGTCGTCGTCGTCGTCGTCGTCGTCGTCGTCGTCGTCGTCGTCGTCGTCGTCGTCGTCGTCGTCGTCGTCGTCGTCGTTGTCGTTATCGTTATTATTATTATTATTATTGCTCTTATTATTATTATTGTTGGGGAAACGATCGACCCACACAGTCGACTCTGTACATAACTAACTATCATTACAAACACTTATTTATTATTTGCCATATTTTCATATATTTTGTAAACATACACATGTGCTGCTGTGAAATCAGCCATAACTAGAGACTGCCTCTTTAAGTTCTATGAGCCAATCAGGCCAGATAGGCGTAGCCTATTCTTTTGTCTGCAGCTACTGGTGCAATTCTATTGTTCTATTTTATTGTATAAATATGTATGTATCCAATAATAAAATCAGAGTTAACTTGACTCTCACACAGCTTGATGATTCTCTCTACACAGCACAAGTGATTACAGATAACAAGCAAAGCATAGCAAACACAAGTGCCTAGATGCAAAGAATAAATAACAAGCAAAGTCTATCAAAGCAAGCACACACACATAACGACTAGATAAATAAGCAGCTACTTGGACAAGTTGGCTACAGCACGAACAATAGTCAGTAGAAAGTGTTCAGTCCACTGCATACGACCTACGGGCGTGTGATACTGGAACGATTGTTCCACCTGTTAGTTCGACCCTACACAGCTATTCTGCCGAATAAGAAATCAGTGGAAAGTGAGGCAGTTGTGACAACTCCTCACTGTGTATAGCTTACGAGCTTGCAACGCTGCAAGTCTTGCTCGATCAGTCTAGACTGTTGACCTTGAGCTTGCTGGAGTCAGTCGCTACACTGCCTGCAATTCACTCACTAAACGTGGGCCGCTGTACAGGTGACCAGCTACCACTACACCACAAATTCCTGTACATTATTACTGTAACTTTGGTACAGATTTTGCTACAATAAATCTCATTATTACCGATTGTAAAGTTCTATGCTCAGAAATGCTTATAAAACACCTGGAATGTAATAAATAAATAACAATTGAAGCTTCTTAATGAAATGATGGTTGTTGTTAATAATAATTAAAAATAATATGTAAAAGTGATCAATCAAGCAACAATACTTATTATTATCCTATCTTATATAATCACATGTAATACGATGTAGTATGACCGATACTTTAAAACAATTTTAATACTATTTTCATTATTCATTTAATAAAAAATAATTGCATTTTTATCAAAATACTTTTTTTTTATTATTTATTATTCAGCAGAAACAATACAATTAATTCCATATTATAATTATTATTTAAAAATTGAAACTTACCGGGCATATCAATTTTTCTAGTGTAGTATCTATTTATCATCACAGTAATGTTAGATAACAACAATAAACAAATATTTGCTACTAGATTTCGCAGTTTTATCTATTATCGTAAACAAAGATAAATTTTGCATATAAACTATAGAGCTGCGCTGTCAAAAGATATTACGATTAATCAGGTTATCAAAAATACCTAAAGCAAGTTGATTTATGACGTTTTTATTATTCATCCTGGTAGATCAAAAGGTTTTCTCTTTTTTCCCCATAAAATTTTTTAAGATTAACAATTTTGTCAGGAAATAAAAAATCTTTCATTGGAGCATGTACTTCAACCGCAATGATATCATATATAAGCGTGATCGCGTTAATTCAATGTTTGGATCCCTAGCCGATTGCACGTGGCTCATTAGCGTATCTCTCCCTACAGGGTCACTAGTTTCTGCTAGCAATACATCGTTCTTGTCTGGGCTTGTCTATGATCTGGTAAGGGTACATAACTGCTACAACTTGTTACAGGGGGTAGCAACTACCAAATTCTCCCACAGTATTTCACTATTGATAATACTATTTGTGTTATTTTTTTTATTATATTATTTTAGAGCCGCAAGTTGGTGATGGCAAAATCAGTGCTACTGCCATTACTGGTGTCGACGTGTTTATTAGCCTCTGGTGTGACAGCTGAGGATATATCTTTGGCTTTTGTGTTTGATACGACTGGGTCTATGAGCAGCGAGCTGAGTCAGGTTAGTTGTACATGTGTAACCAGCAAACTCTTTGTAGGGGTGAGCATTTGTTAATAAACTTTCCTGTTAATGCTCAGCTACAAGAACTTCCGTTAAATAGATGCTAGAAATTTCATTGTTTAATGTATTAATATGAAATTTGCACAATGATTTGTAGTTTCCTGATTTAAAACACAGCTACAGGTATTATTTATTAGCTGGCCCATTTTGTGACCATGCATTGAAGATTTTCTTTACTTAGCAACCATAATTATGACAGACAATCATGCTGTTCAGAGCATGCTGTAAAAAGTCATCCAACTTTCAGTGTCAGTTGGTTACATACCATTGTAGTTATACAAACATTTATGGATACTTTTATTGATTTAAACAGGTCATTGCTGGAGCTCAGTCTTTTCTTCAGGCAGCGATAAACAGCCAACACGATTGGAGAGATTTCATTCTCGTACCTTTTAATGACCCAGGTTGGTCTAATTTGTCAACTTGAGTAGAAAAAGATCTCGCATTGCTGTTGTTTAAATTTCTAGTTTGACTCCGTAAAGTTTTGTTTGATCTGAAATACTTGCAAGATTAAATTTTTTTGCAAAGCTTTTGCTCATCTCAAGTCAAAAGTTTTCAAATCTAAACGACATAAAAGTATGTAGCTAACACTCCTCTCACATTCAACGCTTGAAGCGCTATAAATGTTGTTTTCTTTCCTGGCAGTTGTAGGGCCAGTGACAATCACAGAAGATGCAGATGAGTTTGAAAGAAGCCTAACAAGTATCTCAGTAGGAGTAAGTTCAAACAGTTCTTTGGTATAACTACTGGACGATTTCATATAGCTTTGTACAAATACTGTTTTACCAGCTTTGTAATATTTTTGTAGTTTTGTGTAGCTTCTTTTAATTAAAAAAAATTATCGATTGAGAAAGAACGTTTGTAACACAGTAAGCATCGTGCAATCCAAATGAGGAAGTTTGAAAAATAGATCTTCTAAATCACAATTATTTGAGCTCAAAGATGTCTCCAAATTCAGTTTCTAAATCTATAAATGGCTTGAAAAAAAATAGAAGCCAATTGACAAAAATGACAAAGTTTTGTGTTCATGACAAAAGTTTTGAGTTCTAACTATTTACTGATACCTTTTAGCAAAAAATATTCTGCGGTCAGCTCAGAGGCGGCCATTTTAAACTTTTTAATATACATGTTAGTAAGTTTTTAGCACAAAACAACTTCCTGTTTAAGAGTCAACTGGTCAATCAACCTAAAAGTTGCTACACTGTTTGAATGGCAGCACCAAGCAGTGCATCGAAGCAATCGCAATAAAAAGTGATTCTTTTAGATTTAAATTATTTTAAAAGTTTACTGGTTTATGCCATTTTTCAGTAAAGTCCCCAAAAAACACCACTTTTCAAAGTTGTTTGTTGTAGAACAACATCACTAAGATACAAAATCAACTTTTCCACTGAGCCAACTATGCTGTTTTTCAGATTTTCTATTTTTTACTACAGCATTGCCAAAACTAAAATCGGCCATAACTTTTAAAGTACAAGTACAAGTTTGTATTGAGATCATCTTCAAATAAACGTTTTTTATTTTAGATCTCTTTGACAACAAAGACATTTCATCTATTAAAAACCGCAGTTTGATAGCATTTTCAGTCGAGTGCTCTGTGATAACAGTTTTCCTAAAAGAAAAGTTTTTAGGTATATTCTCGAACTGGATCGTACAGTACAGTAACTTTATTAAATAATATTTTTCGCAATTTATTTAATGCGAATGGATCAGTAGCAATATTTTTCATGGATCACAAAACAACATCCCCACGGGAAAAAAATTGTTAATTTGCGAGGCATACTCATAGGTCACGAACACTACCGATCCATAATATAACAATTAATATAAGTAGTAATATATGAGCAGATCTCCCTACCAAGTGTTTTTTTGTGGATTTGATCTTGGAGGTTATGCAATGGGTTACGATGTTGGATGAATTCGCCGAGTTTATATTGTATTTCATTTGAGGGGTACTTGAGTGGCATTTGAGTGGCATTTAAGTGGCATTTGAGTTTTTGATTATTTTTTTACTTAATTTGAACTTATAAATTTTGAATGTATGGCATTCAAGTTTTGATAATCTTGTACATAATTATATACATAACTTTAACTCATAGAGCATCTAGATTTTGAATGTATGGCATTTAAGTTTTGATATTTTTTTGTAATTCGACTCATTATATCTACATTGAATAAATACAGTAATTAAAAATGAAACAATATGTGAATATATACATTTATTGTGCAATAAGTAGGGAAAATGTCATATAATATAGCTAGAGTCAGTAAATATTAAATAATGCCAAACACTACAACTTGTAATGACAATCAATGCATAAGCTTTTACTAAAAACTATCTTGAAAACCTTCAAAACATGATTCCAAATGGAAAAAAATGGATAAAGTTAGATATTCATCTATTTGTTTACATCTACAAAAAAGAGGTATTTGGTGAAATATTTTTTCGATTTATTCAATTTTCATTAATTTTTTACAAAAACAAATCATCCTCTAAATGGTTAAACTTCATCTAATTGTACAAATTTACAAAAAAACAGGGTATTTGGTAAAATATTCTTTCATTTCATTAAATGTTCATTATTTTTTTGCAAAAAAGAAATCACCCTTTAAATGGTTAAATTTTATCTGTTTGTATATCTTTACAAAAAAACAGGGTATTTGGTAAAATATTTCCTTTATTCTATTCAATTTTCATTAATTTTTTCAATAATTGCTTAAGTATACATTATTCACTATTTTCTTATTCTAATTGTACAAATTTACAAAAAAACAAGGTATTTGGTAAAATATTCTTTCATTTCATTAAATCTTCATTATTTTTTTTGCAAAAAAGAAATCATCCTTTAAATGGTTAAATTTTATCTGTTTGTATATCTTTACAAAAAAAACAGACTATTTGGTAAAATATTTCCTTTATTCTATTCAATTTTCATTAATTCTTTCAATAATTGCTTAAATATAAATTATTCATTATTTTTTTATTATTAGGTGAGCAACCTATCATACAAAATTAGTTTCTTGAGTGAGGGTTTTATCCTGCATTTTCCTTTTCCTTTTGAATTGTTTTCAAAAACAATCATTTATATATACAATTTCCATTATTTTTTAAACAGAACAATTCCTATCTCTGAGAGGTTGGAGATATTGGGGTAGAAAACTTAGACATGATGATGAGAAGGCTATGGATTTTCCCGTTTAAGAACAAACCATTTTCGATAGCAATTTCAATTCGGAAAACTAAAACAATGTAATTTGTTTTTCAAAACGCAATCATCAGAAAGCTTTTGTCATGATGAGGAGGAGGCTATGGATTTACCCATTCAAGAACAAACCATTTTCGATGGCGACTTCAATTCTAAAAACGAATTAGAACTGAAGTATGTGGTATTACGTAATCATTTTTTTTAAAGAAGAACAATCCATTTTTGATAGCAACTTTAATTCTAAAAACTAAATCAATGTAACTTTTTTATTCTTTGTCTCCCATGAAATTGTTCAAAACGAATTAGAACTGAAGTATGTGGTATTACATGATAATTTTTTAAAAAAACACATCAAAATCGACAAATTACTCCTATAGATAGTTCAAGTTTACAATATTTGAGAATTAATCACAATAGAAACATTAAGCCTACTTGATAAAAAAGAATTTGACTGTTAAATTTAACTAATTGATTCAATGTTATTATTTGGATCTTTTGAAAATAAACATTTCAATGAAAACATCATATTTAGTCTTTGACACACTTGAAACCATTTTCCAGTAAATTTCACCAACAATATTTCAGAAATTTTTACTAGATATTTACAAGAAAAATGAGGTATTTTGGTAAAATATTCTTTTATTACATTCCTTTTTAATTTTTTATGTTTTAAAACAGGGTTTTATTACAAAGTTTTTTGTTTTTTCAACTTTTTAAAAAAATAATCATTATAATATATAGTTTTCGATATTTTTTTAAAAAAAATAAATATATATAGAGATTTTCACTTTATATTCTTTTATTCCATTCAATTTTCAATAATTTTTTGAGTGAGGATTTTATCCTACACCTTCCTTTTAAATTTTTTTATTTTTTTAAAAAATAATTATTGAAATATATAGTTTTCGATATTATTTTAAAAACAATGTATATATATATATAGAGTTTTTCACTTTATATTTACAAACCTTTGGTATTTGGGAAAATATTTTTTATTTCATTAAATTTTCAATAATTTTTTGAGTGAGAATTTTATCCTACACAATCCTTTTAAATTTTTTATGTTTCAAAACGGAGCTTTATTACATTTTTTTGAACTTTTTAAAAAATAATCATTGAAATATATAGTTTTCGATATTTTTTGATTTTTTTGTACTTTTTAACTTTTTTAAAAACTGTCAAAAAATCACCAAATTACCTCTCTAGATGAATAAAATTTACAAGTAAATAATTGTAATAGAAAATACCATATCTAGTTTTTACATTAATAAAACTGTTTTATAGTAAATTTTCTGTAATACAAACTACTATAGCTTACGATATCAATGGTTACAAAGCGCTTTTCTTGAACAATATCTTCCTCGATATTCTTCTGGTATATTATTAGACTCAGAGAGGAACTCTTGTATTCCGTATTCTCTGTGATCCAATAATTGACTAAAATACAAAAGTTATTCATTATATAAATAAATTTTACCGAATTTAAATTTTACTCTTAGCTACATTAGATAGTTTACATTATATATAACAGGAAAATAACTCACTGAGTTACATCATTCAGCTCAATATTTCTTAGGGAAAGTTCTTTATTCTGTTTTCTTTTTACGATATAATGGACTAAAATAAAAAATGATGTATTAGTATAGTATGATTAAAATTAATGTAAAATAAATATAAACTTTTGTTATTTTTTCAACTTCTATGTAAAAGAAATACACTGATTACACACGAAAAAGTCCTTTTTTTCATTTGGATTCGGAATGTATAAATATAAATATATATATAATTTTTAAAAATGTTTTACAACAAACACTCATGAATAAACCATTTATGTGATAAAACAGGTTATTCACGTGAAAAATTAAGCATTTTTGTAAAATAATTATAACCTTTTGTGATTTTTTTTCAACTTCTAGCTAAAAAAATACATTGATTACACAAAAAAACCCTTTTTTTTAATCCAAAATATATATAATTTAAAAATGTTTTACAAAAAATGTATATGAATTGATCATTTATGTGAAAAACTAAACATTTTTGTAAAATAATTATAACCTTTTGTTATTTTTTAAACTTTTATGTAAAAAAATACACTGATTGCACAAAAAAGTCCTTTTTTTAATCCGAAATAGATATAATTTAAACATGTTTTACAAAAAATGTTTATGAATTGATCATTTATGTGAAAAACTAAACATTTTTGTAAAATAATTATAACCTTTTGTTATTTTTTAAACTTTTATGTAAAAAAAATACACTGATTGCACAAAAAAGTCCTTTTTTTAATCCGAAATAGATATAATTTAAACATGTTTTACAAAAAATGTTTATGAATTGATCATTTATGTGAAAAACTAAACATTTTTGTAAAATAATTATAACCTTTTGTTATTTTTTTAAACTTTTATGTAAAAAAATACACTGATTGCACAAAAAAATCCTTTTTTTAATCCGAAATTGATATAATTTAAAAATGTTTTACAAAAAATCTTTATGAATTGATCATTTATGTGAAAAACTAAACATTTTTGCAAAATAATTATAACCTTTTGTTATTTTTTAAACTTTTATGTAAAAAAATACACTGATTACACAAAAAAGTCCTTTTTTTTAATCCGAAATATATATAATTTAAAAATGTTTTACAAAAAAGGTTATGAGTTGATCATTTATGTGAAAAATTGAATATTTTTGTAAAATAATTATCACCTTTTTGTTATTTTTCCAACTTTTATGTAAAAAAATACACTGATGACACAACAAAATCCTTTTTTAATTCGAAATATATATATATAACTTAAAAATGTTTTACAAAAATGTTCACAACTTTATCATTTTAAGGGGTTTTTCATTGTAAGAATACACAAAATTTTCACAAATCAACTTTTCAAAATTATGGTAGAAATTAATAAAACTTACCTATAGTGATATGAATCCCTTGAGTTATAGATTAGCTTCTTGAGAGTTTGTTCTCCACAGTCTTCTTTTTCAGCATCATCGAAGTGGTTGAGAAAATCCTCAGATTTTGGATTATCAGCCAGTTCCGAGGCTTGGACGAAGGCTTGATGAGCTGCGAGTACACTGATGTTGTAGAAAATTGAATTGTCTGCGTTTCGACTCAGACCCTTGAACAAAATCACTCCAAATCTCTCCGATGTCACAGCAGAAGCTATTTGATGAGGAATGAGCATATCTCCGATCAGTAATTCTTCATCTACAACACTTCTGTATTGAACTAGAAGAGTCTCTTCATTTCCATTCCATCGCCTGTCAGACTTTGTTATAACTTCAGGGTTTTGGAAACATATGACACTATCTGTTGGGAAATCCTGAAGATTAGCTACCTCGAAATAAGCATTGATTTGTCGCATACTTTTTTCTGGTAATACATCAAACACATTCTTACACCTCAAAGTAGTTCCTGTTTCTGTAGCAGCACGAAAAATTGCTTTTCCAGTCTTTTCAACACCCATGTAGATCAAAACCAGTGGTCTTATTTGCGAAGCTTCATTGACAAGTAATCCTGCTGCTAATGGAATAGCGCTCTTCACTCTAACTACCTTTCCATCCTTTTTATAGTTGTATATGATGGTGCAGTTCGTTTCATCATGGAGCTCAACGGTTAACACCTGCATAACTGTAGGTATTGGTAAATCTTCAACTTTGACTATGTTTTCAATGTTTCTTCTGGAAGCTGGAGATAGAGTACTTAACAGAGAGGCGCTTTTGATGATGAGAGTTGCCAGAGTATTCAGACTGGCGCTTTGAAAGGGGATCATAGTGCGTTGAAGAAGTACATTGTCATCAATCACCTTATCTTGTGAAGGTTTTGATTCTTTATTCTTCAGTTGTTTTGTATTGACTTGTGTCGACATTCTAAAAGATAAAGTAAAAATCCATGTTATGATTTCTTTTTCAAAGCAATTTGAAGATATATATACCTATATATATATTTACTCAATATCATACCGCTGTTAGTATCTAAATCGATAAAAATTAAATTTATACTCAATCAAGTTGACTTACCTCCAAACAGAAAAGTCCTTCTAGCAGTTGTAGTAGATGATGTTGTAGTAGATCTTGCTCCTTCAGTTGCTAATGTCGAAGTGACTGCTTTCTGTGTAAAAACAGTGCTTCTTATATAGCTGAAATCATCCCATTTATCATAAGGTTAAATTAATGAAACATTGTTTTTACGGAAGAACACCAATGCTTTCGCGGGAATAAATAATTTATTTTCACGCGAATACAAACCAATGCTTTCGCGGGAATAAACATTTTATTTTCACGCGAATGGAAACTGTTGCTTTCGCGGGAATGAATACTTTATTTTCACGCGAATACAAACCAATGCTTTCGCGGGAATAAACATTTTATTTTCACGCGAATGGAAACTGTTGCTTTCGCGGGAATGAATACTTTATTTTCACGCGAATACAAACCAATGCTTTCGCGGGAATAAACATTTTATTTTCACGCGAATGGAAACTGTTGCTTTCGCGGGAATGAATACTTTATTTTCACGCGAATACAAACCAATGCTTTCGCGGGAATAAACATTTAATTTTCACGTGAATGGAAACTGTTGCTTTCGCGGGAATGAATACTTTATTTTCACGCGAATACAAACCAATGCTTTCGCGGGAATAAACATTTAATTTTCACGCGAATGGAAACTGTTGCCTTTGCGGGAATGAATACTTTATTTTCACGCGAATACAAACCAATGCTTTCGCGGGAATAAACATTTTATTTTCACGCGAATGGAAACTGTTGCTTTCGCGGGAATGAATACTTTATTTTCACGCGAATACAAACCAATGCTTTCGCGGGAATAAACATTTAATTTTCACGCGAATGGAAATTGTTGTTTTCGCGGGAATGAATACTTTATTTTCACGCGAATACAAACCAATGCTTTCGCGGGAGTAAACATTTTATTTTCACGCGAATGGAAACTGTTGCTTTCGCGGGAATGAATACTTTATTTCCACGCGAATACAAACCAATGCTTTCGCGGGAATAAACATTTAATTTTCACGCGAATGGAAACTGTTGTTTTCGCGGGAATGAATACTTTATTTTCACGCGAATACAAACCAATGCTTTCGCGGGAATAAACATTTAATTTTCACGCGAATGGAAACTGTTGCATTCGCGGGAATGAATACTTTATTTTCACGCGAATACAAACCAATGCTTTCGCGGGAATAAACATTTAATTTTCACGCGAATGGAAACTGTTGCTTTCGCGGGAATGAATATTTTATTTTCACGCGAATACAAACCAATGCTTTCGCGGGAATAAACATTTTATTTTCACGCGAATGGAAACTGTTACTTTCGCGGGAATGAATACTTTATTTTCACGCGAATACAAACCAATGCTTTCGCGGGAGTAAACATTTAATTTTCACGCGAATGGAAACTGTTGCTTTCGCGGGAATGAATACTTTATTTTCACGCGAATACAAACCAATGCTTTCGCGGGAATAAACATTTTATTTTCACGCGAATGGAAACTGTTGCTTTCGCGGGAATGAATACTTTATTTTCACGCGAATACAAACCAATGCTTTCGCGGGAGTAAACATTTAATTTTCACGCGAATGGAAACTGTTGCTTTCGCGGGAATAAACATTTTTTTTTCAGGTGAATAAAAACCAATGCTTTTGCGGGAATAAATAATTTATTTTCACGCGAATGGAACCCGTTGCTTTCGCGGGAATAAACAATTTATTTTCACGCGAATACAAACCAATGCTTTCGCGGGAATGAAAGATTTATTTTCACACATTCACCTATATAAGAGACAACGGTTTCAGATAGAAAGCATCCAGTTCAACAACAGTGAGCAAAGGAGCAACATCTATCTACTACATCTTCCATTGCAACTACTAAGAGTTCTCTCTTCATAAAGGTAAAACTTAAATTCAATTATTTCCGCTAGCTAACACAACTATCTGAAGGCTTTATGACATATCTATCTTTAAATTGATTATAAAGAATTGAACCAATTTTTTCTGTTTTTTTCAGAATGAATACTCAAGTCGTAGAAAGTCAACCATTGTATCTAAAGTCGGAATCTCAGCCTGATGAAAAGGTAAGAATTAATAAAAAATACTATTTAACACCTGTTGAACACCTTTAATTATTTTAGTTATCTAATTATCGCTTGTATTTTAGAACAACGCAACAACAAATCCAATCTACTTAAAGGACTTCCTTCCAGAAATGTATCATAACTATGTGATAAATAATGATGTTGTTGAAGAAAAAGCTGTAGAACGTTTGACATTTCAAGTTATAATATTCTGTATAACTCAACACATGATGAGTATGGGGATGTGTTGTAAGAAACGTGATATATCTACAGAACGTTTTGATGACATTATAAAAAACGGTTTCGAGATCGTTTTGTCAATGGTGGAAGTCGTTAATATTAATAATTTTTTAAAAGAAATTGAAAGAAGTGCTTGGAATCAAATAGTTTTCAAAAAATTATACAACATGACATGGAACAAAAAAACTTTTTATAAATTCAGAAAGCATATTTATAATTATGTCCAAATAGATAAAGCTCTATCCTCTTCTGTAGGTATTTTAGAACTAATGTTAGAAGCGCTTCATACATATTTATGAAAAAATTTTAGTTATTTTTTATTATTTTACAATATTTTGTTCAAACTATTATATTTTATTTCTTACCAATTGAGATGTTAAAAGCGGTATGATATTAAGTAAATACATATATATATATATATATTTGAATGCATCCTTTGTTGTCTGTCTCCACATCCCAATAGTTTAATAAGCACATTCTCAATCTACCATAACTCTATGATCTTAACTGCTTTTGGCATAAATACATATATATATATAAGACACTCTAAGTAATAAATACACTCTTAGCCACTCATGCAAATATTACCCTTTTATTTTTAGAATGTTATGGATGCTCTTTCTGAAGAGCTCCTTAGCACAGATCCGTATCCAACAGAAAATAAAATGAAAAACGGCAAAACAACTCCTAAGAGAAGGAAAACTACTCCAAAAAAGCGAATAGTAAGGAAACGAAAACAAACAGTGAGAAAACAAACTACTTCCGTTGATAAGCAAGCAATGGAGAGCGCAGCTATAACTCATTTAACAGTTGAATGTCTCAACGAAAGGAGAGCTAGGGAATTAGAAAAGTCTAAAGGTTCTCAAGTGATTGACTCACCAAAAGTTCCGATTTGCAAAACATTTGAAGATCTTCCTATCCCAAGCATTATGCGAGTGACTGGTGTGATACATCCATCAAGTAAGGAGAAGTGTAGATATTCTCAAGTACACTACCATGATCCTTCAGATATAAATGAACTCGAACCCAAAATACTCCTCTGTCCAGTTGAAATAGCTAAAAACTTCAACTGTGATAATTACCCCCCTCCGTTTAACGTTGTATATTTGGGTAGAAAGGGAAAACCAAAAAATAAAAACGTTCTTTGGTATGATGTCAGACGTGTTAGCAGACATCCTCTAAGCAAAAAGAAAGCTGAAGAGGAATCACTATATTTTAGTACATTGACTAAATGTCAGCTCAAACGCTTCTTGAACATCAACACCCTCAATAGTTTTCAACCCGGCGCTATTTTTCCTTACCAAGATGTTGTTGATAGATTCATTCCTCATCGATTTAAAGGAGGGCAGTCGAATGTAATTTGTATCCGTTATAGCATTGAACAATGTGGAGAAACGCTGTTGAAGACGCTCGCCATACCAGACAAATATACTTCAGAAGCTAACAAATATACTCCAGGTGTGATGATCTACAGAGGAAAAACAACCCACGGAAAATTTAAGACAGAATACGATCTTTCATTTTGCTCTCCATACCGTCTCGGTCGAATGTATTGGCAACAATATTGTGATCAAGCAAAGCAAAACAAAACAATATTAGAAATTGATGATGATGATGAACTTGAAGATTTTCTATGTGGAGACTTTGATGATTTTGAGACAGGATATGTTGCTGAAAAAAAATGATGAGTGTTTTAGCGATGGATAGTCTCTAATTCAAAAAACAAGTTGGACATTGTGACTTGGTGAGCTATTTCCCTTTTCTATATAATGTAAACTATCTAATGTAACTAAAGCTATAATTCAATTTCATGTAATTATTTTAAATTTTTGTTTAATCATTCTATACTAATACATAACTTTTTATTTTAGTTCATTACGAATTCAAAAGCACATAAAACAGAAGTCTCCCTTCTTAAGATATAACATCACTACATCAAAGACATCATTGTAAAAAAGACCATGTATTAATTGTTATTACTTATGATTACTGACTCTAGCTATATTATATGAGATTTTCCCTACTTATTACACAATAAATGTATATATTCACATATTCTTTCATTTTTAATCACTGTATTTATTCAATGTAGATATATCTCCTCTCTCTCAAGATATCATATGAGTCGGAATTACAGAAAATTATCAAACCTTAAATGCCTTACATTCAAAATCTAGATACCCTATGAGTTATAATTATGTATACAGTTATGTAATAATTATCATAACCTAAATGCCATACATTCAAAATTTAGATACCATATAAGTTCAAATTAAGTAAAAAAATAATCAAAACTCGAATGCCACTTAAATGCCATTCAAATGCCACTCAAGTACCCCTCAAGTAAAATACAATATAAACTCGGCGAATTCATCCAACATCGTAACCCATTGCCTCAACCCCCAGATCAAATCCACAAAAAAACACTTGGTAGGGAGATCTGCTCATATATTACTACTAATATATACCCACATGGGTGACGTTTGTTTCAAAGCAGTTCATTCTCGGCATAATTTACTATTATTTTACTGTCATATATTATTAATCATTATATATGTTGTTTATTATTATTAATTATTATGATTTCCATGTACAATATTGATATATCGGAAATATATGGATCACAAAAATGAACGACAGAGCTATTTTGTTAAAACAATAAAGATAAATGTTATAGTTAATCAAGAAAGAATTGTTTTGAAATAAACGTTGTCAACTGGACAAGTGTAAAGCTGTTTATCTATATGCTACTTACCAATGCGTCATGTTAATAGTACCACTGAGGAATCCACGACACAATAACCGTCGCTGATGAATTGCTTACACATATAAAAATAATTATGCTCGCTACAATGCACATTGGAATTTTATGCCCTCACATCTGATCCGGATCAATGGATATTATTTCTTATTATTATAGAATAAAAACGAAACCCCTGGATTGATGCGTTTGCTGCCAACTGATGTGGGTCCCAAATTTGACTAATAGCAGATGTTCACTGATCCAGGTCGCGAATACACCTTTTGTCATTTCACAAAGTATCAGAAATGATGGTTAAAGTGTATTATTGATTAAAATTTAAATTTTTCACTCAGTCTATTATATCAAAGTAAACAATATAAGGTATTTCCTGTTTGTAGGTAATTTACAAATTCATTTTTCATTATCAGCTAGTTTTTAATAGCAGACAATAATGTTTGATAACTTAATGATCAACTCTATGATCCATTTGTTGCAAGACTGTTGTTCAAAGACATATTCAGTTTTTAGTTTCTGCAAAAAAAACCTGTCTGTAAACAGATATTCTTCATCAAACCAATGAACTGAAAAAACAAACACACCGTGCCAGTATGGATAACTTAATGGTGAAGTTGTTTGTGGTGTGGCTTCTAATATGGAAGTTTTTGGTTATCTGGTTATCTGAAATACTCTTTCTTTTCATTTGTAAAAACAAATCAATGTGCACTTTTTTTTAATAGAAAATAATGAAGCCCAAAGTTTTTGCACAGGAAGAGTTTAGATTGTACAAGTATATAAACAATATATTGTTACAAGCAGTGGACTCAAGCTAAGTTTGATGAAGTAATGATATTGTGATTCATTACTTAAGGGATAAACACAAGTATATACAAGTACACTGTGGCCCAAGCAAACGCCGATAAGTTTATATGTAGCTTAGTTTTATCAAGATATTAGCTGCTTATTTTCTACTAGCTGAAAAGAACACTAAAAGCTTACCAAAAAAAATTACTAAAAGGCTTAATGCTTTTTGTAAAGTTCTGGCATTTTCTATCCACGTTATTGGTCAATTTCATAAACAACCTACTCTGATTGGTTAAGATAATGTATAGATCAGCAGCTGTACTAATTCCTTCCTACAATAAATGTCCCCGTAAAGCTTTATATTTAGTATCAAATTATTTTTTCTCCAAAGTTATAAAAAGAGCCATTTTGCTATTTAATGCATTTTTTGTAGGGAGGTGGAGATTGTCCAGAGATGTCCATAGGAGGTGTAAAGAAGGCATTGGAAGTTGCCCGCCCTCAGTCTTATCTGTATGTGTTCACTGATGCATCTGCGAAAGACTATAACCTGACAGATCAAGTTATAAACATGATACAAGAGAAACAAAGCAAGGTACTGCAAAAGGATGTTTTATTTATGTTGAATAAGACACGTAAAGGTATAGGGACAACATTTCTTTGTTGCCACTATCGTTCATTGTAAAACAAATCTGAAACATTCTCATTTTTCTGTTGCAGAAAATCGTTTCTGTGATTTGTCATTACAGCACATAGAGGTAAAAAAAGTTGTTTCATTTCAAATTTTATAAAAATCATTTCTCATCTTATTTACATGGTTGCTGATGCATGAGAAATTACTTAAAATCAGATTTTTGAAACAAGAAAATAAATTTTTCCATTACTTTCTAAAAATCAAAATTTGAATTTAACAAAATTTTGCCATCTGATTTGCAATTTGATGGATCACCAATAAATTGTGAATTTATCAGCAATACCTGATTCTCATCTTTGAGATTGCATCTTCTTTGTCAGAAGTAATTCTTTGTTCATAACTTGTAATTAAGTACATTAATTTTTTTCTCTAACCAACCATTTAGTTGGTGCTAAACTAGATAAATGCCTATTCATATAGAGTTGGCTATGGTTTTTATACTGTTTAATATGCAGACAAGTTGATTAAAAATGAAAAGAAAATCAGATTCTTGGCAGAAATAGTGCTTGAGTATTGATTCGTTTTTGATTATTATTGTAAAGGACTTGGACAAGGCCTTCACTGAGACACAATTATGATTAACTCTGGTTAGAGTTTAATGCATTCAACCAACTGTGGGCGGCTGAATCAACAGATGAGTGCACAGAGGGTGCGAGGCTATGTGGTAGTGGATCGTTTTACATGATATCAAACAAACAGCCTTTGTAGTGATAAACAACAATAGAGAAAGGAATCTGAGATTTTCTTTACAGCCAGCAGTTTTGGACTACTAGTTCATGAAGTCTCGATTCGGTTTTGCTATCTTCTCTTGATCTGAACTGAAATGTGGGAAATTAATGTCTTACCTTGAGCACTTATTGTGAGCGGTATTCCCTCAAATCAGCATTTACAGAATGTCGTATAGAATTAGGTTCTGGTCTAGCTGTGAATAATGTTAGTCTCTGGTTAAGTGTCTATGCAGTAGGTATCATCTGCAGGTAGGTATTAGCTTCTGTAGATACAAGCTACAACACCAAAGGTAGGTTATTCTATACTTGAGTTTGCGTGTCTGTAGACACCGTTGTCTCTATCTCCCACTCTTGTATGTACACCGGCTGGTTGTCACAGCAGGTAGTGTTGTAGAATATGTGTATAGATTACACGCTAGCTAGCAGATCCAATAGTACTAAGATATGTAGAAATGAGTGTTTTGAGTGAGATGTTGTCTGTTCAATAGCTATGCGTTGACTGACCGTGAAAAATCTACTACTATTCTTTAAACTGAGAAGAATTGTTGGAGTTATATTCTCAAGATGGTTTAGTTAGATAAAAGCAGACAACTCCAATATGATAATTCAATATTTATTCTTTGGTGTAATTCTATACATAACACTCTCAAACCAGAAAGGTTTGTAAGCTTGTCTTTTTAATAATGTCTGATGAAAAACATTACTAAAGTTAAATTCTACCAAGGCAGATTGTTGCAGTGTTGAATAAGTAACTCCCCGTTGGTTTTTGATTTATATTATTATTCCCAGTATGCCTCAAGTGTATCGTACTTTCATGGCTTTCACGGCTTTCGCCAGTTAGCTGTGTCTATACCAGCTGATTGCCACAACTAGTTTCATACAATTTAGTGCAAATTGATTTCAAAACGAAACTCAATGAAACATGTGACAGCCTGCTGTAGTACTGTCTCTTTCTTCAAATTGTGCAGATAGAGAGACAAATGGTGGAGGCGGACAGGCGTGGAACGGGGTGAGCAGTGGAATGGGGAGGACACAACGAGTAGGGTGGGGGGGAGAGAGAGTGGGGCTGAAGGAACAACACCGGGTGAAAAGTAAAACTGGTGTAAAGTACAAACAGAGCCGGTAGACATATTCAAATACAAAACATTTTACTGCTAGCATTTACGTGTAATACCAAATGTGTGCAGCCTCTCATATTATTTTGAATGATTAACTCTGGTTGGGAATGTAGTGACAGGTAATGTTACAGCACTGCTCTTATTAGCTGTGGTACTTGTTGCAGGTATATTTTGTAACTACTGGAGATTGTGGTTCAGTGAATGCTGAAGACTATGGAGTTTATGAAGAAATAGCTGGTGTCAGCACAGGACAAGTGTTAGTTGTGGAGAGGGGAGAAGTTAGTGATGTGAGTAACAATAAATTCTACAAACTGCTTTTGCCTCAACATTAAACTCAAAGAAAGCATAAACAACTCACAAGACTTGTATAATCCACTTTCAACTCAAATGTATACTTTTACGACAACTTATTTATTAGGTTTCAAAGATAAAAAGTAATTTTAGCTTTGTTTCAACAGATATTAGAGGCCATAATAACTGTATCCATTGAGGGAGTTAGTGCACCACCTGTAAATGGTTCGCAAGTAACAAAAACCAACTTACTTTCATTGGACAAACCAACTCCAACTTCAAGTGATGGTGACATTGCTTCAATATCAATAGACAGTGCATCTTCAGGCTTCACTGTGTCCTTGAGCGGTGGTGACCCAAATATCCTGGTCTTTGACTCAACAGGTAGCCAATTATCTTAACCATTAGATTTTTGCGTGTTAGCTTTGCCTGTTCAACATCAATTTTTAGACATGAACTTAAAGAAAAGTGAGTCATGAAAGATATTTGTCAAACAGTGCAGTTTTTAAATGAATGGATAAGTGCTTGGCATAATTTTATTATATAACTTTCTTGTTGAGAATGAGTCAAGAGTGCTTTCCACCAAAAAAACTACAATGCTGTAAAGTTAAACACAGGATTTCAGTTTGAAATGTGAAGTAACAATAAGATATTATTGTTACTTACGCAAACTAGAAAGCGCTTCTAGTTTGCTTCAAAACTGGAGTCATCAGCACAGTTTCTATTACTTCCAACCTACAAATAATTCTACCAACTACCAGTCAGATAATTCCTTCTCCCTTTTCATTCAATAGGGCAACAGGTAGCTCTTTCAGGCAACCAGCCAGAAGATCACTTTATGTTGTAGAAAAAAAACTGTGTTTGATATACATGGTGGCAAAACGGCTTGTTTGCAAAAGCACAATCCATGGACTTGTGTTTTTTAGCACAAATTGTGATCGAGCCACTGTTATTGATGGTTTTGTGTATGCGTGCAGCTGATTGCCAGTCTGCTGTAGTTAACGGGTTAATTATAATACAAGTAATTACGATTATTTATTATTGGCATTCATCAGTTATCAAATGATAAATAGCTAATGTGTCGATGATATTATAAGTATTATTCGTCTCAGTAGTTATTGTTATTGTAAGCCTAATAAATGTGATTGGTAATAATTTCAAAAGTTTAACGGAGAGTACATGAAATATCTACTGAGGTAAATGCAAAGGCTTCTGCATTAGCCAAGTGATCATAAGCATTACCGACTTCTGTGTAGCTCATGGGGTGGTTAGCAAAAAACATCTCTGTGCAGCATAACTAACCTGATCCCTGTACATTTCGCCCATCTATGTGGTGGCTCAGTCTCACTGTGGCACACAACTGACACAGTATTGTAAGCGGCATGCTGGGTAAACCCAGTGCTTATTTGCCTAAAGCTTACCAGTTTAATGCAAACAAGACTAGAACTAAAAAACAAATCAGTTGCTTTGCTCCGAAGACAAATACGCGAAAGCATGCAAATAAGTAGTTAAAACTTTAGTCCAATGAAAATCATATATACATCAAGTCGAGTTTGATAATGCAGGCAACCACCAATCAGTGCGGTTGAATCCTGAGAGAAAACTCCAGACAGTCTTGGCAGAAACAGGTTGGTTTGCCACCTTCCAGTTAAGAAAGCTCAGCTCTCTTCACCTACATTTAAAGTACAAACTGGTGTCTAACTCATAATTGTCCGATACGTCAAAATTCCTCAATTTTGTCTTTTTTATGGTCGGTTTTAGTTTAATATTTTCAGCCGGTGAAACCTGGTTACATTTTAGTCAATAAAACTAATGCATGGATAAATCTTTGCGATGAAAATTACCACATTTAGTAGCAGGCAGCATTAGAATAGTACCTGGATGTACTGATCGCTTTGTGTTGTTTAGGGTTACTGCTTCAGGAATCAAACGTTGAAGTGGTGCTCCAACTTTCAACACTGGAGATGTTAAAAGTAGATGATCTCTCCCCAGGAGGTTATACACTCAACTACACTTCCACTACTTCTCATTCCTTACGAGTTAAAGGTACGAGCAAAAAGTTGTACAGTTGTACATTTCCTGTTTCATTCATGTAGATGACTGCTTTTGTTTTGGCATTTCGTGTTTTTTTATTTTAATATACAGCTTATTGATTACTCATTCACATGTTACAATCGAAAAAAATCAATTATAACATATTGACGCTTATTAAGCACTTTTTTGGCAAAGATGTTAAGCAAGTAAACTAAATATTCATCAGAATTTCACCACAAAAATATTTTTCCCAAATAATATTGCTTTGCTATGGTTAAAATGATAGTGTGATGAAAAAGATTGTGCCAAAAAACTTTCATATTGGATGTTTTGGGCAACTTTGCATTTTATTTTATATTAAATATAATCCCAAAGCATTCAGCATCAGACACATTTGGCCAATTGCTTTATGCAATAGATCTTTGAGTATTTAGCAAGCATGACACAAATAATCTTCTGTCACAAATATTTTCAGGCTCAAGCACAATAAGTTTCGATCAACGGTTTGAGGCCAGCATGTATCCTGTAAACTTTGACTTAGCCTCTGTAATTCCATATGAAGGTAAATTGTTTATTATATTATTTTTAATAAGCATATGTGTGTATTAGGGTTTGTGCTTGCAATGTGCACAAGAAACACTGAATTTAAAAATTGTTATTTTTTCTACCACGAATGTAATTTTTTGTCAACTCTAGGCACAATATAGCAAAGAATTTTTTTTATCTCACCATGAAACTCTTGGAAATCTACCTTAACAATACTAAAATTAATAAACTGCATAAAATTTTGCTTGTTCAGTTGCGGTGCAAAAAATACCATGTTTTTATTTTTTCAAACTGCTAGAGACTGTCTTATGTATGAGCACGATGCTATTTTCGGATACCGCTTTGATGGGTTTTTCAACAGTTCTCAGAATTCACGCAGCAGCTACTAATTTTCAGTATTCGGGTTTGATGATCAAAAACTTAAACTTTCAAAGGAAGAATCAAAATTAAAAATGGAGAGCGTGTTACTCCTTGACGGATATATTGAGCAAATTAGTAAACCACTATATTTATGAGGTAATTTTTTTTACCAATTGAGTTTCATCTTCATAGAAAGTACACAGAACACTGTGGGAGAATTTGATAACAGAATGCTACTCTACCCCTTCTCCATTTCACCTCTTCCTTTCCCTTTCAATTCTAACCCTTTTTATTTTTAACCCTCAATTAGCCCACAGCATTCTCTTGAGCTCGGGGCCCAACCCATGAGACATGTGACCAAGCTGTTTTAGAAGGAGCTAATTGAACCTGGCACCTGAGCATGGAGCTCACCAGCGGCTTTAGTTAAAAAAGACAGGCAGGTCCTAACAGTTTTTGCAATGAGTGCAGGCAGTTAAATGCAATAACACATCAGTAAGCTCATCCCCTTCCCGAGATATATAACAGTCCAGATACTCCGTCGGGCAACTGTTACTTTAGTACCGTTGATCTGATAAGCAGGTACTGGCAGGTGCCAATTGAAGCAAATTCCAGCAAAAATTTTGCTTTCTCGACTGGGTTGGGCTTATACAAATGGAAAGCCCTCATCTTTGGACTTAGTCTGTCTCTTCTAGTTTTCAAAGGCTCATGGAAAGGGTAGTTTATAGCTTGCATTGGAAGTATTTTCTCCGGTACTTGGATGATACAGTTGTCATTGGCTCCAACTTCTCAACTCAACATTAGCGGTATGTTGAAGTGCTGCAACCACTTCAAGTTGCATGGCTTAATTTAAAGCTCAGTAAGTGTTATCTATTGCAATAGTACTTGGGGAGTATCAACAATGAGCGGGTATTCCCTACTAATTTTGAGAACTTTGAGAAGGTGGCCTCAGTTACAAACTGCCCGCCTCCCCCCCCCCTCTCTCTTTATCGTTTTGAAGTAGTTGTAAGCTTTCCTGGGTACTGTCGGTTACAACCAAAAATATTTACCGTGGTTCTCTACTATAGCCAAACTGCTCAATAGATCAACCGGTAAAGAAGTTTAATGGGAATGGACTCACCAACACAGAGAGGCTTTTGCCCTACTGAAGGCTGGTTTGATATCAGCTCTAACACTTGGCTATCTAAATGCTGCAAGCCCTTGCATACGGAACACAGAGGCCAGTGATGATGATCCAGCATGGCAAGGAGCCAGTGGTGTCGTATTATGGAAAAACACTGAGGCCATTGAACAAAATTCTTGAGTTACCCATAAGGAATTACTGACGATGGTCAAATCAGTAAAACACTTCAATGCCTACCTGTAAGGACAACAGTTCCAAATAAGAACATACCATGTCTCTCCAACGTGATTCCGCAAGGAAAAAGAATCTTTTTGTAGCTTCGTGACTAAAAACGCTTTGGGAACTTGCACGACAATCTCAATGGACTTAGTTGGCAGTGCTACTGCCAGACTGCAGACAGTACAGCCATATACAAGCTCAATATGGTGGAGCTACGAAAAGAGAAGTTTCCTACCCCCACCCTACCAGCCCCATCTCAATACTCTTGTCTGTACCTCCTAACTCCTCCCCCAGTAATCCCCAAGCTTCTGACATAACCCATTCTGATCCCCTGTTCATGACATAATGGAAGCCCAGAAGACTGGCAAGCATTCTGTAGCTTTTATCTATGCCGCCGTGAAACGTAACATTTCTATGGACACCAAAAAGTTAGAGTTGGACAGTAATGAACTTTGCCAACTGAGTAACCCCAACACTCCATGAGGTTGACGACAGACAGAGTTTAGAAAGTACACAACTCTAATCAGGGAAGGTCCTGCTGGTATGTGGTTCGTCCACTCAGCTTGAGAGGTAACGTAGTCTGGGAGACCCACGTCATGGCTCACCAAGGCATCCAGAGAACTTCAAGCACCTGAATCTTACATGATATAGAGTGAGTATGATATCAGAGACCCAAAAGACTGTCCAAAGTTGTGAGAAGTTTCAACTAGCAAAATGTGAATGTACCAAACTCATCCCAGCCAGGCAACAAATGTATGCCGGCTGGCTATGGCAGAAGTTAACCATTGACCTTCCAGTCCCTCTCCCTGAGATGGATCAAAAAATAAGGCACTTTTAGACTAGACTGGCTTCTTTATCCAGTGGCGAAATCCCAAAACAAGAACAAACAAGAACAAGAACTACCCCGTACCACCCTGAGGCTAATGGCTTGGTTGAATGCAGCAACAGAATATTAGGAGACTCACTATGACCCTTTCTCTTGAAAAGACAGCCTGAGGAGAGGGACTTGATTCTGATCCAAATAATGAGAGTCTTCCAGGACACCCCTCTCCCCCACACTCCACCACCGGTGAAACCCCTGACTTTTTGATGATGCCTTCAGATCTGCAATCCTCTGACCAGCTTACATAATACTCCCCCATTAACAGAATGTCTGCCTGAAGAGGTGCATGAGGTGTTAAGAACAGAGCAGCACCAAGTGAGAGAGGCCATCCTTGTTTACCAAAGGGACCAGGTCTAGTCAACGAGCTAGTAACAGAAGAAAGGTTATAACACTAAGGTACAATCCAGGTTCATTAGCCCCTATATAGTAGAAAAGACTACAGCAGCTACACCAACGTGATTCGTTGATATGGACAATGAACTGTCCAAAACGGCAGCTGCTTAAAGCCATACAAAACTTGGCTGGACCCATAAGGGCACGCACCAACAGCTATGGAGCCGGCGAGGCATCCCAGCATGAGGGGAGCTGTCCTGCTAAAAAAAAAGTGCTTCCACACCTTTCATAGACTTACCACTGCGTCCACATTCCAGAGAGCCCTTAATACCCCTACCCCGCCACTGTGAGACTTACAGACAAAAGAACCTCTTGATTGATGGAGGAAATACGTGCATTTCATCCAAGTTGGACTGAAACTGAAGAAGTTAAAGGTGAAACTGTGAAAAATGAAGCTCTCAACCAACCAGTTAAACCCTTTTCTGTTGTGGCCCCAGCACCCTCAGGGTGCACTAGGTAAAAGGCAGGACTACTCCTGTGCTATGGCAAGCTTTGGTTCCATTGAGTAGCTGAAGCCCACTTGCAGTAGACAATGCAGAAGAGAGAGAGCTATATTTTGACAAAGTGTGACTGCTTGAGGAGGTAAGTGTACTGGTTGGCAAACCCTTGAACCACACATTCCAGTGTGATGAGCCAGAAAACTTACTGACAGAGGTTACATGTGCCCCTTAAAGTAATTCACATGCCCCATTTATCTGTTCCCCCATAGTCCTTTAGAGACAAACCCACTGCCTTCCAACCCCCAAAAAAGAGGTCAGTATGTGAGAAAGCAAGCTACCAATACAGCCAACTCTTATCAAAACCGGATAATGATGCAGCGAAGACTGTGTTGCTGCTACAGCTAGTCATGAAACAACTCAACAAGCAAATAGAGAAAAAATCAACCACTACTTCTCATCAGTTAAACTCAGAGGATGACAATATGTTGTAAAAAGGAAATATGGCAATGCGTCTCATAAACCAGTGAAGAAGAGCAGCTACCCATACCAACAGACATGCTAGTGCTGTCAGCAATGCCTACTGGAGACTATTCCTACCTCAACGTATACCATGATCGACGAAGAGTGTCTCGATAATTGCACATGGACTCTGCAAGATGACGTCCGTTTAGACCTTATGTTTTCAGCTATCAGAGAGCAGGCCCCTCCCCTGTGCAACCCGAATAAGTTTTCAGATCTTTCCTTACCTAACTATCATTAACAAAGGGCAGCCCTGAAATTCACCCGTGCTGCACAACCCCTTTCCACCAACAAAAGTTACAGCCACTGTGTGAAGAGCCTTCCTAAAGTGCCCCTGCCCACCGGAAGTGGCAGCGAACCTATCAAGACTGGGAACCCAACTATCCTACTCTGGAGTAAGCTAATCTTCATCACCAAAATTCTCTCTACTCTCAACCCCTCCATCGCACACCAAATCAGACTAATTTGAAAACTAGTGTTCTTGATAATTCACAATTAGGAACTTTACATCACTAATGAAGTGGGGTATGTGGGAGAACTTGATAGCGGAATTCCGCCCTACCAGTTCTCCTTTTCACTTCTTCCCCATTTCACCCCTTCTCATTCAACCTTACCTAGTTTTTACTCCTCAAATCAGCCCCCTTTGCGCCTACTTTGTATCCGACTCAGAATCCTTCCATTATGTTGCATATACTCTATAGTGTCAGAGTACCCCCACGCGCCACCCCCCACCCTCCCCCCACTGACACCCCCCTACCCCCACCCCCCCCCCCCCCCACCATCCCAGCACAGTACCCAAACCCGGGGTCCTTCTACTATACTATAAATACTCTGTACTGGGACAGTATCCAGACCTACTTTGCCAGGACACCTCGGGGCTGGAAGCCTTAGGACCAGGAGACAACATGTCCATTTATACCCCAAAACAGATGAGTATTAGAAGATGTAACCCCAGAAGCTAAGGAACCAGCCTCACGTTATATGGTGGCCAAGCTCCCACTTATCTCTTATTGGCAGAAGAGTGAACTGGAACAACAGGACCATTTGCTTCTAATATGATTCCACAATATTGTTTATTATGTTTAATTACAGAGTGTTTTATTGATATATTGTTTGTATGGCAATATGGTATTGGTCCGTCCCTGATGATTGGATGAAAGTGCATCTCCTAGAGGATAAAAAGGGAGGGAGCTGCAGTTTTTGTGCAAGTAGTCTTGTGGAATGAGTAGAAACTGTTACATTGCCAACTAGCACATGCGTAGTAAAGTATTTAATTCATACCTCATTGTAATTTTTTTGAGTCCGGGACTTGTTTCTTGTTGGCAGCGTCTAGCATTCAGAGTAGACCCTGAATGGAGTAAACTTTGTAAGGAGTTGATGGGGTGGCCTCTTTGCAGGTCCTACCCGTCACCTCTGTGCAGTTGTGATGGGTGGGAAACCGCTAGTGTTTGTTGTTTAAGAGCAGTCGTGTTCATAGTAAGCAGTGGACAACTATTACAACACTACCATCATAAAAAAAAACAGATAAACAAAATTATTGGATTATTAAGTTACATTAAAACTGTATATGATCACAAAAATTTCACTTCTGACAACCAAAAATTTATTGCTGTAATTTTCAGGAATCCCTGTGTACACAATCATCAGAGGAATAGGATTGAAGGAAGGAGATGTGCTGATTAGGTTACAATTTATAAGACTAGATGGTACAGTCCTAAACACTCTACCTCTGTACAGCACAGATTACAACCAAAGCGTTTACTTTACTAATGCAACTCTGATGCCCAGCGGATCATTTCTTGTGCAGGTAGTATTTTGTTTTTTTAAAAGTTTATGGAATATTTGAGGTAGCTGATAAACAGCAATTATAAACAGGAAGCCTTTTTGTAATTGGTTGCTTGATGTCTTCTCAGGCTAAACCATATTTGCTGCAAACTTAGATTTCTTCTACGTATATCAAAACTTTCAGCTTTTTGAGAAAGAAGCAACAGTTAATTTATGCTCAGTTTGCTCGCTGACTTTTGAATCGTGAACCTTCCTCTTGGAAAGTGATAAACCTAACTTTGACTTTGCTGAGTATAGCAACAATGTCATGGCATAAAAAACTATTTACTTTTTACATGCTCTCTTATTTAAAGTATAAATCAAATAGGCGTACAATCGCCTTATTATTGAATCACTCATCTTCAAGGTGGAAAATCTCTTAAATATCTGATGATCTTAAATAAATTAACTTTAGACCACATGACATGGAGCTTGCGCTAATAGTCTGATGATATTTTTATCACATTAATGGAAACTCCAAAGCACCAACGAATTAACCCAAGTGCTTAGCATTTCGTTTCTGCTTATGTAATGAATTTCTCTACGCTCATTGATAAGCGTGTAGTGTCTGTAAAGCTTTGCAATGCCAAACTCTGTTGCGCTAATCTAATATAACAGGCCATGAATTTCATGTGTACTTCAGTTCTTCAATTCCCAAACAATTTTCTTTTGCACAGGTGTTTGGAGCAGACAGCGGTGGCTTTGAAATCAGTAGAATTAGTCAGACTGCAATTTCTGCTGTGGTGGTGCCAGGTGTGTATGCCATAGATACTTTACTTCAAGAGGGCTATTAGTGGAACTAATTACTAGAGAAAGTAACGTGTTTTTTATCAGTAGGCAAAGGCTGATTTCCAAAAGTATGGCGTTTACTCAGAGACAAACCAACAATTACAAACTTTTATTTTAAATTAATTCTTTGGTAAGAAACTAACTTTAGAGATGATACAAACCGTATTAGCTTTTACGACTGGTTTATCCATCCTTTAATGCCAACCTATTTATCTTGAGCAGCTTTGCAGGCTTATCTTCTCATATGACTTGTTTTTTGTTTATGTATGTGTGTGTATCAAAATTGATGTTGCATGAGACTGAAGAGTGATATACTTTTTTGCAGATGACGAAGAGTGTTTACTGGGAACCCATTCATGCGACCCCAATGCAAGATGTACCGACACAATTGAAAGCTATGAATGTAGTTGTAACCCAGGCTATACCGGAGATGGATATAGTTGTACAAGTAAGTCAACACAGATAGGAAAGTCACATCACGTGTTTAATTTCTTATAATTATGGTGTCATGTTACATTTACTGTTGTTACATAACTTTTTCTTCGGTTTAATTTGGTAATTTAAGCTAATGAGCAATAATAGAAATTTCCCCTGCAGCCCGGCCCTGTTTTTTTGGCTGAAATGGAAGTTAAATTGATCCAACTGAAATAAACCGATTTGTTGAAAGCAACCCAATCAAATTATGTAACAATTAACAAAAGTAAGATTTTTATTTAGAACTGACCTGCTGCTCACTGAACCACTTTCCATCAAACTAGTACAATTATTAACACAGACAAACCGAAAAAAGTTTTTTATTGTCTCAATTACTTTTTCTTCAATACAATTGATTTGTTCAGCTTTTAAATTAACTGCAAATAGACAATGTTACTCGCGAAAAAACAAAGTTGGTTATAGATTACAGTCCAACAGCACAAAGCCAACTTTTTTTTAAAGCGGCATAAATCTTTGAAAATTTTAAAATCCCCAGAGAAACTTGCACTGACTGTCAAATCAGATGTCTACTTTATATTTTAGATGTTGATGAGTGCAGCCTGCGCACTCACTCTTGTGACATTAACGCCTACTGCACAGACACTATCGGTAGTTATAAATGTACTTGTATCCCAGGCTATGAAGGTGATGGGATACTTTGTGCAAGTAAGTATCAGTTGTTTTGGTCTACGACATTATACATATCAAATCAAACATGTTACCTTCTAACATTTGGACATGGTTTCAATTTTTCTCAGCCGTGCAATAAAAGTTCTTTTTACTGCAACTTACTCAACTATACAACTTACTCAATCATACAACTTACTCAATTATACAACTTACTCAATTATACAACTTACTCAATTATACAACTTACTCAATTATACAACTTACTCAATTATACAACTTACTCAATCATACAACTTACTCAATTATACAACTTACTCAATTATACAACTTACTCAATTATACAACTTACTCAATTATACAACTTACTCAATTATACAACTTACTCAATTATACAACTTACTCAATCATACAACTTACTCAATTATACAACTTACTCAATTATACAACTTACTCAATTATACAACTTACTCAATTATACAACTTACTCAACTACACAACTTACTCAATTATACAACTTACTCAATTATACAACTTACTCAACTACACAACTTACTCAATTATACAACTTACTCAATTATACAACTTACTCAATTATACAACTTACTCAATTATACAACTTACTCAATCATACAACTTACTCAATTATACAACTTACTCAATTATACAACTTACTCAATTATACAACTTACTCAATTATACAACTTACTCAATTATACAACTTACTCAATTATACAACTTACTCAATTATACAACTTACTCAACTACACAACTTACTCAATTATACAACTTACTCAATTATACAACTTACTCAATCATACAACTTACTCAATTATACAACTTACTCAATTATACAACTTACTCAATTATACAACTTACTCAATTATACAACTTACTCAATTATACAACTTACTCAATTATACAACTTACTCAATTATACAACTTACTCAACTACACAACTTACTCAATCATACAACTTACTCAATTATACAACTTACTCAATTATACAACTTACTCAATTATACAACTTACTCAATTATACAACTTACTCAATTATACAACTTACTCAATTATACAACTTACTCAATCATACAACTTACTCAATTATACAACTTACTCAATTATACAACTTACTCAATTATACAACTTACTCAGTTATACAACTTACTCAACTATACAACTTACTCAATTATACAACTTGCTCAATTATATAACTTACTCAATTATACAACTTACTCAATTATACAACTTACTCAACTATACAACTTACTCAATTATATAACTTACTAAACTATACAACTTACTAAATTATACAACTTACTCAATTATACAACTTACTCAATTATACAACTTACTCAATTATACAACTTACTCAACTATACAACTTAC
The DNA here is from genome assembly GCA_945261195.1 of Cryptosula pallasiana. Classification (NCBI taxonomy): domain Eukaryota; kingdom Metazoa; phylum Bryozoa; class Gymnolaemata; order Cheilostomatida; family Cryptosulidae; genus Cryptosula; species Cryptosula pallasiana. The sequence goes on along the minus strand of OX183134.1, from coordinate 37,237,635 downwards.
TCAATTATACAACTTACTCAATTATACAACTTACTCAATTATACAACTTACTCAATTATACAACTTACTCAACTATACAACTTACTCAATTATACAACTTACTCAATTATACAACTTACTCAATTATACAACTTACTCAACTATACAACTTACTCAACTATACAACTTACTCAATTATACAACTTACTCAATTATACAACTTACTCAATTATACAACTTGCTCAATTATATAACTTACTCAATTATATAACTTACTAAATTATACAACTTACTCAATTTAAATAACTTACTCAATTATATAACTTACTAAACTATACAACTTACTAAATTATACAACTTACTCAATTATACAACTTACTCAATTATACAACTTACTCAATTATACAACTTACTCAATTATACAACTTACTCAATTATACAACTTACTCAATTATACAACTTACTCAATTATACAACTTACTCAGTTATACAACTTACTCAATTATACAACTTACTCAATTATACAACTTACTCAATTATACAACTTACTCAACTATATAACTTACTAAATTATACAACTTACTCAATTATACAACTTACTCAATTATACAACTTGTTTAATAACAAAAGTAACTCACAAAGATAGAGCTTTGGCAAATTTTTAAGAAAGTCAATGATTTTGTTCAAACCTCCCCGGCCCAACACAATGTCAATCACGAAAAAATCAGTTCAACCGATCCATGAAAGTTTGTTTCAGACTAATAAGAACTTGGTATTGTTTTGTCATATATCTCAGCTAAATGTGGTAACTTTGGAGCACTCAATTTTTTTTACAAATAAAATTATATGGCAATCATCAAAGAGAAGTCAGAGGCAAATGTGTGCTGTTGGGAGTATTTATGTCATTGTAAGTGAAGGAGGGAAAGCATATCTTGAGAACATCAGTTTAGGTTTGGTGAATTTCAAGTGTAGATGACAGATTTTTGTTAAAACTCTTTGAACTTCGATCGCTCCGACCAATAAGTGAGCTCATCGGTCACCCGCTTTTTGCAAAAAAAGTTCAATTTTCAAAATTTCATTAAAATTCATCTATACATGATATGGTAACAGATTTGTGTTTATATAAATCAGCATTCTTTTTTCTCTCAGGAGAATTAATAACATATTGATTCAACCAGTGTAAACTATTTTTATTATTTTTTTAGTTCGGAGACCATTTTTTAGTAATGACCTCAACAGATCAACCAGTTACAAAAGAAATAACACACTAAACGTAAAACTGATAGCACAGCTGAAAAGAAGACAAAATTTTGATAAGACTAGCAAAATTTGAAAAAAAAATATGCAAAAAAAGTGTTAGAACACTGCAACAACAATCTAGCACTGGCTGCACAGACTACCAAAAATTTCGGACTTTTTTTTCTGAAAATAATTATTATTTTTATTACAAGCAAAAATAAAGCCCTCATTGGTGCACGAATGAATTAGAAACATTTAGAGCTACATTTTGATGTAAAGAACATCAATCAACAACTTTACAAAAATACTAAAAAAAAGTTAAAATTAATTAGTTATTATCAATGCCGTATCTAAATAATTAATTACTAGCTTACTAACCTTCAATTCCATTATCAGAGAGCTCAAACAAGCTAAGATATTAATTAACTAACTAAATCAGAAGAAGAAAACAATGTGCTTGCTCCTTTCCAGAAAAAAATTGCCCCTCATTATGAAAACAATTCCGAAATTGAAAACAGGAAGTGATGGGTCAAGGATATTTGGAACTGTTTCCGTTTAGAAGGTCGTAGAATCTTCAAACAAAAACCAGAAAATAGGCTCTGCGCTACACGATGGTATAAAAATTATTTATGTCCGTCTACACAAACTTCTGCAATAAGTTCTGAAAACCGAATAAAATAAATCACGAGCATTGCTCGATGAACGACTTTTGGTCAGATGACTCAAATCACGAGCGATGCTCGGTCGGGGGCTTTTATGAGTTTTAAGGGCAGCGATGGTTAAATGCTTGAATTACGTGTAATAGTAGCAGCAGAAAATCACAATTTTAGTGGTACACCTCGGTGAAATATGAATGACCCAAAGAGAGAAGAGCTCTGACTAAGACTATGGTTGTCTTAGTCAGAGCAAAGCACATCTGGTGTTCCCTTTTTGTTACAGATGTTGATGAGTGTAGCCTGGAAGCTCATTCATGTGAAGCTTTAAGACATATTTTTGTTAATGTTGTAAGGTAGTAGCTGCTATAGGAATGAAAGCTTTTGAGTATTGGTGGTGGAAATGAGGGAGGAACAGGTCAATTAGAGACTGAAGGTAGGGGTCAAGTGATGCACTTTTTTGAGGTTAGAGTAATTGGACAATGGAAGAGACATCTGAGGAAGCGCTGATAATGATCTCTGTCTCAGTTTCTCATGTATCCAAAGTTCTTCCATGCTCTCATGTGAGGGTTTCACACTTTGTTTGCAAGATTTTCTTGTGGCATAGAGTGTCTTCATGCCGGTATTTCCTTTCACTAACTCGTTGAATCACACTTATTAAGCTTACCACACCCGTATGCTGCCAGAGTAAAATGTTCTCCCAACGAGCATTGATAATTTAGCTGGCATTGATTTGCATTTTTCGTTGTTAGTTTGGTCACCTCAGGTTGTTGACGTAGCCTTCTTAGATAAATGGGGAGGAGGGGGGGAAGGAAAGCTTCTTTGAAAGTTGTTAGCTAAAGTTTCAGAAATACTAGGTGGAATTAATGGCTTTTTGTTAGTGGCAAACACCATTGGGTACTAAAAACCGATGATGTAATGCTCTGTACGTGAGCGAAATAGTGTTGGGAGAATGTGTACCAACCACAGAATCAACTAACCAGATGAACTTTTGTTGCAGATGTAGATGAGTGTAGCCTGAAAACTCACTCTTGTGACCCCAAAGCAAATTGTATGGACACCATTGGTAGTTATGAATGCACTTGTACCTCAGGCTATGAAGGAGATGGGAAACTTTGTACAAGTAAGTTTTTATCAATTGACACATCACACTACAAGATTTCATGTATTGTCACACTATATCAGTTTATGTCCCATGACAGCTGCTACTATCAAATAACATTCTATGCAGCATGGAGTATATCATATATGATATGTCAACACTAAACAATCAACTCTCAATTTACCATTTTTGAAGACTATTTTGTACTTGATTTGTCTATCCGCAGAAAACTGTAAAACATGTGCAGAAGAAATTGGATTGCTTAGATTAACCGGTGTATTCTTTTGTTGTAGATGTAGATGAGTGTAGCCTGGGAACTCACTCTTGTGACACAAATGCAAACTGTACAGACACAGCTGGTAGTTATGAATGCACTTGTAACTTCGGCTATGCTGGTGATGGGAAACTTTGTACAAGTAAGTTATTAGCAATTGATACACCACACCACAACATGCCATCAACTGTCAGTTTCTAGCAGTTTGTATCATGGGAGACCAACTTTTATACTATAACTGGTGGTTTATAGAAAACCACCAATAACAGCCATTGTATTCAAATAATCGTTCTCGCTTAGTTACCATCTCGGCTCTACTTTTCCACTCCTCCTTGCTCTACCTCTACCCATCATGCTATATCTTACTTCATTCTCACGTTTTTTATCGCTGTACTACTCACCCTCCGCCTTGGTTTACCCCTATCCAGTTCTACTCCTGCCCTGGGCCATCCCTGCTCCACTCTGCCCTGCCCTGCCCTGCTTGCCCTTGTCTGCTCCAGTCTTGTTTGTTTTACCTCAACCTGCTTTACTCCGCATTACTTTCATTTTAATCCCTTGTCCTCCTCTGCTTTGCCTTCATCTATCTACTAACTGCTAATACATGTTTTTGGTCTAATTTTATGAAAGAATAGTATGATCAATGCTTTTGCTGTTAGCTGTTTTTGTCTGATTTTCTTCACTGATTGACTATGTTTCTAAAACATTTTGTTCTACGCAATGTTTCTACGTATATACATCTCCTTGATTTTGAGTTTCAAGATTTCAGCTTACCATAAAATGTTTTCTTTTGTTGCAGATGTAGATGAGTGTAGCCTTGGGACTCACACTTGTGACACCAATGCCAAATGTACAGACGCAGCCGGCAGTTATGAATGTTTCTGTAACCTAGGCTATGAAGGAAATGGGGAACTTTGTACAAGTAAGTTTTGAATTACTAAAGCAACTCATTGGAGCATCATATTCACTGTCACAATATAACATCCTGTGCCGCATGACACCATTTGATATCACGCGAATTTAGCAGCCTAAATTCATTGCCATTTAAAAGCATATAGAAGTATAACTTGAGTTCTATAAGTTTCTACTACCAACAAAAATCTCAGCAGAATCAAATTATTTTCCTCTGAGAGTTGTGCATCAGGGTTGCTTGTTAAACATTATATGTACAGGTGAAGTTGTGTTGTATGGGTTATATATTTTGGAAAATGAACCATTTTTAAACATTTCGATTCATCTCTCTGCATGGTTAAACTGCTAATACTATTACAGCTAATGTGTATAAACATCACTGGACAAATTGATAATGTTATTTACAATCATCAATAAACTTAGTGTCTGATTCTTTTGCAAGGAAGTATTTTTGCAAGAATGTGAAAGCCAACCAAATTAACATCCACTGACTAGCATAACAGAGGTCTACTTATGTTGTAGATGTCGATGAATGCGTCATAAAAACTCACTCTTGCCACTCCAATGCCTACTGTACAGACACTGTAGGTAGTTATAGATGTACCTGTAACCCAGGCTATGAAGGAGATGGAAAACTTTGTATAAGTAAGCTTTAGCTAATTGGTATAAAGTAAGAGGCAAAAGTGCAGTTGGAGGTTTTTATGTCAATGTAAAATGATGAGAGGAGTTTTCTCTTGAGATTACCAGTTTAGGTGCCATAGATTTTAAGTGTAGAAGATTGGTTTTTGGTAACTACAGCAATTATTGATTGCTGGAAATGTAGAACTGGAACAACACCAGCAAAAGATTACAACTGGAATAGTACACCTCTGTTTGTTAATGATTAAGACAACTGTAGATATTGTTTTGTTGTGTTAGATGTCAATGAGTGTACCCAGGAAACTCACTCCTGTGACACAAATGCAAACTGCACAGACACAGCTGGTAGTTATGAATGCCACTGAACAAATGCAGTCATACTAATGAATTAAAACACAACATGAATTGAACTGATTGGCATAATAGATGTGCATTTTTTTTAAGACGTTAATGAGTGTAGCTTGGAAACTCACTTGGTCTAGCCCTTCTCCACTCTGTTCCTTTCCTTTATGCACATGTCTGCTTCATCCTTGCTCATTCAACTCAAAGTGCTCTACCCCACATTGACTAATAGTAGTCATCACTTACCTTCTTCTATTTTACCTACTTCTACCCACTGCTAGTCTACTTCTGTTTAGTTTGATAAAATAACAGTAAGTTATTGTGTTATCGCATATTGTCTAAGTTACTGTGTTATCGCATATTTCAACTAGTTTGAGGCTTCGCCTGTTACCAAATGTTCTTTTCTGGAAAAGTCTTTTACACTGGTTCTCCATTTTTCTAAAACACACTTTTCTACATATTCTTTGTACACAAACACCTATTTTAATTCTGACTTTCAAGTTTTCAGATGCAGTTTTTATAACTTGTAACTTATAGTTTCAATCGTTGGTTGCTATTGCTTCTGTTACAAACAACACGTAAGTTTTCTAGTAAATGATCACAAGCAGTAAAAATAGTTATTAGCAATCATAGTAACTGATAAAAAGTGGTAATAATTATTGGTAAAAAACATTGTTGTAGTGGAGTAACTAATAACATTGATAATGATGACTAAGATAGACAACAGTAATAATTACTTCAAATTATTTACTAACCGACTGCTATAAATATAACGACTTGCCATAGTAATAACAATAATAAAGTCTTTCATTACGTAAAGCTCAGGGACATGCAAAAACTATTGATAACTAATAATTTTTTTTGAGGACTCTGACTGAAGAATTTTGATCATTGATTTTCACAGGTGTAGCCTATTTATTTTAAAAACTATAACTAAGGCTTATAAATAAATGAGGTGACCGAAACCATAATTAGAAAAATGTATGTTATAAAAGTGTAAATGATTAGTGAAGAAATATGATAGTAAAATATTTCTGTTATTTCATATATTGCATGACATGATAATCACACCATATTTTAAATAAAAATTGATAATAATGATGATAACTATAACGATGATAATGAAATATATTATTATTTACTTGCTTGCACTAATAGGTTAAAGGTGTTAGAAGTCGATTATTATGACAATTGTAATCAATTTACGCCGCATGGCTGATGTAGGTAACACTCACGTAGTGCAACACTAATAACATTCAATTTCCAATGGATGTTGCAAATGAATCTTTGTCAAATAGAGCAACGGTTTTGGTTTCTCCTCACTCCTGTCTGTCGTTCAAAATTTTCAATGTGGTGAAAAACTTACAATTTATTTTTGTTTGGGAGCAACTGGGAAAACCAAGCCATGGATTTTCAAAGTTTTAGCACAGTGGAAGTAGGCATATATGGAATAGCCAAACAGACAAACAGAAAAAGTTTATCTCATTTAAATATATATTGAGGATTCAAAGGATACTACAAACTAAATTTGTGTCAGGAGGAGTTGGAAATTTCTGTGGATAGCTGTCCTAGAAACCTTGGCAGTTTGGGCTTCTCCCTGACACCGTACCATTCCATTTACATACTTACAAGATAACAAGATAAGGAAATTGTCCAGTTTAGGGCTAGGGTGCCATTGAGTAAGCTTAGTCCCTCCCCATCCCCCTTCCCCCATCTAGGAAAGAAAAGCTTATTTGCAGCCTCTCATTTGTGACTCCAGGTGATTTTTTTATTATTACAACAATGTTGGATGGCTGATAAAAAATTAACAGCACGATAATATTAGAAAATTTGCAGTTAGGAAATCAGTTTGGTAGAAGGTTGAATAACTTCTAGAAAAAGTTTTACGGGCTGACTTACCAAAATATGTCAATCTTTGTTTCAGATGTTGATGAGTGTAGCCAGCAAACTCATTCATGTGACATCAACGCCTACTGCACAGACGCTATTGGTAGTTATAATTGTACTTGTATCTCAGGCTATGAAGGTGATGGAAAACTTTGTACAAGTAAGTCGCAGCACTTTTGGTAAGAAGTGAGAGGTAAAGGTGATGCCGGGGGATTTTTCTTTTATGTAAGAAGGGAAGAGAATTTTCCATTGAGCTTACCAGTTCAGCTTTCATAGATGTTGAGTGTAAATGATAAACTTCAGAAAATGGCAACAATAAGTGACATTAGATAAATAGCAGTGGAAGAATACCAGCAGAAATTTGTAACTAGAGCAGTAAAAATTTGTTGAATATGAACAAACCACAGAAAGATTTGCTCTGATTAAGACTATGGATATTTTTTGTTGTGTTAGATGTTGACGAGTGTACCAAGGAAACTCACTCCTGTGACATCAATGCCAACTGTACAGACACCGTGGGTGGCTATAAATGTACTTGTAAGCCTGGATATGCAGGAGATGGGAGAGTTTGCGCTAGTGAGTCCCATATACTTCGGTTTCTCACAAGATACCAATTTTACATGTTACTTTATGCTATACAACAATAGTTATCGTTTTGTAATAGTAACAAAGTTACAGATTAATTTTTTCACATTGCCCTATCTGCAGCAGGGTCAACTCAATGTGCATTTGCCCATTGCCACAAATAGGTGAATGTAGGTGTTTGTATACCCCAAAAAGTGCATCTGTATGTGTTTCAATGCCAAAAATGTGTATTTTCAGCCATATAAGTTTGCAAAAATTGTAACTAGCAAGCAATACTATTAGCTCTCACTTGAATATGGTACGTCTGTATCTAATCTGGTTGTAGATGTTGATGAATGCGTCATAAAAACTCACTCTTGTAATACCAAAGCCTACTGTACAGACACTGTTGGTAGTTATCGATGTACCTGTAACCCAGGCTATGAAGGTGATGGGGAACTTTGTACAAGTAAGTTTCGGGTAATTTGGTATGCCACTCAACAAATATAATCGTACTATGGAACCAAAACCCAGAATGAATTGCACTAGTTGGCATAACTGATGTGCATCTCTGTTTCAGATGTTGATGAATGTACCCAGGAAACTCATTCATGTGACTCCAACGCCTTCTGTACAGACACTGTTGGTAGTTATAATTGTACTTGTATCTCAGGCTATGAAGGTGACGGGAGAAGTTGTACTGCAAAGCCGTCTACAGCACGGGGTGAATCAGTTGAGCAAACAGTCAAATCTTGCTCAACCAGGTCGTCGTTGATGTTGTATGTTCTTTTCTGCGTGCTGTGTTTGACCCAGTTTTAATGATCCAATCACATACTGTATTAACTACTGTGTTGATTATTATTGGCTGCGGCGTCATTACTCCAAGCATTTTCTTTTACAGCAGTTTGTTTGTTGTGACAACTTTCATCCAAGTGTTTATTTATTCCGCGTTAAGTTAGTTACATAATAATGCTATCACTAGAAATAATTATCACTACACAGACCAATTTTTGCTAACACAAATTTTAGCTTAAGAAAATATTAAAAGTTGATCATTTCATGTCATAATTTGAGGGAAACTAACTTGAGTTCATGTGAGCAAAAGTGGGTAGAGCTTGCTCCGCAACAGTCATTTGGAATCTGCTTTATTGGACAGACATTCTCTTGGCAACAACAAACTTTATTTCTATTGTTTTTTGGTTCAGCAATCAAGTTTTTATTTATAGCATCATAACTATCCATCAATAAAAAGTACACGTTAAGAAATGTGCAAATACTACTATTGGTTGTGCTGTTATAGGCATACACTATTATTACAAAATATGTAGGATGAGATACACGGTTGATACCTTCGGCCATTAATATATGATACAATAAAACTACAATAAGAAGCATGAGAACAACTCGAATGGGCAGATAATGGTTTTACATGTATTCTGTAGTATTCGTCAATCCTTTAGTTACATTGCTAGTGTTCAGTGCATAGTTAATAAAAATAAATGAGGTAAAGTCTCTGGTAGCAAGCTAGTAAGGTGATTAGCGCATTGTGACTGAACCCAGAGAATCATAATAAAACAAAAAACAAAAAATGTAAGATAGACTGGCTGAAATAGAAAGATAAATCTAAAATACCTTACAAATTCCGCTTTGTTGCGGATATTGAATAAAAAAAAATATAAATATTTATGCTGCACAGGAGCATTGGTGGTTAAGAATTTCTGGTATTGATTATTGGTATTGAGTGCATGGTAATAAGACCTCAGTTTTTGATGCTGCAACTTGTTGGTAATGGGTGCCAACAATGAAGCTACACTAAGTGAAAGTACGTGGTTTCCTACGCTTTTTTGCCAATTACAGCTTTGAGCCTACAAAGCAGGAAGTTTGTCGGACTGTATAATCAAGTATATACCTAGTATAGTCAATCAAAGAAATAATGCAACAGTCAACGTAATCTCAAGATCAAACTGCCTCAATGCGAGCTTGCTCTTTTAGGAATAGCCAATCACACAATTCGTTGCTGAGTGTCAAATAGCAAATGGTTGTTGGATTAATTAATGTACATAATAATCTAGAGTTGATATTCAATCGGTTTTATTGATGTGAGTATAAGTTCTAATGCACCCACACAAGGAAGTATTTTTTCACCAGCTTTTTTGACACAAAACAAGCAATGAAGCACTTGACCACCATGTAGTTTTACTTCTAATGGCACAAAGTACAAGCTTATTGTTTTTGAGAGAATTGACAAAAGATACTGTTTACATTATTTACTCCATTGAATGTGATCAATAGGTAAGTGTGACACTACTTCAATTCAATTTTTCTTGAAACTTTTCTTTTCGATTTGGATAAATGTTAAACATAAAATTTTATAACTTTAACATTATTATTTCTATTAAATTGGTGTTTAAAAGTAATTATATATATATGGATAGTTGCAAACTGCAGTTGACAATCATATCCTTGAAATCATAAAAAGTAAGCATTGTTCGTAAATTTCACTAAAGTTATCTAGGGGATAAAAGATCATGGCAGTTTCAATTTTTTTTTCAAAATTGAAAGTTTTAAGTCATGCACCCACCACAGGAGTGTAAACACACCATTATATTTAAGAAAAAAGTGTTGTTTACAGCAGTAACAATTGTTGTGGATCTGAAATTTGCAAATTTTCCGCCATATGTTAGCCACAAGGACGTAAACACTCTCCTCTGCAGGTAAGTAAAAATAAAATTTGCCATGTGAACATCTGTGTTACTGTAGAATGCAAAAGAAAACTCCTCATTCAAGTTTAAAGCTAAAATTGAAAACCCTTCAGCTATTAATTTTCCTCAGGGGCGTAGACACCCCCCGGGTGTCTAAAAAATGCAAGAGTCATAAGTGGTGAGCAGCATCATAATAATTGTTATTAATGAAATAAACTAAATCAAATAATAAGTATCTATGTAATCAACGCCAATTATTGTTGTGGATTTTAATGTTACTAACACCTGCGGACATGCTGTACACACATTCTGGTATCCTTACGATAACCATTAGATGACCAAAATGGTTAGAATTACTAATACCGAAGTACCGACCCTGCCCCTAAGTCAGTGCTGACCCGGTATGAGTGAGTACCGACCCGGTATGAATAAGTACCGACCCTGCATGCACTCTGCAAGGCCGGCAGGAAGTGAGTCAGCATAAACTGAGAGGTAGAGAGTAGCCTGAGAGAAGAAGGCCATATCCAGGAGCTAATCCACCTGTAACCCTGATGAAAGGCAAAGAACGAAGGCGAAGAAAGACCAAAGACCAACGACAGGAAGTGGACATGACAGTGATTGGTCCACTGACTCGTAACCCCGCCTGCTACACTTCTGGGGGCCATATCCATTTAGCCCTATATAACCTATTTGATTCGCCTACTATTTATATCTGTCTGATCATTCGTGCATTGTGTATTACTCCTGTGTTATTGGTTATCACTACTATTTACTTTCTGTGATCTGCCTTTAAAAATCAGAACTCTTGTCATGATAAATCAGTCTGTATTGGGCTTTTACTTACTCGCATTTTGATGGAAGAATAAATGCATATTTACTCTAAAATACTGAGTAATACGTCTGAGCCGAGGGCTCTGTATTAGTCGTGGAGTTGAGCATACTCCTCCACTTCTGATTCGGTGTAAACCGACAGCCATTGTTACCTCTAGGTTAAAGGCAACTGGTGGCAGCATACCGTCGGATTTCTATTGACTTCAGTTAGTGGTTTTACGCCCCCAAAATCCGCTACATTATTATTATTTTATTGTTACCAAGCCCTACTTCTATTGCTCTTGACTGTTGTCGTTTGGAAATTATAAACATCATGCTGAATAATACGATCAGTTATTAAATAACTTATTACATGTATTTAAGCACGACAATTTTTGATGGGTAAACAAGTCAAAATGCAGAAAACAATAATCAATAGATTGTGCATGAGACAGAGCATCAGTTTAAAGCATCATCATAGTTAAACTAATGCAAAATTGCTATCGTTTTTTGAGAGTCTAGTATCATGGGATTGAAATGATAACAACTCAGATGAGCTGTTGCTAATTCCAAAACAACTAAACCGGTTTTCTTGCTAGCACCTCAGTTGCCTTGTTTGTGGTTGGATCAGGTCTTCAAATCAAAATACTGTAAAGAAATTTATGTCATCTCTAATTACACACAACTTGCACCAAGGGGTAGGGAAGCACAATACAGGAAGGGGAAGTCAACTAGCAGTGTATATGAAGTGGTACGCAGTAAATCTTGTATTGTCACACAAAGCTGTTGATTGTACTAGAATGCCACTATGATTGCTAACACTCAGATTTCTGGTCGAGCCTTGCTTGTTTACTGTGAGGTTTACTTCGACTCCATTTCTATACCCAAGACTCACGCAGCTAATATCTAAGCCTCCTCTACTCCAACACTATGTAGTCAAGACAACACTTGATGATGGCAACCAACCAGACCTATAACTTAAATGTTCAGGTGATCAACACTTTAATAGTTATATATAATGTAAAAACATACACAGATGTTCTCAGCTCAAAGTACATAACAGCACTGCCCTAAAACATTACAGACAAATTTATATATACTAAACAATGCAGTCGCGGAAGTAATTCAAATTCTTTCCATTACTAACATGTCACCATCTCATGAGCACCAGCCTTCCAGTCAATCACTCTGTCTTTCTGGTATCTCCTGATGTCCATCCTTTGGTATTTGGGGAATTTTCCTTTTCTTTTGGTAAAACGTAAATATATTCAGAACTGGAGGGTGGATCGCAATTTTTGTTGTATATGGATCAACTTAGCTTTGGTAGAAACATTTAAAAAGTTTAAATAAAATAGCCTAAAGACCTTATTCTAATCACGTTCATATGTTTTCTTCTAACTAACAATAATGAGCATAACTCCCACTCAGCAGTTCTTAGCCCAGTAGTTTAACTTTACAGGGTGCCTAGACTCAGATGCTCCCTCTAAAGGTTGCTAACTAACACAAGCAGTAGAGGGCTCTTAGGAAATATGTTGTGGTTGGGGGTTGGAGGTTCGGAGGTGTAGTAAAATAGAGAGGGAGTCCAAGCGAGTCATTACACTTTAATCATATACTCTGCAATGACTGACACCGGGAGTCTACTACAGGTGCCAGTCATTGGTAGCCAATTACACTATACAAGTGTAATGTACTACTTCGCACCCCCCCCCCCCCCCTTCCGACCATGTGGAGAAGAATCCCCTCAGGTGGGGGGAACCTTCTCCACATGGGAGTGCTAGGGGGTAGGTAATAGAGGGGAAAGAAGGAAGGCTAGAGGTGGATACAAGAAAACTAAAGAAAGCTACTGGTTACGCATTTTCTCCATGATACGAATATTCAGCTAGCCTCTACGTTATTGTATAGCACATAAACAAACACCCTTCTCAGCTATTAATAAAATACGTTGTTGAGTACAAAACAGCACAAAGCCCTGTTTACACTAGAGTGGCTGCTTTTCCGTATCAATCGATGTTCGCAAATGCAGTCGCAAGTTGTCTTTACACTGTTGCAACATGCACAATTTTCTAGTTTGCAACTTGGGAGTTGCCCAACCATCATAGCCAATATAATTCAATACGTTCCTGCTGACCCAGTTGAATTGATTAGTTGTGATTAAAATTTTTCTACTCGATAGTAGTTCTCTATGCATCCAATGATTTTTTTACTTATAATATGAACTTTTGACTCATCCACAAATAATACTAATGATTATTAAACTTAAATAATAGTTTGGAGAAAATACAATGTTTTTTCATGTTTACATCCAAAATAGTAATAATAATAATTTCCCCAAATATCAAGTAATTATTATTATTAAACTAATGAAGTTTGAATTATTTGATAAAAAAAATAATAATCATACACGAATATCAACAATGCTGGTAATAATTATTTAATAATAACCTCACGATCTTAAAACAATCTTTGTTTACATTATATCCATGCTTGAATAAACAAAATATTGCGGCCGCTATATAGAGCAATACAATTGGTTAAACTGTGTTACATGTCTATAAAATTACTGCAACTTGACGCGCAAACCCTACACAGCTGGGTTGCTGCGTCTCAGAATGCAACAATCTCCCGCCTCCACCAATAGTTGCACAAATTTCCTGCGGCAAGACTCGTCAGCCAACTTCAAACGAAAGTCACCTAATGTAAACGCGGCTTTATGCTGATGAAATGAGCCATGTCAAAAAACAAATATTATTTGAAATGCTGCTTTCATTATTTCTATGAACTCTTAAAAAAAAGTTTAAGCATTCACAGACTGGTGAAAGAATTTCTTTTGACGACTCAAATAGCTATTGTAAAATAAAAAGTTTGAATTTGACAAGTTTAAACGTGTCAAAGTCGCGACACAAATATCCCTGCTATGTGACTACTATCGATTTTAATAATGCGGTGCAAATACATCGGAAACTTGTCTGGTGTATGATAAACAGTTCTTGTCATGTACTTATCTATTAGCATGTTTCCATATCAAGATAAATTTAGTGCTAAATAAATCTGCCATGGGAACATCTTTGTCTCTACCCTTATTGCCAATTTTTAACTTGTTGTTGAAGTCATAAAACTAGGCATGTATAATCAAACAGGAAGTCACAAACTATTCATTATTAACAAACATGGCATCATGCTGTGTAGCAATATTGCCAACAATGATAGTTTGTAATATATTACACTGTTATTCATAGTGCAATAAAATTGATTAGAATCGATTGTAAGTTTTCAGATGATAATTAATTGTTTTCGATAAAGAAATAATTAATAATCATGCGAGCAAAAATCTTGAAAATTTTTTATGGACTTGAAATTTATTTGTCATCATTATCTTCATCATTTATGGAATGACACTCAGTGTACCACAGAAAACCCTTGCCATCACATAGCTATCCTTGCCAGCAAACAACTTTGTTACAATTTTTCCACTCTGAAACATTATAATATACATATTACATATTATGTCACACAGATAAATAATAAAAGAATCAGCTGGCAATGTTTATCAATTGAATTGCATTAAACCGCAACTTGATTGCAACTGTTTCTATGAGTATGGTCTAACCACCTCTAACCAGAGGTAATAAAGTTTTTAGTAATGGAAATGTATGCCATTGTCGCTAATAATTAGCAATGAAAAACTACAAAAATCTGGCATTATTTTATCGTGATATGGGTAGGTAATCATTGAAATGAAATTTTACCATACTATAAAATAAAGTTTAATACTTGATCGTCAAATTAATCAATGGCCTCCCGGCAATTTTATAGGTGGTGCTAGTAATAGAGATACCGGGAGCCCGCTTGCCACAACCAATACCTTTAAAATGAAAGTCAACTCAATTTAAGATAATCAAACTTTTCTCCAATTAAAGGCAGTAGATAGGTATGGGGTGTATGATATAGTACATAGGTATGGGGTGTATGATACAGTACATAAGTATGGGGTGTATGATACAGTACATAGGTATGGGGTGTATGATACAGTACATAAGTATGGGGTGTATGATACAGTACATAGGTATGGGGTGTATGATACAGTAGAATAGGTATGGGGTGTATGATACAGTACATAAGTATGGGGTGTATGATACAGTACATAAGTATGGGGTGTATGATACAGTATATAGTAAGGGGTGTATGATACAGTACATAGGTAGGGGTGTATGATACAGTAGATAGGTATGGGGTGTATGATACAGTAGATAGGTATGGGGTGTACGATAATGACAATGCGCCATTAACATAGATTATAAAAGTATATCACCACTGTGGAAGCAAGCCACAATAGTTTATCAAAATCGCACCTTCATTGGTCTACATTGGCAAGCTCAATCAAACTCAAAATACAAAACTATGGCTCCATCAATAAGCATAATATTTAATTAGTTTTTTTTCAAATAAGTGAACCAAAATCTTTTCAAGAAAAACTTGTAAAGGCTACATTGATCCCATAGCCTTTCCCAACAACATCTTCTTTGTCATAACAGCTGCTTAAAAAGTCACATATCAAGATAATAGTCCAGCAAATCGTCATTTCTAATAATAAGTTTAATGATAAACCATGGTACTTCCGATTGCATCGCTAAAGTGAAACTACTCTGCCAGGACCCCACCTGGTCTTATTCAAAATCGCTTACTGATTGATTGATTTATGTTTAGTTTTTCATCCAGTCACTGCTGAGTGCAAATTCTGACCTGTTAGCAAGGATGAATGATTGGCTCAACGAAAGTTTGAAAGGAACACTAGCATTCATTTCATTTTGACTGTTTCAAGATACAAATCTACTCTGCCCCCTCTTAGCTTTCAAAGTTTTATCAAAAGGTTTTAACACCTTAGACATTATGAAAATTTGTATAGCTTGTTTTACTGTGATTTTTATCGCAATATCAGGTGATCAAGCAAAACATAGTTAATTGTATAAAACCTTTCAATCATTTAGTTTCACCTTGACTTTTACTTGTAGGAAGTAATTTTATGTTGCAATTTCTTTTTCATCAGGCTTCATGTTGTGCATTTTAGATTTGCCTGGGTGCCTAGTTTTTTCTTGTTACAGATCATTCGTTTATTAATTGTTACAAATTTGACAGGTTTTTTTAAAATATAAAAAATAAGCTGATGATGGTATCAATAGAAATAATGGTAATAATATGAATGTCGGTAAACACATTGGTAAGAGTAATAACGGTAATAGAGCTTTGTGCCATTTCTGGTTCACAAGCTGAATTTATTTAGTAAACAATTTTCATATTACAGTTTTATGAATAAAAATAGTAGAAGAACATGGAGAATACAAAAGATTAAATTATTGGGTGGTTGCACACACATGTTCAACTTAAAAGCATGGCACACAGTTTAATGGCTATTCAATAGCTGGTACTAATGGCATATGGTATATTGCTGACTGTTTGAAAATTTGAGGTTTTCCAAAATTAACATTTTGAAAGTTTGACGTGAAGTGATGCAACTTTCACCCAATGAAAAAGGATTGCAAACTCCCATAGGAGACCCAGAGCAGCTGCATTGGAGCCATTTTCTCTCAAGATAGCAGAGGACAAGAATCTCCCTACACTGGCTGTTGATCGAATTTGAATTTCTTGGTAAAATAAATTTTTCAGCTTGGCTGTAAGTTCTTAGATCTGTTTCTTAAACAGACAAAAAATTCGAGCCTTCGCTTCGGTTTGATCATTGATGTTAGGTTTATAGGCAGGATAAGTAGCATTAAGTGATATATTTTGACTGGCTGTGTTCTAATTCCAAGACTTGAGATTGCTAGCTGTTAGGAAGTTTCTATCAAAAATTTGGAGTATTGAAATCTTAAAAAACGGGTTGCTTTTATTCTGTTGGCATTGAGAAATTCTGAGTGTTTTGCCAGTTGGTGATAACTACTTGAGAAAAGGTGGCAGAATAAACATTCATTTCAGATTGAGGTCTTCTTCGTAGCTTTATATAAAGCGCCAGCTTATGCATAATTGTGGTCCCTATTATAGGAACAATTATGTTAAAAAGCCTGGAGAGAAATATTTATTTTGTCAGATGAAATGACAAGTCGATGAGGAAAAGTGAATGTTTGAGCCATAAAACCTTGGATATCTGTTCTTTATAATGTATTAACTAATCCCCAATTTTAAAAGTTATTTTTAAATAGTCGCAATTACTCAATTTCCTTCGACAATACGTTGTTAGACGCTGCATAGGAGAAAAATTTTGTTTCTTGTGTTTTAGTACACAAAAGTTGGACTTTTAATTTGTAATCCAAGTTGTTGCACCACACTGATTCTACTTGCCTCTCCCAGTGCACCCTTTATGCTAGACGTCTCCCTGATGGTCAGATAATTTCAAGTATACCTCCCAACAACTCTTGTACTACAGTGAAACCTACACAGTGAATGTTGAAGGGCAAAGAAAAAATGATATAATTGGGAATGGTATTGAATCGCTCCAACATACCACTTTGGAGACTATAAATGGTATGTTGACAAACTTCACTATAGCAAAATGTGTGCATACAAACATACATATGAAGATCCATTATGTCAGACCACAATAGATGAGCATAAGCACTTAAGTTGCATAAACTTGATATTGTGGAGGATGGCGACAGGCAAGGGGAAACAACTTCCTGCTGTAACAATTCTATTATTAACAAACGAGCCATCTGTTTTAATGAGCAATTTATTCAGCAACCGTTTATATATATATTAATATTTTACCAACTCTCACCATGCTCAGTCATATACTTTATTTCATTCTAAAAAAACAATTCTATTCAATCACGCCATAGTTTTTTTATTTCAAAGCAGCAACAAGGAGTGGCTTGTTGCTCCTTCTCTTTGTCTTCATTGTTCTATCTTTTGTATGAATATTGCAGCTCTATCCAATAAAATCAGTGTTACCTTGGGCGCTCACAGAAGTGGCTGCTTGCATTAACTTGACTGCACATCATAACCCCAAGCGGCTCCAATCTACTGGCCTGGTGGTGGGGAGGATAATTAAAGAGAGTACATGAGAAGAATGAGTGAAAAGGTAAGACAATCCAAATTCTGAGAAAAGTGGGTGTTTGGTCTTATGTTTAATCCAGCATTTAATCTTTCCCGAATGTTTCTTTGCATTTATATTGCCTGGTCAACAGTTTGTTGTACTTAGTAAACTGTTTGAAATGCTGTATAAGTTTAACTTGTAGCTCAAACTCCTTGGTTGAAACAATGCAAAAATTATCCAGACACGTCCTTCCATAAGGCACAAAATGTTTCTCCAAAATGAACGATAATGGAACTGTTAAAAACAAAAATCACAATCTGATTGGCCCATTTCTACTATTTTTTTTCAAATGTAAACTAAGATTATTCGGGGTGTGATATATCAAACCCCATAGAATTATGTGACCGTTTGTATTGCAATTTGCTTTCTACAGCAAGTAAATCTACTGAGATTTTTTCAAATGGTAGTGTGCCTCAAGGAGGGACATTCCTGACCATTTTTTTCCGACTTTTGAAAATGATTTGGTCATACATATCACTGGGAGATGAGCAAGTAGACTGTCATGTTGTTGCTGATAGCATTCGATTCATCAGTGAGACCTTCTGGCAACTTTCTACTATTTCATAATCCACAAGTCTGATCACAACTGAGTGGAAAAGTCAGCTAAGAGTGGTGGCTTTTTCAATTTTTACTCTTTTGAAGTGTCTTACCATCTCTCTTTCATCTTTATACACTCAAACCACTCACCCACCCACCACCAGGCCAGTAGATTGGAGCGGCCTGTGGCTATAGCGAATGTAAAACGTAGTAAACAAATAACTGTCAGTCAATTTGGCCAATGACTGTCTCGACCATTGCGAACTCGGTTAGGCCGCAGCCGATGCTGGAGTAATTATCTGAACCAGTCAGTTCGACTTCACTCAGTAATGTCATAACATCGCACATACTGAGTTGGGCTGTTCTTTCTGAAGGTATTGTTACTGTACTAGCACAGCTGGGCCAGTTCAATTGGTGACAGTTGACTGGGAGGTCTTGCAGGTGGACAAGCTACCAAAAGACAGTGAAAACCTGCACAATATTAAAAATTGCCAATAAATCAACAAGTGCCACATCCAATCACTCAATAATTATGATATAATACACATAATCAAAGACTTCAACAGGCAGTTTCCTTTCTATTAAAATTATATCTTAATCCCTACTGTGCAATCCTGTAAAACAAGAACAGATAGTTATTCAAAGATTGGGGGCTAATTGAAACAGACTTGTGGAAGGAAGCTGCCAGAATAGAGCACCCTCACACACACCCACACGCATCCATACACACACACACACATACAAGAGAAAACAGTTTACTACATTTAATTGATATAATTGAATATTGCATTGACCACTATCTTAGGTAAAACTATTATTTCAATATTCAACCATATCATCCATATAGATGAAATAATAATAAAAAAAATACTGTAACTTATAATATGATAATATCATAAATAATATGGATACTTCCAGACACTTCTTTCCCTTGAATTACATTGTGAATAAATTTTAATAACAATGACAACTTTAACTATTGTTATTAATTGATAATAATTATTATTTTCTCATGAATTATTAATCAATTTAATGATAATCATAATAATAAATAATTATGACAAAAAATAAATAAACTTGTTTCATTTATTTCTTAAAATGATTGTCAATTGGTGTAATGTTTTATCAATTAATGGCAATGATCATTCAAAAATGCACCAACTGTTGAACTGTTTTTACCAGTAGTGGACGCCATAGACTAGATGGAAGTTAAAGTATATGTATGAAATATGCAGATATATATTTGTATGAATAAAAGTACACGTATATACTAATGATGCTACTAACAGAAAGGGAAGAGGAAACACAAAGTTTGCTACACTGCAGTAAATGGAAATATTGTTAGTGATAAGTCAGCACAGCACAAAGTAAACAATAGCACATGTGTATGATGCAATGATTGTATAGCGCTAAATTGGATCGCCGTCAAGATTGTTTATCAACACGCTGCCTTAATCTTGAGGAGTTCAACAGCATGCTTATAAACGATTGCAGCGAGAGGCTTCGTAAGCATGTCAGCAGGGTTTTCGTCTGTACTTACATATTGATAGGTTACAGCAATCTTTCTCATACGAAATGGTAGCTAACGTCTATGTGTTTCGCATGGTTGTATAATCCTGAATCAGGTTTAGTGAGTGCAATCGCACTTTGATTGTCGGTATGCAGTGTCGTTTGCAAAGGTTGGTTAACGCCAATAGAAGTGCAGAATTTCCTCAAGTACAGCATTTTTTTGTAGCATCACTGAGAGCCACTCAGCTTCACATGATGATAGTGCAACTGTTGGTTGCTTCTTAGATTTTTAAGTTTTAAAGGATAGAGCCCATGGTGAAGATGTGGCCAGTAGTGGGACAACGGTCGCTGTGATCACCTGCCCAATTTGAATTGGCAATGCCTACAAGGCAACCATTTTTCTTGGAGTGTGTCAGAGTGTAATCTAACGTCTCTTTGACATAACGTAAGACTGATTTTACAGCGGCAATATGTGTTAAATCTGAATTTTCCAGATGTTGAGAAAAGTTTCGAGACTACCCAGCTGATGTCTGGTCTAGTACCCATTATTAGGTATACTAGCAGAAATACTCGGCGTTACCCGTGGAGATAACATAAAAAGTGCAAAAGCGATGTTAGGGAGATCAAGAGGGCCAGTGTTATGGAGTTCTTATGAAGTTCAGACTTGCCAGTTGGCTTGATGATTCTCAATTTGTCCAAGTATTTCGAGCATTATGTAACTGGTTACAATTTTTACCAAATTTGCTGCCAGCGAATCTAATATTTCTTGGAATTTTTTTAGTCCGCGCTAATCTTAATTTATAGTCGCATGGGTATGCGAACTTTCCTTTTGTTTCATAATCTATTTGAACCTAAGAACATAAATATACAGCATCTGCAGAAGTGCTATGGTTGTTCCATACAACACATTGCTCTCCCTACTGCTCACCATCACCCATAACAACAACTTCAAAAAACGTCGACTTTTCTTTTCGAAGAGATAAAAGCGCACCTTTTTCGTAATAGCTTGAGTCTAGATATTCCAGGAGGTAAAATTCTCTTCTATAAGGTTGCTGTCCCCACCAAAGGAGATCGCCATACAGCATGGGTATTATTTCCAAAACTTTTACAAAGCGCTTTGCTGTAGTTGTGCATTTAGTGAAAAACCAACTCAAAAAACCTGGTGGAAATTCAAGTGCTTGTATTTTAACTCTCCATATCACGACATCTGCTTAGTGACTATGCAACCCATTAGTCAATATTTTGGAAATGTATTTGAGAATGCTGCATCAACTGTGTAAGTAAGTCAGCAAAATGTGCACTGTTCATGGTGTGGCAATCACAAAGCAATTCTAACCAAAATTCGCATTCTTTTTTTTGCTGAATTTACATAAACGCTGTGGGATAAATAAAAACTGTTCGGACCATTTGAGCCAGTTTGTTATCATAGCATGCTGAGTAGCAGGTAAATTCAAATATCATGAAATTAACAAATTGTGTAGAAATTTTGCACAAACAAAGGACTAAGTTCCTCAAATGATTTTTTTGTCATTTTTTTATGCAACTTTTGTATCTGTTATCAACCATTTAATATTAATATTTCGACCATGGTGATTATTACCAATTTTGTGTAGAAATAGGTTAATTGATCATTATTCGTACAGGAGTAGTAATAATAAAAATTATTTAAAAACCTTTACTCAGAAATATTTTAAGTCCTTAAACCTATACCGGCTTTGGGCAGCTGTTGTAGACCTACTCATGATTATTTAAAGATGATTTTGTCATGCTACACAACTTTTAAAAGCAAGTATAATAAATAAGAAAAAAAATACTGCTGGATGAAGCCATGGAAATTGAGAACAACTCTGATACACTGGGTTCCTTATGAATACTTTTTCATCTTGATATATATCATTATTTTGTACGCATTACCAGTGTTGCTCAATCATTGTTGTTATTATTGTTATGGTACACTATGGTTTTTATTCATAAGTTTCAATGCTTATGTTATTTATATGTATGTATCAAAGTTGTTTGCTTAAATTATTGACGAATATAATAATAACAAACAACCCTTAATGAATAGGGAAGAAGTGAGAATATATAACAGTACTAACATTAATGAGCATTATTCAATTACAGTGTTATTAACAGAATATGATTTCCAAAGGAAGAAGGAAAACAACTATTTTTATGCAACGATAATAAGAGTAATAGTTATTAACAATAGCTTTATATAGTCATAGTATTGCTATTGTAACCTGGTAAAGTAATTATCTTGCCATACTTTTATACTGCTGTATATTGTGGGAGGCAGTCATTGTCTAGATATCAAGCAATACACACACACATTTATAGAGCTAATCAGCATCATATCTCAACATCATGACAAATAGTAACCTGAATAATAATATTATTAATGATCAATGACATTTATTTTATTAATCATTAATAACGTAAATGTCATTGATTATTATTAGTATCATTATTATTCATGTTACTATTTTTAATAATTGTTACCATTATTATTGTTGTATAAAATTATTAATAGTTAATATCAACATTTTTGTTATTTATATTCATTTTACTAAATGAGAACTATTTATATTATTATTATTACTATTATTATTATTATTATTATTATTACTCTTAGATGCATAATTAATATTATAAAAATAATAACAGTTACTTAAGCATAAAACTAACAATGTAGGAGGAGGTGGTGTTTATTAATTATTTTTCTTATTTTATTAAAACTAACTATTATTTATTGTTGTTATATATTATAATTATCATTATAATAATCATTTTAATAATATAGCCCCGGGCTTCAAAAAAACTGCTAAGCAACAATCTCAGGCTGGCATAGGCAATGAGATAATGTTGGAATGTGAAAGGCAAGTGCAGTTTATAGGTGAGTTGGTGGAGAAACAATTATAAGACCGAAAAAAGCTAGCAACTGTAGCAAAACAATGCAATACTTGTTTCGCTGTAGCCACTGCCGACCAATCAAAAGGCTGTAGTATGTCGGAATGTAAACAAAAAAAACTGAACATGAAACGAAAGGCAGAAAAATATGGCCGGATATAAATTGGCGTAACTGATGGGAATGAGGTTTTTATTGAGAATATTGCTGCGATCTTCTAGCAAAATAAAAATTCAAGAGTGTTATAACCTAGAGAAGGTAATGACGACTCTGAATATGTATTTTCATTAAGATTGATTCAGTAGTGCCGGAGTTTTAAGCTAACATCGCAAAAACCGACTTACATTTATATATTAGATAATGCTTCCAATAGCCTGGTGATATGAAAATGCCATAGTTTGCTGCAACTCATGGTGTGTAGCAGAATTGGACACCTGGCTTGTGCGTGGCACATCATCTGAAGTTTGCTGAGTTGAAGCCCCTTCTCACCAAGTGTGGCAGCATGTTTACAATCAGTATGTATGTATGTATGTATGTATGTATGTATGTATGTATGTATGTATGTATGTATGTATGTATGTATGTATGTATGTATGTATGTATGTATGTATGTATGTATGTATGTATGTATGTATGTATGTATGTATGTATGTATGTATGTATGTATGTATGTATGTATGTATGTATGTATGTATGTATGTATGTATGTATGTATGTATGTATGTATGTATGTATGTATGTATGTATGTATGTATGTATGTATGTATGTATGTATGTATGTATGTATGTATGTATGTATGTATGTATGTATGTATGTATGTATGTATGTATGTATGTATGTATGTATGTATGTATGTATGTATGTATGTATGTATGTATGTATGTATGTATGTATGTATCTATGCATACATGCATGTATCTATACATGCATGTAATGTATGTATGTAATATAATGTATGTTTGTAATGGAATATTTTGATAAAATATTTACCTGCGCTCATCAATAGGGTTAGTTATGTAGACTGTGTGCGGAAGAAGTGAGAATATATAACAGTACTAACATTAATGAGCATTATTAAATTACAGTGTTATTAACAGAATATGATTTCCACAGGAAGAAGTAAAACAACTATTTTTATGCAACAATAATAAGGGTAATAATTATTAACAATAGTAACTTGAATAATAATATTATTGTGGAGGACATGCAACTCCTTAACCAGTTCTATGACAATCTGTTCTATTAGATACACACGTTTATTCTTTCATAAAGTAACCAACCACTATCACTGGGTGGAACTTACCTTACAACATTTTTATACCACACCTATTATATTGTATACCAGCCAACCACTATTAAGGGGCGGCCTTTTTCTATTGTTTACTCTCTCACACATGTTAATTCCTTTGTATACGTTCTGTATAAATGCTTGTGCAATCATGATAATAAAGCAAAGTTAATCACCCTACTCTTATGAGCTCTATTGTTCTCACACAATAACCTCACTTGCGCAAACATTCATACAAGTGCCTCCTATGATCTAATTATAAATGCACCAAAGTGAATGAACCAGACAAACATACAAAGGACTGACTAAAAAGCAATTAGTCAACAAAGCACATGCAAGACAGCAATCAGTAACTGTCGACCTGAAGCAGTTGTTCAGGCTAAACCTGTCACTACAAGTACGACTGACAGTTCGGCCCACACAGCAATGACCGTCGGTCATTAACTGGTGGAATCTGCCGAACCCCTGTCAGCGGCGGCTTGCGGACAGCTGGGCAAACTAGACAATCTGTCGGAGGGCGTGCAGGTGGCCAAGCATTGGCGCACATACTGAAATCCTGTACATTGGTGGCAGCAGTGAGATTTGGAACACTCACTAAACAAGACACCTCCGACACAAACAGAAGATCATGGCCCAGCGGAGAAGAGCGGTCAGCAGTGACAGGGACCCAACTGGCTTGCAAATGATGGACACGCTCACCACCATCCTGGATCGGATGACCATGGCAAATACCCGAGATAGATTCAGAGTGCCACAATTTGACGGAAATGGGGACGTACACTTCTTCCTGAATCGGTTCCACGAGGTGGCAGCAGCTAACCGATGGCAACCGGAAGACACCGTCATTCATTTATGTCAGGCTCTGACCGGGAAAGCCGAACAGCGTGGTAGAGGAGAGACGATGGAGGACGTAGTAAGGACACTACTTTGGGATGAAACGGTCAGAAGCCCAAGCTAAGCTGCTCAGTTGCCGTCACTCCCCCAGGGATACCTAGCGAGAACATGCCATCTCAGTGGAACACCTCATCAAGGCCGCCAACGGCAACCTCCCCTGGCAAAACAAGGACGAGCTGACGCTCCAAACTTTTCACAGTACACTTGGCCGAACCTGCTTACAGAGGAACTTGCTAGCCGTTCGGCCTCAGAACCTTGAGGAAGCCATCCAGGCCGGCAACGAATTCCTACAAGTGCCCCACCAGCCCATGGGAGGACCACAGGTCAGGACAGTGGAGACCAACCCTGCAGAGGAAGGACCACTCCCCCCAAAGGAAGAGACCAAGTGCAAGGAAGTACAGGACCCCCTGGCTCAACTCCTTCGTACCGTGGAGAAACTGGGGAAGGAAATCGCAGGTCTGAAAGCAGAGAAAGGAACTGAGCCCCCCAGAAGATGCTGGGGTTGCCAGAGAGATGGACATACCCGAAAGGAATTTCGGACCTCACCCTGGCCTAGCCGACAGGGAAACGGGTATGGCCCGCAGCAGTAGAGAAATCCACTGGCTGTACACTGGCGACTACCAAGAGGAGAGATCGGTTCTACCGGAACGACGCACAGCGAGCTGAGACCCCCCCTGGACTTCCTGACCGGTCCTTCGATTACCCTCTCTAATCTCTTCACCAGCCTGGCCAACATGGCCGACTCGGACATGCCAAGCAAAGGGGAATCAAGGACCACTGAGCAGCAGGAAAACCCAAGGCCCAGGATGAAGGACAAGCAAACACAGACTGTGCCCCCATTGGAGAGGAAAGAACGTCCACCAAGACCAGTCACCCTCCAAATGAACCAGATAGAGAGACCCTATTGCTCCAGCTACTACCTGCCTGGAAGAGTGGAAGGAGAGGCGGTGACGTATCTCATAGATACAGGGTGCAACACCAACCTGTTGGCCAAGCGTGTCTTAGACCGCTTACCCACTCACATACAGCAGCAGCTACAGCCATCTGACTCCCACGGGTTTAGGGCCGATGGGACAATACTTCCATTTTACGGGCTCCTCGCCCTAAAAGGAAGGATACGGCACATCCAGTTCAGCAAGACCTTAGTCGTAAGCCAGATAAACGAAGACCTGATCCTGGGTATGCCCTTCCTGGTCAGCCAAGAATGCCAACTGGGATTCGATCGCCCGGTACTAGTCATCCGGGGGAAGGAGCTAACCGGTACAGACCGACAGGGACGGAAGCTAGTGTCCAAGGTGCAGGTCCGGCAGGATACACAGCTACCTCCACAGTGCCACCTCAGCTCCAGAAGGACATACCCCCAGGGATTGATAGAGAGCATACAGGGTGGAATACCCATCGCAACCAGCGTCAACAAACCAGACATATAAGGAAGGGTGCTCGTACGGTGCCTAAACCCCACGAGTGACACCCTGAGGCTCCCCACAGGAGAAATAATCGGTACTTTTACCGGCATAGAAGAAGACAGAATCCAGACCCTGAGGGATTCAGGAGTCCAAGATAGGCCAAGGACCAGCAGCGGAGAAGTTCCCCCCACTTACAGGAACTATTCATACAAGCCAGAAGGGGATGCAAGGGTCCTCAGCAGGAAGCAAGATTGAAAGAGCTCCTACTCCGTTACCAAACCATGTTTAGCAAACACAACAGTGACATAAGACGGTCAACCCTGGCTGAACATTCTATCCCCACGATGGAAGGCACTCGACCCGTCTGGTGTCCACCTCATCGGTTGGGCCCCGAGAAAGAAGCTGAGGCGGAGTGGCAGATCAACGACCTCCTCGACAAGGACCTGATAGAACCCTCTGACGGTGCATGGAGTTCACCAGTCGTCTTGGTAAAAAAGAAAGACGAGTCCTGGCGATTCTGCGTGGATTATCGGAAATTGAACGATATCACCAGGCAAGATGCTTACCCCATCCCTCGCATTGACGAGTCCTTGGACGCCTTGGCGGGAAGTAAATATTTCACCACCCTAGACCTAACCAGTGGGTACTGGCAGGTCCCCCTGGATGCCGACGCCCGAGAAAAGTCCCCATTCACCACCCGAAGCGGGCTCTGGAAATGGAAGGTACTCCCCTCCGGGCTAACATTGGCCCCTGCCACCTTCCAAAGACTCATGGAGAAGGTACTTAAGGGCCTTCATTGGAAGACCCTGTTGTTGTACCTAGACGATGTGATTATCATAGCGCCCGACTTTGAGACGCACATGGAAAGACTAGGAGAGGTGTTGGGACGACTCCAACAAGCCAATCTAAAAGTACAACCCTCAAAGTGCAAGATACTACAGGGCAGGTAAAATACCTGGGACATGTGGTAAGCGCAGAAGGGGTAGCGACAGACCCGGAGAAGGTAGAGGTGATGCGGCGGTGGGAGCCCCCAGGGAATAAAGGAACTACAAGCCTTCTAGGGACGGCTGGTTACTACCGCCAATACCTACCCGACTACGCAACCATAGCAAAACCCCTCACAACTCTGACCGGGAAAGGAGCCCCGTGGAAGTGGGAAAAGGAAGTGAAAAACGCATTCAGCCAGCTCAAAGACAGACTCACCCGAGCACCTGTGCTAGGATACCCAGATCCTCAGACCCCATACATACTAGACACAGACGCTAGTGCTGTAGGGGTAGGAGCCGTCCTATCACAAATACAGGAGGGCAAAGAACAAGTCATTGCGTATTATAGCAAGACGCTGGCCCCGGCAGAAAGAAATTACTGCGTTACTAAGAAGGAACTACTGGCGGTGATCAAGGCCGTCAAGCACTTCAGACCATACTTGTACGGACGAGAATTTACCCTACGCACCGACCACGCCTCCCTACGCTGGCTATGCAGGAGGAAGGAGCCTTCTAATCAGATAGCTAGGTGGTTGGAAACGCTAGCCAAGTTCCGTTACAAGTTGGAGCACAGGGCTGGGATCCGACAAGGCAATGCCGAAGGACTCAGCCAGAGAGGACCATGTGTGGACTGCCGGCAGTGCAGCACCATCGAACAGCGGAACGGGGGCCCTCACACGCAGAATTGGCCCGGCCAGAGGAACCGGAACACACCAACCAGGAGCAAGTCAATCTCACGGTGACCTGCCCAGAACCCAGCATGACCACCCTAGCTCAAGAGCAGAGAGAAGGGACAGGGCCTGTGGCAAGGATCTATGCTGAAGTTAGACAACCAGGCCTCATCACGGAGCAAGAGATTGCAGAAGGGGGACCAGAGCTGCGGACCCTTTGCAAACGGAGGGGAGCCATGCGGATACATCCAGACGGAGTGCTGACCATACTACTCCACCACCCCACCAAACCCAAACAACGCATCTTTTGTCCCACCAACCGGAGGACTCAAGTCATCTGGGACACACACAGACTGGCACACGCGGGCGTAAAACGTACCCGACAGAGGATTCTGCTCGATTGGTACTGGCCAGGCATCTCTACACTAGTAAGAAGGCTGATTTGAGAATGTGAGGTCTGCCAGGTGGCTAAAACGGGCGAAAGATGGAAAACCCCAACCGACAGCAAATGTACGCGGGTCGGCCGTTCCAGAAACTAGCCGTAGACCTGGCGGGACCCTCCCCCTAACAAAGAGCGAGAACAGGTGGGCACTAGTCCTAACAGACCACTTCACCAGATGGCAGGATGCCATCGCTATGCCAGACGCAACCGCACCCACAGTAGCCACCGCCCTGGATGAGCGTGTGTTCACGTAGTGGGGGCTAACCAAAACAACTTCACACTGACCAGGGTGCCCAGTTCGAATCGACCCTGTTGGAAGAACTATGCAGCCTCTGGGGAATAAGAAAGACCAGGACGACCCCCCTACCACCCCCAAGGAAACGGAGTAGTCGAACGACAGAACCGCACCCTGGGAGACCCGCTACGTGCACTGATCTTATCGAAAGGACAGGACGAGTGGGACGGACTGCTTCCCCAAATCATGAGGGCCTGCCGAGGGACACCACACTCCGCGACAGGAGAGACCCCAAATATGTTAACACTCGGGCAAGAGGTACGCCTCCCCGACCAGTTAACTGGGACCAATCCCTCACTGGATCCACAAAACATAGCAGAATACACAGCCGAAGTGCAGGAGAACCTGCAAAGAGCCCATCAATACCTCCGAGAAAGACAGCAAGAGATACGCCAGCAGGAGAGCGACGAGCCACCAGTGTTTCAAGAGGGAGAGCTAATGGTCCTAGAAAACAAAAGGAGAGTCAAAGGGACCAACCCCAAGCTGCAACCACGGTTTGTGGGCCCCTATCGGATCACAGAAGCCTTCCCCAACCATACTTACAAGATAGAGAGAAACGGACAGTGGTCCATTCAAAATGGTCAGAGGCTGCGCCAATACCGGACCTGTCAGGAGCCAGTGGGCAGAGCCCCACCCTGTAAAGAACCCGCATTATGGCCCAACATGAAGGGGCTAGGAGGGGAAGGCCACCAAAAACCAACTCCAGAACCAAGACCACACGAAGCTGGTTCCACCCCTACCTTTGCCTCTTCCGACGCCACCCAGGCAAGAGGAAAGAATAGAAGAGTATTTCCCTCTCCCAACACCCCCCCAGGGACGAAGGGAGAGTAGAAGAGCAACGAGGCGCACCAACACCCCCACCCCCTTCCGAGGTGGAAGCACACATCGAAGAGAGAGAGGTAGAGGAACCCCCCGAAGCAACACAGGAAGAGAGAGAGGGAAGCCCCCCCAACCATGGGGATAGACCCTCCAGTGCAACCAAACAATTCTCTTAATGAAACAGAATGGCCGACCCTAACTAGCCGACCAGGACAACCCTCCCCTCTGGATCGGCCACAGAGGGAGAGGAATAGGCCCAGAAAATTAGAAGATAACCATTGCTATGAGATGGCAACAAGAGAGGGAACTAACCCCAGAGGGGCAGGAAAAGCTCCAGCCCAGGCCACCCCCTCCGAAAAAAATACCAGAAGAAGAAGAAAATTCGGAAAGAGACGGCTGGATAGAAGTTAAAAGACGAACAAACAAAATAAAACAGAGAACAAGGAGTTATTCCCCCTTTTGCGGTGGGGAAACAACTCCCACTCCCAAAAGCACACAACAATATACTGCCTCCACACGTCACAAATCACACATCACGTGGACGAAGCAAAGTGAGGGCGAGGGCGCCAAAATATATGATATAGAACGAGGGAGAGCTGGTCAACAATCAGTTGTTAACCAGCCGTCAAAAGAACCATCACCCAACCATCACACCACCGCACTTCTAAAGATCGCCGAACTCCTAAAGACAGAAATGGCTAGGACGGTCGGATATACACCCAAAGGACTCAGCATTCCTTCCACAGAAATAGGTGAGGAACTACCAGCAGTGTCGATAAAATCATTAACTGACGCATTAGATGGACAGATGCAGAGGCTCACTGTTAGAATACCTCGTAAAGAGGTTCTCCTAACAAAAGCCGACCAACACCCACCACCACGCATACAAACTATCTCTATTGCAGAGAAAAGCAACCATGCAATGGCGCTACGAGAAATATGGCTAACAGGGGAAACTATGAAAGCCATCAAGGACACAGTTAAAGCAACAGAAACGAAGGAAGTATGGGAATGTGGAATATGCTCACTGCAACACTCCCGAAAGAGAATTGTCTACCACGTACGGCAGCATTTTACTCACTTCTACTGTGCAAGTGGAAAGAAAAGCTCGTCTAAAGACGCCATACTAAAGCATGTACGAAGCCATGATGGAGCCGCCGCCCATGGAGGGGCCAACAAGCCAGTGTACGAAGTCGACACAACAACATACAAGGAGTTTTGCGAATTCATGAAATGGAAGCAACCACTACCCTTCGGCACCCCGACCCCCAGCCAAGGGGGCTGGTCACCGACAGAGAAGGCGCCCATCTAGAAGCGTCTGGGTGAGAAGAGAGAGTTATCTCCCCCTTATAAGAGAAAGAGAATCACAGAAGAAACCACCCCCCGCAAGAAAGAAAGGAGACATACACCAGAATAACGACCCAAAGCAGAGCCGGCCAATACGCACTGGAGATGCGCACTAGAACAGGAGAAAGAAAGCGAGAGGGCTAAAAAGAGAAAGGAGAGGCTCTGACGGATCGAGCATTACGAGGTAGAATTACATCAAGTAACGAGAGAGGCATACGAGTTGCTGAAAAGGGCTGAGGAAATAAAGGACCGTATGAAGCGTGAATATCAAGAGATATAAAGGACCACGTCATTGCCATTAATTTATTGGCGCTTTGTCACCAATGAGGCGGAGTGTGTGGAGGACAGGCAACTCCCTAATCAGTTCTATGACAATCTGTTCTATTAGATACAAATGCCTATTCTTTCATAAAATAACCAACCACTATCACTGGGTGGAACTTACCTTACAACATTTTTATACCACACCTATTATTGTACGAGAAAAACATCGAACACAACTACAACAGAAACAGCATAAGTAACAGTTCTAATTATTACCTTTATTTCGATCACGTGCTACGATCGATGTTTGTAACCTTGATACTTATTATTATATTTTATTACACACTTCTTATTATTGCCATTTTTACAACGAGGCTATATTATTAGTACCGCCTCCTTTGTATATAAATGTTTGCAGAGCTCCTCACAAGGCAGTGTACCTGAGGAGACTCACTGATTTATTTCTGTAAAGAATATAAAACAGCCACACACTCAATCAAGCTTATACTTGAAACTTGGACAGATAACTATACTGCTCAAACGATAACCGCTCTAACGACCTTCTGGGTCCTAAAGCAACTAGTGTTATTTAGTGAACAGTAGCCAGACGACAGGCCTGCTCGGCAGACGATAGCCTACAGTGCTCTTCCCCCAGCAGACATGCTGTTGGGTGGACACCAATAAGCCCTCTGACCAGTAGACTGTCGGGATAGACAGATAGCTGTCGTGCCTAGAGGTAGTGTAGGTGGCTACCGGGATAACTAGTAAATAGTTGTAACAAAATCCTGCACATTGGTGGCAGCAGTGGGATCTGCAAATCCCCTGGCAAGAACCTCTAGGACAGAGAAGAGCAAGTAGCAGACCATGGCCAACAGACGAGCCATGAGCGTGGATAGAGATCCGACCATCAGGATCATGGGTCAATTGACCAATATACTGGAGAAGCTGACAGACGCTCCACCTAAAGCATCTCCTTTCAAAGCACCGGTTCACGATATCACTGGAGACGTGCAGTACTTCCTGCAACGTTTCCAAGAAGTGTCAGAAGCCAACAACTGGGCCCCAGCCACCGCCATCATCCATCTGAGGCAGTCGTTACAAGGGAAAGCACAGCAATACGGACGAGGAGAGACGATCTGGGCGATCATGGACTCCCTAAAGGCGAGCTTTGGGCTCATCCGTCGGGAAGCAAGAGCGAGGCTGTCTGGCTACCGAAAGGAGCCACGACACTCACTCAGAGAGCACGCTCTCGCCATTGAAGCACTGGTAGAGACGGCCCATGACGACTCCCCTCGGATACAGAGGAACGAGTATGCGCTGGAGCACTTCCAGAATACACTGGGGAATGCATACCTCCAAAGACACCTCCTGGCAATACAGCCGACCTCCCTGGAGGCAGCAGTAAAAGCAGGCAACGAGTACCTGCAGATACAGCCGGCCTACACGGGCCCCAAGGTCCGGACGGTGGAGGTAGAAGAGGAACAAGAATGCCAGCAGGTGAAGGCCCAAGAGACAACCCCTGGGATGGAGACCCACCTAGAGACACTGGCAAAAGCGCTTAGCGCATTGACACAAGAAGTGGTCGCCCTCAAGACTGCCCAGCCAGACAATGCCCCCGCTAGGTTACCAAAAAAGGTGGTCAAGTGTTGTAGATGCCAGAGGTTGGGACACACACAGAGGGAATGCGGCCAAGAGACCTGGTCCACCAGCCAGGGAAACGCAACCGGCCCGCAGCAGTAGGGAGACCTACTGGCTGCAAATGGGCCCTGAGAACCAATAAGCAAGCCAGGTCTGGAGAACAGACCCCGGATGGGTGGCGAGAGGTTAGACGTCCAGTCCACACCCCACCCATGCCACAGCCAGCGCCGGTTCTGACACAGAAAAGGTTCACCCACCTGTCCACCCTGGAGGACGACCCATCGGGCGATGAGGAGTTGCCGCCAGTATCCACTGAGACATACGCCAGGAAAGAGAAGCCAAGGGAGCAGTGGCGCAGACGAGTGCAGACTCCTGTCAGATGCAGGAGAGAGCCCCAAGAGTTGCCTGGACTGCCAGCAGAGGCTACCCCTCTTACCTCTTGTGTCAACCAGATGGAGCGGCCACACAAGTCAAGTTACTACCTGCCAGGTAAAATGGAAGGAAAGACGGTGACATACCTAGTACACACTGGCTGCAACACCAATCTATTAGCGAAGAGCGTGTACGACAAGTTACCAGACAGCCGGAAAGCCACGCTACAAGAGTACGACTCCCATGGTTTAATGGCAGACGGCACCAAGTTGCCGTTCTAGGGTCTACTCAGTGTGTCGGGGCGAGTACGATCTGTGGCCTACACAGAGACGTTTGTCGTCAC
Organism: Cryptosula pallasiana; assembly: GCA_945261195.1. NCBI lineage: Eukaryota > Metazoa > Bryozoa > Gymnolaemata > Cheilostomatida > Cryptosulidae > Cryptosula > Cryptosula pallasiana. The sequence continues at coordinate 37,203,731 of OX183134.1, read as the reverse complement.
GCAGATCAGTGAGGATGTCATCCTCGGAATGCCATTCTTGGCCAACCAGAAGTGCCGCATGGGCTTCGATCAGCCAGTACTGTTCATGCAGGACAGAGAACTGGTGTGCACCGACCGCTATGGCCGGGCACTGATCACTAAAGTTCAGGTGCTTCGGAAGACAGAGATCCCCCCTCAAACGGAAGCTACCATAATGTGCCACCTTACCGCATGGAGCTACTGTCCTCAAGGCGTGATCCAAAGTTTACCAGGGAGCCTACCTTTGGCTACAAGCGTAAACTCACCGGATGAACAAGGATGGGTGTTGTTCAGGTGCCTCAACCCTACCCCGAATGTGATAAGCCTGCCGGCTGGCGCGGTTATCGGATATCGGAACGTTCACAGGGGTAGCGGCCGATTAGGTACAGCAAGCCACACCCGGGGTCCCATCCGGGTCGGACTTGACAGGTTCCCCAATGCTTGACCACTTGGGTGAACTGTATGAGCAGGCAAGCAGAGGGTGCCAGAACGAGCAACAGAGGGAACTGCTGAAGGGTTTGCTTAGGAGGTACGAGGCAGTGTTTAGTAAACACAATGGAGATATTGGCCGTATTGACCTTGTGGAGCATGCCATTCCCTTTGCTGAAGGCACTAGACCAGTTCGGTTGCCCCCCCCCACAGATTGGGACCTGAAAAGGAGGCTGAAGCCGAGCGGCAAGTGAAAGACCTGCTGAAGAAGGGACTGATCGAGCCCGCAGACGGTGCTTGGAGTTCTCCTGTGGTGCTGGTACAAAAGAAGGACAGCACGTGGCAATTTTGCATCGACTACAGGAGGCTAAATTATGTCACTAGGCAGGACGCCTATCCTATACCCAGGATAGAGGAGTCTTTGGATGCCCTAGCTGGCAGCAAATACTTTAGCGCGCTCGACCTGACCAGATGTTACTGGCAGGTCCCTCTAGATGCAGACGCCAAGGACAAGTCGGCCTTCATAATCAGAAGTGGACTTTGGCGTTGGAAGGTGCTTCCCTTCGGGTTGACCTCAGCCCCCGCCACGTTCCAGCGTTTGATGGAGCGTGTGCTGCAAGGGTTGCACTGGAAAACGCTACTACTCTACCTGGATGACGTGATAGTGATAGCACCCGACTTTGAGACTCACCTACAACAACTGGGAGAGGTGTTAAGTAGGCTACAACAGGCTAACCTCAAGGTCAAGCCGTCCAAATGCGAGCTGCTACAGCAGCAGGTTAGATACCTGGGGCACGTGGTAAGCGCAGAGGGCGTCGCCACTGACCCGAAGAAGGTACAGGCCGTAGCCGAATGGGCACCCCCCAGGGACGTCAAAGGTTTGCAAGCTTTCCTCGGCACCGCAGGGTACTACAAGCAGTACCTGCCCGGGTACGCCACCACTGCCAAGCCATTAACAGTCCTGACAAACAAGGACAACCCCTGGAGGTGGGGAGAGGAAGAACAGACTGCCTTTGAACGACTCAAGCAGGGACTCATGCAAGCACCAGTACTAGGCTACCCAGATCTTGCCAAAACCTATATCTTGTACACGGACGCCAGTGCCGTTGGATTAGGAGCAGTGTTGCCCCAGGTACAAAATGGACAGGAGAGGGTCATCGCTTACTATAGCAAGACCCTAGCACCCGCCGAACGGAATTATTGCGTGACCCGGCGCGAGCTACTGGCTGTCGTTAAGGAAGTCAAACACTTCCGACAGTACCTCTACGGCCAGGAGTTTAAGCTCCGCACCGACCACGCATCCTTGAGGTGGCTGTGCCGGCGGAAGGAGCCGTCCAACCAGATAGGGAGGTGGCTGGAGATTCTTGCCGAGTTTGTATACAAACTCGAGCACAGGGATGGCAAACAGCATGGGAACGCTGATGGGTTGAGTAGGTGCAAACCCTGTATGGACTGCCGTCAGTGTAGTGCCATCGAACAGCGTGATGGTGGGCCAACCCATGCTGAACTTGCCAGGGCCCCTGGACCAGAACTCCAGTTAGCGAGGCCTTCTATCTCAGCGGGCGTGCTACCGAGGAACTGACCAGGGAACCCTGTACCCCTGACAAGCCTAGAGAGAGAGACGGACACACCAGAGTTGCGCGTAGTTACCAGCATAGAGCTGGTCGAGCAACAACGCACTGGCCAGAACCCAGTGGCCAGGATGTATCAGGAGGTGAATGGCGGCAGACCATAACCAAGAGAGAGTTAGAGGAAGGAAGCAGAGAACTGCGAGCATTCTACAGCCGCAGAGAGGCCATGGCAGTACAGCCGGATGGCACGCTGACCATACAAATAGCTTCCCAGGGTCGAACTAAGCTGTGCGCAGTCTGCCCAGCCGTACGACGCCGACAGGTGATATGGGAGACGCATGGGCTAGCCCATGCCGGTGTAAACCGCACCAGGAAAAGGATCCAACTCAACTGATACTGGCCAGGGATGTCCGCTGAAGTGCGAAGACTTGTCAAGTCTTGTGAAGTCTGTCAGGTAGCCAAGAAGGGGGGAATACAGCCTGTCCAGGGAGACAGAGGTTGTTCGCGGGCAGGCCTATCCAGAAGGTAGCCGTGGACCTGGTAGGACCACTCCCAGAGACCCGACGGAAGAGCAAATGGATTCTGGTGCTCTCAGACCATTTCACCCGGTGGCAGGATGCTATTGCCATCCCGGATGCTACCGCCCCCACCGTCGCCACGACTTTAGATGAGAGAGTATTTTGCTACTGGGGTCTGCTCGAGAAGCTCCACACAGACCAAGGAGCACAGTTCGAGTCAAGAATAATGGCCGAACTATGTGTCCTGTGGAACGTGGAGAAGACCCGCACCACACCATGCCACCCCCAAGGCAACGGAGTAGTGGAGAGACAAAATTGGACCTTGGGCGACTCCTTGAGAACACTGCAACTGAGGTATGGACAAGAGGAATGGGATCTGCTGCTATCTCAGATAATGAGGGTGTTCCACGGTACCCCTCACTCTGCCACGGGAGAGACCCCAAACTACCTCATGTTGGGCCGAGAAGTTACATTACTCGACCAACTAGACGGTAGACCCGCGGAGCGACAAGCAGCTAATGACAGAATATGCTCTCCAAATGCAAGAGGACCTGAGGGCCGCCCACGATCTACTCCGGGAACAGCAGATAAAACTCCGTCAAGACGACACGGAAGAGCCCCTGCTATACGTGCCCGACGACCTGGTGGTCATCGAGAACAAGCGGAGGGTCAAGGGTAGCAATCCCAAGCTACAGCCCAGCTTTGTGGGGCCGTACCGAGTAGTGGAGGCATACCCCAACCATACCTACCGAGTGGAGAAGGATGGGCAGAGGTCCATACAGAGCGAGCGACGCCTGAAGGAGTACCGCCCCTGTCACGAGCCTGCAGGGAGAGCACCGACCAACAGAGAAGCCGCCCTACGCCCCAATATGAGGTGTGCAGTTAGACGGAGAGGCCGCCCAGTGGACCCAATATAAGGCAACCACCAGACCCGGGTGCACAACCAGCTGAGGTGAGAAGGACACCAGAGAATAGAGAGGTCACCCAGACAGACCTACAAGCCCCGGAGCGCCAGCTCAATCAGCTACCAGCCCTAATGGAGCAGGCAACCACACAGGCTGAAACCCAGCGCCCCCCAGACAGGAGCTGGGAGATGGAACCCAGTGACAACCCAAGGCTAAGCTGGCACGAGCAATGGGAGAGAGATAGGGAGTGGCCAGCGTTGCCAGATAATGAGGCACCCAGTCCACCTCCCCCTCAAACTCCCACTACAGCCGAAAATAGTGCTGACAGTCATGAGGTAGAGCCGATGACAAACATTGCTACAGAAGATCGCCAGACAGTGGAAGAAGGGCTAGCCATTGGTGAAGAGCCAACAGAGACGGCAGGCCTAAGAGAAATACTAGGCCGCTGTCAAAGTTGGCCGATTATCAATGCTACCAAATGACCAACGAAGAGCCAACTCGTCTAGATAACCAATTACTGCTACCAGCGGTAATGAAGCAATGCCTAATACCTTCAGAACACAGTAACACTCCAAAAAATATATTGTTGGAGTTAAAACTGTGCTCTGAGGGTGAGGCATTGCCTGATTCACTGGAAAGTGCAAAAATATATTGGAGAAAGTTAGCTGCACAACAAGAGAAAAAATTAAATAATAAACTTACCTCTCACGATGTCTTGACTCACGGCGACGAACAAATGCCAGGGGAAAGCAACCCCCGGTATAATTGTATTGCTGGAGCGATAGAACATAGCTCTATGTACAATAGATCGCTTGCGGTACAGATATACGCAGCTGCACAACCAGGCAATGACGTAGGAGAGATAACCACGTGGGTGGATGACGTCGAAGTAGAACCCTCCAATCAACAAGGTGCTTACTCAGCACAGCGGTAAGTTTGTTCACAGCAAAACAAGGAGCTCTCACTTGTCAGCAAACACTCATGCAGCACACTACAACTACTCTCTACACAGGAATTAATTACAATTGCAACAACAGCACTAGACAGGATGAAACAGAAAAAACAACTAGACGTATCATTGGAGGAGGACGCCTCTGTAGCCGAACAGATAGTGGGAGAAGAATATCTAATGCAAGTAGCCAGTGAACTAGAGAAGAGACAGGCTCCCTGCATCAACCGAGTGGCTACAAAAGAGGAGGTGCACGCTAAAAGGCAAACGCAACTGGGGAGAGAAGTTATTCACATAAATAAAGTCTCCATTGCAGCAGAACCGAAAACGACAAGACAGCTGGGCGAAAGTACAATGGCTCGTACTACGTGGCTGTCGGCTGACACTATCACAGCACAAAAAAATATGGTGACTAAAGTAGAGGGTACCGAGGACGAGTAGCAATGCAGCAAATGCAGCTATACCAACGGCCGCAAACGAGTGGTGTACCATACACACTAACATTACGTCTACTAATTCTGCACTTGTGGCAAGAAATCAGCGTCCAGGGACGCCCTCCGGAAGCACATCACCAAACAAAACAAAGCAACGGCACATGGAGGACCACAGGCACCACTGTACAAAGTAGATGCCGATTCTTGCCCAGAATTTGCACAATTCATGACGTGGCCTCAACCACCACCCTTCGGACGCCCACAACCTGTTTCAGAGAAAAAGGAGAACCTGACGCCAGCACACAAGCGTGCCCCCTCCATACAGGATCGACTGGGAGCGCCAAAACATGCCAGCAGCCCGATCAAGAAGCTGCCACGCGGCCTGTCACCACTATATAAACCTAAGAAGGTGGAGACAACAGCCGAGCAAGTTAGACGGACAGTACTGCTCAGTAAACAGCTAGATGAGAAAACAGAGAGGCGTCGGGAGGCGCACCGACGGTCAGAAGGTGCTGCCTCTACAACACGACATCCCAGAGAGGTATCACCAGTGGCACTACAATGCAGAGTCGTACATACCTCACCTAAGAGAGATGACGAGCGTCACCAAGATCGGAGAACGAGAGGAAGAAGGCTAGAACGCAAACGAGCCGAACTGAACCGATTAACGAAAGAGGCGTACAGATTGCTACGCCGAGCACAGGAAGTCAAGGAGCAGATAAAAAGCTTGGAAAGCCAGACAAACAAATAAACGTAACACTTGTGACACTAGTCACCATACTTACTCATATTATCTTAGCCGGTTGCTGCAATTGCTACATATGTCTATGTATATCTTATAGTCTATTATTATCGTGCTACTACATGTTTCTGTGTACACTTTATATTTTATTTACCGTGCTACTACATGTTTCTATGTATACTTATATTTTATTATTATACTCTTGATGGTGTACACTTCTCTTGCCTTTTTGCACACGCCCTTCTTGTTTTTCTGTACCTGCACATTGGTCCCCTACGACGACCAATGGAGGGGGCTGTGTACGGGAAAAACATCGAACACATCTACAACAGAAACAACATAAGTAACAGTTCTAATTATTACCTTTATTGCGATCACGTGCTACGATCGATGTTTGTAACCTCGATACTTATTATTATATTTTATTACACACTTCTTATTATCGCCATTTTTACAACGAAGCTATATTATTAGTACCACCTCCTTTGTATATAAATGTTTGCAGAGCTCCTCACAAGGCAGTGTACCTGAGGAGACTCACTGATTTATTTCTGTAAAGAATATAAAACAGCCACACACTCGATCAAGCTTATACTTGAAACTTGGACAGATAACTATACTGCTCAAACGATAACCGCTCTAACGACCTTCTGGGTTCTAAAGCAACTAGTGTTATTTAGTGAACAGTAGCCAGACGACAGGCCTGCTCGGCAGACGATAGCCTACAGTGCTCTTCCCCCAGCAGACATGATGTTGGGTGGACACCAATAAGCCCTCTGACCAGTAGACTGTCGGGATAGACAGATAGCTGTCGTGCCTAGAGGTAGTGTAGGTGGCTACCGGGATAACTAGTAAATAGTTATAACAAAATCCTGCACATTATATTGTATACCAGCCAACCACTATTAAGGGGCGGCCTTTTTCTATTGTTTACTCTCTCACACATGTTAATTCCTTTGTATACGTTCTGTATAAATGCTTGTGCAATCATGATAATAAAGCAGAGTTAATCGCCCTACTCTCATGAGCTCTATTGTTCTCACACAATAACCTCACTTGCGCAAACATTCATACAAGTGCCTCTTATGATCTAAGTATAAATGCACCAAAGTGAATGAACCAGACAAACATACTAAGGACTGACTAAATAGCCATTAGTCAAACAAAGCACATGCAAGACAGCAATCAGTAACTGTCGACCTGAAGCAGTTGTTCAGGCTCAACCTGTCACTACAAGTACGACTGACAGTTCGGCCCACACAGCAATGACCGTCGGTCACTAACTGGTGGAATCCGCCAAACCCCTGTCAGCGGCGGCTTGCGGACAGCTGGGCAAACTAGACAATCTGTCGGAGGGCGTGCAGGTGGCCAAGCATTGGCGCACATACTGAAATCCTGTACATTATTAATGATCAATGACATTTATTTTATTAATCATTAATAACGTAAATGTCATTGATTATTATTAGTATCATTATTATTCATGTTACTATTTTTAATAATTGTTACCATTATTATTGTTGTATAAAATTATTAATAGTTAATATCAACATTTTTGTTATTTATATTCATTTTACTAAATGAGAACTATTTGTATTATTATTATTACTATTATTATTATTATTATTATTATTATTATTATTATTATTATTATTATTATTATTATTATTATTATTATTATTATTATTATTATTATTATTATTATTATTATTATTATTATTATTATTATTATTATTATTATTATTATTATTATTATTATTATTATTATTATTATTATTATTATTATTATTATTATTATTATTATTATTATTATTATTATTATTATTATTATTATTATTATTATTATTATTATTATTATTATTATTATTATTATTATTATTATTATTATTATTATTATTATTATTATTATTATTATTATTATTATTATTATTATTATTATTATTATTATTATTATTATTATTATTATTATTATTATTATTATTATTATTATTATTATTATTATTATTATTATTATTATTATTATTATTATTATTATTATTATTATTATTATTATTATTATTATTATTATTATTATTATTATTATTATTATTATTATTATTATTATTATTATTATTATTATTATTATTATTATTATTATTATTATTATTACTCTTAGATGCATAATTAATATTATAAAAATAATAATAGTTACTTAAGCATAAAACTAACAATGTAGGAGGAGGTGGTGTTTATTAATTATTTTTCTTATTTTATTAAAACTAACTATTATTTATTGTTGTTATATATTATAATTATCATTATAATAATCATTTTAACAATATAGCCCCGGGCTTCAAAAAAACTGCTAAGCAACAATCTCAGGCTGGCATAGGCAATGAGATAATGTTGGAATGTGAAACGCAAGTGCAGTTTATAGGTGAGTTGGTGGAGAAACAATTATAAGACCGAAAAAAGCTAGCAACTGTAGCAAAACAATGCAATACTTGTTTCGCTGTAGCCACTGCCGACCAATCAAAAGGCTGTAGCATGTCGGGATGTAAACAAAAAAAACTGAACATGAAACGAAAGGCAGAAAAATATGGCCGGATATAAATTGGCGTAACTGAAGGGAATGAGGTTTTTATTGAGAATATTGCTGCGATCTTCTAGCAAAATAAAAATTCAAGAGTGTTATAACCTAGAGAAGGTAATGACGACTCTGAATATGTATTTTTATTAAGATTGATTCAGTAGTGCCGGAGTTTTAAGCTAACATCGCAAAAACCGACTTACATTTATATATTAGATAATGCTTCCAATAGCCTGGTGATATGAAAATGTATGTATGTATGTATGTATGTATGTATGTATGTATGTATGTATGTATGTATGTATGTATGTATGTATGTATGTATGTATGTATGTATGTATGTATGTATGTATGTATGTATGTATGTATGTATGTATGTATGTATGTATGTATGTATGTATGTATGTATGTATGTATGTATGTATGTATGTATGTATGTATGTATGTATGTATGTATGTATGTATGTATGTATGTATGTATGTATGTATGTATGTATGTATGTATGTATGTATGTATGTATGTATGTATGTATGTATGTATGTATGTATGTATGTATGTATGTATGTATGTATGTATGTATGTATGTATGTATGTATGTATGTATGTATGTATGTATGTATGTATGTATGTATGTATGTATGTATGTATGTATGTATGTATGTATGTATGTATGTATGTATGTATGTATGTATGTATGTATGTATGTATGTATGTATGTATGTATGTATGTATGTATGTATGTATGTATGTATGTATGTATGTATGTATGTATGTATGTATGTATGTATGTATGTATGTATGTATGTATGTATGTATGTATGTATGTATGTATGTATGTATGTATGTATGTATGTATGTATGTATGTATGTATGTATGTATGTATGTATGTATGTATGTATGTATGTATGTATGTATGTATGTATGTATGTATGTATGTATGTATGTATGTATGTATGTATGTATGTATGTATGTATGTATGTATGTATGTATGTATGTATGTATGTATGTATGTATGTATGTATGTATGTATGTAATACAATGTATGCATGTAATATAGCGTATGCATGTAATATAGCGTATGTATGTAATATAGCGTATGTATGTAATATAGCGTATGTATGTAATATAGCGTATGTATGTAATATAGCGTATGTATGTAATATAGCGTATGTATGTAATATAGCGTATGTATGTAATATAGCGTATGTATGTAATATAGCGTATGTATGTAATATAGCGTATGTATGTAATATAGCGTATGTATGTAATATAGCGTATGTATGTAATATAGCGTATGTATGTAATATAGCGTATGTATGTAATATAGCGTATGTATGTAATATAGCGTATGTATGTAATATAGCGTATGTATGTAATATAGCGTATGTATGTAATATAAATTACCTTACTAAATGTTTTACTGTAATTTTATTCAAGTGTTTGGCCTCAAAAACAGACAGTGTGTGCAGCGTTGAGGAGGCAACTCCCAAAAAAACAGAAACTTTGTGACTTGATGAAGAAGAGATCTCAATTATTCAAGTTCTTAGTTGACTTTGTAAAGATTTATTTCACAAATGGTTTTATCATTGTGTACAAAGCCATAATTTTGGCTCACTTGTTTTCCCTATTCAGGAAATGGAGTCCTGAATGCAAATATAGCCATTACCCTAACATTGATTTTATCGTAAAAAAGTTTTGGTGAATAATATTTTGACAGCAGAATGCAGGTTTCAGCATAATCTGTCACAGTGACAGCTAAAAATAATAAAAGTTGAACTTGCGGCAAGTTTTCTTGGAAGGCTCTGAAAGTAGTAATTTGTGAGCAGAAACATTCTTTTTTCATATTTTACGCAGTGTTGTTTAAAATAGCTAAAAGTTTATATCAATCTACTGATCTCAATAGCTTTAATCTTTTACACATCAAAACGTTTCTAACTGTTGGTTTCTGAGTTATTGGGTTTTAAAGAGGCTGTTAAAATTAAAATAGTTGTGAAACTACAACTTTTATAAATCTGAAAAAAATTTGTGGTTATAATAGACCCAAATAGTCGTTTTAACCAGATAGATTTGAAAAACATTTGTGGATCAGACAGACGTTGAGTTTAGCAAAGTCGAGCATTGCAGAATAAAAGATAGCTATAGACTGACTGTGAGGCCTGCTAGGACATGTGAAACAAATTTAAAAAATTTGTTTTGATTGTTCACAACTTATTTAATGGTAACCAACCCCAGTTCGCAACTTTTTATTTCACTATTGATAATAATGAATTGTGTCATTTTGTTTATTATATTATTTTAGAGCAGCCAGTTGGTCATGGCAAAGTTGGTGCTACTGCCAATACTGGTGTCGACATGTTTATTAGCCTCTGGTGCGACAGCTGAGGGTATATCTTTGGCTTTTGTGTTTGATACGACTGGTTCTATGAGCGGCGAACTGAGTCAGGTCAGTTGTACATGTATAATCAAAAAACTATTTGTCGGGGTGAGCAACTTTCTATAAATGACCAACATGTCGACAGAGCATTGAGAGTTTATTTACTTAGCAACCATAACTATGGTAGACAACTACATCGGTCAGAGCATGCTATGAAAAGTCATATTACTTTCAGTGTCAGTTGGTTACATACCATTGTAGTTATACAAACATTTATGGATACTTTTATTGACTTAAACAGGTCATTGCCTGAGCTCAGTCTATACTTCAGGCAGCAATAAACAGCACAATTGATTGGAGAGATTTCATTCTTGTACCTTTCAATGACCCAGGTTGGTCTTATTTGTCAACTTTGTGTGGAGTAAATTCTGAGGTGGTCTATTCCTTAAATTTTCAGTTTGACTCAGTAAAGTACTGTCGGTTGCGAGATACTGACAAGACTAAAGTTTTGTGTAAAGCATTTGTCCAACTTTAACCAAACATTTTTTCAACCTAAACATCATTAATGTATGTAGCTAAAACGCCTACCGTCCTTAGACACCATGACAGAGATCTGCTCCTACATTACTACTTATGTAGCTAAAACATCTACCGTATTTAACATTTAAAGCACTGTAAACGTTGTATTTTACCTGCAGATGTAGGGCCAGTGACAACTACTACTGATCCAGATGAGTTTGAAGGAAGCCTAGCTAGTATATCTGTAACGGTAAGTGAAAACCGTTTTACTAGGTTGATTTCACTTATTATTCTAAAGAATATAAAGTACTACTGTTTCACCTTCTTTTTATTTTTTCCCATATTTGTATATAATTCTTAGCATTTATCTCAATTAAAAACTCAAAATAGGTAGAGTCCAAAGATTTTCAGTAAAATTAAATTTTGTTCAAATTGATAAGTTTAAAAAAACACACTTTTAGAGTTGTTTAAATCACAGCTAATCAACTTTGAAAAGCCTTCCAAATTCATTTTTGAGCCAATAAATGGTCTCAAAAAATTACAAGCTAATTGACAAAATTTGACAAAATTTTGTGTTCTTGACTAAATTAATGTGTTTTGTCTATTTACGGATGTCTGTTGATAAAAGATATTCTGAAATCAGCTCAAAGGCAGCCGCTTTAAACTTTTTAGAAAAAGATGTTCTTTTAGCACAAAACAGCTTCTTGTTTAGGAAATAATTGGTCAATTGACTTAAAACTTGCTACACTATTGCGGTGTTGTGTATGGATGCACCAATTAGGGCTTCAACAAATTGCACTAAAACTTTTGAAGCTTTTTAAAAGTTAATTTTTTTAAAAACTTAGAACAAAATGGCATTTTTCAAAACTTGCCTTTATAAGAACTAAATCACCAAAATGTAACAAAAACACTTTTTTCATTGAGCAAACAATTTTGTCTTTCCAAATTTTAAGTTTTCAGGCTTTTAGTTTCCAGAGCATTTTAGCAATTTCCTTTTTACAAGAGCCAAAAGAATAATTAGTCATAACTTGAGAAGTTCAACTTACAGTAAGTAATACTGAAATAGTTTTTGCATAACGGCGATTGCATTGAGATCACCTTCGGATGAACCCCTTTATTTCCCCTTTATATCTCTTTGACTGCAAAGAAGTTTTATATCTAAAAGAGTACAAATTTTTTGGTAATAGTTTTTCAGAAAGAAAAGTTTTTTATCAGCTCAAAAAGTACCAGAAATGAAGTTCTGCTAACTAGAAGTAAGTTGTTGATTAAAATTTAACTTTCTTACACGGTGTATAGCAAAATAAACAAAAGATAGTTTTTTCTGCTTGTAGGCAATTTACAAATTGTTTCCTGTTAAAAGTTATTGGTTAATCGCAGGGAATGATGCTCAACGACCTACTGATCAATTCTGTGAGCCATCTGTTTCAAGACTGTCGTTTATTGACAGTTTGAGTTTTTACTTGTTACTTAAAAACTCTTTCTGTAAGGAGTTATTCTTCATCAAACGAATAAGTTGCTGTGGTTAATTCAGTATTACACTGTTTTTAGTGGTGAAGTAGTTTGTGGTGTGGTTTTTAACCGTGAAAATTTTCTGTTTGAATTAAAACTTCTAATTTTTTCTGGTTATCTAAATACTCTTTCTTCTTATTTGCGGAACTTTATGGATGTCTAGTTTTTTTGTAATAGAAAATAATAAAGCCGTATTATATAGATAAACTAGAGTTTGCACAGGAAGAGTTTAGATTATACACGTATATAAACAATATATTGTTACAAGCAGTGGCTCAAGCTAAATTTGATGAAGTAATGATATTGTGATTCATTACTTAAGGGATAAACACCTGTATGTACAAGTACACACTGGTATAAGCACACAACTTATGTAAACAGTTACTCAGATATATTGTGATGAAGTTTAATGCTCAACTATATGCCCCTACCTTATGCTCCTTGCCCCCCACTCCCCCAACTCTCAACCAGCAGAAAGGCTCAACCAACCCCCTTTTCTCTCCCCTTGCCTACTTCAGTCATTTATACCCACAGTAAAACAGTGCCTAGTATCCCCACTCTTCCCTACACCTCTACCCCCCCCCCCCTCCTAACCCTAGCCCATTGAAACTCCCACATGCTAAACTTCTACTCCCTCTTTTTCAACCTTACAAATCTTAACCTTTTAGTGTAAACAAAAATCTATCTTTTCTCTCATCCAATATTAGTAAAAATCAACACCAATTCTGCCTGAGTTGCCTTTTCTCACGGAGGTAGCTCGTAAGAAACAAATGAATACCTACCATCAAAACTTCTATGCTAGGAAAGATGTACTGAAAAAGACAGACAAGATAACCATTCCAATCCACCTGCTAGCCCAAGTTTTAAGCCAAGATTTGAGGCATATAAGTAGGAGGTAGCTCGTAAGAAACAAATGAATACCTACCATCAAAACTTCTATGCTAGGAAAGATGTACTGAAAAAGACAGACAAGATAACCATTCCAATCCACCTGCTAGCCCAAGTTTTAAGCCAAGATTTGAGGCATATAAGTACGTATTTTGCTTGGAATATGCTGTGTTTTTTTATTGGGAGTTGCATGCCCCTTTGTTATCTTGGCTGCTTTTAACTGGATTTCATTGGATGATTGGTTTAGTGGGTGGGGTTTTTGTGCTGATTTACAAACCAGCACAAACCCCCCCCCCCCCCCCCCCCCCCCCCCCCCCACCAAACCGATCATCCAATGAAATCCAGTAAAACGCTGCCAAGATAACAAAGGAGCATGCAACTCCCAATAAAAAAACGCACAGCATATTCCATGCAAAATACACATTTGCATCAAATGTTGGCCTAAAACTTAGGCTATCCACCTGCTTGTTAAAGAAACAATGAGACTCAAGTATTTCAGCTTCCCCCTAACTTCATAAAGAGAGGAGCAATTGTGATTGAGTTCAGTTCTTAGTTAGCCTTGCTAGTGAATACACCTTACCTGCACCTTTGTATCGTTTATATCTGGTAGACGTATAGATATACGCTACCATTGTTGATCGATTTGGCTGGTTGCCATGGCTGCATCTGGTAGTTGGTTGATGGATTAAGTCAAGGTCGAGTCGAGGTCGAGCCAAGGTCAAGCCTTGGTCGTGTCGAGGTCAAGTCAAGGTTGAGTCAAAATTGAGTATAGGTTGAGTCTAGGTCAATTTCAGGTCAAGTCTAGGTGGAGTGTTGCGAACCCTCATTATTTCATATTGTGGGGGATTTGTGTGATTGTATTAACCCCAAACCTCTCCCCCTCAGTTCCCCTCATCTCGTACCCCTTGTTACCCCTAAAAAGTGCTGCCAGAACCCCTTCCCTTGACTAAAGATGTCCAGAAATTGCTGTAACATAGAAGCCCACTACCCAGGCCCGGTATCCACCCTGTATCCACCCTGTATCCACCTTGTATCCACCCTGTATCCACCCTGTATCCACCCTGTATCCACCCTGTATCCACCTTGTATCCACCCTGTATCCACCCTGTATCCACCCTGTATCCACCCTGTATCCACCCTGTATCCACCCTGTATCCACCCTGTATCCACCCTGTATCCACCCTGTATCCACCTTGTATCCACCCTGTATCCACCCTGTATCCACCTTGTATCCACCCTGTATCCACCCTGTATCCACCCTGTATCCACCCTGTATCCACCCTGTATCCACCCTGTATCCACCCTGTATCCACCCTGTATCCACCTTGTATCCACCCTGTATCCACCCTGTATCCACCTTGTATCCACCCTGTATCCACCCTGTATCCACCTTGTATCCACCCTGTATTCACCCTGTATCCACCCTGTATCCACCTTGTATCCACCCTGTATCCACCCTGTATCCACCCTGTATCCACCCTGTATCCACCCTGTATTCACCCTGTATGCTAAGTAAATAGGTATATAAGAGCTATACCAGCTCTACCCTAAATCTGCCAGGGATAAATGGCCACCAAGAGAAGCCTGAGCTATGACAAATATAGGAGCCTTCTGAAATAACATATGGAGATAGAGTACTGGAGCAGAACAAAGGCTAAAGAAGGAGGAGCGAGAGACCTACTGAAGGATGTGCCATGTGCACACTACCATGATTGATTAATATTGTTTACCTACTTGTGTTGTTTAGACTGATTGGCTAATGTACTGTATTGTTGTGTAAAATTGGCTTACCCTAATAAGGGAGCGTGTCTTCCTGATCTCTTCCTATAAAAGGAATTTTTGTAGATCAGGAAGGCAGAAGTTCTGTGGATTGAGTTAAAGTGACATTATATTGCTAAATAGAATGTATCAGATATATTATTATTATTAGAAACACTTGTATTGTTCGTCTGGACGTGGTCCTTTCACCAGTTGTTTAAAGTCGTAGTACATGGATGTCGTTGTGTCAGTATTGATAGAGGAAAAACACTACAATATTTAAAGATATTTATGGTGTTAATTCATATATCATTAGCGCCGCCACCTCCATTTGCGTGCCCTAATACAGTAAGCTACAGGTAGAGCGCTCGGAATCTCTACTAAAAGATTTTAGTTTTATCAAAAAAAGTAGCTGCTATTTCTACTAGCCTAAAAGAACAAATATTTTGTGGAGTCTTTTGTAAAATACAGACAAAATACTTGTTAGGAAGTTTAATGTATTTTTGTAAAGGCCTCACATGTCTCTTCCACATTATTGATTCATGTCACAAACAGCCTACTTTGATTGGTTAAAATAATGTAAAGATCAGCAGTTGTAATAATTCCTAAATGCAATAAATATCCCCTTGAAGGTTTCTACGTAACATTGGGAGAAGTACCAGGCGTTGCTCATGCGGAAGACATGGAGAGTGCAAAGGCGATGTTAGGGTGATTGAAAAGGGCAAGTGTTAATGGAGTTGTGATGATATATTGTTTGTAGGACCAGGTTTAGCTTGCTATTTGGCTTGAGGATACCCATTTGCCGATGGGCAAAATTTTATTCTGTACAGTACCTCAGGCACACAATGTTTTAAGCATTCCGTGACTGGTTATAATTTTTACCAAGTTTACCATTGGAGCATTAAAAATGATGTCCTGGAAATCTTTTGTCCCCATTAATCATTAATTTATAAGCGGATGAGTGAGCTGACATCCATTTTGCTTCAAAAGATACTTGAAGATTTAGACATAGAAGCATTATATAACATTTGCAGAAGTGAGTCGATTGTTCCATGCTACATATTGCTCTTCCTATTGCTCACCAACACCCATAACAACAACTTGTAAAAACTGGGAACTTTCTTCTTGAAGAGATGAAAAATTAACTCTTTTTGTGATAGCTCTAGCTATTGTAGGAAATCAAAATTCCGTGTTGTAAGCTTTGTGCCTGCAACAAAGGAGATCATCATAAAACATGCATTATATTTCCAAAGAATCAGCTTGAACTGCCTTGCTGTGGTTGTGCCTTTAGTGAAAAGCCAATGCAAAAAGTCTGGTGCATGTTAAATTGCTTTTATTTTAACTTTCTAACGGAAACACGGATGCCTGGTGACTAAAAAGGTAGAAAACGATAGAGAGAGCCGTTTTTTATTTAACTCATTTTTTATAGGGAGGTGGAGATTGTCCAGAGATGTCCATAGGAGGTGTAAAGCAAGCATTGGAAGTTGCCCGCCCTCAGTCCTATCTGTATGTGTTCACTGATGCATCTGCAAAAGACTACGAACTGACAGATCAAGTTATAAACATCATACAAGAGAAACAAAGCAAGGTATCGCAAAATGATGTTTTATTTATGATAAATCAAGCATGTAAATGTATAGATAGGGACCGTATTTGTTTGTTGCCACTATTGTTCATTTGAAAAAACAAATCTGAAGCATCGACATGTGTCGTTTTTATGGCAAAAAGAATTGTTAGTGTAATTTAATCTAGCAGTATGTAGAGATAACAAAAAATCCTTCATTTTAGGAAAACTTGTTTTATTACAGTTACACAGTGGTTTTTGCATATTGTAATGGATTTCGGTCTGGTTACCCCAAAATTCCACTAGTCTCGAGTATTTTACATCTCTCCAAAGAGGACACTGTGCCGGTGTGACAGTGACAACTATGATAGTTACTGCCGGATCAGTTGGCAAGCACAGAGCCCACGGCTCAGACAAACTACACAGAGTGCTGTTTGAATAGTGGCTTTATTCATTATAAACCAAACTCCTAGGATGACTATCCACTAGGGCGATTGGCAAGACACAATGAATGAATGTAATGAGTGTGAACAGAATCAGCCTTTTTATAGGTAGGCTGACGGGAAACTATTTGCATAATATATAAGAGTAAATGCACAGGAAGTAAATAGACCAATTAGACAAATAGATAAATAATAAGCAAATCATGAAATGAATAAGGGTTAAAGGTAAATGGTGCCAAGTGGCTAAAGAGCGGAGTCCTGTCTCCATCTTCCAATCATAGGCAGGGCTGCAGGGCTCCAAGGCTATTCCTAGCTTGTGGTCATCATTTCTGTCATTCCGAGGAAGGGTACTTCTGGTTCTTGTACTAGAGTAGGATCTTAGGTAATTGTACAGATCCTAAATTATGGTGGGCGTCATGTGCCGGCCCTGTTGGATTGGTAAGGGGTCAGTAGCAGCCCTGCAGGAATACCGACCCTGCATGCTGTGCCACCAGCACAGAAAGGCATTCCACCAATAAAGCATCTTTACAATGGCTGTGGGTGGAATCCCAGTGCACTGATGGAGATGTTTGAGTAATAAACAACTGGTTTACCACTGACTTTCACCAAAATTTATCACAGACCTCTCTCCATTAAATACATACCCTGTCTTTAGTTATGACATGTCAAGAGCAATATATTTGGGGGTATCTCCGTACCCAAGTTAGATATATTTAAACTAAATATAGTGTGTAGTCGGGTACTATGCCATGTGATGACATAGCCCCTCTCTCCAGAGAAGGTCCGCCTCACAGGTGACCTCCCATGACTCGACTCCCCTTGGATTATGTGGGAAGCTGGCAATCAGCTCCAGTTCTTTCTCTACTGGAGGGCTCACCGTCTTCACCATACAAATCGTGAATGTTGGTTTCACGCCCACTCGGGATCGTGTCTCCACAAGGGCTTGTGCGGGCAACTTTGCAACCATTTGCTTGCATTGATAATGGGCTTGTTGGGATACGGTGTCATGTATCAATGACAACAGTGGCCCTGGAAGTTCTACCGTCGGTACAATGCCCTGTATTGTCACTCCAGAATAATGCTGTCTCTTTTCTGCAGAATACCGACATCTTCTCTCCTTTTCTTCTCCCTCATTGAGTACCATAGGGGTGCCAACTACAGCCCATGCCGGGGTGTAGTGCACAGTGCTATGGGGCACTAAGGCTGGTGTTGAGGAGGCTTTGGACCGTCACACTTAGCTGCCACAACAGGTTTCTTTTGCCGGTACTGTCGTAAAGGATGACAATCACCTGGTACACTTGCAGTCCTTTGTGACCACGTTTCATTTGTATTTGTACTGGCCAGGGTGGCTTCTTCACAGACTTCACTTAGGGAGAGAGCCAAGTCTTTATATAACTTGGGGGTTTGCATGATAGGTAGTTCTGTCTTAGTAGAGTTGGGTGGTGGGTAGTTATGGAGGTATGCATCCAGCAGCAAGTTCTCCTCCACTGTTTCTACTATCGGGAAATGGGGGTCTCTATACAGCTCAGCTGTGGGCATCGCCAGTAGCTCTGTCTCTGAGTAGTCAGCTGATGAACAGTTATAAAGGCCTGCATCCTGAAGCAAATCTGCCTCGTGGTCATCGAGCTCTGAACACTGGTTAGCAGCCATGGCTAGCTGGGGCATTGTTCTATCATTGTCAACACTAGGTATGAGTGGCTGGTATGTGCTGCAAAGTTGTTCACGACTTTAACTCATGCTGTCCACCTGTTCAGGAAGTGCAGGAAGTGTTGGGTACTTGAGGTTTTGGGCCACTTTCTTAACTCTCTCCTGAAACTTGGTGTCGTCAATCTGTTGATTGGAAGTTGTCGGGGGGCTTCTGGGGTTCTTTATTTTTCTTTGTAGGGGTTGGATGGCTGAAGGGTGGCTGCCTCTCTTTAGCAGCGGGGATGCCCTCTCTCCATCGCAGGGATGTAACCAGTGGGGGTAAAACACTGTTTTGCCTCTAGCACCCACAGTTTTAGTCCTATCTGACTCAAATTTCTTGCTGCAGGCCTGTGGGCAAACACTCTCCACCGCCTGATGGGTTTCCCACACAGTTGTTTCCAAGGTGGGTGTCTGTATGTGAACTTCCTCGGTCTCAAAGGGGAGTATCTCTTCTTCTGGGGCAAAAGTGGGGCTCTCTACCAACTCTGCACACACCACTCTGATGCTGTCTTTCAGCGGTCGCCCATGCTTATCTTTGGATGGAAGCTCATGCCCGTCTATGATGACTTTGGAACCTTGGAGTCGCTGAGCACATTCATGTACGGTGAGGAACGGCATGCCAATAATGGTATCTTCGTTCATATCGATGATCCCGAAGTTTACGCTCGCCTTGAACCCACGTAACTGAAAGTTGACTTGCACTGTGCCATAGAAGGGGATCTTTGATCCATCAGCCATCAGATCGTGCGACTTGCTGTGTTGTAGCGTATTCTTCACAGACTGTGGTAGTTGCCGGTAAGTGTGTCTAGACAGCAGGCTGGTAGTGCATGTGGTATCAATCAGCAGGGCAGCTGGTTTACCTGCTAATTGTCCAGCTAGGAAGTAGCTGGCCGGGGAAGGTCGCTCCAGCTGTGGTTCTACTGTCTGCACTCTCTTGGGGAGTTGTCCACTCAACACTGGAGTTGAAAGACTAGAAGAGGGTATGGAGGATGTCCGGCCCGCCTGACTGCAATCAGCTGCCGGTGGCGCTATTGTGGGCGTAGGCTGTTTCCCGTCTGTCTAGGGGTATCTGGAAACCTAACTGTGCATTGAGTTGAAGGGCAGGTACCTATCATGTGACCTGGCTGACCACATCCCCAGCATCGCAGCGTGGACGCTGAATTCATCAGTGGTGGTGGAACGGTTTCTCTAGCTGCCATCAGTGACCGGATTTCTTCAGTCAAGGTTTTTAGACTGTCCATGATAGCTGCAACAGGATCCAGGGTGGTAGGTGTGGGAGTGCTGTGTACCTTCTGTACTGGTGTTTTAGTGGAGACACGTTGAGATGGACTGCTAGCAGCAGCTCCTGTCCACTCCTTTTCCTCTTCGTCGTTTTCCTCTTCTACCTTACGCACTTGAGCCTGGCGCTCATCAAATGGTGTTTTGATCTGTAAGTACTCGTTGCCGGCCCGAACTGCATCAGCTAAGTCGGTGGGCTGCATGGCCAACAAATGTCTTTGCAGATAAGCATTTCCAACTGTGGTACTGGTACCCAGCATCATCCTCTGCATGGGTCTCTGAGGGAGGTCCGCGTAAGCAATGCATACTATACGCTCTACCTCATTAGCGTGTTCTTGGAGCGGCGTTGTGTTGTCTGCGCAGGCTGGTGAGCCGGGACATAGCTTTCCTTGGCGTCAGACCGAAACGTGCTCTTAGAGCAGCAAAGATACCCTGCAGTTGCTGAGGCTTTCCACAGTCCAATGCTCTACCCTGTAGTGCATCTCTCAAATGTAACATGGCTGTATTCTCCAGCCATTCATTAATCTCTACTTCTATGAATCTGGTAATAAAATACTCGACGTCTGCCTCTCGGTCGAATTTTGGGGCTGTAAAAGTAGCTGGTGCATTGCATTGGTTAGGTCTCATTATGGCTGGCAATGCTTTGGTCAATCTGTCTGTTGCTGTATTCTCTGGGTTGCCAGAAGGTGCTCTATCGGCACTGCATGCTTTCTGGTTGGCCATTCTTTGCAGATGAAGGAGTAACTCAACTCTTATCTGAGAAGTGGTCAGTGTAACTGGATTCCGGGCCAGGATTAGTAGTTCCAGTGGCTCTAGCAGCTCTAGAGGCCGGTGTAGTGGATATTGTGACAGTATCAGGCAACCTGTTGCTGTAACAACCTTTACCACGTTCTAGTGTACTGCTGTAGGGCAGAGCAAGTTCTACGAGCCTGCAGACAGTGGTGAAGGGACACTGTATAGGGATACATTGCCGGGATCAATGTTACCAGCTGAGCAACACTCCAAGATGAAATAACCTTTAGCAATTGATCCTGTATAGCGGATACACAACTCTCTCTCTCAGTTCTGCTGCGAGCGGAGTAAACTCGACGACGGTACAGTCAGTGTGGTTGGTTCTCTACAGAGCCTAGGGCAGGGCTACTAGCTGAGAAACACTTCAAACTACAGGTAGCTAATGCCAATGACTGGCAATCTGCTTGCTGTGCCGGGTCAATATTGGTATGCCTGTATACAACAGGTTTTTTAGTCTCAAATATTCAATCTTTCTCTTGTACAGTACCGATATCCCTACTACATAGTGGAGCGAACTCTACAAGCCTGTATGGAATACGGTAAGTGCTTGTACTGGACTTTTGCAAACGGAGCAAGCTCTACGGTTGATACAGACAGCCTTTAGTTTGGTATACTAGGCCGGGATAGCTACTGCAGGGCAGAGGGCCTCAACGAGCCCACAGAGAAATCTGGTTGTACACTGTGTCAATAATCTCCTCAGATCTACACCTCGTAGATCAATTTTCAATGGTAGCTGGCCTGCAGTACATTGGCAGTACCAGATGGGAGCACGAAAGAGCACAGCGTGGGAAGGCACCATTTATCCCACCGCTGCCACCAATGTAATGAATTTCAGTTTGGTTACCGCAAAATTCCACTAGTTTCGAGTATTCTACCTCTTTCCAGAGGGAACACTGTGCCTGTATGACCGTGACAACTATGATAGTTACTGCCGGATAAGTTGGCAAGCACAGAGCCCACGGCTCAGACAAACTACACAGAGTGCTGTTTGAATAGTGGCTTTATTCATCAGAAACCAAACTCCTAGGATGACTATCCACTAGGGCGATTGGCAAGACACAATGAATGAATGCAATGAGTGTGAACAGAATCAGCCTTTTTATAGGTAGGCTGACGGGAAACTATTTGCATAATATATATAAGAGTAAATGCGCAGGAAGGAAATAGACCAATTAGAATAAATATATAAATGGTAAGCAAATCATGCAATGAATAAGGGTTAAAGGTAAATGGTACCAAGAGGCTAAAGAGCGGAGTCCTGTCTCCATCGTCCAATCATAGGCTCTGCAGGGTTCCAAGGCTATACCTAGCTTGTGATCATCATTTCTGTCATTCGGAGGAAGGGTACTTTCGGTTTTTGTACTAGAGTAAGATCCTAGGTAGTTTTGCGGATCCTCAATTATTATGGCCATCTTGTGCCGACCCTGTATCACCATATCCGGTCGGTAAGGGGTCAATACCGGCCCTGTAGGGTTCAATACTGGCCCTGCATGCTGTGCCACTGGCACAGTAAAGCATTCCACCAATAAAGCATCTTTACTATGGCTGTGGGTGGAATACCAGTGCACTGATGGGGATATCTTAGTTGTAAACAACCCGTTTACCACTGACTTTCACCAAAATCGACCACAATATGAAGTCGATTAAAATCAGTATTTAAAGCAGGAATTGAGTATTTACGGTTTCTTTTGTAGAACTTTTGAAAAGTTTCAATTTAATTTTAATAAGATTTACCATCATATCATCACATTATATCAAACCAAAGGCTTTTAATTCAATTCAATTCACCATTGCTCTATCACATGCCTATTGAGTATTTTAGCAGTAAATACACTATGTATATATATGTATATATATGTATATATATGTGAAGTGTGTTCAAGTTTCTATAAAAATCAACCTAAAAAATTGTCTGTCTCTTTGTCTTTGTGACCGTGATTCTGTCCATTAGCACTTTTTATACACGCCTAATCCACTGTGCTGAGAGTGAGCTGAAAACTGCAGTTTTAACAGCTTTTGCACAGCTAATTCGTAACTTCAGGATTTTGTTTTGCTATCTACCCCAAAAAACCAGAAATGTTCATAAACTTAATTTTCCAATAAAGTCAAATGAAACAAATCACAAAGAATCACATCAGAAGATGGTTGGAGTGTAGAATAAGTAGTTCAACATTGTTTTATGATTCATATTATTTTCTTCCTGCATGCATCAGCTGTACGCTCTTTCATGGCCTCAAATCTTTGCCAGTTAGCTGTGTGCACAACAGCTGATTAGCACATTTAGTTTAATATAACTGAGTACAAGTAGATTTTATGATGGAATTTAAGGAAACAAGAACCAGCCTACTGCTTTACTGTGTTTTTCTTCAAATCGAGCAGTGAGAGAGACAGAGGGTGGAAATGGGCAGGTGAGGATTAGGGTGTGGTAGAGCAAGGCAAATGATGAGCCTTTGAGTGGAGTAGGATGAGGTGGCGGTAAGATGGGGGGAGAGCTGGACTGGGGTGAAACAAATTGGTGTAAAGTAGAAACAGACCAGTGGGAGTATTTAAACACAATGAATTCTACTGCTAGCATATGTTTTATGTTGAAAATGTGGTTTACCACATTTTTTTGAAAGCATCAACTCGAGTTGGGAAAGTAGTAACAGGTAATGTTACAGCATTGCTCTTAATAGATGTGGTACTTGTTACAGGTATATTTTGTAACGACTGGAGATTGTGGTTCAGTGACTGCTGAAGACTTTGCAGTTTATGAAGAAATAGCTGGTGTCAGCTCAGGACAAGTGTTTAATGTAGAGAGGGGAGAAGTTAGTGATGTGAGTAACGATAACTCCTAGAAACTGTGTTGCTTCAACATTAAAGTCAAAAAAAATCTTGAGCAACTGGCATAGTTTGATAACCAGGCCTCAGTTTAAGTGCATGCAAGAATAACAAATAATTGTTGGGTTTGAACGATAAATACGATATAACTTTTGTGTCTCAACAGATATTAGATGCGATAATAACTATCTCCATTAAGGGAGTTAGTGCACCATCTGTAAATGGTTCGCAAGTAACAGAAGCCAACTTACTTTCATTGGACAAACCAACTCCAACTTCTAGTGATGGTGACATTGCTTCAATATCAATAGATAGTGCATCTTCAGGCTTCACGGTGTCCTTGAGCGGTGGTGACCCGAATATCCTGGTCTTTGACTCAACAGGTAGCCAATCATCTTAACCATTAGATTTTACCTTGGATTGCTTGCTTGTTAGCTTTGCCTGTTCAGTATAGACTTTTAGTTACTTTTCTTTGAAAAAAGGTTGAGCCATGACAGATGTTGTTAAACTGTGCAATTTTCAGTCAGTGGATAAGAACTTGGCATTGTTCCATTATGTAACATTTTTGTTGTAATCGAGTGAAGAGTACTTTCCAACACGGAAACTTTAATGCTGTAAAACTATATGCAAGATTTTAGTTTGAATGTGAAGTAACGATAAGATATTATTGTAAGTAGATACACAAACAAGTTGTATTCCAGAGGATTTTTCTATCCTCTAAGCAAGACACAGCGCGTTGCACTAGAAGTAAACCCTTTTATACTACCAGACTGGGCTGTTCGTATGCTTCAGAACTGGAGTCATCAGCACAATTCCTATTTTTCCATTCTACAAATAATTCCTATAAATTACCAATCAGATAAGCTCTCCTCCCTCTTCACTCAATAGGCCAACAGGCAGTTCTTTTAGGATTCAGAAGAGCACTTTATGTTGTAGAAAGATACGTGTATTCATTTACATGGTCAGCAAAATGGCTCTTTTGCAAAAGTGCAGTTCATGGAGTTGTGTTTTTTCAGCTATGATCAAGCACAAACACCATGGAGTGACTTTTATTGATTGCTTCATTTACTCATACCATTCCAACCAATTGCCATTCTACTGTTGTTGGCTGGTTAACTATAATACCAGTAGTTACGATTATTTATTATTCACAATCATCAAATATCAAATGATGTAATTGTTGTATCGACAATATTATTTTTATTCTTCGTCTCTGTAAATATTGTAATCAATAATATTTGTAAGAGTAATAAATATAATCGGTAATAAAATTAAAAATTTAAAGAAGAGTACTGAGGTAGCTACAAAAGGTTTCTGCATTAGGCAAGTGACTGATTTTTGTGTGCCTCATAGGGTGATCAGCAAAAAAACATCTCTGTGCAGCATAACTAACTTGATCCTGGTACATTTCACTCTGCTATGTGGTGGCTCAGTCTCCCTATGTCACACAGCTGACATAGTACTGTAAGCAGCATGCTTTGTAAATCCATTATTCATTGGCCTAAAACTTACCACTTTAATACGAACAGGCTTAGAACTAAAAACAAAACAGCTGTTCTGCTCCCAAATAGACAAAAATATACAAAAGAGAAGTTAAAACTTTAGTCCAATAAAAATCATACATACATCGAGTAGAATTTGAGTAGAGCAGGCAACCACTGATTAGTGCGGTTGACTCCAGAGAGAAAATTGTAAACGATCATTGCATAGACAGGTTGGTTTGCCACCCTCCAGCCAAGAAAGGTCTGCTCTCTTCACCTACATTCAAAGTACAAACTGGTGTCTAACCCATAATTGTCCGATCCGTCAAAATTCCTCACTTTTGTCTTTTTTATGGGCGGTTTTAGTTTAGCATTTTCATCGGTGAAACTTGGTTACAGTTTAGTCAATAAAACTAACGCATGGATAAATCTTTGCGATGAAAACTACCACCATTTGGTAATAAGCAGCATTAGAATAGTACCTGGATGTACTGATCGCTTTGTGTTATTTAGGGTTACTGCTTCAGGAATCAAACGTTGAAGTGGTTCTCCAACTTTCAACGCTGGAGATGTTAAAAGTAGACGATCTCTCTCCAGGTGGTTATACACTCAACTACACTTCCACTACTTCTCATTCCTTACGAGTTAAAGGTACGAGCAAAAATTTGTACAGTTGTGTATCTCTTCATTTGTGCTTGTTTACTTACGATTTTTTATGTTTTTTATTTTTTATATAGAACATTTCAATTCTTTATACGCATTCTGAATTCAAAAGAAATCAGATATAGCATATGAGCATCTATTGCTATCTTTTTTCAACAGGTTAAAACAGGTAAAACAAACCTTCATTCGCATGTCACCATAAATTTTTATTCAACCAAAGAATGTTGTATGGTTATGGTTAAAATGATAATGTGATAAAAAGAGCTACGCCGAAAAAATACTTATTTTGGATGCTTTTGGCAACATTTCATTTGATATGAAATGTAAATTCAATGCGACGCAGTCAGCATAATGTCATTCTTGACCATCAATTTGTTTGCTCGATGTGTCAAGCATGACGCAACCAGTCACATGTCACAAATATTTTCAGGATCAAGCACAATAAGTTTCGATCAACGGTTTGAGACCAGCATTCATGCTGTGAACTTTGACTTAGCCTCACCAAGACCATATGAAGGTAAACTGTTTATTATACTTGTAAGATATGTGTGTATTAGGGTTTAGGTTAGTTATGTGGATGAGAAATATGAATTTAAAAATAATTAATTTCTTTACCACAAATTTAAAATTTTTGTCAACCACAAAAACATTAAAGTGTAAAGTTTTTTCATTTCACCATAAAATTCTCAAAAATTTACCTCAATAAACAATAAACAATAAGCTGCATCAAGTTTCACTCGTTCAAAATGGATTGAAATCATTTTGTATTTTGTTGACTATAAGAGACTTTTTTATCTGCTGGCACAGCGCTATTTATGCATAACACATTGATCGGTTGGTTTATCAACGATGCTCGGTTCTCAGTGCTCGGCCGGCAGCTACTTTCCACTGTTTGGTTTTGATGGTGGATAACTGGAATTTTCAAGGAAAGAAACAAAATTAAAAATGGTGAGCAAGTTACTTTTGAACCGACATACTGGGCAAATTAGTAAACCACCAAATTTCTGGAAGTAATTTGTTTTGCTTCTTTTTTACCAATTAACTTTGATTTCTGTGATAAAGACATAGATTAATGGCATCTTACAAAGATGAAATAAATAAATCTATTGAACTTTTAAATTACATTAACACTGTGTGTAATGACAAAAATATAATTTTTGCTACAGGAATTCCTGTCTACACATTAATCAGAGGAATAGGGTTGAAGGAAGGAGATGTGCTGATCAGGTTGCAATTTATAAGACTAAATGGTACAGTCCTAAACACTCTACCTCTGTACAGCACAGATTACAATCCAGGTGTTTACTTTACCAATGCGACTGTGGTCCCCAGCGGATCATTTCTTGTGCAGGTAGTATTTTGATTTGATAAAAATTACTTACACATTTGATGTGGCAAACAAGTAACAACTATAAACTAGAAATTTATAAGAATTTCATTTTAAATTTATATTTAAATTAGGCGCTTTCGGCTAAGTTTGCCCAAAGAACTCTGCTAATTGTCAAGCATTCTCAAAACTGGATGCACGAGAATCTGGCAAAACATGTAGCCATGCAGAAAAATAAATTTATTGATTTGTCTTCTTCTCCAGTAGTTATACATTGTACAGATCAAAAAAACAAAAAAAATAATAGTATAATAGTATTTATTTGTTATTATTAAAATAATAAATAATTATTTCTAATAAATGGATGGAAACGAACGTTTGGCATCACTAATATATTGATACGGGGACACAAAGATATTCGACATAATAAATTATTATAATTATTATGGCCTTTCATGAACGATTGCTGGTTGCATTACGATTCGTTGTGGTTGTTGGTGTTTCAAAGCAGAAATATTGATTGCCATAAAGCAGCTCTGTTTTCCATTGCAAAGCCTACACACAGATAAGACAACAGCTGATTATTAAATCAATGTTGTTTCTCGCTATCATTTTTACTTTGAATTTCTTGCAAAGCCACAGCATGAAGAAATGCTGTTTTTTACTCGCCAAAACAAGAGAAATTCGCTCATTCGTCACAATCATGCGCCGATTATTAATTTACAAAATGGATTTTTCTTCGACTTTAAACTGAAATTTTAAGAAAATTTTTTTGTAATTGGCTTCTCCGGGTCTTTTCAGGCTATTGGAAAACTTTAATTATTTTTTTAAACAAAACTTCGAACTTTTTGAGAAAGAAGCAACAATGATGTTTGGTGGTTTATGCATTGACCTTTGTTATAGCGTTTAACAATTTTTGAGCTTGGACAGTGACAACCCTAACAGTGACTTTACTAAGTATAGCTACAATATAGTGGCATGAATTGTTTCTCAACTTTTACCCGTCTATTCTATTTATACATATAAGTTTAATAGTTGTACAGTGGCCTTTCTATCTAGCAACCTACCCTCAAGGCTCAATATCTCATAGTTACTGATGATCTGGAATGAATGAACTCAAAAATTACATGGCATGAGTTTTTTTCTAATAATCTGAATATGTTTTTATAACCACAATATAAATTTAAAGTCATTAATTAATATAAAAGCATGAAGTTTTGTCTCTGTGCTGATCGAAATATTCATTGCTCATTGAAATAGTAACTATAAAGCTGTAGCAACGCAAATTCCATTCCGCTGAGAAAATAAAATAAACCAACTTTCGAAAATATCCTTCAAACAATTTTTTATCACACAGATGTTTGGAGTAGACAGGGGTGGCTTCGAAATCAATAGAATCAGTCAGTCTGCCATTTCTGCTGTGGTGGTGCCAGGTGAGTATGCATTAGACATTTCACTTCAAGAGGTTTATTAGTCAAGCTGACTACTAGAAAAAAAATCAAGTTTTTATTTCAGCAGATGAATGCTGTTTTTTCCAAAAAAAACTTGTATTTAATTCCATACTAGTCAACAGTTACAAACTTTCTTTGGAACTAATTATTTGGTAAGAAACTATTGACAGCAAGGATACAGAACATGTTTATTTTGAGCAGCCCTGGTGTTTTATATTTTCATATGACCAGTTTTTGGACAGTGTATTTGTATGTTTCAAAAATAATATTGCTGAAAAATCAATGCATGAGACTGAAGAGTGATATACTTTTTTGCAGATGACGAAGAGTGTTTACTGGGAACCCATTCATGCGACCCCAATGCAAGATGTAACGACACAGTTGAAAGCTATGAATGTACTTGTAACCCAGGCTATACCGGAGACGGATATAGTTGTACAAGTAAGTCAAAACAGATAGGAAAGTCACTTCACATGTTTACTTTCTTATAATTATGTTGTCGTGTGACATTTACTGTTGTTACATAACTTTGCCTTCGTTTTAATTTAATAATTCAAGTTAATGAGCAACAATGAAAATTTTCCTTGCAGCTGTGTTTTTAGCTGAAATAGAAGTCAAATGGATTGAACCGAAATAAACCGATTTGTTGAAAACAACTCAATCAAATTATGTAATAATTAACAAAGGTTAAATTTTTATATAGAACTAACCTGCTGCTCACTGAACCACTTTCCATCAAACAAGTACAATTACCAACAAAGACAAACCAAAAAAGATTTTTATTGGCTCAAGTACTTTTTCTTTGATACAATTGATTTGTTCAGCTTTTAAGTTATCTGCAAATAGACAATGCAACTCACAAAAAAATAAAGTTGGGTATAGATTACAGTCCAACAGCACAAAGCCAACTTTTTTAAAGTGGCATAAATTTTTGGAAATCTTAAAATCCTCAGAGAAACTTGCACTGACTGTCATATCAGATGTCTATTTTTTGTTGCAGATGTTAATGAGTGTAGTCTGGAAGCTCATTCATGTGATACCAATGCAAACTGTACAGACACTGCTGGTAGTTATGAATGTACTTGTATCCCAGGCTATGAAGGAGATGGAAAAAACTGCACTAGTAAGCTTTAAGACATATTTCTGTTAATGTTTGTTGTATGGCAATAGCTGCTATAGGAATGAAAGCTTTTGAGTATTGGTAGTGGAAGTGAGGGAGAAACAGGTTAATTAGAGACTGAAGGTAGGGGCCAAGTGATGCACTCTTTTGAGATTAGAGTAATTGGACAATGGAAGAGACATCTGAGGAGGTGCTGGTAACTATCTCTGTCTCAGTTTCTAACGTATCCCAAGTTCTTCCACGCTCTCATGTGAGGGTTTCACACTTTGTTTGCAAGATATTCTTGTGGCATAGAGTGTTTTCATGCCGGTATTTCCTCTCACCAACTCGTTGAGTCACCAGAGTAAAATTTTCTCTCAATTAGCATTAATAATTTAGCTGGCATTGATTTGCATTTGTCGTTGTTAGTTTGGCCACCTCAGGGTGTTGAGGTAGCTTTCTTAGATAAATGGTGGGGGGAGGGGTAGAAAAACTCCTTTGAAAGTTCTTGTCTAAGGTTTCAGAAGTCAAAGCAGGTTGGAAAGTCACTTCACACATTTATTCTCTTATAATGGGGGATTGTCCGATTTTACTAGCTTGGTAGGGGGGGCTAATTCAATGCAACCGAAAGTCTGGTTGCCATTATGCTGCAGTATCGTTTACATTAACAAAAGTCCACCAATTTTACCTATTTCTTTGCTTTAGAGTTCTCTTTTCACTAATTCATTGGTATGGTCATGACCTTCAGTGTCTCTTATAGCTCTTTAAGTGTTTTGGGTGCATTAAATGATGAGCATTAACCCAAATAATCAATTTTAATGAGCAGTAATAATACTGACTATAGATCCCTATATAAGATATGGAGAGATCTGGTAGGAGTTATCTCCCAATAAGATAATCGAACCTCTTTACTAGCAGTCATTTATTATTATTTATTACTTATTTAATTATTGAATTATTGTGTGTTGTCATCAGGGGTTAACACTTTTAATGTTGAATCATTTTCGATCAAGCCCAAGTTTGATACAAGTTGTGATTACAAAGTTACAAAATTTACTCAACTAACATAAGATAATTTATCTATTTTATTAATTATTATTATTGTCATTTATAATCAATGATAAAATCAAAAGAACTAATAAACGATTGCCCTGAAAGTTAGATAATAAAGCAAAAGTAAACAATTGCCATTTATTAGTCACATACCACAGGGTATCACATCTTTGGTAGACTTGCTGATGGTCATAAGGATTGGTTATTGTTATTGCAAGTTAGTTACTAGAGTTATGGAATCCGCAACTAGTGATTCATGAGAAGTAGATAGGGATGAGGAATAATACTGACAATGCGTCGCTTACATAAACCATGTCAGTGTATCACCACTGTGGAAGTAGGGGCAACAAGGATGCGCTGTAATTAATTTACGTTGGCAAACTTAAACCCAAAATATGGAACAATGACTCTACCACGTACTATTTATGAGCATAATTATTCAATTAACATTTTTTTCAAGTGAACAAATCAAAATATTTTTGCAAAAAAATTTTTAAAGGCTATATTGACCCTGGAGCTTTCTCAGCGAAATCATTTTCGTCATATCATTTACTTAAATTATCTTAAATCAGGATAAAATTCAAGCAAGTCGCAATTTCTATCGATAAGTTAGATTAGCGACTGGACTGCTTCCAATTGCATCGACAAAGAGTAAATATGGGCCGGGTTCTGATTATGTTTTCATGTGACATTTACTGTTGTCACGTGACCTTACCTGCAGTTATAATTTGGTAACTCAGATCAATGAACAACGACAGAAATTGGTTTTTTAGCTAAAATAGCGATCAAACAGTTTCCTTAAAAATAAACACTTTTGTTGACAGCGATCCAATCAAACATTGTAATAATAATAAAAAGTTAGATTCTTATATAAAAGTTACCTGATGTTTGATAAAAAACTTTTTGTTGAGCTTGCAAAGTTACATACTTTCGAAGACAATTTAAAAAAATGTTTCATTAGCTTAAATGTTTTGTCCTAAATATGATTGAGTTGTTGAGCTTTTAATTCATCTGCAAGTAGTCACTGCCACTTGGGAAAGATATTTTGGGGTAGATACTAATCAAGCAGCATGCAGCCAATTTCCTAAAAGGCAACACAGATGGCTGGAAATTTTAAAACCCGCAGAGAGACTTGCAGTGACTAGCATAGCTGAGGTCTATATATGTTTCAAATGTCAATGAGTGTACCAAGGAAACTCATTCATGTGACACCGATGCCTTCTGTACAGACACTATTGGTAGTTATGAATGTACTTGTATCTCAGGCTATGAAGGTGATGGGAAAAGTTGTACTGCAAAGCCGTCTACAGCAAAGAGTGAATCCAGTTCAATCAGGTCATCGTTGATGTATGTTTTTTTCTGTGGGCTGTGTTTGACCCAGTTTCCATGATCCAATCAAATACTGTGTTATCTGCTGTGCTGATTATTATTGGCTGTGATGTCATTACTCCGAGCATTTTCTTTTGCAGTATTTTGTGTTGTGACGATTTTCCTCTACGTATTTTTTGTTTTGTATTAAGTTATTTACATAATAATGTTATAACTATAACAAATTTTTAACACACCGAGCGATTTTTGCTGACCCAAAGTTTGCCTCAACATTTTGCTAGCTGCAGTCGTCAACAAACTTATCATTAACCATCAGTGAAACGATTAGCGCTTCAATAACCTCTAAACAACAAAAGTTATTATACAACACAAACTTAAATAAAATCCATCAATTGGTGTTGCTTGCCTGAGAGAAAAAAGAAGCTGAATGTTTGAGGATGAAAAAATTAAAAGTTGATCATTTCATGTCATAATTTGAGGGAAACTAACTTGATTTCATGTAAGCAAAAGTGGGTGGAGCTTGTTCCGCAACAGTCATTGGAATCCATTTTATTGGACAGACATTCTCTTGGCAACAACAAACTTTATTTTTGTTGTTTTTCTTTGGTTCAGCAAACTGGTTTTATTTATATCTCATAACTATCCATCAATAAAATGTACATGTACGGAAATGTGCAAATACTACTGTTGGTTGTGCTGTTATAGGCATACACTATTATTACAAAATATGTAGGATGAGATACACGGTTGATACCTTCGGCCATTAATATATGATGCAATAGAACTACGATAAGAAGCATGAGAACAACTCGAATGGGTTGATAATGGTTTTACATGTATTCTGTAGTATTCGTCAATCCTTCAGTTATATTGCTAGTGGTCAGTCCCTAGTTGATGAAAATAAATGAGGTAAGGTCTCTGGTAGCAAGCTAGTAAAGCCTCTGGTGGTAAGATATTAAAGACAGTTTATTTATTTGGTGGTTAAAGCATTGTGACTAAACTCGAAGAATCACCATCGAACAGAAGCCAAAAAATGCAATGATAGACTGGTTGAAATAGAAACACAGCCTAATATCAGGCACGGATTCCATGTTGTTGCAGACAATGAATAAAATAAAATGTGAATATCTATGCTGGGCAGAAGCTTTGATGATTGAAAATTTTCGGTATTGATTATTGGTATTGAGTGTAAGATAATAAAACCGCAGTCAATTATCTATCTGAATTGACACACAAAGACACGCACAGATTAATTTTTTCAGTTTTATACATGTTTTCGAACTATGTTCTGCTGGTGACAGAATGATTAGAGGCAAACCCAAGTTATATAGCTGAGATTAGCTCGCAGCTGTGAAAGCTTTGTGTGATCTAAAGGACTAGACTTCAGAAAAAGCTGTCGGTTAACAGACACTTTCAGCTCAGGCTCTCAGCAGAGTAGGTTCCGTTTTACATTGTGTGCCAGTAATTAAATATTCCGCTAGTAAAATATGGTACTAGTGATTCAAGCAGCAACACTGTGGAATAGTACTGGTTGGCAGTGAATGGTTCAAGCGTGTACAACAAGATAAGTTGGCAACACTTGTGTGATAGTTTTGCTATTTTTGCAGTGAGTAGTGCTGTTTGTGCTAGTGCCATGAGTATACTGGGGGATATTTTACAGTTTCTATTTTGTACTAATACTTGTGTACTCTGTAATTCAGTAGATAACACCATTGCTGTCATCTCATTCTCTTGTTGGTTGGTACTTGGTATTGCTTGGTTGAATAGATTGTGCTGTTAAGTGCCTAAGCTACCCAGTAAATAGCCACAAGTAGTAGATGGTAATGTGCATTGCTGCAGACACACGCAAAAGTGAAATTGTAACCAGAAAGTGATTAGATAAATTGATTTGTATTAAGAATCGACATAAAAGTAAAAGTTAGAATTTGCACATGCATGCTACCTCCGCAAGCTGACAAAATTGACTTCATACATATAGATAATAATATACTGATAGCAATATATGGAAGAGTTGTAGACAAAGACTTTAGTTTGCAATTAAATTTTTAAAAAAAACCATTTCTTCTGTATAGTTTTGCATAACTGTTACCTCATCTTTCCACATCATCTGCTACAAAAATGATAAATTACAAAGCTTAAAAACAGAGTAAAAAAAACAGCCATTTAGTAGTGTAATATTTAGTGTTACTAGTCATCACAATTGATCATCGGTGGCTTGATTTCTTTCTCAAACAAAAGTCTCTCAAATCATCTCAACCCCTTAGTTAACTCTACAACAATTGGTGCACTCAGATACTAGCTTTATATTATACTTTATATTATACTTTATATTATACTTTATATTATACTTTATATTATACTTTATATTATACTTTATATTATACTTTATATTATACTTTATATTATACTTTATATTATACTTTATATTATACTTTATATTGTACTTTATATTATACTTTATATTATACTTTATATTATACTTTATATTATACTTCATATTTTACTTTATGTTATACTTTATGTTGTACTTTATATTGTACTTTATATTGTACTTTATATTATACTTTATATTGTATTTTATAAAAACATAATTACAAAACACGTTTTATATGACTTGTATGTATTACTGAAGGTCTGGCTACGCTGTGCATATGTTTTGGTGTGGATGTCAATATATAATTGGTGGTTACAATGTGCCAGTCGCTACGCAGGCCATGGTTGAGTGCTGATGCACTAGAGCATATACATGAGCCAATTTTCAACTAGCCGATCATTCAGCATGAAGAGAGGTTGTATGTCTGTTTTGTTTTCAGCAATGAAATAGTATTTTCTCCTAATATAATATTCATAATAATAATAATTATGTTGTCTTTGACTCATTCGATTAAATAATTAAGACAGCCTTAATTACTATTTATGTTTGTTTTTTGTTCACAATAACAGTTATTCTTATTTACTGTTGAAGAGTTATTTATCGATCAAAATAGTATCAGATTCTTTGCTGTAACTATTCTTATAATTTTATTTTGTTAACGATATTCATTATTCATTGATGTAATTATTCTTTGTACCATATGAAACAAGTTTACCTGACCGCAAACTTTCGGTGAGCAACCACGTTACATCCAAATAATTTTGGTGTAAATTTGATTGACATACAAGTTCTATAACATAAACAAACTTTCTCCAGAATTTATGGCGGATACGACATTTTTCTGGTAGAAATATAATTTTTGATGATTTAACTTGGTAAGATTGTAAGAGTAATTTGTTTTAGCCAATCACCTGGAGCTGATTCGCTAATGGCCTCGAGCATTTACCAACATGTTGGTTGGGTTTACGAGGAGGCCTCTCAATGTGCAGATGTATCACCCAGCTCATCATAAGGCCTTTTATTGGGGTGACGTTTATTTCCAGGCAGTTCATTTAGATTTTGGATAAAAAAGAGGAGACAACTCCATATAAATTTATAACTAACATTTATCGTTAATAAATTATATGGAGTTGTCTCCTCTTTTTTATAAATATACATTTATAATAATATCGTTTTTCTTTTTTATTATTGAACAAAACGAATATGCTTTCATATTGTCATAATGATCAATTTGGTTATAATATTACTATTAATGCACATGATCAGGGTATTTATTATTATTATTATTGTTAAAGAAAATCGTTATTTTCAACTTTACGTAATATCATCAAATTTTCGCATCACACAGATGTCATGTTTTCCATAACAATACATATCATTATATTATCCGTAGCCGAAGAAAATTATACTGTTGTACTGCTGCAACTGCCTCTATAACGGCCTGATACTGAAGATACTCGATATTAATGTAAATGAACCGTTATAAATAAAACTTATATGGAGTTGTTTCCTCTTTTTTATTCAAATCTAAATGAACTGCTTGGAAATAAATATCACCTTCTACTGGCAAATATTGGCCTGTGTACCACCCCTTTAGTTTGCTCTGTGACTGTTTCATGTATCATCAACTGAAGCCTAACATCTTCTACCACTCGTTACATCCAAGTTTATAATCATTTGCTATAGACCGTTCTAGCAGCTCTTAAGGAGGTTATTTTAGGTAACGTTAATAAGAAAAAGACATCACCTCAAACTTCTCGGGCGAGTTGAGCTCCCTCCAGATACGTTTCTGTAGCTTGATGGAGTCTCTTTTCCAACATGCTCACTGATTTGTGATAGCTGGTTTTAAACAAATGAAAGTTTAAACAGTGATGTCAAAACAGGCTGGAGATATTAAGTTTAAAATCTTAATTTTGCAATTGTTGTGTATGATGCATCGATATAAAATATCTAGTTTTGGTAGAGAATCATAAAATGAGACAACTACACATTTTAGTTTAAATGTTTTAATATCACATTGAGATATATTTTCATTTAGTTTCGGTTTTCTGTAGTTATTTTCAGCTACTGGGGCATTACTTAAATAAAAAAGTTGGAAAGATTTAATATGATAGCACCAACTGAATTCCAAAAAATTTTAAGAACTTTATTCAATCTGTCTGTTGTAGAAATAAAAAGTTGGTTTGCTGGCAAACTCATCCGCATAACAACAACTGTGCAAGTGTTTTCAATCATTAAAGTTTCCAATAAAGGTGAAAATCTTAGTACCACTTAGGAACGAAATCTTACCCTAAAAATTGACAAAAAAGTTTTACGCGAAATTTCAAGGCTGTAACAGATCAAAGCCAAGTTTTTTCCCATCATTTTTTTTTATTCATGCGAAAATATTTTTAACGTATTTCTAGAAGGAGAGCTCAGTAAATAATGTACTCATAAACTTTTGTACTACAAAATGTGCTCAGCAATATTGCAGCTTTCTTTGATTTATTTGTCTTAAAACTATGACATATTATAAGTGTTCACAATTACTCTACCTTCATAGACACGGCCCTAGCCCTCCAGTCTGCACTCAAGTGTCCGAAATAATCGCTTGTATAATCGGGATAACTTTTACTTTTTGTACTTGAGTTTGCCTCTAGTAAATTCTAAAACCAATATTCACTTGATTTATTTTACTCTGAAATCAAAACTTACAAAATATTCAAGTGGAGACAGCATTGCCAAATGATAGATTCAGGTAATACCGTTACTACATTGACACACGGCATAGTAATAATCGATATAGCTATACCTCAGACTTATTATCCATGTTGTCAGTTAGCTTGCGGACAAGGAACCAAGTGTATAAGATGGTGGTAACAAAACCCAAGGCTAATACTCCAGTTAGCATTCCATACATACTAAATGTAACTACAACGTATAGCACAGCAGAGAAGGGTACATATGTATAGTTCCGCATTGGTTATACAGTTTTGATTACTATGAATTGTGAAATTGATAAACAATAGCTTACAAAGATTTGAGTCAGCATCAAGGTCTCGGTTGTAAATCATTGTTAGGTAAAGTAGCCGTAGGTATACTTTACTGTAAAACACTGAGTCAGATTATCACATTTTCTCACAAACAAGTACTGTTGCATCTCACATATGCAATACAATGTATCTTTTATCTAGTTGCTAACAATCACTACTGCAAGAATGCTTGACAATTGTGAAAAAATCTTTGCTATGTTTTCAAAAATAATTAAACAACTTATGATTAGTCCACTTGTCTGTAACCCGTTAGCTGTTAACATCACAAGCAAAGGGACCCACAAACCAAGACAATAAAAGCTATTTACGAATCACTGAAAGGATGAGGCTCCTGGGAGATACTCTCTAGAAATCAGTGTTTCATAATTCCATGTTTTTGGTTAAGAATTTTCCTGTTTTCAAGGGCCAACTGTCAGCCGTGCAAAGCTTCGTTACTGTCTAGTTACATTAGCAACTTCTCAAAATTATGGACTGAATTGTAAGCCCGGGTTTGGTCGATGAATGAGCAACTTTTTTGTTCATTCGTGAATCAGTAAAAATTATAACACAGCTACTAAATCCTCAGCACTTTTTGTGTAAGACAACAAAATTTGATGTCCATTTTTAGTATGTATTGTTTTTTTACCAGTTGTATTTTTCAGTTCATGAATATATTTATTAAGGTATCATGACTAATACAGATAGTTTGATAGACTCTAAACTTTACCAATGAGTGGCATACAGTTATTAAACAGCCTTTGAAAGCCAACCTGACCTGTTGCTGACTATGGAGATATTTAATACACAAACTAAAAGCAGTTTTTGATGCTTTTAGTTTGTTAATATACTGAATATCTTCATAGTTAACTTTTGAAGAAAATTATTTTTTTTCCTTATAATTATTTACAGTTACACTGACTGGATGGTGGAGAGGCATGTAATCCTGATGCAGCTCATTTTTTAACATTATTTTTTTTTGCAATGGCAGGAAGTACACAAAATCCTTGTAGCAATATCTGTTGGTAGTTATAACCTCACAACTATGGAATCTCCAGTAATATCTTTTGATCCTTTGGCGTAACTGAAGTCTGAGCGCAAGTTATAGTATTTTGATTATAGGAGGTATCCTTGCCTAGTTTTGACCATTTGGTGGCTTTTAAAGCATTGATTTGTTTTTCATTTTTTTAGAGGATCAACAAAGTATTTTTTTCTTTAAATAATGGGATTGTTTTTCTTTTATGCGGATAGATCATTTTTTTTTTATCCTGGTTGATACTGGTTTATTGTCGTCATCCTGCTTTCTTCTAGATCATTAGAAGTAACGGTGACATGTCCACAGACAAAAAAACAAAAATAAAAGTTATTTTTAAATCGATATGTCCCGTATGGAATGAAACATTAGTTTAGGACATCGTTATAACATGATGAACTTGTATTGCGTACTAAAAATGCTAAAAAGAACATAACTCCCAACTTGCAACTTTAATGAAAAAGAAAAATAAAATGACATGGATTATAAACAAATATAGCTATTAGAGTAGCCCTGCTCTCTAGGTAATTCCTCAATATCTGCTATCATAGATGACATGTTTAGGATACAAAACTGGTCTACTATAGTCCCTTAACTATTATAATTAGAGTTCAGTTTCATTTGCGACGTACAAACAACATTAATAAACCCTCGTTGATTTTTTATTACTTGTTGAGCTACTTTTTGTTGATCTTCCAGTTCCAAACAAACTCATTTTTTATTTACTAAACTTATTATTTTTCTTGCGTAGCACTTGGCAAAAATGGATCACAAATACTCGAATTTAATTTTTTGCTTTGTTTCCTCTTAATTTGTTCTATGGAGTTAGTTTTGGTTTTTGTCATTTAATTGATATTTATTCTTAGCTCTTTTTACTTTTCAATTATTCTTGTCAAGTTGGTTCAACTGATTTTAAATAAGCTTACCAATTCATATTAAACACAATTTGGTGCAATTGTGTTCATCATCAAATGAAGCTTTACCGCACTCGGAGTTGTTATGTCAGCCATTATGTAGAAGTAGAAGAAAGCACATTACCACCACCAAATCAATTGTCACTCCAGAAGTGTCCTGATCTGCCCAACCACATTCATCTCTATTGAGTCACTTTCAACCTTGACCTTACCTTAACCTAATAGCCACACTGCATTGGTACATAACAATAGTTTTAATCTTCAGTCTTAGCAAGGATTATTTGAGAAATGAAGCAATGGTAGTAATATATGAGCAGATCTCCCTTTACTCAGCAATGTTGACATTGCTGAGTAAAGGTGCCACTCGTGGGCACTTCTTACTCAGATTAATCTTCACACTTATATTTTTAATCTTCGGTTATTTGCCTATAACACACAGTAATGCACTTTCTCTATTGTAAATACAGGTGGTGTAAGTGATACATCGAAAATATGATGTCTAGTTTTTTAATCATCTCTAAATGATGCTGTATTCCTGTATTATTTGTTGTAAAAATATTGATACTACAGTTGCACAATTTCTTTCTGTCAAAAACTTTGCAACTATCACTGCTTGTGATTTGTTTTCATGGTTACAGATTTTTTGCGTGAGAACATTACGTCACAGCCTTGTGATTGTAAGACTGAATGTAGCTTATTTTTTTAATTTAAAATAGCTATAAAAAAGAAGATTAATGAAATGGATTTCTAAAAAAAATGTTCGATGTGATTTGTAATAACTTTTTTAGTTTGATCCCATGAAGAGTGTAATAGTTCTGTAAAATGAAAGTAAATTATAAGAATGTAATTCCTAAGCACTAACATTATTGTTAAATATCAACTCAATGCCAATGATAGAATCGTATTAGACTACCAAAGCTCTCCAGGAGTAGTGTTTAACTATAAAGAATTCAGATACAATGTTTATTTATTTACAACAATTTTTTTCCATGCATGCATCTATACGGGAGACTTTTTTAACAATAATTCAGCTCTTTATCTCCATGCTGGGAATTACCGAACTTGGTTTCCCAAAGTTTTATTAGAAAAAAACGGTTTACATAAGACAAAAAACGTTATACTCATTAATGTGAGCATCAATGCTGCCCAAGTAAATGCTGCCAGAGTAAATGATGCCAGAGTAAATGCTGCCAGAGTAAATAAGTGAAGGAAAAAACTTTAAGAGATTTCAATGCAACAAGTAAATAGATACTTTTTGAAAAAATCCTCTAGATATTTCAAAATATTTCCAAACTGTTTCATACATTTTGGTATATTTTAAAATAAAAAATCAAAGCAGCTGGCCAACAACACACTATTTATAGAAACCGCACACAAAAACTTGCATAAATAAATGTTTCTAAGTTTGTCATATATGTTGAAAAAAAACAGCATAGGTGTTCTCAGTGTTTGGGAGCTCAGGCTAAGCCGTGTTATGATCAACGACGATTTATTTCTTTTTGTTAGCATGGGAAACCTTAGCTTCAGATATCTGAGTTATAACGGTGTACTTGGCAGTGACTCTCTGAGTCTCACCCACCAATGGTAGGCAGATATTGCCACTTTTGACTTGATAATGTTTGAAACACGCATGCCTACAGCTGGTGCATTAATACTTGGCGGTAGCCTAAGTTTTAGGCCAACATTTGAGGCATGTGTGTATTTTCATTGAAATAAAATGGGTTTATATTTTAATGTGTATTTTACTTGGAATATGCTGTGTTTCTTTCTTGGGAGTTGTATGCCCCATTGTTATCTTGACAACTTTTAAATGGATTTCATTGGATGATTGGTTCAGTGGGCAGGGTTTTTTCTGCTGGTTTGGTTTCAACAAACCAGCAGAAAAAACCCCGCCCACTGAACCAATCATCCAATGAAATCCATTCACAGGCCACCATCACGCAGGAACATACAACTCCCAATCAATAAAATAACATATTTACAGCAGAATAAACAGATATTGCCTCAAATGTTGGCCTAAAACTTAGGCTAACTTGGCGGCCAGTAAAAAACTAAAAGTTCTTTGTAAGAATAAATGTTTTATTTATTAGTTGCATAACAAATCATCACCTTCTGTATATGTCACGCTTCCTATCAAGGCCACTTGAATTAATTGAACACAAATGGTGATAAGTCACAGCATTGTATGAAGCGGAAAATTTTATTTACAAACTGCCAGCAAATCTGTCTATTTCAATTTTTTGTTATACTACTTGATAGATGGTTGGAGTGAATTACTGTTTTGGTATAACATGCATCTTTTGGAATTGTCTGACCTCCACACACACACCTTAACCAATCAGAGCAAAGGGCTAGTGTGCATGCAATCAGTGCAGGATCAACAGTCAACAAGAAAACATCTATCAGGAGCTCTCTCTCTCTACTATACCTTCATCATGCCTCTGCATTTCTATTTATCATACCAACTCTTCAGTAACCAGAGGACATTAATACTTCAACATCATTTATGTGTATACTACTGGGTAAAGTCTCTACGTTTCCGTGGTAAGATATTATTCTGTAGAACATTCTTCGCTGTGCGTCAACAGTATATTATTCACACATGTAGTTTTATACCTTGTTCTTTGAATTTGATGTAGTAATAGCTTTTTTGATGTTATATTATTAGAAATACTATGTAGGAAAACATGTATCTTATTTATGTCATTAATTAATTTGCAGGAGCATTGAGGGGCTCACCTGCACTTTAACCTATTTTCATTTGGTGGTGTATACCTTTAATAACTGTGAGTTTATTTTCTGGTATGCACTTTCATTCTGTTGTTCACTGTTATACTATATTCTCTCATAAACGGCAACATCTTGGATTTGCATGTCAGTTTGTCATCAAACATGTAAAATTTTGTCACATTTTGTAAAGATTCTCTAATCCGAAAGCTTTTTATAATTACTCTGTTTACGATTGTCTGTTCAGGGTACTATCAATAAAGTTGCCAACAAGCTTAAACCACCATACTGAGAAAATTACCCATTTTATTTTTGTGTGTAATTAATTTTGTGTTTCAAGGCTCAGACTGCTGGAAGGGCACAAATGGTACTGTCTTACAGCAGTACTTCACCATTACTCCAGCTACACTAAATTTTGATTCCAATTTGTAGTGGAGACAGCTCACTAGAAAAAATTAGAGTTGTCTTTTCCTAACTTGATAGAGAAGACAATGACAATAGTGACATGACAATAGTTGGAGTTGTCACTGCTGAATTTATAAGGAAGTACAAAGGAATAAAAGATTGAATATCTGAGAACTGGCTATGTTTAACTTCTGGACACTATGAATAGATGTGCTGCTCTACACTAACTTGAGGTTATCTGAATAGTAACTGTGCCTAACAATGTTTGTACCTTGTGTAGTATTAT
The DNA here is from genome assembly GCA_945261195.1 of Cryptosula pallasiana. Lineage (NCBI taxonomy): Eukaryota > Metazoa > Bryozoa > Gymnolaemata > Cheilostomatida > Cryptosulidae > Cryptosula > Cryptosula pallasiana. The sequence continues at coordinate 37,160,812 of OX183134.1, read as the reverse complement.
AGTAGATATCGGTCTGGTTTCCCTTCGGTTTCCATGAAATACCACTAATCTCGAGTATTCTACGTCTCTCCAGCGGGGACACTGATGGTATGACAGTGACAACTCGTGATCTTTTGCTGCCGGATCAGTTGGCAAACACAGAGCCCACGCCTTAGACAAACTACTTACAGTGTCAGCTTGCTAAATGGCTTTATTCATAATCCACCAAGTTTTAGGGAGGAGTTCCTCTAGAGAGGTTGACAGTACATTAATGAATACAATGACTTACAAGAAATCCGCATTTTTATAGGCAGGCTGGCAGGAATTAATTTGCATATAACAGTACATGCACGGGAAGTAATTAGATCGATAGAAATATATATATAGATAGCACACCAATAACAATACAGTAAATGATTAAAGATATAAAGTGTCAAGTGGCTAAGAAAAGGAATCATTTCTCCGTCGTCCAATATGAGGCTCTCGCCAGCCCTAGGGCTATAACTAGCCTGAGATCCATAATTTTGTTCGTCCGAGGTAGGGCACTTTGGGGTCAGGGCTGGTGAAGGGTCTTTTGCTATTCTTAGGTTCCTCTATTAAGGTGGCCATCTTGTCCCGGCCCGGTATGGACATACCAGGTCAAAATTGGGTCAATACTGGCCCTGCAGGCTGTGCTGGTTGTACCGCCGGCTCTGCAGGCTGTGCTGGTTGTACCGCCGGCCCTGCAGGCTGTGCTGGTTGTACCGCCGGCCCTGCAGGCTGTGCTGGTTGTACCGCCGGCCCTGCAGGCTGTGCTGGTTGTACCGCCGGCCCTGCAGGCTGTGCTGGTTGTACCGCCGGCCCTGCAGGCTGTGCTGGTTGTACCGCCGGCCCTGCAGGCTGTGCTGGTTGTACCGCCTGCCCTGCAGGCTGTGCAGGCTGTGCAGGTTGTACCGCCGGCCCAGTATTCTTTTGTTAGGCCTGGGGTGGTACTTCATTCCCTCTAGCTTATTGACAAATTATTGATTGTATTTCTTTGTATTTAAAAAATGATGCTCCGACAATGTCGCTGTTGGAATTCTGGCAATTTATACTTTCAAAGTTTTGTTTATAAGTTATAAGCAACAGCTGTGTGCAGCATTGTCAATATTCTGTCACTAAACTGTCAGTAAGTAAAATGGAACATGAAACTAGTAAGACCACTGGCCAGGTGTTGAAACATTCTACCTCCCTTTGTCTAGTTGTTCTTCATTATATTATTTTTAAATTTTGTCGGCCAAATTTTGTTGTCGTACGAGTTGTGAGTTTATATAAACCAACTTGAATGATTATTATGTATCGCTGGCAAAAAACCTTCGAAAAAAATTATTTTTAACTTTTGATGAATAAGATCACATAGTAATTTATTTTTAAGTTATTTGGTAAAATTTCTTTTAACAGCAGCTGCTATGACAAAATTTAAAGCTAATCCACATCACCATTTATTCTCAAAAGAGTTGAAAGAATATTTTAAAGATCTTTATGATATTTGCCCCAACTAACTTCTAAGCTAGAGTAAGTCCATTAGCCTTTGTACTTAGGTAGAGGTTTCCACAAATACCGCGCACCAAAATCTACCACAGGATATCAAATCTGTATTGTATGTGAACTTCCAGCTGAAACCTTGTCAGTATACTTACTATAATCATTGCAGCTATTTCTTTACTTGTAGGCTGATTTATGCCCTACCAACTTTTTGCTTTATTTGTAAGATTTTTGTACACACCATTAGAGTGGCTGTCGCTACACATTGATCATCTTATAAAATGCATAACGATGACTTTTATTATCCAGTTTCATATCCAACATCGTTTAGCGTATAAAAATTCATTTTAGTTATTCAAACAGCAACTGATGATCGTTAGTGTTTGACGTTATAGCAAGCCAATCTTTAGTTTCCTAGAAGTAGTTATGACGCTGGCGAATTAAATTTTAGCCGATCATTTAATATTAAATTTAATGATTACATGGTAGATAGACCTTACTCTGGCCCTAAGGGTTTACTCTCCAGCATTTGGCTTCTTTTCAAAGGGAAGTGAGATGGTGTCATAGCATGAGTAACTCAGCTGAAAATATCTTCAGCGCAATTGAAACAAGTTCGTGCAAAAAATAGTTATATACAGGCACTTGACAACAAGGAAACCAGAAGTGAAATGAGTTTTCCGTAGACTGTGTACTTGCCAGCATAGCCTGAGCGTATTGGAAAAGTTGGTAAATCATGAATAATAGTAATTTTTTGCATTTTGGAGGTGCTTAGCTTGAAAAATGGCTTCACTGAGAATTCAAATTAATCCTAATTTGTGGACTACAAAGAGAAATTATAACACCTGAAATGAGTGGTATTATGTTTCAACACAAATGCTAATGGACTTACTCTAGCTTAGAAGCTAGTTAGAGTACATCTTTTAAAGATCTTTAAAATCTTCTTTTAATTCTTTTGGGAATGAATCATGATGTAGGTTAGCTCTATCATTTGTTGTAACAGCTGATGTTGAAATAAACTTTACGTAGTAGAGTAAAAATAATTATTATGTAAACTTAATCATCGAAAGTTAAAAATATATTTTTTAAAAAGTTATTTAGCAAGTGATGCGTGATACCCATTTAAGTTGGTTTATATAAACTCACAACTCGTACAACAACATAACTGGGCTGACAAAATCTAAAAATAGTAAAATGAAGAATAACCAGACAAAGGGAGGTAGAATGTTTTAACACCTGGCCAGCACTTGTTTCATGTTCCATTTTACTTACTGAGAGTTTACTGACAGAATATTGACAATGCTGCACTCAGCTGTTGTTTATAACTTATAAACAATACTTCAAAAGTATTGGTTGCCAGAATTCCAACAAGGACATAATTAAATACAAAAGACTACAATCATTTATTTCTCACCGATTTTGTGACTATATGTTACTTTAGTGCGAAGCCCCAATTTCTACACCTGTTGGAGTCGTCAAACTTAAAGCATGCAATGAAGTCTCTGGTAGAGGGAGCAGTTTAAAGTCAGATGCTCGTGCTGAAACCACCAATGACTCTTTTAAGACCAGAATCCATGAGCTGGTTATTACATTTTATGCACTGTGAGCCGTTCGGGACTTGAACCGATGAGCCATTCGACGCAATCTATGATATTTTCTCTAAACCACTAGGCCAAAGCTGCTCCCTAGAATACAATAATTGATTACCGCTTACAATTTAACATCGTAGGACTCTTTGAATATCTCACATATGTTTTGGAGCAATGTTTGATTACCAGCCATGGCATTATTGGATACATTTACCGTGTATGTAAACATTTATTTTCTAATTTGAATCATTTGTGTATCTGGCTGATGTCGTGCTCATTTCTCTGCATGCTTTTAAAAACTGGCGCAATAGCTGTCATTCTGCCCAAGTGAAGCAATTATCATATTACCGTGTCAGTAGGATGAGCTAAAAACTTCTAGCCATTTGATTGGCTAAAGTTTTATTTAGATATGATATCAGGGTGGTTGGACGTTACTCAAATACGTCATTGCCATAGAAACAACAAGTATGGCCAACGCAAGCATTGCTGCAATGTGCTATTACAGTAATATTACGCGTCATAGATTAAAAGGAAGTAGTATTGTTATTGTTCAGTATAGTAGAACCTTGTATCGAAGATTTAGTTCACATTTTTCTTTTGTTGAAAGAGGTTGTGCTTTTCAGAGGTATAATGGGGATATTTAATAGTATTTGGATAAAGATCATGAAATGGAGAAAGCAAGCGACACTTACTCCGCAGGAGAAGCTGAGAGCTCTTCTAAACTCAACAAACATTTGTAAGTTGAGGAAGTATCTATGTAGAGTACCACCAGAACAGAGGTTTCGTTTGCTGTCAGAACATGATAAACAATGGGATAACAAAACAGTTTTTCATTTCATGGCTTATCAAAGTGACACAGAGATTGTGGAAGCCTTACAAACCGTGTTTGACTCAGTAAATCAAGACCAAAGGTATAGACTGCTGATGTTACATGATGACTATGGAATTACAGCAGTTTCCGTAGCTGCTTATAACGGGTACATCAAAACTGTACAGTATATTATATATACTTTGGAGCCTGACAGAAGATACCAAATGTTGAAGAAAGGCAATTGGTCAGGAATGACGGCATTGCACAGTGCTGCTTTTCGTGGACACACAGACGTGCTTACAGCAATTCTAGATGCTGTAACAGACGAACAGCAGTATAAACTTTTAAGATTACAAGATGGAGAAGGCGACACAGCCTTGTCAATGGCTGCTAAAGAAGGACAAACAGAGACAGTTCAATCAATTTTACATTCACTGGATTCTGAAATGCGTTGTGAGTTATTGAAGGTGCAGCGTAACGACGGTAAAACAGCGCTTCATCGCGCTGCCTGGTACGGACACACTGATGTAGTCAAGGTTATACTTGACTCAGTACAGGAAGAGCAGCGATTTGATTTGTTAATGATGGAAGATAATGCTGGGAATATTGCTGTCTCGTATGCAGCCTTCAATGGACATGAGTATTTGGTTGACTTTGTTTTTGACTCGGTTGACACTGACTTGAGACGTTTCATGATTGTCAAAGAGACAATTCACTCTGACCCGTTCATGCAGAGTATCTCTTTTCTTTGCATTTAAGCATTATTTACAGCCATTTTTACCTCGTTTTTTGCCAATTTTTTTATCTGCAAAAACAACAATCTTAACTTTTTAAGTGCATACTTATTTATTTATTTTTCATTTTTTTCCTATCTTCCTTCAGTAGGCATTATAATGATTAATTAATATTATAAGAAAATAAAAAGTACCACAAAACCTTTATTCCTTTCATATTGTTTGCTAAGCAGTTGAAAATCCTTCTTTCGCAACTGTTACCATGTGCAAACAGCCGCAGAAGGGCAAAGAAACAATACACAGCTGTGGGAACCTGTTTGTAACAAGCAGCAGTAAGCGTAGCATTTTATGCTTTGGCATGGAAGTATTCTACCAATCTCTCGATGTCACTTTAACAACTCTGTCAGTTTCATAGCTGGAAACAAATTATATTTTACCAATCTTAACAACTTTTGTGAGTTGGCAAATGTTGCTGTAAATGTGCCAAGTTTTACATTTTTATATGCAGGAGTAAAGCTTCACACCAGTAAATTCAGCCAACATCGGAGCAGCTATGGCAACAAATACGGCTGTTTTTGTCAGATTATGAAGATTTAATGCCTATTTCAGTGACACAACATCGCTGTATGCATAAACAAGGAATCTGTGTCGTATTGACCTATAAATACATCAATGAAAGTTTCATTATAACGCAAGTCACTGACCCCACTTTTGTAGAATGTGCACCCACAGCCACTGTTTTGGTTATCAACAGAGTCATCTATTGTTAATATTGCCTAATCACATATTTGCATTTGACAGTTTTTGGGCAATTGTCGTTTAGAAAATCCAATGCTCTGTTCTAAGGACATCGGGTAGCCATCATCACCACCTTTTGACTTGAGTTTGCTAGATTTTGTTGAAGTTTGAGTTAATCATGCAGATTTCTCTGCTAAAAAGTGCACATGCAAACAACCTCAAAAAATCGATGATTTTTTTGCCTCATTTCAATATAAGTTTCTTTCCAATACTGATTTACTTTGGTTCTACCAAACAATCAAATCAATGGTTTACCACTTCTAAAATTATTTGTTGTACTTACATTTCGGCACAACTAAAGTGCTATTTGGGAAGCAGCAACTTTGGCAGCTATGAAAAGACGAAAAGTAAAAATTAATTTAAAATCCTAGTAGAAGTTGTGATTGGTTTCTTGACTTTTAAAAATTTTCCGAGAATTTTGCTAGTAAAATGCATTAGATGTCTTGGGTGGGTTGGTCCCTTGCTTCCTGTCGACATTCACCACTCTGATCAGACCCAATCATCTTCAATTATGCATCTAGTAGACAAGCTATAAGTATTTTTGCTATTTCGAAGTCTTTTGCCAAAAAAGTGAACGTGATAAGCTCGCTGATGTATTGTTGGTGAAATGATGACAGCAAGTAAACGCAGAGCATATATGTGGTAGTCTGAGGTCAGACATGTACGCGGTATTGTTACTGAAATGGAGATCTCAATGTCAGTTATAAAAGCTACGCTACACGCATGAGAGCAAAAGAAGCTCATCAATCATACATCTGATGGAGTTGGCATGTTTATTCTCTGCTTGTCACCATCTGATGGCTTTAAATATATTTCAGTTATTGCATTGTAACCACTTGTTTGTATCCATATATTCTTGGTACTCGGTCAGCGCTGATGAGAAGAGTATTGCAAACCTACGTATTACCATATTTATTTTTTTCTTATAACTTCTTTGATAACTGGCAAAAACATTGGCTTTATCATTGGCTTGAAACAAGCACAGATGTTTAAAGTTAATCAAGTCTAGAAAGATCTAGGCGGTCAAACCTGAGACTGATCATACATTTAAACAAAAGTAGTATGAATGAAGTTTCAATAATCAAACCACCAAATTACTAAACTCGAGATAGTTCAATTCGGCTGCACTAATATTAAACCATGTGGTATTTAGTGCTCAAAAAAGGTTGTAAAACTTAGTCACAATGAGGCAATTTATATATGTTTTGGCTTTATTAAAAGTCGGTTTTCTGGCTCCGCCACTGAAAATCATTTTTAAAACTACAAGTAATTAGATTATGGTTGATACACGTGAATAGCAGACGATTAATTTACAGTTTTGCTAATCCAATAGAGCTAACTTTTAATCAACAGTTTTATTCGGTAAAGCAATTGGTTCATAGAATCTAGCTAGTTGATTGTGTCGCGTTACTATTCAGGATCTAAGGTTATGAGTATTATTTATGTTAATTAATACTGATTAAAAACCATATAATGAATAACAAGTCTTTCATTTCATTGCATTGGCTTTGAGGATGGATATTGGTTGGATGAAATCACCGATGGGTAGACGGAGGTGTGGTGTAAACAACCTCTTGTAGAATAATAGTGCAGTGTTGGCCATAAACATACAATTATGTTTGTTACAACAAAATATATTATCTCAATTGTGCAAACATAGAAAAGTAATAAATACTCAATCAAACAGTAGAATTACAAATATGCTTGCGCTGTCTAGTAAGAACATTAGCAATGGGTCTCGGAATTTAATTTTTCAGTCCCCACAAGGTGAATTCTCAAAAATGGTTGGTATAAAAGGTACCTAACACACCAAGATATTTAAAATACATGGAAGCTTTGAGGAAATGCATTGAAACAACTTCCTTTTTACATATTTTTGGCATTTTGGTTTTTAATAATTAATTATGGGGTAAAAAGGTAGGTTAAAATAGCATTCCGTTTCCAGCGACAACACAATGCTAAAAATGAGGAAGTCGTCAAAAATTCTGGCTTAAGAATCGCACAAGCAATTTAGCAGTTGAGTACAACCAACAGGAAATGGAGTTTATGGAGAGAAGTACAAAAAAGTAACGCTATTATCTAGAGGTGACGTCTTGTATCTCCCTAGACTGCCTTGACATAGGCTCGTGGAAATCGTCCGATCTGCAATAGTAATGGATATTTGCTACTAAAAATAATAATACGGTTTAAGGTGCAAGTTCATTTGGTAATCTCAATGATATGTCTCCGTAATAAACTTTTATTTCTTCACATTTGTGATTAATGGAAAAAGAATTGTTCATTTGATTTATTTCAAATATTAATATTTTGATCTCTTCTTATTATGTGCAGTGTCTTTTTTATCTTTTTATTAAGTGATTATGATAATTTAATTTTTAAGTTAATTATAAATTATGTCTATCATGATGACTTGTAGAAATAGGAGATATTTTGGACAATTGGCTTTCAATGATCGTAAAGAGTTTGAACGTTTAGAAGATCTGATTAGGCAGAATTAAGAAAATTGTTACTTTTTAGTACAGAAGACCAACTGCTGAGTTGAATGTTTGGTGAATATAAAATGAGGTACAACAGCTACGATTGAGAACAAACCAGAACCATGTACAAAAAGTAATGAAAAAGCAATTTATACCCTGAGCCACTTTACAGTCTGGTTTAGGCACAGTGGAAAAACGAAAATCAATTTATCTTTGATTTTCGGTAGAAAACCAAAATTTAAAGAGTTTTTGAGGTGTTAGGGTTTTGATGGGTCAAAAAAGATTGTATGCAAATCCCTGACAAATCAGAAAACCTGACAAGTATCTAATCCTTGTAGTTCCCTCTCTTTATGGAACACGTGATGTACCACTAGCCAGATTGCCTGACAAAATGAGCTACGAGCTACAACAATCCACATCAACTAGTAAAGCTCTGTAAACTCACCTACTAAAACTGTCAACTCATAATGATATGCACTACATAATAAATCATGTACAGATCTCTGACATAATCTATTTCATGGCTCTACACACATCAAGTTTCAAACAAAAGAATCAAACTCTTTATGAATCAACTTCCATAAAAAATGCATATAATGAAACACTATGAGGTACGACTTTAACAAGTAGAATGACACAACTGACATGAAAAGTTGAGGAAAAATACAGCTTTTAACAGTTTGGCTAAAGACGTCGTTCTGAGTGTTTTTGTTAGAGGTATCTCGTGTGACACCAAATAAATTTCCACTCAAATAAAACAACTCTACTTTTAATTTTCAATTTTGATTTCACCTTATCGTTACTTTTCACTCAGTAAACAAATCTTAAATAAAATAATTAAAAATGGCTTCAAAAGTTTTTTCTCGAACGATAATTTACCACCAGCCATGTGAAGTTGCGATAATTTTATATTGAAAAATTATGAGATATATAACTTTGAATGACGTATTTCTTCAGTATCGAATGGGATAAATTTAAAAAATATTGATTTTAAAACAAGAATTAAAAGTATTAAATATTTTATGCAGGTAGATTGTAACATAGCTCTATGGTAACATAGCTCTATGGTAACATAGCTCTATGGTAACATAGCTCTATGGTAACATAGCTCTATGGTAACATAGCTCTATGGTAACATAGCTCTATGGTAACATAGCTCTATGGTAACATAGCTCTATGGTAACATAGCTCTATGGTAACATAGCTCTATGGTAACATAGCTCTATGGTAACATAGCTCTATGGTAACATAGCTCTATGGTAACATAGCTCTATGGTAACATAGCTCTATGAACCTTGCTGACACGCTTCAGCCATCATTAGAGCCCATATCTGCGGTTGAACCAGCTGTTGTTCATTAGAGGCACGGATTGTGCGAGAGAAGGGGTATTTTATTAGCACAACTCAACATAGATCTTGTGTGAGAATTTAATACAGAAAGAAACTACTGAATTTCACTTCATGCTGCATAACCGACCAGACAGAGCATGTAACAAGATGCCAATACCTTGCTGAAGGTTCAGCATGCTCAGTATTAAACCACAAGTTCTCAATCGCAATTCTTCTCCGTTTTCTGGCATTTTAAATTGATTGCTACGTTGCTAGTATAATCATATTTTAGTTTCAAATTATCTCAATTGCATAATTTTCATTTTTTTTGTCAAAAAGACCTTTCTGGTGGCTACCTTTGTGCATCACCAACTAACGGGTGACTAACGATATAGTCAAGCCGCAATTGTTGACTCAATTTCTGGTTACCTGAGACAGTTTGCCATCCTTCACCACCGCACCTCTCCACCAGCCCTTAGCCTCAGCAGCCTTGCTCAGCACCACAACCGTGTCGTTGTTATGTAGCTCTATTTCGTTTTTGTCAGATGGAAAATACTCATACAGAGCACAGGCCACGCCCATAATTGTTGACTCTTTGATTGATCCTGCGAATGAGCATTGTTAGCAACAGTAAGAACAATAATGGTGTAATATTCAATATATCTCATTGCATTTTATTTTAATAAGTTATATTATATAGATTGCAGCTGATGAAAGTCATGCAAAAATATTTATTTGGATTAATTATTTAATAATGTAGAGGAATACAAGAGAAACTATTGTTTTAGTCTTTATTCAAGAAAGGAGAACCTGTACTTTTGATCGTTAGCTAGCATGCGTGATTACAGGTTCAGGTAAAGCAGCATTTACAGTAATAAAAAGTATTTTGTCCAACAGTCAGTTTCCACACTCTGTTAGTTATTTTAAATATTTATTAGTTCGACAAAGTTTTTTTGTAAAAGAAATTAGAATCAAAAGACCAGAACTAAAAACGAATTTTAAACTGAGCAATTGAAATTTTAAATAAACTATTCATTTATAACAATGATCATTTAGTGCGGTTATCAACCTTTTCAGCAAAGCAACCTCAAAAATAAAAATTGGCAGATATGAAAACACAAAGCATGTGTGGGAAGCTAATTTACTAGTTTTGGGTTTGCAATTTATTTGGCTGATGAAATTAATTGATCGCATGATTAAGTGATTGATTGATTCTGTTGAACTGATCAAAAATTTTAACAAGAAAAGTATTTTTTCAGATAATAAGAGTATTAGCGGCCTTTCTTGGACGAACACACCCCTAATAATTTTATTGTGTTCAACACTCAGAATTGATTTATATTTCATTTCTTTTTCATAGGAGACTTGATTATATTTTTAATGCATTTTTTCTCTTTGTATGATGGCTCGCATTTTATTAGGAAGACAATTCCCTAATCTCAACACTTACTGGGTGGGACTGGTGGGATAGGTTGATTGGTCGAATTTCGGTGGTTGTATGGAATGAGCAGACAAGTGGTGAGCTCGTCAAAGCATTTGTCTAAACTATTTCTGCTGTAGAAATCTACCAACTCCTGCAAAACCAAATAAAAACCCAGTCTTTAATTTTGTTACGTATTGAGGTAGGATTCTATAGTAAACAGGAATTGAAGAGTGACCAAACTACTAAGCAATGTTTTGGGCCAATTGGTTCAGCGGAAATATAAAAATGATTTCGTACTGCTGAAAAGTTACTGTGCTTTATCGAACATATCGAGCAGTTTATCATCATAGACATGCACACATAGACATGCACACATATGCATGCACACATAGACATGCACACATATGCATGCACACATAGACATGCACACATATACATGCACACATAGACATGTACACATAGACATGCACACATAGACATGTACACATAGACATGCACACATATACATGCACACATAGACATGCACACATATGCATGCACACATAGACATGCACACATATACATGCACACATAGACATGTACACATATACATGCACACATAGACATGCACACACAGACATGTACACATAGACATCACCATGGGTGCAGACATAGACTGTTTTAGATACAATGTCTTCACATAGATATCAACTGATACTTACTGGTATCGAAGAAAACCATTCATCGTCATCGATTGAATATTGATTGTTCTGTTTTGTAATTTTGAACTGCTCTCCATTGCCTTTCTCTCTGTAATCATACTTTATCAATATATTCCACTAGTAATACTGCTAGTAATACCGCCATTTTGGAAATGCAATATTTTTCTTTCTCTTTTAGTTATTTGAATGGTCATGTGATCAACACTTTTATGCCACAGTGCCAAAAGTATTGTACCAACAAAGGAGGTGTGAAAATAAGGTATTCGTTTTCCAACATTTGGTTAAAAAACAATTAAGGCACTGTTTTTTTTGCTGAAGTGGTTGTGTTTGCAAGTCATAATGGTTATTTGATATACTAGATCACAGCTATAGAGCCTGTGTACCCAATCATTGGTTCTACTTACACCACCCCGATAGCATAGGTTCCTGGCACATTTTTGCTTTCCCTCACCAGAAATACACCATCTCTCTGGGAGTCCAGCATTCTCTCTGTGTCCCATCTATCCCCTATCCCTGCATACCTGGATGTAAAATAGTAACTTATAGATTAACCTTGTAGGGAGAAGATAAAGTGATTGCAGGATTTATCTGCTCTTGTTACTGTTCATTGCCATATTTGCTTGCAGTTATTTTTAGAGTAGTCAACTGTCCTTTCTTTTTTTATAACTTCTGCGAGAGTAAGTTATCAACTAGTTGCAATAACTACTACCCTTAAACTTGCTGTGAAAACCTCAAACCTCACAAAATTTTTACAATTCCTCTGATGCTTAGGATCTACAAATATATCTTATAGCAACGATTATGTGCTTGATAGCTTATCTATGTTCCTTGATTTGTCTTCCATCTTAAACAACGCTTGGAAACCTGTTTTGTTTATAATGGTTGCATAACTTAGTTTGGAGTACTCAAACTTCTAGTTTTTTCACAAAGTCGCTCTGTTTTAACAAAAGTAGTTAAGTTTGTTGAAATTCTAAACTTTTTCAACCAAAAACCCGTAATGCTTTTCAACTTGATTATTTTTGTTATTTCATTTTTTTATGCATTTTATATTAGTTTATTATTTTCCATAAAACTTTTTTTCATCATGTTAACACGTAGTCAGCTCTATAGCTCTTCCATGCACAAGGAAATTGGCTGGCAATATTCAACTACATCTATGACATATAGGGATATCAGCCTATATTTAACGTTTCTAATAGTTGTTAGAGTTGTCTACTCTTTGTAATAACTCCAGAGCTATCCACTCGCTGTGAAAATACATTAGAGTTGTCTACCCTTTGTAATGATTATTACAAAGACTAGACTATGTAATAGTCTATTCTTTTCAGTAGACAGCTCTAAAAGCCACCACACTGAGTAAAAAGCTGTAAAAAGGTATGAGAAAGAAAAGATTGTTCTAGTGACCTTTTAATACCAGGCACTAGATTATTCTGTCATTTCAAAGAGTAGACAATTTCATAGGTGTCACAAAGAACAGACAACTCGAATAAGTATTACAAAGAGTAGACAACTCTATTGTAAATTACCGCAACTAGCTACCTCTAGTATGTATCACATAGAGGAGTCTATTAAATAGTATACTCCATGTAATAATCGTTACAAACTTATCTCCAGTTGAAATGTCCTACCTCTAGAGGAGTTGTCTTTTCTTAGAGTCAAAGGGTACTAAACACTCATAACCAAAATACTAAAAATAATCTTAAATTCGCACATAAATGTTTTATTTTGTTTTAAAACTATTATTTATTTGCATTCTACCATGTGCAACAATTGTTTGAAAAAATTCATGACTCAAATTTGAAAATTATTGCTGTTGTTGATGTAAAATGATGATGCTATAAATGCAACTCTGTTATTTTATGTCACAAGTAAGTTGTAAGTTGAGATCATTTAAGTATGTGGATATTATTAATTTAAAAATAATTTTTTCAACTCCAATATTGCATTAGTTTATGAGATGTTTAAAACTTCAAAATGCACTTTTAGTTGGAGATTTCGTCTACAGGTAGGGGGTTTTGTCTAGAGGTAGGGGATTTGACTAGAAGTAAGGGGTTTCGATGGGAGAGAACGGCATAGGGTATGGGGTTTCGTTTGGCCTGAGTCAGACCAATGATGATAAGGTGGCGGATTTGTGTTCTCTTGACAAAAATTTCGATACATAACTAAAACCTTTACTGACACTTTTCTTTGTTCAGTTGGTAAGAAGAATATTACGCTTGTTTGCTCACTGCTTTATTTAACTGCTTCGTTGTTGGAAACACTTAAAGGTAACAGTTTTCAATTTATGATAAAACAACTGGGCCTATTTCTAGGATCATAACTTGATTTTAAAAAAAAATCAGCTTCCAAAACAAAGGCGCTTGTGTATTTTTAAGCAAGCCTTATGCACTACGGATCAAATAGATTGGGGTGATGAAATATTTACTGGCAAACCACTATTGACCAAAAGGGATCGCAGCTCCATTGTGACAATGCTGCAAAATTCTCATACTCAGCTTTTGGGCCATTTAAAGAATTACAACTCCGACTTTACCACACAAAAATTATGGTTGAAGGTTGCAAACAGTTTCTATTGATAAAAATTGTAAGTAGTATCATTAAGGAATTTCTATCCTGTCGATATAATGTCTGTATTTTCAATCTTGTGAAATGATCCACTTGTAATATTTGTTAAAAGCTTTTATCATTATTTGAGACTGTTGACTTCTGCTTACATATTTTCATGAAGCAAACAACTTGAGGAAGAAATATCATGATTTGTTGTGTGACAAAACTGAAACGAAACCATAGATAAATAAAACAACAAATTAGCTACACAATATTATTTTTCAAGTACATAAGTAACAAACTCAAATATTCCATCCAGTTTTTATAAATATTAATATGAGTATGAGTATTCACTTACCATGGGTAGTCTGCCAGCTTTGTTGTAGGTCTGGCAGGTCTCACAGGTGGCTAAAAGTGGGAGTCAGCAGGTATACTGTCTGTGTTTGCACACTTCAGGGTTTATCATTCAGGTATGTATTACTAAGTAATACTATCCATTACACATCAAAAATACACAAACCTATGAGAGATATCTGATGTAATTTAGAATTTAAAGGCATAGTTTAGTTTTATCTTAAATCTTTCAGCTCTTTGGCACATGAGATAATCTTTACACTTCAAATCTATGAGCTGTATGCTTACCTTATCTGCTGGTTGATTGGTAGAAGAGCCACCATTGTTCCCTGGTTTGTTTTCTACAACAACAAGAGGCAATGAAGTGTAATTTTTCTCAGTATTCATTATTTCAAGTGTTTGTTCTAAATTAATTCTAATATAATCTATAAAGCTTGAGAATAGCTCTTCTCTGTTTGCAAAGAAAAAATTATGCATGCAAAATGGTTTTTACCTTAAAAATTGAAAGCTAGATTGAATTTTTTTGCAATTGATGAATCAATATCCATCTATGCATTCATGCTTCGTTAAAACACCTATGAAGGTTATACGGGAGTTGTTGTCTCAGGATACCATGTAGGTGCAAGTGCAGATAATTTCTTAATATTTGTAGTGAGCTATTTTTTGCCTTAAAATGTACTGTCCAAAGTCAGTGTGATAAATGCAACTATAATCTAGTTGCAATATTGCTGGTAGTATAATCTGCTAAGATATTTTTAAACATAATGAAGTGATTTACAATAATGAATGTATTTTTTTAATCATTAATTTAAAATTGAATATTGCTTCACCTGGAGATGGAGATCGAATATCAGTATATAAGTCTGCATCCACGGATTCTTCATTTCGCAATCCTTTAACAAAATTTTAAAAACTGTAAACTGTTTCACACCATATCGTTCTGCTAAATAGTGATTTTAAAAAGCTCCTCAATTAGGTTTCAATCAAAAGTCTCAATAAGTTGATTTAACAAGCATTAGAATTACTGTGAAAAAATCTATTGTTTGCTTCGAAAGTTTACTTGGATCATTAATTTTAATAGATCATAGTGATTTACATAACACTTAAGTTTAACATTAAAAGTTGATTATGTAGTGTTTTTTTAAAAAAAAAACTTTTTACAATTAGCAATTTAAATAAAATATGAGCAATTTCATTGAGAGAATCAATAACCAGCTTGTTAAGAAGTATGGAAACTTCAGTCTTGAAAGCTAACAGAAAACTCTTAGAATCCATTTTTTAGTTTTCCAGAATAAAAATAAATGAAAAACTCAGAACTCCATCATTACCCTTTATACAAACAAACATTTAACCCACAACGGAGAATTCTATGTAAACACCCACCTTTCTCAACAGCTTGCTCTAAGCAATAATTGTGTGCCTTCTGCCCAGTCTCTACAACATGACATTTGATGTCTCTTTAGCTAGTTGCTATGACTTCAAATACACGTAAAAATTTATCTAGAAAATAATATTTTTTGTCAATTGACCAGTCACAAAAAAAATAATTATTTAAAATGGGATATTAATTTAGTTAAACAGGTGTGTAAGGGGCATTAGGAAAATACTAGTGTTAATAAGTAGATGTTTATATTGAAACATTAGAGTTTTTTGACATTTTAATAAATTGGATTTTCTCAGCTCTTTTTCAGTTTCATTTATAATAGCCACAAGTTCTGATAACTCCAAATTTTCAATTAATTTATAAGTTGGCTTGTGACCGTTTTGAAATAATTTACTTCACAAGACAATAAAATGATTTGAAATTAATTATTTTATAGCCATTTTAATTTACAAAACAAAACATATAACCAGTATAAAAATCACAAAGTAAACAATTGGAGTAGGTAAGATTATATTACTCACTAACACACAAATAGCCCTGGTACAGTAAACCAGGTAACAAAGTACCACATGTGTCACACCTGCTGTCCTCTGCCAATGTCACTCTTTCAAACTCAAAATGTTTGGACCTGCTAAATGGTGGCTGTAGGTTTTCCCTACAATACAAAATATACAGCAACCTATCTTTTGTCTCTGATCTCAGCCTTAAAACACGAGTCGTGCATTATATGCGGCTGGCGGTAACCAATTACATCCGTCGACTTTTAAAAAGCGAAATTGTTCAATGTACTTTTCCTGTATAAATACTGCCTCGGTTGTTTTATGTAATGTTCGCCAAAGCGTTTACAAATTTGACACGCTTCTTGTCATTTTTGACTTAAAACCAGCACAAGTGTAACAATCTGAACTACACATGTATTTTTGTTTTTTGGAAGTCACAAACAACGTTCTCATGATGACTTTCGTAAATTGATCTGGCGGCAAAAAAAAGTTATCTTGATTGTCCTCACTCTAAAATGCTAAAAATATCTGAAATTCAAGTATAAAAGCTTAATTTTGTCAATTTTATCATTTTACAAACCAATTTATGTTTCATGGAGCATCTATCTACAGTACGAAGTTGTCTCAACAAATAATAGCTGACACTTTGGAATATAGCCAAAAAGTCAGAAGTAAAAGTTTGAAAGTTGCAGAAAATTTTAACAGTTTTTTAAGCGATCATATTATTAACGGAATTTTTCCATTTACTTTATTGTGGTAGAAATATTTCTGAGGCAAATATAATTAATAATTATAATGCCATTTTATCACTTTGTAAGCTAGTGATTTAAAAATTTATAGAAAACAACAATTTTGACACGTTATGTGCAAGCACTCCTGTGGAGCTGTTCCACCCACTAACATTGCTAGTTTGACTGCATCTATCCATTTCTTTATGGTTTCCTCATCCTCGGCAGAAAGTTGTAGAGTAGTCGGCTCATTTTTATGTGCCAAAATGAACAGGTGTTTATTCTAAAACGAAACAAAATTACCACTAGTAGGTGTGAGTTTTTTCAAAAGTGCTGAAAGAAAAGAGTTGCCAACTACTAATATATTATATAATATATAGTATATTTACACGTACATCTTTATCAAGGTTTTAATTTTTAGGTAAAAGTTCGACATTGACAGGTGTATCTGTTTTGCCAGCAAGCGCGACTTAAAATGCCAGAAATAAAGTTACTTTTATCTATAAATAAGCCACATGTTTACAAAATTATGTTTTGCTTGCTCAAAGTGTTTTTTTGATTAATCATTGTCTAAAAATGCCCATCATGCAAAAGAACTTAAATTTAATTTTAAATTAATATAAAATTGTTTGTGAACTTTTTATAGAAGTTGCTTGCTGCTTTTTTTAGCACAGAACAAGCAAATATAGAATATTATTGTTACCTCTGAAGTTGGGGGTGGACCATCTACCACCTTGTAATCTATCAGTGGTAAGTTAGCGAGGCATCTCAGTCTACTACCCTGTAAATGTATTGATACCCTTTATAACAAAATAACAAGGTCTATGCTACTAGACAGCCTATCTCTGTGAGTGTTGAAAGGGAATATAAATAAAACACACGGTTTTGTGTAAAATGCAGCTGTTTATTTCTAAATACGCAGTAAAGTGTTCCGCACCTACAAAGGTAATTTGGGTGCAAAAGTAATTGAACACTTTACGTTTGTGATTAACATCATATCCTTGAGTATTCAATATTACTAAAATAGTTTAATATATCATTATTATATTAATATAGTACATAAATAAACTGGTGCTCTCAGTTAAGAAGCTTCTACTTTAAGTCGTCACAAACCATGTATAGTTATACTAAAAAATAAAACGTGCAAAAATTGTAGAAAGTTTTTATATTTTTTGTTTGGTATCTATGGTATGTTGTTGTATTTTACATTATCAATGTGAAATAATAACTACCCCTGTCCTCTTTTCTCTTTAGCTCTGTATAAACTCTGGCAAAAGGGTTTTTTGGCTGGTTATGCCGAATGATCATAAGCATAATAAATATTAATATTGCCTCGATGGAAGACAAATAGTACATTTGAAGCCATTTCGGAAAATATTAAGAAAAAACAACTTAAAAAAACTAAGACAATGTAAAATTTCACCATAACTAAACTCTCGAAGAGTGAATAATTGATGTTTTTCTAATAACATATACATCATACCCTGGTATAATAATATGTATTTATAGAGAACTTACTGCTGTCTCACATATCAGCGCTGTGTTGTCGAACAGGAACACGTATCTGCAATTTTATATAAATTCAGAAAACTTTGTTACGTAGATGAGTAACAGATGAGAAATGGCAAATAGCTACATGGTTTTTTGATGTTAATGTTAATTGTCGAAACTTTCAAGTTATGATCAATTCATCGGTAACAATTTACAGAAGTAAATGGGTTCATACATTTAATTTCCGTTAGCAAACTATTAGTTTACTTTATAAAGTTAAACTAATGTTCAACTTCTTATACACAATCATTTTGTTTATAATTTCCAACAGTTCATTTTCTGATCAAGTTAATTTCCAAGTTAAAATAGTGGTTCCTGCGTTATGTTGAAAAAATGTTGCTTTTTGAAGTGATTCATAACAATAGTTTGGGTAGTCTCCAGGGGGGAAACAGTTAAAATAATAGGCACATGTGGTAGACACTAAGCCAACTTTTAGGGGTGTTTGTTGGCACCTTACTAACTTCAACATTGGAAGGGTGAGTTTTCAAGAAAATTGAGAAAAAAGTGCTGGAGGGCTAAGTTTTGAGGCGTATAAAAGAGGAGTGGGAAGGGTGAAGTGAGAGAAACATACATGTATAGTTTAGTATTTACTTAGATACAGGTGTTGGAAGGGGACCTGGTCTTTCCCAAGGGAGTACGAAGGGGTGTTTTGCAAAATCCCCAGAAAAGAGCATATGAGGTTGTTTTTAATTTTCAGTATCTATCATATGTGCCTATTTTTTTGACTGTTTCCCCCCTGGGGGGTAGTCCTAGTAAGAAGAATATCCAGAGTTTTTGGTTTTATTGGCTTACAATCCCTTAAAATGTGGTGAGCAGTGTTTCAGAAATACTTAAAGTTCAACTACCTGTTTAAACCTACGCTCTCATCTGCAAATTTAACATTAAGGCTTCCTTCTAGAGACAGGCGGCCATAATGCTCGAGCTTAGAGCCAGGATTCTAAAAGAATAAATAATGTATCCGAGAATAAGGAATAAATTTTCTTGCTCTGAGACGAGGGAGACTAAATATACGTTATCTAATATTTTCTGTTTCAAGGCTGACTTTTTATTTTCCCCAATAGCAAATGATATTTAGCGAAATGACAAAAACAAAATAAATCAAGTTTCCAAAATTTTCACTGGTTTGTGATTTCAACAGATAAATAGAAACTTGGATTAAAATGACAATAAACTTGATGGTTAAGCAGGTATGAGTGTTTTCAAAATTAAAGAACGCTGAACCAAATAAGATTAAGATGTATTTTACTATTTACCAAGCCGTCCAAGTTTTTCTGTAATACTGCATAATTTTCAAGCATAGCTTTGTCCTTGACCTTCATTTCCTCGTTCACGTAGTAGGTCCAGTCTTTCATCTTATTAGCCCCGTTTGAGATTCTTTGAGAGCTATTAGGTCTAGCTGTAGTCATCTATAAAACAAAACGATACGCACATAGCAAACTGTTCAGGTTTGTAGGGTTAAGCATGAAGAATGCAATGAAGTTGGAAGGCAAGGAGTTTTTTGGATAAAATTCAAGAATTTTTCAATGATTGAACAGCAAAATCATAAAACTTTTAAATTTTGTGATGTTTTGAAATTAAAATAGTCATGCAATTTGTGAATTTTTTTAATGATAATAATTTTTAAACGACTTTTTAACAGTAATTAGTCACAAAGAATGCTTAGTTGAGATTATCATACGTAAATACAAAATAATACAATTACATAAAAAATAAACAATATTTCATCTCACCTCATTTTTTGAGCGTACAAATGCTGCTGGAAAATAGCCCTCATTATCACCTTTTGTACCACAACTCCATCCATCTTCTGTGGATTGCACTTGGATGTATTCACCTAGGAGGCCAACAAGTCTACGAGCTGGATTGTTTTTTGCCAAATCAATTTTTTTAAATGGAATAGTGTATTGCATGAAAGGTATATGAATTTTTCAAAAAAATTTACCAGTTCTTTGGTAATCTTTTATTAGACGGTGAAAGTGATAGAAAAAGTGAAGATAAAAACTGTTGTTTTGCACTGACCTGGTATGAAACTCAGAGGCTTCCGGTTTTTGGGTGGAGCAGGTTCACCTCGATACTGGTGAGTTGTCACATAACCAGAGTCATTCTTATCTTTGAATAAAAGACAATATTATATTTCATATAAACAACGGAAAAGTTTTTGATTTTGAGCAAATTATATTTAGCTACATTCCAACCTGCAGAATCAGGTTGAACTTTTGTTTTTTTCATCTCAAGTTGATCTTGTAGTTCAGTCATTCTCATCAGCAATGCTTGCTCTCTCAGGGTCAGATCACCCATTTTTAAACCTTAAAAATAAAAAACGTATCACATAAATAGTTGTTTTCAGCGCAATTAGTGCATTTCTCTCGGAAACTTACGCACCACCAAACTGGGTATTGATCTCCGGCTGCGAGGTAGGGCTGATGGGATCTTTGATATAAAAGAAAAGATTTTTTATATCATCGGGCTGCAGAGCAGTAAAGGTGTGTGTTGCCTCAAGCTTCTGCTTCTCCTCTGGTCTTTTCAGGTTTTCATAGATTCCTGTCACAGTATCCCTATGCAGAGTCTCTACCATGTTCTTAATTATATTCTCATTTGCTATAAAAGGATTATTACAGAGTTGCATAAAACTAGGGCAATAAATTAAAATGCGATTCTGAACCAATTGTACTAGATATGATTCATTTCTAGGTCATAGTCAGACCAGAATAAGATGCTCACCGGAGTCGTCCCTCCCAGCTAAGTCTTCTACCAAGCTTTCGTTTTCCAGCTCGATTATTTTTTTGGCATAAATCTTTTCCCGCCCTGTCATCTCTTTGACGTCAAAGGCTAAAAATAAGTAGAGAGTCGTTGATTGGCTGCTGCGCTAGGCATTTTATCATAACTATTTTTTTCAACTTCTCTCAATTGATGGATTGTTACATAAAACAAAACATTCCAAGGGTAGTCACAAGTAAAACTTTTAAGTAAAAATATTGTTACTATCAAATGTCAATCCAAAAAAAAGTGGATACAAAAAGTTCTCTTACATTGAAAAGAGCAACAAAATTCGGCTTGCATTCAAAGTTTTACATTTTAAAAAGATTGATTTCACAATTTACCATTTGGGAAATAGAAGGGTAGCTTACCAGAATTGATCTCGTGTTTCTCAGCATGACTTTGAGAGGCCTTTTCTTTATTGAGAATCGACTGCCTGACTTTTGATAAGACAGTAATGTAAGGATTTTCTACTGTTATCCGTTTTCTTGTCAGGTGTCTGAACCTTGTACCACCAACACGTAGGTCAATCTTTTCATCTTAAATTTATAGCAGTAAGCAAATATACCCAAAACCCTGTTTTATAGCCAAGGTAATAAAACGAGGCTGAAAATGGTCACATTACTTGCAATTAGTATAAATTTCTCTCAATTTTTTTCCTATCAAAACACCATATGTAATAATAAATGAAATAATAAATAAAAACAAAATAATAATATTCGATTGATTATTATAACATTATAACAAAAACAAAATTGAAAATGTAAAAATCCAGAAACATGATTAAAATATCAAATTTGTTTCTGCGACAATGAGAAAAATATCACAACAGTTTTATTAACGAAGAGAAAAAAACTGAGATAATGATCCAACAGCAAGCAATGTAGTTTCCAGCTGGCTTTTGTTAATAAGTTTTCAAAAGAAAGAGCTTGACTTTAAACCTACTTACTTGTCTAAAAGCATTTTATTTAAAATTTGGTTTTTCTTGGGTTCTAACATCATTTTCCAAAGAAATAACTTGAAGTCTTTAAAAATCTTTAAAACCGATCAGTAATTTCTTTCGATACAACTTCCATTTTAAATAAACCACCATTTTTTTAAGTGAAATAGATTTCGAGTACTTCTAGCATACAAGAAACAAGTGTATCACAAATTTATATAAAAAAATTTAAATAGACCCAAACGACCACCTTTTACATTCTCAGGCTTCAGTAGAGGTTCTTCTGGAGGATTTATGTCCTGCTTGAGATCTTCAACAAAATTCTTTGGTTCAGAAACCAGAACTGATTCATCAGCATGTTTCTTGACCTCTTCTACAAATATGGTGATCAATGGTGAAATGTTAGCTTGTTCGAAGCTCTGTGAGGCTGCTGGCGTATTTGTGGACAAATTATTTTCATCGATATTTTGGTACATGATAGCTAACGGAACCTTTAGGTATTTTTTTACTTTCTGTCAACAAAAACACGTAGACAATACAGTAAAAAATGTCTATCATTGGTTATACAGTCACTGAATATTACGTTGAGCGATACCAAAACAAAACACTAAAGCCTACAGAGTGATTCATATTATTAATCATGATTATTAATTATTATCTAATCACTAAAAATGTTAAGCTTTTTATGGATTAGATATTTCATTGACTGATTACATCCGATTTGCTTTATTGATTGGTGAAACACATAGTTATGTCAGAAAGCTTCAAAATTAATTGATTATTTACAAATAAACTAAAGATTTTTTGGGTATTGTCAAAATATACTGAAGTTAAAAGCTCCTCATGACTTAAGACTAAGTGAAATTGAATCTTTATTCTATTAAAACAATATTAGCAAGAAGTTTTTTTAAAAAAACACTACTTATCTCACCTATTTCGGCAGCTTCAATTTTTCTCTGTTGTGAGGCAAGTTTAGTTCCTGCAACTTGTGTTGCTGTGTAGCCGTTGCAGTCTCTTAGAGCTAGCAGGTTTTCTCTATCTATAATGGTCAGAGTGTCCACAGCGTTCAGGACACCATCCAAATGGCCATTTTGTGCCGCGGCATGTAATGCTGTGCTTCCCTCTTTGTTTTTTTCCCCGAGAAGTTGTTCAGCGCTCAAAGAAGAACATCGGGATAAAAGAAACTTCATTGTTTCAGTGTGGCCTAAACTGGCTGCTTCAAAAACGGCAGTAATTCCCGAACGGTCATGAATTTTCAGCAAATTTTCTCCCTGCTGCTGGTCAACAAAATCTAGTGCAGCCTTGATTGCATCTAAGTGACCTTGAGATGCGGCCAGATGAAAGCCTGTTTTCCCATCCTTTCTGGTAGTTGCCAAGGCTGAAAATTGTTCATTTACAGTAATAGCATTCATAATGCATTTAACTGTTTCTAAACTACCTCCACACATTGCTTCACAAAGAACACTGCTACTGTCTCTATCTACAAGTGAAAGTAAGGTTCTCTTGTCCGTATCAACCACAGAACTTAACATCAATGCGACTGTTTCAGTAGCTCCACGATACACCGCTATATGAAAAGGTGTTTGATCATTGTCATTTGGCGACATTAATAGTTTGAAAACTTGTGCTTGAGGGAAGGTTTGCAAAATATGCTTTGCTATATCAACATGTCCTCTGCTTAGCGCCAAAGCTAAGGGTGTGTCACCATCTTTGTCCTTTTCCATAAGAAGTTCATACGCAACATCGAGAGATAACGGCTTCAGAGCTTGACAAAACAAATGAATATTTCCATTCCAGGCCAAATGACGAAGAGGTGTTTTATTATCTAAATTACTTCCGATTTTTAGAAGCTGTTGTAGGATATTTTCAGCAGAGATCAACAGATACTGTATAGTGTCACTATTTCCCAGGCGGCACACCATGTTTAGAACTGTGTCACCTTGCTTATCTCTACGCATCAGTAAATTGTCTCTTTGTTGTTGGGTAAGGACAGAGAAAATAGCTTCAACTGTATCAGGTTTGGCGCTTTTAGCTCCATTGTGCAAGACAGTTGACCCTTTGTTGTTCTGGAGCGAGAGGAGGTCTTGCATCATTACTTTACTGGTGTTCTCCAGCAAATGTTGTACTGTTTTTGCATGCCCGTTGCTGGCTGCAAGGGATACCGCTGTGTCTCCCTTGTAGTCCTTCTGTGTAAATAGATAAAACTTCTCTTCATCAGTAATTGATTGCAGAATAACTGTGATAATGGATGGATGTCCTTTTAGGGCAGCTTTGTGCAGAGCCGTTTGTCCGAGAAAATTTTGCATTGTTAGCATAGGGTACTTTTTCTCTGGCTCAATCATTTCAAGCAAATAGGACACAATGTTCAAATGACCAAAGCTAGCTGCAACAGAAATAGCGCTTTCCATTTTTCTATCTTTCAAAAGCAAAAGTTTATTCTTGTGATCAGAAGTCAAAATTAGAAGTTCGAAACAGGATTTTACGACATCAAGTTGATCGTTTTCTGCTGCTACATGGAGAGCTGTTGTGTGACTTTCTTCCATTGCTATTAGATCCAATTTTTCATCAGCATTCAAGTAAGCAAAGATTTGTTTGACAGTTGTAACATGACCTTTACTTGCTGCAAGAGACAAAGGAGTAGCACCTTCGTCATCTGTTTCTTTGAGGAGCTGATATCGTTGATTGTCTGAAATCAAATTCAAGATTGTCGTCACTGTTTCTGTATTTCCCATTAAAGAAGATACATGCAGTGCATTGTGACCCCCAGCGTTGCGAATGGTAAGCATTTCTGCTCGCTCATCCAACTTCATGAGGCTGAGAATGTATTCAACCACTTGGTTATTTCCATTGAAAGTCGCGATGGCAAAAGGTGTCTCTCCACAATTGTCCTTTTCAAGCAGAAGTTTAATTTTTTCCTCTTCAGACAATGCATCTAATATGACTTGCAATGAACTGATGTCCAAGTTAAGAACCGCTCTGTGTAACACAGTTTTACATTCATTATTTTTCATTGTCAACATGCCATATCTATCAGATGAATCAATGCTAATAAAAATTTTTGACACTGTTTCAGTTTGAGCTTGAGATGCAGCGACATGTAATGTTGTGTTACCCTGAGTATCTTGGATCTCAACCAGTTTCTTCCAGTGGTCTTTCGTCAATGCCCTAACAGCAATATCCAACAAGTTTGCACGACCAAATAAAACAGCCCTGTAAATTGCTGTTTGTCCATTCTTATTTTGTATTTTCAACAAATTGAATACTTGTTCTTCTGAGAGCATGCTGATGAAAAATTGAAATGTTTGAGTTTTTCCCCATTCTGCAGTTAAACTTAAGGCAGTTTCTTTATCTTCGTTTTGAGCTGATAAAAATTCCACTTTTCGATCGGAATAGACAGCATTTAGCATGCATCGGGCAATATCTTCATGACCACATCTGGCAGCATGCATCAAGGGTGAATTACCACTATGATCTTGTATCTCCAAAAGTTTTGTTCTCTCATCTACTTCTATCGATGACAGAATCACAGTGATGAACTCTTGGTCACCTTTGTTTGCTGCCAAATGCAACACTGTAAACTCTTCACTCGTAGGATACTGTTTCGCCAACAGTGCATATCGATCAGTTTGAGGAGCAGCAACAATAAGCTTTTTTAATTCTTTACAAGCTTTGTTCAAGGTGGTGGTATATGCCTCCAGAGCGCTGCTCAAAGATCCAGTTTTTTGCTTCTTGGACAACTTTTTCCCACTCATGCTGACTTGTTACTGATCAGTGCTGAGTTTTAATCAGCAGAAATCTCTTTGCATTTTGTTTCGCCATCCTGCAATCAAAGCAAATATTTTTTATAAGGTACTGACTCGTAATGTAACAGTAAGAGCAATGTAAGTCGCTAGTCAATGTTACCTTGCTAATAATTTACATTAAAGTAATTAAAGTACATTTAAGTATTAAAAGCAATCATGTAATTACACAAAACCAAGTTTCATAACAAGTTGATTGTTGAATCCTTTCAATATGTCAGCAAACAACAATTTGAGACATTTTTCCTCTTAAAACATTGATACGGCGCATGACACGAAGCTATTTCGCATTTAAATCTCAAACTGATCAAACTTGTGTTTTTGCACAAAAAAAATTTCTCATTTTGGAAGCTATGGACTATTTGTATGCCGTGTTGTCTCTTTTCAACTAGAAACTTGCCTAAGTGTTCGAAACAATGGTCACACAATCTTACATGTATCAGAAGGAAGTCATAAGGAATAATTCGAATTGGCTACAAACAGCTCCAAGTCTTATTAAAATCTGTTGTGGTTTTAATTACAAGCAGCTTTGAAGGTCTTTCGAAAGTTACGATTATCGAGAGGCTGTTTTTCCACAAAAGCGAGTCAAACTATATCATGTTATACAACTTGTTGCATAGTGAGAAAATACAAAGTATTCAGCATTTATCACATTTATACTACTTAGCTAAGGGAATACAACTCTATGACAGTTCCATTGTTATATTGTGGTGGATTTTTGTGACCACTATCCTTGCGCAAGGTCCCCTTGACAACTGCTGGGTGTCAGGCACGCCTAAACTGATCCTGACACAGCCAGAACACAAGCAAGTAAGCCGGTAGAAACACTACCGGCCCTGCGGCATTCACTACCGGCCATACAGCATTCACTGCCGGCCCTGCAGAGATACCACCGGCCCTGCAGCACACACTGCCGGCCCTGCAGCATGCACTACCGGCCCTGCAGTGCCACTACCAGCCTTATACCGGGTCGGTGAGAAAAGAAGGGCTATAGCCTGAGAGCCCAAAATGATACCAAAGATGCAGGAGCCCGACTTTGCAGCTTAGCTGTCCTCAGACAAGACCAAAGACAAAGACTACAAGCCATAAGAGCCAGGAACTAGAGCTACTTATTACACCGTCATGAATCAGCAATATTGACTGATAAGCTCCGCCCCTCACTTTTGGGCACCTTGTGTATTTAACCTTATATTAGCCAATGATGCATTGTATTATTTATATCTCATGTTTTGATTAGCGCAATTACTTCCTGCTATTGCTGATTTGTTGCCTCCTTATTTGGGCCTATGTTTTCCCCTGTTCTGCCTATAAAAGGCAGAACACTTCTCATTATTCTTTGTACTGTATTGGGATTCTGCTTGTGATTGAGCCAAGTAGCAAAATACTTTACCGTTGTTATACCTTGCTGGGTTGTGCTTTTATAATAAACTATGATCTACTCATTGAGACATTGAGTTGTGCGTTTGAGCAGTGGGCTCTGAGAACAGTTGTGGAGTCGGTATACTCCTCTGTTGGAAGTTGACCTCTGGAGTGAGGTGTTGTTGGTGGACGTTTGGTCGGCCCCCCAAAATCCACTACAATACTGTTACATAATGAACCTAAACAAGATAAATAAATTTGAGTTCATCAAAAGTTTTTTTAAAAATATGTAATTAATAAAATATGTAGGAAAGCAACTCTGCCTCTCTACTCGATAAACACTGATGATTTCAATCAGTTACCCAAGTCAATCACAATAAAACACCAAAAGCTAAGTATTCAGCAAATAAATTATTATGAGCAGATATGTTAGTCGACAGTTCAAACTAGGACTGAGACACGAGTACTATATTGAAATGTATCATTCCATTAATGATTGCAAGTCTCATTCATGTGAAACAGGTTGGTTATCATCGGTAACTGGATTAGTAAAACCTTCATTGACGATGTCATTGGTTGCATTTTATCAAGCTGTGGTTTCAGTCAATAGTGTTAGTAGTGAGCGGCAAGATAAAGCAGTTGAGTTAGTGGTAATAGCACCACCACTAGCACCAATGGTACCAGTAGCAACAGTGATACCAGCTATACTAGTAATAGTACTAGTGTTAGCAGAAGAAGTGGCAGCAACAGTGGTGGCAGCAGTAGTAGCAGAGTAGTCGTAGTCATAGTAGTAGCAGTAGCAACAGTACTACTAGCGGTAGAGGTGGCGATGGTGGTAACAGTGGTGGTAACAGTGGTGGTAGCAGTGGCGGCGTTGGCAGCAGCGGCAGCAGCATTAGTAGTGGTATTCATAGTAGTAGCAGTAACAGTAGTAGTCATAGTCGCAGCTGTAGTAGTAGTAGCAGCAGAAGCAGGAGTAGCAGAAGAATGGTACACATAATAGCAGTAGAAATAGTAACATAGCAGAAATAATAGCAGCGGCAGCAAAACAGCAAAACACTTTTTTCGGTGATGTACCATATCTCACTACTAATATGTCAGTGAATGACGAAGGTTTGTTGCACGGCGGTGTACCTGAGATACCAATGAACCAAGTTAGTTATGGTCTGTGCTCAGGGCAAACTACTAATGGTAATGTGTAGAGCAACGACAATAAAACCCAATATTTACTTGAATGAACAACTGAGTTTAAAATTAGTTTAACTTTTGAATAGTCTTTTGTTGTCATGCTGGGTTGAATGATCGCTAACGCAAACAATCAAGCTACCCTATATGCTTTATTGCTCAAAGATATTTGGCTGGCAAACAATATGGAGTGAAATAAACTGATCGGGAGATTCGGCCTTTACTGGAAGTAAATATCTGAAACTTTGATCAACAAAGTTGACAGCATGGCAAAGTGATACAAGGACAGCATAATGTTGTGAGAAAGACTGGCTTTCTTTACAAAAATGAGTTGTGCTGGTAAGTTGATAAATGTATAGCAATGTCATGTTATGTAGTGAATAGCTACGGTCAAAACAGAAAACATTGATGCAGTAGAATAGAAGCTTGTTAGAAACAATAAAAAAAACAATTACAATCCAAGACTTGAGTAGTGTCGGGGATTGTCCCATGAGAAATATTGTGTAAAAGTTTTAAGACTG
Source organism: Cryptosula pallasiana (assembly GCA_945261195.1). NCBI lineage: Eukaryota > Metazoa > Bryozoa > Gymnolaemata > Cheilostomatida > Cryptosulidae > Cryptosula > Cryptosula pallasiana. Next base: position 37,131,846 of record OX183134.1, on the reverse strand, counting down.
AGTTGCTTACTTCATGCTTTTTTTAGTTGACTTTTACTCCAAAGTACCTGCAAGTACTTGCTCTTTCAGCTATCAGTCTGAGAATGTCAACTACCATCCACTACTTCCTTATAACTAGTAGCTACTTACTACTTCCTTTTATAACTAGTAGCTACTACACTTGCCACTCAAGTGTTCACAAGCATTGCAATGAACTTGACCTTGGCTGAGCACCAAGACGTGTCAAACCATTTGAATGGGCATGGACGAAATATAAGTTGGTCTATGCCTGAGTGAAGTATTCACTGCAACTAGCAAGTGAGTTGGGTGATTGTGGCCTATCAGTGGTCATGAATTGTGACTAACGACTATTAAAATTAATAGCCGGTGGGCGGGGTTTGCTCGATTAGTAAATAAGGCTAATCAAAAGTTTACTTTGGACTATATCTTTATGTTAGAAAGTCTGAGGTTTTCTATAAAATTGTTCACCTGGTTTTCTTTTTGGAAGTAAATTAATTTACAACAGTAATAACCGCAAACCCAGAGCATTTAGTTTGAGACAAATGTTTGAAGTATAAGTATAATGTTATTGCATCTCACATGCCATCAAACGAGTCAAGTTACTACTGGACTGATATCTGCGTCATTGGTTATGCGAGTAACAATTAGCTAACCACTAGTATTCTTTACTTCTGGTCCATTTACTTCCTCTCATTAATTCGCAGAGTCCACTACTTTGGTTGAATATTATATGTCATCCATATAATAGACTTTTTGCTCATATCACAATTTATCACTCTTGGTAGTTATGTACTTGTCACGGCTCCACATTTTGTTTTTTCTAATAGCAATCCACTACTGGTTATATCTACTACTGGTTATATCAACTACTGGTTATATCAACTACTGGTTATATCAACTACTGGTTATATCCACTACTGGTTATATCAACTACTGGTTATATCAACTGCTGGTTATATCAACTACTGGTTATATCAACTACTGGTTATATCAACTACTGGTTATATCCACTACTGGTTATATCAACTACTGGTTATATCAACTACTGGTTATATCCACTACTGGTTATATCAACTGCTGGTTATATCCACTACTGGTTATATCAACTACTGGTTATATCCACTACTGGTTATATCAACTACTGGTTATATCAACTACTGGTTATATCAACTACTGGTTATATCAACTACTGGTTATATCAACTACTGATTATATCCACTACTGGTTATATCCACTACTGGTTATATCAACTACTGGTTATATCCGCTACTGGTTATATCCACTACTGGTTATATCAACTACTGGTTATATCAACTGCTGGTTATATCAACTACTGGTTATATCCACTACTGGTTATATCAACTACTGGTTATATCACCTACTGGTTATATCAACTACTGGTTATATCAACTACTGGTTATATCAACTACTGGTTATATCAACTACTGGTTATATCCGCTACTGGTTATATCCGCTACTGGTTATATCCACTACTGGTTATATCAACTACTGGTTATATCAACTACTGGTTAAATCAACTACTGGTTATATCAATATTTTATATTCTTGGAACTCAGTGTCAGGTTTGAAAGCTAAATTTCATATTGCATGCTAGTGATATCGAGCTGACACTAAAAAACTCTGATGTCTATTGGCAACTTGCCAGCTTATTGATATGACTGAAATGGTTGTTTATGTAGTTATGGGTTCAATGGTGTTACATATGGATGGTATGTGAGTGTGTGTGTATGATTGATTGTGCAATGCAAATCAAAGTGAAAGTGGGTTTTCTAGATGTTATTATACTTGACCAATAGAACAGATTTGATAGCAAATGCAACAACCAGTCAACTCAGCCGAAGGCCAGACAGCAACCAGATGACAGGAGGAAAGCCAATGACCAACGGAGAATATATCTACAACAACAATTATATAACTATAACAGAATGATAATTATCATTGTAATTAATTACACCAACTTCTGTCTCATCATATCATTAGTTAAATTGCTTGGCATGCAAGAGAACAAGTTAATTGTAGTAGTTACATTGCTGCTAGAATAAATGTACACAGTACTGTACATTAATAAATGATGTTAGTTAGTAGTCTACCTACCTAAGCAATTGGTATTGTTGTCAAGATATTAATTAAATGTATTACTACTACTATTATTATATAATATTATTGTTATTATTATTATTTTACATATCAAACTACACGTAATTATATTATTATCTACATGATCAATTAGTTACTAGGGATTACATAATGAGCAGGGAAAGACAAGTAATAATAAACACTAAACAAGTAAGCACCTTTTTAATAGAAAAGGAAAGCTTCAGTGCTCTCTCCTTCTCGGATGTAGGAATGATGATATCAATACGTCGCTCCTCGGATAGATGGATAGAAAGAGATTCTGGGCCTCTCTGGTAGGCCACAACCTACATGGAGCACCTACTTCTGTGATGCAGGCAGTATGTGTAGATGTTCACTCATCAGCGTCTGTAACATAAAAGAAAGATCTTAAAACATGTGTTGTATATTAATGTACAACTTGCTAGAGCAACATAATTTTCATTGGGCAACAGCTAGCAATCCGGCAAGACTACAATTCTATTGGCTATCAATCTCCCGCCATAGCAATGACAACTTAGTGCGCGCTTCTAACCATCACTACTACAGAAGAATAGAGTTAACTATAGAATAGCCTAAGCATGGGAACACTCAAGATGTTAGCATAATTGGGAGGACAACTCTAATGAAATAAATTGCTATGAGTAATTAGAAAGCATCAGAACCGGATATATCATTATTACTAGCACTAATCTTCAGTGATTACAAAAGTTACGCCAGCAATCATAATATATTCACTACTGACTGTTTATTTGGTTGAGTTATCTCCCCTACTCTAAGAAATTGACAGAAAAAAACTGGCACTAGATATCGCAATCTAAATAATATTTAATATGTAAAATCCGTAAAATACATGAGTGTCAATGTTTATAGTTGAAGCATAAAGGTATAGATAGAGGCATAGGTCAACAAAAGTTGTCAACAGTGTTTCCGGTTATCAGGTTGGTGGTTTAGTATATAAGACACACAATAGCAGTCTACTAAACAATCGTGTTTGCACTGTAAGAATAATTAAGCCCCGCCCCTCCCTTTCTCAATCGGCTCCGATTACTGGAAACAGTTTATCACCGAATTAATTATATACAAAGATATGTTTTCGGTTTTCTGCTTAATATTTTCTTATGTCTTTGTTCGTCTGCTTTAAAATGCCGTAAGTAAAGTAAAACCACACTAATTTTAATGTATAAAATAAAAGCACACCTGCCAATAAATTTAAATAGCCATTTAGACTAATCCAAAATGGGCAATCATTTTTGTATTTCAAAAAATAAAAATGTATATTTCCTAAAATACAGTGACTATAGACGTCAAAAATTAATCGAAATTTCATGACTGTAACATCAATGCCAAAGAGTGGAGTTTGCATGAACTACGGTCTCTTTCAACTTTGAAATAAGCGCCGCCGATGGATTCAATTTGAGACTATTTGTTTGGTGCGTCCTTCTTTAATACAGGTAAAAGTTTTCAATTACGCGGATATCATGTAATTTATGGTGTATGTACAATGAATAACAATGAAAACGAACAAACTATGCTATTAAACTACTTGTTGATGGTAATGAAATTGCGATTGTTAAATTTATATCAACAAAAATTATTGCGGTGATTCAACATTGATGAGTTATTGAGTTGTGAATGTAAAAAAAATTTACAAAAAATAATAGGTGAAAATGATAATACTGTTTTAAAAAACTAATTATCGTATATTGGTTTATTAGCGTAAATAAGATAATCAGAAAAATTGTTAGATTTTATTTCTAGTCAAAGACAAATTTAAAATTTGATAAATATTGACTTGAAACAATTTTTGAAAAAATATTTTTCGGAACCAATGCTGTTAATATGGCAACTACGGTAAATGCCAAATCGGAAAGTAAAGGACTTGAATATTATCAAATCATCATTACACACAAAATGCCCAAAACTTACGCCTCGATCTATACCTTTATAGCTTATAGTGCCCAGCCATTGGCTAATTATGCAAGGCTACCATGCTATTGGCTGATGCAATGTTAGGTTAGGTTAGGGTTATTATTGCAATCCATGTATCAACAGGCGATAAAATTGGATTGGTACATAATAAAAATTCAAACTTTATTGAGAGCTGACATGTAATATGGAAAAAAGCTCTTTAAACGCTTTTCTGTCCTAGGGATGGGCGTAAGGTGTGAGGTGTAGTCTTCTGCTATTATATGGTTTGCTATTATAACAGCTATTTCTTTTGCGTTTTCCAGCTCTACAGCCACGCTTAGTCTCCTTGTGTAATCCATTATTAGCTAGTTGGATTCGCTCGCGTACTAATGAGTTTTATGAAAAACTGAGTTCTTTGGTTATTTCAAATGTAGGATATCCTCTTGGCTACACATGATGTGATTCTCTGACATACGCGACTGGATGTCACAAGAGCTCCGTGCTCGTCTCAGTTTGGTCAGCGTTCCTCAGCTAGTTCAGGAAACAATCCATAGTGCAGCTTGCCACACCAAGCGTTACTTTGTTATTGGATAAGCCAAAGTCACCTGAAGGCAGGCAACTGTAACATTGTTATTGTACAAACAAATGTTCTGAACAGCGCCTATATAAATATTTTGATTATCTACTATCTCACACTTGGCCAGCATTACCCATATCACAACTCAAGTGGCATCTGATTTTAGTGATGTGCACCACAATTGCAGCTATAACTGCTTCAATTTTTGCTCAATTTGAGGGCACCCAACTTCAATAGTACTACACAACTGCATTATTTAGAAAAAAAAAAAGGAAATATTCTTATCCCAATGATAGATTTTAGGTTCTTTTGTCTATTGTTTACTTATGACTAGCTTTATCATGAATCAGTTTTCTAGCTTTTATCATATTTTGTTTTGAATTTTGGTTATCGTCTCACTTAAAATACTATTGATCGGATTGCAATAACCTAGGCAATAGCTTAGCAATAGCCTGGCAATAGCCTGGGCAATAGCCTGAGCATTAGCCTGGGCAATAGCCTGGGCATTAGCCTGGCAATAGCCTGGCAACAGCCTGGCAACAGCCTGGCAACAGCCTGGCAACAGCCTGGCAACAGCCTGGCAACAGCCTGGCAACAGCCTGGCAACAGCCTGGCAACAGCCTGGCAACAGCCTGGCAACAGCCTGGCAACAGCCTGGCAACAGCCTGGCAACAGCCTGGCAACAGCCTGGCAACAGCCTGGCAACAGCCTGGCAACAGCCTGGCAACAGCCTGGCAACAGCCTGGCAATAGCCTGGCAATGATCAAGATCACCTTAGCACTTTTACCGGAGATGGTAGAAGGAAATTCTTCAATTGGCAACCAATAGCTATATGTACATGCTATTTTATTCATAAAACGTTATGTTCATTGTCTATTAATTTTGTAACTTGAAATTGAACAAAAACAGTGTCAATGTCTGCGTATTCACAGCTTAAACAATATTTATTCTTAAAAAACACATTTTGTTGTTTTTCACTATTTATGGCAAAGTATAAAAATTAGGTAATAGGAAGTAATATGCTGATGTTTGTTCTAGCTAAAAATATTTTGCTATAAAAAAACTCAAAATGATTTAATAGGTGTTTATTACAAATAGTCTTGACGACTCACACCTGCAGGTAAATAATTAGTATACCATAAGTAGTGTCCAATAGGTGGAAGGAAACAAGATGCTATAAGCTAATATCCGAAGGGCCCATGGCTCACTGGCAGATTGAAGGCTTACAATAAATTTTATCCAGACCAAGTTTTCAAGTTCACAACTTGATTGGCAATAATTGGTGATTGGTGCTTCCATTTTATTATTTTTTAAATTCTGTTTCTAGCAGTCAGTGGCCCGAAGTTATTGAAAAAGTGATCATACAAGAATATTTGAAAAAAACCTGGGGAACAAATAATATTATTTATTTAAACTATGGCTAGGAATTCTGATTACAGCTGAGAGCAGCTATGGGCACCAAAGCTTTCCTTAGGCTGTACTATACTGATCATACATGTCATGTCTCCTGATTTGTTAGGGCCTCTCCTGATTCGTCAGGGACCCTTCTGATTTTTATGCGCATATTTTCTTTACTCCTGAAAACCGCAGTTCTCCTGAAAACTTTTGAAATTGGTATACCCTACTGAGAACTTCCTGAAAACTTTAGTTTTTGCTGAATACAAAAACAAAAATAGACTTTGAGATAACTCCAGGTGTACATTGCTTTCACACTAGCCCCTTATATATAGCTGCAGCTTGTTCAACAAGGTAACTTGTTTTATGGCACCACCACATATTTAAGTGGCGTCTATCTACCTCGCAGTCGGCCTTCAGAACTTATGAATGAATTATTATCTCACTTTGTTTGTGTCAAACCAATCACCTTATCTAAACCCTCAAGCCTACCTGCTATCACTGGAAGCAGCTATTCCAAAATATTTCCCTTTTTCACAAGCTAACATCACAGCCTCACAGGTATGGTACTGATAGCAGTTGTATGTCGCTGATGCCTATAAAACCTTTGCATACTTACTATTTTGGAGTTGTCCGTGTATGAAACCGACAACTCTTAAAGGATTTGGACGCCTATTTAGCCGGGGCGGCTCTCAAGAGGCGGGGTCATAGGCCTATAAATAATAACCCATGTTTACAATACTATGCCATTCATGTTGAATCGAATGGTGGATTTTTCGGAGCAAGTGTCCAATAAGGCACATGCAAGCGCTTCCGGTCTTGCTGCGACCGGCATTTCATCAAAATCGGTGCAGGTATTTGTTATAAACCCCTTTATTAAGTACTAATTTATTTTTTATTACGATTCATATGGGCTTATTTGTAAACCCTGAATTAATTGGACCCGGCCTTGGTGTATTTATTATGTTAAATTTCATCACTATCAAATATATATTCATTAATAAAATAATAATTATTAATAAATAATAATAATTTAAATAATTATAATATAATAATAATTAATAGTAAATTAAATAATTAATAATATTTATTTTATTTATTAGTTTAGTAAGCTAGTACGTACAAGAAGTAGTGTAATTTTTAAATCGGTAATTTGTTCTCAAATAGAGCATCAGCTTTTAGACCTATTTGTTGTTGTCTATCAATCCATTGGTGCAAAGATTGTTGGTGTCACACCAGTGGTTGACTCATAAAATAAGAATAATTAAGAAAAAGTTTTGTTGCTTAAAAAGAGACGGATGTTTTGAGGTCAGACGTGCCAACATTGAAGGGGGAAATTGCTTGAGATGGAGAAAAAGGGTTAAATTATTATTATTAATTAATTGAAAGGGGAAATTTTCGTCATCAAAAAATATGCTGTGTCTGTGTGTATGTATGTAATGTATGTAAGACATACATATGGGGGCTCTTTTTTATGTAAAGTTAAAGTATTCATCATTAAACTATGCTATTTATCATCATTGAAAGAGCATTATATAGGCAGTGTGGGGGCAATGTCAGTGTATAGCCAGCACAAGGGCAATTTTTTAGATAGTGCAAAAAGTTTTGTCAAATTTTTCTGAAAATTTTTTAAATAGTTTCAGTGGGTAGCAAAATATGTTGTGGATACAATGAGACCAAATTTGCTATTGTGACCTCAATATTTAACTGTTAAAAACAAGTTTTACCAAATGTACTTTTAAGTCAAAAAATGCATGGTAAATGTTCTTTGTTTTTTGCAGGCAATTAGCGGGCAATTAGTGTTGACGCACGCATGAAGCGACGCATGTTATATATATCATGCGTACGCCTCAATAATTATACAATGTATATGTAACAATAATAAATGCTTTGCATTGGCTGTATAACATTATTTTGTAGAAGTAGCTGGACTGCACAAAAAAAACAAGTTCTGTATCTCAGTTGATATAGACAGGTGCCATCATCAGAAATCTTGTAATTAATTTAATAATCATAAATAATAATAAATTAATTTAATATAAAATTTCAATAATTAATTAATAATAATTAAAACTAATGGTCATTATTGATGACCTTGCATTTTTGCTATATCATATTTATTACCACTAGCTGTTATCATTCAATGATGTTTTTTTTCTGGATTAACAGATATAATATTAGATTAATTATGAACCAGAATAAATTAAAACGCTAATGATAACAAATAAATAGCCGCGATACTGACGCCTACTAACCGTAGCGTTTGCTGTAAACCCATTATTTACTTAAAACACGCGGCGCACATGATAAGCCCGCGATGTGTCTGCAATAGTTGTGGTTAGGCTAATTTATATTTGGCTAGGATGAAAAATAATTTTAGTTGGGGCGTCTTTTTGAAAAACCTTCATATTATCAAAATGCATTGAACACACTCCAATAATAATACACCATTCAAATCCTAACTCCTCAGTCTATTTTATAGTCCTACAACAATATGTCGATGCCCTTCAGGGACGTGGTAGATTTTGGATAAAAAGTCGAAAATTTAAAGGCATTTTCCCAAGTCTATGACTGGAATGAGGAAAATGTTCATAGACAGATGCCTGCGCGGTAGATTGTTCTAGCTATAGCAATTGTATTTTTGTCTCTATGAGCTTTAGTTTAAAAGATATGAAAACAAATGTGATTTTTGGGACTTGAAAAAAATCGCGATTTCGTCGGGAAAATTTTTTATAACAATGCTTTTGTTCATATTACACGGCGACCGCAATGGTTTTGCACTATCTAAATTTTTATTTTGACAATTTTTTTCTTAAATAATTATAATAGAACATCAGCTTTATCAGTGACGCGTGACGGAAAGTAGCTAATGGTGCGGTATAGATTTTTTTTTTATTTATTTGAATATGACTCTCCAGTAAGTTTATTTTTTGTACACATAATGTGATTGCTCTATGATAAATAGTATACCACTGGGTTGATAAAATAACAGAGAATTTCAATGTTGTTTACTGAAACCTCAAAGGCCTATGGCACAATAGGAAATTGCAGATTCACAATGCATTCTCAACCCATTATTTTTCAAGTCCACAGCTATGTAGGCAGTACAACGACTGGCTAAGCCAACGCAGTAAAGTGTGTCAACTTTATACTTTTTAAATTTTTGTTTCTAGCAGCTTCTGGTCCCATGTTATTAAAAAATTTGCCACGCAGGAGTATTTCGAAAATTCAAAAAACTGTGCGGGACGAATTTATATATAAATCTTTTGTCTTAATAAACGCTACGCTTGCATGAGTTTTGTACAGGCTACAGTATAGCTCAATTTTTCAACTTGAATTTCAGGTTATAAATTTGGTACCAAACTGTAGAGCTGGAGACCGTTATATCTATGGTATAAAAGTCATGAGTATGACTAATTTTTCAAAACACCCAAGTTTGCATTTTAATAATAAAATATTTAATATATAGACACAATTGCGGTTTGTTTGTTTTTTATTTATCTACCACAAAACAAATGATAGCTTGAAAAAATCTCAATTTTATTTGGCCGAAATATTGGGTAGTATGTGGTGGCTCCCGCAATTACTGAATTATGTTTTTGATCTACATTGTCGCGTATTTATAAACCGCTCACAAATTATTAGTAACCTTTGTAAATAAATTCTAATTATTTAGAAATACCAAACTGATTCAACAAAACAATATGTCAGTGAGTAGATAATACATTGGTGTTTCATTTGTAATTGTCAAAAATTATTAAAATGTTCGGGGGAATTTGCACAGTTGTGCCAAATCTGTGTTATCTTCATGACTAGTTATTCGTGGGTAAAGCACATTTCAGAAGTCTATTACAGACAACCAGATGAGAAATTGCTTTGGCTGCTTGGAGAACAAAATTGTTTCAGATTGGTGGATTAGTTGCCAAGTTATTACCAAAACTGTAATTGGACACTTTGAAATCTGCATGGGAGACAAATGAATCCTTTTACGACATCATGTGATAATTATCGGTTGAGCTGCACTAGCACATTATACATTTGTTGTAAAAGTGGTGGTATTCACAAATGTTTTTATGCTGCTTATTGATATGAGTCGAAAGAAAACGGAGACGAATCAAAAAATAAATCAGAAATTGAAGTGAAACAAAGTATACAAACCAACCTATGTTCTACATGTATCTGAAGTATGTTGTTATGGATATAACTTATAAACTACCTATTGTAGCGACTGGCCATGTAGTTTCATAGTTCAGTTTAATATTGATTAAAGTAAAGCAATGAAAAAGTTATCAGAATACTATATATATAGTGGTACAGAAACTTGCTACCCTCGGTTTAAAACTAATAGTTTTAAAACACACTTACGTGGTTAAAAGTTTTCAATCTTTAATAGGTGTGCATCAGAGCCAAAATCTGACTATAGATTTCTCAAGCGCTAGTGTTGTTGCTAATTTCGCTAATTTTAAACTTTCCAGGTTGCTTTTAATCATCTGCCAAGCTAACTCAACTGTTAATGATCAGATTTTTTTAGCAATTGTGCCTTGGATAGTTTCTTGTTGGACACTGTAAGTTTATGGTTAATCATCAAACATGCTTGGTTAGCGATGGAATTGCCATAACCAACGGCAAGGGTTTTTAGTCGAGCATCATTTTGCATACTCATTTTTGTATCACAGCATGTTTGGAAAAAAAACACTGCACATTATTAATATGTATATATATATTATGTATTACAGCCAACACAGCAATCACACCAAACACTGAATGATATTTTATTGTGGTCTCATTCATCAGAGGAAAACTTAAAATTCAAAGTTTCAAAATTAGAAGTGTTTAACGTGCATCTCAAGCAACTTTTATCCAAAAAAATATAAAAAAAAACTGCAATTTCTCATAGTTGTTTATCTATTAATTGTCATGTTTCGTTAATCCATTATACCACTTTTATTGACTACACCAATAAAATGTGTAATCCATGTACCTGGAGCTACTGGAAAAAACTGTCGCAGATCAAAAGCAAAAGTTTGATGAATATCATGCGAACAAGTGATGCTCTTCTCGTATTCATGTACACAAGTTTGTCCAAGCAGGGGGTGCTTCTCAACAGTATCTACATAATTATTACTAGCAAAAATATTTCTGTATAAATATATAGTTTCCACAATAGAAATTAACAACTAGTAAGAATTAATCGATATGACATGCGACAATAGTCACAGTTATTATAAGCATCTGAATTGTAAAGAAGTAACTTTTATTATGGTAAATAAATATATAATAATTAAGGACAATAAATTGAACTATAATGATATGTGCTATTTATTATTTACGCTGTAAATGGTTATAAAATAGTAGCAAGTTAATTTGAAACACTCCGCATAGCAGCTGTATTCTGGCACACCCCTGAAAGTCATCTTTGGGGAATGTGTCTGGTAGGTTATGTGATTTGAAATTTCCTTGCAATACAATGTGCTGACATGAGAAACTATTTAAAAAATGAAAGTTGATGAACAGTGTATTAACAGTCTTTACTGTTGCTCATTTATTATTATAATTTATGCTGAACATAATCATGCTTCAAAAATATTATTATCAACTCAACAACCCACACACAGTATAATAATTTGTCTCGTAAATTATGATGCTGTGGGATAAATAGGCCCAACTGCATTGTTTTATAAGTAATATAATTATATAACATTGTTATTGTTACTATTATTAACAACAGTTATTAATTATTATTACTTGTTATTATTACTGTTATTATAATAATTACTCATTTTAGTTAATAAATAGTTATTATAAATAAAACACTTCTTCCACTTCTGCTACGCTACTACTGCCTGTAACTATTATTATCATAGCTGTTGTGTTTCTGTAATTTTTCAACTTGTAAAGAAAATGAATGCAGAAGATTAAATTAAAATAGATTATACAAAATAAAGAAAACAGCAATAATAATCATCATTCACATTACCAGATAATAATGATAAAATCAATGACAGCTAAAATAATAATAGTTCATGACATATATTATTGTGTTTTATTATTATAAATTAGTAATAATTTTATAAATATATCTGTTCATTATTTCCATCGATCATTATTACTATTTATTATATTTTTCTGTTTATTTGACACTTGTCATTGTTTTATATCTTCGAAGTAGTTAATAATCTTTTGATCATTACACTTAAGGTAATACTACTACATATTTATTATTTCATCATTATAAAAAGTTTACTTAAACACAGTTGATGAATGGTTTTGTCAAATACATCAACAATTGTGCCTCTGGGAGCGACATACAACAATAACAACATAAGTTGCTGAAGCATACTTCCGTGACAGGAAATGGTTTATTAAAGCCCAAGTTTTTAACATTGCACCTAACCATAAGAGGAAAAAATTGTATATCCAATCCTCAAGAATTTGTTTCAAACATTTAGGAACTTCGGTTAAGCATTTTGATGTTGATATGTTCATAGAATCATACTACAGATACTTCACTCTACCATAAATTGACTCACAGGCATCTGTAAAGTCAGCAAACAAATATGAATATTGAAGAAAATTATGCATTATTTTGTCGTTGTGAATATTCTCAAAAAAATTGGGAATTCGTGAAAAGGGTCAATTGCGTGACAAGTCTTTGAGATGCTTGAGGTTGGGGTAATTGCTTGAGTCTCACTCCTAATGCGCGAGTGTTGGCAAGTCTGTTTGACGTCCCACTGTCAAGCTTTGCTGACAATAGTGTTGTTATAGTTAAGCGAACTCAGTGGTGCAAGACTATGCGCACGAAATAATGCGATGGCATGTAGCTAATGATAAGACATGCAACAATTTTTTACCCATTTGGAAATGGCTCTCCAGTAAAGTTATTTTTTTCAACATAATGTGTTTGCTCTATGATAAATAGTATACCACTGGGTCGGTAAAATAACAGAGAATTTAAATGACAGATACTGAAATCTTAAGGGTCCATGGCGCAATAGGAAATTGCCGATTTACAATGTATTTTGGAACCAATATTTTTGAAGTCCACGGCTATGTAAGCAGTGCAATGATTGGCAAAGCCTAAGCAGTTAATTGTTTCTTCTTTATACCTTTTTAGATTTTGCTTCTAGAAGCTTCTGACCCCAAATTAGTAAAAATTTAGCCGTGCAGGAATATTTAAAAAATCAAAAAAAAAACTAGGACAAATTTACATATAAATCCTTTGCCTTCATGCCCGCTATGCTATGCTATGCTATACTATTATTATAAGAATCAGGCTACTATTGCCAACATAAAAAATGAGGGGTCAGGAGGACTCAGACTTGTAAACAAGGGGAAAAAGTGTTTGAAATCGCGTCAAATGGGGATAACGTCTTACTGAGGTGATCTTGGATAAAAGGCTTGAAAGTGAAATTTGTCATCATTGCGTTAGTTGCAGTAAGCCATGTATAAAAAAATAAAAAGTATAATATATGATAATACTAAAATTGTGGAAACTTCATTCGTGTGTCAGTCTGAGGCTCTCAATAAATGTCAAAAATATCTGATAGAATGTTCTGAATCCTTCACTTTGGGCTAATTTTCTAAGAGCAGACACTCTCAGCTCACCCTTGATGCATAAGAATTTGCGTTCAGATTAACTTTTGCTAGTAGTTTTTGATGACTTTTCTAATTTTACGTTTACTTTTTCGCACTTGGCAAATGAGTGTAACAGGATATAATGCTAACCTCAACCACTTGGCCAAGGTAAAGTTTTCTCGAAAGTTGATGTTATGAGCCAATGGCACAAATCTAAAAAAAAATTAACTCTGATCTCGGGCATTTGTAGCTGTATGAGTAGCCGTATTTCTGTAATAAACTGATCAATGAAAGGTTTGTGCTCAAACTCCCACAGCTACAAAGGATTTGTACGAGTGCTCATGAACGGTGTTATTATTTTTTCAGATTCGTTTCATTGACTCATAATGATATGTTTCAAGAAGACCTCTTTTTGGGTTGAGTATTTGGCGTTAACATTATATCCGTTTACATTCATTTGCTATGAGCAAAACGTTGAACATAAAATGAAAAACTTCATCAACAATCAAAGCGCAAATTCTTTTGCATCAAAGCAGAGCTTAGAGTGTCTTCTCCTAGAAAATTAGCCTAAAGTAAGTGATTTAGAATTTTCTTTTAGACATTTATTGATCGAGCATCAGATGGACAAACGAATTAAGTGTTCACACTTTCAGTATCATTATATTATATATTACAATTTTTTTCAAATGGTTTTTGTTGCAACATCAGTTTGCTACTAGTCATACATGGCTCACTGTGGTTAGTTGCAGAAACAGTAAGTGATGAAACGAACAAAGAGGTATTGTAGATAGAAAGCAGGAGATGGTAGATGGAGATCAGGATGTGGTGTATTTGGAGCAGGAGATAGTGGAGGTAGAGCAGGATTTGATGGATGGCGAGCAGGAGATGATAGATGATGAGCAGAAGGTAGCTGGTTCATAAAGATGGCCAAAAAAATTCTGAAAATTCTAAGACATCAAATTAATGAATATTTTTTTCTACTTATAATGATATTAAGTTTGCTCCACCACTGGTACTTTTAAGTGTAAAAGAATATTTTGAAAATGTACTCTTAGCTGAATATTTTTATACGCTCCTGTCCCAATTGCAAGCCGCAAAAAATGTTCGCCCACGCGTGAAGTGCTATTTCTGCATGGCGTAGTCAATTGTGTTATATATAGACGTTTATCCAGTCCAATAATAGCGTGTGCATGTGTAAGCTGTCAACAACTACACATGATATTTGCAATTGCTTTTCTCACAGTTTTCTCTCTACTATAACCACAGGCATTTTCGGATCAGGAACGTCCATGCCTTGAAAAATTGAAACGGGAAAGCTCTTCCGAATGCAATTTGTTTGATTAATCTTGGCATGATTTTTATGCACGAACGTTCAAAATCATCACCTCATTTTATGCTGAGTTGTCTTCTTTTTTTCTAGTGTCGCAATGAATAGTGGATCCGTAAATCCACTACGCATTGCGACATTAGAAAAAAAAAGACAATTCCGCATAAAATGAGGTGATGATTTAGATGGTGAGTCTATGATAGACCTAGTAAATATGGGACTAATAAGTGGGCAGATTTTTTGTCCTCACTTCGTAATCAAAAAAGGTCATGTGAATTAAATGGCAGTTGTCGTTGTAATCGGCCGTATTTAAATAGTATTATGGATATAACAATAACATATTCTATTGAGAAGAGTGAATCTTATCACTACTGCTGCCCGATTCATTGAATAGCCAAGTATGAATTTTATTAAGAATTTTTATAATAATTTACGATTATCACTGTTTTAATAATTTTGTTTATTGTTATTTCTGTTTATGTTATAACTTGTATTATGTTATGTATCATTTATGTTTTTTATCATATTTTATAACGATTATAATGTATATCATTATATTTTATTTTCTAGTTATTTTATCACTTTTGTTTGTCGTTATTATTATTAATCATTACTGCCTAGTAACTAAATACATAGATCAATCCTATTACTATCAATAACACAATATTAATTATTACTAACCATTATAATTAATTATTAATAAGTGGAGGCATCACAAATTACGAGAATTAAAAACTTTTATGATTGATTTATCTGTACTTGACCGTACTCTGGGGTGCTCCATTTATGAAAGACCAAGCGTAATGAAGCGTCACGTGATTGGCAACCATGTTCTGTTTTGATAATGGCGGCCAACATGGTTAGAATTATTCAATTTTTTCTCAAGGTTTCCTGAAAGTTCACGTGGGACAGTTTTCAGTGCAATCAGAATTGGTCAGTCATTTGATAAATGGCATTCCTTTTGCTATAGCTACGGGAGATAGATGAAAAGCAAAATATGGTGAATGGAGAGCAGGATATAGTGGATGGAGAGTGTGATATGTTAGATGCAGAGAATGAGTTCATGAATGGAAAGCAGGAGAGGGTAGATGGAGAGCGGGATGAGGTAGATGGAGAGCATGACATGGTGGATGGAGAATAGGATATGGTGGATGCAGAGCAAGATATGATAGATGTAGAGCAGGAGATGATGGATGGAGAGCAAGGAAATGGGAGATGGAGAGCAGGAATAATGGATTGGGAGTAAGGTATGGTGGATACAGAGTAGGGTATGGTGGATGCAGAGCGAGAGATGATGGGTAGAGAGCAAGGAAATGGGGGGTAGAGAGCTGAAGATAGTAGATGGAGTGCAGGAGGAGGTAGACGAAGAGCTGGATGGTTGATTTAGAGCAGGAGGTGGTGAATGGAAAACGTCAGATGGTGGATGCATAGCAGGAGCTTGTGGAGGGCTACTCTCAGTCCAAAAAAGCGAATAACACGAAAGCAGACTTGAAAGCAAAATAACAATAATTTTTTTGTGGTAATATTTATTCTCATGAAAATTATTTGCTAAAAATTATGATAACTCGCAGTATATAAGTGAAATAATGGTGAACTCATCATTTTAATATATAAAAAGAATAACTATAATTCACAATGCTACTATTGGTAATGAAACAAAGATAAGATGAAAAATGTCGGACTTGGTTATAAAAAAAGGCTACAACAAATGATAATAAGTAATAATAATAATCTGGTTATCATTTTTGATATTTATTATTAAATGATAATTGGTAGTAAATTATTAATAATAACAGCAGTAGTTGTAATGAGTTACTGATAATAATAATTAATATTTAAATAAATAAGCAGTAGTCATTATAATAAAGAATAGTGTAAGTATTAAATAATAAATTCACATCAACAACAGCAATGAAGTGCTGCAATTCAATTTTGACCGGCCCTCTCTTAAAATGTAATAGAAGTATTGATATAATCAATGTATTTATTAGTATCACTATAGTTTGGTCTTTGCTTCCGCTGCTTCTTGTTAGATGGGTCGTTGTTTTTTTAGACTTAAGTCCTGGTAACCTGACCTGACAGTGTGGTGGTATAACGTTTCCCCTCACAACTCAAGTATAAAATTGGTCAAATAACAGCTGTTATGATTAATTATCTCCTTTCATTTTTCTTATCTGAAAGCATAACACTGCACACAATTAACTTCGTAACTTTTGAAGTATTTTTATCATACACTCCATATAGTAATCAGTATCTATGTCAATGTTTACCTTGATTAGTCACGTTGTTTGAAGCAAAATAAAATAAAGTATAACTGCTATGAAAAATGGATATGTGAGATGAGATATAAAAAATATTAGTAGATAATAGTGAAATAATTTTTAACAACAACGGAAATGCGTGAGACGCGAGTGAGAGCATGAGAAACAGGAAAATGTTCATTTCTCCCGCCAATGCATGACAGTTGGCAAGTCTGTTGATTATTGTTGTAAAAATGTATGCATTAGTTATTATTATTATTATTATTTATCTTCAATGATAATGATAGCTACATACATAACACATGATGATAATAGTTATTATTAATTATTACTTTGGGTTACTACTAGCTGCTGCGCAACTACTGTGTGCAATGCGTGCGTGTGGTAGAGTTTTTGTGGCTGTATTAATAAGAAAAATAATGGTTTGAACTTACGATATAACTAGCACAAGTGTAATTGTTAAATGGACAATTTTTCTCAAATTGAGTGAGCATCAGCTCTCAGACTAAGTTGTTTTCCATCCATTGGTGTAAAAATTATTTGTGTCACACCAGTGGTTGCCTCATAAAAATAATTAAGAAAAAGCTCCTTTGCTTGCAAAAAAGTACAAATGATTTGAGGTCTCACTGGTGAGCATTGTTGACAATGGCGTTGGTTTAGTGAAGCAAAATCAGTGATGTGTGACGATGTGCATGAACTAATGTGGCGCAAGACATAGGAAGTTTTCGTTTGGCAATGGCTCTCCAGTCAAGTTATTCTTGTGTACATAATATGAGTACTCTGTGATAAATAGTATATCACTTGGTCGATGAGATATTAGAGAAATTAAATGCTATAAACTAAAACCTTGTGGGCCCATGGGGCAATAGGAACTTGCCGGTTTACATTGCATCGTCAAACCAGAATTTTTTCAACTTTACAACTATGTAGGCACTAAAATGATTGGCTCAACCTAAGTGGAATATTTTTTCCTTTTTATACATTTTTAAATTTGATTCTAGCAGCTTCTGGCCCTAAGTTATTGAAGAATCATTCAAGCTGGAATATTTGAAAATCAAAAAACCTTTCTGATCGAACTTATAGATGCTTTATCTTAATAAATGCTACTCTGGCATGAGTTCTGTACTTGCTATATGATAATGAAAGATCAGTGTTAAAAAAATCTGGAAAAAAATCAATGGCATTTGTATAAAAAATCATTCCTCAAGTCAGCTAATTGACTTGAAAAATATAGGTCATTTTGATTTCTGTTAAGTCACGTTTACACTAGGCGACTGCGTCTCCGTCTCCTTTGAAGTTTTCCGATTGCATCTTGCCACACGAGACTTGCGCAACTTCTGGTGGAGATGCAGGGTTGTCGCAGGCTCAGACACAGCAACCTAGCAGTGTCGGGTTCATGCGTCAAGTTGCAGCATCTTCATAGCCATGTGACACAGTTTAACCAATTGAGTTGCTCTATATAGCGACTCCAATATTTTGTTTATTGTAGCCTGGATATAATAGGCATTTTCGGATCGAGAACGTTCATTCCAAAATGGGCGAAATTTTCGTTTTTCGGCGAGTACAAAACCTGTTTTTTGGAACGCTATGCTGAACGGTGGTTTTACCGTTCAGGGGGTCGTCCACCCTATGACGTTCTTGATCCGAATGCGTAGAGTTCTCCTATAATAAATATTTTTGCAAATAATGAGCCCTTTTACGTTAGTTACAATAACAAGACAAGAGTGATGAGGCCTCAAGTTTCATTTCTAACAATAATAATAAAATAAATAATAACAAGTCTTGAAGCATGTTGATGTTGAAATTATTTTTGGACACATTTTACTGAGGATGGTGAATTAAAATAAAATTGTAATAAATAATTATAATATAAGAAAAATGTATGATAATCATTATTAATATTACTGTTATTCAAATGATATCATCATTAATATTATAATAAGTTCTTATAGTTTTTTTAATTATTTTATTATACTTTGGTTAGTTAGTAAAAAAAAACAATTGTTCAAATAGCCAAACATCACCAACCAACTGATAATAAACATTGTTAAAAATGAAAAATAGTAATTAGTAAAACACATAAGTAACTGGTAATAATTATCAAAATTATTATTTACTTTTTTATAATATAAAACCAAAAAGTTGTCACCTCAGCAGGATGCGTTTTTTACTATTCACTGCGACACTAGAAAAAAAGAAGAAGATAACTCCGATGAAGTGAACTTTTGATTTTGAACGTTCATGCATAGAATTTATGCCAGGAACGAACGTCAAAATTGCATTCGGAAGCGCTTTCCCGTGCCAATTTTTTCAAGGCATGGACGTTCTTGATCCGAAAATGCCTAATGTAAACTATGATTGTTATAAGATTGTAAGGTTATTATTAAATAATTAATTATTACCAGCATTGTTGACATCTGTGTTTGTTATTTTCCTTATCAAAAGAATCAAACTGTATGTTTAACAAAAATAAATAATTCATATTCAAAGTAATTATCATTATTATTTATAGGTAAGTTAAAATCTCATATTATAGGTAAATAAAAAACCCATTAGGCGCATAGAGAACCACTGCCTGGTAGAAAACTGGTAATACTTAAATCACAACTCATCAATCCAACTGCGCGAACAGGAGCGCAATAAATTATTTTAGCTAAGATGGTTGGGCAACTCCGAAGTTGCAAAACTCAAAAATTTCGGGTGTTGCAGCAGTGTAAAGCCAACATGCATCTGCGACTATCAATAAAGAGGGAGACGCAGTCGCCTAGTGTAAACGCGGCTTTAGCAAAATAAAATAACTGATGTTATTATTCAAAATATTTTA
Organism: Cryptosula pallasiana; assembly: GCA_945261195.1. Taxonomy (NCBI): domain Eukaryota; kingdom Metazoa; phylum Bryozoa; class Gymnolaemata; order Cheilostomatida; family Cryptosulidae; genus Cryptosula; species Cryptosula pallasiana. The sequence continues at coordinate 37,111,843 of OX183134.1, read as the reverse complement.
TTCATCTCCATCCCATTATGGCAGTAGTTGATCATTACTGGTTGTCAGTACATGTGTAATTTTTCCTGTTTTATGTAGGTAACAAACTCGGACCTTCAATATGTCTACTGTTGGACAGGTAAGATATGATGCAATTATATGTATATACTTATGGTGTTAGGTTTATCAGTTGAAATAGAATCTATTCAGCAGGTAATCTGTCACCAAAGGCAGCTATGTGATTCGATACACATCATTGGGCTGCCGTGTATCCTATAGCTAAAATACAGACGGGTGCATTTGTTATGTCTTGTATACACTTGGGAATATTTTTTGTAAACAACCTTGGGTTGCTTACAATTAGTGTTTACTTCCCAGGTAATCACTTGCAAGGCTGCAGTAGCCTGGGAACCTAAGAAGCCTCTCAGCATGGAAACTATAGAAGTTGCTCCTCCTAAAGCGGGTGAAGTGAGAGTCAAAGTAAGTTGCAATAATTTCTGCAATTCAAGTGGTCAGTTTCTCCCCATTAAAAAGTTGACTTGATTTTGACATGATTGGTGCAAGTGCCTTTAGGATAAACACTTTATGAGTTGTTTGGGAATCGTTCGCTTTGACGAATTGTTCAGCCTGGTCATCTAATAATTAAATTTGAATCAAAATAATTAGTTCAGTGGCAGAAACAAATGATTAATTTCGATAAATAGGTTGTGTAAGCATTGACGTACGACATAGCAGTAGACCAACAGATTTTAAATGATCTTCACCAACAATCAATGGCAATGGTGTTGTGACTGGGGGTTATCCCTCCCCCCCCCCTGATTGGGTGCTGATGCACATCCAACCAGAAGTGCTCAAATGTTTTATTTGAAACACAGCGGACTAATACAAATTTATGTTTCAACTAGAATAAGCAGATTACTACAATAGAGACAAATGCGCAGCCTGAGAAAGTCTTCAAACAGTGGGGAAACCCCAATTAATTATGGAGATTTCCAGATTTTGTCCATTGTTTTATATAAGCCTGACAATAATTATTTTTTGGGTTTCCCCAGTAATAAAAACTTTTGCGCAGGTTTTTCTCTAATGTCATTGATATAATTTGGCAGCCCCCCCCCCCCCCGGAGTTCACAGGGCTATAACAGGTCACATTTATGGAAGTTTTTAATCAAATTAGTGTAACGATAGAGGATAATTATTAAATAAACACAATGCGGCCATCGCTTATATACAATTGTGACGCAGTACTGAATACGATATATATGACTCTAACGATAATTACAAAGGTATGCAAAGCCGCTGATGACACGATATACATGATAAAGCATTGGCTACACACGCCAATGATTTTGGCAACGCTGATGTGTAAATGGATTGTCCGGTGTCTGTGGGGGGAAAGAAAACAAATAGCCTAATCATTAATTAAATAATTAGACTATTATTATCAATGACAATAAAAATTAAATGTTGTATTCATTTAAAATAGTAAGTTGTTATAAAAGCAATTATAAGTAATCATAATAATTATAAATAATAATATAAATAAATAATTAGAAAAAATGATAATTATAATAACCATGAAAGATTATAACAAATAACGATCATAAATACTACAATTATAATAATTATATAACAGTAAAATAAAAAAAATTCTAATAACTATAAAAATTGTTGTATGGCTGTAACGATGATGATTGTAATAAAATGATAATTTTAAAAAAAAATGTAAATCCCTCATTTTGCGGGTAACTTTGCTGCCCCTATCCTGCAAAATAATCTCAAGTTTTTTCAAGGGCGTGCCATTATAGGAACTGCTTGACATTGTGGCAGCTTTCAGAAAAAAAATGTTCTCAAGTTTGGATAAATTAATTATATTTTATACCACGACTGATCGCCGTTTCTGGTTGGATGTAGAAAGTTCCAAGATAGGTAACTCCCAATCTCACAACCCCATTGCTGTAGGTATTCATTGTTTTTGTCGATGGTTAGTAATCAAAATTTAATGATATTTTTGTCATTCTCAATGCATGTGTTGAATGTTTTTTATTGCTTCCAAGTCTGCCAGTTTATTTCCATTAGCATCATAGCAAACATGGAAATATTTGCACCATTTTATTTTCCTTTTTTTATTTGTCAATCCCTCTAGTTAGTCGCTCCTTTTTATTAGTATTATTTTTTATTGACCTTAAAGGTGCTATGTTGCAGATTTTGGGCTGAACTACACCTAATTTATCTATTTCTAGTGATTTTTGCCAAAAAATAAACTTGTCCTGAAGTTGTGCTTTTTTAATCCCTTCTATAGTAAAGCTCAGTAGATGCTGACTTGTGCGCCATTTTTTTTTTATGCTCAACTTATATAAGGCCATAAAGCAGAGTTACAAAAACTGCGCTGATTTGCATAAATGAACAGCATCCCAGTAATTAATAGTCATTAGGCGTGTTCGGTGTGCTCAACGTTAACATTTAATCCTCAACGGCAGTTTTTTGTCGAGGGATTATCAGCCCCTTTGTAGCAAGTTTTTTTCAACGTGCACCAACGCTCATTTTTGCGTTTGTCAACGAGTTTACAGTGCACATTGGCCAGCGAACACCTATAAAAATCAACGCGTTGGTTTTCCAAAGGAGTCGTCTTCTCACTAATTACGGCACTGTAACCTTTTGCGGCATTATAACAACTACGTGCTATCAAAAGTTATGATTTTTTTTCTTGTTTTTAATGGATGTGTTATTACTTATTATTAATGTCATAAATTATTATTTTTAGTACTGTCATTATTATTAATGCTATCACTATGGCCGATAATAATAATAATATTATAACTTTCATTCATTCCATTTTTTATTATCTTTATTTATCTGATAAAATATATTATTTTTTTATAACAGTGAATAATCAGCACACCATTATTAATTATTATTAATTGTTAATTCATGTTTTTGCTTGTTGCTGTCATTATTATTCATCATTGTCATTATTATTCTTATCACCATCATTATCAATAACAATACAATTTGTACTTGGTGGTTTGCTGAGTTTTAATAACACTGTGTATAAATAGCAGATGATGCAGTTGTTGTCAGGGCAACAAAAATCTCGCAATGAACAGCTACTTTTCAACCCAAGAATTTAGGCTAACAAACTTACGGTTGCGGGGCTATATTTATGACTGAAGATACAAAAAAGAGGACAACTCTTGCAAAATTTTGTAAGTTGTACGCACTCGTCTACTCCTATAAGTTATCGTTCGAGGGATAAACGCGTTGATCAAGCTTTCTCAAACCAACGCGTTGAGTTGAGACACCGAAAACGCCTATTGTGTACAGACTTTCAAGAGCATAAAAAATAAGTTTGCATTTAATTTCAGATTTTTTAAGGGTTTTAGTTGACAGCACTTTAATTTGCTGTTTTAATTCTGTCTGCTATTTTGTACATACTGGTATCCATGTGATAAATTGTGTGGGAAATATCTCAAAAACTAGAGCAATATTTCATAATTCTATCAAAAGATTCAAATTTTGATAACTTAGAATTTTTTTGTTAAGTCAAGAAACTTCGGATTTGCGTTTTGGAATCACCGTTATAATCAATAATAATATGAATTACACATCATTTGCTTAAAGAAAATCTTATACAATATCGATTTTAAATAAATAACGATTTTCAAACCAATAAAAGAAAAATAGGAACTAGTTTATAATAATTTTTAGTATTTTGGTTGAGGCTATTAACACTCTTTGACACTAAAGAAAAGACAACTCCGACTAGAAAATTGCGTATGAGATCCATGACAGTTCACATTTAAAGTTATTGACCTACTTTGTGAATTGTGTTCCACCAGATCTTGGCTACTGGAGTGTGTCATACGGACTCGTATACTTTGGATGGTCATGATTCTGAGGGAAAGTTCCCAGTTGTACTCGGTCATGAAGGAGGTGGTGTGGTCGAGAGTGTGGGAGAGGGAGTGACCAGTGTGGTGGCTGGTGACCATGTCATTCCTCTCTATACCGCTCAGTGCTACGAGTGTAACTTCTGTACTAACAAGAAAACCAACCTTTGCCAGAAGATCAGGTTAGTTTTCTCTGTTAGTTGTATAAAATCTGTATAAGTTGGATTTGTTCACTTTTGAAGCTGTTTCCTCTCTACGTTGAACAGACAACTCCCAAAAGTTATTATATTAATGTTTTGTCTATTAATTCAAATGTGATTTAGCTTTTTATTGGCAGTGAGCGCCAATAAGATTACAAATTGTAGGATTTGAGGGGGGGTTCAATAATTGATTCCTCAAAACTCAGCGGTTGTCCTACTTCGTAAAGACAACTGCAAATTCACGAAGCGTTACGTTTCATGTAAGAAAGACAATTCATGCAAAAAGCTAGTGATGTTGGAACAATTTTGGTATTTCTTGTAAATTTCTACTCTTTTGGCTCCAACTGCTGTATTGATACAAAAGCTCAACATGTTTTTATTTTATCTTCTTATCAAGCCAATGAGATGCTTTTTACCAAGATTTCTGATAGCAGGCCAAAATCAAACAATATATTTGTCTCATAGCGCTATAAAATTGCAAAAAAAACGTTCCCAGTAATTTTTACCTGGTACAAAAGACATCGTCTATCATTGATGAATTTAGTTGAGGTACAGATGTATCTACGCACACTGTATGTCATAGGTCCACACAGGGTCAAGGACTTATGCCTGATGGAACCACCAGGTTTACCTGTAAGGGACAAGAACTGTTTCACTATATGGGCACCAGCACATTCTCTCAGTACACTGTTGTAGCTGAGATCTCCCTCGCTAAGGTACGCAATGTAATATGACTGACTAAACAGAATATAGGCTAGCATTGATAACTTAGGACATACGATCACCTACTAATATACAATGATGCGCGTACAGGTCAACCCTGAAGCACCCCTCAACAGGGCCTGTCTGCTGGGCTGTGGGATCACCACTGGTTATGGTGCTGCTATAAACACAGCGGGGGTTGAGGAAGGCAGTATCTGCGCTGTGTGGGGACTCGGTGCTGTTGGTTTGGCTGCCATCATGGGCTGTAAGGCAGCCGGTGCTAAGAGAATCATTGGTGTGGACATCAACCCCAGCAAGTTTGAGACCGGTCAGTTTCTTTTCATCGCTTTGTACATTTCATCCTGCATGAGAGGCCTCTCATTGCACTTTTGTTTGTATTAAAGATTAATGTCGTTAAATGAGGGAGCGAAATTGATATTGTTCTAATTTATTTTATTGTCTATACAATGGAATCACAGTAATTATTGTTCTCAATATGCCGATAAAGTTTGAGTTATACAAGTTCAATTTTTGGTGGGAATAAGTGTTAAATTGATAGAATAAATATGCTGTTTTTACTCTTCAATTTTTCTAAATATTGAGGGGGTCAATCTATGACATGGTCTATTATGGTGTATCAATTGGGCACTCTGTGATTTACTATGCTGGGCCGGGTATAGTAAGTCTATGTACAATAGCCTGACCTTGAACCCTGTTGTTTAGCTGCCAAGTTTGGAGCGACGGAGTGTGTGAACCCCAAAGACTATGACAAGCCCATCCAGCAGGTTCTTGTTGAGCTCACCGACGGAGGACCTGACTACACGTTTGAGGCCGTCGGCAATGTGGCCACCATGGTATGTCGAGTGTTCTCTCCCTTTCTCTCTCTGTACACCATTATATTGTACAGTATATATATACACCACTGTATTGTACAGTATATACATATATATACACCACTGTATTGTACAGTATATACATATATATACACCACTGTATTGTACAGTATATACATGTATATACACCACTGTATTGTACAGTATATACATATATATACACCACTGTATTGTACAGTATATACATATATATACACCACTGTATTGTACAGTATATACATATATATACTCCACTGTATTGTACAGTATATACATATATATACACCACTGTATTGTACAGTATATACATATATATACACCACTGTATTGTACAGTATATACATATATATACTCCACTGTATTGTACAGTATATACATATATATACACCACTGTATTGTACAGTATATACATATATATACACCACTGTATTGTACAGTATATACATATATATACTCCACTGTATTGTACAGTATATACATATATATACACCACTGTATTGTACAGTATATACATATATATACTCCACTGTATTGTACAGTATATACATATATATACACCACTGTATTGTACAGTATATACATATATATACTCCACTGTATTGTACAGTATCATGTACATGTATATACCACTATATTGTACAGAGGGCTGCACTAGAGTCTGCACACAAAGGCTGGGGAGTGTCTGTGATCATTGGTGTGGCCCCTGCTGGAGCTGAGATATCCACTAGACCTTTCCAGCTTGTGACTGGCAGAGTTTGGAAGGGTACAGCATTTGGTGGTTACAAGAGCAGAGATTCTGTACCAGAGCTTGTCCAGCTCTATATGGGCAAGAAGCTCATGGTTGATGAGTTTGTCACCTTTGACCTGCCCATGTCTGAGATCAACAAGGGTTTTGACCTCATGCACGCTGGAGAAAGGTACCAGTTTATTATCTGTTGTTAGTTGTCTCCCCGCTGAATGTCAAAGTTTCATTTACTATCAGCGGGATTCGTCTTCTCTCACTCGTTTGGGTGAAAGATGATTAATGTTGCATTTATCAACTATTGGTTTATTTTTAACTAAATTTGATCTAAAAAGCATATATTGATCGACCATGTGATACATTCAATTGCCAATTCAATAATAGTTCTGGCAAACCACTACAACTTGTTACACATTTCTGTTTCGATATGGAATTCCACCCCTGAAAAGTTAATTTCAAAATAAAAATTTAGCGGTTGAAGACGGATTTGTGTCAGATTCACCGTATTACTCTTGAGTCATGGTAACACTGAGTGTTCAGATTTTTGTCTCTCTGTCCCCGTAAAACTGGATCTCCTTGTTTGTGTTTTGCAACTAATATCCACTCCTCCTTAACAGGTATTGTTGTCGCTTTATCCACTCCTGTTTGTCTGATTGCAGCATCCGCTCCGTGGTGGCGATGACTGACGAGTAAACACACAGATCACTAACTGCTGCTACACTCTCGAACCTCTTGGACCAACTACTGTGATTCCGTTTTCCGTAACAATTGCGTTATTCTGTTCTATACTTTTTTCTACTAACTGCTAGCCTTAAATCGGACAGGTGCTGTTTTGCTAACTGCTAAATTCCTTTGCAATCATTTATTCAAATTTACAACCAATAAACATAGAGTTTTCTAGTCATATTTTCTGTTTTGGTGCGTAGCTATTTGAGCCATGTGGTAGGTGGAGGTAACTTCTATATATAAAACCTGAGTTGTGCCCAAATGTGATGAATCAGTCAGTCAGTGGCATACATAGCCATGATAGATTGTTACTACTGCTCTCAAAAACCACCTCTACTACTTTTCTAATCGAACAGTTGAGATGAGTTTAGTCTAAGGGACCAGCCAGCGTGCGGTGCTCAATCAAGCCCCACCACTGTCTACGAAAGAACCTTAGTGTACTGAGAGTTGTCCTCTTCTTTTTGACAATAATATGTATGAATGAACCCAAAGATTTGTGGATAAAGCTTGCTTAGTCAGCTAGTGCCTATGAATAAGTCAAGTGCAAAGAACACCCAGGAATGTATACAAACAAGTTTCTGATAGGCACTGTTATCTTTTCCTGTGTACATAGAGTTATTGTGTAAAGGGTTTCAATCCTAAAAACTTTAATTTAGAGTGATCATTTTTTGACGATCATAACTTGTTTTACATGTCAACAAATAGGTCCTTTAAAAGTCAAATAAGTTTGCTTGAGGAAAGGTGCCCTCAATGTAATTAAAATAGTTGCCAATATTGTGCTGGAGTTTATGGTTGTCTTCAATAGACACACGTTCGGTAGTGCCACCTGCACTCTTCGCCCAGATTGTTCAACCTTATCGAAACTGCAGCATGCATTCACCTGCCAGAGCTGCATAGTGGACACGTCCGATCAGTGTTGGTTACTTGGCGTGGTTGGATCTGGTCTGACCACATCATTTTGGACTTGTCTGGAGTCGTCCTCTGCCTACTGCTCCAACTATATTGTCAGTGCACCTGCTGGTAAAATACTGGCCGCGTTCCTCCCTAAATGGTTACAGCCAGGTTTTATGTGCAGAAAACTTGACTACCCAACCTACATAAGCAGATAATCTCAGGGGAAAATATTTGTAATGAAAGACAAAAAGATATAATTCATGAAACAACAAATATAATGAGCTATATGCAAGCGATGCGTAACGAACGTCTATCTAGGAGTTAGTTACAGAATTGTTTCTAAGCTCGTTGCCATGTTAGTCATCGCTATCGTCCTTCACAGTATTTTTATTGTCGAGTTAATTTCAACATTGGTTTAATCTAGTTTATATGCAATTTTCACAAATGGGCTTGATTTTGTGGCAAGTAACAGGCTTTAAATTTTGTGTTACAAAAGTTTTTTTCCAGATTTGAACGAGTTTGTTAAACTATGGTACACACCAGGGTAAATCTCAGTTGTCACCTTGCTCAATGCAAAGCTGAAGCAAATTATATTTTGCAAAACATTTTTTCTCATTTCGTGTTTGAAATTGTAGCAGCTGTATTTCTGATTGCATGGTAAGATCGGAAAATAAAAAGCTGAGTCCCGGTCAGAATCTCTACAGAACCGCTGATGCCAGAAAAAATCATTTCCTTGGCATAAAAAGTTCCATTTCTCTTGTTTTACAAAGTTTTAAGAGGAGACAACTCTGCTACAAGTATGAAGTTCCTTATTCGAGGGGAAACAACTGCTGCAATTTTAGTAGATTGTGCCTCAGCCATTTTCTGCATGGTGAGATGGAAACTCCATTATTTAATAACAAATAGCTAGAAGATTCTTAGGAAAGCCAACGCATAGCACTAGAATTGATCTATTTATCAGTAGGACCAACAATGCAAGTGTTCAAACCTATAACAATGAGTCTGTGGACTGGCTTGCACATGGTCGGTGTTTCACTAACATCTAGTAATGAATTTTGTATTATTGTTGCTTGGAATGGCCTGTTTGACTACTACAACGGTAGGTGATATCTGCTGACTCACTCTCTGCTAGCAACAGTTAAGAACTACTACTACAAAACTTGAAGTATAGTCACTACCATCATGAGTAGATCAATGAAAGCATCCACACCTTCATAGTTAATGGCTTGACTACTCTTTAAAAATATTGAAAAAATATAGCAAAACTCAGACTTGCTTTTAAGTAGCTTTTGAAAATGTTAACTGAACACAAATAGAATAGGTAAGTTTTCGTTGTTGTGGTAGCTGTTGTAATCAATGATAGGTAGCCCATTATTGTTACAACGCCTGCCACTTGAGAGCCACCTGCCCCAGTGATGGGTGCTGGCTGATGCTTGAGGGAGATATATATACCTAATATATTTCTCTACACCCATATAATATTCCTTGGTATTTTCATATCGGTAAATTTAGGAGTTGTGCTTTCTTAATTTTAGTTTATATTGGTGTGCAAACACATGTTTAAAAATCACTTTTATTCACATACTTCTGACTTATTTTAGGTGGCTGCAGAAACAGCTTACAAAGACAATGTGAATGGGTGAGACAGCGGAATTTGGAACAAATGTAGACAGGAATGAACGTCGACAGGAATGAATGAATGCAGACATAGCTACTAGAATAAGAGTCAAATTTTTTTCGTTTATAGCATAGCCAACGGTCACTCCAGGATGTGTCTGCATTCATTCCAGCTGTGTCGGCATTCATCCCTGTCGACATTCATTCTTGTCGACATTCGTTCTTGTCAACATTCGTTCCAATTCCCAAGACAGCACCCACTAGACAACCTCAATCACTTGTAGTTTGGGCTGAATTCTAATACTATTCATTCACACAGATCTATCATTCAATATGCACTTGAGTTGTTACTTCCACTACTAGTTTATTAATACAGAATATATTGAAATAGAAGCGCTATCTTGAAGCTATAAAATTTTGTGCTAAATTTGTTTAATTATTTATTTTATATCGCAAAATGTTAGTCAATAAACATATAAAACTCATTTTTACCTGCTGTGGCCTGTGGATACCGTCTTGCTTCTAAAATAAATTCACTAAAAAACTGGTATTATTATTTATAATATTTTTATAACATTTCAATGTTGCTACTTTTTCTTGTAGGCTTTCCTTTTTACGTATCAAACATTCTTCTTTTCTGAGTCAATCGATTACCCACATGGAGCATGATGAGTACATCAAAGGAAATCTTTTGCTATCCACTGATAGAGCTATACACTCCGCAAACTTAATATTTTATTCGATATTTTCTGTACCAGCGGGTGGAGATATCAGTTTCAGCACGACTAAAACATTCACCAGTTTCGCACAAGATTCACGGAACAAAATTATCATACTAGACGGCAGCAAGCAAATCATTTGGTCATTTTCTCGGGCCACCAGCCAGAGTGAAATTTTAATTAATGGGTGCTGCTACAACGGAGAGGCCATTCCAGAACAAGAATCTTTTGATAACGCAAAATTTTCTGTTTTAACATCGATTGTAACTAAACCCGGGATTGCAAAACAATTTTATGTAGCTGATGGCACGTCTATAAGGTTGCTAGACTTGGAAAGCCGGATCGTTACATCCTTGCTTCCATCATGCGATTACAGTGATGACGTCAAGCATATCTGCCACTTCATAGCTCTACCAACACCAGACCTCATGTATATCAGTGGAAAGTCTGCTTTATTAACATATAGAATTACTAAAAATGTCACAAACTTGCTTACTTCACTGCAAAAAACTGGTACGGAGGCCAGCAACATCAATTTAGAAACAGTCACATTTCAGGAGTCTTTTGAAATCTTATCCATCAAACAAAACTCTTTAATTATGTTGGCTGAGCATGGCAATGACAGATTACGTGTAGTTGACTTGGTGGAAAAGCAGGTTTACACATTGTGCAACGGGCCTGACACTCACCTGAGTAAAACTGACATCGTCAACTGTTTGATTGACAAACCTAAAGCCCTTTTGCTCTGGAACTCATCTCTGATACTTGTTGGTGGCAGTGATGGACTCTATTACCTAAACGGTGATTATTCTAAAACTATGTACTTGCACTTGTTCGCTTAAAATACTTAATAATTATTTACTTTAGAAATTCATTAAAATAAATTCTGGAAAAAACCATTTTATTTGCTCAAAACTGATAAACATCTCACTTTTTTTCTCCAGATATTTTACCTTCAAGATTAATTTAATTTGGTTGTTTTTTCTAATAAGCCTTGAACTAATTGTTTTGTTACTATTTCATCCTGAGAATAACTGTCCATGTGTTAAGGTCAACTAACAAATAACGTAACAAGAATAACAAAAAAATACATCTTGTTTCAATTTGTGTTCATAAATTGAACATTTAGTTTATCAAAATTATTTATATTCGTATCACAGAACTGCGTATAATTGCGTCCGGTGGGTTTATAGGGTGAAGTTACCAGAAGTTTTATTTCTACAACATTACGATGCTAAAACGTTAACCAAAGTCTATATTTTTTATTTAGATTTATGAAATCCGAGATCAACGATTCACGGGCGTTGGATAGGTACGGAGTGTGCAATAATGATGCTGCGCCGTTCGCATAGAGCAACTGATTATGTCGCGACTGTGTAACCAGACTACGACAAGGACACACCATTTATTTACATCGGCAAACTTAACGAAACTCGAAATAAAAAACTGTAGTGCCGCTAAGTAGTATTATGAGCATAATAATTAGTTTTTCTCAAGTAAATAAATCGATATTTTCTAAAGAAAAAATGTTCAAAGGCTTTATTGATCACTTGAGCTTTCTCAGAAATTTTATTTTTGCCAAATCAACTGCTCGAATTTTGTCAAATCAGGATAATGATTTCAAATCATATATTCAACGATCGACTAAGCTACTTGCGGTTGCATCGTTAAAGCAAAACTACTCTGCTCGGACCCCATTGCGCTTTATTTAATTTTGATAAATAACCAAAAATTTTCTTCATCAAAATTAAATACAAATGAATCCTTTTTTATCAAAAATTTTTCCGTCATTAAGTTATTTTACCCCAAGTACATCAATTTGAAAAACATTTTTTAATAAAGTTTTTTCACTTGTAAATAACCAGAAGAGTTCTTAAAATTTTTATCGTAGTGATTTTAACAAAAATGGCTGCATCATTCCAGCTTTTCATCACAAACAAAACTGGTTATTATCAGTTACTTTTTGTAGTGTATCGACAAGATGAGGACTACAAGAATCCGGTGTTGCTTGAAGTTATAGCCTTCTCTCTCTGCTTCGTTGCTATAGCCTCAGTGTCTATCATGCTATATGTCATTGTCGTTACACTCAAAAGGAAGAGATCTAGGTACTGTACTTTAAGTTCTGCACTACTTTTACTACAGCTTGTGCAATAAAGGTGCAATCACACTTCAACGATATTGCAAACAAACCGATTACTGAATGAAATAACTTATGCATTAACAGGAGTTCAAACTGAATGAAAATCTTTTCACTTCAACTGATTAGTTCAGAAATGTATGAACTGCCTTGAAATAGTCTAGACAGTTTGCACAGCGCCTTTTATATTGAAAATATTTGGGCAAATGTAGTAAAATAGCCTGAAAACTGTATCTGAGAACGGTTTAAGTGGTTATAATAAATGAGTTGCTGACCTTAGCAGCTGCTGGATTTCATGCAACAAAACAGCGTTTCCTGTCCAACAAACGTGAATTTTCACAAAGATTATAGTTGTTTTGCAAATAATCCAGATGATTTAAAAATGATTCAAATGGTTTATCAAAGTACAAACTGTTTGAACTCTTTAGAAATTGTCTGAAATATTTTGAAGAGATTGCAAAGCATACAGCTTTTGAACCAAAAATGATCAACTTCATTTTCTTTTTAGCCTTTATGCAAATTATCCAACATAGACATAGATCCATAGACATGAGCAAATCAATTAACTATATTAACAGTTGTTGAATATAGTCTCTGATATTATATAAAAATACTTGAGTTGTATATATTACTTACAATAACATAAATAAATAATAAAAACAATTCTTTTTATCCATCTTAATAAAATTTAACTGTTCAGTGTTTAATAACAAATTTCAGTCATAAATGGACTGGAGTTCTATGACCAACAGAGTGGGCCAGCTAGCAAATCAGCTTGGAACTTTAAAACTTATGAATATTTCACGAAGTGTTCAAAATGCGTGCAAAAATTCAGACTTTTTTAAAAGCATTCAGACGTTTTAAAACGCAAAACACAAAAAATTCTGAACCACCATGGATTACCTAATGGGAGCATTTCTATTACTTTGATTGTGGAGTTGAATAAGTGAGTAATATGTATTTTGAAGGATTGTTCGAAAATTTTGATTTACAGTTTTTCAAATACCATCAGAGTAAATATTGATAAAATCTAGGATTTCACTTGGTTTTTAAATCATAATTAAAATTGAGATTAGTAATTGGGTTTGCATAATTTTGTGTTTGTTGGACCATTCTGAGATTCAAAGATTGTTTTAATACCTTGTGCGTGATGTCATAGATAAAAAGACACTTGCAGTCCCATACCTCTACTAGTTTTAACTAAAGGGGAGCGTCAGAAGGCCTCTAACTCGCTAGCAACACAACAACAACAAATACAATCATACTGTAGGGGATTTCCAATAGACCCGTCATAAACCACTAGAGTGCACTGGGACCAGCCAAGCACTTTGTTTGCTGACCCAGTAAGTCAGTAGTGACCGTCGGCCTTCTTGCCAAGCTCAACCTCTCTTCCGGCGGTTATCCGACCCACAATGCCATGGAGGAGTCTTGCCCAACTCCTCAACTATAGTGAGCCCATGGCTCAGACTCAAAACTTAGCTCTTCAGAGTTGTATCCACCTACTATTTCACAACACCAGTGTAAAACAACTCCCAAACAATATCTCCCTAACCTGGCAAGTGCTCAAGTGGGATTTTGATATAATACAACAGATATATGGCAAATGCTATGCTTTTATATGCAGAGGCATAGGAACAAAATGTCTTGGTTACATGTACCATCGAATACGCATAAGTAGGTCATAAATGCACAAATGAACAATGAGAGTAAATATAGCAAGCAATCACAGACAATAAATGAGGTTAAAGAGATTAAGCGCCCAGAAGTAGAAAGCAGAGTTTATGAGTAAATACACCAGTCATCTAGCTAGGATATTGCATCATTTGCTTCGTGTGCTAGGTTTCTAGGGCTTGGTTAGCTTGCAGTCCTAGTTTCAGTAATTTTTTATGTAGCTCTTGTGGACACAGGTTTCTGTTACATCTATCTGAGGCTACTTTGGGTCCTTAGGCTAGGGTAGCCATCTTGTTGCTGGCTCAGCATGGCTTGACTGCAGGGCCGGAAGGGTTAGTTCCTGCCTACTGAGGTGTTTCTACTAGTGTCAGACTTGCTGTAAGGCTCGTTTGACACTGTACAGTTGTGAGAGAGACTTTGTGTTTGCTATGTGTACCAACAAAGTCCACCGCAATGTCTCATTCTGAAGTTTTAGACCAGCCGTTTCAGTTGATTTATGAATATCGATATATTTGGTCACCGTTATAACATTACTTTCAAGAACTTGGTCTTTGATGTCGACAGTATGGTAAATAGACTGACAGTATGTTGTACCTGTTGTAATTGACGCGTAAAAAAGTGGAAAAATTTTGGATCAATTCCTTCTAATGGTTGCAGCTGGGTTTGATTGGGGGTATAGAGCAGAAATTTTGTAGATGTGAAATAGATAACAGTTGGTTTCCTACTTTATAAAAACTAGTTTCTAAGTTAAACGCTTGTTAAGTATAAGGAGGGGCAAGAGAATGATGCTAAAAACAATCTTGACTCGTGTAAACAAAAATAGTGCGAAAACAAACCACAGGCTAAGATAGTTCAATGCCCGGTGCTTGCTCAATGGAAAAACAGAAGTTGGTTTGCTGAAAGTTTTGAAGTGAAAAAAAAAGATTCCAGAAGTTTTCAGGTAGTTCAGGAATTTTTATAAGCTTACAATATTTTATACAAATGCCAGGAACGACCCGACAAATCATGAGTCATGACAGATATAATGTACAGGAATTTAGGGTGAAGTGGTAGCGGTCACCTGTACAGCGGCCCACAGTAATAAGCAAGTACAACAGTGCAGTGTACGCCTTCCAACTCGCCCGCAGCCTAATCCAGAGGAATAGGTGTGTTAGGTCGAACTAGCCGTTCGAATAATCGTTCCAGTATCACTTGCCCGTAGGTCAAGTGCAGTGTGAGTCGAATCGACTGACCACTTTCTACTGACTATTATCCTAGTTGCTAGTCCACTGGTTTCAGTGCAATTTCTCTT
This sequence comes from Cryptosula pallasiana, assembly GCA_945261195.1. NCBI lineage: Eukaryota > Metazoa > Bryozoa > Gymnolaemata > Cheilostomatida > Cryptosulidae > Cryptosula > Cryptosula pallasiana. The sequence goes on along the minus strand of OX183134.1, from coordinate 37,096,409 downwards.
GTCCAAGTTTGTTGTGCAAGTGTTTGAACTTAGTAAGTTCCTCTGCCAGCGCAATCAGTGCAAGAGCTTACTTGTATCTTTTCTACTAAGCTACCTGTGCTTTAGCATAAGTGCGCTTACGCATGTGAATCAACAAGTAAGTGAGAGTGTAGGCTAACTCTGATTTATTTAGACACGACATGGTTATTTATACACTAAAAATTACATAATAATAACTGACAGCATGAACACAAAAGCAGGCCACGCCTGTACAGCAGATTGGTTACTAAAACACCAATAGAACGCAAGTACACATAGAACGGGTGGGGCTTGGCTGCACGGCTGGCTGCCCAAGCACATGTATGACAATATGAAAAATCTGTATAATAATAAATGTGAAATAAAGTGAATAGACAAGTAGTAAATGAATGTACAGTTCGGCAGGTAAAATAAATGTACAGTTCGGCAGGTAAATAAATGTACAGTTCGGCAGGTAAATAAATGGTACTGTCCACCTGCTATGTAGTTGTCGGTGCATTTCCTCTACAATAATGCTGTTAGCAGCAGCTCAGAGTAGTTTCTAACTCATACAAGTAGAAGACAACTTCACATATTATGTAAATCACTCCAAAATAGTGCAAATTTTCGGGCTGAATAATACATTGAGATATTTTTTTGGGTAGGGGTGAAATTGCTAGGTTATGTTTTGACAACAAATTTTCCTTTCTGTCTAATTTTATCACAGTTTGTGCATCTCAAGTTATTTATGTACATGAGCTTTAATTTTGCAGCAATAAGTTGGAAAAGGAATACGCAGCTGGAGAAGGGTATGTCTGTAATGAGTTTATAATTTATTTAATCTACAATGTGTTACGATAAAAATACATTTCTTTAATCATGGTTCTATTTATTAGATATTACCTTTAAATTTTCATTCAAGATAACAAATTTAAATGTAAATCAAATCCAAATTGATTTATACTGCAAATGACCAAGTTTGTACTGGTTGTTTAATATAAAGACTTGCGGATCTTTTGATCAAAAAGTAACTTTTTTTAATGATACAGCAATAGATACGCCTCCATGATATATAACACACTGAGTGAAGTTGGCTCTTTTAAAACTGCTTCATCTAATTTGAAGTTCCAAGACAAGTAGCAAAGTAACGAGTAATATGATACAGAAATGTGAACATACAGCTAGTTGATATGTTTTCTCGCTAGAAGAGAGAGACTTCACAAAACTGTAGCCAAAAACTGAAAATTTACTGTGACAGGGATTGATAAATACATGATTATTTGTGTTGTTGTAGACAAATAGTAGGACAACAGGTAGAGTATTTATTACTGCTGTGTTCTTTGTTGTAAGTGTTAATGCATATTTGGGTCACTAATGCAAAGATCTTTCTGTGGCCTAACAAAGATCACTCATGAATTTATTTTTTATTTATTTGTTATCATTCATAAAAAATGGTGCCAGATAAAAATAAATGAAAAAGAATGGTGATCTTCTGGTTGCATTACCAAAGACATACCTGGTCTCGAGGCAGACATTTCAGGTGTCTTGACAACATCATGAAAAGTTATTTTAAAATTTTCATCACTTTCGTCCCAAGCAAACTTTTCCAGTGTGGATTGCCAAGCTTATCTTTGAATTTCTTTAACATTTTTGAGAATTTGTTACTTACTTCAATCTTCAGTTGATTGTAGAAAGGAATTTTTTACAAAGCTCATATAATTGTGTGACAAACAAATCTACAAGGTGTTTGAAAAAGAAAAAAATTGATCAGTCATAAGTAAAACCTAGATAAGGAAGTTCTTTATCAAATACGTTTTCCTTCGTTCTGCAATTTGCCGTTTTCCTTCAAAGTGCACCTGGTCAAAGATCAATGTCTATTGTTAAACGAAGTGACCCATTCCCACATCCATAATCTTTTGTTATTAAAACCTCCCAATAAAACAACCCTAGGGTAAGTTTTGTGCCATAAAATGCGAGAGGATGTTTTGAGCAGTGATATGATTGGAATCAAATGGCATTGAACAGCAGAATGCAGAAAGATGTGCTTTTATAAACAGGTCAAAGTATTTCATCTTGTTTTCTTATCAATCTAGCTTTATAAAAGTTGAAAAATCAGTTTCTGTTTTAATTTTCTTTCAAAACATTAGCTTTAAAAATATACAGGAAAAGACAACTTCTCTCTCTTAAGCTTCAAACACACTGGAGACATCCTGCTCGGATTTTGATTTTGTTCTTGTTTGTCGCGTGTTAAGATTTATAGCCGCTCAAGTTATCAAGCATGCTTGATATTTCACCAGTGGTGAACGAAGTGATTGTTTCCCATTATTTTTGCGCTATAATCATCTCAGTAGCATTTTTTTGTAGCACCACTCAATCAAACTCCTTGGTACAATGATAACATTAATATTAAATAAACACAAAAATTAATTTAATGGCAAACAATATATGTTCATAATAATAAGTGATACTGAAATGTTGATAAATAAAGCTAGACGAAAACCTAGTATTATTTATTCTACGAATAAAGATTATAAATTGGTGGTAGATTAATCTACTCTCGGTGAGTAGACAACTCTGACTATAATCTTTAGCCACTTTCAGCGTGCTTTCACCACAGAGCGGCAGGCGGCTTTGTTAGTGGGCAAACTGCTGATTTGCGCATGTTTTGCTTCCTGCGTATTTGAACCTTAACAGCTCCTGGTTTTTGTATGGCTGCTTTATTTTTCAATCTTTCAAAAATTACTGAAAGCAAATAGTAAAAAAAATACTGTGTTTGCAGCGAAGCACATTTGATATTTATTAACTAGCTGTTTATTAACTATGAAGGAAAATACACCAACTAATCAAATTAACTTTATTGTCTTATTCTCTTTATGGGAAGCTCACTGAAAAATTATCTGACTGTTTTTGACTTTTTTTAATATATTGTTGATAAATTAAAATTCAAAATTGAAAGTGAATTATTGTTATCCAACTCAGCAGAGTTGTGCTCTTTTGTCGATATTTTTGGAGCGATGGTGCATTGAGCGCTGATTATAGTTAGACCAACTTTCCTTTGCCATCCTACTCATTTTTACACCATAAAATCCATTCCCTGTAGATAATAACTGGGCTTAATACTAATAATTTATAGCTGTTGACTGTTCCTTAGCAAAAACTGTTTGTTGAATAAGCTGACAGGCTAAGACCATCAGGTTTTTCATTTATTTCAATAGATGGTGAATATTCATAAAACTGAGGAAGGTAAAAACGACTCATCCCAAACCAACAAGTTGACTCAAAAAAACGACTACCCAAGAAAACAATCTAAACTCTCCTCTACCGACAGGTATGACCTGTGCATATATATACTTACTGGGTTCCAAACAAATTTAAACAGAAACTTTAGTCTTTCACACCACTAGATGCTACTAATGTGGTAGTTTATTTCTCAAACACTCCACAGTTCGATAACTTTATTCTCTTGCTACTTGTACGAACATACATTATTATGTAAAAAAAAGTTTTACAAGTTTTAAGCCAATGCACTAAAAATGCAAGCAGTAGAGTATCAATGGAATTGGAGATTGCAATTGTATTGATCACTACAAATCTGTTGCATCATAAAATTAAAAACATTTCCATCACTCTTCAGTTGTAAAATACAAGTGGTCAAAAGCGGTAAGTTGGATGGTTTTTAAACACATTTCCATTAGTATGATACAATAAATATATATTTTTAGGCTGCGCTGTTTGGACAAACAATTATTTTTTGTAAAATGAATTAACAGAAACTGGCTGGGAATTTCCGATTTATAAATCGAGCAGACAATCCCAAAGAAACCTCTGATTGTTTATGCTTGCTGGGATTGTCTGCTCAATTTACAACCTGGAAACCCCCATCCATTTATGCCTACAGAGCTTCATAAGAATAATAATGATAATAATAATATATAATAATAATAGTGGAAGAAAACTCAAATTTTTGACATATGCAACTGAATCAAAAAAGTGAATTCATAATATACAAAATATTTTGATGAACTGCTAAGAAAAAAATTTCTGTTGTTAAAAAGCTTAAAAGAACATTCTGATGCAAAAATTTTTGTTGAAAATGTTGCTAAAATTTTCTATCTTTGTCAAGTTTGCAATTTATTGTCACTTTCGTTAAAGACTGGCTTCATATTAAAGTTTATTTTTTATTTTGGATTGATCAGTTTTAGTTTTGTAGTTCTATATGATAATTTGGAGTTGTCTTCTCATTGCATGAGACAGAACCGCTTATGTAAGATCCATAAATTAATTTTCCAGTCGAGTTTTCATATTTTCAAAAACTTTTGATGTGTATTGTTTTAGCCAAAAGGTACAAGCCTGGTTAGATAAGCACACAGTTGTAAAACAAGTACTTCCAGAATTTAAAAAAATAAAAATGAAGAAATCTCTTGTCAGAGAAAAGAGTTGTAAGTATTTTTCGTCAAAAGTTTATTGGTGAAAAACTAAGCCCAATTGGAAATATTCTGTATATATTAAAGTACTTGACAAGCCTTAGTTCTTAGTTTAAACTGCTATTTAGTGAGCTTGATGGAGACGCCGGTCAATGAGTTGGCAGTAAAATGGTTTTCAAAGACAACGAATGAATCTCAGACTCTGGTTAAGGAATAAGCTGAACAATTGGATACCACTCACTTACCAACAGGAAAGACTTACTACACGGCACAAATCCAGCTTCAACGTGTCCAATTTAAATTGTTTTTACATCCATCTTTGAGATATGTTATTTTATTTTGCACCATCAATGGAAAGCAATAAGTAACAATGCACAAATTGTGTCAACCTATTCAGTTGGCTTGCAACACCAGTTGGCAGAGAATCCATTTTCAACCATTTCTATCATCCTAAAGACTACTCTCAATGCATGTTGTGGCTATCCTGGGGTGTTGTGAGATATCTGACTATGTTTAAGATTTATGGAGTTAGTCGACCTCAGACGTTTGGAATTATATGATGCTGGACCATGATGGTTAAACCATGTTGAACTTTGAAAAGTCAACTATGTTCAACTTTTCTGCCATCTCCACTAGAAAAATTTTATCATGAGCAATCGATCTACCATCTTATTTTACGGTAAAAAAATTATTAAACATTTCTATTTCTTGTAATCAAGTTGATCTCTAACAAAAAATTTTTGGTGTTATTAATTACTTTCCGATCTGTTTACGAAGAGCATTTACAGCGATTCTTACCCGTGTGTGCGCATATTCATAAGTTACTTAGAACTTGGTGTTTGGCTTTTCTACGACTACCATGAGTGGATAACTTCAAGTTTGCACAAGACGGTTGTTTGTTTAAAACCAAAATTAAAGACACTGATCTTTGTAACCAGAGTTATTATGTCTACTTAGTGAAATTTTATCATTTTGTATATGAATAGAAAAGATTGTTAATCCATGGTCATGATGCATAGCTTCATTTTGGTAACAATTATTGAAATGGTTGGTTTCTCCTCTTCACACACATTTTCATGAAAACTTTCGATGGTTCATTAGCGATTGAATTGAACAGAGCGTAAAAAATCTCAGTGGAACTTTCAATTGAGATAATTTTGCCATTCGAGCCTCTATAATATAAGAGTGCGATGTATTGCATTTGCTTGGACAGGACAATATTCGACTGTTGCATTCTACCTAGTCACTCTTGCAGCTAGGTCTACTAGCAGAGATCTCTCCCCAACTAGCAGAAGAGTAAAAAACCTGTTTTAACGATAGAAAGCTTTTATTTATCACAAACTATTATCCTACATGATCTCAAATTCACAAAAAGTTAGGAAATGTAAGCAGCATATGAGAAACTAGATGGAGTCCTAACTTCAATTAAAATTCAGTCACAGATCAAAAAAAGCTAATTAATATTGACAAAAGCCAAGCTGCAACCTGTGAAGTGATGTCTTGTGTCAAAGCAAGCAGCGCCATAGGTGATAAAAAATCACGCATGATATTCCCCACGTCTCAGTGCCAATAACCAAGAAACCATTCTGCAGTCTTCTTTCCTATCTTCCAACAAAAAGTCACCTGCAAGGCATGTCATGCGATGACACCTGTCAGATGTCACTCCTCAGACAGCGGAACTACTGGTAACGTGAGTGTCAGTTTTTTAGATTGCTTGTCGAATTGAGCACCACACTCATTCTGTACAAGGTTGTATGGCAGATAGAGAGAAAGCTTGTACAGTTTAGATCGGCTTTCCAGTAAAATGCAATCCTCCCCGATGTCTAATGTCAGTGCCTTCCCACTACGTATTTCAGGCAGCTCTATCTGAAACACAGTAGTATAATCACATAGAAACCTGACCATTAAAAAGTTGAACCAACTTCATTAACTAAAACTATCAAAGAATTAAATGAAATTTCTGATAATCACACAAAAAATGGTCTCGGAAATTTGATCAGCACATATTGAGAATGAAACGTATAAGCGAGTGATAAACTGAAATAAAACTTCAAAAAATTCAAAGCTGTAAATATGCAAATAATTATTGAGAAACACCAAAATACCTCAGCACTAAGGAACTCCGGATGTCCAGTGACGGGCTCCCTTATGATTCTATACTTGGGTTCAACTGACTTTACAGATGGAACTTCCTTCACTTCCGATATCAAGCTTTCGACAAAATAATAAACCGTGAGTTGATATGTTTACCATTTAATGGCCCGTAATCACCAAATTAAAAACTAGCTATTGAAACAGGAAAAACTATTTGAACAAGAATATACCAGTTATTGGCATTGTTTCATGTGATGGAATGCTGGAATAAATTCTCCTTAGAATATTCTTCTTAAAATACAACTAGAAATTTTAGCAGTTATTATTTCTGCAGAAAATATCAAAACATCAGAAGATGGAAGGGACAATTACAAAAGTTTTTATGCTGCAATTGTTTGAATAACTTGCCTATACTAATAAATTCTTCATTTAATTTTGAGCACAAGCAGTTTTTTATAATTCATCCGAGGGAAAAACCAAATACTAACATCTTATGAGATGAATTAGAGAAACTTCACAGTGTGCTGACTTGTGTCGTTTCAGGTCAGCGAGTATAAAAAAAATATCACAGCCTCTATTGCGAACAGTTTCTCTCACCAAACTTTGAGATAACAGATAAATATAATTTTTGTCAGAAAGTTAGTTTTTTAGGTCTAGATCCTATAAGCCAGATTTGGAAAATAATACCCGAGTTTTGCAAAATACTGATTATTTATCGTCAACGTGTTCAGTCAATTTGCCAGAGTAGGCGGCAGTGTTGAGCCATTTGAATAGTGAAACCGGGGATCTCGACATGAGATTATTGCAACATAACAAAGGGTATGAAGCAGGTAATAGAAAATTGGCTGTACAAATGTGTTGAGAAAGCGCAAGGGATCAACAGAGCCTTGGAAATTTTTTTCTTAAAAGAACTTCGGTTTATTCACTTGAGAAAAATAAATTAAATATTATGCTCATGGTTTACATAGTGGCGTATTTCGGAATTGTTGTGCGGCCTTGTTGTACCTTGTGTAACCTGGTACCACAGTTGCAATGTACTGATTATGATTCATCTGAATGACGCATTGTCATTCTTACACATTCTGTACCTATCTACCTACTTTATAAATCTTACTAAAAAGGATACACTTTCATAAATTTTAATGGTATTGTTGTTGTAGCATTGTAGCAATCAAACTTCCGCCACTTATAAAACTGCCAGGACTCCATTAAATGGACGGCTCATAATGACATTTAATACCTGTTTGATGTGGCAGACCGTTTATCAGATGACGGCACTGTGCTGGGATCCACTTCCATAATCCATGGTTTCGATTGCGTTCGTATGTGCTGTGTTTGTATGGAACCCATTGATTTCTTGTTCTTTAACTTGATCCAATCACGAGTTAGTTTAACTTCATATTTGTTGTCTAACCCCTCCATCACCACAGACATAAAGAAACCCATAAACAAGTCATTCATTTTAATTTTTTCACAAAAAGTGGGGTTAATTGCTATGTCATATGCTGTGCAACCATGGCCGGATTTATCCATTTCGGCATGCGGCTCACCCAAACTCATCGGAACACGGAACCGAGATGGATTTTCTGCGTTGAGCAACTCAACTAGTTCACTCTCTGAAATGTCATTGGGCGCAGGGATGTGATCAGCAGTGCAAAAGTTCAAAAATATTTTTTCACCATTTTCTGATTTTGTTTTGATACAGAATTGGGCATGCGGAACCACAACTTTATAATTCAAATCTTTCGCAGGGTCACTTTTAGCACTAGAATCCCCATACATTTTCATAAACTCTTGGAGCAAGTCACTCTCTTCTTCAGCATTTTGGTTTTCAAGTAATAATTTTTCCTTGAAACCCTCCATGATGATGATGATTGAAATGAAAGTAACCTGAAAAACAGCGATCAAACTTTTTCGCTTTGTTACATAGCAACTAACCTCAAAGGTTGTATTTTTAATTTGGTATTGAGGTAAATTCTATTAGTAAATTCAATTCATAGTCAGACAATGAAAAATTGTTTCAGAATTTTGACTGTATAATCTCTTGATAACTCACACCCGTCATTATTTTTTTCATTTCTTTCCACTTCTCTGATTATTAAAGTCGAGAGTAATCATAGAGTCACGCATAGAACTATTTCATCTCCTTGACACTTTATTCACATTTAAAAAACCGTACTGCGCGGAGTAATCGTCCAATCGTCATTGTTTACATATCGCCAAGTGATATAGCTTGTGTTTCATGCTTTTGTTACTTGGAGGATTAAATAACCCATGATCGTAATATTAATTTTCAAATGCTAAGACTCAAGCGTGGTGACGGATATTCTGACCGAAATGAACGCGATATTTTCTTATTTCAATAAAAATAAATGGTTTTAACAAAATTATAGGGTGATGAACGCACCCAAAGTCACTAGAAATTTATATATTTATGTAACACTTGTTCTTGCAGCACTGCCACAAACTGTAGCTCAATGTAAGTGAATGACATTTGTTCGTTTCTGTTCTAACTAATAATAATTAATATTATTAATTATTATTAATAATATAATAATAATAATATCATCATCATAATAACAATTACCTCCTATGATGATGGTGTATGTGTGTATGTATCTAGTATGTATTAATTATGATGATGATGTGTGTATTATGTATTATTATTATGCAGTATGTGTGTGTGTTGTTTTTTTGTTAGTGGTTGTTAATTATTTAATTTATTATATTTATTTATTATTAGGATTATTTCTTATTAATTATCATCATGGCAATAGTTAGTTATTTATTATTTGTTGATTGTTTATGATAATGTACGTGTTATTATCATGCAATAATAATAATAGTGACATATAGTTTAATAATATTATTTCATACATGATGATGATGATCGCCATATAAATGTTTCATGTTTAAAACGATAAATAATATTGTGAGGGACGCTAGTACTCTCCATATTTTATTATTATTATTTTATACTCACTAAGACATTCTCTCACTTATTATTACGCCAGAGACATTATCTCGTAATTACTGTCTAAGCCTATATCTCATTGTCCGTATTCCTTTGTGTACGATTTAAGCCATTAACTCACTGTCTATGTTACATCTCAATATCTACTCGCTACGCATTGTATACGTCTGTGTATGGTTCTATTGTTTGTATGTATCCACGATACCAGAGTCTATTTCAGTGCGTTCTATCTTGTACACCAAATAATTATTTACTACATGTTATACTTTTTCCACGATTTTTAATTATTGCAATTGGGTGCTGACTGTAAGGACAAGGCGTGGCTTGTACCAATATTTTTGCTCAGGCGTGGTTTGTAATGTGTACCCGCCTTCCCTGTATTTAAATCGATGTAAGCATAATAAAAATCAGAGTTAGCCTGACTCTCAGAAGAATTTCTCTCTCTTGAAGCAAGCACTACTAGGAGCACCTAAACTACCAGCGCTGGACAAGTCGACTGTTAGCAAGCACGACGCTAAGGTGGAAAGTGAGAACGGTACGCCCTATCACTGTGTATACCCTTGCCTGAGGCAAGGATTACAACACAAGGCCTAGTGCACTAATAGTTCGGCTCTTACTAAATTCGGATTCGGGGAATCCAACAAGTTAGCTAGCAATAACTGCAGTGAAATTATTTGTCGATCTCGGCTGAGCCCAGATTCGACCATAATTAATTCCAGCATAATTATTGCCGACAGTAACAGTTCGAAACAAACTATAAACTAGACAAGTAATTCCTGAGGAATTAATGTCAGAGCACAGTTCGAAACAAACTATAAACTAGAACGGCAATTGCAGCACAATTGCCATCGGACATGTACATGTTCGGATGCAGCCAATAATTGTCAGATAATTATTGTCCGCTGTCAGCAAACATACACGCCAGATTCGGCCGCACGCAAAACTGCACAAACCAATAAAGGCTCTCCAGACAATACGAACAATAATAGCAAATTATTGTAAGTAGACTTGGGCAGAAGTAGAGCACGTCGGGAGTGTGTACAGGTGGCTACCACCCAGACACAAATTCCTGTACATTGGTGGCAGCGGTGGGATTGCAAGGCCCACAAAGAATTCTCGACCTCCCGAAGACGAGAGCCCAGTCTGCACGATGTCGTACCGACGGAGAGCAGCAAGCTCAGATCGAGAAGGTTCATCCCTACAGATAATGGGTGCCTTAACAGATATCCTAGAGAGGATGACGACCAATAATACTCGAAGTAAATTCAAAACCCCCCACTTTGATGGGGAAGGTGATGTCCATTACTTCATCCAGCGATTTGAGGAGGTGGCTAGAATGAATCGTTGGGCTCCTGAGGAGGCCACGGTCCATCTCCGCCACGCGCTGACAGGGAGTGCTGAACAGTGTGGGCGTGGACTGACCCAACAAGCTATTCTGGAGGCCCTCCGAGCCAGCTTCGGCTTGACTCGAACGGAGGCACAGAGTAAGCTGACGGGGTATCGGAAGCACCCAAAAGACACGCTGCGAGAGCACGCAGCCACAGTAGAGAGGCTGGTGGAGGCGGCCTACGAGGAACTCCCTCAGAGAAATCGGACTGAGTTGACCCTCCAGACATTCCAGAACACTTTAGGACACGCTTACTTACAGCGTCACCTGTTGGCCATCCGGCCCACCAGTCTAGAGGAAGCCGTTAGGGCAGGCAACGACTACCTGCAAATACAACACCAAGCGGCACCACACCCCAACATCCGGACGGTGCACGAGGGACGCCCCGAGGACACCTCCGACCCTGTCTCTCAAGAAGTGTCCTGCCAAGAGGTCGACGACCCACTCACCAAACTACTAAAAACAGTGGAAGCCCTCAGCAAGGAGGTGGCCGGACTGAAACAAAAGCCACAAGAAGGCCCACCCAAACGCTGTTGGGGCTGCCAACGGACGGGTCACCTACGCAGTCAATGTAAGACTGCCCCCTGGACTGCGAGGCAGGGAAACGGGCTCGGCCCGCAGTAGTGGGACAACCCACTAGCTGCATACGGGCAAAAACTCAAGGAACCCCCTACAGTCACCAGAGGACCCCTACACCCGTCCCACTGACCAATCGGTTTCACCCATTGGCCGACGGAGAAGAGGAGACGCCTCCACTGCCAGAGGAGCAAGTGAACAACATGCCACGACCCCCGAGGCAGGACCAGAACCGACCCAGCACGAACCGCCCCAAGACCATCCACTTAAACCAAGTAGAGAGGCCGTACAAATCAAGCTACTACCTCCCCGGAAAGGTGGAAGGCCGGGCAGTCACGTACCTCATAGACACCGGGTGCAATACGAATCTACTGGCAAAAAGGATCTACGACCAACTCTCCCCCAGAGTCCAGCAACACCTGCAACAATACGACTCTCACGGACTGATGGCGGATGGCACGCGGTTGCCCTTCTACGGCCTGCTCACACTTACAGGACGCATCCGTCATATCCACTACGAGGAGACATTCGTAGTAAGCCAGATAAACGAGGATGTAATCCTAGGCATGCCCTTTCTCGCAAACCAAAGTTGTCAAATAGGATTTGACCAGCCCATCCTGAAAATCCAAGATAAGGAACTGACATGCACCGACAGGTACGGGAGAGATTTGATCTCCAAGGTACAAGTCCAAAAGGACACCTACCTACCCCCGCAAGCAGAGACCACTATACTGTGTCACCTCACCAGCAAGGAGCCCTGTCCACAAGGCATCATCGAGAGTATGGAGGGTGGCCTGCTTTTAGCCACCAGCATCAACGTACCCGACCACCAGGGAAGAGTACTAGTACGATGCCTAAACCCCTCCCCCGAAAGTGTCTGCGTTCCAGCCGGTGAAGTAATCGGGACGTTTACGGGAGTAGGACCCGAAGAGGTCCAACCAACCACCGAGCAATACTCACCAGAAACCACGGAAGACCAGGACCTACCCCCACACCTGCACGCACTATATTCACAAGCCCGACACGGGTGTAGCACCGCAGGAGAAGCGCAACAGCTCCATGAACTGCTTACCCATTACCAAACAGTGTTTAGCAAGGACGACGGAGACATCGGGCGCACCCACCTCGCCGAACACTCGATCCCAGTAGCCTCAGGGACTCGACCTATTCGTAGCCCTCCACATCGCCTAGGGGCGGAGAAGGAAGCGGAGGCTGAACGGCAGGTCAAAGAGCTACTGGCAAAAGACCTGATCGAACCAGCCGACAGTGCCTGGAGCTCCCCCGTCGTCCTGGTACGAAAGAAAGATTCATCCTGGAGATTTTGTGTGGACTACAGGAAGCTAAACGACGTCACCCGCCAAGATGCATACCCGATCCCAAGGATCGACGACTCCCTGGATGCATTGGCCGGCAGTCGCTACTTCTCCACTCTAGACCTCACCAGCGGATACTGGCAGGTGCCACTAGATCCAGACGCTCAACAAAAATCGGCCTTCATAACCCGGAGCGGTCTGTGGAGGTGGAAGGTCCTCCCATTCGGACTCACCTCAGCACCGGCTACTTTCCAACGCCTGATGGAAAGAGTGCTAAAGGGCCTGCACTGGAAGACGCTGTTACTATATCTGGACGACGTCATTATAATCGCCCCAGATTTCCAGACACATCTGCAACGCTTAGGAGAAGTGTTGGGCCGGCTACAACAGGCTGACCTCAAGGTCAAACCCTCAAAGTGTGAGCTGCTAAGTCAGAAGGTGCGATATCTGGGACACGTCGTAAGCTCAGAAGGAGTCGCCACCGACCCTGGGAAGGTGGAAGCTGTCACCAAGTGGGAGGAACCCCGTGACGTGAAAGCCCTCCAAGCCTTTTTAGGCACGGCCGGCTATTACCGTCAGTACATTCATGAGTACGCAACAATCGCTAAGCCACTAACCGTGCTAACTGGAAAGGGAGTCAAATGGAAATGGGGGGACGACGAACGAGAGGCATTTCACATCCTCAAGTCGCGCCTGAGTCAGGCCCCCGTACTAGGATACCCCGACCCCACCATCACCTACATTCTAGACACGGACGCCAGTGCCGTGGGACTGGGAGCCGTGCTCTCACAGGAACAGGAAGGCAGGGAGCGAGTAATCGCATATTATAGTAAAACCCTGGCCCCAGCCGAACGCAACTATTGCGTAACCAGACGAGAACTCCTGGCCGTAGTGAAAGCGGTGAAACATTTCCGGCCCTATCTGTACGGAAGGAAATTCCGTCTAAGGACGGACCACGCATCCCTCCGATGGCTGTGCCGCCGCAAGGAGCCATCTAACCAGATTGCACGATGGTTGGAGATACTGGCAGAATTTACATACCAGCTGGAACACCGCGCAGGACCCCGTCACGCTAACGCCGACGGGCTCAGCCGGCAAGACCAGTGCATAGACTGCAGACAGTGTACCGCCATCGAACGGCGCGACGGTGGACCCTCACACGCCGACCTCGCCGCAGAGCGGGAGCAGGCACAAGTGCGTCTAACCCTCACCGACCCCTCTCGTAGCACTAGAGAGTTGGTTCAGGCCCAGAAAGAAGGCAACCACCCAGTGAGTCGCATGTACAGGGCAGTTCAAGAACAAGAACCCATTCCTCGCCAGGAGCTAGAGGAAGGCAGCACAGAACTACGCGTTCTGCACGACCGGAGGGAGCGCCTGTGTATAAGGCCCGACGGAGTACTAACCCTACGCTTGGATCACCAAGGAAGGACTAAGTACTGTACCGTCTGCCCCCCTCCGTGGCGTGAGAACACAGTATGGGAAACCCACAAACTGGCCCATGCCGGCATCAACCGCACCAGGAACCGTGTCATGCTAGACTGGTACTGGCCCGGCATGTCCGCCATGATACGACGCTTAGTGAAGGACTGTGAAGTCTGTCAAGTTGCGAAAAAGAGCCAGAGACCCGGCGCCCCGGAAGGGCAAAGACTCTACGCCGGCCGCCCTTTCCAGAAGCTCGCGGTGGACTTGGTGGGACCCCTACCCCTCACCAGTCGAAAAAACCGCTGGATCTTGGTCCTCACTGACCATTTCACTCGGTGGCAAGACGCGATCGCCATACCAGATGCCACCGCCCCCACAGTGGCCGCCACCTTGGACGAGCGAGTTTTCAGCTACTGGGGGCTGCCCGAACAACTCCACACGGATCAGGGGGCCCAATTTGAATCCACCCTGTTGGAGGAGCTGTGCATCCTGTGGAACGTGCGCAAAACGCGCACTACGCCATATCACCCGCAAGGGAATGGAATGGTCGAGCGCCAAAATAGGACGCTGGGGGACGCTCTTCGGACGTTGATCCTCACCAAAGGGCAAGACGAGTGGGACGGCCTGCTGCCCCAAATAATGCGGGCATGCAGGGCCACCCCCAACTCCACTACGGGCGAGACGCCCAATCTCCTCATGATGGGCAGAGAGGTACGGCTTCCCGACCAACTTACCGGGAACGCACCCACCTTAGATCAGGCAACCATCAACGAATATACTCAGCGCACACAGGAGAATCTGGCTGTCGCCCACGAATACCTACGTAATCTGCAGCATAAAGTACGCCAAGAGGAGGGAGATGAGCCACTAAGATTCGCTGAGGGAGACCTAGTAGTGATGGAAAACAAACGCCGCGTAAAAGGAGGCAACCCCAACCTCCAACCAAGTTACGTCGGCCCTTACACCATCACACAAACATACCCCAACCACACATACCGGCTAGAGAGAGACGGCCAAGCATTCACCCAGAACGGCCGGCGGTTGAAACACTACCGCTCTTGCCAAGAGACAATAGGGAGAGCCCCACCCAGTAGGGAACAAGCAGTAAGACCCAACATGAGAGGGGCGTACTTGGGACGACAACTACCAAGACAACGCACTACACCAGTAGAACCAACCAACACCCCAACCGAACCAATCACAGAAATATCCAGAGAGGTTGAAAGGGCACTGAGAGAGATGGAAAGACAAGCAACGTCGGTACCCCCCAGAGAACCAATACCGGGCACCCCTCCACCCCCCGCACAGCCTGAGAGGACACCCACACCCGAGCACAGGGCCCCGACACCTCCAGTAAACGCCCCCACACCAACCGACACCGGTGGACACAACCTGGATACAAACGAGTGGCCTCCACTACCACCCAGACCAGAAACCTCTGCAAGCCATGATCGTCCTAGGAGAGAAGCAAAGAAACCAGCGAAATTTGCTGATTATCAATGCTATAGGACACAAGAAGTGGACAGGGGAGACGAACAATATGTGAAACAGAAAAAACTAAAAGAAATAACACACTTACCTTGGAAAAACGCATCAGAAACAACGAAAATCTTAGGATTGCAAAGAGAGGACAACTACGCAACAACGTCGGCGCCGGGAAAACCCCCAACTTCCGACGAGAAGATAACTCCTCAGACAGAACCACCTGCCGAAAACGCCCCCGCGGTAAAACACACCCAGCGGAACACGTGGGCAAACAGAACAATGGAAAGGGAGGTACCAACAACAAACCAAGGCGTGCTCAATCAGCAGCACTGCACGAATAAAAATAATAAACACTCCAAACATTCACCACACTACCGAACGCAGTGCCTACAAGCAATAACAAACATTCTACACAACATGGAGAACGATGGAGCTATCTCTTTGGAAGAGGACCCGACCTTCACAGAGGAATTACTAGCCAGTGCCACCACAAGTCGGGTAAGAAGGCGAAACTACTCATCTCCTGCCAGAATAAATAATATTGCTAGAGCCGAAGAAGGAGCTGCCAGATGTCGGATAAGGGTACACCAAGCTCCAGCACCTACTCCCCCGACACGACATGCAAAAGAAACCTGGAAAGCAGATGCAACTTCACAAGCGATAAAAAACGCTATCTACCAGATCGAAGGAGATACGTGGGGCTGTAAGATCTGCAGCCTGCAACTTAATAAGAAACGGATTATTTACCATGTGCATCAGCACTTTACTTATTTCTTTTGTGCCTGTGGCAAAAAGAGTAGCTCGCGGGACACTATACTCAAACATATCAAGGAGAAAGGAGGTGAGCACGCACATGGTGGGGAAACTCGACCGCTATATGAAGTCGACGAGCAATCGTACACCGAATTCTGCAAAGCCATGCAATGGACAAATCCAGCACCCTTCGGCACTCCAACACCTATCATAGAGCACGGAAAAGCATCGGTCAAAAAACGACTAGGTGAGAAAAAGGACGAAACTCCTACCAAAGTAGCCAGAATAGAGCTGGTGGACAGCAAACCACCACCAAGGAAACCCCGAATACACATAGGGGGGAAGGAGACAGCATATAGGAGACACCTCGCCTCCACCGAAAACATTCCGAGGCCACCTACGCCTGAGAATAGGAGGCAGAGGGAGAGAGTAAACGAAGAAAGACGAGAGGACAGATATAGGAGAATCAAGCGCTTAGAGGAGGAGATGTACACCACTACTCGGGATGCGTTCAAACTATTACAAAGGACCGAGGACATAAAGATAGCCATCCAAAGGGAAAGGGACCTTCTCTAAAGGAACATAATGGACAGTAAGCATTGACATTTGTTACACTCTGTGCGCCCCTTCTTTTTATTGGCCTTACAGTTGCCAATGGGGGGGAGTGTGTGAGGGACGCTAGTACTCTCCATATTTTATTATTATTATTTTATACTCACTAAGACATTCTCTCACTTATTATTACGCCAGAGACATTATCTCGTAATTACTGTCTAAGCCTATATCTCATTGTCCGTATTCCTTTGTGTACGATTTAAGCCATTAACTCACTGTCTATGTTACATCTCAATATCTACTCGCTACGCATTGTATACGTCTGTGTATGGTTCTATTGTTTGTATGTATCCACGATACCAGAGTCTATTTCAGTGCGTTCTATCTTGTACACCAAATAATTATTTACTACATGTTATACTTTTTCCACGATTTTTAATTATTGCAATTGGGTGCTGACTGTAAGGACAAGGCGTGGCTTGTACCAATATTTTTGCTCAGGCGTGGTTTGTAATGTGTACCCGCCTTCCCTGTATTTAAATCGATGTAAGCATAATAAAAATCAGAGTTAGCCTGACTCTCAGAAGAATTTCTCTCTCTTGAAGCAAGCACTACTAGGAGCACCTAAACTACCAGCGCTGGACAAGTCGACTGTTAGCAAGCACGACGCTAAGGTGGAAAGTGAGAACGGTACGCCCTATCACTGTGTATACCCTTGCCTGAGGCAAGGATTACAACACAAGGCCTAGTGCACTAATAGTTCGGCTCTTACTAAATTCGGATTCGGGGAATCCAACAAGTTAGCTAGCAATAACTGCAGTGAAATTATTTGTCGATCTCGGCTGAGCCCAGATTCGACCATAATTAATTCCAGCATAATTATTGCCGACAGTAACAGTTCGAAACAAACTATAAACTAGACAAGTAATTCCTGAGGAATTAATGTCAGAGCACAGTTCGAAACAAACTATAAACTAGAACGGCAATTGCAGCACAATTGCCATCGGACATGTACATGTTCGGATGCAGCCAATAATTGTCAGATAATTATTGTCCGCTGTCAGCAAACATACACGCCAGATTCGGCCGCACGCAAAACTGCACAAACCAATAAAGGCTCTCCAGACAATACGAACAATAATAGCAAATTATTGTAAGTAGACTTGGGCAGAAGTAGAGCACGTCGGGAGTGTGTACAGGTGGCTACCACCCAGACACAAATTCCTGTACAATATAGTATTAGTTTAAACGTTTTTTAGATTGGAGATTTTCTTAAAATAAATTAACATGTGATACTACATAAAAACAATATTTGTTATCAACTTTTTAGGTATTATTATTAACATATGCGCCGTATTATTATCAAAAGTGTGTAAATAATTTGAATCACTCACTGCAAGAAGTGACAGCCTTTTTTTTTACTTAACTGTACACCTGATATATAAGCATCATCTATTAAAAACATAAAAAGTTTTTTTTTAT
Source organism: Cryptosula pallasiana (assembly GCA_945261195.1). NCBI lineage: Eukaryota > Metazoa > Bryozoa > Gymnolaemata > Cheilostomatida > Cryptosulidae > Cryptosula > Cryptosula pallasiana. The sequence goes on along the minus strand of OX183134.1, from coordinate 37,077,947 downwards.
CTATAATGAAGATAAGGATAACAAACCAAGTGGTTAGAATTTATCTGATGGAGAGAAATACGAGACACATTCGATTTATTTACAGTAGTCTTTATTGCAAAGAAAGGCCTACAATTTTCAACAACAACTAATGTTTGCCGTCAGAAGTGGAATTGTTGTATTGGTCTGTGTTGTTATTGTTGTAGGCGGATATTTATATCTATCAATAATACCACTGGTGATAATAATAATGATAATATTAATAATCATAATAATAATAAAATGGTGATGATACAGGATATCAAACAATTACTTATTAGCAATAGTAGTTGTAAAAGCAAGGAGTTTGATTGTCCCAATTAAATTCATTGGTAACAGCAGACTGACAGATATGTTAGTAAACAAATCCAAATTAAAAAAGTAATAGGTAACAATAATAATGATGACAATGATGGTTGTAGATAAAAAGATAAAAGAAGATAGTAGTATTATAGCAGATGGACAGAAACTTAATATGACTAAACCATGATTCGGAGTAAAAAAAGAATCAATATAAAGTTAGATTAAATGATCGTATGGTAATCATGTACTTCACTTTTAGGGATTCTTCATGTAGTTTGATTTTTACTGTGGTTAATTAAAGTTAATTAATGTGACAGTGAAAACTTGGTTTTGATGAGTTTACAAACTGCATTGCAGCAATTAAGTCAAGTGCCAAACTGGCAATGGGATAACTTGTGTGTTCATTCAGAGGAGGACAAAGAGAGTATGTTTTTTTTTCTACGTTTCACAAACCTCTTTATCATTTCAACCAATATCAGTGCTCCCACCAGCAAACATGTGATGTTTTAAACTAACGGTGTTTATATGGAATTTTTGGGATAACATTGTTGCTTTTAAATTAAACTCTATAAAACTATCACAAATTAAAATCTGTTAGGCTAAATCTTGGAACTAGAAATTTTTTGGTTAGCAATAAAAATGGTTTGGAAAACGTTTTATTCAACTATACCTTTTTTAATTGTTCCTGTATTGGCTTTGTAATGCGGATTGAGGTTGTGGTTTACTGAGGCAGTAACATAATGCAGTATTTGTTCTGTTGCAGCATGTAACTGTGCTACGGATTGTGCTGCCAACTGTGCTGCTGGCACATACTACAACAACTCAGTATGTGTCACCTGTGAGCCTGGATATTAGTAAGTGTCGTTACTTAATATATCACAGCAAGTTTGCTTTACATTTAACTCAGTATATTGTACTTCAGAGATTAATTCTTGAAGGTAGTTAACTAAAACTAGCGCTAACCATTGAGACAATATAATGAATGCTATTCTAGTTATTTTTTAGCCAGAAATTGATTATTTTCCGTAAATGATATAAATTTTTTCTCAACATGAAACAATGTAAACATACTGTTAAGATTGTTTTGCTAAAAGAGTTATTTTAAAAAAAATCAAAAGATCAAAACTTAATCTTTGATAAGATCAAAATTAATCTCTAAAATTAACTGAAATTGATATCATATAATGAATTTCTGTTTGGTTGCAAGCAGGATTAATGGCTGGAGAGATGATCTACAAAAGTCAATAAGTCTCTATTACAATAATATAACATCGTGTAACAGTTGATTGTTGTAAATTGTCCCTGACACCCAATATTTGTTTTTTTTCACCTCACAAGTTTTTATTACTTTAAATCTACTTTGGATGCAGGCAAACTATGTGAATGTTTCTTCTCTTTTAAACTCAGCTTTAAAATTAATCTTGACTTTTCTTTGACCTTCTTATGTTTTATTATAATAACACCATGATGAACAAACATTTTGTGTGAGATTAGGCATTTGGTTTATATTTCGTAGGATGAAAACCATATGTCTTGGATCCAAACTTGGGTTTCGCTCAAGATAGTTTTCAATAGCTATGTTGGTAAAAAATTTGACAAGATTAATCTTGTACGATTATTAGCAGCAACTCCAAAATTGAAATAACAAAATGTGAATAAACAAGTAGTAACAAATGTGATTTACAGTAATGCATACATATCATGTTATGAACCTAGAAAGAATAGTGTTTGGTAGCTATGCAACAGTTTGTATAACGATTTATGTGTCAAGGTTAATACTTATATATATTTTAGTAGAAACTCCTAGTACTAACCAGTCCCTACTCCCTGCGCATTTCCTCTGATAATTTTGCATACAATATTTTTAGTAGTCTATGGTTGCTGAGTGTTTTTTCATCGCAAATTTTCTTTTCAACTTTCTAACGTCACAATCTAGTGTGGAAATATCACAAATACAGCTTCAATGCTTACATAAACTTTAACTGGTGATGTAAACAGTCTCGGGCCATGCGCAGCATACACAATCGCGCTCAGCATACACAATCGTGCAGTTTATGCAGTTACCAAGTGAACATGTAAATATAGGCAATGTGTCTATTCAACTTGTTTGAATAGGAAATTAGCTTCTCTTTGTAGCTCGGAATTCACTGAAATAATACATAGAAAGAGTTATATAGTGTGTATAGGCGCTATGTAAGGGTTCCTTGTTTGTTCTTCTGTCTTGCTCACCTGAGTACAGCCTGACTTTTTGTTAGTGAAAGACTCTTGAATTATATTCTGTTTGTCGCACCTGAGGTGCTAAAAGTTGTAACTGTTTATTGGTAGCACTTTGATTTTTTTTGCGCTATATTTCCAAGGGCGTATAACACTTATGCCCTTGCAAATTCATTCAGATTGTTTTCTCAATCTTCTCATGCTCCCATGATCCAATTTATGATGTCACGTCGGCATGTGCACAAGTGAAGGATATTTTGGTTTGCTGTAAATTGATTCACTAAAGCGAATTGAAAACTTGGCTCGGTTTACGTTTCTGGAGTTGTTCCCATGATTCAGTTTATCGAAAATTCAAAGTGAGTCACCCAATGAGAGCATATGATAGTGGCCAGCCTAAAACATTATAATTATTTTGTTTTTTCTCACATAAATAGAAGACTTTTAGGCAGGTGCATACTTGTCGATCACTCGCCATTAAATGATGGTTCACTGCTTGTTACACAACTAGCGCTAATCGAAACAGAACAATAGATATTGTACAGCTGATATGGGCTATATTTGATAAGGCATTTGTTGAATTGTACAGTTGATTATCTCTTATCTAATACAATATGTATGAGTTCTCACCTTTGTAACACTGGCCTAGTGTACAACAAGTAGCAGTAAACATTCATGTGTTGTACCAGTGACTGCCAGCTGTCCTTGGTCGACTACCGTAGCTTACTGAGTCTTCACGGTGCACCTCCACAGCCCCATCCTATATCACGATAGAACCATTCGTTCTAGATTACTGAATTGAGAATAAAATTGAGAGAGTTGTCAAGTTTTGTTCAGTTCTCCATTCTAAACCTTATCATATCCTACACGGCTGACATCTCACAATGTTTTCTTTCACCCAATAAAACACAGTGATCACTAAATTTCACAATTTTTTTTTGAAATTACAAGTTTAATTTGCTTTGCGCAAGAAATGCCATGGTTAGGAGTTGATGATATCATGTAGTTACCAACTGGATGTATTGTTGTAGTTGTGAAGGTGGTGCGCACACCCGGACACCTTGTCCAGCTGGTACGTACAGTACAGGAGACGGAGAGAGCAGCTTAACAGCATGCACGGTAGGTACTCAATACACACCACACTTGGACTATGTCATTTCATATTGCTGGATGAGAGACGCTTTTGCTGTTTTGTCTGGAGTTGTCTCCCCTCTAGGGTCAAGTCAAGGGGTTATGTCATGCCAGCAGCCTTATTGTCAAAACTAAACACTGAACACCTTTTTGTACTATCTAGGTAATTTAGATATTGTTGTACAATAATCAATATTTTAGAAGGTTTATTATACAATTTTTATATCAATGCTGGTGATATTCACCAATAAAGTCGTTTTTTAAAGACTTTGATGCTCTACTATAGGTTCGTATGTAAGGATTGACTTGATATCAGTCACTTACTATCAACTGTTGTGTTAGAGAGGGAACACAGGCTATTGTTTATCCATTTATCCATTTATTTTGTCCGCGCGAATGAATCTCTCTATTGTTTCTCTATTGATTTCACTCGCGTACTACAGTGGGGTGTATAAAAAAGCATTTGCAGGCTATGTAGTGGCAATAACTAGTAGGGTTTGGTTCATTAGTACTTATTCTAGAGTAATGTGGAAAACTAATCCCACCCCCTCACAGGTGATTAAATCAAAAGTTAGAGAAGTGACAATGGTCCGCTCTGACTGCACTTTAGTCAATTCCATTCAGCCTCAGTTTTTTTCCAGTTTTGACAACAACTAAATCCATGGATATCATTTCCACAGCTCTGAAACACTGAAGCAACGGTGGCTGGAATACGAACAGTTTATTTTATTTAGTTTCATGATTAGTCCACAAAAACATTAACTAACTACATGTATGGTAGAACAGGAGAGCTCATTGGCAGCTGTTACTAATCATTTGTATCTACTATGTCGTTGTAGGCGTGTCGAGATGGCACCTACAGCAGCTCTGCTGCCTCTGTCGGATGTAACCCGTGTCCCGCAGGTTATAGTTGCTCCGCATCAGGTGGTACATCTGTACCTGCTGCGTGTGGCACAGGCCAATATTCTTTAGAGGGTGCTAATAATTGTACATCTTGTCCATTGGGCATGTATTGTCAATCTAAAGATGTTGTACCTGTAGAGTGTGCCTCTGGGCTATATGCTTCTACTGAAGGTAAGTTGGCTAGCTGCCAGCATCTACTGGTTACTCTCAACACCAGCGATGTCATAGGGCAGATAATTACCTGCCAGGTCTACCGATGTGTTATTTTGTTTTATTTTTTTCATCATGAATTGTTGCTAAACAGTGAGAAAAAATTGAGCAGTGATGAGGGTCCGTGTGCGCAGTAGCATAGCTAATCGAGGCGCTGGACCCAGTTAACAGCTAGAAAACAATATTTATATTATGTCAGTTTGTGTGTCGTTATTTAATTTATTTGTAAGTTTTAAAACTTTGATATTTTTTCCGGTTAAATTAATTAAGTCGGAAAACTCACTCATCTAACATAGTTCAAAACTTTAAGGAGTTTGTATTTTGAAATTTTTGTCATAACTCCATCACTTTATCCAAAATGTGAAAATAATATTTGTGGTTTCATATTACTTGAATTATTAGATTTGGTTTTCATTGCTTGCATTTTAACTCCATTATTTGCAAATGGCAGCCATTGTATCTGTAAAGTGACCTTGAGCTGTTTCAACTGTTTGTTTAACTATCGTGTCAATTTAATTAGCGCTGTTCACTGATATACTGGATATTACGTTACTTGTGGCACAGCTAATTTACAGAATGTACATAAGTTTAATTGTAGGTTGTTATTTGTGTAGACCATTGATGTAGAGGTCTGTAAGTGACATGCATATATGTACAACCACTTGGATGTTGTGTCACTGTATTACATCGTCATTTATTTAAAATGAACCAAAATTAATTGAGATTAATTTCCATCGGTTTAATCCTAAAACCTTAGAAATCAACTCTGTATGTATGAAGTTTTATGGTAATGTGTATTCACTTAAAAATTTAATCAAGTTTTAATTTAAAAGCGCGAAACTTTTATACAACTTTGCTTTAGTTTTTTGTCTGTACAGGATTAACTGGAGTAAATTTATTTGTGTCGGCGTCCTCTTCTGTATCAAGATTAATCGAAATTAAATTAATTTGCAATGGCTATTTCGCAAACCTATCTCTGTTCCATGTGTTGGTATTAGTTTCTACATTGTGAAGCACATCAATCGTAATTCATTGCGGTAGTGATTTTCGAGGTTTGGGGTGGACAACTTTGGTTAGGTGAGCGGGGAAATCGCACCGGTTACATCACAAAATAATCAGTCCTATCATCCGTTTTGGTTGTTTGTAAAAGAAGCTGTTGCTTACTTTTTATGTGCTCCAAGAATAGCCTGCCTTCCTTTATTTGATCTTATTTTATATGTTCTCTTCTCTAGGTCAGACAAATTGTTCTCATTGCCCGGCTGGCTCCAGTTGTCTTCCTCCATCACAGGTGACCTTGTGTGCTGCCGGGTATTACAGTGCTCTGTACCAGGCAAACTGCAGCAGGTGTGCTGAGGGGGAGTATACCAACAGCACTGGTGAGTCGGCAGCAATGGCTTGTACTTGGTCTTTATTGAAATGCGAGGAATTATTGCTAAAAATTCTGCCATTGTTGTTAGTGCAGCTACAGCATTAGAAACCTTTTGAAAGAAAACTGGAACCCTCCATGATGTTTTTTAGGCTCAAGCACCTGTCTTCCATGTCCAGCTGGTTATGAGTGCTCATCATATGACACTGCTGTCAGGTGCCCTGACGGCTACTACTCAATACTTGGTGATAAACTCTGTACTCAATGTAACAATGGCACCACTCCAACTTTAACTCAAGACGGCTGTGAACCATGTCCAGCTGGATTCTCTTGTGGAGACCCTGCGTAAGTAGAGCTTACTCTCAACTCGAAAAAAAATCAGACTAAGCTGCTGAAAAAGGGTTTTCATCTTTGTCTATATCAGATCTTGAACAATTCCCAGCATAAAGGCAGTTTTTTGACCTTGCTAACGCGTAAAATTTTTATGTTTAATTTATTTTTAAAAAATTCAGAGTTGTATACTTTACTTGAGCTTGTTAAATAACAGATTTGTTCAAGTTGGCTTGAATTTTTTGGTTCTTTTCTATAACATGTTTATCTGTTATACGTTGTTGTTTTCTTTTTTTTTGTACTTTGCCACCAAATTAAGGTTATACCGTTACATTATGTTCTTTGCTGTTTTTATTGGTTTAGCTATTATTAAACCGATGATTCATTGTTTTTCATTTTTGTATTGTATCTAGTGATCTCCAAAATACCTTCATTGTTTCACATAATCAAATATTTATTTGAATTCGTTTCATTATAACAGGGATGAAATATTGGTAGCTTCACTCATTCACTGTACAGTAGCTTGACTGGCTCAATATAAGTTGTTGTGTAACTACAATAACAGCTGAGATTAATCCTTCACACCTCAAGTATACCTGAGTAGGCTTTAGTCTATAGCTGCTCTAATCTCTAATCCACCTGATGTGATTTATAACCTTATTGATTGAAGTTATTGAGCTATAGTGTGTGTGATCAGTTGATTAGAACAAACATTGTGTTAAGTTAAGCTGTTCTTTTATATATCAGGTTATACTCGCGTACTCTGGTCTTATATTGGTTATGGTTTAGGTTACACCCATGTGAACCTTTGATATACTTCTTGTTTTTGGTTTGTATAGTTCTGATTTTGTATTCTTTTTGTTGTCACTGAATGAAGTATTTTAGTTTAAACAGATACCTCAAGGTTCCGTTCGGTCTCAATGATCATGCATTTTTATCGAAAGTAGTGATTGTATTAATTGTTATGACTGTGTGGTTTTTACTTGCATGAACTTTCACATAAGCTTTTTATGTCCATCAGACTGCACTTATATCTGCGATGTTTTTTTCTATTGATTTTGAACCAAACTGGTTGTTACTCATTAAAATCCCCAGACGACACCAGCTACAGACTTACTCCTATCCAGGATTTTGTCATGCTTGTTTTCATGAAGAAATTATATATCAAGATTTTAATTATTGATTAGATTAGCGCCTACAGTTGGTGAATCATTAGAAATGTAATATGAAATTATGTGTGTGCCTATACATTTTTATTTCTCAAAGTTGCGTTGCATATCAGAAATGAATATTGATTTGCTCCTACTGCAATATATTGGTTCACTCCACCTACCATAGCCATTTTAATAGCTGAGTGCAGTCATTGTGATGCATGGTTTTGTTTACAGAAATGACCCAGTCCAATGCTCCCCTGGCACTTTCTCTGACCTGAACAACAGCACCTGCAACACCTGCTCTGCAGGATTCTACTGTCCGGATGGTAAACTAGAAGTAGCTTGTGACACAGGTGAGCATGTGCTTTTTTACCATATTCACAACTGTCGTGTGATGGCTATATGTTGGTACACCATGTCTTGCCATCCATGCAATGACTTGTTACACTTGCCAGTATGTTTTGTTATCTCACCCTGTCTCCTGTCACCTCTGTCATCTGACCTGCTGGGAGCTATCTCCTTGAATTAGTTTACCTGGAAGCAATTTATGAATCATATATTTTATTATTAAATATCACCCCTAGTTTACCTATTATCCTGTTTTGGGGACATTTATAGCAAATCATATGGTAAAATTTATTTTGATGAGCAATTTGAAGGACCACCATAGCTTTTGGACTTTTTTTCACAGAATAATGGTGCCTTAAACATTTGAAAAAAAAATATAACTAAAATATGCGTTATTACTGTGTGAATAGTTTCGTATTATGGTCTCTTCAGTTAATTTTTCCTAACACAAATTAATGAGTATACACCCTGCCTGTAATTTACACTGGTCTGCCTCAATAGCCAAAATATAAAAGCATTAGAACAATTTAGATTGTCAGTATTATACAAATCTCATACATATCATGTGCTGAAGATTCTTTTGTTGTGAATTTTGTGTGTTTGAAATAATAATAAATTACGACCATCATCAATGATCCAAATATTTCATTTGTGACCTATAAGTGACAATTGTTCACTTTTGCTGCATTTATAAAAAATTTTACAGCAAAAATTTATTATTGTTGAATTTACTACAGTTATTATTATTATACTTGGTCTCGTCATTGATTTTATTATTATAATAATTTAATGTTTATTGATTAAAGTGCGTGCTTCATGATAACTATTTTTAGTATCAAACTTGTGTATAAATATAGATTGTTCAACATTAAACTAAAATTAATAATAAATTTCAAATGATATAAATACGGAATAATTAAATAATAAATTACTTCTGGTTCTGGCTGTAATAAATTTGAAACATCTGATCAGATCAGAGACTACCTTCTAGGTATTTATTACATGGTACTGTTTGAACCTCTACAAATCTTTCAGTGTTTGCAATTCCAAGCTAACTGCTGGAAAAGTTACCACACTGATTTGCTTATTTTAGGATTTGTTTCCTCCATGAACAGACAACTTCTTAAATGCGTTTAGTATTATTGTTTTTGTTGTACATAACAAATTGTTTTCATTTTACACACAATGCTTGTAGGAAAGTACAGTTTGGCTGGTTCTTCAGCTTGCACCAGATGTCCTGAGGGACAATACTGTTTAAATGCCAACTCAGCTCCTCAAAACTGCGGGGACGGTCGCTATTCTCCTGCTGGAGGTACTTCTGTGATCTCAGTCTATGTTTTGTAGCTTTTGTTCGATTTAGCATATGTTACTTAGCCATCTCTCTTTTCAGTGATATTTATACATCCGCACTAGTTAGTTAGCTTATTATATATACTATAGTATCAAGTTAACCAGAAATCCATGAAAATCAAAATAGAAAATAAATAATGAGAAAAATTAAAATCTATTTAAATAAAACTTACTTTGGGCGGAATTTAGATTTTGAACCGGAAAATTATAATAAAATATATCAAAGTGTAATTTATTAAAAAAATAATGAGATTTATCGAGCGTAATATTGGGATTTGTCGTGCATATCATTGTATTTCAATTTAGTCTTGAAACACATCTTAAATTAAAAGCTGTAAGCTTATGTAATGTTATGTAAATCATTTAAAGCTCACGTAGTTGTGTACTACACCAAAGACTGCTGACCAAGTGTTCTGTCTGTGCTTGTACAGATCTGCAGTGCTACGATTGCACGGCTGGTAACAGGTGTCCCAGTGGGTCAGCAGCAGAGATCCCATGTGAAGCTGGCTACTACAGTGCTGCCGTAGCAGCCACCTGCACTGCGTGTCCACCCGGCAAGCAGTGTCCTACCACAACTACTGTAGAAACATGTCCCAGTGGCACCTACTCACTTGGCCTTGTCGAGAGCTGTACTACCTGCCCCACAGGTAAGGTCTAGTCCTCTTGCAAAGCACAGGCTAAACATGGGCTGGTTTATATACCTGCTGTAGAGCTCATTGAACATCTACATTGATCTCTCGACAACTTTTACAGTTTATGGAGATGCTTGGTGATTTTTCGATAACTGTAAATGGAAAATTATTGTCAAGTATGGTGCCAGCACAGCAATTCGGATAATCTTTATTTGTAAACAGCTGTAGGTTTTCTAAAAAAATGTTAAAATACAAAAAAATCTTTGTAGAAGGTTTTTAAATAATTTTTTTTAAAATAATAACACTGAGCCTTTCAGCATCTAAACATGGCGTGGTGTTTTTAAGTTACTGTTGATTCCAGTTCTAGCTCAAGTCATCTTGAAGGATTTATTTTCTACTTCTGTAATGTTCACATTCATAGTTATACGTGGTCATCGACCTGGGATTTACTAGGATGTACACGATGTTATGGTGTGGTGATTGATGAGGCTTCACTCTCAATCTATTGATGGGCCCAAGAGAATGTTTATTTGTTTAGAATACTAGTTGTTTGCTTGTCAATTGTCTGTTGGTGGAGTGCACTGTAGAGGTATAGGATTAAGCCTAGATCATAAATAAATACTCTTTCCAGTTTCTAGTTACGGGATTGTATAAGTAAATGCATGCAGTATAAAAAAGTAGTTTACAGGAGTGCAGTTTAGTAGTTGTTATAGTAATTAAACTCCACTCCTCCGATTGCGCATTATTGCCCTAAAACCCAGCCTGCTCTTAATAATAATATGAAAGGACAAATCTGGTAAAAAATGCAAATTATGAGTATTTTAAATAATAGAAATGCTTGTAATTTATAATAATTATGATAAAACAAATGTTTTGAAGATTAATGATCTTATTTTCTGTTATGTTAGGCTAACAAGCTAAGCAAGAAACTCACATCATGCCATTACTAGCCAAGGAAGTAATAACTTTTGTTAGAGCTTGGCCATAAGTAATTTTTATATTTTCTTTTTAAAAAGTTTTTTTCTGTTAGAAATCCTTGCCAAAGGCCAACCTCATTGGATCAAACATAATTTAAATGGTGACTCAAAATAAACATCAGACTCCAAGTTTTGTTTACGCATCAAAGCATGTTCTAGAATATTCATTTAGTGGTACACTGTCAGATCTGTGTGGGGTCCTTGCACTTGCCATATGCCTGTCACTTTGGGTGGTCAATAATGAGCAGCCAATAAGCAAGCTTAATGGCTAGTCATGTGACCTAGCAGTAGACAGTATACTAGCGCCACAAGCCCCAGCTCAGTCTTGTTCTGGCACTTGTTCTGTGCAGTAGCCTACTTGCAACAGAAAACTGAGGTTAATCATTAAAATGAAGCACGAGGCAAAGGTAAAGTCTTAAACATGAAAATTTAGTTACTACAAATAACTGTATATGTTTTCATATTTTATTAATGTTTTTTAACTGTCATTTTGATTTTTAAAAACTGTGTGATAAGTTTTTTAGATGCCGTTTTTTAAGATTTTGCACCGATGAATAAATGAAAGTATAATAAATAGTATCTACATAGCTTTGAGATTTTGTGAGGATTTCTTATAATTGAACAAAAAATAAATTATATGGCTGGTTCTTTGACAGCAATCAAGATGAAAAGTTTTTATTACCTCAAACCAAAACAAAATGTCGCACTTTTAGGTTACAGAGCTACTAATTTTTACACTACTAATTGGTTTACCATTCTTTGCCCCTGTTTACCATTACTAGCTACATTTTACAGGTATACGTACATACATATTGAATACAACTGCATGTATATTATTGTAGGTTACTTTTGTTTAAGTGCCAACACAGCCCCAGACCTGTGTCCTGCAGGCACATACAACCTTGATCCAACTAGCACCACATGTACAACCTGCCCAGCTGGGTCTTTCTGTGCCTCAACAGATGTGTCTCCTGAAGCTTGTCCTTCTGGTGGGTGTAGTCGATGGCCCAAGTCCATCCATGTGTACATTACATGTAGATTTGGCCGATGAATATCATCGTTAAAATGTGTATAATTCTGTGTTTATAAACATGTATTGTAGCCCTTTCCACAAAACCATCAAGTGTGCCTGACACTCATAGAAAGTCACAAATTCATTTCAACATGCTCTACCATTCTTAAGCGACGTTTTTTCAGAAAGTCTTACCATGTATGGATATTGCTAGTTCCAGCAAGAACTGGAATACCTTTTAGTAGCTAACAATATTATTCTCTTACTCATGAAAATAGCTTTTAATTTTTTATTGGACAAAACCTCAATGAATAGCTGCAGTTGATTTGCTATGTGTTCATGAACTCTACATCCACTGAACACTGGCTTTCATACATTATGTAGGAGTTGTGAGATAGTCTCGCTACCACACAAAATGTTTAGAGTTGCCTACTCATGGTGCTTATATGAAGCAAGCATCGCTTATTCATTGCTACAAACAGCTTAAAATTATGATTACGTTTTTGATCAGGAGCCAATGTGATTTTTTTTTTTCTTTTAAATCCAAAATATTCATCAGCTTGCAAACATTTTGTAAAAAAACATCATTTGCTTGCCGATTTCGTAAAAAAAACCATCATTTGCATGCCAAAGGCAAAAAATGATGATGAAATACCTGTATTTCAAAAATTTACCAGGGGATACATACATAGTTGCTGATATAGTTTTGTGGTAAATTTTTATATTAAATGGCATGTTGTGGGTATTTCAGAAAGTTTTAAGCTGTTCAAACTGTTTTCATGACATCCTACGGTGGTCTCAAAAAATTATGTGTAATAGACTATACTAATAAGTAGTAAATATGGTTAGACATCGCTGAAATTTATTGATGCCCACAATCTCTACTGCATACATGAAGAGGAGTCACTGAGGTGGATTTTTACATTATGATGTTTTGTTGATCTGCCTTTAGCCGATGTGTCGCTCTGTTTAGTTGCCAAGTGGTAGTACTACTAGCTATGAAAGGTTCGCTGTTCTATGTCCAGGTTACATCAGTGCCGCTGGTGCCACAAACTGCACAGCGTGCCCGGAGGGTTATGCCTGCCCAGATAATGCTGATCCTACAGCCAACACCCAGTGCTCAGCTGGCAGCTACTCCATATCTGGTGCTTTGACGTGTACTTCCTGTCCCGCTGGCTACTACTGCCCTTACACCACGTGAGTTTAATCCGATGCTCTTTAACAATGCTATTGGACTCTGTGTTGCCGAACAGCATAAGTTTTAAATTATCAACAAGTGAATAAATAATGTAACGGCCAGTTGAAACATACCATGAAGTTGTTGTTTCCAGCCCTTGTAATGTTGTTAGTGGTATATTGACTGTTTAGATTTAAGATTTTGTACCGCACGTTTCCTTTTCTCTTGTGTCCATTTTGCTTCTTAGTCAAAACAGACAAAAGAGTGTCTGGCCTCAAGTATTGAAATACGTTATCTTAGAAATTTTTAAACTCGTTTATTGATTGGCTATTACAACAATCTTAAATACTGCTCAGTTGGATTGATGTTGTACATATAGAGTTGGTGTGTTCATGTGCGCAGAGAATCCAAACAGTGGTGCCAACGTTGGATAATGTAGAGACTCATTGAAATAATAAAACCACTCATTTAAGACTATTTATCGCATCATTAGTTATTTCTCAGAGTTAGTTTTGAAATAAATGATACCATTAATATTAAAAGGAGTTTTTAGAGTGTTATGTGATTGAATTTTTTCACATTTATTTGTCAGTTAGTAGTAATTATTTTTTTTTATCATGATGTTATCTTTTGTTATTATGATCTGTGTGATTTATCTATATTATTCATGAAGGTTAATTTATCATTTTGAAGTTATACTAGTAGTAATATAGGAGCAGATCCCTGTCATAGAGTCTAAGGCGATCTGCTCGTATATTACTACTTATACTATATGTAAAGTTTTATTTTATCAAATCGCAAATTATTTTCTACTTAAATTTCAAATGCAAATTAAACACTTATTATTATTATTTAAGTATAATAAATAAATGTTTATTATTATTATTTACATATAACCTCATGCTCTGTGCAGTGCAGACACAGAGGTGGAGTGCACTATTGGGTACTACTCAACTGGAAGTGCAGCTTCCTGTACCAAGTGTCCTGCTGGCAAGATATGTCCCAACACCGATGGCACAGACATTGAAGATTGCCTTCTAGGTACCTACTCTGTCAGCGGTGAAATCTCCTGCACCGACTGTCCTGCTGGGTATGTGTTGTATTGTCTCTTCTCTCACTGTTTATTGGCTTGGCTACTATTTGGTTAGGCAGTCACATTTCTTCGCATTTCTATCAGCACCTTTCAGAGTCCATTTACACCATCTATTTAGCTATGGTACATGTTTTTTACACGTATTTGATACATGCGTTTTAAGCTATCTATTTCAAGAATATCTATTGCAGCTTTGCCTGTCCGAATACTGCCTCTTCTATGAGTGTAGCCTGTGAACCAGGAACCTACAGTTTAATTCAGGAAGGGACATGTACATCGTGCCCTGCTGGAAAATCATGTCCTGTGACTACCTTTAACATTGAGATAGATTGCACCACTGGCTCCTACTCCACAGGCAACCAGACAGAATGCACGCCTTGCCCCGTGGCCTGGGAGTGTCCTGACACAAACGACGACTCTGGGTAGGTCTTTAAATTGTGTAGATATTTGTGATTATATCCAAATTTGTAATGTATACAGTATATAGTAGGTCTGTAATTGGATTAGATTGTATCCAGCTACATTTGATCCTTGGATGCGTGATTGGAAACTTTCGGCACCTATTGAATTATTGGGACTTGTGTCCTCCTGTGTTCACTCGCTATTTTAGTGACGGCTTTACTGCTTTTTAATAAATATTTTTATCAGTGGAGCAGTAGCAGTATTATTTTGTTCATGTAGAGCTGCAGAGCTACATCAAATTCTTGGCAAGTACTAAAACCATAATTTATCAATGTTGTTAGCAAAAAATACGCAGCTCTCAATATTGAAAAAAGAACCAAAGCTAAGAAATGATAATACTGTATTTTAATGCCTAATTAAATTGTTGATAATGGATAACAGTGGATTAAATAATAATAAACAACCCCGCAACATATCAATGACAATTTGTGTTACATGACAGCCTTGCCAACCTCCATTGAGTTGAAATTTTCATTGCAAAGGTGTAATGATACAGTAGCAAGATAGACACACAATTCCGCTTGTAAAACACCCTTGAAAAATATACTCATTTACTCATTAAAAATTAGTAGATAGGGAAAGATAACTCTCAATAATAGTCACTCGTCCACTGGAAAACTCTTAAATCCTCGCATTCAAAAAAGCTTACCACAAAATTGGGATTATTCAATGGTTTGCTTGTCTCCCATCTACCTCACACATATCGTTGCATCCTTATGCGATGAATAACCGAAAGCACCCTTAAGTATTACGTGTCTTGGTAATTTGTTTTGTAATTATACTAAATTGAAAAAGAGTGGAGCAAAGTGAATGAAAATGAGTGAAGATATTTATAAAGAGAAAAATAATTCAGCCGGGTCAAGTCTGTTTTAATTGATAATATTATTAGATAATTAATTTCAAATACCAGTATTAGCTAGGTCAACCAATGATCTTTTTGCCTGCTTAGGAGTTGTCACGCCTTGAACACCGTGACAACTCCTAAGCAGGCAAAAGGATTGGTTGATCTAAGTATTGGCAAAATAGCACTTCGGCACACAGAAAAGACAACTCCCTAACGTGTGTCGTGTAATAAATGAAAAACACTTTACCCCTAATAGCAAGTTGGTACTTCACATGATTTCTTATTTTTGGGTCTCATGTTTTGTCCAAGTAAATTAGCTTATTAAACTATAGAAAGTAAGTTTGTACGTGCCAACTCAGTATTTGTAGTGTGACTATAATATAGATATGTGTTATAATTATGTAGTATCATATACATATTTTTCTTGTACACTCATATATGAAATTTTGATGAAGGATTTTTATCCATGTATGAATGTGTGTATATGAATAAAAATGTCATTTCGAGAAAATTAATTATGTAGCAAAATGCATCCAACTTTATTTGTTTTTATATTATCATAGGAGTTTCAAAAGAATTAAAATTGGTTGAATTCTTTATGGTGTTGTTATTGGGTAGCCATTTTGTTTATATTCAACCAATTTTGTCTCAATACTATTTAAAAGATGAGAAACAAATGACCAATATGATGTGGTACAAACCGGCCTCTACTTTCTTGAAACATTATACATATTTGATTATTATTTATTTACGTGTTTCATATTGCAGAAACTTACCATGTGAGCCTGGTTTCTACTCTTATGGATCCCAAGATGTATGCACCAGCTGTCCTGCTGGGTACAAGTGTCCCAGAACTGACCAAGGACCAATCAAATGTGAGTCAGGAGAGTACTCAGCGCAAGAGAGCACCAACTGTACTACTTGTGAGGCCGGCTATTTCTGCAAGGATACAAGTTGTAAGTTGGATGTTATATTACTGTGAACACTTCTTTCTGAGCATTAATTGCAGTACAGTAACTGTAGTGCATTAATTGCGGTGCATTAACTGTAGTGCATTAATTGCAATGCATTAACTGTAGTGCGTTAATTGCAAAGCATAAACTGTAGTGTGTTAATTGCAATGCATTTACTGTAGTGCGTTAATTGCAATGCATAAACTTTAGTGCGTTAATTGCAATGCATAAACTGTAGTGTGTTAATTGCAATGCATTAACTGTAGTGTGTTAATTGCAATGCATAAGTTGTAGTGCGTTAATTGCAATGCATAAAATGTAGTGCGTTAATTGTAATGCATAAACTGTATTGCGTTAATTGCGATGCGTAAACTGTAGTGTGTTAATTGCAATGCATTAACTGTAGTGTGTTAATTGCAATGTATAAACTGTAGTGCGTTAATTGCAATGCATAAAATGTAGTGCGTTAATTGCAATGCATAAACTGTATTGCGTTAATTGCAATGCGTAAACTGTAGTGCGTTAATTGCAATGCATAAACTGTATTGCGTTAATTGCAATGCATAAACTGTATTGCGTTAATTGCAATGCATAAACTGTAGTGCGTTAATTGCAATGCATAAACTGTAGTGTGCTAATTACAAGTTTAATTATTTATGTTGATAATTCAGACTATTATCTAATTCTCGATATGCTTTGTCAGCACGTTTTATTATTTGATTATTACAAAGTTTCAAGTATGTTTTTACATGACTCCCCACTTGCAGTATGTTACCTAATAGTCTCTACTGAAGCCGTATATAAAGAATTAATATGTTAAAATTTATTTGTTAACTGATATTGTTGGTTTCATGTTTTAGTCTCTTCAAGAGTCCAGTGCCCAGCTGGTAAATATTCCGATCCCAAATCTACTTCCTGTTCCCCATGCGAGAGAGGATTTGTGTGCAGTGTAGGCAGTACATCTCCTACACCACCTGGTGGCATATGTCAACCTGGAGGTTGGTGTGATGGTCTCAATCATCATGCCTGCAAAGAAGGAACCTACAATAACTTCTATCAGTCTGAAGACATATCTGATTGTTACACATGCCCAGCAGGTGAGTAAATGTACTTGACACCCCCAGCAAGTGCGCATTCATATTGGACATGTCCAGCAGGTGGAATACATACTCGGCATGTAGGTGAATGCATGTACTTGACATGCCTGGCACATGCATGAATGTCTTAGACACGTCCAGCAGGTGAGTGCATATACCAGAAAGGCTCATCAGATGAGTGCATGTACTTGACAAGTGTGGTAGGTGAGTAAATGTACTAGACATGTTCAAAAAATGAATATATGCACCAGACATGCCCAGCAGGTGAGTGCATGTATTTGACTTGGGTAGCAGGTGAGTAAATGTACTTGATATGCCTTGCAGCTGAGTGAATATAATATACAATGGAATGTATATATCAGGTATGTCCACCAGGTGACATTAGACATGCCCACCAGGTGAGCTTGTTATGATAGACATGCTAGCAGGTGAGTACATGTACTTGACATGACCGGCAGGTGTTTAAATTTTCCAGATCTGCCAGCAGATAAGTGTATATTTCAGAAATGCTCTTCTTCCGTGTACTTGACTAGTGGTGGTAGGTGAGTAAATGTACTAGGCATGTCTAGCAGATGTATACATGTCCATCAGGTGTGTGTATATATAGAAGATATGTCCAGCATATGTGTATTGGTATTAAACTAAACATGCCTGACTAGAAAGTACAAGTGTTGCTCGCTTTAATAGTATTGTGGGAATATCTTATGTTTTACGTTTAAGTAACTCTCTCACAATTTCTTTTATTTATTCTAGGATATTACTGTGCACAACCAAATACCACCGATCCTTATAATTACCCGTGTAAGGAAGGACACTACTGCCCAATGGGCACTACCTCTGCTACTGAGTATGCATGTTCAGGTATGTGATTGTGATCTCTAGATGTTTTTTGTTATTATAGTCGGTGGCCTTACCTGATACATCACCTGCGGATTGTGACAGTGATTGTTCACTTTTATCGTCTACATGTTGTCCTAAAATTACGTGTATTTTTCACAACGTTATGTTATTTTTAAGTTAGCTGAGGTTGAGGTAACGAGTTATGATAACAACTGCAAGTAGGGCAATATATTGTTGCCTCAACTGTTTCTAGGTGTGTTTTCAACCCGGCATAAACGCTCCAATCACAGTCTCTTCAAAAGATATTCAACAAAATGATGTGATCTCATTGAGAAGTTGAAAAACTTAGGAAATAGGCTTTGTGCTCTTGTGTTGGCTTTAGTAGATAACTGCATTTCAAACGAACTTGTTTTTTTTCTTTTTTTGGCAGTTTTATGGTAATTACTTGCATTTTTCAAAACGAACTAGATTGTTAAAATAATAAAGTTAGGGTTACCTGCACAAACATTGTTGGAAATGCCCAAGGCTAGGTTGGTCTCATGGAGAAATAATCAGTGATTAATAATCAGCCTTGGCATTGTAGCTGGCACATACTATCCATTTGACAACGCCACTCATCACAGTGACTGCTTACCCTGCACAGCTGGATACTTCTGTCCTCAGGGAACTGATGTGGTTGACGACATATTGATCTGTCCTGCTGGCTTTTGGTGTCCGCAATCGGCAGAGACAGGCACACAGAACCCCTGTCCCATTGGAACCTACAGCAACCAGACAGGGCTCACTAGTGAGTGCATTAGTGGTGTAACCAACCAGTGGAGTGCTAATAAATATAGAAAAATTAAAACTAAACATTTTTAATTATAAATTTTGAATTTTAATTTTACGAAGGTTTTGATTGTGGAATGTTTAATTTTACTTTTTCAAGTTTCACCTTCCCCTTCAAAAAAACTAACCAAAATTGTTTTACCCTCTCTTGTAAACTTATTATAATTGATTGTACGGTTTCGATGAAATTCCTCTCAACAAATTGATAAATACGTTATGTATTAACAATGTACCCTAAATCAACTACGAAATTGTATGATTGTGTCATAATGGTTTTGGTCCTATTTATTTCTCGTCTTGTTCAAATTATCTTTATTCTTTATTATTATATCTATTCGGTTATAATTTTCTTTATTCTACATCAAGTTTATAAAATATGTAAATAATGGCACGCTTTCAGCATGCATAGAGCTTTGTGTACGCTTACAAACCATTTAAATTGATCAGTTTTAAAATTCTTTTAACAAAATTGTTTACGTTTTCTTGTTTGGATTTGATTTATTAGATCTGTCGTTATATTGTAGATTCTAGCCAATGTCTGGACTGCCCATGCGGTCACTACTGCCCATTCTCTGACCCAGACAATCCATCCATACTCCCCATACCTTGTCGTATGGGAACATATAATCCCAATGAACGGACTGGATCACCGCTCAACTGTAAGATCTGTGATTCCAGATTCTACTGTCCAGAAGTGGGCCAGTGTGCTGTGGACATGCAGAACGACATCTGTAAAACAGGTGACTATCTATTTTCTATCATATGTGCCAAATTTATAGCATTTTCAGTCAATTTTCTCTTGATATTATTTTATTAACTTCTGTTTGATTGAACTTGAGCTTGCTGACGATTTCTTCAGATGACACTTGTGTGTGCCATCTGCTTTATTCGTCTTCCATCATTATCAAATACTTTTTACTATTAACAATTTTTGACAAATATTGATGATTAATGCAAGCTTTCTACATTTTACAGGGCACTTTTGTCCTAATGGAACCATAAATGATGACCAATTTCCATGTCCAGCTGGTACTCAGTCTAACAGAACTGATTTGGCTGCTGCAGACGAATGTGAACCTTGCCCTCTTGGGTATTATTGCAGGTAATGCAGTCAATAAGAATTGAAAAACCTACAAAAAGATAATTGTTTATCTGAAATTAATTTAAAGGTTTGTTTTCGACAATTTTTAAACTTACCTAACCTCTCAATGGCCGCCATGTCAAGAAAGTAACTGGGAATGGCTAGCAATATAATGCCAGCAGAGGAGATATTCTTAATAAGAGTATTTGCGACCTGTTAATCGAAAAAAAATTTAAAAAAAATTATAGGCGTTCGTAATTCAATACACCGCGGATTGGGACATCATAATTATTCAATGAACTGTTATAGTTACCAAATAAATCGTAAAGAAGGTAACTCCCAATTTTCAGAAAAAAATAAAAATTGAAACGCTAAAGACTGAAATAGTTTGTAAAGCTGCCCTTTAATTTAGTAAATTTTGAACGATTGCAGTGATTTTAAATTATTTTATAATGATATAAAACCGGTCTATGAAAATGAAAAAAATAAACTTTCTCCCTATAATTTATCTATTGTTCAGTTTCATTCGTGACCTTCGGACAATATAAACAAATGCTTGTCGATTATTTATTTATTTAGTGGGCTACTTTTTGTTGACCCATGAGTTCCAAACAAAATGATTTTTTATCGATTAAATTTATTGCCGGTCTAATTAATTTTATTGCAATTTGTTTGGTGAACAGAGGTCAGAGGTCGCGAATACTTTAATAGCCACACGTTTAAACAAAAAAATATATTGCGCTGTTATGAAAATAGGATGATAAGTATATAAATTCAGTAAGAAAGTATAATTGTAATACAAGCATGGCTTTACATCCAAACAGAGTTTTACCTAGACTGAATTATTTTATTATGGCATGAAATAACAATTGTGTCTATCATTTTATATTGCGGATCTCCAGTGCTTTAAATGATAGGGAATGTGCCGCAGCTATCTGACCAGTTTTGATTTAATGTGAAAAGTTATTTTTCTTCCAGCTCTATTGATTACAAACATGCCATTGCTACAGAAGTTGACGCACTTTTTTTACTAAATTTTACTAGTTGTATAAAATAATGACCTAGACTGCGGCAGTTTGTATCTTCTGCAACAAAAATTTACCTAGAAAACTCACTTTGAAAAATATTTTGATTTTGCAAAAGAATAATCTGAATACAGTTTGGTTTGAAAATTTTGTTTCTGAAATGTATAATCCAGTTTTGTATAGATTGAAATTTAGTAAGAAAAATTAATCAACAAATGCTGTTTGCCTGTTTGTTTGAAAAGTTATGGGTTTTAGCTATGGCACTGCGGGACTGGATGATCCGGATGGAAGGGGGCCTCAACCCTGCCAACCTGGTTCCTACTGCCCTCTACAGACACCCAGGCTTGACTCGTATCCATGTCCATCAGGGACCTTCTCCAGCAGCAGTGCCCTCTATGAGGCATCACAGTGCGACATCTGCACAGCTGGATATTATTGTACAGGTAATTAATTACCCTCCAAACTAACAGGGTCTACTTATTTAATGTTTTTTCTTTTCCGGAATGTTAAAGAGATGCAAGATAACTCAACTGAACATTTTTTCATAAGAGCAGTTGTTTGAGAGAGGGTATTTATCTAAGGTAAAAGTTAGCTTCAAAATAACTCTTTTTTTATACATAGTTACTGGGCCTAAATTTGTGTGTTTGTAAGTCACTAGCTTTCTGCGATGGAATAAAAAGATGTGGTGGTAGTTTGGGATTAATTCTGTTTCACAAAAGTTGATTCAGTTTGAACTAAATTAAACTTTCAAAATGTTTACTTAACTTATTCGGTTATATTGATTTTTGTTTATTTTTATAATTTGTTAAGTTTCCAAGCTGTTTTTTCGTAGGCCCTGGATACTAAATAGAACTTTGATTTCAAAGCGATTGTTAGTCAATACGCTGTGTTTATCTTAATTGTGCCCAGCAACCATCAACTTTTTTTTTACGGTAGGTCAATCAAACTTTTTTTAACCATTTTGAAATAAGATGGTCTGTAATGCTCAAAGTTTTGGCACACATAACTCAATGCATACCACCACAATTTATATAAATGCACACTATACATTACATTAGCAGTAACGCCGCAGACCACTATATACATCTGTGCTATATATTTAGATGATAAGGTTGCACAATATTTCATGTCTTGTACATGTAAGTAGTTAGCAGGTCTGAAGTAGTTGGCAGGTCTGATATTGCACTGTTTGGTTACTGTTGCTATCACACTATTTACTCTATGCACCAGGTGGTAAAACTGCTCCAGATGCAGAATGTCCTCCTGGATACTACTGTCCCAGCGGCACCAGAAATGCTTACCAGTACGCCTGC
Organism: Cryptosula pallasiana; assembly: GCA_945261195.1. NCBI lineage: Eukaryota > Metazoa > Bryozoa > Gymnolaemata > Cheilostomatida > Cryptosulidae > Cryptosula > Cryptosula pallasiana. The sequence continues at coordinate 37,055,289 of OX183134.1, read as the reverse complement.
AGCAATGGTACTTTCAACCCTCACTATGCCAAAGATGAACAAGCTGACTGCTATGACTGTCTGCACGGTAAGTATAAATGTTGGAACACAAGCTACGTGTTTTATGTGATAAATTGCTTAGCAGGTGATGAAATGTTAGGCAGGATATATCGATGTCAGTGAGGCTGTTCTGCAGCATGATTAATCTAAATTTTAATAAATAGTGGTCGTTTCCTCAAACCTAGTTTTGTGAAGAATGTACGTGCAAAGAGCAGTTTTTATGTTGAACTTTCATTAATTCTATTCTCTAATTTTATTATTATTACTATTCTATTATCTATGCATAAACTTCTAAACAATTTTTAAACAAATGTCGCGAAAGTCGAGTGAATAAAATTCATGAAATACAAGATTACACTATGTCAATATATACTGGCACAAACATAACCAATATACAAACTGTATATTTCGTATATTTATTTTTCGATTAATTTAATCATGTCAACTCTTAATCGAGTTAGATTTGTGTGCCAATCCTGCAGTTTTAATGAGTTGTCTTGTATTTTTTCTGACACTTTCAAGTTGGTAAATGTGAGGAAGTAGTGAAGAGAATGTGACAACAAAACCAGAAATAGCACGAAATATGATGAGTTAGAAGACAGTGACTAGAAATGAGCTGCTCACATGTTGACTATACTTTCAGGAGCGTACTGTGAGTTTGGTTTCACAGAGCCGGTACCTTGTCCCCGAGGTAAATACATGCCGTGGGGTCTCAACACTACCGTGGTAGCATACGCTCACAATTCTACACTCGTTACCGATCACTTCTTCGCTGGCTCCGGCAACCCAGCCAAGAGACAGTTTGAATGTCTGGACTGTCCAGGAGGGTGAGTAAACAGTGTGACCTATTAAAATATTTTAATAGGTCACAGCTACCTATATTTTACATAGATAGCAGTAAGTTAATGAAAATAGTTCACTAGTAGACCAACATTTTGGTATTTAGTATTTATTCAATAAATAATAATTTACTTTGAAGTCAATTAGTCTGTGATCAGATTTGTTATTTTTTTTATAATTGATATTTGGATATTTGTTGAAAATAATTATTTCCATCATTTATTTAATATCAACGGTTCTATGGTGATTGCTGAAGAGATTGCCAAGCAGAGAATCAAAAAAGTATTACAAGATTTTCATCTACAGTTGTGTGCTTTCTGTAGGTACTGGTGCCATCAGGAGACATTTGAGCCTGTGCCCTGTGGTGTTGGATTCTACAGCGATGATGGGCAATTTCAATGTGAGCCTTGTCAAATAGGGTGAGTTTGTTGTGAAACTTGGTCTATTAAGTCAAGGGAACCATAAGGATTTGAAGACAAGTATATTGATAGCAGTAACAAAATACTTCTATTGAAACTTAATCTTCAAACTATACATTGAAGTGGTATTTTTCTTAGCAAGCTAGATAGTTTTGAATAGCTAAAACAAATTATAGTTTTCATGTATAAATTTTTTATCAAATGGTGAATCTAGTTGAGCTGTTAATAAAAGTTATTTTTTTTAATTACTGTTAAAAAGCCCACCAAAAAATTCCAATATTTACAAAGTGAATTTGGGTCATTTTAAAATTAATTTTTCTTAGCATGCAGTTCAATGCAAGCATGAACATGTAGAGCTGTAGTGGATATGTTAGACATTGTATTGCAAACACTTTTGTTGATATGTAGAGCGGACACTTCTATTGATGTTACACATTGTATTGCAGGCACTACTGTGACAATGAGACCACCAGCCAACTGATGATGCTCACTCAGAAGAGATGTCCTGCTGGTCTTTACTGTTTAGAAGGGCTTACGTCTCTCTCTGAGGCTACAAACTGTACTGAAGGAAAATACTGCGTAGAAGGTACACCCAAATTTCTTTTCTTCTAGTAAAAGTTAGTTATACACCAACCGTGGGTTACTTCCCCATTTAGAGTGCTTCTGTCACCATTTCATCAGGTGGTTTTGTGTTAATAAAATAGGAGGTCAATTGTTATTCGAATAAAATCAGAAAAGTTATTAAAATTTAGATATTTATTGTTACAAGCCCACATATTGCTGTTTCCGATCTTTTTTTAACGGGGTCCTGGCTGAGTAGTTTTCCTTCAGCGATGCAACCGGAAGTAGTCTAGTTGATCATCTAACTCATCATTAGAAATCACGATTTTCTTAACTATTATCCTGATTTGAGAAAGCTTTAGCAGTCAATATGGGAAAAACGATGATGTTGAGAAAGCTTGAGGAATCAATAAAGCCTTTTTTTATTCACTTCAGGAAATGAATTAAATATTATGCTCATAAATACTAAGTGGTGGCGCCATGGTTTCGTTTTTTTTTTAGTTTGACTGAGTTTGCCAGCGTAAATAAATGAAGCTGTGCCCTTGTTATAGCCTGGTTCCACAGTTGTGATGTACTGAGACGACTTATTTGAATGGCGCATTGTAATTGTTATACACTCCAAATCTATCCACTGCTCATGAATCGCTGATTGCGGATTTTATAAATCTAAATGAAAAGGAAAGACTTTTGTTAATGCTAATGGTATTGTACCATCCTAACATCGTAGCAATCAGACTTCTGGTCTCTTCATCGCCAGCGTCACCTATAAACTTGCTGGCACCCCATTAATAAAACTTATTTATATTCATTTTTTGCACCTTTTTCTTTACTTCACATCAAACTTACTTTGAGCTACAATTAAGACTCACAAAGTTTTTTTGAAAAGCCCAACTTTCAGTTAGGCTTTTCAGAAAGAACACTCCATACAGCATCACATTTTTATTCTAATTGCACTGCGCGCAGTGTCTAACAGAACAGATTTGTGCCCACAGTGTCTAACGTAGCAGATGCGGCCTATGATTTTTGTTTGCCACTGAAGTGTCAATCTACTTACAGCTACTGTCGAGGAAATCAACTGTCCAGTGGGTACGATACGAGAGACAGTGGGAGCGCAAAGTGTAGACGATTGTGTCCCCTGTCCAGCTGGAGATTACTGCACGGAAGGAAGTTACGTGACTACTGGAGGTTGTGAAGCTGGCTTCTACTGTCCCAGTCCTATTATAAATCCTTATGGAGATAGTCCGCCTTACATTGGTTCTTACGGCCCTAGACAGGTGGGTGCAGGTGCTTGTTTTGTGACCATGGTATGTCTGCTTAGTGTTGTATCTACCCTGTAGGCTGCTTTGTATTACTGTAATCACCCTATAGATAGCTACAGACTACTGAGCATATACGACAGATGGCTGTTCACTATTTCGAATTTCTTGTTTGTGGGTATGTACAATTGTATAAACCCTATAAACAAGTGCTTACTACTGTAAGGGTCATATAAATAGCTAGTCGCCGCTATACATACTTTTTATACAACTAATTACTGTTATCCAGTTTCCAACGATAGTTCTATACTAACATAAGCACATTATAAATAATTATTTAGCACTCTGCATAGTTAGTAGATATCTACATACTGCCATATCTACCCTATAGATAGCTGTGTACTACTGTATATTCTCTATAGATAGCTGTGTACTACTGTATATTCTCTATAGATAGCTGTGTACTACTGTATATTCCCTGTAGGTGGCGTGCCCAGAAGGTACATATGCAGGAAGTGTGAGAACACCCAATGCTTCCATGTGTCCACTCTGTCCATCTGGGTTCTACTGTCCCATCGGTACAATCACTCCTCTAGACTGCCCCAGGGGCTACTACTGTGTGGAAGCTCAGTGGAAGGCAGAGCCCTGTCCTATCGGCACATATGGAAATGCCACAAGTACGTGCATCTGTATCACATGCCTTTGGTTGCCAGTTTATAGTGACACTACATCATTAGGTGCCCATTTGTAGTAAATTTATGTAAAAAGCAGGCAAACTCTAGTCCCTTCAAAAGTCTTATGATAAACACTTGATAATAATTAACATTGTTGGTAGAAAAAAAATGATTTAGTTGTCAGTTTATAGTGACACTGCATCAGTAGGTGCCCATTTGTAGTAAATCTATGGACAAAGCAGGCAGACTCTAGTCCCTTCAAAAGTCTTATGATGAAACACTTCATCATAATTAATATTGTTGGTAGAAAAAATTTGATTTAGCGGCGCTAGAATACCAATGTGGTTTCTCTGTGCTCTGACACATCAAGGTCACGTATTTGCTGTTGACTGTTTATCATTAATTTGCTTTGACTTAGTTTCTGAAACCATTGCTTCTAGACTTGGAGCATGTAGACAATTGTACCCAATGTGATAGAGGCAAGTTCTGTGACACTCCTGGTCTATTAGATGTCAGAGGACCTTGCGATGCTGGTTATTTGTGTTATAGTGGGGCGTACACTTCGGGCCCCATAGATGGTGTTACAGGTAAGAAAAAAGTCACAGATTGATGATGCTTGAAGCTAATTGATTGCCGCTTCCCCTCAGCGAAGGCCTGTTATCTATTGAAATTTTGTTTTCGGTAATATTATATTTTGTACTTTTAGTAGAAATGAATTGAAAAACTATAAATTTTTTGAAAACCTTTTTAATATGAATCGATTGTGCAAACATTTTCAATCACAGTCGATTGTTGACTACAAAGCATGGACCAACATATCGATCTTAATTTCATTCAATATCCAAGTGAGTTATCAATTATCTGCCACCAATCAATCAGCAAGTCATCATCATCAGTGTGTGTAGCCAAGGCCACCATGGTGTAATAATAAATATATTGCTACAATTGAGCTAACATCTAGCTTTTTCTTAGAAGAAGGTAGAGGTTTGTCTTCTCAATGGGGTAGACAACTTGCATTGATTAATGATTTTTCAGTCGATTTACTTGGATCTTATGTTTTCTCTTTACTTCTTACTAATTTTTATGGAACAAATTGTTGTGGTATATATGTTAGCACTTACATCATGTTTACTAAATGCTTTCAGGTGAAGTATGCCCTGCTGGAGGGTACTGTCTATCTGGTTCATGGTATGCTAAACCCTGTCCTTCTGGAACTTTCTCTAACTTTACTGGAGCTGTTAATGACGCTGACTGCGAAGACTGCTGGGAAGGATATTATTGTAGAGTAAGTGTGACATCACATAGCAGGTGATGGTTTTTTGCATGTCAATGCATCATTTGTGCTAAGATTCTTCTTAAACCTTTTTATTAGTCTTCAACCAGATTGAAGTCAATTCTGAGATTTCTGTTTGAATTTTAACTAAACCAATTTAGTTTTGTTTACGAAATGAAATCATGTTCCTTTATTGACTGACATTTTTCCAGTTTCTGCTGATCACGTTATCAAATGAATCACTTCTAAACATTTATACAACTATTAGACACAGCAACTACTGCCAGCAGTATCTCCATGTCCTATTATCTCATTAACATGTCATATTTCAAAATGAGTGGTTTTTAAATTAGAACACCAACTTGCACTTGTTTCAAGTTTACTCACTAGTCCAAATGCAATGTTGTCATACAATGTCAGGGGACTGAAGGAGAACTTGCTGGCGGAGAGCCCAATGGTAAATGTTGGGGTGGTTACTATTGCCCCCCGAGAAGTACCAAACCTGACATGAACATCACCGAACCAGGTAATAATCGATATATTAGGTTTTAGCAGTTGAGTTGTGATATCCTGTGGTACGGGTTGTCTTGTGATATATTGTGGTACGGATTGTCTTGTGATATACTGTGGTATGGGTTGTCTTGTGATATATTGTGGTACGGATTGTCTTGTGATATACTGTGGTACGGATTGCCTTGTGATATACTGTGGTACGGGTTGTCTTGTGATATATTGTGGTACGGGTTGTCTTGTGATATACTGTGGTACGGGTTGTCTTGTGATATATTGTGGTACGGATTGTCTTGTGATATACTGTGGTATGGGTTGTCTTGTGATATATTGTGGTACGGATTGTCTTGTGATATACTGTGGTATGGGTTGTCTTGTGATATACTGTGGTATGGGTTGTCTTGCATGTACTCACTATCTCCATCTTAGTATGCATTTTGTGCTCTATAAATCCTGATCTCTATACATTTTGCGGAGGTTGCACTCCTTCAACTTTCTCGGAGTAACCCCAATTTACAAAGAGTATAGGTTACAAGAATTTTGGAAATCGGTGCTAATTGTATGGCATTGTGGAAAGCTCAACCATATTCAATTTTTCTGTGATACTCTGCAAATGTCTAACATGTGGTGTAAACAGCATAAAAAATAAAAAACTTTCTTGCATTATTTCTATTTTTTACCATTTTGAACAAAACTAGACAACTTGAATATCAACTTATTTGTTTGCTGTATATTTAAATTGTTTTTGTGATGCGGGATCATACCTTACCATTGGTTTTACCACCTATTTCATCAGCTGATTTTTGGCTCTTTACAAATCATCATGTGTTTATAGCTGATTGGTCGATTGTAGGCTACTATGCACCCAATGGTTCATGGGCTCAGACGGAGTGTCCTCAAGGCACCTATGCACCAGAGTACGCTATGAGTGAATGTGAGCCTTGTGGCCTGGGTTTCTACTGCCCTGATGCTGCAATGACGAGCCGTCTGCCGTGCCCCGCTGGTACCTATTGTAATGAAACCCTAGGTACCAGATACTTCCTCTGTCCTACAGGCACCTACACAAACCAGTAAGTCATTCTCTCAAGTTTCCTTTAAACGCTCCCTTGCGTAAGATTTATAAGAATTATAATTTTGAGGTAAAGAATTGATGAAGATTCACAATGTACTATTGCTTAATTTTTTTTTACTATTAGCTGTGCGATATGGCGCAAAATTAAAACTTTCACTTTGCTGCAAAACTAAAAAAGATTTAAAGTTTTTTTTAAGGTTCGTACTGTTGCTGTTACTGCTAGTGAGACATCATTTTGGAAAGTGGACTTTTTTGTTTAAAAATAGTATTTCATCAAATTGTATTATTCATTTATTGTTTATATATTTATTTTTTATACCGCGTGTCTAATTAAAGATAAAAGAGCTTGGCAAATCTTTCAAGACTTGATATAACATCTTTTTCTGTAATGCAGGACTGAGAACAGTAACATTACGGACTGTGCACCCTGCCCAGTGGGCCAGTACTGTGAGTCCACTGGAGCTCTTAGTCCTACAGGTCAGTATCTAAGTCTATGACTTGTACCCATTCGTTCTCTGTATCTATGGCCAGTGGGACATCTCTTTATTTTGTTATTTGTACCTGTTGGAGTAGAATTTAATAAAATATCTGTAGAGCTCATGTTTTTATTACTACTGAAATCCACATCGGGAAAAAATTTCAATGGCTGTCAAATATTCTTATTTAGTTGCATTATTTAGTCTTCTGCCAGAGGCTAACTCTTGCCACAGTTGCTGTCATCACAAGTTATGACATCTGACATTGTAGGGGACTGCAAGGCTGGACACATATGCTGGGGCAGTGCCATCCTCAATGATCCCATATTCAACGATGACCCTAGTTTGGATGAGTACAACAACTCCAAAACTCTCGTCTTGTTTGGAGATGCATGCCAACCAGGTGAGCTCTCTTTCATCAGTGACTGTTTCGTGTGAGAAGTATTGCAGCGGTCGTGTACAGAATAAATTTTCTCTTCGTCGCATAAATATGAAACTGAAAATAGCTGACATGACAAAAAGTGCAAGCCTTAGTAGATAAAGGGAACAGGGGCAATCAGATAGGCAGGAGAAAACCATCAAGAAGGCTGTCCGGCGATAAGCTTCTTCAATTGCTCCTAAACCACCCAGTAAATTGTGCAGCTGGTGCACCCGGCTTCAGCTTGATCGCTTGACCCTCTTACAATTGGTCAACCACCCCCCCCCCCCCCGCCTCATCTAATTAACCATCACATCTGCTTGAATGAGTGAACTCTAAATGGATAGAACTGCTATTGATAGACGAGTTTTTTTTTAGGTTACTACTGCCCTGAAGGGACTTCCAGCATGATACCCTGTCCCAAAGGTACTTACAGGGAGTTGTCACTGGGCAGATCTGAGGCTGACTGCGTGTCATGTGACCCTGGCATGTATTGTAACCAATCATCTCTCAGCTCTCCTGGTAAGTATTTTTCCATGTAGTTTTCTTTTGTGTCTAATTTTATGACATATCTTTGTTGTGTGTGACCTAACAGCTGTCAGGTATTTAGGTACTGCATTGAAACTTTTTATTTTTTGTGTTTTTTTATCAAATAATGTAGCTTGTATAATTTTAAGTGTTGGTTATAGCGGTTTTCAATGTTCTGACTGAATTATCTGACATTTGTTAATGTTTTTGAGTAGCAATGTTTCACAAACCATACTGTTAACTTTTCTGGTTGGACTACAATAACTTTTAACTTTTTCTCACAATTTTGAGAATATATCATTAACGTAATTTCTTTTTTAATCAATTTCTCACATCGGCTATAAAATGATATTGGAAAGATTTTGGTAGAGATCTTGCATCGTTTCTTGATTTTCATGTCATTGTTACTCCACTTTGTATTCTCGGTAGATGCAAGAAATTGTCGTCTTTTTCCAAGCTAAGTAATTCTGTATTCTGTCAAGGCCTCTAGACACACAGCGATTTTGTCACAAAAAGCGGAAAACGGTTGTTTAGTTCACCTTAAACGTATCGATTTTCCTCTGTTTGACGCAATCTTCTAGAATCAAGGATGTTTGATTTTTGCCGGCCAGTCTCACAATTAGTGATTATTCTCTGACATTGATTGGTCAATGTAAATTGCTCATATCTGCTTTTCCTACTTTGATTTTCCCAGCCATGACTGGCTATATGTTCACTAAACACTGTTGATGAACACAGTCATGTGCATAATCATTGTATGTGGAGTGCAGCAATGGACCGTGGTGGGAAAACTTCTCTCGAAGTACCGTGGCTGTAAATTGCTGTGTGTGGAGAGGCTTTTATAGTTGAATTTTATGGACTAGAACTTGCAATTAATTAGTTTAATTGTAAGTGATTGTAGTAAAAGAATTATACTAGGATTGCGAGTTTGAATTGTGATTATTTTGTTTGTTAAAATTTTGAGCTATTGGCTGTTCAAGCTACGAAGAGAATCATTTACAAAAAAAACCTGTATGATTTATATTTATTATTTATTGTAATAATTTGTATTATTCAATATATTTTCATAACTGAAAAATCAAATGTAACACAAACTAATGGAACTGTTATTATAAATACTGATTGGATGAGATGAGAATCTATTACAGTTGGACCTTGCAAAGAGGGCTACTACTGTACTGGAGGCTCTTATACTGATGAACCTTACATGAACAGCACTGGGGGTGGCGACATATGCGTGCTCTACCACGAGTGTTCAGCAGGTACATTACAGGCTATGCTTCTTTTTATGAAATTTTCCTAAACATTAGTACTCTCTGGTATATTTTACTCTTGATTTTCGTATTTTCTTTGACTGCATTTACTACTAAGAAAAACTAGATGAAGTCAATTGATCGTATTGCACATGTCAAAAGTTTTTATTTTATTTTTGGTAATTGTATATGTGACAATTTAAATAAAAAAGTAATCTTTTCTACATGGAAGGATTGGATAATAGCTGTTATGTGTTTTTTTAAGGTTCAAGCATTCCATGTTGTAGCATCATCTTTGATCATTTAATGCAGATGATTATTCAAATAAATTTGTTGATGTGATATCAGGATCAGAGACCCCAGTTCCGTGTAAAGCTGGTTACTATGCCAACATGACTGGTCAAGCTACATGTGACCTCTGTATTGATGGATGGATCTGCTACGCTGGGACTGCTCCTCGCATTTGTCCCCAAGGTAATTCTTACTTATTATAGCTGTTCCTTGTCGCTTTTGAATTTGTTTCTACATGTTTGTTTTTATTGGGTTTTGAAGCATTCAAAGATTGGGTGACTCCGTGATAGTTTGTTACTATTGGTGGAACTACATAAACATAAAGTTTGTGTCTCCAAAGGAATTGGTTTTTCTTATCTTTATGACAGATTGTGGATCTTTTATTGGTTAGAGATGCTTCAAAACTTCCATAAAACTTTGTCTTCTTATTTGTTTTTTAAAATACACGCAGCGCATTTTTGTTATGACCGCATTCCCCAAACTTCACTCAGCATCGATTTTGTGACAGCTCTTCCTGTGGAATCGAAAAGGTGTTAATGTGAAGCAGTTATACTTTATAATAGTTTTTTAAGCATGTTTCTATTAAAGTTATATTTAGTAGACTTATACAACCAGATTTTTTGTACAAAAATGTGTTACAATAACAGTTTTTAGACTAACCTTAGGGGTACATCAATTCTGACCCAGATTATGCGATATTTCTCTGCTAAAAGTCTGGTCTATAAAAATGAAATTAAAATCTGTAGTTATATATTATTGATTATATTCTTTGAACTTATTCTGAGTTTCCAACAATTGCGACAACTATAACTTTCTATCGTTTTCATTATATTGCAGTAACAGTATTGATGAGTTGAACAGAAATATTAGCTACACATGTAATACATTGTCAGATCTTTGTTTAGTCCTTACACCTGCCATACCTGTCTGTCACTTTGGGTGGCCAATAGCGAACAACCAATAAACAAGCTCTTGCCTAGTCATGTGATCTAGCAATGTTGTTAGGTATTCGTTTTTTATATTTCAAGTCGTAGATTTGGGAAACCAAGAATTGATACAAACCCAAAGCGAAGGCTTTTTTTATTAGTTTTAGAATAACCTTTTTCCTTTTAAATAATTATTTTGTATTTAAATCATATATGAATATATAATATAATAATTATGTATTCTCTTGCAGGATCTTACTGTCCAGCAAGTACCGATGCCTTCCCAAGGTTTAGCCCAACTCCGTGCCCCATAGGCACCTACGGTAAAAGAGATGGGCTATCAACTGAGTCAGAATGCGAGGAATGTGACGAGGGGGCATACTGCTCCACAGAAGGTTAGTCAGGGATACTCAAGTATGGGGGTATCCACCAGCTTTTTAAAGAAGTTCTAGAGAACAAAAACAGTTTTTCATGAAGTTACAGTGCTATTGAGTACATAGAATGTTATACTTTTTTATTATATATATAAGGTTTCAACACTATGGGAGGGTGTCAAATGGAAAGTATAAATAAAAAAAATCAAATCTTAAAATTAAAAACAGTTCTCAAGCTCCATGCATTACCAAATTTGGTGCAATACTTGGCGTAAATACATGTAATTGGTTTTTTCATTAACTGCTTTTTGTTTATGAAACATGCCTCATTGTAAAGTTTTTGTTGTCTCTGTTAGTACAAACCTTTGCATGTTATGGCGTTTGTACTAATACTTGAACTTCACCATTGTGCAAGTTACCACAGTTGTGACGCTTCCAGTGTTATTGTAAAGATTATACAAAATGACTTGAGGAAAAAACACTTGCGTTGTTAGGCTTAGTACTGAGATAATCAAAGTGATGCAAGAAGCTCAATGGTGCAGGACCAAGTATTGTGTATATAGTAAAATTTCCATGCAGTGTCCCCACGCACATAATAAACCCAGAAAAAAAAACAGCTTTTGATTTGGAAGAAAATGAACTGTTTCCCCACTTTGGCTCAGTGTGAACTTCCAATTTTCGTGTTGCAGGATTGACAAACATAACAGGTTACATTGCTGCTGGTTATTTTGCCATCAAAGGGCTGCATGACACCAGCACTCCCAACTTTGATAACTTGGATGACCAGGGAGTCTGCTGGAAGGGCCATTACTGTCCTGTTGGCACTTCCCAACCAGTGCCCTGTCCTGAGGGTACGTACAGGTGAGTTCCTTACGCTACTGTGTCTCTAGCTCCCCAAGGATTTCTTTGCAAAGTTTATGGGTGTAGTCTGCCTGACAGTGAATTTTTTTTCAGTTCTACCAATAAATTTTTTTGTATCCGACTAATTACTTGCAGACAGACTGTGGGCAGTCTGCAAGATCACTCAACTTTAATTTTTTGTTACTTGATAATTGATAAAACAAATAAACAAAATCTTTTTACCTTCTGTCGTACTCTCAAATTGGGGTTTCCAGCAGATGCAAGTGTGCAACAGTTATATTTTTTTTAAACAATATCGACAATTAATTTAGCAGTCCCCAAATTTTTCTGAAATTACTAGCTTCTCTACAACAGTTCAGAGCGTTTAGTTCCTTTTTTAACATCTGATTTTAATTGTCTAATCATTTTTTTAATTTACACAATTGAGAATCTTCCTCAGATACCAGATACCTTTTTTGTTAGTTTTTTCATTGTCACACAGACAACGATACTAAAATATTGCTGTTAAATAAATGAACAATATTATTAATTTTCATGATATCTGCTCCTTATATCCTACTGCAAAGTATGCAAAAACTTGTCTATGAATAAAAGCAGTGCTATCCAGTTGCAAGGACGATAAAAAAAGCTCACACTTGTTTGCAGAGCTTCTGTAGGAGGCACTGCCGTTTCAACGTGTACTCCATGTGACCCTGGCTACAGCTGTCCACTCACCAACATGACTTCCACAGGAAGTATTTTGTGTACTGCTGGATTCTACTGCATATCGGGCTCCCCCGAGGCCGCTCCAGTCAACGAAACTTATGGTTCAGAGTGTCCACTTGGTATGCTTGCAGTTTTTACTCTTTTTATCTCGTTCCGCAACTTTGATTTTAGTACATATTGTTTTTTTTAGTCTTTTATGATCCCTCTTGGTTTTCAGTTTATCATTACGAGTTACTTGAAAGTTGAGATTTTGATTGCTTTTAAAACCAAAGAAAACATTTTAATAATATATCAACTTATGTGACCCGGTATTGGAGCCAGACTGTGACCCAATGCCACGTGCAGATGGTTGCATCTCCAACAAATGGTGTAGCCATTAATTGTTGAAGGTATTTTTGCTTTAGTATGCAGCACAAATACACAATGGCTTGCGCAATTATATTTGAATTGCTGGTTGAAAAAAAAACTTGTCTCAAATTAAGGCTGTGACATGGTTGAGAAATTTAGTCAAGATTAATCTTATTTTTTTATTTATTGATCTTGTCTTCGGTGATACTGATAATCATCTTCAATTGTTCAATATATAATTTAGATTTATCTGCTCTGATTAAAAATAATAAGCATGGGATTGCATCATAGTGGGCTGGAATTCATTTTCAGTCATAGAAAGGGTGAACTTGAAACATTACAAACAATAATAATTATAATAAAAATAACAAAATTTTAATTGCCAAGTTTAAAAAGATGAAGCAAAACGTTTGCTATTAATGGCGATTAATTAAAAAAGATGCTTTTTAATCGAGTTAATCTTTTGTGGACATTGTTCTCATTAATCATAAAAATAACTCGATTAATGCACAGTCCTTTCTCGAATACTAATACGATTTTGAGTCAGACAAACATTTTTGTGTTGTCTCGTTTTAGGCCATTACTGTCCGGAGGGTTCGTCGGCTCCAAACCCATGCGATGCTGGAACATACGCTAATGAAACAAGGTTTTCAGTCTGCACTGATTGTCCTGATGGATTTTACTGCCCACACACTACAATTTACCCAGAACCGTGTCCACCTGGTGAGTGGAAATATAAATACTGCTAATAACTTTATCAAACAAACGTTATGTGGTAATATTCTACTTTTAATAGATCATTTATAGTCTAAATGATCTATTTACTATTTTATTGACTTTATTTATCATCTGACCTATTTTTAGCCTAATTGACCCATTTATTATTTGTTGACCTATATATAATATGACTTATTGTTGAATGTTTTAGGTTTTAAATTTGACACTAGCCAATCAAAGTGTATTAAATTGCTTGTGGTCCAATGTCCTGTCACTTCATTTAACAAATGATTGATCAAGCTACGATTTCAGTACAACTTCCCTCTTCTCTAAGCTAACGGTTGTACATATATTATTCAGGCTATTTCTGTGCCTCTCTCTCAGCAACTGCTACAGCCAACCCTTGCCCGGCTGGAACATACAACAACTTGACAGAGAGATCAGTGTTAGCTGATTGTTTAGACTGTCCTGCAGGGTAAGTCGGTTGTACCTAGATGTCTATGACAGCGAAGTACGTACCGTCACTTTAAAGCCTCTCATCTCTCTTAAAATGTTTATTATTACGGTTTTCTTCTATTAGTCAAAGATTTTGAATAAATCTGCAGAGTATCATCTTGATACAGGTTGACCTAGTTAAAAATCGTTGACAGACTATGTTTTGTATTATACCTTGTACTGTAACTGCCTGTGCTGTTTTCATTTAGTGTCCTGCTTCAATGTTATAAAACTGCTCTGTGATGTTTGGTAATACAGGTAAATTTGGTTAACAAATTATTTGTGACAGTAAATTACACTCACAAAGCATCAAACGTTGACAATCAATATGAATTATGATTAAGGATGTGTATATATGAGCATATATACAGACTACAAACTTGCCAACTGTTGTCAGTTGTGACATGAAACAAGGAAAAGCACTTCATTTGAGTAACCGATGTGTGGTATTTTGTAGATTGTATTGCGATGGTTTAGCCAATGTCTATCCAACGGGTGAATGTGAGGCTGGTTGGTATTGTACTGGGGCGTCCGATGCCGCCACCCCTACAGATCTGTCTGGAGTAGGAGGGCAATGTAACCCAGGTTATTATTGTCCTACTGGCAGCGTACAGAAGGTGGGTGTGTAGCATTGACATAGAGATTATGTCTTAATGAATGCATACACTAGGCATAGACTACTGCATTTGTTAGATGTAGTTTAATGCATACACTTGACATAGATCCCATGCTATGTCCAAAATAAGGAGTTGTGTCCATAAGGCACTTTTCACACACTAGATACAGATATAACACTTGTGACAATATAATCACTATGTTCCCATGGTGCGAATTCGTTCGGGTTGAACTCATAAATCGTCCATTCGGGTCACTGGAATTGTGACTCGTACGAGTTGGTTCGGGTTCGTTCGTGTTGGCTCAGTGCGGTTCCTCAAACCGAATTCATTCGGGTTGAGCATTCATTAGGATCATGGGAATCGTTCGTGTTGATGAATTCGAATTCGTTCGAGCTGCTCTTTTGAGAAAAATGCATTAAACTGGCGATTTGGCTGTAAATCAGTTTTTGCGTATTTTCCAACTGCAGCTTTTACATTCATATAATAATAATCCTCCGCTAGTTTAGCAACAGCTTAGTTATAAACTATTTACCATTTGTTCGGTAAACTGAATCATAGCTCTGTTTGATAAGTGGGCAAACTAAATTATTATTATTCTTATATTTGCCAAAAAAAATTATTTTTTATTAGAATTTATTTATTTATTAATAATAATTATTTATTTATTATTTCTTGTAGCTATCATTATATTTATTAATAATCATCTATAATTATTAGAAATTGTTGCTTTTATTATTATTCATCTACTTACTACTATATTACTAGTTTATGCTGTGAACATTCCACAAATTTGACTCATATTACTACTTACTAATTCGAGCGCGGTTGTTTACTATCTCACTACAATCAAGTAATTATTACGCTTGCTACTCACTGTAAAGGAAGGACAACTCCCACAAATTATTTCAATTTGAATTATCATAGGAACGGAATGGAATGCCAACCCGACTGAATGCTAACCAACTCGAATGAACATCCGATCAGAACGAATTCGCGCCATGGGAACATAGTGAATAAACATAGAGGTAATTAATTCAGTAGACATAGACAGGTGTTATTATAGAATGCCTAAAGTGATGTAATCTTTTATTGAAATGTCACTTTATAAAGTAAACATTTATTTTACTCCAAGCAATTCTTTTTGCAACCATATTCTGATGATCTGACCATCAGTTTATTACTTAAACACAAACACTCTGTATTTCAAACGATATATCAAGTATTTTATGACTTGAACAAAGCATTCCATAAATCAAACACCAACAACACAGAAATCCAACTCCACCAATTTATAACACATTTATGAGCATTTTGTAATTCAAACTCAAGCATTTTATAGCTCAAACCATACATTTTATTTTTGAATGCAAGTACTTATAACTCAAACCCATAATTTTATTTTTGAATGCAAGTACTTATAACTCAAACCCATAATTTTTTTTCGAATGCAAGTACTTATAACTCAAACCCATAATTTTTTTTCGAATGCAAGTACTTATAACTCAAACCCATAATTTCATTTTTGAATGCAAGTACTTATAACTCAAATTCATACATTCTATTTTCGAACGCAAGAACTTATAACTCAAACACAAACATGCTATGAAGCAAATCACTACATTTGATTACTCTAATTCAAGTAATGGATAACTCAATCACTTGAGAGCTTAATCATAATATAACTCATTTCATAATCTAAACATCTCACAAAATACCAACAAAAAGCCATATTGAATGCCTTGCAAACATTAGTACACATTACGAGCTATTAACACCTGCCAATTGCAAGGTTAAAGTTGTTATTCAGTCAATTAAGTTAATAAGTGGAGTGAACTAGAGCAAGACTAGTGTCCTGTGCTTCTGTACGAATCATACTCTCACGTTTCTAACAATTTTTACATATCTCACCAAATTGCACTCATCAAGAGAAAAGCATAGCTTCGTATTGCCCACCATCATCAAGCATCATTATACTACAGCACATAACTGTGTTGGCACTTTGCTGGATGACTTAGTCTTCACCTGCTCCTACAAAAATGTGCAATAAAAAGGCTGAAGGCCGAGTTCTTTGATGGCTGTTCTTAATAGGTATGCTCTATAGGTATACTCTATTGGTATACTCTATTGGTATACTCTATTGGTATACTCTATTGGTATACTCTATTGGTATACTCTATTGGTATACTCTATTGGTATACTCTATTGGTATACTCTATTGGTATACTCTATTGGTATACTCTATTGACAGTTTCACCATTTGGAAAAAAAGCTTTCAGCCAGAAGCCAGGCACAACTTCTGTTTAATCCAAAATTCTCTGATTTGATTGATTATTATTCAAATTTAAGCCGTTTTGGAGTTTTTTTTGCCAAATCATTGATATGTGTCATGATTTTGGGGCTCGTATATAGCGTTTTAAAAATTCCTATAACTACTTACAAAGTGTCAATGTGGTGAGTCATGTCCAAAATGGAATGTGGTAGTAGTATCTACAAGATCGTTGTAAACATTCACAGTGAGTATATCTTAAGTGGAAAGTGGTAAGATCAGGTTTTTCTATTTTGGCTATTACTGTGAATCCCTAAAAAGTAACTTTAAGTCAAAATTTCTCATTTTGTGACATAACTATTGCAGTGCCTAAAAGTAAAAGGAACGATATTGCTGGTGGTATTATCAAATGTCTCACAGCATAGCTGTTATATCGTTGGTTTTTGGAGAGGCATGAATTGATAGGTTTTGTCAAGATACAAAAGATCTCAGGGTTGAACTTCTTGTAGATACCATGTACTCCAGGAAGATATTGTGCTGCGTATGGTCTGTCAGCGCCTAATGGAACCTGCAGCGCTGGTTATTACTGCAAGGAAGCTGCTGAAACTGCTACGCCTACTGATGGAGTCACAGGTAGGCACAAGTGCTTCTTCTGTTGTTTGTATTGCTGGTATGTTGTATGGTTATCACTACATACCAAGCCAGTTTTCGATGAGTATTTATTCTTCTTTTGAAGCTTTGTCTGTGAATTGAGCATTCAATACAATTACATTCAAGATGAATGAAGTAAAAAAATCTTTAGAATCTCTTACAATGTCAGCTTTTGCTCCAGTTTACAATTTCAACTATCAGCCAAACCAGCTCTATTTTGGCATAACTAGGAAAAATTTGGGTATTATATGGTGATAAATAGAAATGCAGTTTTTGATTATTCAATACAAAACGTTGTAAGCAGATTCCTTCAATATTATCGTACAGATTGGATAACTCCGCCATGAAAGTATGTCAAGTTTTCATGTTATATTTATGTCTATACTTTTAACTGATATGATTTGTGTACTACAACCACTGAATCTTGTTATTCAATTGTGAGCAATCAATTATGTTATCAAGTGAGCATATCCAAATTTCTAAAGTGTATAGGACATGGAAGCATCATTTGTCAAAAAGCATGTGACAAATTTATTTTTGTTATGTTAGACTAAACTGGTCTGAGATGAGAGCTAGTAAGGTGCCCCCCCCCCCCCACAGATAGGGCAACCTCAGTTCTTTGAATGTAACTTCCTGTTTACTAGTTGGAACTAGTAAACTTTTCAAACCCTAGTTTTGATTAAAACATCAAGTAGGTCTTTTACTCTAAGTGTGGCACCAGTAGCTCATTGCTTGGATTCCTGAAGTGAAGTATAGGGTAGGGGTTTAACCTAATTTTCTGTGAAAAAATGTTTGGTTAGTCTGGCCAAGTTTTTGACTGCCAACATTTTTATCGTGCCAAGCCTTTGTTGAGCGATTGGCAGGCCAATTTTGTGATTTATTGTTGAAGATAATTAGAGTTTGTTAAAGTTTGATTTGATCAACTGGTCAGGAGGTTTTGTTGTTTTTGTACAATAAGCGTTTTGGAGGGGACAACTCAAAAAAATGGCTAATCACCTAGAAAAGGCAATTTACAAAAACTGTTAGAGCGTATCCTGACAGCTGCGGTAAGCAAACATTCGTTTCTACCTCAGGTGACGTCTGCCCATCTGGCTACTATTGTATGGAAGGAAGTGAGACTGCTGAAGCATGCCCACCTGGTACTTTCGCTAACTTTACTCAGGCAGAGAGTGTCCTTGACTGCTTTGACTGTAACCGTGGTTACTATTGTGAAGGGTGAGTGATAAACTCTTTTGTGAGGTGTACTAGTTATCTGTTAGGCACATTAGTCGCAAGTAATGTGTTTTAGTCAATTGTAAGGCATGCTAGTCATTGCTCAGTCCTAATAATCATAATTGTACATATTAAGGATATTCTTGACCTGTTTGTCGAACAAAATAGAAAAAATAGTAGTTTTTTCGTAATTCAATACGTGGCGAATGGAACGGAACATAGTTTAGAATATCGTAATTATTCAATCAGCTGTTACAGATTACCAAGCAAATCATAAAGAAGATAACTCCCAATTTTCAAAATAATCAAGAAAAAAAAATTGAATTGATATAGGCTGAATAAGTTTGTAAAGCTGCACTTTTAATTTGGTAAATTTTGAATGATTGTAGTGAGTTTAAATTATATTTCAAGGAAATAAAACTGGCCTATGAAAAAAATGAAAAAAAAATAAATTTTACTTGTCATAATTTTAATTTATTGAGTGTTATTCATGGCCTAGGAAAAATGTAAGTAACACATTGATTCAGTTTTGTTCTTATATTTTATGGGCCTAAAATATTGTGTATAACGAACCTTGGAGTTGTGTCATGATAAAGTGTAAGTTTTCATGGTGTAGATACACTAATATAATAGCTGTTAATGTTAAGTTGTTGGGTGTTAGCTGGGCTGTTATCAATGCCATCTGCAAAAATAGAGATTAAATTAATTTAACATGACTATGTGTTTTAGCATTAGTATTAGTATGACTGGGGTCAGAAATTCAAATAACCTTTGATTATCTTCTGATGTGGCAGCACTAACCATATAATTTGATTTGCTTCATATAATAATGAAAAAGTTGAAACTTGAGCATCATTTGCGTTCGTAGCTATGGAAACGTCTGGCCTGATGGAGAGTGTTCCGTGGGCTATTACTGTATAGGGGGCGATAACACATCCACCCCAGCTGGCACTATCTGTCCTCAAGGTACTTATACTCTGTTGGTTCTGACATCGAATCGAGCTCTTTTTCTGTTTAACACCTTTGGCGACGCTATTTTCAATGAACATGTTGTATTAGATTTTGTAGAGTCTGATAATAGTATTTTTCAACTGTTAATATCCAAAGGTTATAGCTGATGTTTTCAAAATCCCTCACTGTTCGTGATAGGTCATTACTGTCCATCGGGAAGCCCTGAGCCAATAAGATGTGATTCTGGTACGTACCAAGATGAGACAGGTCAAGGTTCGTGCAAGCAATGCGTTCAAGGCTTCTTCTGTGACAACACTGTAGCCCCAGTGGTGCTCTACAACAGCAGCTACTGTCCTGAGGGACACTACTGTCCGACTGGTGAGCATCTGACCTTTGACCTGACCTTAACCTTAAAATTGATTTCATTTGATTTTAAATGCCTACAGGTTTTTTTTATATATGAATAAGTAGTTCAGCACTACAGACAGTATCGCATTACCGATTAAATATGGAGTTGCCCTCTCAAAAGTTTTGAGCTACTCGCTCCAAGTTTCATATAAAACATGATAACAGCTGAAATTTAGGATGAACCTAAATATTTCTTTTCTGTACAAATTATTCATAACAGCTGGAAAATATTACTCTAGCGATTGTGAAGAGTCCTCATATCAAATTTTTCAACCATTTTACTATTTCAATTGCTCTGGTAAAGTTTGCTATTATAGACTATAGCTACGAATCCTTGTTTGGTCATTTATAGAAGGAAACGTGCATGTGAAATCATGTTATTGGAAACGGTATTTTAACATTGCGTGATATGGTTGCTTGAATGGTGAATTGTCTATCAATTTTTTTATCACCATTAAAAACCTATTGATAGCCTCAAATAAAATATTACCGATTGTTTTATCCATTATTACTGGAAACATAAGTAGGGAAATTTTCATTTGGTGGGGTTAGTGGGTAGATGTACAAACACCTTTAATTTTTTTTGTTCGTGCAGTTCATTTTGCTATTTATTTGTGGTACCAAGGGACGTCCACTGCATTGGAGAACCCGTGCCCAGCTGGTACATACCTGAACTACACTGGAGCTGACGCTTTAGACGACTGTCTTCCCTGTCCGGGAAGCTACTACTGCGATGAGCAGGGACAGAGTACTTACTGGAAGCTGTGTACAGCAGGGTTAGTCCTTGCGTGTCATCCCCATCATCTATGTAACACTTGCTGGATGATAACTAGATAATGAGTCCATGCAATGTTGTTGAGTTGTCACTGGACTTTGGTGCTTTTTATGAAACTTACTGAACAGATATGCTGCATTCTGAAATTACTTACATCGAAAACTCCCTTTCTCAAATGAAATAAACCCGAATGTATGGTCTCACCCATCTACCGCTAGTTTTACCAAGAAATGCATCTTGACATTTATGGACGTCGGTATGGAGATTGCCCAAATGGTTAAAATTGCGATAGATATAGATGTAATTTTGTGGTTATTGGCCTATTAAGAATAATGAATTTCACTTTGTTAATATGTATTTGCCATGTACATGTGGCGTCAGTTAACCATATAACCTTTGTTTCCTACCACACTTATGTCTATGAAACACGTGTAGTATTTTGTACGTATCCAATTTGTCTTCTGGTAATTCTGTTACATTTGATTTAAATTCCTTTATCTTAGTCTTTTTCTCTTTCCAGATACTACTGTAAGATGGGCGCAGCATCTGCGACACCTCAACAGGATGTGACCGAGGCCAATGTTTGCCCACCAGGACATTATTGTCCTGTCGGCACTGCTCAACCTGTGAAATGCCCGCTGGGAACCTACAGTAACGCTGTTTTGCTCACAGACTCCTCGCAATGTCTAAACTGCACGGCCGGTGGGTACCTAAGATGTCCGTCTGTGGAGAGTAACTTGTTTGATTGAATATATTGTAAAGCAGGAGTCCGTTACACAAGGAGTTAATAAGAGTATTCGCGACCTCTGTTCGCCGAACACATTGCAATAAAAATAATCAGACCGGCAATAAATTTAATCAATAAATAATCATTTTGTTTGGAACTCGTGAGTCAACAAAAAGTAGCTCACTGGATAAAAAAATGATCAACGAGTATTTATTTATGTTGTTCGAATATTAAATACTAAATAAATAATAAAGAGCAAGTTGATCTTTTCCATTTTCATAGACCGGTTTTATATCCTTGAAGAAAATTCAAAATAATGGCAAGCGTTCAAAATTTACTAAATTGAAGGGCAGCTTGACAAATTATTCCAGTTTATAGCGATTCAAATTTTATTATTTTCTTGATTATTTTGAAAATTGGTAGTTATCTTCTTTATGGTTTCATTGAATTGAATATTTATGTTGTTCTCAACTAATGTTCCATTGCATACGTCACATATTGAACTACGAACACCCATTATTGTTTTCATTTTGTTCGATGAACAGGTCACGAATACTCTCAATACTTCTACCATGACAATAACTTCATTATTTTGCTACGCGCTCCACTGAGCCAATAATCGATTTATTAATACTAAGTTTTTTCCCTAAAGTCGCACTATTTATGATAGTCTATTTTTATTGATTATTATTTTGCTGACATAAAATCTTTATCATTACTTTGATTACTTGATGATCTCCATGTTTAAATTGATTTTTAATGTTATTAAATTCATTCCATGTAGGTTTGACATTTGATAAGGTTTATAATTTGAGTTTCACGCCACATTTGAGTGTCACGCCACATTTGAGTGTCACTCCACACTGTTGGTATTCGGGTTACTGTGTTCAGATATGCCACTTTGTTTAAACAATCTTACACGGTTGTTTTCTTTCCTTGGCAGGCATGCATTGCAGTGATTTCAACCTCACCGAGCCAGTAGGACCATGTGATCCTGGATACTATTGCCCCAGTGCCGCTGATACTTCAACGTTCATAGTTTGCTATGAAGGACATTATTGCGAACAGGGTAGTGACTATCCCACAGCTTGCCCTCCTGGTAAGAAGTTACGCTATTTGTGTGATTAATTTCTTTGGCTTGCAAAGTATTACATTCTTATTTGAGTTGTTTTCCATCATCTTCATTTTTGTAACAATATTTAAAAACATATATACATATATATATGAGTATTTGTACAGTAACGGCGTATGTAAAGTATGCGATAAAAGTGGAAAGGTGATGTTTTAATGCTTCAGGTACATTCTCTAACTCAACTGGTCTCACCAACTCCAGTGAATGCACCCCATGTACTGCTGGCCAGTACTGTGATCGGGCGGGTCTTATAGAGCCCGTAGGAGACTGTGGGACGGGATTTTATTGTCCCACCGGCACTGTGGACCAGCAACCATTTGGTACTCCCTGTCCAGTTGGTCATTTCTGTCCAGGAGGAACATCACTGCCTGTGCCCTGTCAGAATGGCAGCTATGTCAGTATCATTTATTTTTACTTAATAATGTTAGTAGCAGTAATACTAGTTGTAGTTATTAGTAATGGTAATATCAGTTAACAACAGTAAAAGTAGTTATAACTGGTTATACTGAGAGCGAAAAGTAGCCAAAGTTACAGTAGCAGTCCTTGGTACCAGCTACATCAGTATTATTTTCAATCAGCAGTAGTAGTGATACTAGCAGTAGTTGTAGCATAAATAGAACAAGAAGTAGTAGTAGTAATGGCAGTAACAAGTACTAGTAACGGCAGTAACAATAGGTAAAAGCAGTAGTTATTGTAGTAGGTATCAGTGATATCAGTAATGGAAGCTTAAGTAGTGAATTTCGTAATTCAACTTTGTTCAAGTTTATGATAATATCTCTGTAGTCCCCTTAATGTATATGTTGACAAGCCTTTAATTTGAAACATTCACATCTATTATACAAATTGATTATATTATTATGGATGTTCAACTGCTTTAAATCTTATCAGATCAAACCTACTCTTATTGCATCAAGGTCAAATACTTTATTGAAGTAAGCCCTGTCATATCAGTACTGAGGAGAAAAGTGGTTTATAGTCCGCTGTTGTCTTCTGCAGGTAAACTACACTCAGGCTTCTGCTTGCCTTTTCTGCCCTGCTGGTTTCTACTGCGAGGCTGGAGGTATACTTCTGGATTGTCCTCTGGTGAGTGTTTAATATGGCTTTGTTAGAAATACTTAAAATACCGTAGTTAAAGGTGGGTGAGGTTTGGCGTGGATTGGCGTGGTTTGGAGTAAATCAATATGAGAAGTCATTCAGCTCTGGTTTTGGAAAGAACAACTCAGCTAGATCATTGAGAGTTGTCACTGAGAGGAGACAACTTCATTGTTGACTCCCTTACTATAGTTTCCACAGTTGAACTCAGAACTATTTCGTCTCACTGCGCTTTTCTTAACACAGGCATCATGTGGCACAAAATAAAATGAAGCTTCCTTTTTCATGAGCTATTTTACTTTATAAAGATTTTCTGAGTGTTGTTGTCTTAACTATTCTCTGTTGTACCACGTTCAATCACTACGTTTCCATGATCGTATTGGCAACTCTGTTGGTTATCCTCAATTGAGCAAATGGAAAGCATTTAAGCGTGATTTATGACACGATGATAATAATCTGTGCGCACGTAGTGGCTATCATTCAATTTTTAAAACCATTTTAAAAATAGGCCTGGTTTAAATTATGCTGACTGCTTTCATGGTCTAACTAGTAACTTCACACAAAGTTTATAATTTGTCATGGGAACATAATGAATCACCATATTGTACGCTGATAGAACTCAACTTCATTTCATCTTGGAATTGTCTGACAATGCTCAGTTCAGCCAATTAAAATTATTGATCTAAAAATTAGCATGAAAGCACAACTTCACAAACATTATGTTGTGTGGGTATGCATGGTTAGCTCTCCATAGAATCACTACTCGATGCTTTTCATGAAATGTCTTGTTTTCATTATTTTCCTGTCACCCACCCACAGGTTGTAAATTTTTTTAAAGGAAAGATATAGTTTTGCAACGATATATGTGAAGGAAGCTTTAATGAAATTCCATTTGTCTGCTGTCTATTCTAAAAGGAAGCCATGGGCTGCAATTTAATGATTTTCGATTTGCTGGAATATTTTTGAAGTGCCACAATATGATTGCATAGATAGAAAGAGGATAAACTTTACGATAGGAACACTGTCATCTTCTGCAATTCAAAATGTTGAAATTTACAAAACCACAAAAAAATCACATGTCACAACCTACATTGAGGTTCAAATAATTTGTTTGAAAACAGAAACTTAGCTGCTTGAAAGTTGAAAGAAAAGATTTTAGTGTAACGATTGAAGTTTCTTTTTTAAATTATGTTCATTTTCAGCCAAATAATGTTTGAACAAAAATTTTCCTCCAACACTGATTTTGTTAATAATGAGTGTTTTCATACTGGGGTGGCACATTCACCAAACTTAATATGCACTGCCAAGTGCAGCAATCATAACAGTTTTAACTTGCATAGCTAATTTTGACATGAAAATAGTTGCAAAATTGGCGATTTGAGTAACACTAGTTAAAAATGATAAATACAAGAAAAATTTAAAAATTATTATACTTACACTTGTTTGATATTTGTCTAACCTGGTGAGAGCCATTGCTAGGTTGTTTATATGCATATTGGGTTTTCATGAACCCAAAATCATCTCATGTCAACAAAAATTCCTTTAAAAAAAAACACGTTTTTGATAAAAGTAAATACTTCATACATGTGTGTGCGATGGTTTGAAATATAAGCTTTAGGCAAATGGTGCTTTGGGGTATGGTATAATATAACTACATCAGCTGTATATACAGAGTAGTGCAATGATTACAAGAATGTTTATTTCATTTTACTTTTTTTTACAAATTTTTTTTAGACTTTTGATGTTTATAAAACCAAAGTTGAAGCAGATGATAGTTGTGATCATGTCATTGCAGGGTTATTACTGTCCAGAAGGCACCAGCTTTGATCTCCCCGCTTGCCCCAGGGGTACCTACCAAGATCAACTGGGAGCTAGTGAGATAGCTGACTGTAAGCCTTGTGATGCCGGCAAATACTGCGACGGGGAGCATCTACCTGCCCCTACAGGTACGTTTCTTTGCTTGAAACTAATGCTAGATAAATAGCAAGAATTCTTGTGTTTTAATGACTGTTACATTTATTGACCTTACTAATTTACCTAAATTTATCAATAAAAAAATGTCAATTCTTGCTAATAAAATGTTTATAGCGATAATTATTACACATACCTATGTTTGGCAAATATACAACTCATTATTCTAAAAATACTAAAAAAATAATCTGGTCACCTAGTTAAAGGTTTAAGTGAAATAAATATGTTTTTGGTTGAAAGAAATTTGTGTAATACAGCTACATTCCAAATCAACAAGTAATAATGCTATCCTTTTGGGTAGTAGACAACTCCTGATTAGTGAATTGTATTGTAATGCCAGTTTTTGATGAGTGGGCAACTCCTACTTTCATGTCAAGTAGTCTACAAACTACATTTTTTGCTTCCCACTTAGCTAACAGATTTAGAGATTACCAAACTGTTGACCAATGAGATTGGTGAAATGCTGCTAAAACTATTATATGCTAACAGACCTTAACCAATCATAATGTATGTAAACAAGTGCTAACCATTGACAGGTGATTGTGCTGCTGGACACTGGTGTGTAAGTGGAGTAGACAGACCCTACCCTAATGCCAACAACTTTACTGCAGATAATGTGTCATGTTACAACTGGGCTGAGCTTGGTTACGGAGGTAAGTTTTGTTTGGACTTATGCTTAAATATTTGTATGTCACTTTTGTACATATAGGTGAATGTAGATTTATACATACATGTACAGTGTATGGATTTAAAAATGTTATTAAGGATAACTTTAAATTACTTTATTGACATAAAAAGCAAATTTATTATGAGGAAAAAAGTTTTTTATTTACATCAAGTTGTTGTATATACATATCTATATTTTGGGATCTTTTCTATTGCCAGTTGTTCCAACATCAGAATTGACTGGGTTTATTCTAGCTTTGAGGATAAGGCACTCGTTGATTTGAGTTCACTGATGTTATAAACATATCATATAATTGTGTATTTTTCTGAATATTACAGGTCTGTGTCCAGCTGGGTACGAGTGTCCATCCCCCTCAGTATGGCCTAGCCCATGTGCCAGTGGTAGCTATGCAGATATGGAAGGTAGCGAGGCATGTGCCACATGCCCGGCAGGTCGGTGTTTATTTATAAAAAAGTGACATTCTGTTTTTGTAATATACGTCTGTTTTACCTCAGTTTACCTTTGATCCTATTATTTGTATTACCTAAGTATAAATTGTTTACTTTCCACTATACTGAATACTCTAGTTCTCCTATCTAAGTTTATGTAAATAGTACGTAAGGTATTTTCACTTGATATTAATCTGACCTTTTTCTATAGTGACAGCAGCCACTTACTTTCTAACCAAAATAACTGCATTGGTTTATTGAAGTGAAGTTGGACATCATTTAAAAAATAAAAAACAGGAAATTCTACATAGCTTTTGTTACACATCCTGCAAACGAAAAATGGCCTCCGAAAGAAGATGAACATATTGAGTCATTGTTGATTTTTTTCTTCAGGTTTCTACTGCCCAATAGCCACAGCCAACTATACCGATTTCCCGTGTCCCAGTGGCTACTACTGCGAGGCGGGCACACAATCTGGTTCAGACAATCCATGCCCGCAAGGCACATACAACAATATCACTAAGGCTACGAATGATAGCTATTGTTTGGACTGTCCAGCGGCAATGTACTGTGACAACCAGGTGAGTGTTGTTGACAGGTGCTCTCACTGGTCTTGGCTGAGGGTATGGCCATCTGAACATGTCAGTATGCTCTCCTTGCCATGTACTGTTTTTTTCCACTATTTGGAGTTAGACGGAAATAAACACCCTAAAACGCAGCATATCACACAATTTTAAGCTAGCCCTTCTATTTTCATGTTTACAAGCTATGTACTGATTTACATTTATTATAATTTACAGGGTTTGACTTGGCCAACTGGAGAGTGTACTGCTGGTTACTATTGTGATGGGGGCAGCTCTACTGCCACCCCCACAGGCATGGGTGGAGACATCTGTACCCCAGGCTATTATTGCCCTACCGGTAGCCCGGCACCAATAGAATGTACTCCAGGGGAATACTGTGCAGGCAACTATCTGAGCAGTCCAAGTGGTCTGTGTGATTCAGGCTATTATTGTACTCTGGGGGCAAGTCAATCCGCCCCTACAGATGGAGTCACAGGTTAGTAAGCTATTTCTCATCTAAAAGTAAAGGAAAAGTAAGCTTCCTTGTGTATGCGTGTACACCTTGAGTTTACAATCAAAATATGGTAGTGCCAATGACATGAATGTTCTGCTCTCCCAGAACGCGTGAAGTAAACCAAATCGTTGTTTATTTTTAATCAGCCTACTGATCTTGTTTTATAAGTGAGTTAGAGTCAGCTTGTAGTGCTATCTCTTGATCGCCTTTCTATTTCTGTTTTTTTTTTGACTGCTGATATTTTTAATTTTTTGTAAGAAGAGATGCGTCATAATTTACAGAAATTTGTTTCAACAACTTCACAGACTATTGTTCAGATTTGGAGAGCGCCAGTTGTGTTGCTACGCCTCTGCCGCTAACTTTTTTCATACAGTATACAAAATCTTTAAAATGTTTTGTAATTGCTGTTTTATGACATACTATTTTATCGCTATCACCAACGAAAATTGCGTTGAAGCAGTAAAAAGCCTTTCAATGTACGTATGTGTTTATGGTACATAAGTGTTGACCAGTCAGTTGTTTACTTGAGGAATAAATGATTCAAGTAGTAGACATGACTGGTAGTTTGTTCCTTGTTACACAACCACCTCATATGATAAGGTCAGCAACTAAAAAGTATAGGCCACAAGAGAAAGTATTCGTTGTTGTCATGTAGAAGACATTAACGCCCTTGCCACACGAGCCTGTTTTCCGTACCCAGAGCCAGAGTCCAGCAACAGATAGCATGCCACACGAGCCTGTCTGACAACTGAAACGACGGGCGTAGTATTCGATTGAGCAAATAGAGCCCTGTTAATATTTTGTGTGTTCCACATGGTTTCCTGTTTCTGATTATTTTTATCATATTTATTTTTTATTATAACATTTTCTTCGTGAATAATTTTATCATTCTTGGTCAAGCAATTAATAAACCATCATCATTAGGTATAAATTTGTTAATATTTATTTTTTTCTGCATTCTAATTATTTATTTATAGTTTTTTCCCATCACAAACGATTATTGTTGTAACAGTTATATGCCCGCGGTAATTCAGATAAATGCCAACAATCATTTAGCTATCATAATATGCATTACTATCCTACAAGTATATCTGGTCTTTGTAAACAAGCGGAAAATCAAATATAATGTTGTCAAATGGAATAGCTGTGGGTTATTCAACCAACCACATCATGACAGACAAGATGAAAAGTCAATCATGTCCATTCTGCTTTAACCTGCGTTGGATGTGCAATCCTGCATGACGGAACGACGAATTTGGGTGATATTCTGGCTCGTGTGGCCTTAGGCAACAATTGTTCAGCATGTGTCTGAGCCGTTACTCATAAGAAGACGACGACTCCGCCCTGAGTGAAACAGTACTAATTTTTCCTTTGATACTTTAATCAATCAATCAATCTATATTTGAATAAACTATATGCAAGCAGATACCAGTGGTATGTTGCTGAGACCCTGTAGGTAGGAAATAATTTGATACACTCTTATCGAGTGCCTAACAGTTAACACAAGTTGTTATATATAAGACATACCATTGTTGTCAATTGCTATTCCATTAGATATTGTATCATTTAAATTAAAATATATGGAGTTATAATCATTTAATTAATTGTTATTATGGGAATCGTTGTTTCAACTTGTGGTTTTTTTTCAATTAATAGTTAGAACATTATTTTAATATGGTTTTAATTATGGTACGGCTTGCTGTTATTCAGTGAGGTATGCCTGGCTGTACAAAATTTCATATATAGTAAACAAAGAAGTAATTTTAATGAAAACAATATTTACATAGAAGTATTTTACATTGACTGCAAGTTTCTTTTATAAGCCTTAAATTAGATAAAACTGTGATCTGCATGCTGATTGGCTAGACAGGCAATAGTCATACATCGCTATGTCATTTGTTCAGACACATAAAATCTACAACTTATTATTAGAATTATCAACATGTTCCCTGATTGCACGTATGATCCAAGTTTAGCCTCCATCCACTCATACTGTAGTTTTATGGCATGGACGCCGCTTTTGTATTTTAATCTATTAGATAAATTCCTCTCACTGATTGAATGAAGGAGCAGACTTTGTCAGCTTGCACAGCGTGTGGTAAATTTTTTTTGTCCAGAAGTGTTTAGTTTTGTTTGCAACTGTGTTATAACTGTCTGAAGTGAGCAGTATAGATTTCATAATCGAGTAGAATTCCCGAGAAACCCGCTATCATTTAAATGTTATTGGTTACTTGTTATTAAACTAACCAATAATATTGCAGGAGACATATGTCCAGTTGGAACCTACTGTATCAATGGCAGTCATTCGCCAGCTTCCTGCCCACCTGGTACCTACCTCAACACTACCGGAAACATGGCCTTGTCTGACTGCATCAGCTGTCCTCCTGCGCACTACTGCTCCGGAACAGGAAATGATCTGCCTTCTGGTGAGTTGAGATTTCTGGGGAATGTATATTAGTTGATAAAAGTATGAAGCTTTGTCGATGAGAAGTTTCGGTATAACGTAATTTAAAGAATGTATTGCAACATTTACAAATTTAATTATTTTATTATCATGTTACTAGAAAAGAAAAAAAGATGGATGGTAACTGTTATTATTTATGATTGGCATTTTTAATACTTATTTAGCAATCTTCTTGGAAAGTTTATTGTCGCTGAATGCAGCAGCATAATCTAACATTGTCCTCCTGGTGGATTTTTATTTCATTATTCAATTTTGGTTAGTTCTGCATCATTTTTTATTACGGGTTTATGTTTGCAGCTAAGTTATATAAGTGCATTTTATCTAGTGTACAACGTGCCAAGAGCTCAAAAGCGCTCATGAGCTTTTAGCGAATACTAAAGGGGCACATAAAAGATGCCTTATGGGTATTGTACGCGTGTAAATGGATAGCACGTAGGTGGCACTAACAGTTTTAGCTAACTTTAAACTTATCCATAATCATATATGTACGTATAGCTAGCATATTTATAACATTTCTGTTGTTTGCGTTGAAGGAGTATGTTCAGCTGGCTACTATTGCCCAGGAGGCCAGGATACACCAAACCCTGCAGAGTACATCTGCCCACAAGGACATTACTGCGTACAGAAATCTGCTGGGTGAGCTCTCTACCAATTTACAT
Organism: Cryptosula pallasiana; assembly: GCA_945261195.1. Classification (NCBI taxonomy): domain Eukaryota; kingdom Metazoa; phylum Bryozoa; class Gymnolaemata; order Cheilostomatida; family Cryptosulidae; genus Cryptosula; species Cryptosula pallasiana. The sequence goes on along the minus strand of OX183134.1, from coordinate 37,024,135 downwards.
GTATCTCTACTTCACCTAGATCCACTAGTCAACCATCATTTTATAACGATTACTCACTTGTTAGCTAAACATCATCAGCTGAACTTTGTGCCAAGCCTTACATTCTAGAATCTGACTCTTCCCACGGTGTGTTTGCATCTATAATTTTGGAATGCTCCAAAAGTCACTGGCAGACTCTCAAAAAAACTTTAGTCAGTGTTTAGATAGCGGCTTATGAAATTACTATATCAAACTGTTTGTGTCTGATCTCCGTTTTTACTTTTAAATTTTTTTGCATTTTCGTTATGATTAGATTCATCGTTGTTTCATAGATACGTCCGCTGTTGGAGCGGAAGCTATCAAGATGAACAGGGACAGTCTACCTGTAAGGACTGTGTGCCAGGCTATTTTTGTGACAATACTTTGGATCCAGTAGTCTTGTACAACAACTCGGCATGTCCAGCAGGTAAACTTTTCTAATGATTTGTCATCCTGCAAATATCTGCTTACCCTTTTTGCTACATGCAGAGTTATCCTCTCTATATGGTTTATTAGTCTTTGAGTTGCCTTCTCTTGACAATAGAACTTCACCTTCAGTCTTTGCTGCTGGAATTCTAAAATGTTTTTTATTTCAACTTGCTGAGTACTTGTCAAGCACCTCAATCATCTTGGCTTTTGAATGTCTAAATAGTTTCAACAGAGTGAAAGAGTTGTTGGCTGGTAAAGTGTAAATGTTTTAGTTATCTGTATATTTCTGTATTCATGTATGAGAAGTAGCCATGGTTTATATTATAACTCTCTGGCATTGCTCAAGTGTGCAGTTTGTTTATTGAAACTGTTCTCTATGGATTCATCTCTAAATGCACAAAACTATTAAAAAATGTTAATAAAAGTACATAGGCATTGTAATACATCGTTGTTCATAGACATAGTTGCTCAAACAAGTAATTTATAAAATATATCAATCCACAGACAGAGTAACCTATTGATATATCGTGGTCTATAGATAGACATGGTATTTCATAGACCTTGTAGATAATCTAGCTCATAGACATGGTACTTTATAAGCACAATAACATATGGCAATGTTGGAATCACTGTGTGTAGGTTACTACTGCGGGGTGAACACCACATCCAGCACACAAAACCCATGTCCAAGTGGCACTTACTCTAACCAAACACACAGAACACAGATCTCTGACTGCACACCTTGTGCTGCTGGCTTCTATTGTGAGACAGATGGCCTCAGTTACCCTACAGGCTTGTGTGATGCAGGTAAGTCAGCGTTGTCTATGTCTATGTGCAGGTAAGTGAATGATGTCTATGTCTATGTGCAGGTAAGTGAATGATGTCTATGGCTATGTGCAGGTAAGTGAATGGTGTCCATGTGATTTTGTGGATGGAGTTTTGTCATAGTTTATTTCTCAAATGGTGTTTAAAATTGTCTAGGGAAGGACTAAGAAAATACGATTGTTTTTACCGCAAGTAGCAATTTATCTGAAACTGGCGTTCGTTGTGTGAGGATGTCAGATTAAATCTTGGATCAAAGTTGCGATGGAGAATAACAAACAATTCTTTTAATGTTTTTGTTACTTTAATGTAGAGTTTTCATTTTGCTTTTTGTATTTGCTGTACAGATTATGTCATTGTGTATCAATATTGACCTGTGTGTCCTAGGCTATTTCTGTACAAGTGGATCAGGTAGTAGAACTCCAGCCAATGACTCTAACTATGATATCTGTCCCCCTGGATTCTACTGTGTGGAAGGCACGTCCCTACCCACCCCTTGTCCACCTAGAACTTACAGTCCTGATACAGGTAAAGCATACTTGCAGATTTGGAGCTTGCTGGATAATCATATTTTGAGAGATTTTTGTGTGATAACCTTTTTTACGGATTTTATTTTGTCCTAAATAAGTTGAACTATTCCATTTAATTAGTTTTTCAACAGTTTTTTTTCTATTTTTATTGTTTCATTTTATTATGACCATTATATTACTAGCGTTTTGTGGAAATTTTAGGCAATAAACTGGTTTGCTTTTTGTAAGTCAGTATTGTGCATAGACATCTGAGCAGTGTACATTTTTATATGTGTGTGAATATGTTGTTAAGGTTTGATGTCTGTGGACCAGTGTAGAAACTGTACGGCAGGAAGGTACTGCCCCTATCAGAATATGACGTCACACGGGGACCTCTGCAGTCCAGGTATGTTCTCTGTACGCTCACTTTGGTGTTGTGTATGCAACTCCAAAATGCAAAAATACCCGATAACTTATGGAAAAGAGGATGAGTGTGGTTCATCTACAAACATGGTGATTGGCTGCGTTCAAAATGTCAAACATAGGTGATTGGCTGCTTTCAAAATGTTTAGAGTATCAACATTTTCATTGGATGGTGGTTTTTATTTAAATTATTCAGAAGCCCGCTAACACTATCATTTGCTTTAGTTCTGAAAAAAATTGATTTTTTAAAACATAATTTTGGTTCCTGTTTAAAATCAAAAGGAGTTGTCTTACTAAAGTAAAGGGTACATAATTCCAAATTTTGATATTTTTTGTTACTGTTTCTGCTGTATGCAGTAATTGATGTTTGTGTGTTTAGATATTTCCTGCTTGGCAAGCAGTTGGTGAGCGTATGCATCACTTCCTGTGACTACCTGTCCTCATCTTCTGCATCTTCTACTTATTCTGCTATTTATTCTACGCTCAATGCTTATTCTCTTACTGGTTTTGCTAGCTGCTAGACACACAATCATATAAATAATACATGACCATCCATCAAACAATTGTCCATCTGGTAGCTGCAATGTGAAAATACTGTGTAATCAAATTATTTTAAAAATCTTTGCAACTCAATTTACGAGATATTTTAATTTTAAGATAAAAACACCCATTTTGGATTAGATATTGAATTGCCTGAAAGATTTTCATGCAATGTCAAAATAAAATGACTGCTGCCTACGAAACAAATTTTATTTGCTGGAATGTAGGTTACTACTGCCCGCAGTCGTCGTCCATAGCAACAGAAATGCAGTGTCTGCCCGGTTCATACTGTCCAGGAGGAGATGACTTCCCTATTCCTTGTCCAGCTGGAACATTCTCAAACGTGCCAGGACTCTCAGATGTCGGTCAATGTACAAATTGCACCTCTGGCTTTTATTGCCCAATCGCTGGTAAGATGATTTGAGAACAATTGTAGAGTACAGCGAATCACAGAAAGGATAGCTGAATATTGCAGCCAATCAGATAGTTTAACTAATTGTTGTTCCACAAACAAAAACCTGACCACATGTTTGTAACTTTACCATAGCATCTTGCATGTTTGTATGAAAAGTTAAATTAAACTGCCATTACAACTTATCAAGGTTCTGTTTAACGAAATTAAATATACATTTGTCAGCCCGATGCCCAAGCCCGATCAGCCCAATGATATCACAAAATTTGGAGTTATCTTCTGAAAGATGAATGAAGAAAACACAACTCCAAACTCACTATTTGATATATGATTATTGCAGGTATGACTGCTGCAGGAGATGAGTGTTGGGGTGGATACTACTGCCCTGAAGGTCAAAGTTCACCCAACCCATCCGAGTATATCTGTCCTCAAGGAATGCATTGCCCCAATGGGAGCGGTATATACCAAGTACGTAGCATTGATTTTGTTCTCAAAGAATTCTGTTCCAATTGATGTATGCTACCCTCTCTCAAAGCTTACTCGGATGTCATTTCCAGCCAAATCATTTGATTTCAAAATTACAACAGTCTGTGACACCATGCTCTTCATAGTTTGATTCGTTTTACCTGTAGGCTTGTGTTGATGGTTATTATACAAGTGTGGATGGAGAGGTCGAGTGTACTATATGTCCAGCTGGCGCCTATTGTTTACCTGTCACCCCAGCAACAGCTAACGATACAAACCTACCTTGTCCTGCTGGCTTTTTCTGTCTGGAAGGTGCGTGCTTGGCTAATATCAATGAGAGTATCTTCTTAACTACTAACTTATAGGGATACACAACTAGTCACTAGCTGCTAAAATTAACTACTATTTACTAGCTGCTAGTCACTACTTTCTAGTTACTAGCTACTACCTACTAGCCAAAAACTGCCTACTAGCCACTACCTACTAGCCACTACCTACTAGCCACTACCTACTAGCCACTACCTACTAGCCACTACCTACTAGCCACTACCTACCTATTAGTCACTAGCTACAAGCTACTAGTTACTAGCTACTAGTTACTAGCTACTAGCTACAAACTGCCTAATAGTTACTAGCTACTACCCACTAGCCACTACCTACTAGCCACTACCTACTAGTTACTAGCTGCTAGCCACTACCTACTAGCCACTACCTACTAGTTACTAGCTGCTAGCCACTACCTACTAGCCACTACCTACCTATTAGTCACTAGCTACAAGCTACTAGTTACTAGCTTCTAGTTGCTATCTACTAGCCACCAACTACCTACTAGTTGATTCCGCCATGATTCGAAACTGGCGTTTCGAAAATGAACTGTTCGAAACTCTAAAACCTGAACCCCCCAACCCCAAATCACAAACCCCCGTCCCCAAAGAGTTTCGAAGTGTCCATTTTCGAACCGTCAGTTTCGAATGGTCCGTACCCCCCTACTAGTTACTAGCTGCTAGCCACTACATACTAGCCACTACCTACCTATTAGTCACTAGCTACAGGCTACAAGCTACTAGTTACTAGCTTCTAGTTACTAGCTACTATCTACTAACCACCAACTACCTACTAGTTACTAGCTACTACCTACTAGTTACTAGCTACTAGTTCGTTTCAAAAAGATAGGCGAAAACTTGCTGATAAGTAATTATTATGAAAGAGATAATATTAGATCAATGATAAGGTATAATGATCAAAAATTGTGCGGATGCTTTATTTTTAGTGACCACCATAAATGTCATTTTGTGTTCACAGGAACAGGAAATGACTGGAGCAGATGTCCCATGGGAACTTATTCTGACTTATTAGGACTGAAAACCGAGTCTGAGTGCCTACCATGCCCCGCTGGCCAATACTGTGAGGCTCCTGGTCTCACCCAACCATCTGGAAACTGCTCTGCTGGTACAGAAGCTATGATTAGCTTGCCATCTCATAAATAATGAACTCACAAATAATGAAAACTATGATTTTCTCAAAATTTTAGCTACAATGATACACTGATGAGTATTACTTGGTCAATTCCTTTGAAAATTTTTTATTAAACTTTGACATAACTTCGTCGAAAACTAACTGTCCTGGCAGTTTAACTTGTATCTTCATTGTAGGCTATTATTGCACATCGGGCGTGGACAGACCCAACCCTTCTTATGGCAATGAAACTATAAACTGTACTTGTCCAGAGCAAAGCTATTTCACAGGAGCTGGTGGTATCTGTCCCAACGGTAGGGCACATCTCATTTCAGTGCATTTGTCAGCTGGTTTTAGCTAATTCATATTATTATATCATGTGATGTACATTGTCCCACCAAGCCCTCAATAATTTTTTACTTGAATTGCAGCTTGATAAAATCGCAGTTGTCTTCTCTGCTTTGTGATTATCAAAGAGACAACTCCAATATGTGTTTTATTAGATGCTATATGCATTAATCATCGTTATTCATGGGACATCCCAACAATACCCATGAGTCACCTTCATTGTCTTACAGGATGTAGAGATAGAACATGTTCACTTGTATAACAACCCTCCTCCCCCTCCCCCCTCCCCAACTTATCACAATAAACACCTGCTGGTCTAATCTAATTACTTGTAGTGGGATATATATGGTAGTCTTGTGCCTGGCACGCTAAGTATTAAGTCACCAAAGGGATGAGAGTTTTTCAATATCATCATTTATATTTCATGAAGGCAACTTTATGTTGTATTACACACAGCTAATTGCACTGAAAAATTTTGATAAGAATTCCGTTTATCTTTTATTGAGCCGAAATTTTTTTAAATTTAATTGGCATGGCATTGGAATTTTTGTGCCTGGGAAGTTTTCACTAAGGAATAATTGTTTAGATGTATGGTGATATCATGACTGCGTGATGGGTGGATGGATACGTTGAATACTTAAACAATATATATTTTCCTTATTGACTAGCCGTACTAAACGGCCTAAGGCTAATGTATTGAGAAGGTTGGGGGAGGGTTATTTATACACTGACTTACACGCATACAACGTTAGGTTGACAGCTACTAAATCCACAGCAAGTTGTGATTAGTTTTGTGCATGAATTCTGCATAGCATGGCTTCATCCCACAGCTATAAATAATAATTTGTAAAGTCTGTCACATTCCCTGTGTACACACTCATGTTTCCTGTTAGTATCGCTTATTGTCATGTGAGGCTACTAATGTTTATTACATGTTTAGCAATGGATTCATTGGCATGATCTAGACAAGTTTATTTATATTCAAGTCAACCTCCATTGTTTTTCCAGGCTCTTATTGTCCTGGTGGTTCAGATGTTCCCATAGCCTGTGAGCCAGGTACATATTCAGATGAGCTTGGTCTATCTGCCTGCAAGACCTGCCCCGAAGGCTACTACTGTTTGCTAGGATCAGACAACTTTGTGTCAACACCGTGTCCGCTGGGCTATTACTGCCCCAGCGGTACGGAGGCTTCTGCTGCCTACCCCTGCCCACCCGGTACATTTAACAACAGAACTCACGCTACCTCCACGGTGAGTCTGCCAACATCGTTAAAGGTGCCAATGTTGTTGATAAAGATGTCAATCACTGATGTCATCATCAATGTGTAGTATAAATAAAAAAGTAGTAAACCCTGACCTCGTATTTCTTGTATGGAAATCGTTTTAATGTGTAAATTTTTACCAAAAGTCATAACCACAACAAATAATATTTATTATTATGTCTTTTTTATATATTTTCAAATTATTGAATAAAAAATATATAATCTCATAATGGTTTGATTAGCTAGATGTTGGAGTTGTGCACTTTTTTATGCAACAACTCCTGAGATTATTGGTACTACCAGAAATAGAAGTAGTTGTACAATAACATACTCCTACGGTTCTGTAAGGGCAATGAAAGTGTTTTGTGGATTGCGTATAGCAGCAACTTGAGGCTTTTTATCGATTTAATTTTCCTCAAACTGGATCAGGAAGAAGTGATATGAATGCCACAGAAATGTTTGACAACTGTTTGCTTAGCTTGTTGAATGATACCGCTGATGACTGTCATAGATTATATCACCGTGACATAAATGCTTCAAAAGAGAATCAGGTTTTCTATTTATGGCTTATAAAAGTTACTAATAAATACCAGATGTTTGTTGGCAACAAATTGTGTGCTTTTCTTTGATGCAGCATGTACATATAGAATTGCGTTTGCTATTGTACTTTGCGTAGGCGCAATTTTTTTACAAAATCCGTTCTTTTGTGAATCCGGTCAAACTTACTGTTTCAAACTATAGCCTTCAAATTATTTCATGATCGTTGATATATTGGAGTGCTGCATTGACATGATATTGTTGGGAAAGGCCTTATAACATTTGTGTGTTGTGAACGGTTTATCGAAAAAGTAGCTAGCTATTAATTGAGCTCGATCAAAAACCACAAATAAATATCTAGGGATTACCTTAGAGATTTTTTCCATAAATGGAAGAGAAAAAATTCTCGATTGCTAAGCACAATTGCCAACCGATCCCACATGTTTATCTGATCTGTTTGTGTACATTACTAGCTATAAAATGTCACCTCAACATCATACACCCTGGTAAATCAAGTTATGTATATTTAAATAATTTTATGTGTCATTATTGTATACAATGATTTATTTTATCAGCATACGGTATTCGACCATTGCTAGACACTAGACCACAGTATCAGTACCTATCTTTTAGGGAGCAAATAAAAATAATAATTATTATAGCTACTATTGACAATATTTATCAGATATTATGTAATAATATACTCAATTCATTAATGATATTACTATTAGCGGTAGTAGTTATTATTAATAATTGTAATAACAGTAATAATCAAAATAAGTATTAGTTGCAGTAATGTCAGGTTTTATACATTTAAATTTTACGGCCTTTGTTCATCTTAACCGTAGAATTATCTGCCCTCCTAGAACGCTAACCAGTTGATAACGGCTGGTGACATTTGAAACTATTAAAAATGGCGTACTACACTATTTATTCCCCGAATATTTATCGACTTCACAATATCTTTTTCTTTGTCGCAAGCATTATCACAGGTATACTGCCGTGCATTTGAGCACCTGTTGCGACTAGTACACGCGACTTACTCAGAGGTCACTATTCTGCACTGGGGTCACTAGCACAGACCGGCATTTTCCCTGTATCGTAAAAGCGATTGTGATATAGGATTTGATTTGTTCTACGGCGCCATTTTTACTGGTATTGCGTACTACATAAATCATATATACGAAAAACTCCGCCCTGCCCCCAGCGGCTCATGTTATTTTTCACCTATAGTTAGCGTTCTAGGAGGGGAGATAATTCTATGGTCTCAACTGATTGGCAGGGGTCAACTATGCACCTCATTTGGTGTACAAGCTGCAGAGCTAGGTGTTGGCTTGATCTAATTGTGGCATGCAGCAAGTACTTCCTGCCAGCACTTCCTGCCAACAGCAGCCATGTTAAACCAGCAATGTTTTGACTAACATTTAAATATTAATCTAGAATGAGTGCGATCCGGCCACGAATCTCTTTTCATAACATTTAAACAATGCCTATTGAAATATCTTTTCACAAGCCAGTAGCAAACAAATACAGATGCAACGATACTAAGCAATGTCCGCCATCTGTACTTGGACAACATATAAAAGAACAAAAGAGTCTTCCATGCTGATTCTCAATATGAGAATAACTGCACTGTAATTGTCAATCAAGTGCTAAAATATTTTATATAAAATGAGTTTATCACACAAAGTTAATTGTCGTAGCGATTGGTTTATTGCTGTAGCAATTGGTTTGTGTTTCTTTAGATGACACTCAGATCAATCTGGGTTATTTCTATTTTAAAAGTCTAGTTAGTCAGAGCTGTTCTGACATCATTAGCAGGTGCTGTTTCATTTCAACTGTCAGCAGTAACACCTGAGGTAGTCGTCGGTCGACTCATTTTTGTGTCAAGTAAACTGGCTAGCTGCCAATTGACGAGGCTGAAAAAATATTTGTATGCGTAAAACTGGGAGTAGTTGTTGAATGATTTTTTTGTGAAAACGGAAAATCTAGTCAGAAGTCGAAGTACATGTATGTCACATGCTACATATTTGCTTTTGTTGCAGGCCGATTGCATATCGTGTACTGGCGGCCATTACTGCGAAGGTAACGCCAACTCTGAACCAACTGGACTGTGTTTGGCTGGTTGGTATTGTTTAGCTTCTGCAGAGAGATCTAATGATACCATTAACGGAGGAGAGTGTCCAGCAGGAAGCTATTGCCCTGAGGGATCAATGGGTACGAGTGATGCTACGTGTGTAAATGATAAATTGACAATTACTGTTAAATTATTCATACATGTTTAAACTACGTTGTGACGTGAAAAAGCGCTGTAAAGGAAGTTTTGAAGTACATTTGGAAAGCTTCTTGAGCACGTCTACCCCTAGCAAAGTAGAGTTTGGTTGAACACTTACATACATAGTGGCACTTGTCTGCACACAACTGTAGATTTAGTATAAAAAAAAACAACATTCAAATGCATTATTTGGTCTTGTATTTGACACAAGAGATAAAATATTTATTACTTAATAACTTTGCTGATCTGTTACTCCTATACTACACATTTTAATAATTATTAATTGACCAAAGGCACACCATTAAATATTATTTCCTACTTGGTTGACCATATGCTATAAAATTTTTTCCTGTTAAATTTTGACATCAGCCAAATATCTATGCGCACGCTTCCGTAACTCATTGCTCGCACAAAAGTATTCGCTACCTCTCCTCCCCGAACAATGCGTAATAAAAATAATCATTTGGGCAATAAATTTAATCAGTAAATAATAATTTTGCTTGGAACTCGAGGATCAGCACGAAGTAGCTCGCTAAATAAAAAATAAAGTCAACCTGTGTCTATTAATATTGTTCGCGTGTCGCTATTAAAAATCTAACACTAATAAGCAAGTCTACTTCATTGATTATATTAGAATGTTTTTATATCATTAAAAAATCGTGTCTGAGAGAAATTATTTTGAAATTATGATATAATGAAGGGTGACATAACTGATTATATTTTCCTATAGCAATTTCGTTTTATTTTTTCTTGACTTTGTTCTAAATTGGGAGTTATCTTCTTTATAGTTTGCTCGGTAATATGTGAAAGTTTGTTGAATAATAATGATGTTATGGACCAACTGGTGCACTATCACTTGTTGTGGTTTGTCATTTGCTCTATAAATAGTTTACCACCACTCTTATTATTATTATTATTATTATTGAATTGAGGTTCTTCTATCAATAGCTTGTTGAGGCAACAACAGTTTTTCATGATGTATACTTTATCCTTATGAAAACTGAGGTCGCGGGATTTGGAGACGTAGATAAAGTGAAATGTTTGATGCACTATCTTTTCATATTGGAAAATTTAGTCTCTTCCCACACGTTTATCGATGCAACAGCATATTGCTGAGGGATTGTGGGTATATAGGGAATTATCAGGCTGTTCCAGGCACCTAGCATATTATTGCGTCACCATACACATTCTTATATGAATGTTCATTGCTACACAATGCCCCTTGTGATCACACTTAATTACATGCACATTCAAAAAAATTTTAAAAACTTGAAGAATTTGTTGATTTTGTGGAAAGTTTGGCTGTGTTTTTGATATTAAAATATTTTCATATTTTTTTTAAATAGTTTAAAACGTACCATGGTTATGGGTGAGGTTTGGTGATTCACATTTTGTTTTTTGAATATTTATTCTTTGGTTATGAACTTTAATTATTTTTTATTAATTCAATCTCTTGTCTGTTTTATAGCCCCGAGACCATGTACTGGAGGCCAATATTGTCAGTTTCCAGGCTTTGATGTACCGACAGGACCGTGTGCCCCAGGCTATTTTTGTGTCTCAGATGCTACTACACCAACCCCAGATGGATCTGATGCTACAGGTACTTTCACTCTTCTCTCACAGGATATGCCCATCACATGACAGGTGTTTGACGTAAAGCACGTGCCAATTATCTAAATGTCTTCATAAAAATACTTGTGGTGTGTTATTACTAGTACATTCCTTTGAAATGTCAGTCCTCAACGTCATCAGTTGTGTTAAGTCATTATCTATTCACGCAATGATTGATACAAGGTTGTCACCTTTTCAAGGAAGTTATTTTCTTATCTTCAAAGCATTTACTGATCCAATTTGCCGACCGTGTTTGCAAATAATTTTAATTATATTGCCCAGTTATAACTCATTAATAATAATAATAGTAATGTCATTAATAATAGTTTCATTTATTAATAATAATGATTATTACTCTATTACATTCTTTGAGAGGAATTCCTGCCATGCAGATTGAGTAAGAAATATCAATGCTCTCGCCTGTTTTTGTAATTCGAAGTTGTCTTCACATGGTTCTACAGATCTATACGATAGACCTCAGAGTTGTCGCATTTCTCCAAATTGGTTTGTGCTCGAATTGTTTAGCAAATACCTTCCCAAACCACTTCATAATGATTTATGTTATTTTCGAAAGTTATTAATAGATGAATAAAAAAACGTAATAAAATAACAATAAATACAGTTGACTGTGTTTCTTCTGCAGGAGACATTTGTCCGGCTGGGTTTTACTGCCCTGAAGGATCTGACTGGCCAACACCATGTCCTCAAGGCACCTACAGCGACCAACTTGGACTACAAAATGTGTCAAACTGCTTCTCTTGTGATGGAGGAGAGTTTTGCGCTTCTTTGAATTTGACGTCAACCAGCGGCAACTGCTCTAGAGGTAAGCCACTTGACTATCGGTTTGAATCTCAGCAGACAGCTGCGTATGCTCGGCTGATTGTGGCTCTTGGTTAGACATTTAAATCTTTTCAACAAGCCTGATGACTTTGAGGAAATGCTGTACAAACAATGACCAAAGCTGATGCAATACCAACTACTTGGCACACTGATGATATTCGAAGCTAATGAAATGTTGTCAACTGTGGCAAACATACAAAATCTTTCTGTTCAAGTATTTTTTGCAAAGTTACTTTAAAAAATGTAGAAATTTGAAAATAGTTTACAAGTGCTTGTAGTTCAAGATGTATAGTAGGTGTATCAATGGCTGCAACACCTTCCAATATATTGTCATTTATATGATTACGGGGTCATAAGGTCATCAGGGTGTGCTGAAGGTATAACCTTTAATCTCTAAGCCCTTAACGCTAGAGCAAGGTAGCGCGATTCCCATTGCATTTTCTATCCACTTGGGTATTGGCATAAGGTATAGTGGTCTCTAGTTAGAAATGACTTCTCTGTATCCTCTTCATGTTGTAAAACTATGCTAGTTAAATATCCTTGTGCTTGTTTGGTAAATCAGCTGACTCATCGACAGGCATGGGTGTAGGGGGCTTCTGGCGCGAGCTTACAAGGTCATCGCTGATTAGGCTGGAAATAAAGATTAACTGAGCACAAAAACAAGCTATTTATTTATTGGCCTGATGTTATCACAGTTCTTATTTACTTACAAACATAGTGCACTAGTGTTAAAGTCTGTATCGCTGTTGTTGGGCTTTTTTATCAGTAGTATCAATATTCAGTTGCCTTATACAGGGAGTGTCAATGTAGATAATTGTATTTGCTGGCACTGATAACTTTTCATCTAATACCTCAAAATGGTGACTACCAGATTTTTAATTGCTATGTCGCAATACTCTGCCCAAATAGCCTCAGCTCATCCTTCCAAAGGTTGTTAATATTGGCTCAGCCCCATGTTGGTCTAATACAATTAATGAAAATACCAAATAGCTTTCAAATTCTCACATTTTAAAAGATCACACACTCCGCAAAATGTGGTCTTAATTTTATCTTGAAACAGAGTACCATAAAATAATTTGGCAGTTACTGATCTTCCAATTTTACAATTAATCTTATCACAGAGGTGGAGATTGATTACTAAACATTTTGGGATGCATTTGGTTTTATTTATCGATTTACAACAATGTAATTTACCACTGTAGGCTTCTATTGTTCTGGCTCAGAAGTTGTTGACAATGCAAATCAATGCCCAGAAGGACATTATTGTCCTGAACACACTGCCACCCCAATACTTTGTCCATCTGGTACATATCAAGTGAGTACATCTAGATGTGAAATCTTTATTACACCAATGTTAGACAACCTTTACAATTTCTATGTAATATTATCTCTCCTTGCAAGTTTTTCAACCTATAAAAATCAACCAAAATCAACCGACTACTTCGCTGTAGCTGTATTGCTATTTATTTTTTTGTTTGAGGATCGTTATTTTTTACTATGCTTTGTGCATTTTCATTTTTATTTGAACTTTTTTTGTGTTCACAACTAAAGTTTGTAAAAGAAAGACCATACAGTTTTATAGATGTTCTGTGCTGAGCTTAAATTACTGTGATGGTTCAGATATCAAGTCACAACTTTAATGCTGTGCCTTTGGAATTTTAAAATCCACGAACCAGCTCGACAAAACAAACTTCTTGCAGTTTCTTTTTGCGTTGCTGCTAGCAGACTCGAGTGCAAATGTGCAACTCATAGGACATTGTATTATTATTTATTATTATTATTTATTTATTATTATATATTTATTATTGTTTATTTGTTATTATTTATTACTTGTCAGGATGAAGTAGAGCGCTGGGACTGTAAGGTATGCCCTCAAGGCTATTTCTGCGACAACTCTCTTGGAGTGGTGGTAATAAATGACAGCGTACTTTGTCCTCCTGGATCCTACTGCCCTGCTGGTTAGTACACTATCGCGGCTCTCTAGTTGTTTTATGATATGTGAGAAAAAATTAGCGAATAATGAAATTGGCCAGATTTTCGTAGTTTGTCAGAAGTGATTTAGTGTATTATTGCAGTTCTAGCTGAAACGAAAAAGATGATGAAAGTAAATTAGTAGTAAATGCTTCCACACTTCGCACTCATTAACCCTTCGTTATATTGAGTGAGCTTGTGCTCTGTTTATTTTGAAAAAGACATGACAAAAGATCTAGCAAAATAAACAACTTTAGAAAAACATCCAATGATGCCAATTCCAGGTTCAATGTATCTAACGCAAGTTATTAACAATTAGCAATGAACAATCAAACCATTGTAATAGTGGTATCATGTGTATTTTATGTCAAGATAATGACCACTTTTACCATTGGTCTTATGCATTCTTGGATAACTGCCAATTACAATTGTTTTGAAACAGACAAGGCCAATGTCATATACTGTTTGGCTTTCAATTATTTTGGCACAGTCGCTAACAACTCAGTTTTACTGACTGGGCCATGTTGCATGGCTGTATTTCAACCAAGACAATTGATTGGGCTAATACAACAATATCTGTCATTGTAATGATGTGCTTGTCAACGATGAGGTTGCTATCGGAAGGAGTGACACATGGGGATCAAAGTTGAAAATTGTGTGCAGCTTGTTATCCGCCTTTAATATCAAGATGTCTGCCTGGCACTGATTGATTACATAACGTATAGAAGATAAAGGCTCAACACATCAGGTTGTTGTCTCCAGTGAGATAAAACTGCATTAATTGTTTAATTAGTCACAATCACTTGGTAATCGACTAATTATTCTTATAGAATATTCGGTGACTGAAACGAGAACGAGATTTTAAGGCGTCAATGATGTGGTGAAAACTTGTTTGGGTCAAAAGTGCCATTAGTCAGCTATCCTTATTAATACACTGTTGTATTTTCTGTGCAAAATACTTTGCTATCAATATTTTATGATAGAAACAGGAAAATTGGAGTTGTCTTTCCAATAAAAGGAGGTTAGTCCATTATACAAGTAATTGGTTCGTAGGCACATTTTGGCGCGGTGGGAAGCAACTGATCATTAGTCAAATTCAAAATAATTTTTTTTGTAAAATTAAAAGATCTTTGAAAATTTGTTTGCAAGTTCTCCCTGAAAGATAGATGGGTAAAGTTTGTGTGAATTCATAAAGTTTTTTTTATGGTATCATGGTTACCTGCATTGCAACATTAGTTAAAAACGCTAAAATTTTTTGACTTGAATTTGTAACACCAACAGAGTTTCATAAATTAAAGTTATGGATACAATTGGTTTAGAGGCTAACAATTGCTCTGAAGTCATTCCGTTTGAAGCATTTATGTATATTTAGATGTCATCAATTTTTTTGACAACCCAAGTGACAAGCACCTGCTTCACGTTGGCAGCTACCGTTTGAAACTGAATCATTTTTTAAATTCTATCAAAGTGACATCTAGTGAAGGGTGCTCTCTCTCACTGGTATGCGTTCATGAAACTAAATCTTGCAGTGATATAAAAAAAAACTACTGCTTCTCAACACTTCATGGTTCAGCTGGTAGTTAAAACATGACAAGTAAAATCGAATTTGTGCATCTCGCTGATTATCACTCTTTTATTTATCGATTGAAAAAATTTAACGTGAAGATTTTCATAAGTTAAAACAAACAAACATGTAAATGTAAATCTGTGTTTGCACTGAGTGCCATTGATGCTCTTCGGTACATCAATTTGTTACGGACATTAGAAATAAACAACCATTAATGAGAAGATTACAATTTCATCATTGCTAATTAATTACAAAGGGAGGCATCTGCTGCAGGTGGTGTAAATAAACAGTTATTTTTGGCTCTTT
Organism: Cryptosula pallasiana; assembly: GCA_945261195.1. Classification (NCBI taxonomy): domain Eukaryota; kingdom Metazoa; phylum Bryozoa; class Gymnolaemata; order Cheilostomatida; family Cryptosulidae; genus Cryptosula; species Cryptosula pallasiana. Next base: position 37,008,346 of record OX183134.1, on the reverse strand, counting down.
TCCAAATTCGGAGCTATCCGTTGATTAAAATTACATCACGGTTAACCCAGCCATTATTGATTGGTTATCATATTGTTTCCTATCTAAATGTCTCTATTAAGTGTTGCAGGCTTATCTCCTCTCCACTCCTCCACTTTTTCTCTCAACAAACATTGTTGCCAATATATTGGTTTTGAGAATTGCGGTTAAAAATTGTATGATATATGTAATGATTAGAAAAAGTTATTTTTCGTAGTTTTGATCTCGATTTCTAAATAAATGATCAACAAATTTTTTCAAAAACAATGAAAATGTTTTTTTTTGTGCTGTGATTAAAATACATCTTTTAATAAATAACATTAAAAACATTTCACAGACTAAATAAATTTATTATTGTTGTCTAGTCATTTGTATCATATAGTAGTTGTAATGGTAGCTGTAATGTTAAGGTTAGTAATAGTCGTAGTAGTGATAGTCTAGTAATGGTAGTAGCAGTACTAGTAATTGCCAATAATAAGTTGGTATGGAAAGCAAAGTACACTAACATTTCAAAAAACAAGACTGACATTCAAAATAGACGGTTATTTTTATAGAAGATGTTTTCAAAACGTTATTTTCTAAATAAATTGTATTTTATTTCATAATTCTCATAAAAATTACAAAAACTCAGTGATGTTTGGGAAAAAGATGTTTCTGTCTTCGGTTGGCTGTCATTTAAATGGTTTCGATTGCAGTTTGTTTCATCCTGAGTTTTTTTAACACTTTAGTTTCAGTTGATGTTAGTGGAACTTTACAGTTGAATTCTATGATATAACTTTCTGTGTTCAGGTACTACCTACTCCACAGAATATCTCTGCCCACCTGGTTCCTTCAGCAGTGCCGATGGTCTCAACACATCTGAACAGTGTAGCTCATGCTCCGCTGGCTATTACTGTAGTGTGCCAGGCTCCACCACCCCTACTGGATTGTGTGACCAAGGCTATTTCTGCCAAGAGGTAGTGTTACTAGTAATAGTCAGCTAGTAGATCTACTACTGAGATACTGATTGATTGAGCTAAATAACCAGCCTTTCTGAGCTGGCCGCCTTGCTTGCTCTGCCAACTGTCTTACTTCCCGTAATCACTTAATGAAAGAAAAGTTCTGGTCTCTCCTGTGTCAATGCATTATGCTGAGCCTATTTTTTAATTGGTTCTATCACTGTTGTTATTCAATAGAATGGCATTTTAATGCTTGCCACATCGCATTATTTTTACTAAACTCGCCAACTTCACGTTTTTTTTATGTTTTCTACAAATGGTAAATCTTCTAGTTTCCGTGCATAACAGCCACGTCGACCTTCAGATGAACTAAAAAAAATTTCAGTGTTTTGCGAATCGATTTTGTAGGCCCCAACTTTGTTCTATTGAAGTAATTTACCAAGTACGTTAAACGTATAAAACGTTAAACGTATAAACTCGTTGGTTAAGCTTTAGATTATGCTTAGATGAAGTTGAAGTGTTTTTGGCTACTATAAGAAGGTGATGTCTTCAATGCAAGTATTAGATTAAATCATATCCGGTTGGAACTAATTTTTGGATATGTGACTAGAATATAATAAAAAATCGAGTACCAGCAAATTGTGGGATATGTGTTTTGTGAGGTTTTGTTATTTCTGTAATGAATCTATTGCTTGTTACTTGATATCTCTATTGTCGGAGCAGTATTGGTATTTATAAAACATAAAACTATTTATTAACTGCGCTCCGCTAGATGGAACTCTTCGTAAGTAGTATCAGTATTTAATGCGGTGACTGGCAAAAAACTACAACTTGTAAGTTGCCAATAAGTAACAATCAGTGTGTTTCCATGCTGTGAAGACCGGGACCTTCAATGCGAAGTTTGTTTTCCGAAGTTTGGCCAAGATGAAGGTCCTTTGAAGGATGGGAACAGACAACTTCGAAGTTTAGTGCACATCTCTTATTCCAGTAATAATTAGTAGTAATAAATAATAATTATTATAATAATAATTATTATTATAATTTTTTGTCCATAAAATTTTGCCCAGGCTGCATCTTCTTCCTATTGTTTGATTTGAGCAATTAGTAGAATCAACTGACATAAACGTAAGTTGTTATTGAAGGCTATCATGTTACTGAACAGAGGTGTTAACAAAGCAACAAGCTTGAATTCATTAATTTTGGTTTTTTTTTTAAATTTACTCCTTATCAGTTCCGAAATTGAGAAGTTAGTTACAACTGGAGCTTGGTTGCGTTTGATCTGAGCTGCGGATAAAACCCCGGATATATACAACTTGAAAATATGATTTATGGGACCTCGGCAAAAATACCACTTCAAACTGGACACTACCCCTTAGTATGATCAACTTCATGGTATAGAAACGCAGTGTATGAGAAAAATGAAAATTATTATAAATAAATAGCCACCAATCCACATATTAATGAGCAATCCTTAATTATACATCAATAATAACTTTATTTTATCTATCAACTTATCTTAGCTAATTATCGGTGTGTCTTTATGCAACTAAACGTTTTATTATGATTAGTCAACAGCGCACTATGACATGATGGCTTAGATTGATAAACAATGATGATAGCGACAAATTTTTGACCGAAAAAGTTGCAGAGTGAAATTTTCTATTGGGCAAATAATAAATCTCACTAATTTTATTGCAACTACTGCAGTATTTGATGGTCTTCTGCGTTTGACAAAATTGACTCCAAAGTTTCAGTTATCTGATGGTTTGTCCTAAATTTCAAGGATATCGTTGGCTCGCATCGAATCCAGTTGTTCGCTGAACTATATGTGAGAAGTCTTTGTGTGGTTGCTCTGGTAGCATTTTTTGGATGTACTCAAAAAGCCATCATAGCAGCAGAATTGTACCTGGGAAGAGTTTACATGACGCAGCTGTTTTTGTGACAAAAGAGCACAACGTAATTTGAACCAAAATCTGCAATGTGGTTAGTACAGGCATTCCGAAGCTTGGCACTAGTGAAGTAAAATCTAACAGCCGCTTTCCATTGGTCTAGTTGAGCGCTGCTATGATTCTACCAGCTATACATCAGGGGGTAATTATTCTTCCCCAGCTGACAGTTAGATCAATAGTTTGCACCCAGCTTAGATAGAAGCGATGGAGGGCAAACCTTGAGTACTGGCAATGCACCCACGTTGACTTTCGCCTTTCATCGCTTCAAACCCATTCAGTTTATAAAGTAAAGTGCAACTTGCTAACCAACGTGCTCCTTTACGCTCCCTTCAACTGTTCATGATTTCTTTTCAAGTACTTGCAAAAGTACTTGCATATAAACACAAAAGTAGTCACATTTCTAAATATTCGAGATTCGTAGGTGTGACTGCAAAGCTTGAATGTTCATGTCAGACATCTTTGTCACTGAATTGTAGAATGCCACGTCCTCAACCCCCAACCAAGGATCTGAGGCAGACATTTGTCCCCAGGGCTATTACTGCACGCAAGGCACAAGTGTACCTGATCCATGTATACCTGGTACCTACGGTCATGCAACAGGACTGCACAACATCACACAATGTACACCCTGCACTGCTGGCTGGTACTGTGAACAGCAACATCTCACCAGTCCTGAGGCTAGCTGCTCTGCTGGGTGCGTAGGCTATCGAGTAAAACTTAGCTATATTAACTCAGCATCCATGTTATGAAAAATGCCCAACAAGTATCGGGAAAGTTCAGTTTTTGATTTCAAATCAAGCGCTATTCAATGTGTTTATGGTAGTTTTCATATAAGTAGAAACGTACAATGCTTATTAAATAGTAATTGTGTTTGACTCACTGTAGATGTTTAAGCTTTTTCGCATGAATGATGAAATAGAACAGTTGGGATGAGATGGATGTTTTCAACCCAGATGCTCCAGTCATATCATGTGTTCATGTGGTTATGAAACTGTTTTAGAGCCAGTCAATTTTCTCAATTCAAAAGCATTTCAGCAAGTTATAGTTCCCATTTAAGTTAATCTCAAGATTTTGGAAATATTCATTTTTAACAGTTTTGCAGAGTTGTCTTCTCATAAAACCAGAATGGCGTCAAATGTACACTTTTGCTCATCTGTAGGAGTAAGGCATCTTCGAGTGGTTTTGTTTATAAAAGCTAAATCAATCCAAAATAAAGAAGTTATGTAGCATGACAGTCCAAGCTGTGTTTTCAGTTGTAAGTTTGCATCATTGGTTAATGTTGCCTCGACGCAAAATGACATTGAACACTCTCTCATTGCTTAGAGACTTCTGTTTGTTTTCTGTGATCAGGTCTATGCTGTGTTCATAATCTTGGAATTGTATATCGACCTTGTTCTACATTGCTAATATGGCTATTTGTTTGGCTATTCAGTTATGCAGTCTCTCTCCTACTTCCTCTAAAGCCTGGTTTCCATACATCTCCCAAGCGCTCGCACGAGGTCGCAGAAGCTTCTGCCACGATCTACGATTTATGGAGACCGTGATTGTGCGATGTGCCACGATTTCCTACGAGGTTGCTGCGACGTCCCACGAAAGTTGTTTGCAAAGTACTTTTCTGCGACGCACCCACGATCAGGAACAACTGGCGATCGCCAAGGATCTATGGAGACCGTACACATGCGACCAAACATAGATTCTGAAGATTAGGCGACATCGTTTTGTGTCTTTTTCCTAAAAGATCAGGGTAAAGGTCAGGAAAGTTGACCATGGCCGAAGCAATCATGTAGTAGTAATATTATTATTATTATTATTATAAAAATAATAATTATTTTTTTGTCATTGACAAAAAAATTGACTTATCAATAATAATAATTTCTTTTACTTCATTCATATAAAACCTATAGCTTCTAATAATAAAAAGCGCAACAATAGCCGTAGTTTGTTCGTTGATATTAATAATAATAAATAACGATTGAATAACTGTATTTAAATTATTAAATATAACAATAGCTACCAGTGAGTGATGAATAAAAAATAATTTTGGGAATTTTACTGGTGAAATTGTTATGATTAATTAAATAATAATAATAATGCTATTGAGTTGATCATTATTATTATGAATAATAATTATAATAATAATTGTAATAATAATTTAATAACAACAGCCTTTTATAATTAATAATAATTTATTATTATTTATTACTTACTGCTTAAACTGCAGTAGCAATAAACTTGTGTTATTATTATGGTTGCCTCTTATCATAATAATTATTAACATAAAAGCTCTTTGCATGATAAAAATAGCTAATTTTCACATATTAATAAAATAAATTAATTAATAGGATGATAATAATAACTAAATCTACCATGTATTTACAAAGGAATCGCAGCCGGTCGCCAGCAAATGCAAAAGTATGGAAACCAGGGATCGCAACTCCTCGTGAGTCGCCAGTGCTCGCAGGAGATGCTGCGATTACTTGGGAGATGTATGGAAACTAAGCTTTATCAGTAACTTTGCACGAAATACCTAAGCTTACTTAGCCCTGCGCACCCACATGTTAATCACTGCTTAAAGCAATTGTTAATTTTTGTTTATGGCCTTTGTTAATAAGACACAGTCTTGAGTTTTATTTTTTATTTTTAGACACAGCCGTTCTATATTTAGTGTAAAATTTCAACGCTGGTGGTAAAAGTGAATTGAAGGAATTTAGTGACATCAGCAATCAACATTTGTGTGTGCCTTTTGTTATATGAGTTCATGGATGGCAGTTTTGACAAATTGTGCTCATTCTATTTTTATTGCAAGCTTTGTATTGTTTTCATGAGACCTATTTACTACCTGTTCCGCAAACAAAGAACCAGGTGTTGTAATTCATGAGGTTGTTGGCTGTAATATTATGATTCATTGGATAATACTACGTACAATAATTGTTCACTGAATGACTAACTGAAAAAATTACCCTTTTCTGCTAACATGTGGAAAAAAATTTGAACTGTGATTATTAAGATTAATTGATGATTTATCAAAAATACCATCATTGCGTCCTGCTAATTTAAACAATGTTTTTGATGTTACATAACTGAGTTATGAATAATTGATTGTCGTATTTATTCAGTTGCATTTGCAATGTCGGTTCATTTTTTGGTTGATGGTTGCTTTGAAAAATCGCTTATTTTCTGAATGAAGTCAATTCAGAAATGATTATTTTTTTCAGCAAACGCAGTTTGCAAACAGTTATTTTTGACGTCTATCTTCACAGGTACTATTGTCCTGAAGGAAGTGATTCTCGGACTAAGATAGTCTGTCCCGTAGGCCACTATTGTTTGTCTGGCTCTCCCATTCCTACAGAGTGTCCAATCTCTACCTACAACCCTGCTCTTGGACTAGACACAGCTGATTGTCTCAACTGTACTGCCGGTAAGAGTAAGCCCATTCACTTGTCATCAACTGGACTGTTCTGCTAGCATTTCACTTAGTACTAATTATAATTATTATAAATGATAATGAAAGTTATTAATAATTAAAATTGGATTAACTATAATAATGTTCATATTTAGCGTATTTGCGACCTCTATTTGCCGAACAAATTGCAATAAAAATAATCAGTCCGGCAATAAATTTAATCAGAAAATATTTTTTCTAATTGGAACTCGTTGGTCAGCAAAAAGTAGCTCACTGAATAAAAAAGTTAATCAACGAGCATTTATTTATATTGTTTGTAGGCCGCAAATGAAACTGAACGCTAAGTAAATTACAGCGAGCTAGTTGATTTTTTTATTTTCATAGACCGGTTTTATATCCTTGAAAAATAATTCAAAATTATTGCAACCATTCAAAATTTACTCAATGGGGTTGTGACATTAAGAGTTATCTCTCTTTGAACTTTCTACATCCAACCGGAAGTTACCATTGTTCGTAGTATAAAATATAGTTACTTCATGCAGACTCGTGACAGTTTTTCCCTGATAGCTTCCATGCTGTCAATTGTATACTATAATGACATGTCCCTAAAAACACTTTAGACTATTTTTAAAGACAGCAGCATCAAATCTACCTGCAGCAACAAAGATTTATATTTTTTTTACAGTTTTTTCAATTATTATTTATTACAGATGTTATCCACGGAACTCCGGGGCTTGCCGAAAAAAGTAACAGAGACGATGGGCCCTGTAATAAAAACTATTCGTAGCAATATCCGGTTGCTCGCAAAAAGTTCAATATCACAAACCCAATTCGTTGAAACTGAGTGAAAAAGCTAGGTTCTTACTAACACATTTAGTAACGGGCGCATCGTCTTCTTTCTGTTTCTCGGCAAGCCTCTGATGCCCGTGTTATCATTATTCCAACTATTTTTTTAGAAAGTTATTATTGAAATCTTTTTTTTATTTTTATTTATTATAATCATTTATAATTATGATTCTACTGTTTATGATTGCGATTGTAATTATTAAGGTTATTATTGAATTGTTATTAGATAATAATAATTATTAATGTGATGCTTCTTATAATTTTATAATAATAAATAATAATTATAGTAGTAACAACTTATTATTATATTATTATTATTTATAGTTATTATATTAATAAATCAATTATGATAAAAAAATGAATAATTGATTTTATTATTATAAAAAATTATCACCACATTAAATTCTTATTGTCATTTATAATAATCGTTTCATAGAGGTGCAGATAGATGCTAATGATTAATTACTTGTATTATTATTATTTTCAGACAACAATCCATTTACACATAAACGTTGCGTTAAATAAATTAATTATCGTTGGCGTCTCATAGTATTTATTAACTACTGTACCAACGATCGTATATAATCGCTGACCGATCGTATATAATCGCTGACCGCATCGTGGTTATTTAATGATTATTATACTCTATTGCTACACTTGTGTGATTAAAAACTTATGTACGTGTAATCTGCTATAGCCCTGTAAACTCCGTGGCTTGTTCAATTATATCAATCGCATTGCAATAGCCTGTTTATTCCAATTGAAACATCATAATTCCGTGTTTGTGCATTGTGCTCTGTATAAAACTTTTAACAACTCCCGATGTGATGTGCACATCGCCTCCTATAAGGGGGGATAACCCCAGTCACAACCCCATTGAAGGGCAGTTGTACAAACTATTCCAGTTTATAGCAGTTCAACTTTTATTATTTTCTTGATTATTTTGAAAATTGGGAGTTATCTTCTTAATGAGCTGTTCTCTAAACTATCACAGTTCATCGAATAATTATGTTGTTCTAAACTAATGTTCCGTTCCATTCACGACGTATTGAATTACGAACACCTATACTTTTTTTAAATTTGTTCGATGAACAGGTCGCGAATCGAATAATTATGTTGTTCTAAACTAATGTTCCGTTCCATTCACGACGTATTGAATTACGAACACCTATAAAATTTTTAAATTTGTTCGATGAACAGGTCGCGAATATCTCCTCCGCTGGCATTATATTGGTAGCCATTCCCAGTTACTTTCTTGACATGTCGGCCATTGAGAGGTTAGGTAGGTTTAAAATTTTGCAAAAGTTTTTGTCGTATCAACAAGGATGTTTTGCCGAAAACAAACCTTTAAATTAATTTCAGATTAACAATTACAATTATTATTGTTGTTTCGAGAAATATTGAAAATTAGGTATTCATTTTTGTGATATTTGATATTCTATCAATATCTTTGCCAACACTTGTGTATCAAGAATCAGTGTGATATCATATTGCTCAAAGATTTCTCATTTCAACCAGGCTGTTATTTTCACAAGTATTTTTGTGAACATGTCCGATATGGTTATTGATGAATAACACTTCCCTTTGTCCACTTAATGCGCTAGGCTGTTGAGATAAGGAGAATTACTTGATGAAATCGCTACAAAAATATTACGGCTTTCTAGTAACTGTTGACAATAGAAGTCGTTCAAACAATGCCATTTTCAAAATTTTCTAGTGAGGTTCTTGATAAGTTTTTGCTCATAATGTTGTAGTTGACTCTTTAGCATATATGCCAACTTTATCATGTTGTTTGCATTCTTTACTTGTTCTCCCGCAATTTGCTCGGCACAACTTTCATGGTTTATTTGCCAAAATTAATGGCCTGTGAGTTGGCACCAGTAACTCTTTTATAAACGTTATTGTTTTTCGTTCCAAATGCTCCGACAAATCCGTGATAGTTTGAACTCAATTAAATTTATTAGTGCAAGTGACTCAAGTCTACATTGACAGGCTGATTATGCCAATAAGCTAATTTTTATACCTTTTTATTTTAAAATAATAGTCTTTTATTGTATTATTTATTGCCCAGCCAGCTTAACCAAATAAAATACTTTAAAAAGTGAAAGACTGATATGATCTAAATGTCAATTGATATCTGGTCGAAGCAACAGATATATGCATTGAGTTGCCAAACTCATGTCAAACGGGTGAGCTGAGGGAGTGTTCAAATGGCTAGTAGGCTAGTAGTAGGGTAGTAGAGCATAAAATATGCTTACTAGCACCTGCAAAACCTGCTGTGCACTGTCCGCTGAACTCAACTATTTTCATACAATATTGGTTCCTATTTGGACTGTCTATAAAGCAAACCCACCACTAATTTACACACGGGATTGATCGACATTATCACTTGCTGCTCTTTTGCCCCCCACATTTAACAAGTTTACTAGCTTTTTAATTAATTATCTATAAAAGCCATGTTTGCCATGATGTAGTGATTAGAAAAAATTTATCCAATGCATGATAGATAATCAGAAAATGTATAGGCAATGATTTGAAGTTTTGATATCTACCGAGTAAAGAATTGAATCAGATTGATATTTGAACGAAAAGTCTGGAAAAGTTCATATTAATTTGTGAAGGGTATTTTCATTTTTAAAACTTGTCACTGCTTTTGTTTAAAGCTGGCATTATAAAGATTACCCCATGAATTAATGACAAAGAATTATTGAATGCCATGGAGTTTAAACTTTTCACTCTTTGCTAGGATTCTATGCCGAGTGTGATCAGCTCTTACAATTTGTTGCAGGTGATTACTGCGGTGATACTGGACTCAATGCTACGTCTGGACCATGTGATGCGGGCTACTACTGTCTGCCCGGCCAAAGTGTACCTAGCCCAACAGGCTATGAGTGTTTTGAAGGACATTACTGCGCAGAGGGTCAAGGTTGGCCTGTGCAGTGTCCATTTGGTAAATTCACCAACACCACAGGACAAGCTGACTGTTTCATCTGCCCTGAGGGCTGGTGAGTGATGTCTGGGTCTATGCTTGCGTTAGTTCCCTTTTGGTTTTCTTTTTCAGCTACAGTGCAGGACTTAACCTTGTGTGGCTTGTTGCATTTGTTACGCAAGTAAAATCTAGGAGCAGCTGCGTTATTTGCTGTCAGGTTAAAAGTGATCATTTATTGATGTAAAGCTTTCATTGTTGAATGCTTTTGCGCATTGTCAACTCTGCTTGATTCTTTCATAAACTTATGTTATTGGAGTACGCCAAATCGAAACTTCGAAGACATTATCGTTGATCAAAATTCAACTGACTTCTCATTCTATTGGAAACTGGCATCATGCATGCAAATAGAAGTGTAATGTTGGACTCGTGTGTGTTGGCAGCTTCTCCACAAGCAATTTGTGCATTAGAATTTGTTATGAGTGAGTGGAAGTATCTCTTTCACTGGCTGTCGAGTTCTTCTATTTTTTTATCATCCCCGTTTTATTAGCACAAGTAGTTCTCTGTTCAGTGAGCTGATAATGATCGTATTGGCCTATTTTCTCAATAAATCTATATTGTAAATCAAAATGACAAAATTGTTGTGTCAAACCACCTGCAGCGCCTATCAAACCACTTGTAGCACTTTGATGACCACTGCAATGTTGGCTGCCACAGTTACTAGTCTAAATTTGTGCACTTAGCTCTGGTCATTGCAGCCATCTTTTATCAATAGTCAAAGATAAGTGTCGAAGTTAAATTTGTGCGCTTTGCTCTGGTCATTGCAGCCATGCTTTATCAATAGTCGAAGATAGGTGTCGAAGCTAAATTTGTGCACTTAGCTCTGGTCATTGCAGCCATGTTTCATCAATAGTCGAAGATAAGTGTCGAAGCTAAATTTGTGCACTTATCTCTGATCATTGCAGCCATGTTTTATCAATAGTCAGAGATAAGTGTCAAAGCGAAATGTAGGAGCAGCTGTTTTATTTGCTGTCAGGTTACACGTGATTATTTTATTGATGTAAAGCTCTCATTGCTGAATGCCGCTATAGTAAATTATCATTGTTCAAATCTTCAACCGGCTTTTCATTCTATAGCAGTCGCCCATCATCTTATTTCTATGCTTGGCTTATAGTTTCAGTTTCTCTGCCAAAAAATCTCATAATGTGGAAAAAAAATGAAAACTAGCATCATGCATGCAGATGGAAGTGTAATGTCACACTTGCGTGTGCTGGTAGCTTCTCCACAAGCGATCTGTGCATTAGACAGTTGTTTTAAGTGAGCGGAAGTGTCTCTTTCCCTAGCTGTCGGGTTCTTCTGATTTTGTTATCAGCTTCTATTAAATTGTCTTGGCACAAGTAACCCTCTGATCATTTGGCTGATGAGAACTGCATTAGCTTATTAGGTGTTTTTCGTGTACTCAACGTTGACATTTAATTCCCAGGTTGTTAATTTACTACATATGCCCTAGAAATGATTGGGAAACGCGCAAAATAATTTAATCCAAAGATTTTTTGTACTTTCTAGTTTTTGGCGTTTTGCTGTTTTTGCGCTGTGCAATAGTATTTATTATTATTGGCTGCGCCATTGCATCTAAGGAGGTTTGAAGGTTCGGCATGTTGCCTTCTCAATGAAGGCTGGCTGGAAGATAATTAGAAACATCTAGTTGAGTTAGCATTATTCATCAATTGGTACTCACTGATCAACAGTAGAAAAATACTTGTGCTGAATTTACATAGTTCGGATCAGCATGATTTCTAAAAATATAACCTGATATATACCAATGCTTAGGTGCTCGAAATCGTTGGACACCCTCATGAAGTTCTCATGACTGAAAAATCTTGTCTTACCAGAATGACTTGAACAGGCTATTTTCAAATTTGGTAATGTGGAAGTTCCTGTCGGTGTGCGCGCACACTGGCGCCAACCCACGACTTTTTGTTCGGCGCAAAAATGTGCGGGGCTATTCTCATGACACAGTGTTTAATCAATTTATTGATAGTCTCTCCACCCGTCAGTTATTGTTTTACTACTGAAACTGCCTGTGCTAAGAAAAGATTCTTTAATCGTTGAAATGGCACTTTTTCCTGTTGCAAATCAACTACTGCTGTAATCCAACTGTACTGTCCTAGCCAAATCATTATGTTTAGGCCATTCAATTAGCTTCACTTCTTTCACTGGACAGAGCAATTTTAGCTAGTAATAGGGTTAGTTTCATTGCTAGTTGTAACAACACTCACAGTCGCATGAATTTCCATATTTCTGATGAGAGTCCATGGTGAGAGAGCTTTACATCATTGCCTCGTGATAGATTGCTATGCGTCGGGGTATTGTTAGACATCGCCTTTCCTAAGATTTAAGATTTACAAATAGGACCGGTCCCAGAAAGAGTTAAATGACTGCGGGAACAGCTCCTGTCTAGAGATATTGAGACAGCTATGTAGTTGCTGTGGATGAACTCTGTAACCTGTACGAGAAATTTTGCGATTAAAGGGAATGTTACCCGTGTGATAGTGCACTGCTAATGTTGAACACGCTGTATATATTAGTGAGAGGCCGAGGAAGATTTTGTAGTTGTCGTTGAATTATGTACTGATTTAACATCTGCCATGCTTCAAGATACATGAATGTGTTGTTAGTATTTTCAGTGCAGTAAAATGACTATTTGACTACATGATACAAATTTTAAGTTTACAAAAATTCGCCTGCTTGAGTCTTACATTCAAAAGTTTAATATGTGAGAATTTATTAATGGATTAGACAATGGGGTCCCGGCAGAGTATAGCGTCACTTTAGCGATGCAACCTGAAGTAGCTTAGTCGATCGTTGAACTTATCATTAGAGATCACAACTTTTTGACTATTATTCTGATGTGAGGAAATTTGAGCAAATAATATGACAAAAGTGATGTTGTTGAGAAAGCTCAAAGAATCAATAACGCCTTTGAAAGTTCTTTTTTGAAAAGAATTTGATTTATTCAGTTAAAAAAAGATAATTAAATGTCATGTTCACGGGTAGAACCATAGTTTTGTATTTCGGGTTTAATTGAGCTTGCCAACGTAGACTAATGAAAGCGCGCCTTTAAACGATAACTGTGGTTTGCTTTCACAGTACCGTCGTAGTATTACAATTTATGTTGATGGCGCATTGTCAGTATTATATACCCCGAACTTATCAACCGCCGTGAATAAAAAATGTTTATTTAGTTATTGGTAAAATGAAGAAACTTTCGCTTTAATAGTATTGTTTGTGGAAAGTGGGCTTCCAGTTTCTTTAATACTAGCTCCGCACCAAAATCTGCCGGGACACCATTAGACAATTATCTCTTCTCTCTTGTGTGACATAATGGAAATTTATCAAGTCTTTGTTAGTAATGATGCTATTTTAAGCTGAGAAATGTAAGACGTGCATAGTGAAACTTGCTTTCATCAGTATGACTTGAAACAAGTTGTTGCCTATAACAAACTAAACAGCATTGTATAATCATATTGTTTACCTAATAGTAAACTTTTGATTTAAGAAGCTAGTAAAATTTTGATTTCAAAAACTAAATCCTTGGCTGGCCAAGGTTTTTTTACGAAAGAATTCTATCGAAGTTGAAACAGTGGTTAAAGTTTTTTTTTTTGTACATTTTTGTTTCAAATAAGGAGCAGCAAGCATGTCAAACAAAATTTATTTTCAGGTTCTGTAGCGAGGGATTCATTATCGCCGCATGCCCCCAGGGATATTTCTGTCCAGCAGGAACCGAAGACAACTGGCAGGAATGCATACCTGGTACATACAATAACGATACTGGTTTGGCCACGGTCGAGGAGTGTAAGGCCTGTCCTCCTGGAAAATACTGTGACAGGTGAGTCTTGTGACATATCAGGCAAATTCATGTGCTAACATCCATATGGTAATGCTGGAAAGGTTCGTTGTACTCTTGTGACGCATTCATAATACTGACTTCCATGTTATAATAAATCATGGCTATAAACAATCCGTCATATTGCATATAATGCATGCCAATGGACAATGTGTTTACATTTTAAAATTGTATGCGCTTTTACAATCTCTCACTTATCAGTAAATTTGAGGGAATTCGTTTAAAGTGCTGCAAATAGTCGAATAAGTTATATCTATCCAGTGTTGCGAATGAAAAATTGTTTTCCTGATTTGAAATAATAGAGCATTTTGCCATGCAATAAAGATAATAGGCATTTTCAATGCGCTCAACATTGACATGTAATCCTCAATGGTCATTTTCAGGTAATGAATTATCGACCTGTTGATAGTCAGTTTTTTAGTGTACTTACTTAGGTGTAGTGTACTTACTTTGGTGTAATGAAATGATCCACTTACAAAAGTGATTACTGTCTTAATTCAATTTTTTCATGACTTACTTAGTTTGAATCTGAAAGCTTACACAGCGCTGCCACACCAGTTAACTGCCATGTCCAACTAAACATTGGATATACGATTCTTTATTTTGTAAACAGGAAGCAGTGCTTAAAGTGTGCTTTCTATTGATGAATTGTAATGAGAGATTTGAATGAATCACAATGAAAAAATGACTCTGCAAGGTTTTGAGAAATGTATATGCTGTTTGTAAGGATTTGCTGTACAAAATTTATCATATCCATTCATGCATTGAGACCTTGAAAATGTCTAATGTTATTGGAGTTTCTAGCGATATATTTCTTCTTAAACCACCATATTAGAACACTAGTCTTTCTTGTACACAGCCGATGCATTTTTAATTAGATTTTGTTGTTTCTTTAAATTATTTTATGTTTGTAATAATCCTATAATTTACAGAAGAATCATCACCTAAATGAAGCATTTTTTTATTCATTTATTTGCATTTATTATTTAATGTTTACAGCAAAACTTCAGGATTAAGTCTTTCGCTATCTTTTGGTCTTGATATTTGTTATTCTTGAGGTACAATGGTTGATATGATATGACTGAGGTATGTAGGTGCAGCATTGGCTACTTCACAGCGTAGCTTTGTTATTTTCCAAATAAATAAAAAAAGTCAAAAGTTTTCCTCAAACCTGAGAGCATAATTACAAAGCATCGGCAGTGCCGCACCAAGCACGTGTTGGTAGCTAGTTTCCCAAACATCCTGTCACGGAAGTTGTAAACTCGCCAATATCGCTTCCAAAACAGAACATAGCATTTTTGTTGGCTGCAATTTGGTTTTGTTTTCTTTAAATTGGTCGCTTTAAATAATAAATAAGATATAAGTTGCCCTCCTTATTGCTAAAGTTAGGTGTGGAGAAACTCTCAGTTATACCCAGCTCTCCAACTTGGTGGCTCGAGATTTTCCCCCTTACAAACACCTACATGTAATCACTAAGCTGTCATCTATCAATTACTTATATGTACTCTTCAGGTATGCGATGAGCTCTTTTGCTGGAGATTGTTCGGCTGGTTTTTACTGCAAGTATGGAGTTGATCGAGCTCGGCCAGAGGGACTCAATGACAGCTGTTCTCCCCACGGCAACATGACAGGTTCGTATATCTTTTATACATCTTTTGCTTTTGGCCATATTTTACTCTTTGCATCAAAGAAGAAGTAAGTGGAGGTCTCTTCCAAATTAAAATGGCCCAAAATCATAAAGGAACTCATTCGATACGTTAAGATAATGTTTTATGCAATGGTGACTTAAGGGCCCAAATAGCGGTGCTTCCACAGGTAAGGGCTTGTCTCAAAAGCCCTCAAAGTTCGTTACAAGAGAGATAAGTACGATCGATGACATATTTAATCTCAGTTAATCTCAGTTACTCCCAACAATAGGTGCTTCATATCTAACATTTTAATCTCAAAGGTTAAAGCACCTGCTGACACTCTAAATTGTTTTCTAGTGCTGATTGCTTGAAAGTATTTTTTGTTAGGATTGCAATCATGGGTCCATACACAAAACAGATAATACTCACATTGATACTTGTCCTTTTATATGTTTTAATTACTGCATATATGCACTAGCAAACTTTTAAACCTAGCGGCTCATTGTCAGGATGTGATGTACTGATCTCGAGTTGATCCTACTTTCTGCAATGATTAGCTTCAGGCTTGTTTGCCAAGTGATTGCTTAGTGCCTGCAAAAGGCTAGTTTTGTAGTTAAGAACAAATGACCACAGGGTACAGTGTTACAGTGAGGTACCAAGTCTATGCTGTTAATGCATTGGTTGTTTCATCTGTTCTGAAAGTTACCTTTTGAACAGAAGTGTAAAAAGTTACGAAAAAGCATATGCATGTTTGCGTGTTTTACTGAACAAATTTTACCAAGTTTTTGTAGCTGGAACAGATATTTATCCTATCTGTAAGCTCACTGTTACAACTGCATTGCCTTGAACGAGTTCCGTTAGAGTTTTGTTATCCAAAACAAGTCAAGCGCCATCAGAAATATGTGAATCAAGTTCTATTTTTGTACTTTTTATTGGTAGCTAATTTATTCTTTTGACACAAACAAACCTCTATTATGATATTTTCACTCCTTGATGGAATTAGCGATTACAATATTTTGCATGCTCATTGAGATTATTGCAATTACATCTATGGGGCAGGTGGCCATACTGTACACCTGGTCTAAGTGGGTCTGACATCATTTGCTGATGCAGACTTATTTTGTTGATCTTTGACTCATTCCTGGATACCAAACCAAGTGTCTCTTAATTAGTGTGCAACTTGTTTGTTTAACAAGTTTAGGCGTGAGAACAGCAAAATTTTTAGTGTGTTACAGTGTTGTTTGGTCTGGTGCCAAGCATTCTGTATAGCAACAGTCTTCATTTATCGGCACTTTCTTCAAAATTTTTCAATAATTCTTCGATGGCTCTCATATGAATTTAGTTTATTTTAGAGCTTTAATAATTCAAAAAATTATTATCAACTATTAAATAAATTTATAACTGTTTTATTTTTCTGAAACGAATATGATAAGTTATAACACAAATTTAATGAATTGGATTTATTAGAAAATGCAAGACCGATTGGTATCATCGCGGCGCGGAGTAGTTTGATAGGCTTGATAGGACGAGTAGCAAAGGGTGTTGGCAGATATATAACTCGACAGCTCATCGCCAAAAGTTACTTTGGCCTACTGTTGGTAATATTAGACTATTTTGCATAACAATTACTGCCAAAAGCCATTAGTGGTGCCACTCATAAAGTCACTGGCAGACAAATTGCAATTTCTCATGCTTAATTTTGGCATCAAATTGAAATTGCGCAAAATGTGCAAACCTGTTGCATGTAGAGCAGGGTCTAGATTTTATTTACTCTTACAGTTTTGAACTAAACAAAATTGAGTCATTTTATACTATTACATAACCAGAACTATGAAAATAATAAAAAATAATAAAATTGAAGGTGTTCCAGTTCAGAACAATTGGTGCTTCTCTGATTTTCAGCAATTTGGTATTCAAGTGATTTGATTCGAATACGATTCAAGCCGACCTGATGTATTCAATGTATGTGATCATTGTTTGTATATGTACGATTTGCCACAGAGCTCATTGTTCTTGTGTTTTGATAATATCGAGTTGCGACAGGGGTACAGCTTTACATTAAATTATTATTGCTATTGTGAGGTCGAAGCAATGGGGTCCCGGCAGTTTTACAGGTAGCATTAGTAGTAAAGAGACCAGACATCTGATTGTTACAATTCCTTCCACGATAATATATGAAATATGTATAATCGTTAACACCATTAACTATCTGCAATAAGAAAATCAACAAAAACAGTAATAATAATAATTTGCCATGAAAGTTGGAAAATGAACTTGACGTATACTATTGCCATTTATTAGTCACATACCACAGGGCATCACATGTTTGGTAGACTTGCTGATGGTCTTAAGTTATTATTATTATTTAGATTTTTTAAATCTGCTACTAACGACTCATGAACAGTTGATAGGTATGGAGTGTATAATACAGACGATGCGCCTTTCACATGAATCATCTCAGTACATCGCCAGTGTCGACATAGGCGACAACAACGACGTACCCTCATTAATTTACATTGGCTGATTCAGTCGAACCCGAAATACAAATTTATGGGTCTACTACGTAGTATTCATAAGCGTAATATTTAATTGACCATTTTCAAGTGAATAAACCAAAAACCTTTCAAGAAAGAGATTTCAAAGTCTAAATTGATTTGTTGAGCTGTCTCAACGACATCATTTTTGTCGTTGAGCACTGCAGCTAGTCGAGGCGCTGGGCCTGGATAATCCATTTACTGCTGTTTCTCCCAACCCTAAAGCCTAAGCAGGTGTTCCTTGATTGACATCACTCTTAAATTTTTTGATGTATGAGGTTTTACGAAAATGTACAAGTAACTTGTTCTAACAAGATGAACGTCGACAAGCAATTTACCTGTGACCCACAGCGGAGTTCTATTGGGCAGCGGTATATTCATGAATGAGATATTTTTTATATCATTTTAATATTATTGCTCAGTGTATTTATCTCGATGTCACCTGTCAGTATATGATAAGATGTAAAATGAAAGTAACTAGGTACCGCTCCTGGTCATCAAGGAACGCATAGGTATTAGAGCTAGGTATATTAGGGTAATGTCAAGGCCACCGCACATCTTCTCAAAGATCCCACCCTGTAAATTTAACATACGAGATTCAGTGCCCAAAGTTTCTATGTCGAAGATATCCAAACTTTCTGCAATACCACTGCGTACATAGGCTCTAATACCACCATTTTTAGTTAGACGTTCTTTGCCTACAAAAACGTAACCAGACATGTGGAAATAGTTTGCCTGATTTTCATGTCAATATTTATTTATTTAACCATATTTTTATTTTATTTTTTGATGTCGCCAAATAAAAATAGGCATATCTTTTGCAGGTGTTGGTGGTCCTTGTTGGGTTGGTTTCTATTGCCCGGAGGGGACAGAGACACCCCTACCTTGTCGTGCGGGATCTTACGCTAATGAAACAGGAATGTCCATCTGCCACGGCTGTCCGGAAGGCTACTATTGTTTGGAAGGTTTGGCACACATTTATACAAACTATTTGGTCTTTCTTGCACACATATCATAATTGTCCATTTGTAGGCCTGGAACATCTGCTTTGTTGTGATCAACAGGAAGCTTTCATAGCTGAAAAGTTGGCTGATATTTTTCAATGTGTTGGTGTTTTGCGTGTGTTTATTTTTTGCTTCGATTGGAAGAAAGTTTGGAAATCTCGGGGAATGCCAATGCAACATCTAAAACTGAGTTTGTTATTGGGTGAAATTGTCAGAGCAGCTCACTTGATGTTTTAGTAGAAGAATGTATCATTATAGACCATACAATCCCTCTCAATTGCCGGGGTTTTTTACGATATTTTGATCGCAAGTTGATCACCTTTGGCTTGATTGATTTCGATCCATAAAAGGTGCACATCAGACTGTTTGCAATTGTAGTATAATCATTGTTCGGCAGTGAGTGTAACCGATAGCCAAGCTTTCTGCACCTGCTGGATGAATTTTTCTGAAATTTTTATGCCCGGATTCGTCAGTTTAAGTCGGTTTGCGGTATATTGGTCAACGAAGAGTGTGATAATCATGTAGCTCATATGACCAGCTAAAATGTGATAATGGTGTTTAAAAACTATTTACATTTCCTTTTTAAATGATGATGATATAGGCCAGTATTGAAGTGTGTACAGAACGTTATAAAATGCAAGTAAGTGATATTCTATGTGTCTGATCTCAGATTGAGGAACTGTGAGATGAATTATAGTAACTTTATAGAGTCTCGCGATTTTTATGAGAAAAAGAAACATCTGGGTTTTTGGTGTTTTTTGCTAACAAACTCCTTAGAGATAGCTTTTCAACTTCCAAACATCCATTCCAACAGGAAAGACTGAAGGATCACCGCAAAAATTACAAATAGAAACGGTAGGTTTCTTAAAAACTCTAATGTTCTCCAGTTGCGCTGGTTTTGGAAAGACTTTTACAGTCTTTGTATTAGAATCTATGGCCAAAGATGGGATTCAAACCAAACTTGTGATCGGACTGATTCATTTTGTACAAATAAATATGTGTTCATCTCATCTGCTATTTAGCTTAAATGGTCGTCTGATAGCTCAATGCTGACTGCTGCTGCTGAGTTGATGAATGGTAATGATAGTCCAAGCAATGAGGTAAAATGGCATGTTGGGTATTTATAATTCCGACTGACTTTATTTATCAGTCGTGGAAGAGTTAACTCATATTTTGAGGCGCGAAAAAGAAAAAAACGCTGGACACACTCTTGAGACCAGCTGGGAATGTGACTAGTTAATTCAAACTTATCTTTAAAGGTAAGTCAACAGGTAAGTATGCTCTTCCATTTTCTACAACACACATAAACTCTACATAACTCTAGAACAGCAGATATGCATTCAGTTGTACGGTATTGAGAAGACTGGCAGAACTCTATATGTACTGGGATCAACTGTAATACGGGTTCGTACGAAACATCGATACGATGCGTTGTTGAGAACATACAGTACATGTTCAGCCTTGTTCAATTCTCTACCTAACTTCTGGAGTTAAATAGAGAATGCTATTGTTGTAGCATGATGGAGGAGTGAATTTTTGCTATTATCCGGTATCTAATTCCTGTAGTCAGGGTACATGATAAATATTTACAAAAATATATGGCTATTGTGATAGTGCAGTGTAATTTTACACTGCACTATCACAATAGCGATAGTGCAGTGTAACGATAGTGCAGTGTAATTTACACTGCACTATCACAATAGCCGTATATTTCACAATACGCTACTAATTTTTACTTCTTATGTTCATAAAGGTTTTACTGTACATGCGCAAATAACAGCTTATTTGAACACATTCACTTTAGTGCTATCCTCGTACACATGTACGATGGGTTATTGATTTTGTGAAACATTTTATCCAAGTTTTCGCTTTGCTACAAGACTCTTGACACCTGCTTTTCTTTTGTGAGATTATCAAAAGTTTGTAACAATTGCTATTGCATCCAGTTATACAATTGCGTGGGATTTGGCAACGTCCCATTAACGTAATAGAATATGAAAGTCGGATAACGAAAATATTTTTCATTGTGAGGAATCATGGCATTTGCTCAGAATGGTCTCAAAATATTATTAAGTGTAATTATTTTTTCGGAATTATTGTTAACAGTGACAAACAACAACCAAAACAGTTATATAATCTTTGACAATCGTGATTCGAAAAGGTCAAAGTCAGGAAGTTTTATGATGTATCTTAACCTTTTTATTAAAACATTGACAAAAGATTGGAGAGGCCGTTGGCCAACATCGCACTCTGTCTAGGTAGAAAATACAAATAAAAAGTGCATAATAACAGTATTGCATGCAGTTTACACAACTCAAGCATCAATGCCCACAACTGCTAGTTACAAACTTCTACTTTTGCTACTAAACAACTACTACTACTAGCGGTGTTCGGCTTACTTATATTAATTGCTAGCATCATTTGTTATTTTAAAACGCATTTGGCAACGATGAATGAAATTCATTCACATTGTTCATAAAAGTGACTCTATATCAAACATTAAATAGTAAATAATAAATAACTATTTACTATTTATACTTCACTTCTATTGATCACCAGTGCGATGTGCTAAAATGCAACTGGTGAAATAAAAACGTTTAGGCATCTCAATCTTGCCAAAAACACCCTAAATTTCGTGAAATAACTTATAGGTAGTATGCAACTGTGAGTAGGAAAACATATTTGGAAACTTTGATTCTCCAGCGGGAGAACAAAAATTATAATTACTGAAAATGGGAGCCTCCATTCGTAGACCTGGCTTTTTATTCAAATGTGGGCATGTTTCACCAGCATTCCAAGTAGGCAGGTATGGTGCATGTATGTATTTGAAAATTAGCAGCATTGTCGGTTGACTGCTGATGCAAGACAATTATTTGTAGATTTTTTCCTCATGCCCTTTAGAGCTGTCTCAGGTTGATAAGGGCAATTGGCCATCATCAGCTGAGACCAGATTAAGCTGCTCTGCCCCGCCTTGCTTCTATTTTTTCACTCCCATCGCCCTTCCCACTTGCATAGCTGCTGGTCCATGTCCACATTTAAATAAAAAGCCTAGTCCGTGAATGAAAACTTCCACGTTCAGGAAATAGAATATTATCATTTTCCCGCTGAAGAGTGAAAGGTTTTCAAATATCTCTTACTACATATACTAAAGGTAGAAATACACTGAGGGCAAAATTGGCATATGAACCGAAACTCGCTCGCAGGTTATCTGGAATCAACGCTTGTTTTGTAGCAGATTGTATGCATGCGGAATTTAGATATAAATAATTATTTTTTCTTCCATGAACCTATTCATCAAAAAATTATGGATGGCACAGAGACTGCATTTATGCTGGTGTTGGCGTTTAACAACAATTAATAGTAAAACAACAGAAAAATAAGATAATTAAATTTTAATAAATAATCATAATAATAAGTCTGTTCGCCGGCAGGATCAATCCATACAATAAATTAAATAAATAATATTTCTCGCAATTGATCTAATGCAAATGGGTTGGTAGCAATATTTTAAGTGGATTGCAAAATACCATCTCCCCGGGAAAAAAATCACATTGATTTGCGAGGGATTTTCATAAGTTGCAAACACTACCGATCTATCACATTAAATTATTACACAGCCATGTGGGTAATGTTTATTTTAAAGCAGTTCATCCCCGGTAGTATTATTTTATCATTATTTGTTAATAAAATGAATTATATATACTGATTATTATTATTATTAATTATTATGATTATCGTGTACAATAATAATGATGAAAAATAAATCGACCAACATAAAATAGGCAAAGGTATTTTATTAAAACAATAAAGATAATTGTTATTGTTATAGTTAATCAAGAATCAATTGCTTCAAAATAAATATTACCAACTGGACGAGTGTAAAGTTGTTTATTGTTTGACTGCTATCACCACTATCTGCTACTTCCCGCCCGACGCCCGACGCATCACATTATGAGTATCAGTTAGGAAACAACTAACACGATAAGTGCCTTTGATGAATTACTTACACATGTGAGAATAGTCAAACTCGCTGCAATGCACACGGGAGTTTTATATCTTCACAAACTGATTTAAATCACAGAATATTATTTCTAATTATTATATAATAACCGAATCAATGTGTTTGGCGCCCACCGATGTGGTTCCCAAACATAGATAGTAGCAGCAGCTGTTCATCGATCCAGTCTTTGAATATACCTAATAATAAATAATGTAATAATAATAATTTAAATGATGTCATGTGGATGCCATTATTATACTTATAAAAAATGCTTGCGTTGATCATAGTAGTATCCGCTGGTGATTGTGAAACCTTCAAATAATTAAACCTGCACACATTAGAAAGTTAATCTTGACCCATCACGAATAAGTGTTAAGAGAAATTGTCAAACAGTCTTGATCATTGCGAATTTGCAACATTTCGGCCGCGCGGCAATTTGCTTGTGGCATATCAGGCACTTTTTGCATAGATTCGCTCTAGTGTGTTTCTACCTTTCTACCTTGGTACATTCCATCTGTATCATCACCAGCATCATTTGTGAACTTCCATATCCAACCATGTGGTTATTGAAACATAAAATTGCGCCATGCAAAACATTTAACTATAATATAATATGTCGGCTACAATATCATTAAAATGACTAATACGCCAATGTCATGTATATTATCATTGGAGCCCCTAAAGACTACCTCATGTTTCCTCTTTCTGTGAATTAAAGATCTTTACACCAATGGTTCAGTAACTTTAAGGGCAACTAGTATGCCAATCACCAAGACAGTAGAAATTTCCAAAAAGCGTTCACTGTGATTTTTTAATAAAATTTATTACACTCACTGCTTGGCACCGATGACACGAAAACCAAATAGTGCCTGGTTTTGTACGTTTCTGTGTTCAGATTGGTCTGCCCAAAGGTGATCAACATGCCATCCTTTCAACTGTCTATGATAGTTTTAGTAGTTTTTGGTGTTGCATTAGTGTTATGAGATATATGAGTCTGCGGAATGAAATTGGCAATTGCAGTTTGGGTTTCTTGCAATAATGTGTGATCAATGATGAGATCGCAGTGAATAGCTATAGCTGTGTGTTAGAAACATAAAATTTTGTTAGTTAACGAGTCTTATAACATCATCTTGCTTGAATGGAATGTTCCATGAAATTTTCATGCTCAATAGCAGTTGCCAGTTTTCAAATCCAGAGTTTTTGTATAAAAAGTGACACCTAGAAAAGTTTGGATGCCCATTTTATTTTAGGTGCATCTCATATTTCAGCATTGCAATGATTCTAACTGGTCGATTGAGGCTCATTTTCACATGTTTGGCGTCCTTCATTTGTTGGCAACCAAAACATAGTTACGTTTTTTTTTTTTTGTTAAAATAGTAGTGGTTTAAAAATATCTAAACCCATAATAGCTTTGACATTTCATTTAATATATTTGTCATGCTTTACTTTATGGGAGCTCAGTCTTTGTAAAATTTGTAAACTAAAACCTTGGATTTTCTAATAAAAATTCAAGTTTATTTAAATTTTGCATTGTTAGAAAGCCTGGGTGATTTTAATTGAAGTTTTTTTTTTATCTAGCTTGTCATCTCTCTGAAGGTGATCAACTTATTCTTAATTTTAGGCACAGAGTCTTTTGATGCAACCCCTTGCCCACCAGGGTACTTCTGTCCACCATTGACCACCAGACATGATGAATATCCGTGTCCATCTGGAACATTCTACAACAGCAGTGGTGCAAGGAATGAATCAGATTGTTTACCGTGCACTTTGGGTAGTTTCTGCAACCTTGAAGGTCTCGCTGAACCAACTGGACTCTGTGATGCGGGTGAGTGATCACCACTACTGGTTTTTGTGATGTTGATAATCTTTATTTTCACCGGAATTATACCCAAAAGTTGAGTTTTTCTTCCCAAAAATGCTGTTCATCAAATTCATCCACGTGCAATTTCAAGTTTACATTTAATTATTATTTTAAGAAAATTATTGTCTTTTAAAGCAATGCTAACCATCTAATAGTAATCTTCAGAAAAATGTTTTTTTTTAAATTTAAGCGGAGACTCAATAATGTCTTACTGATAAATTTTTTTTGCAAAAATATTCTTATAAAAATTGCGTTGTAAAGAAAAGTATAAATGAACTTTTTCTTGTTTTAGATCATTAATGCATTTTCAAGTTTTTGTAACATTCAACATTCATCTAATTATTAACAAGGTGGTTTATTACTCATAGAAATCTCATATATTTTGATAAAAGGAAACTGCCAGCTGCAAGAAGTATTTCACATACCATACTCAAAAATATTCTGGTTTTATCTTTAAAAAATGATCAATTTCCTTTCCTACTCATACGCTTTTCTCATGTTCATGTCAGGTGATTTATTTGGGCTGGTTTACTACCTTCAATCATATCTGCTAGGGCAATATCATCGAGGTATTTTCATTTTCAAACTTGGTCAAAAGCTATTCAAGGTTGCTGTTATGTGGTTAGATTCAATTAATTAGTTTCATTTTATACGATGAACTAATGAATCAACTAAACCGAACTAGATATTGTAAAAGCGTTTTATTTTGCAATTTTTTCTATCAAAAACAGCTGTTTGTTTGGTAGTCAGCCTCTGGTCAGCGTAAATAGTAAACACAGTCAGATTGGCAGAGCACTCTTTTAGTTGATTGTCAATCAATCGATGAATTGATAGCCCATAAGAAACACCTTACTATGATAACATCTCCCTCATAGCTGGTTGACGAAATACCGCTTGAAAAGTGCTAAGTTGACGACGTCTACTATGTGTTCTTATGACAGGTACTTTCTAATGCTGGTTTGAAGATGACCGGGTTGACTGATGTAGGAATAGTAGCGTTTTCCAGCCAGCAGCTGTAGTGTAGTGTGCATAGTACGCATGCATTAGTGATAAGTAGGTCACCAGCTGATGCGCTAGCTGTACTTGGTGTGTATCCCATTTTGTATGAAACAATAATCATTTGCTGACACAAGAGTCAAGTGTTAATTAAAGTTTCTGGACAGCCTGGACAGTTTTTGAAACTAGTGAAACAGGATGATGATAAAGAAGAACCATAAATTTTATACATGGTATAGAGGTAGTGACTTTTTTATTGCTGTCAACCTTACGCAGTAGAGTTTGCTTTGATTTGAATAGTGAGTGAAGGAGCGAGGTAGAAACCAACAAAAGGGTAGACCCAGACTTTGGCTTTTTTGTGATTTTTATCGATACAGATAGTTGATATCTTCACAGTACATTCACGTAATTTAGTGACAAGCTGTATTGAAGGAGTGACAAGTGTTTTGTGCAAAACCTCACTCTCAAACACCGACTTTAAAATGACTGTTGGTACAAATTTCATATCAACAAACTTAATAGTCTTTGCGAGAAAAGAGTGGCGTGGAGTGGAGTAATTGTTCGATTAGATTAGATGTTGCGTTAGATTTTGTTTGGTGAAACTGTGTGCTGAAAAAAGATTTAAGAGAATGAATGTTTTCATCAATATCAACCTATCGGAATAGAATAAATCTTATAATAGTGCGATAAGCTGCATACACATTCAGCGATCTGCGTTGACCAATAAACGTCAGGAAATGATTGCAAATCGTGAGATCGGTCTGTGAAAATTAAACATGCTTGATACTGAACGATCACGGCAAACGGAGGAAAATTGGGTCGTTGACGATAAAATAAACACCTGTTTTCCCATTTCCATGACAAAATCGTTTTGTGTAGAAAGGCAAAGGCTGTTTAGATTGATTTGCGCAAATACCGTTTCTTTATCATCTCAAAACTGGAAAGGCACCCAAGGTGTTTTAATACTGATACTGAACTAATGCGCTAGAAAAACGATCGTCTACACAGGTACTTTGGTGCAGACCAGTACCAAACCGTAGCTGTTACGGTTTTGTGTTATGTTCGTAGTGTTCGTTGTTATGTACATTGTTATGTTCGTAGCGTACCAGTGTAAACTGAGCCATATACATCAATATCAACCTATCGGGATAGAATTAATCTTATAATAGGTGCGATAAGCTGCATACACATTCACAGGTGTTAAGATTGTCAATAGGTCATCAGTTGAACTGATAATATCAGGGCCTCCAAGCAGAAATATAGGTGTAATTGGAGACTTGAGCCTTCTCGTCTTCCTTGCCAGCTTTCAATGACAGCTAAAGAATATAGAGAACTAGGCCCATTACACCGATACTGATTGATGTTAGACAGTACAGTTTCTACTTACCCTGTAGACTGCGATGTATTCTAATATTGTTGAACACTTCAGGTTGGTACTGCAATGGTAGCTCAACGTCTGCTACTCCATCAGATAATGGCGGCCAGTGTTTGTCTGGTTTCTATTGCCCCACGGGCTCCTACCAACCCACCCCTTGCACACCAGGTCAATACTGTGAAACTGACGGCTTGGCTTCACCAACAGGAAACTGCTCACAAGGGTATGTCTAGTATACTTTCTCATGGGTAATCATTATCGTTTGCTTGACAGCTGCTGGTAACGGAGATGAGTTAGCCTGTATTTGGGCACCATTTCCTTATCGAGTGTTGAGATAGGAGTTGTGAAAATAGTTTAGTTCAAATAATAACTCTTTTGAGTAAGTGCTGATTCTAATCATTTGTCTCGCCTTTGTTGATAATCAAATGTTACGAATTAGAGCTATTGTTATCTATCTTCTTGTAACTAATCTATTTTTTCCATTGCTATCATTTTATATGCTGTGAAAATGAAACTTGATAACAAACTGAAAGTTCAAAGTTTATCTGTCCGGAACCGTTAACCATAGTAGTACTTTACACTGCAGAGCAAATGTGGCAACCATATTGAATGCTTTTATCTGCGATAATGTCTTCAGTAGCAGCAGTAACTACCATTCCCTACTAAGTTTGTTTATCCATGGTGGTTTTCTGTCAAATTCTCATGAGATGCATGCATGAGGTCATAATGAGTTTTTTCTCTCAATCCCTATATCTGCAGTTTTTGGTTGAGTTAAAACAGGTGGTCATACATGGATCAGAGATATTTTATTGCTCACATCCGATGGTGGGGTTAATGGCGAACTGTTGTACAACGTAACGTGCCGGATGTATGAGTACAATATTACACATTGTGAAATGCTGTCTGTTTACCACAATCAGTCATGGACAAGACAGCATTGGGTTGGAGTCGGCAGACTGTTCAACAGCATTAATTTAAGTACAAGTTCAAGTCTAGTCCAAGTCTACAAACTGATGTTGAAGGCAAAAAACCAGCAGTAAGGGTGAGAAATTACCGAGTGTTAAAATCATATTTTTATCAATGCTCTCATGTCACAAGTTTGATAGAGAGCGCCGATGAGAAAATGAATGGGCATTGTGCCAGACGGGGACCAGTTGCAATTGAGTGCAATTGTGACAAGCCAAGCTGGCTACTAGACTAGACACACGTTTATGGTCCCAAATGATCGAAATTTGTTATAAACCAATAGGTGGGTAGACAAACCCATGCGCAATATAATTTCATGAGATATGTTCATAGACTAGGGTTTTGCAGATGTTGATGAATACGCTAAGCATAAAGTATCGTAACCACTCCGAGTCTGTACACGCCCAATTGCTGATTTGTTATCTCCTGATACACGAGACAGTATATTGTAATAGAAGTATAAACCATAGTTTACATTGCATAGCATGATTTCGTTTGATTTTAAAGCTGGCTCCCATGAGTTTGAGGTGATCCTAGTTCAGGTTGCAATTTGTTTGAGATCGTACATTTTAGGTAATCTTATATTATCAGAAACTCTTGATTCATAAGTCACAAATTTTGTGAGACATTTTCTCTCGAAGCCTTTTTTCGTGATTGATAACTTTCAACGAACATCATTCGGCAATTTCAAACTCTACCATTTTTGTCTTGGACAACACTAGTAAAAGTAGAATAGACTTGCACTTGTTCTTGAATCAATCAATACTTTTGGACAATTCACTAACTTCAACCCAATGCATTGCATCAAATGTCTGTTTCTAGTGGATGGACAGATCAAAAGCTTCTGTCTAGGACAGCATGTCATGGGTGTCCAATGTCATAGTCTGACAGCCGATGCTTTTTGTGAAACGGCAGTACACCTTTTTAATGGATGTCAACATAAAATATCTCTGATTCGTGCAAATGATGATCAAAATCATAATGTTGAATGCGTTGACTTGGTTTCATTTTCTAGTCAAGAAGAAAACGTAACAATTTTCAAACCAAATCATAAAAACCCGCTCTTGATACTCTGTGCTGTGGCGATGACTGATCTCCTTATAATTGATTCACCCTGTGGATTGCTGTCTCACGTGTGAACTAGTTAGTGTATGTAGAAGTATGCTGTCATCATGTTTAACCTTTATTGGACCACTTCCTCCCAGCTGACTTCCTGTTTGTAAGCGGACATGGCAGTGCTATTATTACACGATGTGTATCAATAATAATACAAGAATAATTTTATTGATACACAAATGCGCTGATCGAATACTTGAATTAAACATTGCAATAAATTTTTATTCGGTGCTGCTAGCCAATATATACAAGGTCTTCAGGATCAAAAGTTATTCAGAGAAATCATTTCTTCTCTCATACAGGTTCAGAAATTGTTGGACATCTTGAGATTTGTTAATTTTGATTTCGATTCAAGTGAACTACATTTATTTAGTTATAGAGAGCCATGTTTTCACTCACTATTCATGGTCTGAGAGTGTTAAATAATACCTTGAACTACAGGTCGATTTTGCACTTTACAGCTCGTAATGATGTTATCAGTCCAAAAATAATTACAAATTACAATATTGTATCATTTTAATTAATTTTCAACACAAAAGAGTTATTTTTCATTGTGTTTGATATAAGTTTTCTTTTGAAAATAATTTTTAAAATTTCCGTTAATAATAAATTTAAATGATTTTATTTGTTTTTCAAAATTATTATTTTATTGAATTTCGAATAAATCTTTAAGTGTATTAGTCTTTATGATTTTGATGAATACTATTAAAATATAATAATATCATGTGCAACTGTTTTTGGGCTAACAGCAAGGATAACGAAGTGCAAAGCGCGAAGTCAACCTGTAGTTCAAGACATTATCTAACACTAACCTGGTTGTTCTATGAACTAAATAATATTACTGTCTGCCAGGTTAGCTGTTTACTTTTTACTTCCTGTTGGATTGAACATTCAGATGCTCACCATGGTTTTAAAGTGATGACACAACTAGAACCATGCTCTATTGTTATTAGGCATTAGGTTTTTGTCACTCCTAATGACTTGCATCGAGTTGAAAGTATTCAACTTATCACTTGCTTGTGACAGTCACTCTCCATATCTATTGCTGTGATATTTATGTCAGGTACTACTGTACACTAGCAGCGTACACTGATACACCAACAGATGGAGTGACAGGAGATGTTTGTCCTTACGGTCACTTCTGTCCACAGAGTTCCACCCACCCACTGCCTTGTGCCGAAGGCTACTACCTTGATTCCATGCAACAGGTTGGTGCGAGATTTTAGTCATATTAGTCATCATTATCTTGTATGAAGATTCAACAGATGCTATCGAGTCACATTACATATATTTGATTTATACCGGTCACCTTTGAATACAAAAGCAAAGACCAAATTAAAACAGTAAGCGCCAAGGTTGAGCTCGTTCAATAAGCTAACAAAAGGCGCATTATAGGATTCTCATGTTGTTCGCATGATAACGATAATTAATCTTGAACGATGAAGAACGTTTGAGCTAAGGTTTTGATTTACAGCTGATCACAACCTCTTTGAAACAATTTATAATATTATCAATCATAATAATAACTACTTGAGTTAGCCTGTTATATCTAGCTGTGGAGTTACTAGCGTATAGTTAACTTAGTATAAGTTAGGGTGAATGACAAAATTCACAGTTGTGGTTGTCACAAAGTGGTTTGCGGAGTGTCACATTCTCCCACATTGTATAAAAGCACTCGGCGTTTCCTTGGTTGGTCTCTTGCTGGGGAAGCACTGCAACGCTCTGGCTTCCGGGTGGCCTAACCTGTTTTCTTGGTGCTACAAGAGCTCCTGGCTCTGCAGGTTTTCCTGGCTCCACAGGTTGCCCTGGCTGTACAGGTTGAATAATATGCATTCGTTGTGGCCTACGTCGTCTCCCTACTTCTCTTCTTAGTCTATTTCTGTTTTCGTTTTGTGTTACGGGGGCTACACCTGTAATGTAGATGAATTCTTAAATCTGAATTATAATTTCATCAAGTTTTAAATGATCATAATTATTGTCAATTGAAAGTAGTTGTTAGTAAACTTTCTGCTGCTAGCTAAATTTTTGCATGCTGTGGCGACATTGTTAGTTTTAATAGAAATATTTCGCTATAAATAGAATAATTTGGTTGACATGGACGAATGGAAGCAATACCCTACCCACTCACCTGCATTGCTTGCCATTCTACTAACAGACCACCCAGTGCCCTTGTGTAATAACGCTCAGGTAATCGATACTTGTAAGTGGTTCTCTCTAAACTCTAAACTGATACCTCAGAGAATCTAAAAAGGCAAGATTGTGGTGACTTGTCTTTGCTCACAGTCAGCCTTGCTACCACCCGTTATAATAAATGATAAATGATCAATTAAATAAATAACTCACCTAGGAGAACAAATATGAATAGTCAATCTTAGAGATGAGTAAGCTGCCCTGTGTTTTTTTACATCACAAAGTTCAATCCTGGCGAAGCTTAGTGAAGTATGGACCATTTCCTGTCCCGTCTCTATTGCTCCCCTGCCCTTCACCACTCTTCGTAACAATTTGATGCATGCTTGCTGTGTATGCATTCAACACATTGGCCTGTGCAAATTGACTTTCCCTCTCCTCTAGCAATCGCTCATTGGACAATAGCTGGTTAGTTGATGACGGCACAAGCATGGCACACTGAAGGGTTATTGAAACCTCCCACGATACCGATGAATATTAGCAACTTGTCATACTTATCAACCACTAGACTAGTGGGACCATTTAAGTAAGTTGACAGATGTAACCACCTAGGGTCATTTGTCAGCGACTTTTCATCCAACATGAAAGATGATAAAGAAGACATATATGTATACTATATTATCATGTACATTAATTGTTTTAGAAAACTTTTCTTTGTTGTGATAGTTTTAGTTGCAGGCCAACAAACTAACATTAGGTTTTAATTTTTTTTGTCCATATTGTTATTCAAATGGTAATAATAAACTCAGCCGCATGTTAGATCACACCTGAAACCTCTTTCTGGTTTATTGATTTACCATATGCAATAGCTAAGCGAGCCCATACTTCTGAATTTTCGTGTTGGCTTCATTGTGTTAGGTTAACTAAGATGGGTCTCCTTCTGTGTAAATTTTGATTGTCGACTTCAAGCATTGTTGCTGAACGGAATTCTTTGCTTGGGTGTTTCGTTATCAAAATAATTTTTCGTTATTCTACAGGTAATTGTATTCTATATTTATAAATAAGTTACATTGTTGTTATAAATTTGTATGTTTATTTATTACATAAGTAGTAAATACTAAACATGACTTGAGTAAGCTCACAAATAGATCGCAAAAATCAACAGTCAGACAAAATAGTATGGTAGAATATGATTGATGATATAATTTTGTAAAATGCATCGTAATCAAAAACGTGTTTCTCAATTTATCAAGTCAACTAATAGCTAGCGTGCATAGACAAACTACTACAGATTTAGTACATTATTGTATTATTGATAGTGAAAATGATGCAGAAAACAGCTGTCATGTCAAGCCTGCTCAAGTGTCCATCTAAATAAATAAGGTTATCACACCGGTTTTTGATTATTGCTTCTAATGCCTTATGTACACATCACAATCATGCTAGCGATTTTCCTTAGCAATAGCGGAAATCTCTCCCAAAATTGCGAAGTGTTTTACTAATATCCATTTTTCAGGCGATTCTGGTCAAACTCGCTGTTTCAAAGCATAGCCTGCAACTTATTATACGATCATCGATAGATCGGAGCGCTGCAGATAACTAGACACTATTAGAAACAAGGATGAAGCGTTTGCGCGTTGTGATTGGCTGATCAAGGAATCGGCTAGCGATCTTTTGATTTTGCTCAAAACCTGGCGATAACCTCAAATGAAATGCTAGCGATTGCTTAACGATTTTGCCAGAAACAGAGGTTGCAAAGTCACACAATCGCCAAGAAAATTGCTTGGTGATCGCTATATGTACACTCAGCTAAACTTCGGGATATTCAATCATATAATTGGTAACTAATGTTGTTGATAACCTGCGTATCAAACCCTTGCATAGTCCAACAAAGTCAAATATCAATTTAAAACAATTTTAATATCAATTTAATCTAAATAGCTTGTCGCCAAGCTAGGAGCTCGATGGTGGATGATCCTGCTTTGGTGGTTGTTCTTGTGAGGTTTCAGGTTGTGGCTGATGAAAGTGGTGGGTTCTGGGCTGGTCGGCAGGTGGTCGGGGCCTTGTCTCATCATCTGTTGCTGCAGGAATTTCGGGTGGGTAAATGATTGGGTCCAAGTCTGGCAATGGCTGCTCCGCCCTCACTTGTTGCTCATAATCGTTGTTTGTTTGATCGGTACATTGTATCGGATGCCTATTAGCACCTGTAGCAGATAGGTAACAGGTCATACTACTAGTAATATCTTATGTCAATGAGGTAGTGTTTACTTAAAAAGATTAGCAAAGCAAAGAACTGGCTGCTTTTGATAATGTTAATGACAACTTAGACAATGGTAAACCAATATTGACTTGTTATGCCAGGGCTAAGATAACAATAAGATTAAACATTAGCGTGAAGATCACATCAATGTATAATATATCATAAGTAAACAGAGCAGAAGTAAAATTGATGTAACTTACCGCCACAGTGAAATACAAAGACCAAATACAGACACATCAAAAAGTAATTCGTTCTGGAAGCCATCTTATTGCAGTATCCAACTACAATAAAATAATAATTCTCGCTTAGTACACCAATAAATGTTGGCTCTTGGTCCAGATTTTTATCACGTTGTATAGTTGGCTGCAGTGACAGAAATTATTAACCATCCGCAAGTTAATAGTTAATGAATCGGAAATAATTATTATCATTTAAGCCATTAGATATGGATTGGAGGCAGCCGTAAAACAATTAGACGAAATACAATACCTTATGTAAGAGCTTGTGTGGAGGCTGCTGTGGGTCGAAGAGGCTCCTCGTGTATCTAAAGTATTCAGTGTGAGTGAAGTACCTGCTCGTTTGTTTCTTGCGTTGGCTGGTGATTTCTGTATATGAATAGTGATAGATGATAAGTCTAACGTGGAGTGAAGTGAACGGTTAACCCACTCGAACACTGATCATAGCTGTTAGTATTCACAGCTAATATAGAGGATGGGATTAGGTATTGGCCAATCAAATCTCACCTGGCGTTGACATAACCATGCTATGACAACTTCTTCATCAAAAGCCTTTTGGGCTGCTGTATCTATTGATTGTCTATAAAATCTTGATTTAATTTGATTATAATAAGTTGCAAAACGTTTATTTATTATTTATTCAATCATGATAAGCAGCGGAATTTGTTTTATGGTTGGCTTGATGAAGCATTAAAACAGAAGTTTAAATACTTACCTTAAAGTAACGGCAGCAAATTAGCTGTAACCAGACTTGATTTTATATTTCAACTGCTATTTACTGCATTACCAGAACCAGTTGTACAGTATCATTAAGACATCAATCACTGTATTTGACAAAATCGTATGTTATCTGGAGATGACTTTGTTGTATGTTTGCAGTTGTTTCCGTTGGGTATGAATTAATGTTTGGTCGGATCATGTGGGCCTTGACGTGCATGCACATCCATTACATTTGTAATCTGGTTACCACAAAACCCTGTTTGGTCAAATTTTGTTGCTGCGCACGAAATTCAATTGATACTATGTACTTGTTACGTTATTTATTGATTCAAACACCAAACTTTATTGGGTCAGTTACTTTTAAATTATTGTGTAGTTTGGAGTTGTCTGTTTAGTGTAAAGACAACTCCAGCATTTGAGCTAGATTGTTGGCAGATAGTACTCAGAATATTAAATTGTTCTGAATACTAAATAGCGCACTTCTATTTTTGTGATAAAAACTAATTTATAACAATGGTTTTTGGACTCTTTCCAAAATCTTATTGGATAATTACTTCACTTGAATACCATAATGCATTTAAAAAAGCTTTCTATTTAAAAAGAAAAAACAACCTATGATATGTATGACAAATATTTTTGCATAAAGACTACAAATGTGTGAAAATGTAATGCAGAGTACCAAGGAAGTATTTGTGTAAGCATGTGATTAAAGAAATAAACTAAATGATAAAAACTGCAAGCTAAAGAATACATTATTTACAGAATTGAAGTTGGCTTCTCTATGTCATATACAAATTGTTCACTATCAGTGTTATTCGATTTGTTGAAATATTGGAGTTGTGCTCTCTGCCTATCGAGATCCCTGTTTTGTGAAACGGATAAGGTGTGAGCTGGCAACCTCTTCATCCATCTCTGTTGACCACTGCTCGAATGCCAGTCTAATTTTGGAATCATCTTCTCACCCTCTATGCTTACCATATCATTGAGTGGGTTGCTTAGATTCCTTCATTAGACCGTCCCCCCAGCATCAACTTATCTATAAGAGCAGTAGAAGCATTGGCATATTGGCACACAAACTAAAAATATGTGTCCAATTAGCGACGGAAAGTTATAAATTTTTTTATTTCACCGTTTTACATTATCTTTTATTTATGCAATGTTTCAAAAATCGACTGTATGCTGATTTTTCAATGCTCTGTGATTTGATTTGTCATTTTAGTGGGATTATCCCTACCAATAAAAGCAAAAATCAATTGATACTTCTTGACAATAAATAAATGGATACTATTTCACCCTTGAAGCACTTGTTTTCACTTGTGAACAAGTGCTTCATAAGCTAATAGACTTCACTATAGCTTCCGTAGTTGATAAAGGTTGGAGGCAATCTCTGCATTTGTAGTGATTTGAAAAGCGTATTTAGTAGTTAGCCACAACTTGCAGGCAGTAAGCTGTGGAATTTCTCACCTGAAACAGCTGATACTCTTGATTTTGCTGGTCATACTGCACTTCTACGGGTGGTCTGTCCAGCCTCATCTGTGGTTTGTAGTACTCATAGTTGTACGGGTCGTATTCCACTTGTCGGGGGATTCTTCCTCTTCTGTACCGGTGTTGCATGCCATCTGGTGGAGGCGGGCGTGGCCTAGCTCCGCATAGCACATCGACAACAGATGGGCTTCTGTGGCGGCCTATCTGAGTGTAATATTCATTATTGTACCTGTCAGTCCTCACCTGAATGGGCGGTCGTTTCCTTGACATAGCTATAAAACAAGTACTAGTCCATGTAACTAATTTTTAGTATTTTGAAATATTTTTTAGTATTCTTGTTGCCTATCTATTGCATACCAAAGGACATTAAAAAATCAATTAGTTCATTGTCTATTATCACTTATAGGGTTATTAATAATTTTTGAGCACATTACTTAAAACCACATTATTTTTGTCATTTGGTTTTGTTTATTTATTACAAGAACAAAATGCTTCTTGTTTTTTTATTTTTCAAGCCCATGGCTCCCTGTTCAAACAGTCAAACCGAGCAATGATAACTTTAACAATAGATGTTCCAGTCCGCACTACTGACATATATCATTGCTTGTTGCTTGATTGCGACAGATGTGTAAGTAATACCTGCCTACCTTCCTACTAGTGAGACCTCTGTTTGACGCTTCACGACTAGTTGTTGATCAATCCACACTGATAGGGGAAAACTGGCTGCTCAGTGGATTGCAAACTATATCCACTAGAACGTACGAGTCTTGTGTTCTATCAGTTGTACAGTGTCCTTGGTGTCACCAAGCTTGTGCCAAATGTGCAGAGAAATATCAGCGCTACTATTATTATATGCGCCGAGATAATAATACAATTATGAGCTACTGTGCGATCGCTCACTTACAATAGTCTGATCAAAATGTTGATGTAAATAATCGGAGGTGAGGGGTGCGCAGTCGTTATATATACAGTGGGCGGAGATTAGAAGTTGTAGTAGCGCGCTAGTTACTACCTAAGTGCAGAAATCAAAGTATGGCCAACCCACTTGCCACGTGACCCTCTGGAGCCAAATGCTTGAGTGATTACACTATAACTTATAGAGAAAAGGCTCAATTTCAACAGCTAATAACGCTGCAAATTAACAAGCTACACCTTCAAACAACCATTCATCTGAAAGCTCAGGATGTCTCCTAGCCAACTGGGAATTTTAAACAAAAACATTTAAATGTAAGCTAAGTAATAAGGACCGAAATAGAGTGTTTATATTAGCACTTGTACTAAAAAAAAATAGGAATTATAAACTATTTTTCTTATATTATTCAACTTTCATATCAAATTTTAAATAAATAACTAACAACTTTAGATATAAGTAATAGCCGAAATTTATTCATAGAATTATAATCTCAAGGTAGTTTAAATAATAATAACGTAAATATTCCAAAAAAAATAATTATTTTTTTACAGTGCCGATGAAATGAATTGTTTTTGTTTCAAGATGAGCGTACTACTTTTCACATTGTTCATAGTTCACTTTAGAGTAGTCTACAACGAGTTTTTGTTATTCAGTCAGACATTTATGAATAATAAATACTAGGTAAAATATATAACAAACATTCCACTAGTTTTATTAGTATTTCGTTTTTTGCCACAAAACCAAGTGGCATTTCCGTTGTCTGCCATATGGATGGTAAATAACGCGACTGTGCGCCCTGTATACCATTACAAAAGGTCACGCAAACTCACTGGCATGAAAACCAACGTTTCTGCATTATAGGGCACATAATCATTAGTAAACGTATCGGCAAACATCAATATACGGTAGCACTCAATATAGAGTTCTTCATCCGAAGGGGAGATGACTCCTTGCTTATTCCTGGCTCCAGTTTGGGCTCCAGTGACGGTTAAAGGTGTTAAACAAAATTTTACGGCCAAATTCCACTGAATAAAATAATTTTTTTTGCTAGATTGAAACAAAAGATGTTCACAAAAGTATTACTGCAAAAAAAAATTCATTTTATGCTGCAAATATTGAATAAATAAAAAAAACTATTTCAGCCAATGATAACTTATATGACCATTTGTGAAATTTGGATCCAGTGGAGTGGTTCTTATATAAAATAGCGCTGGAAAGGGCTGACCACACTTTGATTTCTGCACTTAGGTTGCTACCATAGAGGTAGGGATAGAGTAGTGACTGTATTACACGCGTTGAGACTGTATCCGGGGCGCTCATGTGTGACAATAGGCTCCGCCTATGCTGGTATATTGTTGCAACTGCTTGTATTGTGTTTGTATTGAAAATGAACTTTCCAAGTCAATTTAACAAGATTTTCTTCAGACTGTCTGATGTTTCTCAACCAAAACTCTTACTCTGATCAAGATTACACTCCTTGTCAACATTTAGTACATTTTGTGAAAACCGAAGCATCTGCTTGGTGTATCTATATTGGATCAAACTCCTGGAGTGGATGTGTTGACACTTACTATCAGGAAATGATGCTGTATGCTGTTATATACTGCTAGCTAGTTATTCTTTATGCAACTGTTTTTTTTATAAAATAACAATAATCAATTGTTCCAACTCAATAAAACATAAAATAATAACAAATTTACAGCATGCATAATAATACGCAATAGGCGAAGACTTTGACAAGCTTCATATCATTTTTAACATAAACATACTGCATATCTGAATATTAGAAACTGTTGTTCGTCATTATGTAAATATCTAGCTGACAGAAAAGTATTTGTTGTTACGTTGCTTTCATGCTGAATGACAGAAGTCAATTTAAGGTTGTGTTTCAGAATTTTATGCATAGATGTAGGATCATGGACCTAGTGATAGAAATACTACAGGCGTTAACATTGTTTTCGGTGCGCTCATGTGTGACCATAGGCTCCGCCTATTTTGGTGTTTTATGCCACCACTGAGGGATCGCAAGATGTCCGTGAGATGCTATTCTATTTAAACTATATTTCTATGGTTGCTACGTCGACTATGTGCCACCTTTGGAGCTGAACACCAATCACGGCACGAGTGTGTCTATAGAAGGCTCCGCCCAATCTGCCCATCATTATACAGTGCCATGGATGAAATATTTCATCCGTGTACAGTGTCTTGATGGAATTTCCATTTCCTGTAGAGACATATATCTCCAATGTCACCTCTAGGTTATAACACATTTTGTACATGGACACAAAAAAGTTCCAAGTTGGCTTAAATACATATTGGGTGTATATACTAAGTTGAAAAATTATTTTTTGTGCTTGGTTCAGTGTGACATATACGAGTGTGAGATGTATCCATCTAGTCTGTATGGGAATGTTGATTTACAATCAACATTCAAACTTTCTGATATCCTGATCGTGGTTCACACAATTCGGTGCATTCTTTATTGTTGACCACATTCTCCAACTTTTAGAGATCTGTTTCAAGCCGTCATATTTATTATGCACTTATCATTACTTGTCTAAATGACAGCAATCAATATTACATCCTGCCGCAGGTGCAAGAGGGTGATTGTAAGATCTGCACAGCCGGTGACTTCTGCCCCTCTTCTGGCGCTAGACTTCCCAACACCAGCTGCTCCAGTGGCTACTTTTGCCCTCCTGGTCAGAATACAAGTACTCCATACGACTACCGCTGCCCTGTGGGCCATTACTGCCCCGCTGCCTCCGAGGAGCCAATCAGATGTAAAAATGGAACCTACCAAGACCAGGAGTTTCAGTCTGAATGCAAAGAATGCCCTCCAGGTAAAAGTTTAGGATAATTAAGGCATTTGTAAGGTCACAGAAAATATTTGAGTCGGTTAGGTAGTAACCAGCTAGTGAAAACAATTTCAAATTATTTATCATTTGCTATTAGTGCTTTAGTGTTATTTATTAGGCATTTTCGAATCACGAACGTCTATGCCAAAACAGGTAAAATTCTCATTTTGCCCGCAAGCTTGAAAGTTTTCTGAATGCTATGCTGAGTGCAG
Source organism: Cryptosula pallasiana (assembly GCA_945261195.1). Lineage (NCBI taxonomy): Eukaryota > Metazoa > Bryozoa > Gymnolaemata > Cheilostomatida > Cryptosulidae > Cryptosula > Cryptosula pallasiana. Next base: position 36,968,071 of record OX183134.1, on the reverse strand, counting down.
GTTTTAGCATTCAGGGGCTAGTTCACCCTATAACGTTTTTGATCAAAATCCATACTATTCTGAGTTCTGATGAAGAATTCTGTCAAAATTGAGTTTTATGTTAGCCACAATTACCAGAATGTGAAGGCCTAAAACTTTCACTTTTGTGAATTGTAGATAATAATAATTATAAGTTTTTGAAGCTTGTTCAAATTATTTTGGAAACATTATGGTGAATTATAATAATTATATGAAAAAGCATGATAAATATTAGTATTATTATTCAAATGATATTATTGTTGATATTATGAGTTATTATTTGTTACTGTTATAATAATTCATTTTATACTTTCACTGATAGAGCATTATTGTTTATCAATTAACGCCAAACAGTAATAATTTATAATAATTATCAATATAAAATAATAAATAAGGATTATTATAATGGCTATATGTTGTTGTTTTTTTCAAAGATGACAAGGAAGATGTTATTAGGATGCTACTCGTAACTACTTTTATCGTTTCCGGCAGCATCATAAGCAGAAGAATACAACTCTGTATCAAGGAAGCTGACGTTTTTTAACTTTCTTACATGGAAATTATATCAACAACAATCGTTCAAATTGCATGTAGAAGTACTTTCCCATACCAAGTTTTGCAATGTCATAGATGTTTGTGATCCGAAAATGCTTTATTTACTAATAGTTCTGTTATTATTTATTATTATTTCTTACTACCTATTGATATTTTTTTTATTGTGTTTCATTAGTAGAAACTTTTTATTATGCGCCTTGTTTAAAAATTACTGATTATTGCTGACAATCACTCATTTGAATAGGTTGAACATTGGATGTTGTAGGATATTTCTGTGACAACACTATGGGTATCGTGATACTCAACAACGACACGACTGTGTGCCCAGTCGGATATTATTGTCCTCTCGGTAAGTAATTCCTAAGGCTATTTAGTAATTCCTAAGGCTATTTAATACTTTGTTTGTACTGTGTTTGGTTTTTATGCAAGAGTACACCGTGATTTCTGTAAGTTGAGAAATTCCTAAACAAGTCCCTTCACATGTTTAACTTTTACTGCTTTCGTTGCTTCAATCACATATCCTGTAAGTAAAGTCAATATTTTGAAATGTTATTGTACTATTGCAGGTACACGGTACGCAGACGAATATCCGTGCCCAATAGGTACCTACAACAACCGTACAGGATTGCAATCCAGAGACCAATGCACTCCCTGTCCTGCTAATCACTACTGTCCTACGCAAGGAATGAGCAAGGGAGATGACTTCCTCTGTGATGCAGGTAATTATTTCTTTCCAATGTACGCCACAAATGCATGAGCTACTAGAAAAGGACATCATGCTAGAACTTATCACATGATAGACTGAGTTCTCAGCATAAACAATACTTCAACTAGCTGTCATTTACATTTCATTGATATAAAAATAATCCGTTGTAACTGTCGAAAGATTTTCGTGTATTGGTTTGAAATAAAGATCATAATTCATGGCTATTAAAGTTAAGCCAAGTAATATTAGAGTTAAATTTTTTTGAAGCTTGGTTTTATCACCATGGAGTTTTATATTATACAGGTTATTTCTGCGTGCAGTATGCTGAGATATCTCGTCCCTTACAAGGGGTGGATGCAGACATATGTCCAAGGGGTTATTATTGTCCGACTGGTACGTCTACCCCGTTGGCCTGCGCTAAAGGAACTTATTCCAATTCAACAGGACTCGTTACAGACACTGACTGCGTCTGGTGCACTTCTGGTATGGCTTGCACTCAGACAGCTCTAACGCAACCAGATGTCATCTGTGATCCTGGGTGAGCCCAATTCATTCAATTTTGTTTTAATTTAAACATATTGTTGCAAAATATCTTCGTTCGATATTCAGTTTTTTCAGCCAATTTAATGTGGAGGAAGCATTTAGAGTGTATATAAATACTAATAACTGTTGTTATTCAATTGAGACATACAAAAGCTGCTTACACAAACTTATCTAGCTCCAGGGCGGGCTAGTACACTAGTACTAGTACAAATACTACTATTACTAGTGTCATACCTGCCACATCTCTCAATCATTAGGAGTGAGCTTCACTCATTTCCAAGGGAACAAGTTTGCTAGAGAAAATTTTACGAATGAAAAAGTTGTATGATCATCTGGCGGAAATGATCATCGAACACATTTAGTTTTAATATGAGAAAGATAACAGGTTTAAATACAAAAAATATAACAGTAATCGATCGGAAAAATTTCTGAAATCCAGTTTGCCACAATAAAATTCGTACTGACACTATATTTTGTGATAGAAGTGAACAAGATGCGAACACAACAAGGGTAGTATAATAATACGTAATGGTATCATAAAATTATATTAAATGTATTAAAATTATAAAACCTGAATAATATGATAAAAACTATTTTGCAACAGAAAAAGACAAGATTTTTGAAGTGAAGTGATGAACTCTTCTGGTAATGAATCACAAAATTTAACATGCCACTTTACTATAGCGAAAACTTCAAATGATTCGTTGAAGGTTTTTGTATATATGGAGATAGTTTGTCTAGACCGCAAAGGCAGTCAATTCAACCATAAATCTGCTTCTCAGTAAACTTTGTTGTATACAATTTGCAAAAATAGACATCACTGCATTGTGTTCACTCCTGTCATGCACAGAGATATCAATGTCTATGTATCTTCTAATGGTTTTTATAAGACATCAATTATAACAAATTCATATTTATGTGGTGCTACCTATTTGAAAACTTGATTACTTCTGTGTTTTTTTTAATGCCGTCTGTACAAATACTGCAACTGCATTGTTTCCTCTTGTAGCTACTATTGCCCCAATGGTTCTGTACAAGCTGATGAGATTATCTGTCCTGCTGGGAGTTATTGCCTCTCTGGTTCTTCAATTGATACACTATGTCCTGAGGGGACATACTCCAACACTCCAAACCTTCACAATATATCGCAGTGCGTAGACTGTGACCCAGGAAGTTACTGTAATGACACCGGTAAGTCAGCCAACTCCTCAGTAAGTAACATTTGCAAGGTCCATCCTAAGATCCTTGGTCAATAATCAATACTTTCCCCTATTTTCCAACACTTTTTCATAGAATAAAATTGTTGTCCCAAGTGATAAGATGTTACCCTAGCAGTTTATAACCCTAAGGGCTGTGAATGAATGATTTTATTCAAAGATTCAAATCTTTTTGGTGACATTTTTCTATGCAAGATAATATAATAGTTTATCAATTTTTCAATAACATTCTGTCAATTTTAGAAATAAATAATTATTATTGATGTTTTGTTAAATTTACACATAAAACAACAACTTAATTAATATCATTATAAAATCCATGCGCTACTATATATAAATTATAATTCGTCGAACAAAATACCAAAAATATAGGTATTCGTAATTCAATATGTCGCGTATGCAACGGAACATTAGTGTAAAACAACATAATATTCAATGAAATGTTATAGTTTACCGAACAAATCATAAAGAACGTAACTCCCAATTTTCAAAATAATCACAAAAATAATAAAATTTGAACTGTCAAGCTGCCCTTCAATTTAGTAAATTTTCAACGCTTGCAATTATTTTGAATTATTTTTCGAGGATATAAAACTGGAAAAAAATCAACTCGCTCATTATTATTTACTTAATGTTCAGTTTCATTCGGGACCTACGAACAATATAAATAAATACTCGTTGATTATTTTTTTTATTCAGTGAGCTACTTTTTGTTGACCCACGAGTTCCAAACAAAATTATTATTTATTGATTAAATTTATTGCCGGTCTGATTATTTTTATTGCAATGTGTTCGGCGAACAGAGGTCGTGAATACTCTTATTGTCATTTGCGCAAAATTTTACCAGATGTTTTTGTTTAACTTGTGTTGAGTTTCCACCTGATGTGGGAATGATTACCACGCATCGTCTCATCCAATTTTGTTTAAGGTCTGACAAGCCCTGTTAGAGATTGTGATGAGGGATATTACTGCCCTGGAGGTGACGCCGTCTCTTCTCCTGTTGACTTTCCCTGTCCGATTGGTCTGCACTGTCCTTTGGGTAGCTCTATGCCTGTACCTTGCGCTCCTGGTACATTCACCAACCTCACCCTTCAGTCTGTATGTCTCCAATGTCCTGATCGGTTCTACTGCGTACCTGAGCAGGTGAGTTTGACATCTGTTTACCTGAGCAGCGTAGATAGGTGTGCAGTGTGTGTATAAGTCAATTAGAGTACGATTATCCTAAAGATTTAACATAATTCTGCTGATTTTCAATCAATCTCTTGCAAAAATATTTATCAACTACCATGTTAACACTAATGTATCGCAGGTTGTGGAAGGGAACAGTTCGTCTGGACATAGACTGTGTCCCAGGGGATTTTATTGCCCAGCGGGGACAGGAATGGATTGGCGCGCTTGTCCAGCTGGTACCTACAGTGATGAACTGGGACTATACCAGGAGTCTCAGTGTTTGGATTGCACTGGAGGTCAGTGTGGTATAACGTGAATTTATTTCTGCAGATTACATTTTGGGTATTTATTATTGCTGACAAGTATTCGGATCAATTTTCTGTATTTATTACTGTAGATTATGTTTGGGTATTTATAACTTTAGAATAAACTTTGTTTATTGGTTACTGCAGGTTAGACTTTGTGTATCTATTAATGCTGATTACATTTTGTGTATTTATTACTGCAGATTACATTTTGCACTTATGTGACCAATGGTGTACCACTTTCCCTTTGTTGATGAGACCCTCATAGGCGTGCTCATGTCATAATGTAGTTTGAGACATTCTCGAAAGTCTCCAAGGTTATTTCATATGTGTCAGTTAGGTGGAAAACTTCCATGTCAAAGCTTTGCAACAGTGTTATGTCACTGATTCTAATATATTGGCAGTGCATAAAATGGATTTTACTAAAATTTGCTCTCATAACCTGTGTGTTTACGAATACTCTTCGTTTTCTGTAAGCTTACTGTATCCACCAAACAACAGCACTTTGTAATGTCGGTTTTCCGGCGATTGCCTGATAGACCAATCACACACAACCAGATTTGTTTATCTGTAGGATGGTATTGTGATGTCACTAATCTGACGGCTCCAGTAGCCATGTGTTCTCAGGGATATTGGTGTGAGTACGGGGTGAATACCATAGCCCCCAACAACAACAACACTGGTAGCGGAGGACTGTGTCCTAGGGGTTATCATTGTCCGGAAGGTTCTGTGCTGCCTACAAGCTGCATGGCTGGCTTCTATCAGGTGAGGCCGTCTCATTGACTTTATGAGAGTTTGCAGGCCCCAAAAGGTCCAATGTAATAATTTTGCGCAGTCCGATTTTTAGATTCATTAATTAAAGTTCAAACCAAACATCGGAAAAATTCAGCAGCAATTTTTTTGAACGTGACTTTCTCAAGGACAAGTTTTGACATGAGTCATCAAATGCAGTGAAAATATGCCTTTTTATCTTTGTTAGTTACCGGTCAATAAAATTGAAACATAGATGCATGTTTTCATTGGCTGACGTATTTTCTTATTGAGATATCATACATTTTGGGGTCATGCGAATAATTGATCGACTAATCAGCACACAATTTGTCGATGCTGGGCTAAGTATAGAGTTTCACTCCAGGACTTTCTGCATTTATGACTCCATCACTGATCCTGGATCAATTTCCAAAGTTCATTTTTTGCGTGTATGTTTGTTGATATTTTTCTAATTTGCTGCCAAAGCCATTCATTCATATCTCGCTGCCGGCATCCTCCACCTTTACATGGAATTGCTAACTGTTGGGCCATCGATGCTGCTATTGAACAAAGCTGCCATTGTTAGTAGCATGACATGCTTGAGCAGGTGCACGCTTCTTAATCTATTACCTGCTCGGCATATGCTGGCACCACCTGCATAATGCCTACTAGCTTTACTTATTATAGTGATAAGCACTTGCTTTTCTCATGATGGAGTTTTCCATAGCTTTCATATGGCCTGATCTTTTGCCATAGCTATACCCTAGCGTCTAGATGTTTGTTACAGACATGCTCTTATGTACAACAAATAAATAAAGGCATCTCATAGTATTTGAATGTAGAAAAACGATTGATCTTATTTATAATTGAACTGTGTTTTGTTGTTAACTCAATTTTTACTACTATTATTGTTACCGTTAAGAATTGACTACTCTGGGCAGGTTGTTTTTTAAATATTTTGAGTAAGTGAAAAAGGAGTTACTTGAAAATATTTGAATATCACAGTTGGGCCATCAGATAGTCCAAGACTAGAATGATGGCAGCCCGCTCAGCTAATTCATTACCTCAGTCAAATAAATGGCTGCTCATCACCCCAGAAGTATCTGCCTGAGCGCCACCTCCAATGCTTCATCTGCAACCAGCATGGCTCCGTCGCAATGCGTCTTTTGCAAGCATAGCTTGTAGTTTCAAAGTCCAAGTGTGCCTATGTAAACAGATGTTCAATCAGCCAATCAATCGTATTGCGCAAAGCCCAGCCGCTTATATTGAATAACTATTTTTAACCAGGAGATTGCTCATACGATAATGACTTTACCGAAAATTTAATTACTCATGATATAATAAAACGACAAGGTCGACTGTAATGAACAGCTATTACTATGAATTTCTTGATTTGATAATAATAATAATAGGTATTATTCATTATGAAATTATTATTTTGTTTCCAGAAATATTATTTAATCCTTATTTTATACTTTTATTTATTTATCATCTGACACATCTCTTACACCCTGCCAAGATATATCACAATTTTTATAGAAGTCATTCGCAATCCAAACACACCAACTGTAATCGGGTGTTTTTTTCACACCATTTCTATGAAATGACCACCTTTTTTAAAACTTGATGAAGTATGGTGATGTTATTTTAAATTGCGTTGTATATGATAAAACTTGCGCCGCTTTAAACTCACTTGTTTTACTCTAGCATAAACAGCTGATGCGCTATCACCATAATATACAGGCTAGCGTGCTGGTTTGCTCTATTGTTAAGTCTCTTGACCCACTCTGTATGGGTGTGAATTCCAAGACAACGCCTTTTGATGACGAACATCGGTGTGTGTAGCCACTTCATTACGGTTTGCTGCAAAGTCATTCTTTCAAGAAAAATAACCGCAAATTTTTTCATGTTCAGCTTTTTTGTTAGTTTATTATATTTTGCCGTTTACACTTCTCTAATCAGTAGTTAGTTGCATACACTATCCATTCATATCTATCTTCTGCCTCCATCTATAATCATTAATATTGAAGTTGGATAAAAATAATTGTTACAGGTTTTTGTTTTAGAAAACTGAACATATACTAAGAATTTTTTTTAATATTTTGCGAAACACGTTGCAATTACCATGTAGGCTCAAATACTTATAAAATAACCCTTGGCTTATTTCCAATGCTGCGTAAAGCTAGCTAGCGGCCAGTCACCGGTTTTTCCCAAATTAATTTCCACTAGGTCATCCGAGATTCTTTATACCACTTTGGCCAATTGCCAAAGATGATATGGCATGATATTTGTTGACAACTCATTGTTATCATTATATAGTATGCAGTCATTTCCACTGACTTGATGATGTAATATTTGATTTCACCTCTTCATTGTTTTTGTGTCTATAATTGTCTTGCAATAGACTTTGTTCCTTAATTGTTTAATCAAAAGATACGTGTGAATTGGATATTTGACTACAACTATTTCCTCTTTTTTCATTGCCACCACTCAATTTTATGCTTCTCGTATCATCAGATATGATATAGGAAACCGACTCGCATCATTTTTGCAATCGCCATAGCAATTTAACATGATTAGCAGCTTTTGCATGATATATTGCGAAATCTTATTTAACTTTTTTCGGAAAAATGAATAGTTTATTTCAATCAAATAATATCATGTTTTTATTTGTCACATAAACAATCTCAATTAAGTATTTTGTCACTTAGAAATTGAGAGTTTCCCCTGAACCGTGCTGTTTCTTGGCTGAGGCTAACCAAATGCGCTGATTTTTTTCACGAAGAGTTTGGGCTAGTTGTAAACTATTTTCTAATCACTGCACAACTTATGAGATTGTTGTTGTTTGTAGTAATGTGTACATATACAAATGCGTATACCATCGTTCTCAGTATTTATTGATACTTTGGGCTATTCAACTATTGTTTGATGTTGCATCAACCGAATGAAGAGACAACAATTGATATTTTCAGGATGCTCTGTCAGGTATTAGTAGTAAGATAGAACAGATCTCCGTCATGTATTTTTGACTGAATTAAATCTATTTCATCTAGTTAAAATGATTTTGTATTTGGAAAGCTGTTGTAGAGTGTAGCCCTCATTAGCCCACAAATGTAATATAAATGCAATAGTTGTTGATTTGTACCCATTTTTGTTTACTACTTTCGGCAACTACCTCTACTAAGCCATTAAGTAGAGCTTTAAAAACTTGTTTTATATAAAGGCTTTTGACAATCGTCACTGTGCAAAGATTTTCAAAGACATTAAAAATTAAGATCAGTTTTATTTGGATCCAAATTGTTTCAATCAACTATTACGCATTCATATGACCTCAAGATCAGAATCATAAGAGAGCTATGAAACATGAACCATGCTATTGATACACCAGGGTGAACAGATAAATGAATTTATAAACTGATAAATAGGAGCATGAGCGAATGAGTGAGAGAATAGTTCAAAAAATAAGTAAATTAGTGATGGAATACTTGGTATTATATTTTCAAAATTTTATCAAAGGTTACAAGGCTAATATCTCAAAAATTCAAGAAAAATTTTAATTGAAGAAATTATTTTCAAATTTAAAATATCAAAAGATAAACATTTACATATTTTAGAATCTGATTGAGAAGAAAAAGTGATTGTTAAATTTTTTTCTACTGCTCGGTTGATGTATTCAAAAACAACAAAATCGAAATTGAATTTCAATAAGTAAATTAATTTTTAAAATTAATAGAAAAATGACTATGCTTCATTTTATTTTAATTCTTAGTGATTTAATATTGACTGTATGTAGCCCTTTAAAAAGAAAAGACAACTCCAAAGTATGAGTCTTTTAACTAACCAAAGACATTGGGTGATCAGTAGTATATGAATAAATTCCATTGTTTTAGTTTGGTGATCCATTGTTATTGAAGTTTATAGACTATTTAGAAGCATCCTGAAAAACCCTGATCATATATTTGAAAAACCTTTCTCTGGCTTTCTTTAAAAAGTTAGGGACCTCTACCAGCAAGCGGGGGTGTGGTAGTTGGAAAATCAAAATGAATAAACATAACTTTCTTATCAAACGATGACTTAATTTAAAAAGCTGCTAGATGTTTAATTATCTCTATTTAAACATTGGCGCATATTTAAGCTGCCAACAACAAAGAGCTTGGCTAGTTGCCCAAAAAGAAGTTGCCTGATTTCCAGGTGATGTTTTTTGATTGGGCACTTGTGAAAGCTACTTAGCTGATTATTGAAATGTTAACGTCATGCCAGCCAAATTGTTCATCCGCGTTTTAGTCGCCATGCATTTAGTGAGCAAAGCTGTCATATCATATATCTTTCAAAAGTAAACCTCTATGTCAAACTGACATGCGATGGCACGCTCAGTCATTTATGTTGTGCCTCTACTTGTCAAGCACCTGCCACCGCTTGTCAACATTGAATCCATATATTACATTATAAGCTCATAGATTTTATGCTAATAAAGAAAACTTACCCTGTGTTGTAGGATGAGGAAGGGCAAGCTGACTGTAAACAATGTCCCGCTGGATACTATTGCCTGGTGAACTCCACTACCTACGTGGACACTGTGTGTCCCTCAGGCTATTATTGCCCTAATGGCACCACATATGACCTTGAGTATCCTTGCCCGCAAGGCACATTCAATGAACTGGAGGGTCAGCACAATGACTCTTCTTGTGTCCCATGTACCCCTGGCCGGTGAGTAATCTTTGCACCTTGTCCAAGACCCCATTTTCACTAGTACAACACGAAGCACTACAAAATTGGCTACTATGGAAAATTTAGGGACCCGTTTGAGTTTTTATATGAAAAAGTTACGGCTAGATGCGAACCAATGTAAACAACAAACATTTTTCTTGCGGATTTTAATGATCACTGTATATGGAAGAAGTGTGCACTCCTTACGTTTCTCATTAGTGTTAACAGGCCCGAAATATATATTCTTTACTTTGGCATCTCTCTACTAACACCTGATATAGCCTCGTCCACTTACTGATGTAATGATCTTAGTATTCGGAAGCCGGTCGAGTCAGCAATGTCTGTGAGTTTATGCATCATAAGGAACCACACACACACTGGGACCTTTATCCCAAGTGGTAGAAATGATGAAAACTGTCAGAAAATTCCGTTAATGCTCCTAACCAATGTGACTGAGCAATAACTGGCCTAGGTTATTAGAATAAAACCAATGTCTTGAAGACAGCAGTAGGTTATGGCTAAATAGTGGCAAACCTAAATTTCTATAATGTTCCAGCGTAAAGGTGGGGCCACACGATCGTTTTATTTGGTGAAATCGGCTGTAAGAAGGATAGAAAAAATTGTTTTTGAGCCAAATTTCAATTTTGTCTGAGGTGAGCATGCTCTCCAAAATCATGTCATTGCCTATAAAACCGAAGAGTTATTTTCTCTATTCAAAGAATTGGCTTCTTTACGGATCATTCTATGAATAAAATTGCTGGCAGACATTAATATACATACAACTATTATTAATAATTAAATTAATTTATTATTGATGTAATTAAATAACATGTAATAGTTAGTTACAAAAAGTAGTTCTACAAGCAAACAATCACCGAGTCTAAAATTTTTTATTAACATTAACATGCTTAAAAAACACTATACCAATAATTTTATTTATTATTTATATTTCTGTCAACGATTATATATATATAATCGTTGTTCCTGTGGGATAAAATCCTGCTCTCTTTTACTTGAAGTAATAAAACATATCAACATATTCGGCCCAGGGTTGATTTCGGCCAATGCTTTCATGTGGTACCTTTTGAGGCATGATTAGTAAAAAGAAGGCAATTCCAAATTAGTTTTCGCGTCATAAGACGATTGTGTGGCCCTACCTTAAATAAGTATAAATTATCCCTTGTTTTATCTTTGTGAGACTTGTTTCCATAAAATAATTATTTCCACACTATCGATGCCTGGAAAATCAATATTGATTATGAGGTAATCTGGCGTCTACAGGAGCTGCTACAGTGTCTAATATTGTCTAATATTGTTCATTTAATAATTAAACCAGCCTGATTACTAAATGTCAACTGATACTATAATTTGCTTTGTATTTTTGTTCCAAATTATTAAATAATTTGGGTGTTTACTCATCCTATCAATTTACTCCTCTCAAGCGGGCAGTCTGCCTTCGCTGCCTCGACAGCGGAGTTCATAAAAGACTCAAGACAGGCTGTCTCCACACTCATTGGAGGATGTGGAAATTGAATATGTTACTGTTGCTTTAGCAATACGCTTTATGTTCCCACCACAACAAAAACATAAAACATAAAGCATTGATTACTACACAATGCTTGTGTCCATCCATAATCCAATAACGCCCATTTCTTTTTTAGGCTAAGGCAATGTTAAAAATAAAAACAAAAGTTTCAAAATACCTCAACTTGCTTTCTGATGTAAGAAAAATTTTTAAAGTGGTTTCTATTACTTAGCTAGTCCTTGTCAAAGCAATGGCTGGCTCTAGTTTTACTGAAAATATAGCTGTCAAGTGAATTGTTTCTTTATTTGAGCTCGCTCGTCTTTGTCAAAGCAATGGCTGGCTCTAGTCTTACTGAAAATATAGCTGTCAAGTGAATTGTTTCTTTATTTGACCTCGCTCGTCTTTGTCAAAGCAATGGCTGGCTCTAGTCTTACTGAAAATATAGCTGTCAAGTGAATTGTTTCTTTATTTGAGCTCGCTCGTCTTTGTCAAAGCAATGGCTGGCTCTAGTCTTACTGAAAACATAGCTGTCAAGTGAATTGTTTCTTTATTTGACCTCGCTCGTCTTTGTCAAAGCAATGGCTGGCTCTAGTCTTACTGAAAACATAGCTGTCAAGTGAATTGTTTCTTTATTTGACCTCGCTCGTCTTTGTCAAAGCAATGGCTGGCTCTAGTCTTACTGAAAATATAGCTGTCAAGTGAATTGTTTCTTTATTTGACCTCGCTCGTCTTTGTCAAAGCAATGGCTGGCTCTAGTCTTACTGAAAATATAGCTGTCAAGTGAATTGTTTCTTTGGTTCACTTCAATGCCAGCGGCCCCTTTGAAGTTTTATTTCTGATTTGCTTTCGCTAAACATGACAATTTGTTATCATTTGAAAAGATGTCAAATCATAAATTGTTGATAAAAGCTACTCACTTACGCTTCTTTGATGTCAGCCGGTGAGAATTGTTGGTTTAGTTACATACGCAATGTTATCATTGCACTCAGCATAAGTCATGCAAAATTATGTATTGGAATGTTTTTTTATGTCAGAATATCTATTCCAAGATCCGGTGTTTGTAAACATCTGGTGTGTCAAGTCCATGCGAGATCCAATATTAGTACAACACAATTGAGTCTACAATTCCTTCTTTTTGCCTTCTCTTTGCCTTCTCTTTGCCTTCTCTTTGCCTTCTCTTCGCCATATCTCTGCCTTCTCTTCCTTTTCTTTGCCTATCAGTTTACTCCACTCAAGTGGGCCGTCTGCCTTCGCTGCCTTGACAAAAAATTTCATAAAAGACTCAAGACAGGCTGTCTCCACACTCATTGGAAGATGTGGAAATTGAATATGTTACTGTTGCTTTAAGCTGGATTTCCATTCCCATGGTCTCAGCAACCTGAAATAAAAGGATATTTAGTTTAGATAGAGAAAACTATTCTGTTTCAAAATTTGAAAAAATTGTTGCATTTTAATTTTTTTGTCAAGGTAACTCAGTTTTTTATTTGATTGAGTTTTTGATTATTTTTTTCTTAATATTTATTTAGTCCTGGAAACGACTTACAAACTGCATAGCGCCATGAAATAGTTATTGTTAGTGCTACCTTGATTTGATTTTGTTCTAATATATTGTATAACAGGCCTACAAGTTCCTAATATGTTTATTTAATATTCAAACATTTATACATTATCATTACGGCAGTAAAGACTGTATTTAGCAGAATTTTCTGTTTTACCACAGATAACTTGTTGTAGATTAGAAGTTGCTTTCTTTTAAAAAAATTGGTCTCTTATTTTATTTATTAGATCCTGGTGCATGCAGCGCTTTAGCCTTGTTGTTTTATCAGTGCAGATTCCATGGAACGTTGGTATTCCATTAGACTTTCTTGTTCTACCATTGTTGGCAAGGAAACAATGAAATTGTTTTTGTATTACTTCTGCGATTGATTATTCATTGCACTGTTTGCATTGCTTGAGCCAGCAAACAAAGGTACAAATATGGACTGGAAAAGTGACCTTGAAAAACTTAAAAGAAGTTTTTTTTTCATTAATATGAAAATGATTCAATTCAACTTCATTATGGATAGCAAAAATGTAGAATTCCCAAGTTTTTAGAGTGACAGTATTTAAGTTCTTCCTCTTGTAAATTGACCACTTTTTACCTGACGATCCTCTCTCTCTGCAGGTACTGTCAAGGAAGTGGATTGTCTGCCCCTACAGCTGAGTGCAATGAAGGTTGGTACTGTGAGATCGGTTCATGGCTGGCCCAACCTGATCCACCACAGGGAGACTTTTGTGTAGCTGGGGAATACTGTCCAGCGGGTAGCTCTGCACCCACCCCCTGCACTCCTGGCAGCTACTGTCATCGGGCTATGATGAACGAGACTGGAGGGTTGTGTGCTCCTGGTTACTACTGCTCTGGCAACAGCACTACTAGTAAGTTTTTTGTTGAGTACATGTAACTGGGGCATCATGCCTGCCCACCACAACTTGTCAGTAACAGAACTGCATAGATGTGTATTGATTTTTGACAAATATAAATTGCAATCCAGAATAAATATGACTATGACCATTGTAAACATCAACATAAGCAGTTTACTGGAGATCAGCTGTATCCTGCATACTTTATCTGCACTCTTACCTGAGTTTGCTGTTGCAGTGATACCAAGCGGGGTGGGCGGTGATCAGTGCCGACCTGGCTATTACTGTGTGGAAGGTAGCTCCTATGAGACCCCATGTGATGCTGGTTACTATCAGCCCAGTTATAGAGCTACCAATGTGACCTGGTGTATTATTGTAAGTGCTGTGTCTATCTCAGGTCTATGCTGTGTTAAATCTATGTTTACTCGCTTGTAGAGTACGAATGGCTTATTTATTAGAATTGCTTTTTGTTACTTTGTCGAGAACAAAACTGGGACAGGATGCAAAATAATTATTTGGGGACAGGATGCGAAATAATTATTTAAAATTTAACAAATTGTTTTCCGAATTCTAAAGTCATACTTCATATGTATTATTTTTGATTTCTGCCAATTCTGGACATCAACTATTTATTGGTCACAAACTTAATTTTATTGTTAAATTGAATTTTTTAAATTACAATTATTTTATTGCATTATTTTGGTTTATTATTGTTATATCACAAACGCCTATATCTTTGCAATGATTGACATGGAAAGGTGCATGCAAATGTAATTTGTTTCTAACAGTATTTTCATGCAAAAAACATTCCATAACACTAGTTTACTTGATACGGAGTTGTGTTCTTTTGTTTCAAGCGATCAAAGAATTATGAAACAGGTCGTAGAAACAATTTTTTTCTTATTCATGAAAAAACAACATTATGTAATAGTTATAGTTAGTGCAATCCACAATATTGTTAATTGATATTTATTATTACATAAGCGGGTTATTAAATTTAATAATGTTTCTTTATAAACAATTATTTTTTATTACTGCAGATAGAAAGATAAAATCGCTTTAAAAGAAAATTTATTATTACTATCATGCTGATATTTTTCTTGCAGTTCCAATTGCTTCACCATAAATGTGTCCAAAAATAATTTCAAAACGCTTTCAAAGTTTATTGTCGAGAGTCAGAAATGAAAATTTGAGACTTGAGTGTTTTTGTAATTGTATTTAACATGAAAGATCGCAAGTTTGACGAGAAAAAATTCTTCAGAATACATTACTGAATGGATTTGGATTGAAAACGTTATAAGATGAACAATCCTCTAAACAGCAAAACCTGTGTTCAGTACCGGGTTGAAAATACGCAGATTTTATGCTAGCCAAAACACAAAATTTCACTCTTTTAAGAAAAGGCGTTCCATGATTTTCAAGGACCTGAAAATATAGCTGTATGCTCATTTTATGCTGTAAAAAAGTGATGACAAATAGTCTTAGTCATTGTGAAATCCACTTTCCATTGAGTGACTAGTGGAGTGAATCAGCACTTGCTACTAGTCAGAAAGTGTTCAAAGTTCAACTATTATATAAGGAATGCTCCCATTGACCTCTTCAACTCCTAAAGTGCTTTATCAAACACAAATTCTAATGAGTAGGTGGATTTTTCTTGAAAAAAAGAATAATCCAAATGATACTTGAAGAACAGATACCTGAATTATTTTTTAATAACTGGCTTCTGAGTCATTTGATAATTTTAAATGATATCTTTCTACATGCTTATGCTTGCATTTAAGAAAGTTCAGCATATGATCATCTGTATAACCTATATGATCTTTTCATCTAGTGGCTATTTTTTCATATTTCAACACGCTAGTTCATTTTTCAGAAGGAAACAATGTGTGTCTTGCTAAGTGATTGTTTGCAAAAATCTATTTAATGTAGAATTATCTCTACTATGTTAGTAGGACAACTCCAAGTTCAAAACATTTGATATAGATAGAGTTGTCTGCTCTTATTGCAGTGCACAGCTGGCAGCTATTGTAATACTTCTGGACTCAGTGTTGTATCTGGTGATTGTTTGGCTGGCTATTATTGTGTGGAGGGACAGACTGTTGACAACCCATCCGGCTATGAATGTCCCCCAGGCTATAAATGCCCCACAGGTACAAAAAATTAATTTGAACTTGTTTGGCTGGTTATTGTGGTTTAATTGATTCTTGATAACACCTTTATAATCATATTTTGTTCGAATATTTCTGACATGTTGCGAGAGCAAATGACAAAAAGATAGCAGTGTTCATAAAACACTGTATGGCGTATAGAATGGAATATCAGTTAAGAATTTGCGATTATAATTCAATAAGTTCTTACAGCTTAGCCAACAGATCATAAAAAAGATGACTCCACATTTACATTCTGATAAGAAAAAAATAAGAAGAGCATTGCTTGAAGCTAATAATATAGTTTGTTAGTAAAGTGGCCTTTTTGTATCGTAACTTTACAACCATTGCTATTATACAGGCTAACTTTTTAAGCTGTAAAACCTTTCTGTTACAATGAGCAAATCATATTTGCTTATTATAATTTATTTAGTGTTCAGTTTCATTCGCGACTTACGAAAAATATAAATAAATCGTTGATTATTTTTTTTCGTTCATTGAGCTACTTTTTGGTGATTCTCGAGTTCTAAACAAAATTATTATTTATTGACTGAATTTATTATCACCCGATTATTCCTATTATGTTTTATTTTGTGATTGAACCTAGAACGCGAATGTTCTTAGTGTCTCAATAACACTGAGCTTGTATCATAATTAAAAAGTTGTGTTACATCATATTCTACAAAATAATTTATTTTCAAATTTTGTCTGTTTCTAAGGATTACTGGTTAGAATTACTTGATCAGTTCAATATCAGGTCATATGAATGCAATTTTGTGATCGGCTGAGACGGAAACATACTCACTGCAACCCATCGGCCAAGTTTTATAACCAATAATGTTGCTTTTTGTCAGATATTTTCAACAAATACAAAATACCAAGCAGGTTGTTTCTATTTCTGCAGACAGCTAAGGTTGTGTGCAGATAGTGCGCATAATGTTTAGCAAGTAGGAAAGATGTGGTTCTCACTTTGCAATAGCCTGAGGTCTGTCATGCTGCTGTTGCAGGATCTGAGGAGCCGTTGCTCTGCCCCAGTGGTACATACCAAGATGAGACTAGACAGCCGGAGTGTAAGGACTGCCCTGTCGGATACTACTGTGACTCTAGCATAGCACCCATCACCAACTATACCTACTACCCCTGTCCCTCGGGACACTATTGTCCTAACTATACCAAGTCAGCATTTGAGTACCCGTGTCCTGCCGGCACCTTCAATAACGGCAGCGCTGTAACCTCCGACAGCGAGTGCCAGAGCTGCTTAGGTATATCACAGAATTGATCTTTTTATTTTTTATTTACTGTCTTATAATTACTGGTACCGAAAGTGATTGAAATCCTTTTTTATAATGTGCCTTTATGTTGCAAGACTGGGAACTAATAACACTTTTTTTTAAATTGATGATATTGTTTTTACAAAATGTGGAAATGAGCAGTAAAGCAAAATTTTAAGCTAAATAAATGTTGGAGTTATGCTCCCATGTGGTAACAACTTTCACTCTCAAGATATACATGTATTTTGTAGGTGGCTTCTACTGCACTGCTGGTACTGTTTGGCCTACAACAGCATGCGCTGCTGGCTATTACTGTAGAACTGGAGCTGTGCAGGCTGCACCAGATCAAGGATTAGATGCTAACATCTGCCCCGCAGGCTATTATTGTGAAGAGGGAACGGCCGAGCCGGTATCCTGTCCGCAAGGCACCTACAGCAATAATACTGGGCTAGGAAATATCACCCAGTGCATCAATTGTGATCCAGGTATAAAGTGTCATAGTTTTCAGATTTTCAGGCTTCATTTTTTTAACTGCCTATTTGTAAAGTGCAATACTTATTTGTTGATTTTTGTAATTTCATTTTTTGTTATTTGCTTAATACAAATAAAAAAATTTTGTGTTCTCCATCTTAGTTGTATTTATGATACAGTGGTGTGGGTTTTTACAACATGTAGCCTCAAGGTTATTAATTAGTGGCAGGACAAATGCAAATTGATGATATAATTTGGCTTCTGCAGGAAGTTACTGTGATAGTGTTGCCCTGATTGAACCCGCTGGCTTGTGTGACCCAGGCTATTTCTGTGGGTCTGCTAGCACCCAGCCTACACAAAATGTCTGCCCACCCGGCAGATATTGTCCACTGGGTAGGTAAACTTACGTAAACTCATTTTGGAATATTCTGTAGTAATTGTCCACTAGTTACCAGCATGCTATTTACTGGCATACTAGCAACTGGTGTTCTAGTTACTGGCATAGTAGTTGCTGGTGTACTAGCAACTTGTGGACTACCACTGGTGTACTTGCTACTGGTGTACTATTTCCGGGCATACTCATTACTGGGCTACTAGTCACCATGTACTATTTGCTGTTGTAGTACTTACTGGTGTACTAGTCACTCATGTACCAGTCACTGGTGTGCTAGTTACTCATGTACCAGTCACTGGTGTACTAGTCACTCATGTACCAGTCACTGGTGTACTAGTCACTCATGTACCAGTCACTGGTGTACTAGTCACTCATGTACCAGTCACTGGTGTGCTAGTTACTCATGTACCAGTCACTGGTGTACTAGTCACTCATGTACCAGTCACTGGTGTGCTAGTTACTCATATACCAGTCACTGGTGTACTAGTCACTCATGTACCAGTCACTGGTGTACTAGTCACTCATGTACCAGTCACTGGTGTACTAGTCACTCATGTACCAGTCACTGGTGTACTAGTCACTCATGTACCAGTCACTGGTGTACTAGTCACTCATGTACCAGTCACTGGTGTACTAGTCACTCATGTACCAGTCTCTGGTGTGCTAGTTACTGGTATACTAATTACTTATGTACTACTATGGGTGTATTAGTTACTGGTATACTAGCTACTTGCGTGCTACTACTGGTATACTAGCTACTTGCGTGCCACCACTGGTGTAACTAACTATTGGAGTGACCAATTGTTGTCCGTCTCATTGCAGGCACCCACACACCATCTCGTTGCCCAGTTGGCACTTACAGCAACTCTACTAGTCTATCTGATGCCAGCCAATGTGATCTTTGTGAGCAGGGATATGCATGTGAGGGAACGGGTCTTACAGCTCCCGACTTTGATTGTGTTGAAGGCTATTACTGCCCTGAAGGTACTTTTGGCTATTATCAGCTACTGGCATTAAACTTTTTTGTTTTCATTTAAGAGTAATATTCGAAATCCTCAACAGAAAATACTGAGATTTAGTGCAAATGCAAAGTAATTTGCTTCCAAAATTGTAGGATTTTTGCAATGTGTTAGTGATTTTCCATATTTTTGTTGTATTCCTTTGCCAGAAACCATCTTATTATTCTCATGGTTCCTCATTGAAAGTTTGAAAATCATTTGTTTAACTTCACTGTGTTCCGCTCTAGGGTCAGACTCAAGGTCAGAGATCGAATGCCCAGCAGGTCTGTATTGTCCAGCTCTATCGCCGCTGCCACTGGCATGTGCTGCCTCTACGTACACCAACAGATCTGGAATGTCCAACTGCACAACTTGTCCCAATGGGTGAGTGGTGGGAATTTTCTCTCCTCGTGCTGTTTTTGGAAAAATCGATGCAAAGCATTCAAACAGAAGGCCCGTTAGATCTATTACGTTGATAGTAGAAATAGAGATACTATTTCCATGAAAACTAACAATTTTTTATTTATGCCTCACTTGTTTCCTTTCTGAAAGGCGGTTTCACTGATGCATTTATGTGTCCCTGACATTAAAAGTGATCTATTATCTCCCGACTTTCTGTTTAAATTTGTAGACCACATGTTCGACTTTTATTTCTGTTTTGTCGCTTTATTTAGCTGGCAAGGGAAAAAATCCGTGATATAAAAAACAAAACGAATAAAGTTTTATTCATTTGCTTATGCGCTCTCAGCAAGGTAAATCTAATATGTTTTGTTTTATGTTTTAGTTACTTTTGCCTACCTGCAAATGTGTCAAACCCATTCCCAGGCTACTTTGATTGTCCTGTTGGATTTTACTGTCCATTCGGAACTGGAGTAGACCTAAAACCGTGCCCTGCGGGTACCTACAGCAATGTTACCAATCTGTACAACGTAGTGCAGTGCAGAGATTGTCCTGAGGTGAGTGTTGAATTTTTTCTCTTTTGATTTTCTCGCTCGCTCTACTGTATCAGCATTCTAGGAGGAACGTTGTACATTTTCTACCACCTCACCAATGTTCTAGGGAGACTATTGTGCAGAACTGAATATGATCAAGAGCTCTGGACCATGTAGTGCTGGCTATTACTGCTCAGGTGGGGTTGATACCCCTACGCCCGACAATACTCATTCTAACAGGTATTCAACTATTAAACTTGTTGTGTATGACAACTATATGTGGCTCCGGTATAAAACTACAAGTTACATCTTGACAAATTGCTTGCAACTAATATTCAAAATATAATGTCGCTTAAATTTATCGCAGCTCTCAAACCGTACAGTAATTATTATGCCGGTATTCAATGGTTGATTGCGTTTGTGTGGCCAATCTGTGCAGAGCTCACTGAACTTGTAAATGTGAAATAAAACCGCATCTAATGAAAATAATTGTTTTTATTTAGAGCATTAGAAACGAAGGCGCAATTTAGAGAGTAATTTGGCGATGACATTAAATGTTTTTTAACACATTTAACAAATTTGAGCTAAATAAATATATATGGGCTCTGTGGAGACTTTAAGAGTATTTGCGACCTCTGTTTGCCGAACACATTGCAATAAAAATAATTAGACGGGCAATAAATTTAATCAATAAATAATCATTTTGTTCAGAACTCATGGGTCAACGAAAAGTAGCTCACTGAATAAAAAAAATAATCAACGAGTATTTATTTGTATTGTTCGTCGGTCGCGAATGAAACTGAACACTAAATAAATAATAACAAGCGAGTTGATTTTTTTCATTTTCCCAGACCGGTTTTATATCTTTGAAAAATAATTCAAAATAATTGTAAGCGTTCAAAATTTACTAAATTGAAGAGCAGCTTGACTTTGTAGCAGTTCAAATTTTATTATTTTCTTGATTATTTTGAAAATTGGGAGTTATCTTCTTTATGATTTGTTCGGTAAACTATAACATTTCATTGAATATTATGTTGTTCTCAACTAATGTTCCGTTGCATACGCGACATATTCAATTACGAACACCTATTATTTGTTGTATTTTGTTCGACGAACAGGTCCCGAATACTCTTAATGTTAATTTACCTGCTAGCTTGCTGTCTGGTTGATCCAAAGAAAGAAATGACCAAATGTCAGCTCCCATCTAAATATTTAGGCCCCGCTTACACTGGTGTGCTATGCGCACATCGTACAAGTGTGAACACTGAAGTTCGCAGCGAAAACGCCAGCTGTTCAGATAAGCTCGCACCAATACCGGTTCCATATGGTCTCAAAACTGAAACAGGGCCCAAGGTGTTTTCATACGGATACAGAACTAATGCACTAGACAAACGATCGTCTGAACAGGCACTTTGGTGCAGATCAGTACTGGACCGTAGCTGCTACGATTTTTTACCGTGTTTCGTAGCCTACTAGTGTAAACCGAGCAATAGAGTCATTCAGCGCAGTACAGCTAGTGTTACAGTACAGCTAGTGTTATAGGACGACTAGTGTTACAGGACAACTAGTGTTATAGGACGACTAGTGTTATAGGACAACTAGTGTTACAGGAAAACTAATGTTACACAGAATCTGATTTGATTGCTACTTTCCAAGTCACAAAAATTAAGTGAAAAAAGGGAAAGCCCCTTCTTTGATGCTTAAGATAATAACACCGTTGTTGCTGCCATCTTGTTCAGCTTTCTTCCTCCAAGTTTTTAATAGCCGCTTTTTCGGCTAAACCAGAAAAAGTACAATTTTTGCATTAATACTTCTACAATTAAATTGCTTTTGTTTTATTACGAAATATTCAGATTGAGTTTTTGTCAGATGCAGAGTTAAGTGCAGAAAATATGTTTAACGCAAAAATAAAAATGTTCAAAGACTAATAATTCCTCATTCTTGAACATGTTTTAGTTACTATTATATTTTTCTGAGAATAAAAGTTTTTGTTTATGTGGCATTCTCCCATGCATTAGTGGTACATAGTTCGAGCACAAGGGAGTGTTAACCATTCAATCTTCTTACAGTACATACCCAGCCTCCTGTCCACTGCTTGGAGGACACACAGGCTTTGGAGACATTTGCCCTCTAGGATATTATTGCCCTACCGGCTCTGTCGTACCCCTCGGCTGCCCCGCTGGATCCTACCAAGATGAGTTAGGAAAAGATTTCTGTAAATCTTGTCCAGAAGGTAAGATGGGAATTTTTTATTTTAATTTTCAACCAGACGAAGCCGCAGATCAAGTTACTGCCAACGTCCTAGTTCTTCTCAATTTTTATATTTAGCTTCGCAGTTTTCTTTTGCATTTTAGCATTTTCAGATGTGATCCTTTTATCACTAAATTTTGATGGGTCAATAAACATTTCGTTGATTTAGAATTTTCAAAATATTAATTCATTTTGCTTTAGTTTACATGGCTATTCATTTATTTTTTACAATTTCTTTTAAAAATTGTAAATGTTAATCTTACACCGTAGAATGTTGCACAATGAATTCATGCTATGATTTATACTCTTATAGGGTACTACTGCAACGCCAATTCTACCACATATCTGGATACGGAATGTTTACCAGGCCGTTACTGTCCCACAAATACCACCGACAGCAACGAGTTCAAGTGCGCTCCTGGTACATTCAATCCTGACGCTGGATCTACTAATATATCAGCTTGTCTAGATTGCACCCCGGGCATGTACTGTCAGGGAGAGGGCAACTCTGCCCCTACCAGCAACTGCAGGTGCTGTGAATATAGAGCTTTTTGATAGCGAAAGTTTCATAGCTTCCGTTACATTTTTTTTTTCTTTTTAGTTGATCAGGTATTTGGTTGAAATAGCCTGTGTTTTGGGTGTTTTAGTGAAGGGTGGTATTGCACAAAAGGAGCGGTTCAACCAATGCCCACGTCTGCCGACCAAGGAGGAAGCTGTGATGTTGGGCAATATTGCCCTGGAGGAAGCCCTGCCCCGATTCCATGTGACGGAGGCTACTTCTGTGCCAGACAGAGATTGGCTAGCCCTACAGGGCCTTGCCAACAGGGTTAGTCTCTCTACACGGGCTATTTGAAAGTTATTGCCGGATTGTAGTTTGCTTCCCTTCAAAGTTTGATACAACTAAATGGTTTCAAAATTATTCATTCTCATCGATGTGGAATGTAATAAACAAGAATTTTATGACTGTCACTAAATTTTGAAGGTTATTTCTGTACTCTGGGGGCGTACAACTCCACCCCTACCGATGGTACTACAGGAGAGATATGCCCTGTTGGATTTTACTGTCCCGAAATGTCTACAGCCCCCACAGCTTGCCCACAGGGCACTTTCCTCAACACCACAGGCAATAGCGTGGAGAGCAGCTGCATAGCTTGTGTACCAGGTGTGTGCTCTAATCATTTATTGGGTTATGCGACTATGAACATTTTTTTCTTTTCGGTGATTTTATAGTCGCAATAACTTATTGAATCTCAGCTAAATTTACAAACATTAGATAGTACTTTGTTTATTAGGCAATGTCTGGTGTGAAATTTTGCCAAAAGCGCTGTAAATTTTGAAGAGTTTCTTTATTTTTTCTTTTATTGCATATCCTATCTTTATGATTTATACTTTTCTGTAATGGTTTTCGATCTAAACATTTTTTCATTGACCGCTCTCTAGTATTTCTAGCTAAAACTGTCATAGAGATGGCACATTGTTGAATGTTTAATTAAATTCATAGAAAAATTTGATTAATTTGTTTGTATTTTTTTTGTTTACAGGTTACTACTGCAACCAAGAAGGCTTGTACGATGTAGCTGGATATTGTAGTCAAGGTTTTTACTGTCCATCCGGGCAGGTTACCCACTCCCCCAACTCAACTATTTGTCCAGCTGCGCACTACTGTCCGACAGGCTCTCCCTCTCCCATCCCTTGTGACAGCGGTTACTACCAGGATGAGCTCGGAAAATATGACTGCAAACTGTGTCCAATGGTAAGGCTAATCTATCAATTTATAGCATGAGTTCCTAGATGCTGTTGCAGCATGATTTTATATGGGGTGGAACGTAGTCTACACCAAACTTTTTTGCATTGAAACTACATTTTTGAGAGCAAACTTACTTTTGAAAATTGGAAATCAAAATAAAAAATTCATTTTTAGTTTTTGTTTTTGCTGCATTTGCTTTTGTATCGATGCTAACTTCTCGTTATGGTTTAAGTTACTTTTTTGCATCAAACTGACTAAAAAAAAATTTTACGACAAAGTTTTGCACAGCACATGAATTTTGCTTCTCAATTAACAAATCCCAACGTGCTTCCACGTTTTGTACAAAAATATGTATTTAAAATGCATTGCTTTGTATAGTATAATTTTTACTTGTTTCATGGAACTACCGCAATGGCTATCATGAATGATGCATATATTTTCAGGGTCGTTACTGCAATGCCACATTCGGTCCAGTTGAATTACCAGACGCGAACATATGTCCCTCAGGCTATTACTGCCCAATTGGCACTGAGTATGCAGAACAGTTCCCTTGCAGCCTCGGTTCCTTCAATAACCTTACAGGTAATGTTATCTGTTAGCTGGGATAAAACACTTTATAAAATTTCCGTCTCAAGCTAATTTTGATGTATTCAACTAATATTTTAAAAATTTTATTAAAAATCTCCTAATACAAAAATATAACCCTGGTGAGGCAATTAGCAACATTACTCATAGAAATTCATGGCGTTCATAGATTTTTAGTATAGTATGTCATCATATCCATTAATTTTTCACGCCACATTGGAGTCGCATGAGAGTCATTTAAATGGTAAGTTCTGGTTATATATTATTGTTTCCCCAAAGTAGGATGTTTGCCCCTTTGAGGATCACACCGCATTTCTCTTAGTACATAACAGTGCTGTCCTTGGATTCAATCACAGTTTAAATTTAGAATTAAAGCTTTGTGCTATCTAGATTGGTCAACAAAGTGGTGTGGACAGCACTAGTATGTTCTCTTATTGTTGATGCACATCCTGTTCCTTGCTGCACCACAATATAGTGTTTATTATTTTTAAAAAAAATTGAACTTTCTTCAAACTTTATCTTTCATTTTCTAATTTAATAACTAATGTAGAGTGTGCCTAATGTTTCAATTTATTTTATTGATTACATTGAATTTAAATGTTTAATTATTTGATTTATAAAATAATATTTGGAATCCATTAATTTCAAATCATTGTATGTGTGGTTTAGTTCGAGAACAAAAAAGTTTGTTTGGGCCGTAGACTGAGTACCTAATATTTACCTACAGGTATTACAGCGCAGTATGAGTGCACACCCTGTCCAGGAGGATATGCTTGTGATGAGGAGGGGCTTGTCTACCCATTTAGACCTAGCTCTGCCGGTTACTACTGTAGAGTCTCGTGTAACACCACAACGCCAACATTTGGTGAGACGTAGCTTCAGCTTAATAGACACTTATTTGGTCCTTCCTTTTCTGGTAGTGCTTTACAACAGAACCTTTTACTGGCTGCAAATTTTATAGACTGACCTGATTTCATGTTACATCATTTGCAATCCAGCTGTTCAATTATGTTTTTTTGCAAATTAATCTTTAGTTAACTAATTAATCTTTGCATTACTCTGAGAGATTTTATGATAAGTAAGTTTTTTGCTTAGCTTTGTGTTATTTGTTAAGATTGTAAATCATTTTACATAATTGTTTTATTCTGTGTCGAATGATAAAGTCACTCATTGAAACTTGATTTTAATTTGTTTTTGTTTTTTTTGACATATCAAAAATTAATTTTATAAAATTCACAGAAAAGCATAATTGATTTATTAAGATATGTAGTACCGAAAAAGTAAATATTACCTGAATGTAATCAAGAATTAGCAGTTTATATGTGAATGTACAAAAAACCATATTGATAGTGTTAGACTTCTGTTGTGTTTATAATATCCGTTGTATTTATTATATCCGTTGTATTTATTATATCCGCTGTATTTATTATATCCGTTGTATTTATTATATCCGCTGTATTTATTATATCCGTTGTACTCACCAGGTGATACCATTGGAGACATATGTCCCAGCGGCAGCTACTGTCCTGAGGGAACAGATGAACCCGTGGAATGCCCTGCTGGTACATACAACCCTGACACCGGCCGCATGGACATCACAGAGTGCCTTGAATGTACTGGAGGCTTTCACTGTAATAGTACAGGTAATGAATGTACTTGTCAACTGCATTGCTACCCACACCTATGAGCTGATGAAATGCTGCTCCCAATGTTCTTACATGACATTGCATTAGAAGAAATGAGTGAAAATCTGTAAACTCACTGAAAAAATCTCATAATAACAAAACTGTTTTACAAGTGAAATTGCTCAAGCTCAGAAACTCCCAATAACAGTCAGCAGACGACTTGCTGCTTACATTTCAGTCCAAGTCTACTGACAAATCAACTGTCTTTTTTCTCATACCACCTGATCATCGATCTGTGTAGCCAAACGTTGAGGTTACCTACCTTAGCTGTCTTGCACATTTAGTAGTTACCTCTTATATTTTGTTAGTTTCCACTGCTGAATCAAGAATAAATCTGAGATAGTTTATTGAATATAAAAAAGATTTCTGACAGTTATCAGAATAAATGGCCTAGTAAAATATTTTGCAATAAGAGTGATTGCCATTAATCTAAAATAATTAATATAGTAGAGTGTTTTATACCGGCTTTACTGATGGCTATTATTGGCCATGAAAAGTCGGTTATCCAAGTCTAGGTTCAGCAGATGGGAAATATTATGGATGCTTTTCAAAGACTTTCTGAGATGAATGACAAAATCATTTAGTCTATTTCTTTGCTGTAGCTAGCTTGGTATTGTACAGAGAGGACAACTCCAACAAAATATCGTGTTTTATTATTCCTGAATGTGTATCAGTGCAGTCATGTATTACTGACGTTGCTTGATGTTGTAGGGTTGAGCGCAGTAGAGGGACTTTGTAATGAAGGCAGCTACTGTCCCACTGGGTCAAGCTCTCCCACTGAGATGGTTTGTCCCATGGGATATTACTGTCCCACAGGTGGGTCTTACATTCTAATATGTTATTTGGAGTTTAAAAACATTTGTTTACTTTGTTGGTTTGTTTGTTTGTTTGCTTGCTTGCCTGTTTCTTTGTTTGTTTGTTGGTTGGTTTTATCTCCATGAGTGTTTATTAAACAAAAGTCAAATAATAGAATTTCTTTATTAAAGGTTTTTAGAGCTTTTACCAAATATGGTAATCAATAATACAAATTAACACTCATTAGGAAAGTCTGAAAAATTAATAATAAATAGTATGTGGTGAAAAATAACAATAATCAACTAATAGTAATCTGCTGGTGAGCATTAGATAACTATGAATAATGAATATACCATAATTAACAAAAATAGGTTAGCCAAGCTAAATGTTCGTTGTTATTTGCAGGCACTGAATACCCTCTGGAGTGCAGCAATGGTACTTTCTCCAACCAGACGGGACTTGCTTCTATAGACCAATGTACGGAATGCACGCAGGGTTACTACTGCGAATCTTGGGGACTAACTGAACCTACAGGGCTGTGCAGAGCAGGTGGGTTACTGTTCTGTCTAGCGAGTTCTGTGCGTTCAAGATTAATCTTGACATGGTAGTTTTTGCTCTCACTGAAAGTCTAAT
The DNA here is from genome assembly GCA_945261195.1 of Cryptosula pallasiana. Classification (NCBI taxonomy): domain Eukaryota; kingdom Metazoa; phylum Bryozoa; class Gymnolaemata; order Cheilostomatida; family Cryptosulidae; genus Cryptosula; species Cryptosula pallasiana. The sequence goes on along the minus strand of OX183134.1, from coordinate 36,940,267 downwards.
AAAGTCTATATTGCTTTTAAAATGGCTGTAAATTTTGTTTGCTGTTTTACGCTGAGACGATTAACACATTTTTCATTGTTTTTTTCTCTGACAATTTAAAGTTCAATTTATAATAAAGTTATCGTAAACATTCAGTCAGTCATTTCCATTTGGCTCAAAAATGCTTAATCAATTTATATGTCGATTTGTCTTCTCTCTTGTTTAGGTTATTATTGTCCAATCGGCTCAATAATGGAGACTGAGATCATCTGTCCTGAAGCAATGTATTGTCCACAAGGCAGCCCCGCCGCAGTAGAATGTCCGGCAGGGTATTACACTGATTTCCAAGGAGCTGAGGCTTGTGAAATTTGTCCTGAGGGCTATTTCTGTGTTCCTGATATGATCATTCCAGGTAAAGCGTCCTTATTTTTGGTGTTCTGTCTCCAATTTATTTATTTTGAAAAAGATAACCGAAACAAATGTCTTTCAATTTTGTTTATACATAAATAAATTTGATTATTTTGGTTTTTTACGTTACCAGACCCTAACCTTATGACTTGTAACATGATATAGTAGACACTAGATAATGCTTTATATACTGTAAAAAATATCATGTAATAAGTTTTAAAGATGAAAATAAATATACATAATCAATAGTTGCGTATTTGTTAGTTAAGGCAGATCTCTTTTTGTTCAGAATTATTTTTTGTTACATTTCTTTGGTTATTACAAGTTTGGTAAAAGTTGTATTGAGCCTTCATGCTTTTAAATTCAATTCTTGCAAGAAGAAATAACATAAGCTTTATAGCTCATAATTATTTTTTCTGTTTCTTCTTGGTTTTAGGAGATGGTAGCTCTGCCAAACATGACTGTCCAGCTGGTTTCTATTGTGTGAATGGGACGGGTCATAACCCCCAGCCTTGCCCAGCTGGTACATACAGCGCTTCTCTAGGACTATCTGATGTGAGCCAATGTACTCCTTGTGATCCGGGAATGTATTGTCAAGGTAGGCCGCTCGTGTCATTATTTTGGTATACTGGCAGAGTTTTCTCCTCCTGCGTTGCTCATTAGGTATTTCGATGTTGACCCATAATATTGCTTGTTTCATGATAAATTTTTTTTGCTCATTTTTGTTTAGTTGAAGTTAATATTATTATTGTAAATGTCAACTCTTCATGTTGTTATTTATTTTTTTCGTTTTTATGAGTTGCAAATATTTTATTATTCAAATATTACCTATTTATTTATTATTAAAATATTACCTATTTATTTATTATTAAGATATTATTTATTATTCATTTGTTATTTCAGACTCCAACATGACTGCCCCCACAGGAGACTGCCACGCAGGACACTACTGCGAAAGTGCCAACTCCATTCCCACGCCATGGTATCTGAATGTCTCCTGCCCCGGAGAGTTTGTAGCAAGAGGCGCTGTCTGCCCGGTGGGTCACTATTGTCCCACCGGCAGCCATTTCCCTATGCCGTGTGCTGCTGGCACCTACCAATCAAACGTACAACAGAGCAGCTGTCTAAAGTAAGTACTAGATGGAGTCTGGTTGGTTGTTGAAGATGCAGCCTGCTGGAAGAAAGTGCTCATTTTTTCATCACAGAAGGCTTCTTGTCAGTGTTTGTTTAGGAAAATGGCTGACATTTGAGGAATAATCATTATTCAAACGTATAAACTGAATTAGTTAGAATAAGAAATCATATTTGTCTCATTGCTTTATCCATTTGTAAATTCTGTATTGCAAGTCTTTTGCGGTTGAACATTTTCAATTGCCTCGAACTGCTTTTGATAGATGTAAAGCTTCAGCCATTCTATCAAAGATTCAGTTTTGTCTCTGTGATACAATAACTAATATCCTATCAATTGCTTTGCAGTTGTCCTGCTGGATATTTCTGCCCTGCGGCCACTTATGACTTCACCCTATATGAATGCCCAGTTGGACACTACTGCCCTGAGGCTACACCCAGTAACTACACCTTCTCGTGTCCACCCGGGACATACAATGGACTAGAGAGAGCCAACAATATAAGCTGGTGCTTTGACTGTGAACCTGGCATGTACTGTGAGGGCTATGGCAATGCCGCCCCAACCGGTTAGTCTGAATCTGAGGAGTAATGGAGTTGTCTTCTTAGCTTGACCACTTTGTAGTCATATTATTTTATTGTTTGAAATGTAAAAAAACTTCTGTCATTTGTAGGTGACTGCAGTCCAGGGTGGTATTGTAGCGGTGGTTCTGACTCCAATCAAACTACTGTGTATGGGGGCAGGTGCTACCCCGGCACCTATTGTCCTACTGGCTCAGATAGACCTGAATTTTGTGATCCAGGCTTTTACTGTGAATTTTATGAGCTGTAAGTTGGATATTGTACTGGTTGTACTAGAATTGTGTTCAGAGATCATTGGCACTGTCACGTGACATTTACAAGCACTTGTCATTGGCACCTGTCAAAGTTTGGCATTATGACTCTTCACTTTGACAGCAGCTGTAATATATCAACCCTGGCAGCAGAGTGTCTTATTAGTAACAACTTTGTCCCATGTATAATGTATGTGGCACATCTGGTTAAGTATCTGACATTTGTGACAGGTGTCTCACATAGGTAATAAATGTCACATGACATGTCAGATGACATATGATCCTTGTCTGTCAAGATACCTGCATTCCATTTCGGCTTGCTTAAATGAAATCTCGTCTTTAAATTTTCCTTCTTGTCTCTGCCAATTCAAAATATTTTCTATCTGCTGGCAGAGCGAATGTGTCTGGTTTGTGTTCCCCTGGCTACTACTGCCCCAATGCTTCAACCACCGCTGAAGACATAGACTGTCCTATTGGACATTACTGTCCTGAGGGTAGCTCATCACCCACCCCGTGTATGAACGGAACGTACAGTAACAGCATCAAGCTAACCAGTCAAGTAAGTGTTTATATTTTGTCAATGGTTTTAAACAAAGCGTGGAGTAGTATGAGTAAAACTAGGTATTGTACCACAACCCGCTCCACAACTCCTGATATGTGTGACTCTGCAAGTATCTCTATTACTAAATGGCATTTCAGATTAAGTGATTTTCTAACTTATGTCGTTTTTTGCTTTCCCAATTTTGAGTGTGGTTCCCAACTTGTAGGCTGAGTGCACTCCATGTATCGCAGGCTACTACTGCGACCAACCAGGAGCTCATAGTGTAACTGATCAATGTAGCCAGGGTTTCTACTGTCCACCAGGGCAGTCAACTCCCACCCCTGATGGCTACCTCTGTCCAGCTGGTAAGTTTCTTGCTATTGCTAGCTATTTCAAGGTAAAGCAATTTCCCAAAATTGTAAATAGTTGATAAACAACAATAGACAACTTTCATAAGTTTGCTTTCTGTTGGGCATATTTTTAAGAGCTTTTGAGTGATTATTACTGTTTTTTTATGCTGAGTCTACAGATAAAAATTAACAAGCTCATATTATTATATTATTGAAGAAATGTGCATAGTGGAGTTGTTAGCAGTTGTTAGTAGTTGTTAATAGTTGTTAATAGTTGTTAGTAGTTGTTAGTAGTTGTTAGTAGTTGTTAATAGTTGTTAGTAGTTGTTAGTAGTTGTTAGTAGTTGTTAATAGTTGTTAGTAGTTGTTAGCAGCTGTTAGCAGCTGTTAGTAGTTGTTGGCAGCTGTTAGTAGTTGTTAGTAGTTGTTGGCAGCTGTTAGCAGTTGTTAGTAGTTGTTAGTAGTTGTTAGTGGTTGTTAGTGGTTGTTAGTAGTTGTTAGTAGTTGTTAGTAGTTGTTAGTAGCTGTTAGTAGTTGTTAGTAGTTGTTAGTAGTTGTTAGCAGCTGTTAGCAGCTGTTAGTAGCTGTTAGTAGTTGGTAGTAGCTGTGAGTAGCTGTTAGTAGCTGTTAGTGGTTGTTAGTGGCTGTTAGTAGTTGTTGGTAGCTGTTCACAAATAGGTGTAAATAAAATGATAAGTTTATTCAACTCAGTCAGAGAACAGAACCCAAGTAATTACAAACGCCCATCCTTCTAGTACTTCGACCGCTTACTCTGTAGGTGTTGTTAGTCTTTAATCTTTGTATAACTCACTCATTACTGAACTGGCAGTTGTTGTCACCAATTTTTATTGATTGATTTCTGTTTAAAAAATAAAAACCTAAGTTTGCAGAGTTTGTTTTTTTAGAGCAATATTTTAGGGTTTTTTATCAGCAAGTAATAATAGGCAACTCATTCTTGCCCAACTCACTCCAGTTACTATCAAGAACACAGCGAGACATTTGGATTGTTCTTTTTTAGACTTTATTGATAGCTTATGATTGGTGCAAGAACTCCCAGTACTCGAACCTTTGAAGATTGTGTGTTTAATAATTATTCCTCAAAAAAACTCAAACCTTCAAAACCAGTAACTGCATTTTTATTGTGTTTTCTAATCTTTCAGCTGATTTAACACCGTGTATTAAATTGTTGATGCGCAATCAATGTATCACTTATGCTAGAGGTCTGATGTGGTATTTAACAGGTCACTTCTGTCTGACCGGATCACCTGCTCCATCCAGATGTCAGAATGGCACATGGACTCCAGATGAAGGACAGTTTGAGTGCAGAACTTGTGATGAAGGTGAGAGCTGCCACCCGCCACCCGTAAAATGACGCATAGCTTTTCAGTTCACGTATTAGATAGTGTGATTGTGGTTGTATTTAAAACTTCCCTATTCATAGAAGTTCATTGCTTTCTGCAACAGCCCACTCATGTATATGTGAATGGATTATTCTAGGATTCTACTGTGACAACACGGATAGAGCTGTCTCAGCACTAAATAACTCTGTCTGCCCAGAAGGTCATTATTGTCCTGCTGGCTCAGCATTCCCCACTCCATGTCCTCCTGGTACCATCAACAATGTCACACGTAGAGTGGGAGAAGAAGAGTGCCAACCTTGCCCCGCTGCCTACTATTGTGAGACTTACGGGGAGGCGCTACCAGACGGCCCTTGCTCTCCCGGGTAAATCTTAGATCTATGTTTATCTCGAACTATTTAGAAGGTGGTAGTCAATCAGTCTGGTTTTGTATCACAGAGTTTCGTCATGTCTGTCTGTGTATTGCAGCTACTACTGTAATGGCAGCGTTTCTGTGCGGTATCCCGCTGACCTTGAATGTCCTCTCGGAAACTACTGCCCCGAGGGCTCTGCCCACCCCACTGCTTGCCCCAGCGGGACCATAACGACAGCCACTCGTCAAATAAACATCTCAGATTGTCAGCCTTGCTCCGCTGGCAAATATTGTACACCAGCAAACTCCCGTTTGGGTATGTAGCTTGTGTTTGTTTTCCTCAGAAGGAAGCGTCATGTTTCCTGTAGTTTTAGAGGACATAAGATTTTCTTATCTTGTGATTTTGTAGATGAAGGGATGAAAGTTTAAGTAGGTTTTTACATTTCTGTAAATTAAAATTAATTTTAATGACAACCAATTGTGCAACGATTTTTCTGAAGCTCAGTTTGATGTTTTTTAGTATTTAGTGTTGGTGACAGTAAAATGGCAAAAATTTCTGCAGGTAGTATTGCTTGTGATAAAAATAAAGGTTCCAATCGATTCTCGTTGTATCAATGTTGTGCCACTCCAGGTGTCGTGAATGTTAATGGCAGTCTAAACTACAGTAAGTGAATGATTGCTGTGAATCCTGACTACCTCACCTTGACCTATAGACTTGGTCTTGACCTTTGCATGCATTCTACTGTCGTTCCTTGTGCATGGGACTAAAAGTAAACTGGTGGATGTTTTAATTTTTATTATTATTATTTATTTATTTATTTAAAATAGGGAGTGCATGAAGTGATTCCAACATCAACCTAAAAATAATATTTAAGAAATGAAAAGTTGAAATTATTTTTCAACAGACTTGAATGGTTAATTATTATTCTACATAAGTAATCACAATTTATTATAAACTGAGTGTGGAGTTATCCTCCCAAAAAACTGTGACTCCCGATGACTTGTCCCATCTCTCATAAAACCTCTGCAGTACAAGTTTATTCCACACAGCTAATTAAGTCTTTATATGCTCTTTAAACCTCTCAGGTATAGAAGCAGACTGTGATCCTGGTTTTATCTGTATCAGTGGCTCGGATACTCCAACACCCCTCGACTACATAGTTGGTTATCCTTGCCCAGAGGGACATTATTGTGAGGCTGGGGATACTGTTCAACGACCCTGTTTAGCAGGTAATTGCAACATTCTGAGGCTGTTTAATCTAATAAACTAAGTAAGTATGCAGCTTCAAGTTGTCCAAGGTTGTGTATGTTTCAGGGACATACAGCCCCGTCAAACAGCTGGGAGCATGTCTGTCCTGTCCTCTTGGCCAGACCTGTCCTTATGAAGCAATGAACTACACAATGGATTGTCCCGCTGGGTTCTACTGTCCTGGTGGATCATTCAGAGACGGTACACCATGCCCCATTGGTAAATACCTAGAAACATTATAGTGCCTGGGCTACTATTTTATCTTATTTCATTTATAAGTAATCTATTTGTGCTTTTGTTTAAATACAGTTGTTTTTTATTTTGATTGCGCAACGGAAGAGCAGACAACTCTTGTTTTATCAAAATGCTGTTCATGGTTTTGTTGCTTATTTAGGTTATTTCAACCCAGCCACGGGTAGCCCAGCATTAAGTGCATGCGCCAGCTGTCCAGCTGGTAAGTTCTGTGACTCTGAAGGGTTGTCTGCTCCTGCTGGTAACTGCTCCGCTGGCTTCTGGTGTAGAGCGACGGCAGAGAAAGCCACGCCACAGGATGGCTTTAATGACTGGTGCCCCATAGGCTTTTACTGTCCCGAGGGTATAGAGATGCCTATACCTTGTCCAGCTGGCACATACAGCGCCAGGGATGGTGAGTCTATTGTAGATTAACTTTATTACGTGGATTCTTCTATAACAAGATTAGGAAGATTAAACAGCCATATTGCGATTATGAACTGTTTTATCTTTGCTATATTCTGTGGGAAGTCGTTTATTTGTCTGAATGTTCCAAGGTTCCACTGTGTTGTTTTACTAGTATTACTAGTTTAAATAAAAATTTAAATTACTGCAAATAGGCTTTATTAATTTTTATTATTAATCAGATTAAATTTAATCTATTCAGTTGTAATCATGCATTGATACTTTGTTTGTTCGTTTGTTTGTTTGTTTTTTTGTTTGTTTGTTTGTTTGCTTGAGCTGTGCCTTGAGGGCAACCCTAAAGACGGGTCTCATAAGCTTGGAGCTTGCTATACATTCTCCGCTTGGATTTATTTCACTCCGAGAGCTTACAGATTGCTAAAGTGTCCGTATGGTTTCTACCAGCTGTTTCAACTATCCACAATTGAAGTTGTCCTTTGTACTGCATAGGTTTAAAGACTGAGGACCAATGTGTTGTGTGTGATGCGGGCATGTATTGTGCCGGTACCAACCTGACAGAGCCTTCAGGCATTTGTTCAGAGGGCTATTACTGTCCATCTGATGCGGCCATTGGCTCTCCTCAGCCTGTGGAGTACATCTGCCCTGCTGGATACTTCTGTACCAACAACTCAGCGCACCCTCAACCTTGTCCTGCAGGTTTGTTTGTTTGTTTGTCTGTTTGTTTGTTTTCTATCTTATGCCATTTTCTCAGCATAACTTTTGTACTCCACCGTTTACATCTGATAGCAAGTGAACGATTAGATTGAGAAATTTAGTGGTTTTGGAATTAATTTCGCCCAAATTGTATTTAGTTTCATCAAAACAATTTACATGTTGTTATCCAAGGAAAGTGAAACAAAACTTTAAATTATAATTATTTTTAATTTTTGATCAAAGTCCTTTTATATTTGATATTTACACTTTATGTTTATTGCAATGCAGTAATATTTAGATAGAAATGTTACATTACTAAAATATTAGATATTGTCAATATGCTAAAACAAAGATAGGGTAAAGTAAAATCAATGACTTATAAAAAATTGATAACACTGAAGTTAGTGATTCGTCTCTCAACTTTGTAATTTTGCCGATAGAAACTGCTCTTGATGGTGAATTACACATTTTCTTGTGTTTAATGAAAATTTGGTGTTTTCAATAAAATCTTTATTGTTTCACTCGTACCAACATTTAATTTTAAAACTAAGATTTCAGAAATAATAATGAAGTTTCATAAAGTTTATAAAATTTTGACAACAACTCAGTCACCCAAGGTTTACATACCTCTCTCACTATTGTATCACCTTCTACAGAATACTACCAGCCCTACGAAGGCACCACCTACTGTTTGAGATGTCCAGCTGGCTACTTCTGCCAGAAGAACTCTTCTACACCTGAAATCTGTCCTGAGTTCAGATACTGTCCTAATGGGACGCACTCACCCGTCCCTTGCGAAGTCGGCACCTTCAGGAATGACACCGGAGGCACTTCACAAGATGATTGTGTTCCTTGCTTACCAGGTTAGCAGTTGGTACTACTAGCAGTGAGTGTCATAATCAGTGATGGAAATAATCAGACAGAAGTTGATGCTTCACCTAATGTTGTAGGCAAGTATTGCATAGATGGCCGTATCCAGGGAGACTGCAATGCTGGTTTCTTGTGCATATCGGGCAGCTACACACCCACCCCTACCCAACCAACGGTGAATGCTACAACTGGCACACTCTGTCCATATGGTAGATATTGTCCGCCAGGTACCATCATACCTGAGTCCTGTGACCCTGGAACTGTAAGTATTCTTTGTCTGTGCTTGCTATGTCTATGACTGTGTTTGCTATGCGTCTGTGTATGTGGGTGCTATGTCTATGGCTGTTTTTTGCTATGTCTGTGTGTAGGTATTTATGTGAGTGCTAGCATGTCACTTTCATTTACGAAAATTTTCTATTTCATTGTTGCTTCTATTGCACTTGTTTTGTAATTGTAGTTGTCAGTACTTGCTGTTCATTCGCTGCTGCTATATTTGTAGGTGATAAGCAAAGAAGGAGCTAGTTCAGAAGATGACTGTGGTGTATGTCCAGCAGGTAGGATCTGTCCAGAGCAAGCCACTGAATCTGAGCCCTGTAACCCAGGTAAGTGTCTTTACCTGAAGATGAAGTTCTCAGACTTCAGTTATTCTATTATTTCTCATTGTACTTTTCATACTACTACTCAGTTACGATAGTGATGTCTCCCCATACATAGAGCTCTCCTGAATCTGTCTTGACATTGTTTATTCCGCTATGTTGTCTATGACATTTTGTTCAATTGTGCATTTTCAAATAGTTTATTTTCAACGAAAGAGATTTGAAATAAAATCTTAAAGTTTGAGGATGATCTAAAAAAATCACAAAATTCTTTTGTAATGCCATTTATCTTGGAAGTTGCAGAAATTTTTTTTGTTAAGGCGGGTATGAAAATTAAGGAAATAAATCAGCAACAGGCCCCTTCAACGGGCACCTCCAACAGGCTCCTTCAACAGGCCCCTTCAATGGACAGCTCCTGCTACAATGCTTCCTATTCATGTTTTAAGTTTTCAATTTTGTGAAATGCTCCGATGCTTCCATTATTGTTACTTTTTACTTCACAGGCTATTTCTGCCCATACAACCAGAACGAGACGGCTTGTCCAATGTTTACTTACAATGACCTCTCTGAGGCTATGAATGCTACGTGGTGCAAGGACTGTCCCCCAGGCTATTTCTGTGATGAAGAAGCTATAGCTCATTACAGCAGGTTCCCTTGTCCAGCTGGTTACTATTGTGAGCAGGCTTGTAACGAGCCCATACCATGTCCAGGAGGTACCTACAGGTCAGTCGCTCAGGCTATCCTGATATGTCATTGAATGCCCTAGTTAGCTTATTGGCTAGCTGTCTGGTAGCTAGTTAGCTTTAGGGCTAGTGGCTTAAAGGGCTATTTTTGTAAAGGGCTAGTTGTATAGAGGGCTACTGGTCTAAATGATCAGTTATGTAAAGAGATAGTTGTGTAAAGTGCTAGGGGTATAAAGGGCTAGTGGCTTAAAGGCCTAGTTGTGTAAAGGGCTAGTTGTGTAAAGGGCTAGTTGTATAAAGGGCTAATTGTGTAAAGGGCTAGTGGTTTGAAGGGCGAATTGTGTAAAGGGCTAGTTGTTTAAAGGGCTAGTTGTGTAAAGGGCTAGTTGTATAAAGGGCTAGTTGTGTAAAGGGCAAGTTGTATAAAGGGCTAGTTGTGTAAAGTGCTAGTGGTATAAAGGGCTAGCGGCTTAAAGGGCTAGTTGTGTAAAGGGCTAGTTGTATAAAGGGCTAGTTGTGTAAAGGGCTAGTTGTATAAAGGGCTAGTGGTTTGAAGGGCTAATTGTGTAAAGGGCTAGTTGTATAAAGGGCTAGTTGTGTAAGGGGCTAGTTGTATAAAGGGCTATTTGTATAAAGGGCTAGTTGTGTAAAGAGCTACTTGTATAAAGGGCTAGTGGTTTAAAGGGCTAGTTGTTTAAAGGGCTAGTTGTATAAAGAGCTACATGTATAAAGGGCTAGAGGTTGAAATGGCTAGTGGTTTAAAGGGCTAGTTGTTTAAAGGGCTAGTTGTTTAAAGGGCTAGTTGTATAAAGGGCTAGTTGTATAAAGGGCTAGTTGTGTAAAGGGCTAGTTGTGTAAAGAGCTACTTGTATAAAGGGCTAGTTGTTTAAAGGGCTAGTGGTTTAAAGGGCTAGTTGTATAAAGGGCTAGTTGACTCATACAATGATGGAATTGTGTTGGTTAGATGGTTATTATGATTTCATTCGCTGACCTTGTTATGTTGGGACTGTTACCCAACACAGTTGTATCTTCTAGCTTGCATTGTGTTATTTAGGGATATAACTGGGGCCCGTTTCTTAGAGGAGTGTTTCCTCTGTCCTGCGGGCTACTTCTGTCCGTCCCTCAATGAGACTGTAAATCCAAGTATATCTGCTATTAAATGCGATGATGGCTCGTATTGCCCCAACGGAAGTGCCATACAGATCAACTGCACCGCAGGTAAATGAGTTGTACAATACAATATTGCTATATATAGACTGTACAAGTGTATACTCGGTGTGTACTCGGTGTGTACTCGGTGTGTACTCGGTGTCTACTCGGTGTGTACTCGGTGTGTACTCGGTGTGTACTCGGTGTGTACTCGGTGTGTACTCGGTGTGTATGGTACTGTACACTTTCAGGATACTACTGTTACAATGCTGAGGTACAACAACCGTGTGCTGCTGGATACTACTGTCCACAGAGGAGTTCATCTCCTGTACCTTGCCCAGCTGGTCACTACTGCGGTGCCCCAGAATGCAATGCTACCATACCAGGTTCGTATCTATCTGCGCACACCGTAGCTAGTTTTTAAAGTAGTTTGCTATTTTTGTTGGCTACATACTTATGTGTTTTGTCACAAGTATTTGGGTATGTAGCCTGTACTTATATTCCACAATTGAATATAACACAAAAAAGACTTATACACAGACAAATTCATGTCTGTGGAACAGATGTGTACATGATGCTATATATTTCATAGACATATATATATAGGTAATGTGATGCATGTTTACTGTTGAACAGGGTTTGGACCAGGAGGTATGATATCTGCTTTATCAGTTGCTTACAATCATCTATTTTCTCACTTGCATATCTTGTAACTGTAAACAGTTTACTTTGTGGAAGTTGTCCGCTCATTCATAAATATTCATCACTGTTGTCTAAATGTAACCAGGAAGGTGGGTGCTCATAGCCCGACCCTTCATAAACACACTTCACATGTTTACACGCTCAGGCTTACTCATTCTATGTTTTAATCTTACGCACTGTCAGCTTAATTAATTGTCATTGAAAAACTTACACATTTTTGAGCTAATAATATAAGATTTCATCGTCAGACTATGAATTGACCTTGACCTTACTCATCAGCACCAATAATTTGATGCTAAGATTGTAACAAGCTTATACTATCAAGTCAAAGGAGGAGACTACCTTGACCTGTTGTAACAGCTCTCTGATATGATAACTGAACCAAAGAGGTAGTTGGGAGAGAGTATACAGCTCTAAGATTTCTGTATCAAAGACATAACATAGCCTTTTATGTATACTAGAACCAAGGGATGCAATGCTAAATCAAGGTTCAGCATTGCATGTTCCATGGCGAAATTATTTTTGAAATTGCTTCCCTTCTCATTGGATTACCCAAGAATCTGTGATAGTCTAAGCTCTACAGTAAGGGGTGTATACTCTTTCCGAACTATTTGTTTGACTAAGCTCTCACTCATTTAATATACACTTTAATGCTCTTATATGATAACTCTATCAGAATAAACAGACAAGCAGCTTTTTTGTTATTATTTTTAAATGTTAAAATCAATCGTTTTTGATGCGGTAAGTATCGATGTAATGCAGTTCTTTGCACAAGTTGTTTATACTTAGAAAGGATCTATTTATATCACGCAAACTTATGTAGTACAGGTGATACATGTTATGCATATATAGGGCAGGTGGTATATATAGCACAAGTTATATGTACCGTGTCTGGATGCATGTGGGTAAAATAATTTTGTCATGTTCATGCAGGTGCTATGCGACCAACAATATGCCCACTTGGCTACAGAGAAAAGAACAGCGGAGAATCTGATAGAGCCACATTTTCAAGCACCTGCGAGCCTTGCCCACCTGGCACTTATGGGGCCAGAGATGATAGAAGTGGCTGTGACACTTGTAGAGCGGGTGTTGTATGTATGGAGGGGGCGTGGACTGATCTGCCCTTAGGCAATGATTCTTCTGCCCATGGTGTAGAGTCTACTCAGTAAGTAACTTATACAGGGATAGGAATTTGAACATGTAACCTATATCGTTGAATATCGCCATTTGCTTGCACTTCTTCAGTACGTATAATACTTCCTTTGTTGCGAGTAATACATTTAATATACCCAAATTGTTTTATTCACTTCAGTGAAATATTTCAATTACATCTCAACTGATAAATTTTCTCGCTGCCAACATTTTGGCATCGGACATTTCCATTTGTTTACTTTTTAATCTTTTTTTATTTTAGGGATTATCGATATTTTTTGGAGTCGCCCTAAATAGGCAGTATTAGATGGTTTTGTTGTCTTTCCGTTTTATATAATAATTTTTTTTCTAGCAACAAAAACTCCATATGGTAAGTATTTCATTGGCTGCTTTGTTTCAGGTCGTACCCGTGTCCCCCAGGCTACTACTGCCCTCAGGCCTCCGGGGCCCCACTCTCCTGCCCCAAGGGTACATTCAACGCAGCGCAGGGCGTGGGTAGTGCCTCTGATTGTCTCGACTGCCCCATCGACCACTTCAACCACCTCACTGGACAGATCGGTTGCTTCAGCTGTGGTGGTGAGGCTAGCCAGTCGGTGGTAGGAAGTGATACATGCGAGTGTACAGGAAGTGGGCGTGACTTCCAGGTATATACATTCACTCTTATCCACTTTGATCGCTGAATTATTTCTTATTGAACACAAACAGCTAATTCGGTCCTTCGTTCTGGTTACTTTCTAACAACAACAAAAACTTCACTAAAATAATTCAAATACGTTTTTGTCAATATTGTTGCTAGTGATATTTGTTTTGTTCTTTTGACTTTAGCCATCAGACAGGCAATGCCCATGCGCTGCCGGGTTTACTATCCTGCCCGACAGAGAAGTGGACTGTGTGAAACAAGTCTATGACCTATGCACTGAAGGTCAAACGAGGAACCAGGCCGGAGAATGTTTAGACGCTAGCCAATGGCAAACTTATTGTGAACTATCTGTACGTATTCGTATAGTTCTTGATTTTTCCACTTGGACTTTTTTATGATAGATTCTAAACAGTTAAAACTTGATGCAGAAAAACCTATTTACAGACATTTCTTCACCACTATTTCTAATTTCTAGACTTGAATTGTTTTACTTTTATAAATATTGACAGCGCTTTAGAATCTTAGTCAAGTTTGGTACAACGCATGCAGTTTTACTCCCCAATAGCTGCACCCATTTACTTTCCCTATTAGGTGTGTGAAAGTGGAGACTACCTGGGGATTGACCAGATACTAGGTCTATGTAAGTGCAAAGTCGATGATCTGGAGGAGGTATGCGACGTAGAGTGTAGAATAGCACAGAGATACAGTGTTTCCTTTATATGCCCCGCTCCTCCCCTCGAGCCTTTCATCGAAGTTCGTGACAGCAGTGGCAATGCTTTGGTAAGATTCACTTTTGAACTTGGTATTTATCATCGCTATCTATCTAAGGAACTGAACATTATTGATTCCTGTTGCTTTCCCGCTTGAACAATTTGTTCAAAATGTTGGAGAAATAAGTTATTGGTTTTATTCTTATTTGTTGATTGTCATGGTCCTAGTAATATGTATTGCAGGTTCAGATTCCAGCTAGTAACATGCGTAAGGTCATCAACTCGCGTAATTCCATAACTGAGGACCAGTGTGCCGGTGAATACACCGAGCCTCTGCACATCACAGACTTGGATGCAAGTGGCTTTGTGGGTGTCTACGAGCCCAATCCTAACATCTTGATTGATTTGCTTAGCTCTAACACTAAGGGCAACTACAGTGGCAATGTTACTGGTGAGCATTTTGAAATTGTCTTCTCTTTTCCACATTTGATGTGTCATGTCCGTTGGCATAATTTCAGTGATCTTTATCATATTTACTGTTGAAACTAGCCAAATTACGTGGACAATTATCTGTAAATGTTTTATGAGATGAGGATTTATGTTTTTATGTTTTAGGTGGAGAATTTGGTGAGTAAATTCATGATTGTACTCCTACATGGACTTGTACAGACCAACAAACTGTCATATTTTTTTAATTCTTATTTATTGTGTAACTTTTTAATATTCAATTAAAAAATAGCTAACAAAAATGGATTAAATTGGTAATTAATAAAAAATAAGTGAACATCTTATTTTCTTCAGATTACAACATAAACAACATTGTTCAGAGGCAGCTGCTAGCAGTCAGTGAGAGATCTCTCAGTGGAATCAGAAATCCGACCGTCTGCCTCAAGTATGGGGAGACGATGATGTTTAGTGTATCCAATGAGTACTACCCTGTCTATGACCGGTAAGGACCATCTAGTAATTCTCTGACTTTTTCTAAACCAAGTTTTGGTATAAATCAATCAATGATCATTTGGCCTGCTCAGGTGATGTCAAGCCATGCATTAACACCAGATTGTAAGCATCAGATTAATTCATTGCAAGAATGGTCCATCGACACAGTTTCAAATAAGCTATTGCTAATTACAAAAAAAAAAATATTAGTTCAATTTTGCTATAGACAATGTTTGGTTTCAAACCACATTTTTTATGCGTGAAGAAGTTAACTTTTGGAGCATTATATCATTCGTTCACAACTATTGCCTGCTCTGCATTCCCTGCCTGTGACACCTGCTGTATGTTGTCACCTGCACTGATTGATGACTACTTGAACAGCTTGTCAATCATGTAATTCATTTTTGTTTCGTGTGATGCAAATAGCTGTCTAGTAAAATATTGATTGCGTGTTTTATGTAATTCCATCAAAAAGAACATTTGATCTCTAAGGGCAATATTTTCATCATCTGATGCGTTATTGTCTTAGCCTCTGGCCCCTGCACAAATCAATATGTCCCTATTCTATCATCTTGTAAGAAGTTATTTCATGTTTCCTCTGTATGCTGCGTTTGCTTTTGTATTTGAAGCCCGCAAGGTATATTTCACTACCAGCTTTCAGTAGCAAATCTGCGATGCCATGGTACTTTAGTATGTCAACAACTTTTCAATTTTTTCTGGTCCAATTTAGTATTTAAAAAGCTCAACCAATGACATGCCAGTTGTCTGAAAGTTATATCACATTAATTTTATGCCAACAATTAATCGAACATGTATGTTTCACGATATCATAAAAAAATAACAGCCACCCGAAAGATTACAAATTCGAAGTTTTGTTTATTGTCAGGAAAATATGTTTGTTGATTATAATCAGCATTCACTCCTTCACACCTCCTGTAAACTATCTATATCTAGCCATATAATATATATTGTATAATTTAAACCCATACAGTAGACACAACGTATATTCAGGCAAAGTAATACATATCAGGTATAAAATACATTGTCTATTCCACGCTCCCAAAGTTGTCATTGTGTGGCACGTCGCTCTCGTTATCTAAAACATTGACGCAAATATGTTAGAGTCCGAAGATATTAATGGTGTTATCCAGATGTGTTAGAAATAGCTACTAAGTTGAATTATTTTGAGCCAACCTGTTGAGGGCGTTTCTATTCTCTAATCAGTTCCCCTTCTCTTCCACCTGCATACAATATGAATATAGCCTTAGAATGTAGAGCTGTCAAATCTCTTACATATGACTAATTTGCTTTGTTTGTTTCTTGTGAACTTAGTGAGCTTGGTTTGCAAAATATCTCAATATTCATTGATTTATATTGAGCAAGTAACGTTTTTTACCTGCTTGTCTCATGGCATATGCGTTGGCTTCCTCTCCAGGGATTTGCCTTTTATTTTGAAACTCCATGTTTCCCTGAAATATAATTTACTTTATGATACCAAACAAAATAATTTATTTGACCGTAATGTGAAAGCAAAATTACGTTTCAAAAATCTTTTCAGCAAATGCACTTTCATGATAAATTGTTTATAAAGATTAATGCAAAATACTGCCAACTCACCCGTGAGTAGAATATGGCACTGGCACCGTTGACGCTTCTCTTACCAGCTAGCCTAAAGTTTGATGAATACAAGTTTTAAAATAGTTAAATTCAAATATTTTTGTTTGAGATCTTTTGTAGTGTAGCTTTCATATTCATGCAACACTTCATCAATCGCTGGTTTGTTTGTTAGTTTGCTATTATTTACAAATTCTTTATTGATTATGTATTACTTACTGGTTATTTACTATTTGCCTACTACTTATATTATTATTCTGTAAATTCTTACCTGGCACTGCCAAAAACTCTTTTCTCCTCATCATCTCTAAAAAGTTCTACATTTCCTTGTTGTTTATAGATTTTCTGCAGCAGGTTGAAAAGAGTCATAGAATTAGTTTCTTCTAGTTCTCTCTGATACTCTCCAAACCCATTTCGTACTTCTGAGGCGTAGAACTCAGCACTTCCAGGCTCCACATTCTTCAACAAAATGTCTTGTAATAAATTCGATTTTTTTTTTTTTTCAAGTTTTTCCATATTGTTTTAGTTGCACACATTTTAAACACACTCATGAGCATCCACTTAAAATTTGTATTACTGAAATAGATGTTTGTGCTTTGGTTACGGTCTATTGATAAAAAAATCAAAGTTTTGTCTAATTTGAGATTTTACTGTTTGCTTTGGCTAAACCAAAGTCAACCAAAAATTTATTTTAACCAGAAAAGTATTCAAAGTAGAATAACGAGTTGTAACCAACCTGAGCCACAGATCTTTTCCTTCCACCAGTGGTAGCTATGTATCTGTCCATCCACTCAGGTCTTTTGTCGTTTGGCAACCTTACGTTATCTGAAACCATATTTTTTTATTATATTTGATTATTGTTATTGCCATATGGTGAATTTCCGTAAAAGTGTGCTATAATTTTTCAGAAAATATGTTTAGAAGCAGGAAACAACGTTTTCTTGCCCTCAAGGGCATTGAGAGAGAAGGGGGTAGTGATGCCGTCCCCTCTTATAACTATTACTTACTAAACTGTCGCTTTACGGGCACCCAAACATCTCCATCAACTGTAGCCGTTGGCATTCTAAAAATACATGATAATTTCCTGCTTACAATAATAAAACATTTATTATGAGAAACAATTGTTAGTAATAATATTTGTATTATTTCTGTTTGTAATTATGGTACATGATGAAAATTTTGCGATGTTTTGCAATAATAATTAGTTAGTATTTGAACATGACAAAGTGCCAAAAAAGTATGAAATCAAAGTCTTTATCAAAAGGGCTTACCGTGCGCTGCTTTCCAAACCTTTGTCAGCTGTGGTCGGTGTGTATTTTGCTGTCCAGCTTTGTTGTGGCTGGTTGGCATAGCTCTCTCCCGCTGCAATCGGTACAATATCTAATTATTAGTGGATATTTTTTTGTTGGTGTATAAGTAATATCGTTTTTACTTACAATAAACCAGTTAGTTTATTTTCGTTGTGCTACGGGCATGGTTGATCTTGTTATTTGATTATTAGATCACGTGACATCAAAATTTGTAACTTGATTTGATAGAATTTTTACTTTTCGATGTACCAAGTGGCACGCGCTACTATTTTATATTAAACAACAATATTTGCAGCATTTCACTCACCGAATCTTTTCACCGGCCTATAAAGCACTCTCTCACCCAGTTCATTGAAACTTCTACAAACAAAAGCACAGCATGCGTTATTTAGTTTAATTGATTTTTACTATTTACACTAATTTTTTTGCCAAAAACTATGGTTGAATATATTAGAAGGCAAAGTCAATGTAATTCAAAATGTTATCTCAGTCAATCATTGTGAAACAAAGTGACCAAAAAATTCAAACACTTCCAATGTGATTTTTTTTATTTTTGTTGCGCCATTTGCAAAAATCAAATCTAACTAGTGCTTATGACTCTTCAGCAGGCCTATGTATACCCACCTATCTGTAGGTGCTGTTAGTCCATAGCAGAATGCTGCTGAGGTCAGCACCAAGCTCTCTATTATGATCAGCATGTTAACTTTACTGCTTGTCTTCAGTCACTAAAGAAATGAATCGCTCCTCTGGCAGCGTCTTCTTTTATCGGGTAGATTACTATGCGTGTTCGCTTATTGAAAGCGTACTTCGCCTCAAATCTTTACTAGGAATAGAAAGACATTTCTCTGATGTGATAATTAGCTTCGCAATTAGACGTCTTGTGATTAAGTATGCTTTTCATCTGCAGATTGCGTTAGGATTGCTCCCCATTTATTTCTTTCTCTGTCAGCGTTCTCACTGGTTTAATAATGAGTCTTTTATTTTTTATTGATTTGTGTTGTGAAACAAGTAAGTGCATGTGCACCAATAAACAGTTTTTTGGATATGACGCACATATCGGTTGCGTGATTTATGTCTTCTATTTTTATAAATTATATTAAATCTAGTTATTTATTTAGATTGTTATACAAACGTTAGCATATTTGTTTTTAGTAGCGCTTTCAAAATAGATGAAAGTAATATAATAATACAATTATATGCGCTTGCTTGTAGCAACAACCTCTACAACACTAATGACAAGTTCGACTATGGAGGATTTAGGGAGCTGCAGGAGGCCCAGAGTCAAGCAGAGACAAACACCACGCTGTTCACCTACCGATTCAAAGATCCTGGAGTCTATGTCTTCTACCTCAGCTCTAACGTCGACAAGAAAATGGTCAGCCTACATTTTTTTTAGTGTTTATGTGATTTTTTACAATAAATTGTTATTTGCTGTGTACATTTTTTTCAAATTGTTTTACATTATTTCATTAGTTGTTTCGGGGGACCAAAATAATTAGCTGTTATTAATATTTTAACTATAAAGTGTTTAATTGGTTTCAGTACGTTAGAGTGATGGCTAAGAATGCTCAGTGTTCAGAAGACGGGCCGTTCTTCCCTACCACCCCTAGATACATCATACAGAATGGAATGTCCATAGAACAAGATATCCTCAAGTCACCAGACTGGGTTCTCATTGCAATCATGTGTATCGCTGTCATCCTCACTGTCTTTATCATCATTATAGCCCTGGTGAGTGCTTGTGACATCGTATCCTGCATAAGGAACTTCTGACGTCATATTCTGCTAAGAAACTTGTTCCGCAATATCCTGGATGACTTTGATTCCGGATTCAATGCGCATTGTTTTAAATACTACATACTCTGTGGACCATTACTTGAAATCTGCAGTTGCCATTGATGACCTACTTTTTGTTGTTTGTTATGGTTAGTCTCGGACTTGTCACTTTTTAGCGAGTGATTTTTAGCTAGTTGGTTGTCAACTAAACTAGCATTTTGTTAGTTGTCCCATCTTGACTCATGACCACTCCACTACCTCCATGTTCAGGTAATATTCCGAAAGTACGGCTGGAACAAGCTGGTGTTCTTCAGCAAGAGCTACAGATGGCTCACTAAACAGAAACCATTCAACGACTACTCTAGCCGTGGCTCCAACGTCCACGCTTTAAAGAAATATCACAGAAACATGGAAAGTCTTCAGTCGTCCCCAGAGGGAGTACAGTTAGCTATAGGAGCTGAAAGTGGTGCAGATGAACGAGGTAACTTTAATGTTTTGATCACCAGAGAATACCTTATAAATGATTAAAAAACGTCCTTTTGCAGCTTGTTTATTTAGCGCTTTAGTGGTTCAGGGAATCCACAATCTAAAAACGTTATTTTAGAAATTTTTTTCCAAAATACTAGTGTACAGGCGATATTCTCGCTTTTCAAAAGAGATTTTTTTTACGAACTTTCTTGTTTTCTGAGAAAATTTAAAAGCTTCTGCCAAAAAAAGATAAATTTTTCAACATATTTTACAAATGTTTCATATGAGAAAGGTGGAGCTGGGAAAGAAATGCTTCAGCCATCAGTTGATAGAACAATGATTTAACTATTCGCTGATAAACCTGAGACTTCTTGAGATGATTTGTGACTCTCTGTACATAGAATGTTTATAAAAACCCAATGTATCGTTTATCTTATTATTAGCAGTTTTAAATGCACCATTGTTAGTAAATACAATAACATTAAACAAACGTGTTTATTAAAAAAAGTTTTTTATATGTTCCATTTCTAACTTTTCTATTATTCAAGTTGAATATAAGATGAGAAAACTCAACTCAACTCTATCTGTAGATGGAGTTGAGCTAAAGGCAGTGAAAGAGGACGAGTTCTGGGACTATGAACAGCAAGTAGATCTGGAAGCTTTCAACTCCAACACTTTGTATGAGAAGTTAGCCAACCAGTCCCATACTATCACTCAAAATTTAGCTAGACAGAAGGAGGAAGCTAAGGCTTTATATCTCAAGGTCATTTTCCCTCTGATTTCAGCTACACCATGTCGCCTAGATTGTAACATTAACGCTTATTGTATTGATAGAAGTAAATACATTTTTTGAATGATCTTGACCTTTTGTTGTCCTTGCCACCGGTCAAGGTTGAATATGCCATCCAAAGTGACCCGCTTGTGGTAAACAGCTGATACAAGGCCGGGAATGTGATCATAACTTGATTTCCATCGCCGTAATAAGGGGAGACAACTAAGTGTTATATATATATTACTGTTACAGCTTGCACGAATATCTACATTCGCTTAAATCACTTTACTTCACTGCATTGATAGTTTACTCAAGGTTTATAGGACATGCAATTGTCTCCTCCAGTTCGGTTACAAAAAAATGACTCAGCACATACGCTTCCTTGGTCCGGTTGGGCTATGTTTGGATGCTTTGTTGCCTCTAAGTTGAGTAGCTTATGCTCTAGTGACTTTTATGACTTGATAGGTATATTTTGCATGCGTGTGTTTAGGTATCCAATCAGAACATTTCTCTGAAGGGGCTATGGGCAGCGAAGTTAAATTTGGAAGGTCGGGCATCACTGGCCACCCCTGAAGACCTTGCAGCTTATGAAACTAAGCTAGAGGAGTTAGAGATAGAGTTGGAGAGAAGAAAGCAGGTCGGACACAGGTGAGAGCACCCTTACTTTATCTACTTGGTATCCATAGTCCACATTTGTACTTGGATGATGACGTGACCTTGACCTTGGTTGGTTAATGCAGATTCCAAGTGGCATTAGACAAGCAAACCAAATTGATGGACGCTGAAGCTAAGCATGCAGAGAAGCACCAGGTGGCTGTTGACGCCGAATTGAAAGAGGTTATGACCTTGATCAAAGGTCACGCTGACAAGCTTCACAGGAATCAACTCACCAACAAAGATGGAGTGTTTGACATGGAACAGCATAGCCAGGTGTCAGGCAAGGTGGGGGTACAGATTGAAAGCCTTATTAAAGAGAACATTGGTGAGTGCAGACGCGTTGGATCTGGGGCTATACTGGGTGAAACTACAGGCGCTAGCATGGTCGTTTCTGGCGCGAACATTCCAATAGCACTACAAGACCTCATTGGTGTAGACTCATCCATTCTTCTACCAAACCTGGTTGTCATGGACCCAGTGACTGGACTCATTCGACCCCAGCCCAACACTGCCATGTTATTGGCTGATGGAAGAGTGGAGCCAATACCAGACGACTGGTTCTTACACCCCCACACGGGCAAAGTTCTACCCATTGAGGGCAATGTAGCATATGATCCAATCAGCTCTAGGCTTATATTCACTGCAGACTCAGCCTCTGGTAAGTTACAGAGTCAGTTATATTAGCGCTAGTAATGCCAAGGTCAACTCTGTAGACTTAGATACTAGTTGTTTGGTAAGTAGCTGCTGACCACCCCTTCTTGCTCAACAGGTGAAGCACAGCACATGAATGAGGCTCTCATACCGTTTGTGCCGTACCCAGTCAATCCAGAAACCGGACTTCCTGTCGTCTCCAAACTCAAACCGCTGGACAGAAAGGCAGATCTCAGAGACAAAGCACCAGTGTCTTGTGCTGAAACAGGCCTGCAAGCCCCCATTCTTGCTGTCACTATTCATCCAGAAACTGGGGCTATCCTTCCTCTCTGCGGTACACATACGGATCCAGTTACAGGACTTCCTATAGCCATTGAGGTTGGTTTTATAACGTACCCATTAATTTACGTTATCTTGGAAAAGTCTAGTCTTTTATACCATTGTTTATAAATGTTTGGTCTCCTTCAGACTGGTTCACTGATGAACGATGCCGAATCCAACACACCTGTTCCAATACTGGGAGTGAAGATCTGTCCATCATCTGGAAAGGTTATTCCAATTGGTGGAGTACAGTCAACAGATCTTGGCATACAGCCAATTGTACCCTACGCCATGTCTGTAGATTCGCTTAGTGGTCGTCCAATCAGAATTCACGGTGCCAGCACCAGACAAGGACAGGTGAGTTTACATGGGAATGCGAATGTAGCTAAAGCATGCTGTAAGCATCTGGTGTGGAGTTTCAATGTAAAGTAGATACTTGACAAAATTACAAAGAGTTAGAAAAATTAAAGTGATCATGAATGCGTGAAGATGATTTTTCTTCCACTGTTGCATCACATGGAGGTCCGTGGCTCTTTGTCCATCTCATTTTTTCCTAACCGTTGTAGCAGTTTACCCATTCACAAAGAATATTCGTCAGTCAAGATTAATCTTGTTGGTGCAATCATTATGGTTCCTGCAGCCATTCGTCGCACCATGAAATTGTCTTCTATTACCACATGTGAAGGTTTTAGTATCGTAATAAGAAGAAAGAATGGTTTACACGTAATTGCTAACCTGTGGTTTGTAGGTTCTACCTGCATGTGGTGGCTATGAGGCTTTCGTCTCCTCCACTGTATTGGCCATTGAGCGTAGACTAGCTGAGGCCTTGAAAGGTTATGCAGAAGTTGTCTTCACCCGGCCTGCTAACAACGAACCTATCAATGCTCGCATGGAAGAGGCGGAGGTTGAGGCTGCGTACAAGGTTTCTAAATAATCCAGTAGTTCAATTTGACCGTTTCGGATTAACTATTTTTTTCACTGAACTTTTACTGCAATTCCCTCGATAAAATAACACTTTCCTTATTTAGGAGAAATCGTTTTCGTAGCTTCAGTTTCAAAGGGTTGTGCGTGTTTCTGTATATTTATGTGTTATCTCCTCCATAGCATTTGTTGCTGGCCAGAACTAGGATGCACTCACTGCAGAAGTCTGCTGAGCACGATGTGAAGAGGAGAGAGGAGAGAGCTGCTCTGTTGGCTCACACTGGAGGATCTCCTGGTAATTTTTTCGTTACTTGTGTGATTTTTTTTAGTTTTGATATAATCTTTCTATTTTAAAACATGTAACAAAACAATTTTTTGTTTTGGTTTTATGTTTTATGGTTGTTTATTGTACTATTTGTTATTTATTATTGATTCATCATATTTCATTTTCTGATATAAGTTATTTTTAAATTAGATGTAACAGTTTCTCCTTATTTTGTAAATAATTAATATTTGTAATAAGTTTTGAATCGCTCTGCCGTAGATGCATGTAATATAGTCATTTACAATTTGAAGAGATATTTTTTACTATTGACTAGCTTAATGAGACAATTATTGTCTCGCGCAAATACACAGAGCTATTAGTGCTGTTAGTGTGTCTGAGCTAAGGTGATTTGTGTTTTCCCAGGCATGTATGAATTCTCCAGAACTGGACAACTACTACCTATACTAATTGGCACCACAATGGAGGACTCTGCTGGCTCTGGGTTACAGGTGCCAGTGCTTGGTGTAGAAAAGAACAAGAGCACTGGACAGGTATGCAAATGACTGGTACATCACATGTCATACAGGTAGATGATATGTCAGACAGGTAGATGACATGTCAGACAGTTAGATGACATGTCAGACAGTTAGATGGCATGTCAGACAGTTAGATGACATGTCAGACAGTTAGATGGCATGTCAGACAGTTAGATGACATGTCAGACAGTTAGATGGCATGTCAGACAGTTAGATGACATGTCAGACAGTTAGATGGCATGTCAGACAGGTAAATGACATGTCAGACAGGTAGATGACATGTCAGACAGGTAGATGACATGTCAGACAGGTAGATGACATGTCAGACAGTTAAATGGCATGTAAGACAGTTAGATGGCATGTCAGACAGTTAGATGGCATGTCAGACAGGTAGATGGCATGTCAGACAGGTTTAAATTTTTGTTTCAACAGCCGTTTTTGTTTGTCCAGCTGTATAGAATAAATTTAATTCATAAATATGTTATTTAAAACATTGCCAGCTTTATTTGCAATCAGATAAATTGCTGACGTGCCATGTGACGTGACATACGGGATGTCACGTCAGCATTTTAGTGATCATACTGATTTGTACTCGTACTATTTTCTCACACAGCTCTTGGCTATCTACATGTGTATAAGTCACAGTGTACTTATAAACATGTAGGTGGTGAACCTATATCAGTGAGTTGCACTCCACAAATAATTATTTTTGAATTCATTATTGTAATTTGGTTATGGGTGACGTTATGTGATATGCCTGGTGGATGACTCGCTAATGCTTATAGTTTCTCACCCTTTTTTCATTTGTGTATTTCTTTGTAGATTGTGCCCCTTGGTGGCACGATGGAACACCCAGAGGGAACTGGGCTTGTGCCAATTACTATTGGTACCAATGCTGTAGATCCTATCACCGCCGAACTTAGCCCAGTGACTGGTGTCCGTACTAATCCAGAGACGGGTGTAGTGATACCCGTCACAGTAGCTTCTGGTGGACACAAGCAGAGGAAGGCTCCTCCTGGTTTGTTTTGATTTTTGTTTTTCTCACTAAAGTTGTAATTTTTAACCAGTGCAGCTTTCATCAGTCTTTGATTTGCGCAGAGTTTAAACCAATGACTGTTTATCTCTTAGATAGACCGATAGTTCATGGATTTGTAATATAGTAAAGATGACCATGTTTTATTGTGATTTTGCTCATTGTAGCAGAATAGTCCAACAAAAATTTTTCATTGCTCAAGTTTTATTAAAAGCGTAATGAAAAAAGATTGTCTAATCAGCTGCCAATATTTTTTTCAGATATTAAATACATGTGATTATAAGCAGAAAAATTGAATCAAGTTTTCATGGCTTTTTTATGTTTTGGGCAGCAGTACCTTACATACTTTGGGAGATGTGCAAACAGAGTATTTAGTTAGTTTTTACATAATAATACTCTTTCATGTTTTTTTTTTGATTATTTAGGTTTTATTTTCCTTTGATTCTGGTTGGTTAGGTGCTTTGGCCATGCTTCAAGAAGAAACTGCTGCTCGTAAATCTTACTGGAGAAGAGTGAGACAAAAGGAGGCGGAGCTTATGGAATCTGAAAGGAAGCTGTCCAATCAGATACTGTTTAACCTTTCCGCTGTCAAACTGAACTCTACTAAGAAGCAGCTGTCCGCCATGCAGCAGGTGAAATGTATTTTGGTTCATCGGTGCACTACTTATTTCTGTTTTGGTGTGTTGTTATGCAATTGCATTTTGGTGCATAGCTAGCATGAAACCGCATGCACACATAGCTTAGCAAATGAGGATTTCCCTCTTCCATTTTTTTATTAAAACGCTAAGGTAATCATTCGCAATTTGTTTGAGCTTCTCGTCAGGTTTTGATCAAAATCAAAAAATTCCTCGTTAATTTTTTGATCACCCAATCACAACTGAGAATTTTTTAACGATCGCTTCCAATAATTTCATGTCATGTATAGCACCCAGATCTAGCAACAATTATTGAATACTTGTAAGCTACAATTTTTAACCAGTTTGACCAAAACTGCGAAAAACTGGATGTTTTTAAAAATTAGTTGTGCAACTTTTGGAGGACTTCACCCTATCGCTAAGAAAAATCACTAGTTGCTGATCAATAATTAATACTGGTTGGCGTTAGAAACTTTTCCTGCTCCTAGACTTGATACTGTGTCAATAACGCAAACACCGAGTATTAAGTAAAATTATTCATTGGCAGGTCATTCGCGAGCTCGAGGAAATGGAGAAACGAGAGACTCAGCGCCGCAAGGACGCAGAAGAAGAGTATACCAACGTGCTGCCTACAGATGTCACCTCCATTTTGACTGAAGTGGACCCATCAGAGCACCACCAGTCCCTCACCCACAACTCTTCACATCGGTCTCTTACAGAGGTGGGTTGGTCTTAAATATCTTACATTAAACATGTCTGTGTGTGTCACTTGTCACTCTACTGTCAAGTTTCGCAGTCATGTCACTGACTTGTCACCGCATACTTTCCTGTCATATAT
This sequence comes from Cryptosula pallasiana, assembly GCA_945261195.1. Lineage (NCBI taxonomy): Eukaryota > Metazoa > Bryozoa > Gymnolaemata > Cheilostomatida > Cryptosulidae > Cryptosula > Cryptosula pallasiana. Next base: position 36,913,487 of record OX183134.1, on the reverse strand, counting down.
CTACTTTGCTTCATGGATCATGTCACTCTCTGGCAACAAATCACTGCCATGTCTTGTGTCACTTTCTTGTTATGGCACCTGTCATTCTCCTGTCACATATCGCGTGTCACTGGCATAACTCAACTCACACAACTATCACAGTCTATTGTCATGTTGTATGTCACTTACCAGTCACGTATCTTTTGCCTGTCACCCTCATACTACGTGTCATTCATATCTATTATGGCATTGCACTAATGGTGGTCCCCAGGTGGTTGAAAAGTTCCTGACCAAGATGACGGTTGAGGATAACAAGTACAAGGACAGTCTAGCAGAGCTTGAAGGTGCTATGAACCCTGATGCAGAGGCAATGGCCACACAGGTAGGTGTCTTTGACATCTAATTAGTGGAACAACCCGTTATTAGATGTTACTAATCTTTTTAATTAACTCACCATTCTTTACACAGAGGCACAAACAGAGCAAGGGCAGACACCACGCAGAGGTTTGTGATCAGATATGGACAAGGCTTGAGGCCATTTCAGTGCACAATGCTCATGTGGAGTTCTTCAGAGAGATAGCTGAGATCCTGGCCAAAGAGGCTAAGGAAATTCTCACTGGAGACGGTTTTATTGCGGGTGGGTATTTCATCGCAAGTGTATCACCCCTAGAATGGCAAGTTGTCCCGTTTTTTAATGGATAATACAACTCCAGTTTGTTTCTAACGTGGATTGTTATTTGTTACAGGTTCCTATGACTGCCGTATTGGTGGAATCTATGGAGAGCTCAACCTCACCTCAAGTTCTTCTGATCAAGAACTTATTCCACTGCTCAAGCAGCTAATAGCTATGTTAGAGTCAGGCTCTCAGTTTGTACTTAGCAGTGACCTGCTGTCAGGTATCAGTGGACAACACCTGCATCTACATTCTGGTAGTGTGCAGACAACGCAACAACAGACAAGAGTGCATTCAACCGTGAAATCACAAGCTAGTACTAGTACCAGTACTAGTACAGTATCTGTGCACAAGGGTGAGTCTTTATATGCAGTCTGTGGAATCAGTTACTCTTTTGGAGTCTTCTTTTCATTTTTGATGCGTGTATGCTGATTCGCGCAGATTTTTATAAATTTTACGCTAATAAAACATTTAAGAAATTCTATAAAATGGCCACCTCTACTGAGAGATCGGGCTTTGTAATTTTTCGAGTGATGTTTTTCACATCACCTGTGTTTGCCGATCCCTTTAGTTTAGTTATATTCTGATTGTCTTTTTCAAACTACTTCAATGAGGAGTTGGTTAAATGTACCCCGGTTTATTTTTACCCACTTAAAAACAGACTTGTATTCTCTAATAGATCGCGACTATAGAACTTGGTCCCCATGTTGTAGCTACATTCAGCAAGGAGTCGGTCTCTACCCAGAAGTCTAACGCTACCTTCAGTGTCCAGTCTGTCTCAGCTGCTGTTAAGGAAAAGCAAAGTTCCACTGCAGTCATTAACACAAGCTTGCTGAAACAGCGAGCTCAGGCTGACATGTCTGAGAGAGATCAATTGGAGGTGAGATCCTGAGGCTATTTATGTTGACAATGTGCTAACTACTCTTTGCGTACTTAATGATGGCTCTTCATCCCACATACAGTAAAATTGCTAAACCTAGCTTTATTAGTTGACTAGTTTAGCTTTGCTTAAAGTGTTTGGTTAATAGCAATAAGTGCTCCTAAGCTCGTACGTGTAACTTCCTAGGTTCAACTTCTTTTCCTTTTTAGTAAAGTAACATTTACTTTCTTAGTATGAAAAAAGTTTGTGTACTCACTATTCATTGTAGAATATTGTTTTGTTATTTTAATGTTATCACAGTACCATTCAGGTTTTACATGTGTAAGTAGTTGGATGGTAAATAATTAAATAATAAATAATTTATTGCTGGTAAATAAATAAATAATTTATTGCTGCTGCTGCAGATGAGGAGGCAGCTGTTTGAGAAGCAGGCGTACGAGGCTAGCAAACTGGCATCTCAGCTGAGGACCCAGGAAATAAGTGATATCAACAGTGTGCTAGACAAAACTGCAGACCGCAAGAGTGCAGCTATTGATGAGGCCAAACAGGTAATAACCGGCTGGACTGATACAGTGCCTGCGTCGGCCTGTGTCTGAGCTTGGTTTCTATAAAGAATTAGTATTGATAATATTGACTTTGACCTTTGACACCGTACTTCATCTCTAGAGGATGTTATTGGGTTGAATAACATAAAATTAGATAAAGTTTGCCTTCAATAGACTGGTATTTATAATAAAAAAAGCTTCTACAACTAATATCTAGTGTATGGATACATAAATATCATTCTAGTTGAGCAACTGATAAAATGTGCTGCTCATTGATTTATTATTGTTTAGTATTTAACCTCACTAAAAGCTCTCTTCTCTGGGAGATAACTTCTACTAGGTCTTATAACAATGCTATTTCAACTTAAACATTGAGATCTTTTGGTAAGAGATTAAAATCATAAACCCCTTAAAATTTTGATATATAATTTTTGTAAAAAATATTTAATTGATAGAAAATGAAAAAACTGTCTATTTATTAAATTTTTCAATAATTTTTCATCTCAACGATATGACGAGCAGACCGAATATATTATCACTTGATGCTACAACCAGCACTTTTCAGGTCAGTCCTTCAAAGTCGATAGTCAATGTCTCACACGTTTGTATCATTTCTTCCCTCAGAGTCTCTTGTCCAAGCTGGCGAAGGTGACTACAGCAGACGCAGCTGATAAGCTCATTCTGGAACATTCCAAGGAACTGACCAAGGTACAGGACAAACTGGAGGAGCAGAAACTGGAGCAGCTCAGCAAGCTACAAGATCAGCTGATCAGCAGGTGAGTTGATATTCTGACCATGTGTTTGTATGTTACTGCGTTGGTGGCACCATACATCGTATCGTTTATTTTTTGGAGTTATCTGTTCTGTAAAGAGAGAGCACGACTCCCAGTTGAAAACTTATTTTCATAATAATGAATTATTTGTCAATTACTAAAGGATTACATTTATTTAACTTTTCGTTTTCTAATCTTTTATCAAAATTGTTTTTAGACGTCGTAAACAGAAGAAAGACCTGCACAAGTCTCACATTGAAGAGGCTAAATCTCTTGGGGTGGCTGTAGACAGCGTCCCAACCATCACCATACCTTCCCATGAGGAGCTGGACAAAGATCTCAAGCTACTTGCTATTCAACAGGTAGTTTTTCTTTTAATTACTAAAATTGTTTTTTGCAACATCTTCCAGAGTTTATTGGTTTATGATGACACAACGAGTACAGTTCAGTCTTTTGTTCAATCATCCAGCAAAAAATGCTTGCGGACATGAAGAAACAGCTGGCTGATGAAGAAGCACGCCGAGCTGATGAGCGATTTGACACTGACATAGCAGATCGTCTCAAACAACTGAATTCATCACTTGGACCTGAGGCTGCCAATGCCCTACTGAAGGGTGAAGAAGTGCAGATAGCTGAGGCAAAGAAACATGCACGAGCGCTGAGGGTGAGTGGCTGGCATTTCGTACTTTTTAATCAACTTATAATTTCTTTATCTTTTGATTGATTACAGCGATTATTTGTTAATACAGGGGCTTGAAATTATGAATATAAACAATAGAAATTTAATCCTGATCAAAATTTGATAACTAGGTGTTATGATTGCTTTAGTTGCTCTAAAATTTGAGCTGAGGGATGCAGCATTTTTCTATAATGAATTGGTTGAAACTTGATCCAAACCATGTTGTTCATGTACATAAAGTATTAATCATTTATCTACCAGTGCCATTACATATGGTGGCTCAGAACGTTTTGCTTTTTGTGTTTTAAACCGTCTGAACGCTTTCCAAACCGTTTGAACGAATTTGAAATAGTCTGAACTTTTGCAAAAACTTCTGAACGCTTTGTGAAATCGTTCGTGAGCTTTGAAAATCTGAGCCGATTTGGTAGTTCGCTCTATTGATCATAGATCTGGTCCATTTATGATGGATAATGTTTCTCCTAAACACTGAACAGTTGAATTTTCCTTAAATAAATAATTAATTTTTTTTATTTATTAAATATTATTTGCTTTAAATTATTTTAAATAATAAATACAACCTAACTGTAAATGTAAAAATTCATTTTAGAGATTATATTCAACAACATTTTTATACAGTTAATTAACTTGCTCTATGTCTTTGGATCGACGTCTATGTTGATGAAGTTATATAGAGGCTATAAATAAAATGATGCCGATCGCTTTTGGTTCGAAAGCCATGTGCCTTGCAAACTTTTCCAACCATTTCAAAATAGTTTAGACTATTTTAAAACAGTTCAGACTATTTCAAAATAATTCATACGGTTTGTAAATAGTTCATACTCTTTCTAAAGCGTCCATACGGTTTGTAATTTTCTAAATCATCTGGATCATTTCTAAACCGTCTGAATTATTTGCAAGACAACTATACGGTTTGCAGATTTTACAATTGTTGGACAGGAAATACAGTTTTATAGCATTAATCCCGCAACTGCTGAGGCCGACAATTAGTTTATTATAACCAACAAGCCCGTTTTTAAACTTAGTTTCTTGGGCTATTTTACTACAATTACCCAATTATTTTCAATGTAAAAGACGCTTTGCAAACCGTCTGGACTATTTCAAATCCGTTCATACGCTTTGAAAACGAAACCGTCTAACGTTATGAGCCACCATAATTACATGTAATATTGAATATTTGTTCAAGTTTTGATACCAATAATTTTAAGTGAATTAGAGGAAGGAGAAATAACTGTACAATTTTAAATTTTGTGACTCTCTTAGCAACTAGTAGACATGGCTTTCAATTTGTGGTTGCGTTCTGTAGGAGAAGTTGAGATCAAGTCGAGAGAGAAAGAGAGCTGCCAATCTTCAGGGAGACAAAGTGTTGAGTGCAGCGGATAACTCTATGCTTGCAGAGATCTATGAGACACAAGAGAATGCAGACATGACTGAGGCTGAGGAAGCTCTGTTGAGTGCCTTTAGAGATGAACATAAGGTATGAGTCACTTTCCTGTCAGTAGTAACAAGGAGCAGATCTCTGTCATGGAGTCCAAGTCACTTTCCTGTTTTACTGCTGTGATTATAGATTAATTTCAATAATCTATATTAGTTATTATTGGTTTGGAAGTTCTGTTTGAAAAAAATGTTGAATTTTGTAATTATTTTGATTCTTATAACTATTCTATTTCCAAATTTTTTAATTTAGTTTTATTTTCTGGTGTAACTACTATTATAAAGCATAACATGAGTTTCTATTCAATTTAAATTTTGTGTTCGCATGGGGTGGTGTATCATTCCCCGGTATATCGTGAACAACATTCAATTCATCTAAAAATTTTATTATAATTTGTTACAGCAGTTTTAAATTATTGCACATTTTCACTTAAGATTTGGGTTCATAAAATTTTTGTTTTTATAAAAAGTAACTTTACAGTAGTAAACTTTTCAAGTTAAAAGTTGTATTGAGTCAAAGTTTTATTATTATTAATTTTTATTATTTTTTTTTACTTTGCACCTAGTATTCAACTTCTTGTTAGTATTTATTATTGTTCTCTTGTTATCTGAATGTTGTTTCTCTTTTTCTTCAGTGTTGTTAGATGGAAAGTCACTGTTACAGTTGTTATCTTGTAGCACAAGTTGTACACTTATGAGGAAGAGGAAATAAAGAAAGTGAAGGGTAAAGATATACAGGAAAGAGATCGTATCATCGCTGAGCACAAGAACAGTGTAAGAGAAATGGAGAGACAGAAAGAGAATGATATCAACTCCCAGAAAGACCGGCTGGCAGCGAAACTGGCAGCCAGGAAACGCCTGCAGGAAGAATTGACAAAAGAAAAAGCTGTGAACGATGAGATGACAAGTTTGTCTGTTGCGCAGGTTTGTGCTTTAAGTGAAGGACTTGTAGGCTAGCTGAACCCATTTGTTTGTTGTTAGTTGTTAGTTACTAGTTTTCATTTGTTAGTTATCTCTTGTTAGCTGCCAGCTATTTAGTTACTAGGCATATAAAGAAGTTGTCTCCTCAATTAGCAGTTTCTGCAGGTTTTAGTAGATACTTACTAGCAGTTTTAGTAGGTTAGATTTTTTCAATCACCATTACATATAATCACTCTGTATTTTCTCAGTAATCAAGTGTGGGTGGTAGAAACTAGTAACTTTTGAGGTGTTACTAACAATCACTTTCATCGTCAATTTTCAATTTTTTCTCTTCAGGTTTCAGAAACAAGTTATCAAAAGTTCAGTTGTATTTTATCTTGTTATTTTTCATCTTTAGATGCAGAAGGTAAGAAAGTGTAAAATGCTTATTAATGTGGTTTGGTTTGAAAACTATCTCAGCTCATCAAGTTTTGTCATGACATGTTATCTGCTTCAAATATCATTGCATTTCATTTGCACAAGCGCTCATGAAAACAGGCCTTTTGTCATACACAATCCAAATCACAGACTGTATTGCCCCTTATAATTGTCAACTCATTGCAGTCTTTAATTGGCAGTTATCAGTTCTCTGCTAAGTCATTCATTGACACCCCCCACCATGCACAACCTGCTGCCACTTGCAGCACTTTCCATCTCACCTAACTAGTGTTTTGCACCAATTTAAATCACCAATATGATTGATCACTCACTGGTGGTGTTGTGTGCCATAAAATTTTATGTTTGATATCACTGCTGCTAATGGCCAGATTATGATTGTGTAAAAAAAAATGATAACCTTTAACATTTTGGTGTGGTTTTTATGCTATTAAAATGGTTGCATTATTTATTATCATGCTTGGTTCTTGTGCTGGTTTGAGTTTTTGTTTGAAAAAAACAACTTTAAATTTCATTAATTAATTAAAATATTATGCTATGTAACAACTGACCATTTATTGAGTGTTCTTGTTTCAGTATCATGTTAATTGTTAATTGATTGTTGTTAATTGATGGTTGTTAATTGATTGTTGTTAATGGATTGTTGTTAATTGACCGTTGTTAATTGATCTTTTTTAGGCTCGTAAAGGAGAGGCTGTTGCAGCAGATGCAGTCAAAGATTTGGCCACAAAGATGTCTGCCACATCTGACACTGCTGTTCATCTCCATGAAGAGCAGACAAACAAGCTTGCTGAAGTAGAGGTAAAGGTGAAGCAGGAGCTCAGGGCTGCGGAGATGGAGCTGGAGAAGGAATTGGACAGTGCTAACAGATCTGTAGAGCAACAGATGGACATGCAGAAACAGCTGGTGAGTGCTAATTGGTTTGTAATTGTTGTCTTATACCATGTCTAAACCATGTCTGTCTTATACCATGTCTTATTCCATGTCTTATTCCATGTCTTATGCCATGTCTTATGCCATGTCTTATACCATGTCTTATACCATGTTCACTTGCATTTTTATGTTTCCAAGTGTTTTCTTATGGCAGTAGCAAACATTTTTAGGAGATTGGAATGAACGTAGACAGAAATTAACGTCAACAGGAATTAATCCGGACACATCCTTGAATGAACGCTGACAGTCCAGGAATTAATGTCGATTATTCTATAAAGTAGCAAATTTCGACCTTCATTCCTGGAATTGTCTACATAAAATATCATTTAGACGTTCACTCCAGGATTTTTCTACTTTGACAAAATATAGTAATTTTTTTTTATTCCTAGAACAAACGTCGAAACGGTACTTTATCTGTGGTCTGGAATTAATGTGGTCACTTTTGGGAATGAACGTGAAGCTTTTTTTTTCATAGCATGGTCGACAGTATTTCCAGGTCTGTCGACATTCATTCCAGGAGGTGTCTGAGTTCATTCCTGTTTGCATTCATTCCAACCTTTGTTTTGTATTAGTGTTTCAGTCCTAGAAATGAATGGGCCTTCTTCAAAGGACATACTATAAAGGAACTGAGTTTTTCCTCTTCACATAACTAGAATTTATAATATAAACTAACAATATCTAAAACAAAACATCGGCTTTCATTGTCTATCATTAAAGTATTATCGATGATGGCCTCCAACATAATCAAGACACGAAGGTATCTTAAAGCACAAAGCGGTAGCTCCGCCCAAGTATTACATGGACTTATTATACACAGTCCATGTTCAATACAGATGAATGAATGCGTATCTCAATTATTTTATTCAATTATTTAAAAATCTCGTAAATCATCTAATAAATCAAATATCGAAAGTGATATATTGATAATAATGAATAAGAATAGAAAAACGTCTACATTATTTTTCTGATGTGGTTGTTACTGAGCTGTTTGCATGGCTGCTATTGTGCAGGCATTGGAGAGCCAGAAGAGTAAGTTTGATAGAGAGATGGCAGCCAAACAGAGGAGTCTCTCCAAGGAGGAGTACGAGAAGTTGTTGGCTCAACACAAGAAGGACTTGGCAGCGCTTGAGAACAACTTGGACACCGAGAAGGCCAGACAGCAGAAGAGTCTGCAAGACAAGGTAAAAGTCACTGACATGAATCAAAATTTTATGGAATAGTTGTTGATGGCAGTAATTAGGCAAAGAGGAAAGACAACTTTAATCATTTGCTAGATGTCACCTGAAGGCATTACTTCTTGTTTAAATTGAACTATTTCATTTTCTTAGTTTAATTAATAAAGAGTTGCCACAACAAAAGCTCATCCCAAATATTTGACAGCCATGGCAAAGCAACCATGTTTTTTCAACGTGATATAAATTAATTAGTTTGTTAAATCAAGATTATTCCAAAAATAAATCATAGGTTTTCAGATGTAATATTTGTAATCATTTCTGTTGCAATGTGTATTTCAGTGCAGTTTTTCTTTTCGGTTTCAACTCTAAAATGGGCATAGCCTTCATTTCTGCTGCCTCTCTTGTACAGATTGAAGAGAGGAAAAGACAGCGTGCCGCACAGCTGAAGGCCAAATTAGACAATGAACTCAGTGATGAGTTGGTGAAACAACAGCAGCAAAGAGACTCGCTGTTGGATGAGGAGAGCAGGAAACAAGAAAGGGACGTGCTCAAACTGCACTCAGCTGTGAGTTGATTATTTACTTGTCCTCAGGCTATCTGCAGAACAGTACTTTAATGACTTCATTTTTGTTGGGTTTGGATCGATCTTTTAATTAAATTTATATTGTACAGGTTTGGAGCTGAGATTTACCTGCATGTATGTTCTACAGGGAAAGAATGGAGAGGAAAGAGAGAGTCTTATATTTCAAGTGCTCAGACAGAGGCATTTGAAGCAGGCTGTAAGACTTGAAGATCAGCAAACTAGACAGAGTGACAACACCCTTTCTCAAGTATGTAACTTTGGTGACTTGATTTTATTTTTCTAGTATTTGCGTATTCCCGATTTACTTTTTTTATAGCTCTTTAGAATTCATGACAAAAACAAGGATAGTGATAACCCTGACAACGGAGAAATTGTCTCGGTTTTTGACATCCAGCCATAAACGTGCTGAACTCGATTAATGTATAGAATGTTACCCAATTAGCTCTATGATCGGAATGTAACCTTATTATCAGAAAATATGAATCATATCTCGCCTTTACACTAATATTTTATTTAGACCAGAATCACCAATGATCACCAACATACAATTTTATATGTTTGGTATTACCATAGACACGATATCGTACAATGATTAGTAGACACACTTCACTCATGTGTAGCACACACTCAGTGTTAACTGGTCACCAATTTGCTTTGCTGAATGCTTTTCAGGCTGAGAACGACGTCAGACTAAAGAGAGAAGAAGACAGAGCTGAGCTGGTGAAACTGCAGGAGCAGGAGCTGACAGATCTGATTGTGAATGCCGCCAGCCTCAGTGACTCTGAACTGACTGAAAAACGTGACTCACTCAAGAGACAACATAAGGTACTGGGTGGTTACACATCCGTCCCTTACAGCAAGTTTACATAGTCTTTCAGCTATCAACTTAGTACCACCGGGGTGTGAATGTCACTGTACCATCTTTCATCGCCCTGGAACTAAGGCTACGTAGTTAGTAATTATGACATGCATTGTGCTTGCATGGTGTGGTAGTTTCCTTTCAGTTTTATTATTTAGCTCTCCAACTCTTTTTGACTCATAATGATCTTTTTTTATGAAAGGTTGCTTCATTTTGTTGGGCATCAGACTTTTTTCAGACAGATTTATCGAAATTGTTGCATAGGGGGTGCTATCGTCATTTCTGGTTTTGTCACGTTACAGAAACAGTTGAATGACTTTGACAATCTCACTAATGAGATCATTGTTGCTGCCAAGTTTGATGCCTCCAGAGATCTGGAGATCAAGCAGACGTATGAGAAACTGCATCTGAAGGAAGAACAGCTCAAGGTGCTCTAATAGTCATTTATTGTTAATAATTATTGTTTTTTTTATAATTATTATTGATCTGTACCTTGTATTTTGCTATAATTTTTTATATTGATAATATGTTTTAATTCATTTCAGTAGTAGACATAGCAATAGGTTTAGTTTCCATGTTTTTGTCATCCGGTTAACAATCTAAAAGAGTTTTCTCATATTTTTTCTTGATTTTTCATTGTTTTCCAAGCTCGAGTTTTCGTAGCTATTGAATATATCGCGGGTTACAGGAGCTACGTGACGCAATGAAAGATCTAACACCAGAGATGGCTTTGACAAAACAGTACGAGGAGGAAGCGGAGAAAGCACGACTTGCAGCAGACAATTATCGAAATGATGTTGTTTCCAAGATGGCCTCCCAACTTGAAGAATCAAAGGCTGCTAAACTAGCTCAAGCAGAGGCACAGAAAAAAGAGCTGGAGGAGGCAGTGCGGTAAGTTAGATAGCATCTCTGTATCAGCTTTCCCCCTCCATTAGCTTAGTTGTGGTGCTCAGGCTATGAGTTGTTGGTTAACAAACTTATCGTGAACCTTATTTCTTTTGCAGCAAAATGGAGGAAGAGTTTGAGGCTGATAGAAAGAAGGAAGAAGAGCGAGAAGCGGTGAGATTGGCGGAGAGACAGAAAGTTATTGAACAACAACTAAAAGAGCGACAGCAGAAGGTAACATGGCGTGAAGTAATCAGTGCATGACCAAAGTGGCAAGGTTCCAATTTCGAATCTAAAGAAATTTTTACCTGTCTGTGCATCTGTTACATTGGTTGTGTTGGTGTAGGAGGAGGAGGAGATTGCTAATTCTGCCAAGGATGAGGATGAGAGGGCAAAATTGTTGGCTGAACACAAGGAGACTGTGAAGAAGTTACAGGAAAGCCAGGAGGTCGGTCTACAACTTTTTATTCATCTGATTACTGGTTGATTACGCTTGTTTGATGTATATGCGTTATGCACGGGGTTTGCTAAGCAGTGTTTTTTCGAATATTGAATGTTGGAATCTATGGTTTTTGGCCCTTCACCAAGTCTTCACAAATTTCTTTTGATGCATGCTAATCTGTGTTTATTTGATGTCACTAGTCTTAGTCTATCATAGCAGAAGTATGGTTTGTTTAGCAGCAGTGCTTTATATTGGATTAATTTATACAATAAGAATCTATGTGTCATAGGCTCTTTAATGGTCTTATGGCTGACAAGCCTTGCTAAAAATTCTGCATGTGTAGGGTACCTGATTGTAACCGTGTCTCAATTCTTTCAGCAACAGTTCAAGGTGAAAGACCTTTGGTACTTTTAGTAGCTAGTAATGTCTTCCCCTGTTAGTTACCTTAGTTTGTGTTTGTACTGAGTGTGTGATGGTTGGTGTATGGGTGAGCCTTAGTGCTATCCCTATACAGATTTGTACCAGCATGAGAGTTATTTGTCCATATTTTGTAGCATGTTCTCTCTGTGTGTGATTTTGTTGAACATTGGCTTATCACCAATATGTAAAGTTACTGTAAATTAAAGTAGATTTAATGAGTTTTCCAGATATATGTTTGAATGAAGAGATGCAAGCATGTAAGCGAAAGCCAACTTTTCACCAAGTTTAATGTATTAATTACACTTTACTGTAGAGTGAGAAAGAACGAAGTCAAGCCAGTTTGCACGCTAAACTTGCTGCTCGTAAGGAAAGACGAGCAGCTGCGGAGAAGGCCCGCATTGCTAAAGAATTGCAACAGAAGGCAGATGAGCAGACAAAACAAGAACTTCAACACAGAGATCTCAACGCAGACGATCTAGCCAACAAGTAGGTGTTGTAGTTGTTCACTTATGCCCTGTTCACACGAGACCGATGATAACGAAACTATAACGAAACTTTATTAGGTGATCGCTGAAGCACGACGAATAAAGTTTCGTTATGCCGGTCACACGAGAACTATAATTAGTTCGTTACGCCTAGTGATCACTAGTTTTATCCAATGACAGCGCATCGTGTTTTGTGCGCGGGCCTACTCATACTTTACTGCGTGATGCAAAAGCGTGGAAATTTAATGAATTAAGGTTTGGATTAGATTATTTTAATAAATAGCTAAGTTTGATCAGCCAGTACTATTCAAATTGTTAGATTATAATTTATTATTATTATCTTTCATTTATTTAAAACTCATTATGAATATAACAAAATGAATAATTATTTTTTGAAAAAACAAATGTGCTACTATGGAAACCATAGGTTCGTTGTGAATGACCCTGACATTGGAGATCAGCCAATAACGGCACATAGAAAATAAACCAATTAATGAACTTATCTGGCCCAATGGTCCAATTACGTGCAAGCATCGCAACCGACGATTTTCTCAAACCTAGCATTGCTTGATCACAACGAAACTGAAATATCCGCTCGGTTTGCTGAGCAACGAATTCGCTGGGCTTGAAAAAATAGTTTCGTTTACAGTTTCGTCAGAGATTCGGTCTCTTGTGACCAGGGCTTTAATCTGCACCTATCTGCCATTAGGAGTAGGCCCTCTTCTATTATACAGGCCTAAAAGTTAAATTTGAGGTTATAGTAGTGAGTAATTTGAGGCTGAATGTGGCTAAAAGGTACCTTGGAATCTACGCATTTGGTTACTAAGATGTCGGTACAACCCATAACTATTTACTATGCCTGAGTAATATAGCTACAGCAACATTCATTTCAATTTGCAGAACCAAAGTGAACTTCTTGGATGTTGAAGCAGCAGACACAACACAGGAAGCAATAAGACCCACCACTGCTGCTCATGTCAAGATGCAGCAGGTGGCAGCACCAGTTGAGGGTGGTCAGATGACAGCTGTAGGCCCAGTGTCAGAGAAAGACTACATTTCTATGCTCATGTCGTCTCCTCTATTTCAGCAGATTGAGGATTTGCAGAGCATGCTTGACAAGCAGTCTGGTGTCAGCTCATTGCATGTGACAGGTATGTTGTCAGCTGACAGTCTAGTGATATGGCACTGATCTAGCAGGTTGTTGGCAAGTGCTCGACAGGTTAATCACAAGTATCTGGAGCAATAGATATACTGATTTATTTTGATTGAAACTGTCAATCAAAGTTTATTATACCCGTTATCTTTGTATTTAATGTAGGTGGGGACTATTCAGTTCCTTACATTGATGTCAAAGATGCTCAGTGGAAGTGTGAGGGAGAGCTGGTTCCTGTAGACCTCAGAGACATCTCTGCATCGCAGTTTGTCATCTATAGATTTGGGGTGTTCGTGGCTAAACTGATGGAAGAGCTGACAGGCGCTCCTCAGGTGTCCATTTTACTGGCATCCAAACTACCTCACAATAACTACGTCAAGAATGCCTACAGGTGAGTTTGTGCTAAACAGATTCTGCGCAGGAGGTTTACTCATTTTTACTCCTTATTAATGTGTTTAGATATGCTTTGCAGTTTGCAAGTATGATTGATGAGGTTCCAGTATTTCTATTTATAAAAGCATTTTTCACTTCATGTTTTCTTCTTTAGGGTTGATATATGTTTGTCTTTTTCCTCGCAGGCATTCCTTCTACTTTGAGAGAGCCAAAAACATTTTGTTTGTACGGAAGGAGAGGTTAGAGAGCATCGGAGAGTTTATTCTTGTTATTGTGCATTGCCTCAGCCACATCGCTATGGGTGAACTAGGAGACGACTCCCAACCAATGTTCCTTCGATCATTCTACAAGGTAAATAGGCTGGCTCTTTACCTATTCCACTCCTGTTGAAGATTGCGGAGGCTAACAATTGTTAATGAACGCGTGTTGTAGGCCTTGAAGGTTGTTTGCCAGGATATGTTCTTCTCGAGGTCAAGGCCATCTGCTCCATCAATGACAGGTCGTCTCACCAACAGATCCTCTCTTGAGCTTGCATTCAAACACGCCCACACTCCCGCCACCAAGGCAGACGTACTGGGAGAACTTGTTGAGATGAAAGTTGGCCCATCAGAGAAATTTGACAGCAAGGTACATTGAGCACTTTTTGGAACATGCCCAATTTGATTGTCGGATTAGCCAAATCTTGATTAGAGTTGTGTAAATTGGCATACCCCAAATATCCAACAAATGACAAATAATTATTGCTGTTTAACAGGCCATAGAAACTCGTCTGAAGCTGCAGTCGAGTGACGCAGAGAACGTGAAACTGAGACACCTGCTGAACGAAAAGGGTGGAGCCAAGGCATCGTACGATATTGTAGAACAAAGGCTAGCTGAACTGAAAGGACATGACACGGTCTCTGGTGGCAGCAAGTGAGTAAAGCAGTTGTTAGTTTACTTGTGAAAAATTTTAATTCAACGGGATTGTGTATTTTCTTGTAACTAAGACAGTGAGCCAATGGTGAAGTTAATAACTGGGGGGCGGGAGGTAATTTCTGAGATTTAATGGAAGAATGGTTAAGCAAAAAACATTCGTTTATTTACGGTTTTATTTTCCACAAAGTTTTCTGCAGATAATTCTTATCCACGAGCGTTCTTGTAGGCCTGGAACCAAGGTAAAGAAGGAGAAAGATTCCGCTGTGCAGATGAAGCAAACAGCTCTGCTGGGTAAACAGCTGGAGAGACTGGAGGATCGCTCAGATGAACTCAACTCCCAGCTAGTTGATGTAGGTTCACTCCCTAATTGTTACTCCCTAATTGTTACTATAATCTGCAGTTGAAACTACAAATGAATTAAGACCAAATATTCCTAGCTAACCGTAATATTTCAAAGTTGTGTGTCTCTTCTTAACAAAAAATATTTATGGAAATGAGTTTTCAAAGATAATTTCAGTTCTTTATCTGTTTTTAAAGGTTCTTGAAAAAGAGTCACAACTGGAAGACAGCAACTCGGATCTCGCAAAGTCGCTAACTGAAAAGAAGTCAATGATCACCAAAACTGTAGGCAACATTCAGAGCGAGATTCAGAATAAGCGTAAACAGTTGAAAAGTTCTTCAAAGAAATAAACATGTACCGTCCATTTATTATTTATTGTTATAATTTTTGTAAACATTATTTTTATTCCTCTCATCGATACCGTCCTAAGCTTTACACCATACTCGTCCATTTTCTACTAATATTTACCAATTGTGAATATTTTTGGAGTTCAGGCATACTGTGATATTTTATAATTAGTGTTTTACAGAGTGATGAATTTTCTAAATAAGCATACATTACTGATATGATATTACCAATTTAAAATCAATAAATTATCTGTATTTGTGACAGCATCATCATTTGTATTATAGTTATTCTGATGATCCAGTTTTTATTCCTGCAAAATTTCATGATCGTTCAGGCATGGGTGTTTTCGTAACTATGGAAACACTATGTACCACACAGCGTATGTCAAATATGGCCACCTATAGCGCCCTTGGAGGTGAGCACTGTGCCCAGTTTGTCAAACACAGATAGTACTTACCAGCAAAGTTCACTTTTTCGTAGATGCCGATTTGGTGCAATAACTTACATGTTTGGCCACTGGGTTAGTCGATGTTACCGTAACGCCTTGCCTACAAAGTTCCACTCAAATATGTGGTACTTTTTCGCAGTTATAAAATTGCTCATCCCTGATTGACCAAGGAGATTTCCTAACAATAAAAGTTAGAAAATTTAGAAGAAGTGACCAAAAAATACGTATCACAAATGTTTTGTTGCGAACAACTAAATTTGAGTTCTAAGTTGGTTATACATCTTTTAATCAATCATTTTGAATTTTCTTCAATTTTTTTCAATTTGTTGTGGTACAAACATTCAAAAGTCTTAATCTAACAGCTGGACTCAGCACAATGTAGCATTACTTACCAATTGTGTAAAGAACGCTCGATGCCTCATTAATGACTTGTGTTCAGCAACCATGTCCTGGGTCATCACCTGTAAAAAAAAGAATTTGAAATAACCACATGTTAAAGTGTATGAAAAAATACATGTGCATACAAAAAACTGGCACATAATAGTCATTTACAAATCACAAACTTCCTTGCAAAAACTGATACAGGAAAGCTCATCCAAATGCAATTGATGGTATCATTCCTGGCACAATTCATTTTCATGTAAGAACAATTAAAAACACTGTTTTATTTTATATTGAACCAGTTTTTTGTTCCAAGAGACCAAAAAGTTATAATAACTGTGAAACACATTGTAGGAACCATTTTTTCTATCATTTATGAAAAACGCCAATATATTACCATTGTAATGATTACTACATACTAGTATATAATATTTTATATGCATGGTTATTAATTATAAATTATTTTTCATTATAAAAGAACCATTACTTGTAATGTCCTCACCTTATTAAGATGATCACCACAGGTAAGTAGCACAGGAATATCGTCAGCTATCTGCTATCTATCTAGTCACCAGCCAAAGCAATCGTAGACCTCTCCCTTCGTGCTCAAGTGCTAGAATGCTCGCGGCTTTCCAAACGTCCTTAACCTAACTTGAGTATATCAAAGATGTCAAAGATTAGTCAACAAACATATAAACAAATAACATTACATTACTATTTCTCACTCAAAATAATAAGCTAAAATAAAAAATAGCAATGACGAATAATTAATTATAATAATAAGAATAATAAATATCACAGCTATTTTTTTATCATAGTACCTGTTCTTTCATCACAAATGTGTTCAAAACTGATTAAAAAAATGTTTCAAAAAGTTATTTACAATGGAAGAAGAAACTTTGAGACTTTATCATTATTGCTATTGCGGTTAGTGTAAACGAGTTATACTTTGATGGAACTTTTCATCAGAGTTCGTGGCTGCTGGTTTTGGATCAAACACGTTATGGGATGAGCAACCAGCCAAACGGTGAAACATGCTTTCAGAATGGCATTAAAAAATCACGTTCTGCACTCGTTAAAACACAAAAAAATTTTGGCTCAGACGTTCAATGATTTGCAGGGGTCCAGTATCCTATTGAACAACAAAAAGATGTAAAGTGAAAATCATTTATGTGATGTGCTGGGTGGAGTTGCTTGCTGATTTATGTCAGCAAATTTGGTTCAATCAGCAAAAGCCAACACTTGAACAATTTTCAACGAAAGCTGGTTAATAACCACAAATTTTAAAGGGATTATAGATATCTGGTTTGTTTGATTAGATTGTATGCAGCTAGTTTTGATATGTCTATGATGGATGAGTCATTCATTTGATATACCACACTATTGATTGTGGATCTCCAGACTATTTATCCATCTTTTAATAAAGTTTTAATAACGATATTTTGGATAGATGTTTCAGGCAAGTACAGGGTAAGAGGCCGGATGAGGAATGACAGGTGTTCATGGGGTTGGAATATTAGGAAGCAAGTGGTTTGGTGATTTCAGGTGTATTAAATTATTATTATTTTGCACTAAATTAGACGAGATATTTTCGATAGATTTGTCTGTTTGTGTCGTTTGCCATCATTAAAAACTAAAGACCTGTGTTTAATCTAGTATTGGTTGATGTAGGATTGGCAACAGTGATTAATCAGTTTATTAATTAATTTAGTGTACCCTAGATGAAATGAACAACGTTTAAGAATCACAAATGTGACCATCCAGGACTAAATAAACACAAAAAAATACGAAATTGAAATAAGAAGTAAACTCACAATTGTTGTAAGGTTATCATCAATGTATAGAGTAATCAATAACATACGTATAATCTATACCCCATTAAGCCTAAAAGAAGTTGAGGATAAGTAGTATGTGAATCCAGGAAAAAGAAAAAATCTGAATAAACAATCAATTAGAAAATTCATAGTGGCAACTTACAATAAGCAATGTACATATTTCACTCAATAGTGCCTTGAACTGGTGCAACCATAAGTTATTGAGAGAGGCGCTTTTAATTGACTTAGCACTCTGGCAGTCCAAACAAAAGTGAAAACTTATATCTGTAATATTTGCAAGCTTTATGAGCTATTCATCGATTAGTGAAAGTAAAAGAAAAAGTTTATTTGTGCAGCTGCATTTGAGTGCAAAAAGCAGAACAATACAAATACAGTATTTTCATCTTGAAATTGATCTTTTAAATTATATGTTTATAAAAGAGTGAAATGTATAGACATTGTTTAACCCAAGAAAAAGCTACCTGCTAAATGAAGATTGAAAAATGCGTAGCAGTGAAGATTAATCAAATTAAAACTGTGAGCAAGTGACAGCACTACAATATATATCATTACTTAATCACTACCTGCTGATCAACAAAACACACGATAAAAGATAAAAAAAAAGAGTTTTGGGAGCGATGAGAACTAAATTTTCAGTCGTATTTTTGTGTACAGAAAATACACTAAAAAGCCCAAAGTCAGCAGATACAAAATAGCTTTAAAAAAAATTATCTAGCCATCATTTCTTTTCTCATTCATGTAAAAAATTATTATGATCTTTATTTTTTATTGCTTTATTTTTTTTCAGTCAAACAATTTTTCACTCAAGCATTTTATCGATGCTTGTGTAAGTATAGATTAATTTATAAATAGTTCTCTGTGACGTGTAGAAGTAGTAGCCATGAGCTACAAGTATACTCATTATCAAAGCAACATAATTTAATTTGATCTACTTGGTCTAGCTATTTTCCTTCATCTGTCATCTAACACATAAAAAAAACGACACTGAAACATTCCGACACCGAAACATTCCGTAAGAGCAATTTTTAATAAATCACTAACCAATGAAAACAACTTTTTTGCAGTAAAGCAAACTTGTTGACATTAAATATATGTACCATTCACATTGTTTTGTCCTACCAAATTTATACTTTTTATGCAAAATAGTTTCCAACCTCCAATATATCGGTGTTCCAAATTATAAACATTGAGCAAAATTGATAAACCGGTTAATCAGGGCATACTAAAATAACAATAAAACATATCAATTTTTTGCGTAGTTCTTAGCTTACCTAAAAAAGTTTCCTTGATAAATTCTTGAATTCTATTAGTGTGACAATCCAACAGCTACACTACCTTAGCTTAAGTTACAAAACCCATTTTTGCCGTTAAACAATTAGCTGCAAGCTGCAGTCTTCTGTAAAGCTGAGAAATCCCAACTCTCTGTGGCTGAACAATGAAACCTATCCTATGTTATACAGCAGCTAATAATAGCAAAACTAAGTTTCTAATTGCCAAGAATTCAATTGTGAGAGATGGTGCATAATCTTGTCTCAGTAGCCCTGTCCTTGCTTTTTGATCTACATTCATTATTTTCATCAAACTAGTTTTTTGATTTCTAAGGAAGAAATTTTTGCAGTAATGAAAATAATTGCCACAACAACAAAATAATATGTGCAATTAATTGTAACAACTATAGAATGCTAGAACTAAAAACACAAACATTGTCTTAGAAATAGAGTTGGCAGAGCACCAATGCGACAATTTTAATGCTATATATAAGCTCACCTTATTTGTTATTCTCAGTGTTGATCATCCCTCACACACAGCAAAACATTTTACTGTTGTGAAGGTAAATTTAGCTACAGAGGTCTGCGTGAGTTGGCCAAGCACGAGCCTACTCACAGGAGAAGAGGTCAGTGTGTGACATTCACAGAAGAGGAGGTGGAACACCAGCCACAAATGCATTATTGCACAGTCACTACCCATACAGAGCTGCCGCGAGAGCGCAGGCCACAAAGTCGCTCTTGTTTACTCACACGGCTGAGTTCAAGCAGGCAAAGATGCCCACTGGCAATCTCCAGTAAGGTGAAGGAAAAACCATCCAATATGTCGTGCAGCCACACAGCATTCACAGGTTTGCTCTGAACCAGCCACCCCGCAGGGCTACTGCAAAAAAATTGTGGCTTTGGGCCATTTTTAGAAGTTTTATGTTGTGTTTTGGTGTTTGGAAGGTAAGTCATAGTCTGGCAAAT
This sequence comes from Cryptosula pallasiana, assembly GCA_945261195.1. NCBI lineage: Eukaryota > Metazoa > Bryozoa > Gymnolaemata > Cheilostomatida > Cryptosulidae > Cryptosula > Cryptosula pallasiana. The sequence goes on along the minus strand of OX183134.1, from coordinate 36,893,321 downwards.
TCGTCTTCATGCGCTGGTCTGCTGGCCCAAGAATACTTTGGGCAGCACTCCACCAATAATTTATCAAAAAGCACACCCTCTGGACTGTCGATAAAAACCTGTTTTACTTCAATCAGCTGTAAGTGTTGTAAGGATCTATGACACAGACCTCAAGAAATTGCCGAAAAAAATAAATTATTGTGCTAACCTAGCTTTTTCACCAAATGGTTTAAAAGCGCTAGATTAGTACATTGAATTTGTTTCAGGGCACATCAATCTATATTTTCTTTGATAAACACTAGTCGCAGATGCTCCAAACAACCACCTCACCGCAGGCTAATACAAGTTGCCCACAATTTTAAAGTTAAGATGCGGACCGTTCGTCACCCACATGAATTAGGACTTGCTAGTCAGTAGACTCAGGTTATCATAAGAAATTTCACACCATCTGCAAGCAGAAATTTGGGAAACATGCTGTTGCTACTTCTCAGGTAGTCCTTTGATTGGAGTAAAAAAAGTCAGTATCGACAGCTCAGAGGGTGTACTTTTTGGTAACTTCATGGTGGAGTGCTGCCCAAAATAATTCTCAAGCCAGCAGGCCAGCACGTGAAGACATTTTCAGATCATGATTTATCTTCCAAACACCAACAACAAACACAACAAAGTTCCTAAAAGTGGCCCAAAACCCACCTATTTTCTGCAGTAGGCTTGCGGCCATTCCTTGGTCATCAATTTCGTAGCTGATCCAAACAATGAGTAGCATCTGGAGGACAAATGCCCTGGCGAGTCTTTGTACAACTCTCCTGGCCCTGTTTAGACCCACCAATAGTAATCAGAGTTTTTTATCTCATGTTATAGACCACCAAACATTGTAAGTTTACTTCAGCAACTCTCTCTCTCCCTCTATATCCTTATTCTCCCTCTACACTCATATTCTCCACTATCCGCCCTCTCTTTTCCCTGTACACTTATATTCTCTCCTTTGAAAGAACAATCTCACCATCAAAATTTTATTTAAAACAGTTTGCACCGAAAGCAACTATGCTCAACTAACAAAAAACGGTAGTTGTCTTATTTTTATCTAATTCAGTAGGAGTCACTCTAGTTAGTTACATGTTCTATAGTTATCGTTTCAAGTATTCCAAGTAATATCAGCCACTTGAACGATTTCATGTTTTGAGGAAATGTTTATCCTGCACTTATTGGCTAGTTTGCTACCTACGAATCATGTTACACAATAATAATCAGACTGATTATCACTTTTATTGTACTTATACTAAATGTGACTCATCAGCTGCAAACTGAAAACATCTAGCGATAGGCCACAGCACAGAAATGTTTCAATTTTTTCTTCTCTCTGTTTGCTGTAAGTATGTTACATATACCAGTTTAATTATCAAATTATAGAAAAATTTGCTGTATTAAAAGACTTGCTACTAATATTTATCGATGAACCTGATTAGCGAAAATGGGCTTCAACTTAACTCACCTGAATTTGCATTTAGTTCGTTACTAAAAAATGCAAGTATAATTTCAGTTTATCAAAATACTCAGTTTCCTGAAAAAATTTTAAGATCTAAAAATGTTTCAAATTTTTCGTTGTATGAAAACCGTTGCAAAAAGCGTGCTTAAAATTAACTTTTAAAATGGCTGATTTCAGAATGTCCGAAATTTTTACTCTGCAGAAGTTTTGATTATTTTTGTAGATTTGCTTTTGAATACTTTGACTAATTTAAAAACAAAAGTACTGATGTTTTACTGAATTTTTCACTAAAACTAAAAAGTTTAAGAATATCAACCACACATTCTTTTATCGTTAAAGATGCAGTGGTTTCTGGCATTGAAAGCAAGACTGCCGAAGCATGCCAGCTTTCCCCCAGTCAAAGGGAGACAACTCTCAACTGTTCATCCAATCAAATATTGATAAGTAACATTGTGGTAGGACTCGCTGAACCCTTATGCTTCATTGATGGATGTTTCAACAATGCACCAATAGAGCATACGCATAGATATTACATTTATGTGCAAAGCAAATGTGAGGGGTTAACGTCATGTCAAATTTCTAGTCAAGTTTTACTGAGAAACTTCTCTGGTGAGTTCTCCTACTGCCATTCTACAGGCAGAGGAACAGACAGGAATAAGGTGACCATAGACTACTTGTGTGAGTGTTACTGTCTAGATTGGTATAATTCTTGTGTCTGTGTTATATTACTGGGCTCATTAAAACTCGAATATTGATCAAGATTTCAAGTACCATTGGTGTGCAGAAATTTTAGGAGTTCCACAAGTATTAATAAATAATTTAAAAATTGACATCGGAATCGAAGCACTGAAGCCGTAACCAGGGACAAGAATAATTTCTAAGTAACGTTCATTGCTGACATTTTAGGTGTTAAATCGATTCCACCTTCAAACGCAGAGTCACCAACCATCTCAAGCTCTTCCAAAGCCACAACTTTTTTACCGACAACTCACCTCACCACTCCTTCTTTAACATCATCAACAAAGATTCCACCGAGGATAAGCAGCCATCAACCAAACCTCACAACTCATTCTTCGATAAAAGAGACAATTACCACTTCTTATCTGTGGGCCTCGACTGATGTTTCGTCAACCACCACTCCACAATCCAACTCTACCTTCCGTTTTTCCACAAACCATTCTAATGGCCTACTGCCTACGAATACTACTAACATAATTACTAGCCCCTCCAAGCATCCGGGCATTTTGCCCAATGCTACCACTTCACCAATTGTTACTCCATCAACTGCATCAGAAAGTAGCTCAATACCATCGTCTACGGACCCGACGGAATCCATCTTTACTTCCCCTACTCTCCGACCCTCATCCACCATGGAAACTTCAACAATGAATCTATCAAGAACCATTACACTGATCTCGCCCACTACATCGTCAGGAAAAAACACAAGCAACTCAATATCCGGTCCTGGAGTTTCAATCATATTAGCTGTTGCACTGGCCATCGCTGTCATAATAATTATAGTACTTTGCTGCATTCTCAAACGAGTAAGGTAATGATACTCGTTTAAAATAAATTTTTTAATTCGCTAATTATTAAGAACTTGCTCAGTTTAAAAACGCTTCGAAATTGCTAATAGCTGATTTTAGATAACTCCAGTTTTCTGTAAAATTCAAAACTGTAGGAGTATTTATTTGAGGCAATCGGTATGCTATAATTTGCATCAAAAAGGTTGGTAGACAAACAAGTTTAGAATTTTTATCTCCTCTGTTGTTGCGCTTTTAAAACTGCAATGAATAACAACCTGTTTGACCAGAGGGTGTTTAGAATCTGTGGTTTGAAGGCTCCTCATTTGAGAGAGCCAATCAGCAGGCAATCAGTATTCTACGAGAGCTTCAGGAAGAAAAATATAAGACAAAATTTTGAGTTTGATGCTGGATTACTCATTTAGTATAAAAAACATATATTTTTGAACAGAACCTTTTAATGACAAAAAACATAAGCACGTTTTAAAAAATTTAGATTTATTTGAATTAAAATAATAATGTAATAATGTATTTTGCCTTTCTTCCAGTAGTTAAGTTAAAGTTTATCACAAACAGTAGTTGATAACATAACTGGTCATTAGTTTATAGTACTTACTAGGGAGTAAGTACTATAAACTACCTGCTCTAGCCTACTGTTTTCATGATTTCGTCATTTTAGACTTATCAGCTAAAGTTTTTCTGAAAAATCTATTTTATTCAAAACAGCTTAAACTAAAACTGCTTTTCACAAAACAAACTTGCTCGCCATGTTAATTACTAACGATTAATTAACATTTAAAATAAACAAAACTGCCAAAATAATTATTATCATCTGGAGAATTTTTTTCATCCAATGTTTAATTTGCAGAAATGAAAAACACTCACTGTTGAGAAGAGCTGAATTACTTCCGACTCAACTGAACACATCATTGTTGAGAAATTTACAAACAGGTGAGCGTAATATAGCAGTTATTTGCCCCGCATGTTATCTAGGCATTGACAACATGAGGGGCAAATAAATTGCTGATAGTTCTTATTGAACTTTGTAACAGCAGAGATTATACAGCTGCTAAATAACATTTCAGATTCACTAATCTATCTGTATATTTCAACTATTACCAAAGCATTTTGGTATTACCATGGGGGCTGGAAATTTTTTTTCAGTTTCTGTTTTTTAGTCTTGAAAGCAGCTCACAAAACGCAATAGTGCTATAAATTATATATTAAAATTTATTTGGCTTTATTATGATATATACAATATTTGTTTTTAGAACACATTGATAGATTATTAAAACTAAAGTTGAAATACTCGCCTCAGAATTTCAATAACAAGTTTACTGCTTTTGGGAAAAACTTGCACTTTTCTAGCTCTAGAAACTAACTCTTTGTTTTTTTACCAGAAACCGTTATATTCTATAAATACAGCAGGAATAATTACTTATAGCAGAGTTGTCTCTTCTATGACAGATAACTCCATTACAATTTCTAGCTATTTTTTTGGCAAATAAAAAACTATTTTAGTTTATTCTGTTAGTCCTGCAAGTTCCAGCAGTACTTAACTTATGTTTTTTTACCAGCACACAATCTCTATGAAATAAGTATTATAAACAAAGTTACATAGAGATGGAGAGAAATGGCTATAACAGCAATAAAACGTAATCAGTCTTTAGTGAACTTTATAACGCAAGTTTTAGCATAATATAATGTTGTTAAAAGGACGAAAGAATGAACTGTAAAAAATTGAAAAGAGTTTTATAAGGTCTCTGTTTGTAATTGCTGGAGAAACTTCTTTTAGTAGCGGTGGCCGTTTACAATTTTGATAAAGGACTATATTTAGTATCTGATACTGGCGGGATAAAGTCTTCTCTAGCTAGCTTATTTGAAAATGGACTGATGCCTTTCAGAAAAAGTTCTGTTTTGAACTTCATGGATGCTTAAATGACAGAAAAACTTTAGAATTTTTTTAAATTATTGAAATAGATAGCCATAGCGGGAAGAAAGGGCACCTAAATTAGATTTGTAAATAAGAGAAAAAATGAAGAGAAGACAACTACAGCGAGCAGTGCAGTTTGACAAAGAGTGAATAAACGAATTGACTCACTGTATTTTTTAGATCCATCAGGTCCAAATGAGTCTGGCAGATGTCCAAGACATAGATTTAGTATAGCAAATAGCGTTAGTACCATTTACTCCTACCCATGTGATAGTTTGGAGAGAAGTAGAGAGTTCCCGCCTCAAATTGATCTTCAAGAACCAGTGTACTATTATTGCGCCTGTAACAATGGGTATGTGCCAGTCCACCTCCACTTTATTAAGAACAAAACTGTAAACTAAATTTCCGATGTTTTAGGTTCTGTGCAATTTGCAAGAAAAATGATTTTAGTGTTTTTGATACCATTTTCTGAAAGGGAAAACTCACTCTCTGATCAGTCAAACAGCCATTTCACAGATTTCATCTGGAACAGCTATTTGTTTGGCGTTACCACAGTTAATAATAATCATTCAGTTCTAAGAGATTGTCTTCCCCACTTAATTTCAATTACCAGTGTTCTGTGCAAAGATTTTAATTGGGTGTTGCCATGAATTTATTATAAGTATTAATTTATTATATATACTACATTAATTTATTAATTAATTTATTAATACTCTTATAATTATTATATATACTACACAACTCATACTATTCAGTCTGAGAGTCTACATTTGTTTACTTGAACAGGTACATTATGGATGCTCAATCAACGGTGTACGATCCAGATTACATTTGATCTAGAAAAAATCCTTGACCCAAGATCATCTCTGCAACTTCCTTTTCACATCACTCGAATCAGCTAGTTGTAATTTTTTTCAATCCTACTACTCGCTTGTGATGAGTTGCTTGTTTTCGCCATTCCATCAAGCATGCAGCACACCACAACTATACTTCAAATGTCATTTTATTTATTATATTACCATTTTTCTGATAAAAAATTTTTTTCAATTTTTTTGTGACGTTTGCGTTCAGACTGTACCTTCATTAAAAAGAATACTTGGCTGTGATAACTGATAAGTGATACCACTTCTTGGATGCTATGAACAATTTATCTCTCTATCTGGTGCGCAACTGTTACCTTGCCAACTTTTAATTTACAAAAAGTGAAGTGTACATTTTGTGACAATATTCTGATTTTTTATTTATTTACTATAAAAAATATCTCCAAACCTACTCCTGTCCTCTTTTTAATTTCTTTAGACATCAAGGACTTAATTTTCACTATAAAATAATTTGAAAAACATTCAAAAGCGGCTCGAAACTATGTTAGGTGACAAGTTCTGTTCACTTAGTTTCTTATCTTGCTTTCATGAGGTTCCTACCGTGGGTGGCTGGCAAACTTCCAATTTTTAAATTGAGCCGACCATCCCAACAAGAGTAAATAATTAAAGATATATATAATAACATTATATACTATCTTTGATTATTTACAATCTCAACAAGCGTAAATAATCAAAGGTAATACATAAATAACATTATATATTTATCTTTGATTATTTACAATCCCAGCAAGCGTAAATAATCAAAGATGATAGATAAAAACATTGGATATTATCTTTGATTAAATTTACAATCTCAGCTAGCGTAAATAATCAAAGGCAATACATAAATAACATTATATATTATCTTCAAGTATTTTTGTCTGTTGGGGTTGTCTGCTCAATATAAAAAACCTGAAATCTCCACCCATAGACAAAATATACCAGGGTTGTCAGTTGCAGCGGCTCACTAGTACGTTTAGCACAATTCAAGTCTAGTCATGTGTGGGAGTCGCCATAGCAGTCAATACTTACTTAATTGTTTGCTAAACATATAGACATAAACACAAAAACAAACCATCAATTTGTTATTATGGTTGTGGGCCGAGCAAACTTAAAAAATTGAGCATTGATAATCATCGGTGCATCGTAAACCATCTTCGTAGAAGTTCTGTCTATATGCATAAATACATTTCTTGCATTAGTTAGTCTACGGTGGCAAAAAAGGATAATGGCTAATTTTGGCTACAACCGAGTTTTATAGCAGACCTAGTATAATTCATCTACGGTTTTATCCACCATCCGCTGACCAATAGCGGTGATACATTAGTATGTTTGTCAATAAGTGAACTAGTTTGTCAGCTGCAACAATATAAGTTACAAATAAAGGGAAAAAACTTGCTGTAGCTGATCATTTAATCAAAAGAGTTTGTACTTTTATTCAAACTGACTAACTAACCAACAAAGACTATTACGCCTATCACCATATATTAACAAATTATTATTCGAATGATTCTCTAAGTTGCTCTCACATATAAAAAAAACAACTTCAAAATAGTTCACCACTATTTTCAGGTTTTTTTTAAGTAGCTGACAAGTATCGTTAGTTATTAATACAATACTTATCTTTATTGAGCATCCCTATTGCAATGACTAGTCAATAAACAGGAGTAAACAACTTACAGTTACATCAATTTTGTACAGTGTAGATGTTGTGGGTACTGTGTAGAGGCACTGTACAATTGCATGGTTGTAGACTTGTAAGAGCTTGCGGCTGCAAAATACTGCTAACTAATCAAATTTCTGCATATTTGTTGGTTTTAAGGTCTAAAATAACAATTTCAGTGTGATTTGACAATGAGATGCAACGTAAAATCTGAAATTTAAAACATATTGTAATCAAAAGTTTTAAAATTGGAAATATTTGTTGTCTGTATAAGTTTCAAGTATATACTCCTACCTTTTTCTCAGGATTGATTGTAAAACTTGGTTTACCAAACTTACTTGATTGCTTCACCACTGCACAGAAGTAGGGACTTAGCAGAATGATGGCTGGGCACTGCATGACACTAGTAGACTGTCTTCTGCTTAGTCACATGGCTAGCCAATGAGCTTGTTCATTGGCTGTTAGCATTGGCCACCCAAAGTGACAAGCATGAATAGCAAGTGTTAGGACCACACACAATGTTGGCAATGCAATGCTCACACAAACAAATACTGTTTCATGTTTTCATGATTTACCAGTGCATTTTTCTTTGTCCTTAAAACAAACTCACTAGTTTATACAGTTGTGAACGTAAGATTTTATTTGACATAGCAATATTTGATACGCTTCTTTTAAAATTGTATACACAACTTACTTAGCTACAACCAACGTTTCCTAAACACCCGATCAATAAAATAATGTGTTAACTTAGACCAGATGCCTCCAGCAGGTCACTTATTCAGCTTTCTATGCTCCAAAATTTTGCTACATCTGCCAGTGTCTTACCTCAAATTCCCCCTCAATCAGAAATCTTTTCTTTCCGAACAAAATGTATACCATACAAGCGCTAGTTGCTGCAAATTGCTAAACAGGGAGAATTTTTCAAAATAATTAAAATTTTGAGCTGTTGTCTCCACTATTATCATTGCTTCTCACAACTTTGTCGGCTTTTCCTAATTATAACTGCAAGAATAAGTTTCTTCTCATCGAAACATGTTTTAAAATTTTGCTATATTACAATAAATTGATAAGTATAAAACTATCTTAGATATAATGAATAAACTTTAAAGTGATATCAGAGAGAAACAGTGCAACAACAAAAAACGTTCTTCCATGTTTTTCCTCCATATTTGTTTGCATGACATCTCGCCATTTACTGGGCCAGCTTTTCTCTAGTAAAACAATGTTTTAATAATAAATAACGACATGCTTTTACCTCCCACTAACTATGGTTGCTGGTTGATAAATGGTTGGAATTATAATCTATCTTTAAATCGTCAGAATTCATCAAACTCGTTTGATTTTCAACAGATTTACTTTGGTAAGCTTTCTCATGGTTGATCTCTGTGGCAGCTGGACTGGTGCACTTCGCGTAGACCAAGAAAGTTGCCATCAATGCTACCTGCAAAGAAAGCAGTGTAACTAGTGCTATTAGGGGTCACATGATCAAGAGGTAGGCATACTGTAGATTAAGGGTGCTTTCGGATACCCTCCGCGTAGGGCTTAACGATGGGATTAAACGAGACCAATCGGAAACCCCATCGTTGAGGGCAGAAAAAACATGGCGGCAATGGGCAATTTGGGCTCAACGATGGAAGTGACAAGCGAGGTAGGTTGCGTCGTTGACTGACCTTGACTCCACCTAACCAACAGTTTTAACGAGTCAACTTTTATTAATCACTGTCTCTCCCCGTTTCAAGTCGTGACAATGCATTATAATATATATAGAAAATACATGAGACAATAAAATCATCGTAATTAATTTCTGTTTGTAAAGAAACTAAAGTGGGCTCGCTTCAGCTATACAGTTTTCACAGACGTTGATGAAAATAAAGATGTCTATGGTTTAAGCTCAAACAACTTCCGTTAAACGACAGTCATCGTTGAGCCCTCAGCGAGTATTCAACGACTGCCCTATGCATAGGGTATCCGAAAGCACCCTAAGTGTATAGATAACCGACCATGATGACGTTAGTAGCCACCAAGCAGGTGAGTGTCCATGGAAAGTCTAAAGCATCTGTTATGGCTCCGGACAGAACTGGTCCAAGTGTACTTCCTAGACTCAGTCCACAGTTGATGAGCCCACCAATCATACCATACGTGTGTAGGCTGTCTTTTTTGTAGCCAATTATTCTATATAACACACGACATTGGTATTTGCACCAACTTCTCACAAAATTTAGACTTGGCACCCATTTTAGCATGAACTCAACAAAGTGACCTTGGCCAACAATTATTTTGTGGACCAACTCTCACAATTTGTCAGTGGTGAATCAAACACTTTTAATCTTTGTTGATGAGCTTAAAATTAAAGCGGAAGTGCTCTACACTGATTGGTTGATTCAATTTTTAGTAAACATAAAAAGCATGATTTCCCGTTGCAGCTTTTTTGTCTACACATCTAGCTTCCATTATTTACTTGTTTCAAACTCAACAGTTTAGTTATCATTATTATCATTATTAATCACTATTATTGCTAATCAAATTAACACCTGTTAGACTTGTCATGAGTGAATTTCTGTTAATGATAAAAAAGCTAAAAAGAAAATAAGGGAACATTTCTCATCAACATTATTTGATACGATGAAAACACCAAAGTTGTATTTTTCAGATGATTTTTAATGTTTGATCACATTTTAAATAGCAAATTATTTGTTGCTTCAACAGCATCTAATATAATTAAATAAATACGACCAAGTTGTTATGCATCGAGCGCAAAATAAGATATATAACATATAACAAGATCTTTTGTTGATGCTCATTTTGTATGGTGAAAAGGCTTCTAACCTTGAGTCAGCGTGTCATTTACTTACTCTGTCTGGTCAAGGGCTGCCTGGAATGGTGGAATAAACAGCAGAGAATTCCCGATGTAGGTAACTGTGAAAGCACTTGCTGTGAGCCAAAAGTTCCTAAATTGATTAAAAAACCAAACGATAAAAAGTTATGCAAGTTGCACAATTTCTGTTTAAAATTTCAGTAATTGAATATTGCAAACAAAAGAGAGATGTATAATTTTATTTCATTTCACTTTTATGATTATTATGTAAACTACTGTCACACATTAGAGCAAATGATCTTATATCAAGCCGATAGATAGAAGTGCCAGCAGTATTTTCTCTCAAACCAGAAGTAGCATTGCAAGAGCAAATCGATTGATTCCTACAGAAATGTCAGTAGTTGATGTAGTACTTGTACCAATATACTAAACCTTTACAGAAATTCTTTTTACGTGCCTGTACCATAATGCCTTTCATCGAAGCCTATGAACTTTTTTACACTTTTACAAAACAATCAGTTTATTTCAGGTTACGGAAGTGGCATTAACAACTTCTTGTGTCAAGCTTTTTATTTTTACTAATTGAAAATGGTGAAGGAAAATTAAGACTTACTTAGTTCCATGAAAGAAAAAGTCTAGAAGAGGTGAAGGTCCAATAAATAGTATCACTAGAGACAGCAGCATCCATCCAGCTAGCATTGTGTGAAATGTGAACTTCTAAAATTAATTTCCTCAACAGTTTCATAGAATTGTCTACCCCTAGACTTTGCAAAAAGATGATGAAGTATTTACCAAACTTTAAAACTGTAATTCAGTTAACTTTGTAGCAAGCCGTTATATAGCCTTAGTTGAAATAAAATACTTATTATCTCTTACCTTGTTCATCATTTTTGTTACTACGGCAACGGATACAATGTAAGCTAATGACCAGAATGCAAATAGAAGTCCAACAATTGACGAGCTGGTCTGAAACTAAAAAAGAGACATGAACTTGTTTGTGTAACCAACGAAGTTGATGATCATGAACAAGCATTCAATTAGAAAGAATGTTTAACATTTATGATATTGTGGTGGATTTTAGTAGTGACTCTGACTGAAGCAATCAGTCTGGCAGACCTCAAAATACTGAGGAAGTACCTTACCGGCCCTGCAGATACTATACCGGCCCTGCAGATACTATACCAGCCCTGCAGCTTTACCTACCGGTCCTGCAGTGACCTTTATCGACCCGGGAATAACCTCTACCGGCCCTGCAATGACATACCGAGCCAGCAACAAGATGGCCGCTGTAGCTGGAGATCAAAAAGTAGCCTGAGTTGATACACAAGGACGTATCAAGGACCTATCTACCTCTACATCCCTCTATCTTCATCTACGGCTGACAAAGACTGAGGACTTATATTATAGCATTATTCCTTGCCACTAGGCACCTTGTACATTTATTGTGGTGCGGTACCGTATGCATTATTATCCTGATTGGTCAATTTACTTCCTGTTGTATTTTATTGGTTAGCCTTGGCAGATGCAATGCATTTCCGGCCACCAGCCTATAAAAGGCTGGGTTTACTTGTGTTCATTGCCACTTATCACTCACTGCTGCTGTTGTTGACTACTCTAGGCGATTGCCTCCCTAGAGCATGATATGTGGACGAATAAATGTATTTATTACTTAAACTATACCTAGTTTGTCTGAGCCGAGGGCTCACTAGTTGTGAAGTCGTTACCGACTTCTCCGTTGCATCCCGCAAGTGTTACCGACCCTGCATTGCCTCTTGGAGAGAGAGATGTTGCTTGCTGTTCCACAAGCTGCCCGTTGTGGATGGCTGTTTGTTAGTACAAGGTAGTGGGAGCCCTACCGGCACAATCCACTACAATATCATGTATTTACTACTATTTGATATCAAATTTTAACCATACACTATTTTTATAAAATTGTATATGCAGATTTTCCAGATAAAACACTGCTGAAAAGATTATTATTGAATATATATATATACATATCAATATTAATATGATAAATATTATACATGACACATAATGTAAATATATATCATATATGTGAACTGTGATCATATATTATATAATATATAGTATATATGTTATTTATTGTATAATGTATAATATATTAACCACTTGCTTTGCAAACAAAGTTTTATTCCTTGTAACTTCATATTAATAATACACCATGAAAATTTTGGTGTTAAATAAAAGCAAAGTCAATCAATCATTAATCTCTTACCACAAATGCAAAATCAACCGAAGCATTCGCATAGTTTCATACCTACTCAGCATTTTAAGCAATAAACTGATAAATAAGTAATCAAAATACAAATAATTATATAGACAAACCAATAAATGAATAAGCCACTAAATAGATGGATAAATAATTAAATAAATAAATTATTACCGCCTTATCAGTCAATACTTACACTAGTCCACATATATTGACTTATGCCCGCAGAGCGAGCCGTCCCATTGATCCGTACCATAATGCAATGTACAAACACCAACACGCATCCCGGTATGGCAAATAGAGATACAAAACTTTTTCTTTCCTCTGTGCCACTGGCTACTGAAAGAAAAATTTGCAATGTTTTACAATTTTTCATTCAGTAATAAGTTATCGTTTAGTGATTAACTTCCTGTATCATGATGATCCGAGGGAGGCAGCTGTAAATATGAAACAGAAGTCAAATTAAACATTTTCAGGATGCAAAAAATGAAGAAATCGCAGAATATTAACAAAAGAGCACGTGATAGCTTTTTATCGGTGTATATGAAAAACACTCCACTGACTGTTATGATAAAATTCCAACTTTTATTATGTTCACAGTAAATTAGTAAAATGTATAGAAATAAATTTTGTCACAAAACCGCAGGCCATTCTAATAGAGTTTTCACAAAAAAAGTGAAAATGAGCTTGAAATGTGGGTTCTGTTTCACCTATCACTTGACTGTAAACTTTCCTGGTATAAATAATGACAAAATGCATGAAAAGTTCTTTTGGAGACGCTTTGGTGGATTTAGACATTTTGTTGGAGCAACAAAGTTCAAAAAATTAATTTTGACCTTTTGATGCTTTTAGTTTTATGGCAGTCAAGTTTTTAAACAATATTTATAGTTGCTGCAAATATTGCTATACAATTATATGATAATATAATTGTATAATTATTATACACTAAAGGTGCGGTCACACTTTGACGATATTGCAACAAAACGTATAAATTACGAACTATTTTCGCTGGCAAGGGCTCTCGTTGACACTTCGGCAAGACCTGGCAGCGCTAGATTGCTAACTATATCGGCGGCGTACTATTGGTTGACTCAAGAAGTTCATAATGTTGGGAAATGTGCCGGCACACTCCAGTCGACCGAACTGTATAAACAATCTACTTATGTCTACTATTCAATCTAATCCCGAACTCCATGCACATTATACTCACTTATATTCTTATACATGCATATTTACTTTGTTTACCTTTGTACAATTAACATGTGCTGCCTGTACTCAAGCAGAACCAGAGGCAGCCCCCTTTTTACAATGTACTGCCTGCTTCTTTTGTCTATGGGCCAATCAGGCCAGCAGGCGGGGCTACCTATTGTTTATTTTTACTGCTGCCTGTGAGCATACCCGCCTACTGTATATTTATACTGCTGCAATTCAATAATAAATCAGAGTTAACCTGGCACTCTCACTTCTTCTTGATTCTCTCTGCACAACAAAGACTAAAGAATTAGTAACTAGATGCAAGCACAAGGACAAACAAACAAGCAAGCAAAGCAAATACAAGCACTTAACAAATAAGCAATTAGTAGCAACTTGGACAAGTCGACCAACAGCAAGGGCAATAGTCAGTATAAAGTGGTCAGTCTAAAGACTTACACTGCACACTACCTTCGGGAGTGTGATACTGGAACGATTGTCCAACCTGTCGATTCGACCCAGTGCAGCTATTCTGCCCGAGCAAGAACTCAGTGGAAAGTAAGGTAGTTAAGACAACTCCTCGCTGTGTATAGTCCACGGACTTACAACACTGCAAATCGTGCTCAAACAGAGTAGCCCGCCGACCTTGAGGCTAGCTAGACACAATTGCAATACTGCACTACACTCTCACTGGAAGTGGGCCGCTGTACAGGTGCAGCTACCACTACCCCCCAAATTCCTGTACAATAATTCTATTGGCCGCGAAGCAATGTCTTGTCAGTAGCAAACCTCGCGCATGAATGAACACACGCTATAGTCCCTCGCTAGTAGACCAGTATCTCAGTTATCGGTGCAGTTATACATTTCGTTGCAATATCGTCTAAGTGTGAACGGACTTTTAAACAATTATTCTCGATTGATTATCAATTATTTTCTACAGTTGGTATTTTACTAAATACTAGTTTGGTTCAGCCAACCTTGCTAGGTAGCTAGGTAGCTACAATTTAAATTTATGTAAATTCACTCTCAAATAACCTTCCACTATAGTGCTTTATGTGCAATTTGTATAAAAGGCAGTAACTTACCAGTCTTTGGTACAACCACCAAATACACCGGTAGAAACAGTAACATCACTCCTCCAAGTATACAGAACATGGCAGTATATCCTGTCAACTGTAATAATTATTGCATAACATTGCTAACAGCGCAGATTCTGGAATATACAATAGACCATTGGTAACAAACTATTGCTACTGACCAATCAAATCTCTTCCTTCAAACTCAACAAATGCTGTTCCAATGAATTGGCTATTTAAGGAGAACCTTTTTGTATGATGATCAAAGTTGATGGGTGCACCGAAGTGTGCACATAATATTAAAAAAGATTTTTGAAACTTTAACTCTCTCTAGTGATTTAAACACACTTTGCTTGTCTACATAAGCAAATACAATTTTAGTTATGAGAGCATTGTGTTATAGATAAACAGTGACAACAAATCCCAGTATTTCAACAAACGTTTACTGTATACATGAAAGTAACTCACTTGGAAAAGAGCAGCTCCCAATGCAGGCCCTGCAGTAAAACCCACTCCAACCATCATTTCAATAAGTCCCTGAAAACAAGCAACAATATCATTTTCAAAGTGTGGTGAAAATTGATATACCTTCCTCAATTTCCAAAAAGAGAAATTTCCATTAGCACAGCAGTTTTGAATTGAATATTGATTTCCCATCGATGCTGCCAAATAACAGAAATAGTAGCGGATACATAACTAGTAGACTACATACAGTGAGTTTACTTGCTGTTGTTACTAGTAACTACTAGTAGTAGTAGATATATAATACTTACAGCAATAGTACTAGCTTCATACCTAGTCGACTTCATGAGTATGGCAGTTGCTGCCACTATAAGCACTGCTGACCCCACTCCAGCTGTCAATCGTATCATCAGACACAAGACCAGAAATGTGTTTCTCTCAATTATTACATCTGCAATCCTAGAGAATAAATGATCAAAATCAAATTTGTTGGAAGTTGAAAGTTGTGATGCAAGAGAACTAAAACCATGTAAAAGAAGTAAGTGCCCAATGAATTGGCTCGCTCACTCACCCAAACCCAACACAAGCAATAGCTGCCATAACACTTCCGAAAGCACACACACTTTTGGGATTCCACTTTAATAGCTGTAAAAGACACGGAAAAGCAGGCTTTTTGCATCTGAAGGTTAACTTGCGAATCATCATAAATGTTTACTAATTGCGCTAGTGTAATACAAGTTTACTTACCAAGCTGCCAATGATCGGTGAGGTTAAAAAACGAGAGAAATCGTATGAAGAGAGGACAATCCCTATTTCAGTATTAGAAAGTCCTTTTGCTGAAGCAGTTATAGGAAAAAATGGATATATCATGGTGTCCACACAGAGAGAAAGTAGCATTAGACTGAGAATAGTTATAATCATAGCCCATGGTGCAGTTGTAGCAGGTTGTCTTCTGTCTGATAAATTCTCCCTTTCAATATTGCCTAGCAGTCTTTCTGTTTCTGAGCGAGAAGTCATGATAGATCAAAATTGGTGAGCTTCATAGGAAGCTGATCTTTTAAGCTTTTAGCTATTACATTATCTTTAAATTATATAACTTCGAATGACGTTAACAGTTATTCTGACCAGTTCGTTTATTGACATCCAAGAGTGGATCTTATCGGACGGGTACATTAATGTTAGCGTTTATTGATCTCTTATGATTATTTCAATGCCGAGTAGGAAGGAACCCAAATGTGTAAATGTTTGCTTAAATAAAAGCACCATAGCTGGTAGATTAAAGCATTAATCCACACTCGAATTGCAAAAAAAATATACTATAAATCGATGACAGATTCATTACCTTCTAAAGTTTCAAAAATATAAACCTTTCAATGATTTTTAGTTGCTTTATTGGTGATGGAAACATTTTTTTTTATCAGCATTCCAAAATACTAGCAATGATTACAGTTACAGTATGATGTAATATTAAAATGTAATTTTGTGTATTTCATTAGCTTTATTTACCCCATAAAATGTCAAAATAAAAGAACCAATCCAGCATTCAATAACTGATTAGTTTGTTAAGCAATGATAAAATGAGGTGTTAAAAGTTCGTCAATTACCAACTACCAAGTGTTTGCAGAATACGTGCCACAAATTTATTGCAATTACTAGCAAAGATCTGCTAATTGTGGTGTAAAACTTTTCACAAGTCATATTCCCACACCTGAGTTCAAAACACAAATGAGGAACCATAATTCTGCTCGTTTTGCCCAACAAACAATAATTGTTACTCTAAATGAGCAGCAATATCTGATTACACTATTTTAATGAAAAAACAATTATGATCTTTTTTATTCACCTGACACAACAAAAGTATTTATTTTGCGTTGTGATACTTAAGTTTATTCAGCAACAAGCAATAGTAAAGCAGTAGTAGAAAAAATACATTATAAATCATAAACATGTGGTTTGATGAAGATACTAAAATATTGAACATTAGAATACGAATCAGTGGCTTGTACAAAGAGCTAAAGCTATATTGGAAATTACGTATAATCAAGGTGATCACAGTTTGCATAAGTAGGAGTATGCTGCTGCTAGGAGCAGAAATGGAGGGTTAGTGGGGCCATAGTTGAAAGACTGGACGAATGGAACAGCTGTTATTGTTGAAGAATAATAGAAAAATTACAGGATTGGTTATTAGCTTGTATCTTAGCTGCAAATTCTAACTATGGCGACTTAAACTATAGCATAAGCACAAAAAGTATTTTGTCACTATAATCCAGCAGCCAACAATTCTCTTACTTCAAGTCCACAAAATGGTTGCTACTATCATGGTTCTGTTTGAGCTTTGTATGTCAAGCGCATGTGGTTTTACATTTTCATTGTCTGTCGTCTGCCTGAAGATCTATCGTAGCGGTGTGGGGTATTGAAGTGACTTCCATTATTATTGGAGGCGTTGGTAAGAAGTGATTTACTGTCCGAGGTACAGTCTTCCTCCTCTACTGGAGCATCGACAGAGAACTAAAATATTTTTATGGTAAAATAAAGCGACTTTACTTCTTAACTTTATTTATTTATTATGTAATTTTTGAAGTTTATTATTAACTGTAAAAAATTAAATGCTTTTTGATGTATTAGTCACTGCAAGTAGTTCAGCCACTCTTATGAAAAAGTTTAATGAAATAAATTAGATTGAAACAATGTTGCAACTCAAAATGCTAAAGTTATGCATTTCTCTTCATATCAAATGTTGTTGCTATGTTAAAAAAACTCCTTCAAGTCATTTTTTGAAAAGTTCAAGTTTCAATTTCAGTGAACCATAAGTTCTTGATTATATTTGGCTCTGGCTTGTGGAGCACTCTTTATCAGCTGCACAAAAATGTAGAGAATGGTAGTCAGATTCCATCACTAATGCCAAACTTCTCTCTTTACTATCATTACATAATGCTCAAGCTCACTGCCTCCAACCCACCTTGAAATCTGAGATTGACCTGGGAGGTTGTCTGGCAGCGTATCTAGCTGTATGTCTCTTTGAGGCCGGCCTTAGCACGTACCTGTAATATGTCTTTAATGTATTTATTTATTTTTTTGTATTATAATTTAGTTACACTGCAATAAAAATGTTAACTTTTTAAACAGGTATTTGTAAATAAATATAAAAGTAACGCTTTCATGCTTTTGATACCACATACATATCTGATATGTGCATCTTGACAAAATGCTGTAGACCTAGTTACGTCACTAAAAAGAATTTTGTTCAAAAATATATTACATGTATAATGTCAGTACCTTTAAAACTTTATTATTCGAATTCAATTTTAAACATCTAGAATATTGATTGTGCTCAGAATTGATATCAATTATTGTCTCGGGTTTGACTGCTATTGATTGTTTGCTTTGATTTAAACAAACACAGAAGTTGTATCACCCTGTATACTTACACTATGTCACCTTTCTCTATGGGCAGATCATAAGCTGGGTTGATTATAACATACGATATCTCCCTCTGCTTGTCTATACTACTGCTGTCTGTAATTATACACCCAGCTTGCTGACTTAGTTCAAATTAGGGTACCTACTCAAATAGGTAAGTAATATCCCCACAAATTCAGGTTTTGTATGCATAGCACCTTTTACATTCGACATACACTTGATTAAGGAGAAATGTCAAGTACTAATATTTTGTGTGAGTTACTTCATTAGTCTAAAGAGAGTTTACATCGCACAGTTTGTCAATTTTTTAGAGCTAGAGCATGTAGAGATGTTTATAGTCATAACTTTGTTAGCAGTAAACAAAGCCTGTGATATTAATCTACAAATCAATCAGCAGTAAGAGAAATCAACCAAACCATAAAGAGAACAGCATTGACAAATGGATAAAATACTGACTGTAGTCATCTGGGGGAAGGTTTAGACTCCTCATACACCCCTTCACCAACTGGTGTATCTCATCTTTCTCTGCACTGGAGTCGTAGCTCTGGGTCTCATACTCCCCATACATGTGCACAGCCTACAGCAGAGAGCAGATAACTTCCTAACATTGCTATTAGCTTAAATTGAGCAAAGTGTAATAAACTTCAGTTTGAGGTGAAAGTGAAAGTGAAACGGAGCTGTAAGTATGCCACAGCATACAACATTTATCGATTCGGTACCTTGATAGGTGTATTTACTGAGTACTTATTATTTTGGAGATTGTGCTATTTAGGTAGAACATTTTTATTAAAAAAGCAAAAACCATGCCTTGTAAATCTAATTTTATTTAACAGAACACTGCTTCAAATAAAAACCATAGGTTTGGTTGGATTGAGTGACACTGAATGTTTTACCAGTGAATTGAATGAGTGTACAGCAAAATTGTCCGTGCACTAACACATCGTACTTACAGTCACGTATAGTACTTACAGTCACATATAGTACTTACAGTCACATATAGTACTTGCAGTCACATATAGTACTTGCAGTCACATACAGTACTTACAGTCACATAGAGTACTTACAGTCACATACAGTACTTACAGTCACATAGAGTACTTACAGTCACATAGAGTACTTACAGTCGCATACAGTACTTGCAGTCACATATAGTACTTACAGTCACACATAGTACTTACAGTCACATACAGTACTTACAGTCACATAGAGTACTTACAGTCATTTATAGTACTTACAGTCACACATAGTACTTACAGTCACATACAGTACTTACAGTCACACATAGTACTTACAGTCGCATATAGTACTTACAGTCACACATAGTACTTACAGTCGCATATAGTACTTACAGTCACATATAGTACTTACAGTCACATATAGTACTTACAGTTACATACAGTACTTACAGTTACATACAGTACTTACAGTTACATATAGTACTTACAGTCGCATATAGTACTTGCAGTTACATACAGTACTTACAGTTACATATAGTACTTACAGTCACATACAGTACTTACAGTTACATACAGTACTTACAGTCACATATAGTACTTACAGTTACATATAGTACTTACAGTTACATACAGTACTTACAGTTACATACAGTACTTACAGTTACATACAGTACTTACAGTTACATATAGTACTTACAGTCACATATAGTACTTACAGTCATATATTGTACTTACAGTTACATATAGTACTTACAGTTACATATAGTACTTACAGTCACACATAGTACTTGCAGTCACATATAGTACTTACAGTTACATACAGTACTTACAGTTACATACAGTACTTACAGTTACATATAGTACTTACAGTCACATATAGTACTTACAGTTACATGTAGTACTTACAGTACTCTGTGTAGGTCTCTGTGTTCTGTAGATACCGATGGGAATAGCAAAGTTATTGTTAGAGCAAAGCTTCTGGTAGAGCCTGCCGTATGTTTTCAACCATTGCTCCTCCTCTCCCAATTGTATCTGAGTGTGTACAAATAGCCAGTGGTATATACAACAGGGCTGTACACAACGGTGTGTACTGTAGTGTACACAACATTGCATGCAGGGGTGTACATAACATTGTATGCAGGGGTATACACAACATTGTATGCAGGGGTGTATACATCTCCTTCTTACCATCAATCTCAATAAATATTCTTCTATTGATTAACACCAATATTTATCATGGCACCCCGTGACTGATGGAGTGAGTTGATCTCACACGCAATATCGTGCATTTGAAGTATTCATATCTAACAATTGTGAACTATTCTAGCTATTTATTATAAGTAGTGGTTTACATACAAATAAAATTAAGCTTCCACATTTCGCTCATTTTCAGCAGCTATAATGATTTTTTTTACAGAGTATTTTCAAAACAAGATGAGGTTAATCTGCAACACTGAGTTATTTAAGGGTTGTCTGCACTTTGAGATCAGCTTTTAAAGTTGATGTAACAGCTCGCACAAAACACTGTGATTTTGTAAAAGACTTTTAAAAAAAATTGTCTTTTCTCAAACCTCAAAATTTGAGTCTCAATCCATTACATGCCCATCATACAAAATATTGAAAGAGATAAAGATTAAACATGATATGTGAAGTGTAACTTACACACGTAAGAAAGCCTGAGCCTTTTTCTTGGTCAATACCACACATGAGCCTGACAATGGTTGTCAGGTACTCTTTGACAAATGCTTGATACAGTAGAGTATCCAACATGGAGGCACTAAACACACTGCCAGCTGAGAACGGCAGTCTGAACATATATGACATGTGGGACCCTTTTCTTTTTACCTCCTGCACAAAAGATATCCAGTCAATACTTGTACTATTTAGACTGTGATATGCATTTGTATGTGCAACTGATAATTGTCGACCACAAACAAAATAACATTTTATGAGTAATCTTTTGAGAACTACATTATCAAACTAGTGGTTAAAAAATTATCATGCTTTTGATTGCTGATTTGTGATTTGGTATTTTTGTATGGTTTATTTTCATACATGATTGATCGAGGTATTACCATGTCTACAACTACATCAGAAATGAGTTTCAAGTTAAATTAAAGTAATTGAAAAAGGAAATGTTGAAGACATTCGCTAAATTACAAAGTTAAAATAAATATAAAATTGAAGATAAATATGTAGAAAAGTCAAAGTGAAATATAAATGATTTCAACAATGCAAGTCGTCTACCATTGTTTAGATAACTCCAAATATTACTGCATAAGCAGCTGATAATGGTTTATTACCTTTTCAAGGCGAGACAACTGCAACGCATAATCATCGTCTGCTCTAAACTGCATAAATCTCATGTTTGAGGATTGCTGTAGCTCTGTAATGATCTTTGCTCCAGGAAATAGCCTGTGGAACCATAAAACTATCACGTTATTGCAAAAACTGTGGTATATCTTTGATGACATTGTAACGAGGTAAATACTTGACCACTTCATGATCTTTATAAAATAAAGATTTCGTGTTAGTATTTGCACTTTATTCACTGATCAATGTCTATCAATGTCTATCATGAGCTATAACAGTAATAAATTACAAATTTTGTAACTTAATTACTAGTCATAGTAAATAAATATTAATAAAAGTGATGATTTTATTTCAACTATGTGCATCACTCATCATCTCACTATGCGCGCCCAGTGAGCACTCGTAGCTAAGAATTCAGTCAGTTTAGTACTAAATAAATTGACAAATGTTGAGATGTTTTAATGCGGTTTCATGTGTGCCTACAAAGTAATAGAGCTTGCTAACCTGAAGAGAGTCTGTACCGCCACAATAGTGTTACAATCAGATAAATATTCATCTTCTATAGAGTTGGAGCTCTCCTTGTTGACAACCACCATGTTATCCGCATAGTTTACCCCAGCCTTTAGCCAGTCTTCTAACCTGCAAGTAAGGAACAAAAGCTACGTTGACAGGCTTTGGGGACATGAGCAGAAAGAGCTTGTTAAGCACAACGACTGTTTGACAGCAGAAATGCCGCTTTCCCTGTGCCAGTATTGCAGTTAGAAATAATTTTAAATCCACGATATCACTGTGATGTGATAGTAGCAACCACAGAAAAATGAAGTCAACTTCAAAACATTGTATGTGACAAAATAATTCCAAACAACACTTTGGCTCATAGAATACAAAAGACAAAAGCCCAGCTCCACATAGGTTAAAGGTCAACTTGTACTGTTGCTGCCTCAATAAGTATCAAGAGTATAGGAGGTATGTGACAAATTTGTGTTATAGGTAAAACATTCCAGAGAAAAGATAGTCATAAAAGTCTAGCAATAGAGTTACCTATCAATGGAGCCAGTTATCCAGTAGACCATAGGAAAATGCCTTATAGTCTCCTTGAAGTTCCTTTCAGGCCTATCAAACATGCATTGTGCAATACAATCATTACTACAGTTCTAGCTGTTAGCCCCATCTTGGTTTGGAGAGATAATGTTAAAATTATAAATTAAATGACAAATTTAGTAAAATTTTGTGACTAAATAACAGACAATTAATTATTATTAATTAATTGTTAAAAAGCTAATGTATCAATTAATTATTTTAAATAACATTTTAATTAAATTTTGGAGTTGACAAAACTCTCAATGTGATTTACTGAGTGTTTTACAAGAAATGTTTAATATATAAGGCAAACAACAATCCCAGGCTGCCTTAGAGTAATCTGACTCCTGATTTGTAACTTTGGTCTAGTATGAACACTGTAGCTCTAGACATTCACAGTTTCATAACCATACGTAAACCACTGCGGACTATTGTAAGATGCCCCTTACTCGTGTTCAAGAAAGAGTACAATAGGACGCAGTTCACTCTGCTTCAAGCACTGGCTCCTTAGGGGCAGTATGAAGTTGTAAATTCCATTGCTGGTATTGTCTGAGGCTATAATGATAGCCCTGTTTCTCCAATTGTATTCTTTTGCATGCTACAAGATGTACAACAATAGATTACAAAATACACAACGCTCCTGCTCTGTAAACTACACCAAGTTGCACTACGTACAACAGTAAATTGTATTTTGTCAAACAAGAATTAAAAAATAACTATAGCTACACCAAAAAGGTGAAAAGCATATGAAAGACAGCAATTTCAGGTTTTTGAAAGAATAGAAAATAGTATTCCGTAACCCATAGGTTGGTTGGTAAGTGACCATTGGTTAATTACAGACTATCTCGCAATTTTTTATATAGTTATATAGTGATCCATTTGAGTTATTTTTTGTAATTTCTTTATTAGATGTATCCAAGTTAAACAACAATATCACCGCACCACACTGCACAGCACCACAACACACTACACAGCACCACAACATAACACACCGCACTGCACAGCACCACAACATAACACACCACACTACACAGCACCACACCACACAGCACCACACCACACTACACAGCACCACACCACACTACACAGCTCCACAACATAACACACCACACTACACAGCACCACACCACACTACACAGCACCACAACACAACACACTACACAGCACCACAACATAACACACCACACTACACAGCACCACACCACACTACACAGCACCACAACACAACACACTACACAGCACCACAACATAACACACCACACTACACAGCACCACAACATAACACACCACACTACACAGCACCACAACATAACACACCACACTACACAGCACCACAACATAACACACCACACTACACAGCACCACAACATAACACACCACACTGCACAGCACCACAACATAACTCACCACACTACACAACTCCACAACAAACTGCACCATATTACGCTACACTAAACCTAAATCATGCTGAGTGTGTGAACCAGTAAACTACATTTTTGCTCCCAACAATACCTGTTTGACATTGTCTCACCTGATACCTGCAGTGCTTGCAAGCTTTAGCCAATTGCAGGCAGCACATTGGTCTGGCATGAGTGAGGAGGTGACACAGGTGGAAACCTTTACCAATATAGGGAGCCATTGGTGGTACATCTACATGGATGTCTGACCTGTAGCGCAATGAAACTGGATTAAAACTTTTTACTGATAACACTGTGAGCATTTTTACTCAGACACAGCATTGTCAATGCAAAGCTAAAAAAATTGAAATGCTCGAGTTCAACAATACTGATACTTCAACAAATATATTAGTTTTTCAGTTTTCTTTATATTTTGTTATTGATACCATAGATCTTATTCTCAGAATAGCTCCCATGAGTCTTGACTCGATTGGTTGTGGGAATTTAGTTTGCCTATTTTTATAGGCACTTAATTGATCGATCAAATGAACCATGGTTTGGTAAATTGGCACCAACCAGGTGTTGTGAGACCTCCATAGTGGATCCAGTTGTTCATCTGTGGGGGAAGGAGAGTCGATAATATCACCGAGCTGATGGACAGATAAGGGTCTAGAAAGATCTAGCGGTGTCAGTTCTATCTTCAACGCATCATCAACTTTCTCTTCTACTGGACCTATCGATGGTCTTCTATTACCATGTCTATCTAAATTTGGGCTAAAAGACAGAGATATCAAGTTTAATGTTTATTGTTTCTCGGGAATTCCCATGCACGCTCTTCAATTCAAGAAGAAGACAACTCCAAGTGTGCGGCAATAGTACCTGAGAAGCTTCTTAGGGTCCACATCGGCTGATGCACTGGCAGTCACTGGTCCACTGGACATCTCAATTCCTACTGTTGGATCTCTAGAGAGATTTACAGTTGCAGAACCTGAGGATTGCAATGTTTTATAGAAACTTCAATGTATTTATATCCTTGTTATAGAAGAAGTAGAAAAATTAGTGACAACATCCCAGGTTTAGGTTTAAGGAAAACGATTCGCCAATGAAACAAATCCTGGCCAGTATGTTTAGCTATCAGACATTTAAAATAAGTTCTGAAGTTTACAGAGTAATAGATACGGTTGCTTGTAAACATGAAAATGTTTTACTTGGTTAAAGTTTTACTAATATGATAAACCGAACCGTTTTTAAAAATTATAATGCCACATTTGAATTCTCTATATTGCTACAATCCAAACACAACTGCTAAATTCTCTCATGCAGATTTAAAACATTTCATATTTGCAACTAATAGTTTCTACAAATTCAATTCTTTAGCTGGCCACCACACCACTACAATCATCAACCATACAATAATACTGCAAGCTTTGAGGATTGTGTTAGTGATGAATGTAGGTTATTGCTGGTTTTGGATTCGTCTTACTTTTACCTATTTTTCAAATGATCTTCACAGTCTTATCAAATTAGGATGAATATATTAGATAAGCTAGCTATTCCCACAGCCTGTCTTCTGTTTTTCTTTGCAATTATTTATTTTAAGCAAGTAAGCCTAGACCTTTCTGTAACACCTCACAAAAGCTTTGTTATGAGCTCAGAACTAAGGCTATCATAGGTAGGCCCCACAACACTAATACTAAAGGCAGGAAGAGTCATTGTTACCTTCATCAAATGAGGGAGATGTTTGGCTATTTGATGTATCTGCAATTCATCAACTCAAATCTTAAACTACGGTACAACAGAAAAGAAACTTCAATAAATACAACCAGTAAAGCATGCAGCAGCGGAGAAATGAAAAAAATAAAGAAAATGATCAATGACTTATATTTGATTGAAGCCATTTTAAAATCCACTTACAGGCATTGAACTAGATTTTTATTAAAAAACTGATTTATAACCTCGAGTTTTTAAAAAGGGAACAAAAGGAACCAAAGAATAAGATAAAACAAGAAAAGTTACCCGAACAATTGGTTTCCAATGAGTCTCGTTACATGATCAATGAAAAGGGAAATTATGTTTAATTTTTATGAGGCATGAAAAGAAAACGAATGACAACTCTGCATAGATCAGAGCTGCTAGAGACCCTAGGCTAATTAACTACATAGAGAGCAATTATAGTTGAAGCAGAAGTTATGTAGCAGCCAAAGCATAAAGGAGCTGAGAGGCTTCTGCAGCCACAACAGAGGAGCAGAAGCAGCAAGCACCCCAGTGTATGTGTGTGACCTTAGTGAGATCTATACAACCACCTTGCCTCCTGGGGTATTAGAACGAGCGTAGACTGGAATGAGCGTCGATTTAGCAGGAATAAATGTAGACACCTCCTGGAATTACCACCCACAGAGCTAGCATGAATGTTGACTATGCTATAAAGAAGAAAACTTCAACGCTCAATGCTCTAAAATGTTGACATCTGTTACGGCGACGTACAAAATATCATTTCGGCGTTCCTTTTAGGAGTTGTCTACTTAGATAATAATAAAAGGCTTATTTATTTCTGGAACAAACAGGTAAATGGTAGTTTGTATGTCACCAGGAATGCATGCCGACACTAAAATTTTCTGGTCTATAGACATAGTCGGCATCCATTGCAGGTGTGTCGGTGTCCATTCTAGGAGGTGTCTATGTTGGTTGCAGCTATGTCTGCGTTTGTTCCTGTTCATGTCCATTCCAGTATTCGTCTCCTGCCTGGGAAACCACTGCCAATGCTAGACTTGTTTAACATCTATTTTTAACGAATAAATATTCAGAAGCTTTTTAACTGCAAATAAATATTTATTTTTCAGTATTTGAATAATAAATAATGATTCTAGCCATTAAAATTAAACAAAAAAATTAGAGCACAAATTTAAGTTAGAGATTTGAGCAGCATGCATTGTATTTCAAAGCCATGAGAAGACAAGTTAAAAAAATATTTGGGTTCAAACTACATCGTTGTCTAATTTTTTAATATTTATTTCACAAAGATTTTTCAATATGAAGTTTTCATACCAGCAACAATTTTTTTTGTACAACAAGATTAAAGTATTGATCAATCTATTGCTAAAGGTGCACTATCATAAATTTTTAATGCTGAAATTTAAAAAGAGTTTAACATCACCGGTCTTCTATTTGTATGTCAGTGAGCTGGCCAATAGTATTCTAGGGTCGACAGTGGCACAGGTAATTGTAGCAATCTCACACAAGCAGTTAAAAACAAAACCTAGCAGAGAGAGAGATAAACATGCGGATGGTAGAGCTACCTGACAGCTGCCTACCTGCAACACCTGAGGCCACCATCCCTTGAAAGAACAAACAGCAAGTGAGCACAGCAAAGTTAATTAGCAGTAACCCTTTTGTAAATCTGTCAAGGTGGATAAAATATACTGGTTAATTTTCGTAATCATTTCAGAATCAAAAAATTTTAGAAACCAAAAATGATTTTATTAGTCATGTTAAAACTATGACAGATAAGCAGCGGAAAAATTGAGGGCCACTTTTGTAAATTTCCTCATTTATTATTTTTGTAGGTTTGGTGTTGGCCAATGAAAGTTTTGTTAAAGGATTATTATTTATTAAACTACATGCAGGTAGTACAATAGGATCAGATCTCTTGCGAGTTTAGTGCATTATTTTATTAAAGCACATACACCGTAGTATTTATAAATGGCTAGGAATGGCGAGATAGGACAACTCACCGACTCCTGCAACTACCGTAGCTATTCCTTCATCTGCCGTGGGTTCCTGCAGAAACATGTCAAAATTTAAAACATAAATAACTATTTGTCTAAAGTTTTCACATTGAACGCTTCAGTGAGCCGGTTGACAGAGTTTCCTACTGCTGTCAAACCTGGCAGAAGTCTTCCATCACTCACCTTTCTCTGTCTAAACTTTGAATGTTCTTCCTTTGTGATTGAGAGGTAGAAAAGTGTATCATTCTCCTGCAGCAGATATTTTGGCCCCGGATTCAGTAATAATTTGGAGTCATGGTCCTCGGGTTGTACACCAATCAGACATACACCATATCTGTAAAAAAAGACACAGATAGCAAATAAATACATAATGTCTGATAAACTTTTGTTTATAAGCGGTTTTTCAGCGCACATTTGTGTGTTTACATACTTTTTGTGAGCATTAAATGATGCATAGTTGAAGCTCTTCTCTTTGAACTCGTTAAAGAAGATGCTATTGCACAGTTTGATTTCGTATATCTCATTGCCGCTGCATCGTCCGTATAATTTCTGCCATTCATCCTTCCCACAGTTCCCCTCACTGCATAGAGAAACATGCAGAGAAATAAATATATTGGCAAGTCGTCACCGATTCATCGATGCCTCCAAAAAGAAAACAAGTTTTATAACGTAAAACTTCTAGTCCACATCAATACTTTTGCAAAAATAAGTTTTATGAAAAGTCACGGACTAGAAATATTATTTCCAACTCAAAATTTTTTAATCATCCTTCCAAACTTTTGGCAATAGCTAAAATCATTTGATTTTAAAACTTTAAGACCGTTTCTTTCTAATTGTATAAAACTGAGCCATGAGAAAAATATGAAAATTTTTGCTGCCATGGTTTTAACAGATGGCAATAAAAGCACTTACTCTCCCCTGGAGGTGTGGAGTAGGAGGGTGACCAGAGAGGACGCACCAGGACACAGACAGTTGTACGCTAGTAGGGCGTATTTAAACTCATCCTCGCATACTACATGCTCTACAACAGTCCACAACACATGCTAAATGTAGTATATACATATAATGGCTTGGTCATTGCTGTTGTTCTCCACCATTAATGTTTAAAGAGGTGAGTCACTTATTCTTCTATGAAAATGACGAGACATTTGTATCTTATTTTAAAATTTTCAAAAAACAACTTGATGCAAACAGTTTACAAAACTTTTATGGTTAAAAAAGATCAACTTTTTATTTTTTAAATCTACCGCTGCAAACATTGACTTTTCGAAAATGAAAGTTTCTTTTATAAATTAACATTTCTTCATTTGCAGTAAAGAAGGTGTCACTGCTAGCAGTTTCCTGTTTCACTTTTTCCCAATTTGAGCTTATAATACTCGTAAGTCGAAAATAATTTGTCAATGGAAAGAAATTAAGTTCAAGAATAAACACCTTGGCAATTATTAAATAAAATCAACCAGATGCTTGCCACTACGATGCCTTACTTGCAAAACTGACATGAAACTTGTTTTCTGGACGAAAGAGTTGGACGTATTGTTGTACAGCTGGCGAGTGATCTCTAACTGCCCAAGATCTCAGTATAGTGTGCTCATCCTGTATAAATAGACACAATTCATACAAAGTGCTCATTGGGGAAGTTTATTTACAAGCGTTCTAGCTGGTGGATTAATTGTCTGGTAGTTGTCTTCTTTTATACGAGAAAAGATAAATCCAAATTTTTGTGCAAAAAGTACCAAGCTGTACCCAAACTCGTGAAAACTAACACATGGGTCTAAATTAAACTGACCTACATGTTTAAAAGCAAATAATATCAAAATTAAAAATAAGTACATAAGCTAAGCTCAATACAAGGCATAAGCATGAAAATAAAAGCAATATATTAGGATCAGCAGTATTTTGCACATGAGGAAACAATCACTTTATTTTTATGAAAAGCATCATTTAATGCATTTGAAAATATACTTTTTAGTTCCATACTTATGAAAGACCGTAAAATAACAAGTTATTTTTTAGCTTACAGCTGCAGTGCGATCAGGATGAGAGCGGGAGGCTAAAATAAAGCACCCCTCTGCATGCTGCATTCTACATCTTTGCAGATCTGAGTCTTTCAGAGCAGAACCTACAAATAATACAGCTACATATTTTTGGAGTTGCTTTCTTTTTATCTATGTAGTCACATGCTGACTCAAAAAAGCTTTGGAAGTAAATGCTGCAGCTGATTACTTTACCTTTGATGTAGATTACCCTCTGGGACCATATTGGAATCTGAAGAATAATTTTCAATGACTCTTCCATCTCAGAAGGAGAAAGTAGTACCACATAGTATCCCTGTCAATGTGCAAGTGAATGAGAACATTTGGTGAAGGTTATCAGTTTTATAAGTGTAATTGTTTGAATGGTTTACTGGCTGAGCTATCCAACTGCCTGATTTATTAAATTATGTCTGAGTAATGCAGTAGTTTGAGTTATGCGATTGTTTGAGTTATGCAGTTGTTTGAGTTATACAGCAGTTGAGTTATGAAGTTGTTTGAGTTATATAGCTGTTGAGTTATGCGGTTGTTTGAGTTATGAAGTTGCTTGAGTTACGCAGTAATTTGAGTTATGCAGCTGTTGGGTTATGCAGTTGTTTGAGTTATGAAGTTGTTTGAGCTATGCAGTCGTTTGAGCTATACAGTTCTTTGAATTATAGAATAGTTTGAGCTATGGATGGTTTCATGTATTTGTTCATATATTTATCCTGTGATTTCGTCCACTGCAAACTTTATTATCATTAAACTCATTTTCAACAGATCAAAGCATTTTAAAACTATTGATTCGATATTTAGGCCACCAATTTTAATCAACCAATTAACTTTGAAGTACCTTGTAATTGGCCAACTTACATCTAGTTTGTGGTGTGCATAGAACTCATTAAGGAAGTCCATGACGGTGTCAGTCTGCAGGTGTGTAGCACACACTACAACGTGCTTCTCTGTCTGTGCTCTGTGTGTACTATAGCTTCCGCCTTTCTTCTTGCGTTCCTGCCAGGTGTATGCCAGCTGTTCTAACTACAGGAAAAAACTGTTAGCTTAATCTTAATTTCTAATGTGTCATTTGCTAAAGTAGTTTTTACCCAACACTTTCAACAGAGATGACCGTTGATAATGACTGACCATTTCCCAGGGATCTCAACCATTTAGATGATATCCGAATTGCTCAGATTTTGGGGGTGTTAAACTTCACTAGGATGGATTTGTCTAGGTTGTTGATTACCCGGATTTACTAATATAATTAATACCTTACTGACATTGCTTAAGCCTTTCACACAGCTACTACTACTATATACTTCATTTCTTTCAGTTATGTAGTCTCAACTAAAACCCTAACAAAACAAATAAATAAACAATTAAATAGATCGCTTCAATACAACTACCAGCACCTCACTTTTACAACTAAATCATGTAGACATTTCATAAACTGTTGTCACTAAGTCATTAATCAAGGTAGAAAAGACATCAATGGAACCCGAATGAGTCAACATCTGTTTTTGTCACCTTTGGTATGAGATATTATTTTAGAGATAGTGATTTTGCAATACTTTCAGACACTGGCAGCTGCTATGCTAGAATGTTGTTTTATTTTTTCGAAATTTTGGTTACAATAAATTACCACTATGGTTGCTTGCAGTTGGTTACGACAAGGCTAAAAGGAAGCACTAGCAAACAATTTAAAAGGTAGTATACTAATTTAGGAAATAATTAAAATCATATGTAGTTCATCCGTTGCTTCCTGATCTTATTGTAAAGTAGAATCAAACTGTACATCAGATATATGCCACGTAGCCACCTCTTAAAAATACTGTTCTTTCTTTCTGCCTGCTGAGTTGTGCGTGTTATCACCTCATCTGAGTACATTGACTTATACATAGAACGCTTTATTGAACCACGTAAACATGGTTAGTACAAAAAAGCAGTGCTCCAATTTCACAGCAAACTTCACAAAGTAATTATATAAGACTCACACACAAAAATGACACTTCATCATTACTGCCATCCAACTGAAAGGCTGGTACTGAGCACTTAGTCAGCCTACTCAAGACAGTTCACAGAATTTTGAGGAGTCGTTTCCTCCTCAGTACCACCAAATCAATTTTACAGCGAGACAGAAGTCAACAAAATTTCTGGACCAATTGATGATGCAGAGCAGATAAAAAAATGCACAGAAGTTTCATCAGCTGATAATTTGAGTAGAAAAAACAAACTCATTATGCTCAGTCATTTACCAATATAGTACATGGTCAAATATTTTAATCCAATGACATTTTATACATTGCTGCTTTACGCCAAGAATTTCCCATACTTGATCTTGTGTTGTCCCTGTTTGTAATACGCTCATCTTGATTGAGTGTTATATTTTGCTTGGAGCATTGGCGGCCGGGGTTCCACCCCAGACCCTATTTGGAAAGGGGGGGGGGGGAGGGATACAGCGCCCACTAAACCCACAGCTGGTACTCCTAGGCGCTGTGCGACTCAATTTGGGTGCTTCGCGCCCTCAATATCGCCACGCGAAGTTATTAGGATTTTTCTAAGTCCAAGGTTGAGATCCCTGCATTTGCCCGAACAACATTTTAAGAAACCATACAACTTCAATATATGTTATGTGTTTATATAGCATATAAAATTTAAATATTTGTCAACAGCTTGTGAGGTGACAACTCCCAATACATTGTGAAGCTTATAAGCAACCATTTAGGAGGCTCTGACTTACCTGCATAGGTAACACTGTTAAGGACACGCATATCATTATCATCATGAACAGTCTGCTGGGCCATATATCTGGAGTTATGTCCCCATATCCCACCGTGGAGAAAGTTACTACCGTGAACCATACGGACTCGAATAGTCCCAATTTTTTCCCACTTCCTCTCTGCAGGTGCTGAATACCACACGCGCTGTAATAAACAGTAGATGTACCAAGTAACTAAAGTGAGTAAGACCAATAGCAATCAATGTTCACTGTAATATAACATTAATATCAACTTTTCGCAAAAATTTAAGAAGCTTATCACTAAAATTGTAAAGAAGTCATTGAAATTCATATTATCTTATTTCTGTAAATATTTTTTACCGTAACTTTGAGTGTAATAGCACGATACTGACAAATTAAATTTTTTAAATAGAAAATCCGCTCAAAAATACACTTTACGTCTCCATGTTTATTACTAGTTGAATGGTATTCTAAAAACATTCAAATTCTGGTGCCACTTAATTGCTAGAAATGAACAAATAAATTCAGCACACTTGCACAGGCTTCTTTGATTCAAATTCACATTCGCCGCGAGATACGTTATGAGAACAAGACGAGACAACTCAGAACGCAGCTGAACGTACCTGATGAATATCAAAGTGATGATTGTAGCTATGAGCACAGTCAGTTGGTGGGAGATTGGAGACTGCGTTCTGTTTATAACTCTGTGTACATCATTCTGAAATGTTTACATTTACAATATACAACAAAACATCCCACAAATGGACAAATCATACTAATAACAATCAGCGATTTAATTGCTGAGGCAATAACTTACTGTATGTACGCATTATTACGCTGCACGATCAACTACTGTATACTCACAAATATATGCTCAAGGATAGATTTGGCCAGCCATAGATTTAGAAATACTGGTATAAACAGTGATCTCAGCCACACGGGAGATGCCAGCTGAAATGTAGACAAACAACCAAGTATAGCAATAGCCTGTACTGTAAGCAAATAAACAATAAAAATTTTGACTGAAAAATTGTGATAGTTACAAATGTGCTTGTATCAAAATCGCTGTATATAGATCATTAATCTAATGAGCCAAACTAAGATTGGTGATACCGTTGTCAAAAAAATTTATTGTTGCAAGATTTTGAATTTTTTTTGTCTTTTATTGAAGTAAACACTCCAACTAATCCTCAGTATATAAATAATATTATTGTAAACAACGCCATTTCAGCGTACCTAATTATGTCAATTTGTAGACCTTTGCACAACAGTTTCTCCCAACGCTTCAGGAATAATACATTTCTCAAACAAATGTCAAATCAAACTGCTAATAGATTTATAAACATGAAATAGTTGGACTCGTTGTTCAGAATCATTGGAACTAATTTTGATTGTTCGATCGATATTACACAATAAATATTAACAAGTCAGAAGGTTGGTGCGTCTTCGTTAATCTACGACATTAATTTATGGTCATTATATTAAAAGAAATGGACACATGAGGGAAGTGGACACATTATAGACACTTAGGGAAGGGACACTTACTGTACATATAAAAGGAACTGTAGTCAAAATCTCTAATATAAAAGACCAGCTGAGAAGTTGTTGGAGTATGTTCCCCTTGTAAGAGAGGAAAATCATGAGTATTGTCTGCAGAAGACTGATTATCGCCATGACAACTTGTACATAGTGTATAGGTTTGCTCCTCTCCACCCACAGTATCAAGTCCCTAAAAAATAGGAAACATGTAGAACTTGAGTTTTATTTTAAAAAAGACGATAAAAATGGCAATATTTTACATTTTACACTAACTCTTGCTTTAAAAAAGGGCAGAAAATTCAATGTATTTTGATTTGGTCAGTAAAAGCTTGAATGTTTTATTTACTGCAAGGGTGAGAAAAAACACTCAAGCAGAGGTTTAACATGGCGGCTCAAACATCTCTGTACAATGCCCTAAGGTGTATGCCAGCTCTATGACAGCTCTATGCCAGCTCTATGACAGCTCTATGCCAGCTCTATGCCAGCTCTATGACAGCTCTATGCCAACTCTATGACAGCTCTATGCCAGCTCTATGACACACACGCAAATGAGTTTTGCTTTATCAAAGGGAAATATCAGTTGGCACTCAACTACATACACTCAAAACTGCCAAAAACTAAATTTCAGAAATTTTTAAAAATATTATGAAAAATTTAAAATGGTCAGTTTTACTGCACGCATTACAATAAAAATATAGCGGATAGAATTTTTGCAAGCTATTGGTTTTAAAAAATATTAAACTATTTGTACCTAATACTCAGTTAGTAATTGGTATGAAAAAACAAGAAATTATTATTTCTAAACCTTACAACCCAATTAAATAAATTTATCGGCCTCGTAAAAACCAACTTTCGTGAGAAATTGTTTTTATTTCACTTAAAAGGCATCCAGTCTGTGTACCTCTTACCAATTGATGTCTCCATCAGAGCCTGTAGGAGTTGTCTGATTTGTTTCATTACACATTACCCAGCAACACT
The DNA here is from genome assembly GCA_945261195.1 of Cryptosula pallasiana. Classification (NCBI taxonomy): domain Eukaryota; kingdom Metazoa; phylum Bryozoa; class Gymnolaemata; order Cheilostomatida; family Cryptosulidae; genus Cryptosula; species Cryptosula pallasiana. Next base: position 36,857,949 of record OX183134.1, on the reverse strand, counting down.
GTTTATCAAAGCTACAACAGGACAAGATGACATGCAGGGGGCAGTAGCAAAGTGTAACATGGTGTGTCAATTAGCGGAAAGTAGAAGTTAGCTGTCGAGGAATTGCTTAAATCAGCTCTCGACTGATTGCAGCTTTGGTTAGTTCTGTAAATGTGTATTTTCCAGTTATACTTGTATGCATTATTGTATACCTACCTATGTATGCAGTATTATGTAATGTTACGTATATTCTGTTGAACACATATATGTATACTTCATCATTGTGTTTACATTTATTGCGTATCCATTTATTATATATATTGGATCTAGTTTTAAAATATTTTCAAATATTACTTTAATTTTTAGTAGAAGTCTTTTCTAGTTTTACAAATGATTTTTCGTAGTAATGTATAACATAAGATTTATTTGTTCATGTTCTTATTTCCTTTATAAGTATTTATAAATTTATGGATAATTTATTGATACTTTTATTTATAACAATGTATTTAATATTTGTATTTTTTTTTGGACACAAGTAAAAATTTTAAATAAACAAATATTTTAACTTTGTTTGCAAGTTAAGCATTGAAATTACGAAAATTACTGCTTTTGCCATCATAAATTCAGCAGTCAATCCGAATTTGCCTAAAACTTTCATAGGCGGGTACTTAAGGATGGTTAATATTAAGTCTCAAAACTTCTACTAATTGAATTAAAATATTTTTTGTTAAAACAAAGCAAATGCAATTAAATGTTAAGATATATAATAAATATTCATAAAGAGTGTGCTGAAATGCTCCTACCATTTGTTGTCAATATTTGTGTCTGTCTCCACTCGCGCTACGTATAGGAAACATGTTAGAAACTTGATAAATAGGTTGAAGAATCGAATTCTCAAACCTGAAAATAGTAAAGTAATACAAAGAGTACTTTTTTATAAGGTTATGTAATGCTTTTAAAAGGTTATGTAACACACAACCTGTGAATCATATTCATGCTAATATTAATCAAGTCTAATAATCATCCTCAAATATTAAACATTAGAATCCATAATAATAAATGTACAATAGAACAGCAAAAGAAATTTTGAAAAGCAAAGGGAGCCTATTGATCAGTTAAGCAAGAAAGAGACAGCAACTCCAACATAATACAATATTCATTAATTATTTCAATGAAGACTAGAATTTGTTTTTGCTGTTGATTTGCTAGCAGCCAGTGGTATTGTCATGGTCAAGCAGGTACTTGGAAACTCTGACAAGGCTGTCTTAGTTGGATATGACAAGCTGTCAACATCACTGCATGCTATGCCGCTCTATAAGTACATGTACTTTGTTTTTGTATGGGGATCTTACTGATTGTCTTTTCATTAACGATAACAACAACACTACAACCTGAATAGAGTGAGATTGCCTGAGAATATTACACAAGCTTTTATAAATGAAAATCAAAAGAATTTGTGGTGTGGGTGGTTAGACTTGCAGGAGCTAAAACTTGTTTTGTAAGATATTTTTTCATCGATGACGTGAATACATATATATTGTGATGGATAAAAATAACAAATGATCCTTGCTTGCGAGAATACAATGTGAGATAGTGCTTGCACTTTTGTAAGCATGTTTACACAATCGGTGAGAACTTTTTGAAAGAACTGAATAAGAATTAATTGATGGTAATGTTTTTACAAAGCAGCTCGTATTTTTTTGGCACCACAAATGTTGTGATGTAAACAGCCATGGGAACAAGATGTTTGCATTTTTAGCTTAAAGCTTTCAAAGCTCACTATTAATAATGCTTTACACAAAGATAAATTTCATTTTTATTCGCGAAAAAAAATGTTAAATCCTAGTAATATTATTCAATGCTTGAAATTTTCAAACATTATCATGCTAATTGTTATCGCTTGTATTCATTTTCTATTCTTATGAAACTTCAAAATGGGAAAAAATTACACTACCTTAAATTTAGCAATATAAATAAATGAATAAATTTAAAACAGTTTAGTTACAAGTCATTTGAAAGTTACAAGTGTTTGTGTGGCTTTTAGTAAAAACAGCAAGATGTTTGGGGGCTGGGGGCATGATTTAGCAGTTGTTTTTCTTTTAAAAGGGGAAGAGAGAGAAGACTTTCATGCAAATTTGGAGATTTTTTTTGGAATAGAAATGAAGAGCTCTTGCTTTCTTTACCTAACTTTATTGGGTACAGGTATCGTCAAAATCACTCATACGGTCATTTCTTTGGGTCTGTTTCACACTATTGTTATATTTTGATTTATTCAACATTAATTAATTATTTGTCGTAATTATTTATTATAATTATTTGTTATTATTATTTTTTATGATTATTTGTTATTATTATTTGCTATAATTATTTGTTATGATCGTTTGTTATGGTTATTTGTTAGAACACAACTTCGTGAGATTACTTTCATCCTCCAGGTATTAACGCTACTCCACAAAAATCTGCTGGCATTCACTAACAGTCTGAACAGCCAGCATATTGCACAAGGCTCCAGGTTTATTGAACTCCTCTGACCATTTGACATACTAAGCACAGTTAACAAACTCCTGCGATACGGCAATTGTAAATTTCATGATTCCTTTAATGCAGTTGGCTGTTTCTGTCAAGCGAGACAAAAAATTATGCGTGTATGTATGGTTTAAACCATGGCCATATATCCCACTATACAGCTCTGGTTTGTATCCTCAAATATTTGCGTATGTTTCGGGGCAGTCAGCTAACTTGGTTTTCATTCTCTATAAATCAGCTAGAAAGACAAATCAAAGTGACATGTACTTTCCGTAGCACTTGTAACTCGCCTATGACCTGCTTCTGGCTCTTCAATCACTTTTGAAAAAAATAGGATACAGCCCCTGCTTATTGCAGCTCGTGCAATGCTAAAACATTTCTTACAGTAAATTATTCAATGTTACTATGCAAAACATAAATGATATTCTCAAAAAAATGGAAACAATAATAAAATTGCTGTAGAAACAACATTTTCTCATTCCAGCACCAGCTAAAAGCGTCTATCAATGAAGTTGATGCTACTTACTAGATCTTCTGTTCTTGATGAAATAAAGTTGTAGTCTCTCTTTCAATGACCTCTCGTTCGTGAAGAACTCCACTTGAAACCTATCATTATTAGAAGAGAATTCAGACGTGATGTAATCATAAAAGGAAAGTAAGCCACTTTCAGACATAGCGACTCAGTAATTAGCTTTCTGCTAGCGAATATGCTCTGACAGTGAAGTATTTGTAGGTGCTGCTTTCAATATTGTCAACATAGATATGGATATCCAATAATCAGCTAGCACCTTATAAACATTTGTGTCTATTGTATTTACGGACTGTTATACGCACATATGGAGAAGTTAGTAATGTACAATTATTATAGGTAATAGACAATACAATTATATCGAGAGAGCCATTGCGTACAACAATACGCAAGGGCCCAATATTGATATGAATATTTGCTTTGCATTCAACAACGATATAGAGCATCATGCGACCAAAAACTAGCAAGTTTTCAAAGCTGTTACAGTATTGGATTGTGTTGTGGCGTCAACATGAATGATATGAAAGCATTTGTGAAAATAATTGACGTGAATATTCCAAATCTGCTTTGGTAAATCTATTGCAAAGCTATGGAACTAATTTCAAATTAGCAGCACAGTTGAGTAGCACTTCGTCATTTTTGAAATTCAAAAAATTAAAATTGATACTTTTTTTCATTGCTTTCAATGTTATAGCTGGCATGTTTTAAAATATTAATGCAACAAACATTTGCCTTTGCAATAAATCACTTCAGAAACAATTCTGTAGGAAGGTGGAAAAATGTAAAAACTAGCTAAAACAGATTATATACACTGTTGAAAGTCTAAGTTTGCTAATGTATTATTTCCATTGTTTACCATTTACCTGCAATGTGTACCTGTTATAGAAAGTAGATATGTAAAATTCAAATAATAAACCTATATTGCAAACAAAACACTTAACTATACAGGTAAGCAAAAGAACAACTTATTTCAGTTTTTAACAAAATAAAAAATTTTGACTATAGAAAAAATTAGCATCTAAAATTTTGAGTACAAAAGTAGTAATGATATACTATTTTGAGCAAAATTTATATTGCTGTAGACGGTCATTAATCATTAAATGTTTGTTAAAAAGTGAACAATCAAAAGCTCCTACCTCTCAGATACCCTGGAGACGTTGTGTTGTATGGCAGATCTAACATAATACGGCACCGAGCGACTGCGGGCAAATTCAACGTCAGGCATTACTACTGGCAGACACTACTAGCTACCACTAGTAACACTCACTAAATGATTGGTACATTGCTATATCGAAGCTGATAAATTTCATTGCAGTCTTGACCAATCCATGAGCGTGAATGGCAAGAATAATAATTATTATGTTATGTTTCATGACAGGGATTGATGAGGTGCAAGATCAATGGGAGTATAAGTGTTTGAGTGCCTCCAGGGTTATTTCCTATGTATCGCGGCTTTACATACCACGACTTGATCTATTATTATCTAGTTATCTTGGTTTTGTGCCAAGTGAAGACAATGGCTAACTGATGTGCTGCAGCCAAAAAAAATAATAAAACTCCCACTCATAGATCTTAAATTTTCTGCGAACGATTGAACTATTCTTAAAATGAGTAAAGCGTAATAGTGCTAAATTTAGCAATTTATTAAAATAAACTTTCTCTATTTGAATAAAGTACTAACTCTAGCTCAATATTAGTCACTCGTTATTGTTAGCCTTTAAGAAAACTTTATTAGCGCATTAGTGTCTGGAGTAATAAAACTGATAATAATTTGGTTTTAAAAACTGAAGGAATGCTGATAAATAGTTGCCACAGGAATAAATATTTGTAGACAAATAAATTATTTATATAATCCAGATTTTACATATTAGTAAATGGAATGAGAGGTGGGTATTTGATGGATAAATCAACAGTTTCACCCAAAATTTTCAGGATTTTAACATTTTTCATTCAGAGATCTGCTCTTATAGCATTTTTACACTTTCTGTTCTTTAGATTTTTACAAATTTTTACCAGATTTCTGCTCCTGTTACATTTTTACATGACAAAAAAAATACTGATAAATAGTTGCCACAGTAATAGATATTTGTAGACAAATAAATTATTTACATAATTTAGATTTCAAACATGAGTAAACGGAATGAGAGGCAGTTGTAAAGTGAATGGAGTCGTTATTGTGTCAACCAAATTACCGAATATTTTCAATCATTGACAAAAACCTTCTGCAGCCATAAAAAAATACATTAGAGGTTTGTAACACATATATGATTGATGGGCATAAAAAATATTTCCCTCTTTGTCCATTAATAATCTACAAACTTAATCGTGTGTCTTTAGGCGGTGGTTCAAACTTTGGAGAGTCGTGTCAAATGTGTCAAATGAGAGATGTGTCAAATGTTTGCGGTGGCTGGTGCAGCGTTATTGAAACCAAACTTATCAGATCATTACTTTTTCTTTTGGAGTCATCTCTATGATGAACAGACAACTCCACAAATCGTTGTTCAAAATACACAATGATCATAAAAGCCAGCCGCCCCTGCTAACAAGTACTAGCTAACATTGTAATGCATTTAACGAGAACTTGATGGAAAAACTATTCATTGCGCTAGGTCAGATAAATAAATAATATTCTAGAGAAATACTCAGACACTGACATGAGAATACTCAATGTTTTATTTGTGTGCAACAATTTTGTGTCAATTTTTTTCCAAGAAAAAACTCTTCAGTGCTTTTGGTTTAATGCAGTTGTTAACTGTTGGAAAGCATATGCTAAAGACATACATGAACCTTACTACACGGACAAGGCACAACAGCGTCAATTTATCTCATGTATCTGTATTTTAATAGTTATGACATTGGTTCATTCGTCCATCCTACATTTCAGCTGTGCCATTGTCGAATGATAAAACATTTATTTGCTTCTGCCATGACATTTACTTCAACCTTGGTCGGTGGGAACACTAACCGAGAAATTTTTGTAACTTATTGAGGAGATGATAACAAATGTAGCATACATAATCAAATCTCTATCCTGGTAAATATTATTATTACTTAACTAGCGTCACTTCAATGACATATAATTAATAATAATAATTGTTATGATTCCTGCTTTATCTTTGTTTGACTTTGATCATGTTTTGTGAGTGTTACAAGTGGAGTGAGTCCTTTCATGATAAAAGAACTCAATGTAATACTGCAATATCCATATTTTATCAAAGATCGCAACAAATAAATTAGGTTGATAATAATAAATCTAGGACTTCTCTTTGGCTTGACAATGTTTTGATCTTTTTGAAGAATTGTCCCTTCGTACATTTTTTGTCTGGGAGTAAGGCCTAATGATTTATCTCTTAGGGTGAAAATAATAATTATGAAATATGATGAAGAGTTATGTTTCTAATAACTAAATGATAGTAAACAAAAAATGAAACAAAAGTTGATAAGAGCAGATAAATAATTTAGATTTTTTTCATTTTTTCGTAGTTTTCCTGAAAAGACTTTGTCATACAATAGGGAAACTGCGCAACCTGAGAAAGTCTTCAAATAGTGGGAAGACCCAATTAATTACCGGGATTTTGGGATTTCGTCCATTGATTTATCTAAGGGCACAGCCGTATTATTTTGGATGTTCCCGGTAATAAAAATGTTGCTCAGGTTGCGAGTGTTTGCCTAATAATTAAACTAAAAAGCACAAAAGAAAGCGTTTAGTGAGTTGATTAGAACAGTCAGGGTAGTTTTTGTGGGAGAAGGTATATGGAAATCATTTACTTACAATGAGTACAACTGTTTAGTTATGCCCTCATTAGAAAGGACAACTCCTAATTAAAGTGGATGCCGTTACAAGATATATATACATAGTAGTAGGTAAATCGTATAAGCTGTTAGGATATGCATATTCAATCAATACAAGATTGTGATCCACAATTAGAGGAAATACAATAAGTAAACAGGTACTAGCAAAGCCAAAATTAAAGATTGAGTAAGGCTAAGAGTTGAGTAACATCTCTCTTTGACTACTCGCTATGTATTATGAATGTGCATGCATGCAATGGAACCAGTGAAATAGCCTATAACACATTCATTATTTTATGTTGAGAGTGGAATGACTGATGACTCAGTTAAAATTGACTGAACCTATCTTCGAAGAATTATTATCTGTTGCACAATGAAATAAAAAAGAAGCAGTAGCAGCAGTGGTAATAGTAGTAGTAGCAACAACAGCAGTAGTAAGGGTAGTTCTATTAGTAAAAGCACTAGCTATAGCGTACTAGCGGTGGTAGTTGCACCGAACTAGTAGCCGCAATAGTAGTGGTAGTTGCACTAGTAATAGCAGTTGCACTAATAGTAGCAGTAGTAGTAACAGTAGGAGTAGGAGTAGTAGTAGCAGTAGGAGTAGGAGTAGTAGTAGCAGTAGCAGTAGTTACAATTTTATTAGTAAGAACAGTAGCTATAATGGATCAGCAGTAGTAGTATTAACTGTGACTAGTCTACCAGAAGTAGTAGTACTAAGTGTGACTGGTCTACCAGCATTACTAGTACTAACTGTGACTGGTCTACCAGCAGTAGTCCAGTACCAGTTGCAGTCCAGTAGCAGTAGCAGCAAAAGTCTCAAAAGTATCAACATCAGCATATAATAGTTGTTAGTAGCTAAAGAATTTGGCGGGTAAATCCTATTAGAAAATCCATCAACTCCTACCAGTTCTCTCAACAAGTTCCAATTAATTTTCAATTAGTCTAGCATGTGATTCATGTACACCTAGTTTGGTCTGTTTGGTTTTCCATAATGGACAAATGGATAACTCTCAGCAATTAGCTAGTTAGTGTAGTAGCGTGTCCTACATCACACATGTAGGTCACAAATAGACCATAGACATATTAATATATCTACCAGACCATCAACATGCAGTCTGTGGTTTGAAATCATAATATTCAACTTCTAGTTGAAATTCACTGATACTCGTGGCCATTCATGCAAGGATTACTAAGAAAATGTTGTCATTCGAACATGACAATAAATATTTTCAACATTGAGAAACTGCATGAATTTGTTTGTTTCCTTTTTTGATAAATAAGTCTTGGATCAATCTCAATGTGCCAAGTTACAAAGAAATAAAAATTTGGTTGTACATATAATATAGGCAACGTTTTCACATACATGGGACAATTTTATAAGGTTTAGTAAAACTGGCAGTGGTCAAAAGATTGTTAGACAGGTTGTCTGAGGATTACTGCAATAGCATAATTGCTCTACCGCTGATTTGTATGATAGTAAGTTCATAAAACCTCAATTTGTTTTCAGATTATTTGCAGCAGAGAAATAGCATGTAGTACAATTGTTTCGTATGTGCGTTAATTATTACTGACCTTTTGAGGGCTGGTCAATTTTAACAATCCAATACCTACAAAATTTTTGTGCTTGGTAATTATCATCTAATGTAGTTTCTAGCTTTGAACTTTTTTTCATAAATAATGAACTTCATTGGCTACTATTACAAAATAATTTTTTCACCCAATGGCAGTTTGTAGTCATTCAAGTAGTATAGATGGAAGGATATTTTCTCAGACTCAACTAAGTCTATATCAGGGGAAACATATGAATTGATAATATCAAAAGCACCAAACCAAGGCCTACCAGGGTCATTAACGTTAACCACAACTTCATTTATTGTACAGCCAAAGGGGAGGTGAGTAGGATTAGATGTACTTATACAGGACTGACACCCAAGGCGAAGCTGTTATATCTCAGTCATGGAACCACTGACACAGTTCTGTCACAGTAACAAACTTACGAGAGTGTCTACACTTAAATATTTAGAGTTGGATGAGTTTATCTAATCAAAGAAACTTTTACTTTTTAGTACATCTACGAACAGTAGCTTAACTCAGTGCCTGCAGAAATTACTGGCAACAGAAATTTAAACTGAAACAAGCAAAACATTCATTGCTATCATAAACTTTATTGCAAAGTTACAAGATCTTGTTACTGGAAAAGTTTATCTTTTCGTTTAATAGTAATTTTTGTGTCTTCAGTAACTCTTGATCAATTTATTGTCATACTCTATCCCGTTCCCCATTCACCAGTCCCCTATCCAGCTGAAAAGGTTGCTATGGTTTGACTCCCTTATTGAATGTCTTGTCTATAAAAAACCTAATACTTACCATCAGACTGATTGTATATTCCTAACTGCATATATCTTATGTTTTTTTTTGTGTAAAAGAAAGTGCTTCTTACCTGGTATTATCATCTCTCCCATGCGTTATTTTGGCCATTGTCAATACCTAACTAGGAGCACCTGCTATCACCTGCTCACACCCATAACTTGTGTATACAATACATGTAGAGTCAATGCTCACACAGTAATAGACCAATAATCCTTGGATACTAAATAACTCCCAAACACCTACTGCATTGCACGCACGGTTAACCACCCATATCGCCTGTCTAATGAAAAAAAATGTAACACGATCGCTTAAAGCTTTGCTGAAAATATGCACACTACCCGTCCACTATAGCAGATGTTTTGGAACGAAGGCTCAGGTGCTCCAACACTGAGGGTAGCCAGGAATCTCAAACATTTAAATTTTTTCCGAAGTGCTCAGATTTTGGGGGTGTTAAATTTCACTAAGATGAATATGTCTATGTTGTTGATTACTTGGGTTTACTAGTATAATTAATACCTCACTCATATTGCTCAAGCCTTTCATACAATTATTACTATATACTTCATTTCTTTCAGTTATGTAATCTCAACTACAATTCTAACAAAACAAATAAATAAACAATTAAATAGATTGCTTCAATACAACACCAGCACCTCACTTTTACAACTGAATTATGTAGAAGTTTCATGAACTGTTGTCACGAAGTCGTTAATCGGGGTAGAAAAGACATCAATGAAACCCGAATGACTGAATATCTGTTATTTTCTCACCTTTAGGATGAGATATTATTTTAGAGAAGATTTTACAATACTTCAGGCACTGGCAGCTACTAGAATATTTTTTCTAATTTTTCTTTGGAAACTTGGTTTATAATAAATTACCACGATGGCTTGCTTGCAGTCGTTTATGACAAGACTAAAAAGAAGCACTAGAAATAATTTAGAAGGAAGTCTACTAATTTAGGAAATGAATAAAATCATATTAGTACACTCGCTGCTTCCCGGTCTTATTGTCAAACTGTACATCAGGTATATGCCACAGAGCCACCTCTCAAAAATATTGTTCTTTCTAGCTGCCTGCTGAGTATGGCATATTATCACTTCATCTGAGTACATTGACTTATAAATAGAACATTTTATTGAACCACTTTAACATGACTAGTACAGAAAAGCAGCCTGTCGGTTTCACAGCAAACTTCACAAAGTAATTATATAAGATTGGCACACGAAAATGATACTTCATCATCACTGCCACCCAACTCAAATGCTGGTACTGAGCACTTATTCAGCCTCCTCAAGGCAGTTTGCGTACTTTGAGGAACCGTTTCCTCTTTTGTACCATCAAATCAATTTCACAGGTATGCGTCAACAAAATCTTTGGACCAATTGATGATGCAGAGCAGATAAAAAAATGCACAGAAGTTTCATCAGCTGATGATTTAAGTAGAAAAAACAAACTCATTATGCTCAGTCATTTACCAACAAAGTACATGGTTAAATATTTTAATCCAATGACATTTTATACATTGCTGCTTTACACCTATACTTGATATTGTGTTGTCCCTGTTTGCAATACACTCATCCTGATTGATTGAGTGTTATATTTTGCTTGGAGCATTGGCGGCCGAGCTCTGCCACGGAACTTGTTGGAGGGCTTGCAGCGTCCCCCCTAACCCCCCGCCAGCTGATATTGCTCATCAATGCTGGGCCTCCCAGTTCGGGCGCTTTGCGTTCTCAAAATCACCATGCGAGTTATTAGGATTTTTCAAAGTCCAAGGTTGACATCCCTGAAGTAGCTGATGAAGTATAGAATATGGGCATGCCTCTTTACATATCAATTGCACAACCTGATTTAACGGCTAATATTGCACAATCATGGATGAAATATACCGGGGTTGCCAGATAACCAAACAGGGTATAGCCAAAATTAGCCATTATTCTATTTTATTAACACAGACTAATAGTGGAAACAACGATCTTCAATGTAGGTGGTTTCAAATTCTAAGCTCCGTCGAATATAGTATAATACTATTTGTTATCCTGGCTAAGACCATAAACATGATAGTCAGTTTATAGTTGCTTTTGGTGTCTACACCTGCTATGTTTTTAGCAGCATCGCAAACTCAGGTCTGGAAATTGCAAAAATTAGATACCAGCATGGTGAATCCCCCAACGGCTACATTTAAATAGTGATAAAAGCTATAGTAAGCAGATGCAGCAAGTAATCGAAGGGTGAGTTATTCATAGGTGCAATGCACACGTTGTGTTATAGGTAATTGGCTGCAAAACAAACAATCATCTCAACCTGCTGGGGTGTCTTTCAATGATAATGTTGCATACAAATGTGTACTGCTTAGTAATTTAAATAAAAAAATCCACTGCAATAATGATACTCCCTCAAATCATGCAGTAATCAATAAATGTAGTAACTAAATGCTGGGCATTTAAAAACCAAGTTAGCTGTAAAAAGGTTTGATTTCTTGTAAGTTTACTTTTTATCAGTCAGCCATCAAAATCTGTAAAAAAAAAAACCTATTAACTACCTGGCTGAGCTTTAAAATCCAAGCCATTTGACGTCACCTCGCCAAGAGGCTAGAAACACAAACCATTACATTAAAAAAGCATCCATAAAAAATGAATGTTCGTAGATGTAAAATAAAAATATTCACTGCCGTATGGTGTCTTACCAAAATAAATTTGCCTAGCTGCAAAGATTCATACAGATATTTTAAATTTAAACAACAGCAGAGCGTTGTTACATGTAAGCTAATAGCCTACCAATTATTGGATATTTTGATCACAGTAGTACTGTCACAGTACTGTATTAGCTGTTGGTTTGTAGGTGATTATATCTATGCAAAATCGGAGCTTAGTGAACAACAGCAAAATTTATTAAGAAAAAATATAACAAAAAAGTCTAATGATGATTGTTTTGAAAAAAATGGCTAAAAATCTCAACATCGAATACAGGGAGATTCATGAAAAAAGATGTGATGGTAGATTACCAAACAACTGCCACTGGCTACTAGACCGAAGCACTGCGACAAATAGGATTTCTATTAATTTTGGAGTTGTTTATCCTTTACAAATTTGATAGCTGGGGTCCATGCGTAAGTTTTTAACAGCAGCTTTAGACCGTAATTCAATCTAAAGCTTGTTTTATTTTGCTTAGCCAAACCTCAGCCAAACCAGAGTGATTTAATTAATACACAGTATTACATTGAAATATAAACCCATATATATTTCAATTTATATTTCAATGAAGTATTAAAGCACTCTGAGGCAAACATATTTTATAACCTACATACAATCTTCCGCAAGTACTTCTTTCTCACAGTCGCATACATACAGTTACGCGAACGGAAGTGGTTACCAAGGAAACGAGGTCCTAACAATTACTGCCAATCATATAACTTGCCATTAAAAATTGTTGATGTGGTATGAAAAAAACATTGTTTTACCATACAAATACCTGTCATATCTTGCACTCTTTTACAAAAATATGTGCTGAAGAGCCTATTTAACACACCCAATAGCCAATTACATAACTTTTGGTAGCTAATACAGAAAATTAGCTACTTTGAACAGGACTAATTGCCATTTTGAGCATGAACAATATGAATAATGGGTGTTTGGCTGTCCCATTATTTTGAAAAATTATTTCCTGTTACTAGCAAGCAAGATCTTTGGTATGGTATTTCAATAGAGAATTTGTTGCTTATGAAATTTTTCAACAAATTGATTTCAACTTATGTTGGTCTTTTTCATAAAAAATGCAAAGTTTTATGAAAAATTGACACTTCGATCTGATTATCTTTTCTTCGGCTGCCGATAAAAACTTAAAATCTGTATGCTTTTGTAGCTTTAGAAGTTTTCTTGAATATTTTGTAATCACTGGAAACTCAAAAGCCATGCCAGTTTCTTCAGATAAATTTTTAGTAGGCTCTACAAAATCTCTTCATTGTAGCTGATATAAAAAATAGGCTCCGCCCCTTTATTTAGGACCTCAATTCACTTTTATAGAAGCTGCATGATTCGCGTAACTGTGTGTGTACGACTGTGTTCTTTCTTAGTGATACAGTTTTATGAATCAACGAACATCGACGAACCCCAATAACTAAGTTATTCACAGGTACTAAACTATGTCACTATAAGTCAAGGTTACATAATGAACTTCCCTTGCGTAATGAACCCCTACCCTCTTTGCATAAACACTGCCGGCCAGGTAAAGTATTTTTCTTATTGTACTCTTAGCTTAAGTCTTCCGAATTAATCACTTTAGCTAGAACTGGTTCCTAAACTGAGACATAATTAGCTAGTAGAGTAGTAAATCATTATTATTGGAGGCTTTGTTGTTTTCCCAAAAAAATAATTATAATAATAATAAAATAAATAAATAATAATAATAATAATAATGAAAGCAAATACAAATGAGTAATAATAATAATTATTATTATTATAATAATAATTAATAATAAATAAGTAATAATAATTGATAGTATTATTATATAATAAATAATAGAAATAATAATAATTAATACATTTATATTTCAATTATTATTAATACTACTAATAATGAACGAAAAACTACTATTATTATTATTATTATTGCTGCTACCTAACCTCACCTGAGCGTGCTACTACTACCAGCAAACTTAAAACTATTAATAATGATTATGATGATGATATTATTATTATTAGCATTGCTAATAATAAGTAAACTATATTTATTATTATCTATTACCTTATTTTTCATATTATTATAATTATCTAATTTTAAATAATAATAAAATGAAAAAGATTATTGATATAATAATAATAATAAGTCTTCCGTTCTGATTGAGCCTCAGTAGTAGTTATTAATTTATTATCAATGATAATAATATATTAGTTATAAGTTATAGGTTTGTTGTTAGTAGTAGCAGGTAATATATTATTGATTTTTTCCCATTAATTATTATATTGTTATTCATTGCTATTTATTTATTAATTATTATTATTATTATAATGCATTCAATGATATTTATTATTGCTAGTGTATTATTTTAGATCTATTAATTATGTATTATTATTGATACTGGAAGTTGAAAAAGAATAATAATATAGATAAGTTTTAATTTTAATAATTAATTGGGGAATGAGTAACTAGTGTTTTATTATTACCTATTATTAGTTTACTATTCGAGATATCTGTAATAGTAATAATATTAGTAATATAATAAATAATGATGTTGTCAATAATTATAATAATTATTGATGAGAACAGTAATTAACAAGTATTTATTGTTATTGTCTTTGAATCGCTAAATTTTTTAGTTATATCTCTCTGTCATTATTTATTATTATTGATAATGTTGTGTGACAATATTATTATTATTGCATATATCTATTTTTTATTGTTGCTATAATATTATTATTGTGTAACTGACTAACTAAAAACACATCGGTGTATGCAATAATAATAATAATAAATAGACGCAAAATGTCTTTTTGGGGTTTTATTATTTCCAACTAATGATTGCTTGAATTTTGAAAGTTCAGCAACTCTTTATTAAATTAATTTTACAAACAGAAAGGCACTTTGTTAGAATTATTAGAAGTAGTTTGACTGATTTTATTCAGTTTATTTATTAAATTGTATCTAAAATAATTGCATTCTATGTGCATGGTATTGAATAAATTATTTTTTCTAGAATTTTTATAAATGTTGTGCTTCGTTTTATTTTTGGTCATTTTTGTAGTCTGTGAGGAAAAGTACCCGATGAAAGACAACGGATACCCGAAATGAAACGAGTGGTTGTAATAGGAGCAGGGCCAGCTGGACTGGCTGCCTTACGTTCGCTTCAGAAACATAAAGATGAGCTAAAGTTTGTAGCTTATGAAACAAGCGACAGAGTTGGTGGAACTTGGATTGTGAATGATCCGTATAAGGCTACTAGTATGTACGAGCAACTAAGAACTAATCTTCCGAAGGAATGTATGGCTTTCCCAGAATTCCCTTTCTCTTCTGATATCTATGAATCGTTTCTCGGTCACAAGGAGGTGTTAGAGTATCTAGAAAGTTTTACACAGCACTATCAGCTCCATCAGTATATCAATTTTAGACACAGCGTTGTTGAAGTTGATCCAGTAGCAAACAATAACAGGGAAACTCAATGGAATGTGACTGTGCAGGATTGTGAGAATGGAACGCTGACCAAAGATCAGTTTGATGCTGTTTTGGTGTGCAATGGGCACTATTCTGTACCTCTCATACCAAAAATAGATGGACAGGGCACCTACACTGGTGAAATAATGCACTCTCATGCCTACCGCTCTCCGTCTAATTATAGAAATAAAACTATTTTAGTACTTGGTGCAGGGCCCTCTGGTGTTGATATATCCGCTGATATATGTCCTTACGCCAAAAAAATCTATTTGAGCCATGATAAGGCTCCGGTCAGCTGGGGTGACACTAGTAACATAGAACAAGTAGCCCTCATTGAAAAGATTGCGGGAGATGATATAGTACTAGCCGATGGTACAATTGTGCATGCCGACATAATATTGCTGGCTACAGGGTATAAATTTTCGTTTCATTTTCTGTCTGAGAAATGTCATCCAATTATAGAAGACGACACTCATGTTTCACCAGTTTACAAATCACTTGTGGACATCAACCATCCTAGTTTGTTTTACATTGGATTGAACAAGCAGATTGCACCTTTTCCACAATTTGCATATCAATGCGATTACGCTGTGGCATGTATTACTGGTCGCCTCTCTCTGACGAAAGAGGAAATGTTGGTCGACTACCACAAGCAACGGGATTTTATAATGGAGGTATTTGGACGACTGAAATCTTTTCATACTTTAGGTCCTTTGCAATGGGAGTATAACAACCAACTGGGTGCGGAGATCGGTGTACCTCTATTACCTCCCAATGTGGAGAGGCTTTATACGCACGTCTCATTAATGAGGAAATCTGAAGGTGTTTTGAAGTATAAAGATGCAGTTTATCGACTCGACAATGATGGACAAAACTTTGTGGTTGTGTCTAAGCCCTGATTCGCTTACCATTAATCTACTATTTATTATAACAAAATGACGATATTTGCTGGCGCTAACAATTATTTATCTAGCTTTAGACAATTTTCTGCTCTATACAAACAAAAATATATGTAACATATTATAATCTTTTTGCAATGGAAGCGATATGACGACATAATAATTTTATATCAGTAAACTTACGAAATATTAATTTGTAAAAAATGTCAATCATTTTGAGTTTACTTATTTAATAACTGCTTTTCATGCTCATCAACTTAGCGGTCAAACACTTTTGCTTGCCAATAGGTTTATAAATATTGTTTGCTTTATATATTTATGAAATGCTTTTTATGCTATAAATGTTTATTGAAAAATTATTTTTGCACGACAATGATATACAATAAAGATATTTTTCATGTTTTCACAATTATTAAAATGAATACTAAGACTATACTAGGCACTCTACATTTCCTGGTATTGCTAATTTAATCCTTGAAAAGCATTGTTCTTGTCTTGCTTAGCCAAAAACAACTGCATCTTGATAAAAGATTCATTTCTTATTATTAAGTATGGTACTTGAAACTTGAAAAAAAAACATGTAATGTAACGTAAATCATTGGCTGAAAATGCATTTCTCAGCAATCAGAGTTGTTTCCTCTTTAGGGAGACAACTCCTATATTAAATATTTATGCCAACCACAATGATTTTGCAAGGTGGATGTTTTATTTGAGATGGTAATGAACTGGTCATAATTACCATTGGTACATAGCAGTCTAAATGCACTAGCACTACCAGGATTGTAAAAGCACTGGAAACAATTGCAGTGAATCATAAATTATTTAACTATGTAAAACGTTTATACTGCGAGAGGTAAATGTTTGCATTGAATTAGTAGATGAAAAGTGTTTGCAAATTGCTACCAATTGATTTTAACGACAAATTGTATGATGATTTCATGTGCATGGAATCCGTATCCTGGCAGTAAAATAATGAGTACACAGCATTTATTAGATAACAATAATTACAAAGCAATGGCTCGACTGCTAATTATTATTGCCATAAGAGAACACCGTCTATGATTATAATAAAGCTAGGTATTTCCCAAGATGCTTTTCAAGGTCACCTTGTAAAAATATCTGGAACAAACATCTAGCGTTTCTCATATTATGTCAGATTGAACCACACGTTAACCTGAACAGTGAGAGGAAATTTGTTTAAAATACTAGCATTACCTATTTTGCCAACACTTCTTGTCTAAAAATGATGAAAAAAAGGGACTTGATTTTTGTCACATTTGATGTTTTTTTCATTTTTTTACATAAAACTAGACCAATAAAGTTATTTGCCTTGCTAGTCTCCAGCTGTTGGTGATAAGTTTATTCAACTTTTTCAAGCTCTCTCGCAATCAATTAAACTGACAGCTGACACCAATCATATCAGTATGGCAAAAGGAAACAGCTTTTGATATTCTGACAAATGCTCCGCTATATGCTAATTTTGCTGATGTATATACTCCTCAACTATTCCGGGACAATTATTTTTTAAAAGAGTGAATTTCTCTATAGAATAAACATGCTGTTCGCAAGTGGCATTAATTTATTTTTAGAGCTATTTGGATATATTTAGGCTTGATAAAATGCAATATGGATCAACGGTGCTATTTTACTCTTACAGTGGGATCCAGTTAATGATGGAGTAAAATTGTATACCCAACACAGTCGTGTTTCAAAATGGTAATCTTGATGTTTTCATGTAAAATGCTGAGAACTTATCAATCCGTAAATAAATAATTATTTATTTTATTAACATTGTTCTCCTGTGTGAGCCCTGAGGAAATGGCTGATTTCCTACTACCCTTTTCATCTGATGCCTTGGCAGGAAAGAAGTAGCAGACTGTCACTGAAGGTCACTCACAGTAAGCAATCAATGTGAGCATGTGTGAAGATCAATAACAGCAAATCATTGGTGATTATGCTCAATTTATCCTCGATACTTGAGGATTATTAGTTGCAACCAGGCATTCCTTTACTCTGTCTTCACTAATAATAACAGCAGCATATAGAAGTAGTAGCAGTAGTAGAGGTAGTAGTAGTGGTAGTAGTAGTAGTAGTAACGTCAATAATAAAGGCAGTAACGGTAGCGGTTGGAGCAGTAGTAGCAGCAGCTGTAGTAGCAGCAGTGGTAGTAGCAGCAGTACTAGCAGCAGCAGTAGTAATATTAGTAGTAGCAGTAGTAGTAAAAGTAGCACTAGCAGTAATAAGTAGATAGTAGTAGTAGAAGTCGCAGTAGTTTTGCTAGTAGTTGTAGTGGTAATAAAAATTATAAAAACTGTTGAAGAAATAATGGTAGTAGCTGGGGTGAGTATAGCTATTGCAGCCTCAGCAGTACAGGCCGACTATAATGGCGTCGGTAAAAACACTAAATTTTCATGAACCGAGTTTATTCGCTTTATTGCATCGTTATTTGTTAAAAGTTATCTAAGAACTCAGTTGCATTTCGTCAACCACAAACTGCCAAAAATCTTGCATATTTACAAAACATATTCATTCAACAGTTTAAAATATATGCAAACAATGCTGAGTTTTATTATTTTATATCCGATTATGTGATTCCCCAAAGATTTGTACTGAGGTTACAAAGCTTTTAACAATTAATAATTATTAATTGGTTTGAAAAAAACTTGAATAAAAAGTGCTAGTGCATCACTTGGCCTAGTTGGTCACATAGAGGTCAGTTGTTCATGTACATGTCAAATATTTTCAAGTGACTGATTTAAAAAGCAATTTTGATTATTCTTTTATGTTAATAAATGATAACATGGTTCCATGAAGATTTTTAAATAGATTGTTTGTTCGTTTTTGACAACATTTACTAACTTCATCACCCTAAAAATCTATTGAAAAATAACCCAACAAGCACTAGCCTGAGGTTTGCGTGGTAAGCGAATACTTGCGCAGGAGCTCAGAGAAAAGGAAGCATGACGCGTGTAAAAAATGAACAATCCGGCTCATCAAAATTCCAAGTTGACAGTGATACCGATCTTATCGAAAATATTGAACATTTTTTATGACCGAGAACACCCAAGGTTTCTGCAAATGAATGTCACTGCTCTATCAGGTGCTCCTAAAACTAAGGATGTCAACAAAAGCAACATTTACACTGTCTGGCCTTTATTGGCAGAGAAAGCGACGTTCAGATGACATACACCAGTGTATGTCATGAAAATATTTCGCCTCAATTTTTTGTTGATAAAAAAGAGTCAAGTCATGTTGTTTTACTTCTAACCTACAGACATCACAAGTCAAACCTGGGCCATAAATAAACTTGCTGGGGTTAAGTTTCTTGAGTAAAGGCAGCACGTCGGTGGAATTCAAGACTTTCAAATTTAAACATAGCATCAATTTACATGGCAGCGTGCCAAATTTGGAAAAATATTAGTCCATTTGACGACTTTTTGCTAAGTTTGCTCCAAGTTGGCTGCAATGCTGATGTTTAGTTTATGTCTCAAAAAGTGTATGATTTGAAAAAGTTCTTGTTTGGGTTTAATTTCGGTGCAGGCATTGAATATTGGCTACAAAGAATAAAGCAATCCCATTGAGTGAAAAAATTAAATATTGGTACTGCTAGAAATTTGGTGAAGTTAATGTTTAATCTAGTTTACTTGGCATATACAAATTAACAACTCAATGCTGGGAAAATCCAAGAAACAGGTTCCAAAATTCGTTTTACCTGCTGTCGTCGTCATTAGATAAAGCATGGTCTCCTAATATGAGATCTCTCAGTCTATATCTTGGAGGTAAGGGTCCCCCGGCATTTTCATCCAGGTATTCATCAGACATGTTGAAGATCTAGGTATGCCTACAAAAAAAATTAGCCATTCAATAATGATAATGATGAAGATTGCATTAACATTCAGATGATGATGACGCTGATAATTAATAAATAAACTAGCTAAGTGATGATGAGGTTGTTAGCAGAAATATATGACAACTGATGTAATGTTTTGTGCCTAACTCGAGATGAGAATCTCAAGTAACTTTCACTTTTATTAAATGGGCATATTCATGTCATCTAACATAGAACTAAATCCCAAAATAATATGTTTCCAAAACTTTGCTACGGATAAATTTTGTAACTTTGTAAACTATTTTAAATAAATCTTCCTTAGAAAACCATAATTCGCTGTAAAATAGCACAAAAGAATTCTGAATAACAGCCAAGTCTTTCCATCGCAAGCTTTGAATCGACAATTTGATTAGTCAAGCAAGTGGTCCCTAGCTTGAATGCACTCTCAATTTCAGATGTGGAGTCATAATAGTAAAATGATTGATGACGTCAATGACAACGACGACTGATGATTCCTTTTCTGTCACATCAGAGGAGCAGCCGATGTAATAGCAGAAATTAGTATAGGGTGCTGCTTGCACACGTATTATGACTTACAAAGTCAAATGAAATGGGATGTCTCAAAAGCGCAGTGAAAAGAAACACTTGTTTTGCGATTTCTTGGAGAATTTTTGCAGCCACAAAACATCCTGACATAAAAAATGTGGTAAATTGATTTTTTTTTTATTTCACAAGTGATCTTATTTTCTATAAAATTTTGTTTTATCATCATTTTTGTTTTATTAAACAAATAATTTATCAAAACAGAATTTGAACCTTTTGTTATTGCCTCCTGCTTCGTCTCTTTTTGGCCAACTTACTTTAGCAACAAACTAGTAAAATGTTTTAAACTGATTCCAACAATATAATCATTATTTTGAAATGTGAGGAAACATGTTTGATAATACCCTAAAATTGTATTTGCATCAAATACTTCCCTGCGCATTGTTATAACAAGGTAATACAAAACAGATTCTGTGTTTTAATGATTTTATTTAAATTTAAACATTACTCAGTTAAACTTTGAACAATCAAATTGAATAATAGTTTAAATAAACACGCAAATATATATAAAACAGAATTCCAATTTTAACTTTGCTCTATCTTCCTTTTTTTTTGACATTCAAACAAAAAATCACTTGAAAAGCAAACCTAACGGAAAGCTTTCAAAACTGATTGGTCAGTCACTTATTCAGTTGACAATCATTTATTAATAATAAAAAATAAATAATAAAAAGCATTAACACTGTAGTTACATTGCTTAATGTTGTAAACATACTTCCAATTAAGGACCAGCTAATTTGGCTCACTGTCAGTACAGTACATGTTATGATATTTAAAACTAGAATAGAATAGTTCAGGGCTTTTGGTTCCAATTTTTTCATTTACGGGATTAATGGCTAACGTAGGAGCCAAGATAAAATGCAAAATTGGAGCGCAAGTGAAAGGCAATTTGATTGGAAAGATGGAATATGTTCACAATTAATTTACCTTATAATATAATCTCTCATCAGCATATGGTTAGTACTATCTCCGTTATTACTAGTTCTTCTCAGACTTTGACTCTAAAAATAAACATTCTACTCAGTACTAACTCTCCAAGTCTATGCCAATGCAAGCATAAAGAACATGCATTGTTCTTAACTTGCCGTTAATGGACTCAAACAAAGATGGAATTGTTTAAAATGAAAAAGATTATTATTCACTGTACTAGCTTTAAAGTAACATCAAATAACCAGTTGTATTCTACTTTCTTAAAAAATATTGATTTTCCATGTTTACGGAGAGTACACATCCTTTGAATGCTAGGCCTAAGTCAGAAGTAGTAACCGCTTTGCATTACAGGAAAGTTTAAAAAGGTTTCAACGAGCCAAACCTTATTAAAACTAGCTTAGGTTTGATCATGCATGTATTACCAGCATGCTAGGTACTAGAGCTAAGTTATACGATGCAAGAAACCAGTTCATGCTGAAAAAACAGCAATTAATAAGTTGTGCACTAGTTATTATTATTCCTAGAATAATAATTACTAAACTTTGAGGGTTCCAGGTTTTCCAAACGACAACAACCACTCATCTCTATTGTATTACAATGGCTCAGAGCAACTCAACCAATTATGTTGGAGCCAAAGCAAACTATAAATAAAGAACTTTGAGAAGATAAACGAAATCAAGTTTCAAATTCGTCTTTTCACAATTCACAGACAACTATAGTTAATGTCAGAAGTCTCTATTTTCGATATAGTCCAACCTTATAGCCAACGGAATCAGATAACTCTAATTGGTAAATTGGTAAATTGCCAACTTTGCTATTTTCGATAATCAACTTACCTGGATGTCAATAAAACTGGCAGTTTACAGCAGGTGTTGTGAAGTCCATCAAATGTAACCAAGCAATGCCCCAGCTGTAATGCTATCAACTACATGGACTAGTGAATGGCATCAACTACTGAACTGAATTGTATAAAAAACAAAGCGTACTGACATTCTCTAACTAATGAATAACCATTGAAGAACTTTCAAAGATAATAATAACTGCAAGCACCCAATAGCCTCTGTGCATAATTAGCTATGGAAGTTACAAGATACAGAACGCGGCTGGGTGAATGCTCAGTCTACGGCGATTGCAATGAAAAGGAAATATAACATAACAAATAGAGGACATTGAACCTGGCCGAGCACGTGTAGGGCTCTATTTGTGTAATTATACTATCCATGGACTGATTAGTTACATCAGAGTATACTAGTTCAGACTAATGGGGTATTCAAACTATTGATTAACCAAATAGACAGCTTCTTCAGGCATCTCTCGACAACGCTAGAGCAAAAATAATGATTAAAGTTTTCAAATGCTCCAGTCAAGCGTTAACTTGTAGTGCGGCCATTCAGAGTAAGTCAATACAAAGACGACTGCGACAGTCTTTCTTCGAACATCTCATTTGGTCATGGGAACAGCCACCAGACCACCGTATCGTTATCAAATATATACAATAAGTTGATTTTGTTTTATTGAAATAAACAATAATATTTGTCAATAAACCAGTTTGATTAATTATTTAAACCAAAGTTAAGTTGTTCATCTCAAAATGGCAACACAGAATTTTTTTTCGGGGTAAAAATTATACTTGTACAGCCCTAACTAATTAGTTAATATTTTTACTGCAAACAGCTATACATTATAATTACGGGTTTAATAATTATTTTGAGTTGTCTGTTTTTGAGGAAACAACTCCACAAATTTGGTCCTGGAAACACTATTGCCTCCTGGTGTACGTACTCTTAAGAGCCCAAACCTGATTGGTTTTATCGAAAACTAAACACTAATTTTAAGAAAACTTGATTTTTGGTTTAATCCTTTTTGATATTTCAATACATTTTTGGTTGCTACTTTCTTTATCAGTTTTGCACATTTAACAAGGCAGATTTTTGTTCTATTCAAGTTTTGTAAAAATTTATTCAAAAAATCGAAGGAGCGCTATCGCTGGGTAAAACCAGCGCCAATATTTTTTGCAAACAACCAAGACGAGACCCATATATCGTTACACGCATAAATCGTTAATACAATTAGTTACTATAGTTGATAAGTGTTTGCACTTGCCTGCTTTCCAAGTACAAAGAATAAAAGTTTTTATAGCGCCAAGGAAGTTGAGTAGTATATAAGCTAGAGTACATAAAAGAAAAAGCTAAAGCTTTGTTTATGCAAGTATTATGCTTCAAATTAGTGTTTTAGAAAAATGAAAATTCATTTATAATCCGAAAAATAAACAAATATATTGGATTTGAAAGGAGGCTTAATAAATAATATGATGATTTCAAATACAAACCACCAAGTCAAGTAATCAAAGTGTACACAGCTGCTTCTACCACAATTTTATATAAGGACAACTCCCCGGGAGCCAAATTTCATATCAGTTCATATAAGTCACCATTGGCTAAAATTATTTTTATGAATGTATTCAATGTGCGTTGCATAAAATGAATTTTTTTTGGAGCAACTCCTGTGTGAATATCTTTGCTTTTATTCTAGTATAAATATTTGCGCCAATAGTCTGAATATATGTAGCAAAAACTTGTTTAAATCTTTTAAGCGTTACTGGAGCCAAAAATAGGCAATGGATCATTGCCTTTTGGGCAGATAACTCTAAAGTACGCGATCCCAGCAATGAGATGTTTGCCGATATGTTTACTACAGGTTATGCACCTTATACTGCAGCAATGTATACTTTTACGTCAACGACCCCTTTATATATTTGTTATATAAGACGCGCAGTCTGTTCTGTACATTTGGCGGACACCCGAAAAGCCAAAGTGCCACATGGTTTTGTAGTAAAAAAACGAAATAATAATGAAATAAGTAAAATAGTCTGACAAATACTGGTAGCTAATATTGTCACAAGTGCAGTATTTACTCATCCCAACTGGTGATTGTTGTTGGTGCGTTACTGATGATGTAAGTCAGCATTGAATGATGTAAAAATATTATTTCAAACTAATCTACTTTTTTATTCATTTTATCTCGTATTATATATTTTTTCATGAACAACTTTGAGGCTGAATAAATGAAAATGCCATAATGGGTTGCTCTGATGTTCAGTATGAATAATTTGAAATAAGGAGTATGCTCATTTTGAACAAAATTATCAATTTCACTGGTCTATGTAAAAAATAAAATACTTTTGGGAATATTGCGATGTTAATTATTATTTGAATTATTTTGAGATTATAATCTAATGTTTAGTAATGGTAGTTATGATTAACTTTTGGTTGTTTATAATAATTGTATTGATCAGTTATTAATTAATTGAAATCTCGTATGAATGTTGACTGACATAAAAATAGTTTATAAATCATGATTTTTAATAAGTTAAGCGTTAATAGCAGCACTAAATTTCAGCGATTTAAACTTTGTTTCAAATCGCATTCATCTGTTAGCATTTTACAAAGAACTAGGAGAACTTTTGAGCTTTCAGATAAATGCTTGTTCAAAACTGTAGTTGGTCAATTAGTTGAGTTACGAGCTGTTGGAAATGAGTCTTTTTATAAGTTATAATTTAACCACGCAATCGTTTGCCTCCGAAGGGTCCAAAGAAAGTTGGTCACGTTTTGAGTACTTCACTTAGCAACTCAAAAAATGGATAACGTCAGATAAATAATCAAAAAATTTCCATAAAGTTATGACACAAAGTTTCTACTTTTTGATAAAGCTGGTTCGGCCATATAAGAACAGTGATGTGCTTGACTTGATATGCTTTAAAATATGGAACACTATTTCTTGTGTCTGAAATAATTAATTAAATAACAACTAAGATTGGAGAAATTTGACCCTAAATAACATGGCATAGCCAACTAACCCTTTCGTGCCTTTGTACGGTGTGTATATGTTTGTAAAATTATGACACAAAAAAGACTTATAACACAAAGTTTCTACTTTTATGATAAAGCTAGTTAGGCCATATAATAGTGATGAGCTTGATTTGATATGCTTTAAAATATGGAAGCATTTGTGTTTTGGTTGATTAGAAAAATATTGTAAGTAAAACATGAAGTTGAAATTTCAACAGCACTCCAAAATGCTTAGAAAGCTTTAAGATATTTAAACTACATTGTTCATTCGTTATTAGTATCAATAGGCTGAAAACCTGGTGTTTGTTAACATCACAAAAGCTCTATTATTATTGCTGGCCAGAAAAAAAACCAACTGTTTTCTTCAGAACATTTCAAAGAGCACAATTTTTTTTCTAAATTTGCTATGCTTTTCTTTTTGCACTTACTGGTTAGCACTGTGAATGGCCTTGTCTCAGAGGAGTCGAGTTCTCTTGCATACTAACCACGCACTCCAGACAGGCTGCTCCCTTGTGGTCAAGGAAAATATCGATTATCAATAATTTATTTAAATTCAACAGACATTCAAAATACATACAGCTTGTTAAAGCAACTGTGTTTTATCTCCAAATTTTCAAATTTTTTTCAAGTTTCTCATTCTAATACAACAATTTTCAACACCTGTTAGCGACATCACGAAAATGAGAAAATATTGCCAAGTCGTTCTCAGCTTATAATAAATGCAATAACATCACGACTTGAACAATTCATTCAACTTTGCGATACTGTACTGCCAAATATCATAATTATGTCAGCAATTGATACTTCTGGTATGTGCAGGTACAAACTTCATTTTAAAATGTGCCACGTCATAGTATGAGAAATATAATACTTTATTTCAATTGTTCTTCAAGTCAACAAATTTCAATCTCATAACAACTACTGCTAATATTAATTTGATTTTAACAAAATTTTGATGTAACATACTTTTAAAATAATCTACCTTTTCTCAGCAAAGTTATCCTTTGAATTTTAGATCATTGCATTACTGATCGCAATAAACGAACTCTGTAAGTCAGTCAATATTATTATAAATTTATTGATAATTGTTTCCAAGTGATCCTAAAAAAAAATCAAACCCTCTCATCATGTGAGTATGAATAAAAAAAGATAAAATGTGCCATGTCATAGTATGAGAAATATAATATTTTATTTCAATTATTCTTCAAGTCAACAAATTTTAATCTCATAACAACTACTACTAAGATTAATTCGATTTTAACAAAATATTGATGTAACATACTTTTAAAATAATCTACCCTTTCTCAGCAAAGTTATCCTTTGAATTTTAGATCATTGCATTACTGTTCGCAATAAACGAACTCTGTAAGTCAGTCAATATTATCAATTTATTGATAATTGTTTCCAATTGATCCTAAAAAAATTTGTTTCAACCCTCTCATATGGGTATGAATAATACAAGATGAAATGTGCAAAAAATTGTTTCTATCACAAATGTGGAATAATAATAATGTTATACATGTACAGGTGTATATACGTTTACCTTTGTCTTTTCTTGCTTCTGCTAAGTTTCATTTCATGTCAGCAAAATTGTTTTATTATTTTATTTTACTGCCACAAGTACACTCTGTACAGAAGGAATGCCTGAGCCAATGTGCTAGCTGGGGCATGTAACACTAGGGATGAGCTTTTTACTAGTTGTTAGTCATTAACCACCCAAAGTGACAGGCATACATCAAGTGTTCAGATCACACATAGATCTGCCACCCACCACACCGCTGTAGACCACACTTTTGCTTATAAAATAATAAATTTTGACATGGAATATCCCACAACTAAGTAGCCACTAGAAAAACCTTAATTGATTAAAAGAAAGCTGAGATTCTGTGACAAAATTGAAAAGATTTAACCATTTTTGGAAAAGTGATCAGTTACATTTGATCATCTGAGTGCAAAGCTGCAGCTAGTGCTGTAGTGTTTATAAATCAAAACTGACTGAGTATATCGGTAACTGATCAGTCTACAGAAAGACTTGATGGGCTATCAGCCACTTGCTGATGCTCCATTTGTAAAAAGTCTTCTAGTAATGAGTTATATGACCAGATGATTTACTTTCATACAGTGACTGATATTTACAACAAGCAACAACATTAGACGGCATTGCGTGAAAGTCAACATGGAACTATCATCTGAGATGTAACTAATTCGACATTAACATTTGTACTGAAACTGAACATTTTCAACTAGACTTCCAAATTGTTTATTTTGGTTAACGATTATTTTAGAACAACCAGTCAGGAAAAGCAAATACAAATCTTATGATAGATGTACATGTATTTCTGTCTGGTTAGCACCCCCAAGCAAAAGTCACATATTTAAAGAAAAAAACAAAACAGAAAAAATGGATAAAAATCGGGGATTCTCAATCCATGACAAATATACACCTATGTTTCTGGACTATTTATTATTTCAATATAACAACCGATTCTTACAGGTCAATAAATGGTAATGTTAAGCGATGCAGCATTACAAACACAAAATACAGAAAAATTGAAGGAATCAAAGTTTTACATCAAAAAAACATCATATATCAAAGAGCGGTTCAAGGCTTCAACAATCAACTTACAAGTAGTAATATCCACAAATGCAATCACAGAATTTCCACGGTGTTACTAACAATAAAATATACAGTTTTCAAAAATACTTTATTTCTACGCTAAAAGATTTATACTTGCTTTTAGAGTACCGATGTAAATACTGATAAAAATACGACAGTTTCAAGAAATTGAGAGCGCACGCATGTAACCAGTCATATTGGATGAATCGATGATTGTGTAGGGTAATGCAGTAGTTGTGTTTACATTGAGCAGACGACTCCCACAAAGAATTGGTAGTTGTCTCTCATTTAATGTTTGCTATCGGCTATGACATCGCAAGGTGACTTGGAATGGTTAAAGGTGAGAGCTATCAGAAGATCATGTGATGAACCACAACTACAATAAATTAAAAAAATGTTGTTTTCACAAAACAAAAGAGTGGGTAGAAAGAAATCTCATGTTTAGATTCCTGCGGACCCCCAAAAAACTTTCAATAGAGTGAGTAAAACTAACAGGTGATAAATTGGCCATGGAGATAGTACAGATACCATAGGTTAAATCATATTCTTATAAATAGCTTTACAAAACTCCATGGTTTTCAACGCTAAATTTACAGGGAGTTACGATCCATTTAAAGGAGACGACTCACACAAAAAGCAAACAGTTTTCAGTGAGTACTTATTGCAAGAATTTTGTTACTTTTTACCGCTTTTAGACCATTATTCTTTGTTATTTCTGGCATCAATTTCATTAATTCCACTTCATTTCCTTAATCTGTATTTAGAAGCAGTAAGCTGCGTTTATATTATACGATTACCGTTCGAATGGGCGGAGCCTAAAGCCAACTCACAAGTGTGATCAGTGCACATGTAAATCATTTAACAATTGGTGGCAGTTTTTTTTTATCGGGCAGTGACTGAGCTCTGTAAGATCATCGGCCTGTTTAGCCAATCGGTATCTACGTCACAGATTTTCAAAAGACTTGCTGCTGCTTGACAATTTTTCATACTTAATTTCAGAACATCTTTTAGTGCATTTAGAATTTAGTTTTTATTATGTTCTTGATCAATTGTAAGCCAAGCAATTGTAAGCCAATCAATTGTAAGCCAATCAATTGTAAGCCAATCAATTGTAAGCCAATTTATGAGTAAAATATTGAAGTGAGTATCCTCATTACTATCAATAAGAGTATTCGCGACCTGTTCGTCGAACAACAGGAAAAAAATAATAGTTGTTCGTAGTTCAGTATGTCGCGTAAGCAACGGAACATTAGTTTAGAACAACATAAATATTCAATGAAATGTTATAGTTTACTGAACAAACCATAAAGAAGATAACTCCCAATTTCAAAATAATCCAGAAAATAATAAAATTTGAACTGCTACAAACTGGAATAGTTTGTCAAGCTGCCTTTCAATTTAGCAAATTTTGGACGCTTGCAATTATTTTGAATCATTTTTCATGGATATAAAACCGGTCTATGAAAATGAAAAAAATCCACTTGCTCGTTATTTATTTAGTGTTCAGTTTAATTCGCGACATACGAACAATATAAATAAATACTCGTTGATTATTTTTTTATTCATTGAGCTACTTTTTTTTGACCCACGAGTTCAGAACAAAATGATTATTTATTGATTAAATTTATTGCCGGTCTGATTATTTTTATTGCAATGTGTTCGGCGAACAGAGGTCGCGAATACTCTTATTATAATAACAACAATTAAAAACTCAGTGAACATAACCAATAATTGGAATTATCATCATTTATTATCAACAGCAAAATAATACATTGTTTATTATTTGCAATTTATTTATTATTGCTGAGGAGTGAAAAACTACTATAATCCACCACCTAAAGTGCTGGAAATATAAGATAACAAGCTGTATTACTAATAATAATATGATGCTGTGTATATTATCAATGAAACGAGCTGTCTTGATTGCTGTCAAGGCCTTGTGATATCAGGCACAAAAATTGTGAAAACTCTTGAAAATAAATAATCAGAAGAACACTCCCGATTCTGCCCGATAATCACATCGGCGATAATCATACAGTCTGAACACGGCTGTATATCTGTGTATAAGTCGTTGCGAAAAACTATTTTTAATACTGGAGGTTAGTATAAGAGCAAATCACAAAATCACGACCTCTAAGCGTATGAGTGGCGGGCATCGGCAAATCACAAACTGACACATAAATAAATACAACTAGATGTGGCCGTTCACAGCTGCATATTCAAAAAGATTGTTTGACAAGATTAAGGCAGAGGTTTTCACTAGAAGTAGGCGCTGTATGAGCAAATAGTGCAACAAAAAATCAGCTGGTTACACACTAAAACAACATTTGATATAAGATCAACCAAGTCGAAATGAAAAATAAAACACGAGTATAAACACTAAATATTCACTTAGAGGAGAATTTGTCCTACCTCACTTATTATGAGCCAGTTCTGACTTTCTACATGATTCATTATACGTGCTGCTTTGACTTTTCCAAAGTCAGCGGGGATTTGACCCTCCGCTATTGTATATATTACATCATCATCTGCTTCTCTGCGACCAGTGGTATTAAAAAATTCTACAAAATCACACAAAAATTTACATTTACGAAAAGTTCAGCAGAAAAATGGGGAATAATCAGTATAAGTAACGTCTAATTTGTCTACAATGATAGTTGACCATTGGTTTCCTATCATTTCTTGGAGCATGGGGAGGGAAGGGGGAGAGAATGGGGAGGGAAGGGGGAGAGAATGGGGAGGGAAGGGGGAGAGAATGGGGAGGGAAGGGGGAGAGAAGGGGGAGAGAAGGGGGAGAGAAGGGGGAGAGAAGGGGGAGAGAAGGGGGAGGGAAGGGGGAGAGAAGGGGGAGAGAAGGGGGAGAGAAGGGGGAGAGAAGGGGGAGAGAAAGGGGGAGAGAAGGGGGAGAGAATGGGGAGAGAAGGGGGAGAGAAGGGGGAGAGAAGGGGGAGAGAAGGGGGAGGGAAGGGGGAGAGAAGGGGGAGAGAAAGGGGGAGAGAAGGGGGGGAGAGAAGGGGGAGAGAAGGGGGAGAGAAGGGGGAGAGAAGGGGGAGAGAAGGGGGAGAGAAGGGGGGAGAGAAGGGGGAGAGAAGGGGGAAAGGAGGGGAGAGGGAAAGGGGAGAGAAGGGGGAGAGAAGGGGGAGAGAAAGGGGGAGAGAAGGGGGGGAGAAGGGGGAGAGAAGGGGGAGAGAAGGGGGAGAGAAGGGGGAGAGAAGGGGGAGGGAAGGGGGAGAGAAGGGGGAGAGAAGGGGGAGGGAAGGGGGAGAGAAGGGGGAGAGAAAGGGGGAGAGAAGGGGGGAGAGAAGGGGGAGAGAAGGGGGAAAGGAGGGGAGAGGGAAAGGGGAGAGAAGGGGGAGGGAAGAGGGGAGACAAAAAGTTGACAGAAATGCAAAATGATCCAAGGTACCAAAATTAACATCGGATGTACCTTACGTACTGATTATCTGAGAGAAACAAGTTTTTATATCATTAAATATATGAGCATTAATTTATGTAATTTAGTTTTTGTCAGTAGTGATTAATGACAGTGACATCAACACACATATTAGGAGCACCCCAGTGGTGGATCTAGGAAAAAAATGAGGTGGTGCTTTTAAAGAAAATGATTTGGGTGGGCACCCCTTCCCCTTACAAGCCCCGCGCTAGTGGAACATTTTAAAAACAGTGTATCTCAGATGTGTAGAAATGGCATTTCAGGTGCAAATATATGATATATGCAAAAACCTTCAAGTAGTTAGCATTAAATTGCCCAGCACTAAGTTAAAAAAGGAATGCATAGTTTTAGCAAGTGTGTATTTATTTCACATGCATTGTGTTCATGAATAACGAATAATAATATTGATAATAATAGTAGTATGAGCATTAATTTATATAATCTAGTTGTTGTCAGTAGTGATTAATTATAGTGACAGTAACTACGATGCATTAACGTATTTTAAAAATTTTATCACTATCACAATAGAGAAAAACGCGCAACCTGAGAAAGTTTTCAAACAGTGGGGAATACCCAATTATTTACGGGGATTTCCAGATTTTGTCCATTGTTTTACATGAGCCGGCAACAATTATTTTCTGGGTTTCCCCAGTGATAAAAATAATTGATTAAATCTTTATTAATTATAATAATAATTAGTAGATAAATAAATAATAATAATTACCCAGCTTATCAATGTCTCATCATCATCCTCACCATTAATAAATACAAACAACTGCTTCACTAATTATTATTATTTTAATAGGTATATTCGCGGGTTGGATCGATCCGTAGAATAAATTAAAAAAATGTTTTTCGCAATTTATTTAATGCGAATGGGTCGGTAGCAATATTTTTAGTGGATCACAAAATACCATCCCCACAGGCAGAGAAATGTTAATTTGCGAGGCATACTCATAGGTCGCGAACACTATCGATCCGTAACATAAAAACTAATATATACCCACGTGGGTGACGTTTGTTTCAAAGCAGTTCATTTTCGGTATTATTTATTATTATGTTATTCTTATTTATTATTAATTATTCTAAATTATATATGCTGTTTATGATTATTAATTACAATGTACAATGTTGATATATTGGGAATAGATTGATCATAATAATGAAAAGCAGAGCTATTTTGTTAAAACAATAAAAATAAATGCTATACTTAATCAAGAATGAATTGCTTTAAAATAAACATAGTCAACCGGACAAGTGTAAAGCTGTTTATTCTTTGACTCGATAACATTATCTGCTACTTACCGGCATCATGCTAATAGTACCAGGAAGGAATCAACGACACGATAACCGTCGCTGATGAATTGCTTACACATGCGAAAATAGTTATGCTCGCCGCAAAGCACATTGAAATGTTATGTCTTCATGTTTCATCCGGATCGATGGATATTATTTCTTATTATTATATAATAAAATTTAAATGCCTGGATCGATGCGTTCGCCGCCCAGCGATGCCGATCCCAAATATGACTAATAGCAGATGTTCATCGATCCAGCCCGCGAATACACCTATTATCACCATCATCGTTTTTATTAATGTTATCAACATTAGTTAATTATAATCATTCAAATAATAGTTAAACTAGCAATTACAATAAAAATTTAAAATGGTGATCAATAATAATAACAAAAAAAAATCGTTATTATTATGTTTTTAAACAACTGTTTGAACTATTATTATTATAAATTATTATGAACTGTATTATTCAAATCATTATTGCTTGTATATCATCAATTATGTTGGTATAATGATTATCATTTATTTGTTTGGTTATTGATTATTTATTAAATTTAATTCTGATAAAAAATGTCTATTTTTAATAATTACAACTAGATAGTGAAGAGTAATTATTACATAATTGATAATAATATCTAACTGATTACGAATTGAAAAAAAGCAATGGCAATTACTTATAATAATAATAATTACTACAATCATTATCACTATTTATAATAACAATTAGCATTAAATATTCTGACAACAACAGCAATTAATAAATGACTATAAATTAATAATTTTTTTTTTTTAACCCAGTTCAGTCAGTAATCCATCAATTGACTACAGCAATAATAATAATAATGATTATTCTTCACACCTAGCTGGTTGTTCAATAAATTTACAATAATGAGAATACAAACTTCAAGAACAAATCTGAAAAATTTTTTCCCAAATAACTAACAATGTTGGCTGCTGCCTCATTTATAATTTATTATTGTGGCCTAATAATTACTAGTAATTTGCAGCTTTGCTCCAAGACATTTCAATTTTTCCAAGACTGCATTCAGCACAACCAGAAACAGACTGATTCCACTATCATCAATTTTTACTATAGCCTTAGCTTTAGGTTACATTGTGGGGAGTACATACGTTTACGCTCTATTTTGATTGAAACCATGAACGTAAATACTACGTCCATAATTGAAACATAGAGTTGGTTGCTAGCATAAAACTATCCCCTAAGTTAGTTCTATGGTTGCTAGGATACCAGTTTCCTGTTTCTGAAGTCGGGACAAATTCTTTTACTATTTTATTATCAACAAACCCTTGCAGTATTATATACACTGTCACCATGGTGTGATGAGCTATGGATTACATCTCAAACTGTAGATAGCAATATATGCTGGGCAATGATCCATTCTTTTACACCAATTAATAATTGTGTGTTTTTCACAAAGCAAGACTGACATTTAAGTTATTTTTTATGTACTGTTTTTTGCTTAGCAACAGGGTGGTGCGTTTGCACTACTCGGACCCCCCCCCCAGATCCGCCACTGCACCCTCTTCCTGGTTACATGTGTAATAGCTAGATCTAATGCAGCCATGCTCGAGCACATTCACAATATGTAGAATACTTACTGAAACCTATAAAGCCGCTGTCATCTACTATGAAACTATTCTTAGGACGAGGTGGATTCTTTAAATCAGGCATGAACTCCATAGATGAGTTTCCGAGCCTGTCATCTTTATGTT
This sequence comes from Cryptosula pallasiana, assembly GCA_945261195.1. Lineage (NCBI taxonomy): Eukaryota > Metazoa > Bryozoa > Gymnolaemata > Cheilostomatida > Cryptosulidae > Cryptosula > Cryptosula pallasiana. The sequence continues at coordinate 36,823,416 of OX183134.1, read as the reverse complement.
GTCTGTCACCACTGACCACCTTATAACTGTAAATGTATAATTTGAACATATCGCACTTGTTGGCAGGTGTCATGTGTAGCACCTACTGGCATGTGTTGTGTGTAGCACCTACTGGCATGTGTCGTGTGTAGTACCTACTGGCATGTGTCATGTATTAGACATGCTCGAATGTGTTCTATCACACTTGCTAGCAGGTTTCATGTGTAGCACCTACTGGCAGGTGTCATGTGTAGCACCTACTGGCATGTGTTGTGTGTAGCACCTACTGGCAGGTGTCATGTGTAGCACCTACTGGCAGGTGTCATGTGTAGCACCTACTGGCATGTGTCGTGTGTAGTACCTACTGGCATGTGTCATGTATTAGACATGCTCGAATGTGTTCTATCACACTTGCTAGCAGGTTTCATGTGTAGCACCTACTGGCAGGTGTCATGTGTAGCACCTACTGGCAGGTGTCATGTGCAGCACCTACTGGCATATGTTGTGTGTAGTACCTACTGACATGTGTCATGTATCAGACACGTTTGAATGTGTTATATATAGCATGTGCTTGCATATGTCATATATAACACCCTCTGGTGTGTATATATATGAAACCTGCTTGCAAGTGCCATGCATATAAACCACTTCCTGTCATGTGTCGTATATAACACTTGCTTTTATGTATTGGTATGACTATGAATCATCAGATAAATTATTAACCATAATATATAGAGAGAATAGACTATGAGCAGTACAATCGGGAGTTGCTTCCTACTCAGCTAAAAGATCTGCACTGTCTGAATAGGTGACTGCTAATTTTATCCAAATAAGCATTTAATGAAATATATTGCCAATAAAATGAAACAAAAGATATTCACTGTGAAATGTTTTATCAAACGATTACAAACTATTGGCAGTGACCTAAGTGAGAACAAGTGTGCAAAAAAGGAAGCACAACTCCAAAGAGCTGTTACCACAAATTGTCACAATCAATATAGCAATTATGGAATTGAAGTATTGTTCTTCAGGTTGTTTTACCTTTTAAGCTGTGTGGGCGCTTTGAAGTTGATGAGAATGTAATCATTAGGCTGGGGGTTGAGAGCCCAGAACACAGATTTGCCTTCATAACACTTCTGAAGCGTAAACTGCTGGTAAACTTTGAGTGACGTCGTCACGTCAGCAGCAGGATTATCGTGAGAAAATATCACCGGGTCAACCTGTGATGTAGCCCCCTTTTTATTGAAGTCCTTGTCCTAGAAACAAAGGCAACCCATAAAATTTCCAAGGTTTAACATCAACTACTGCAAAAGACGCTGCACTAGTGAAAGTCGACTGCAAGCACGGTCACAGGTTTTTTTGTTGTACTTTTTGATTAATTTATTTTAATATTTCATAATACAGAAAAAAACAAAACAAACCAAATTTAAAAAATTAATTTTCCTTCACTATAGTTGGGCTAAATGTATAATCCCAACAAATAGACGACATCAAAGAGATTTTTATAAGAATCTTTAATTCATTTTCACAGACACAGTTGAACCAAACTTGAGACAATACTTATAAAATTTTGTGATGAAAATCCAATATAACACGAAATTGGTTTGCAGCACATATGTATAAGCATAAATATTGGTGCAGGCCAGATGGTGGTACACTGGACCAGATGGTGGTACATCTACTGTCTACTAACCTTTAACTTCTGTACTTTACCGGGCAGTGATGAGTGGTAACCGTCGTGTTGAAATAATGATGGACGGAATCGTTTTCGGATCTTTGATAAATCCGAGCATGTTTTCTACAAAAAAATAACTCTACTCTACAGAAAATGTCACCAGAAGTCAACTCTATAGAAAGTGCCACCGAAGACAACTCTATAGAAAGTGCCACCGAAGTCGACTCTATAGAAAGTGCCACCAGAAGTCGACTCTATAAAAAGTGCCACCAGAAGTCGACTCTATAGAAAGTGTCACCAGAAGTCGACTACAGAGAAAGTGTCACCAAAAGTCGACTACAGAGAAAGTGTCAACAGTACTTGACCCTAGAGAAAACATAACCAGTAGTCGACAATAGAGAAAGTGCCACCAGTAGTCGACTCTATAGGAAATGTCACCGGTAATCCACTCTAGGGAGTTTTACCACCAGTCGACACTAGGAGAAAGTCATCACTGGTCGAATCTATAGAGAGTGTAAACATTAGCTGAGTAGAGGCGTTGTGCAACATAAGACACATTACCGACATTGTACAAAAATCATTTGCAAGGCACAAATTGAAGTATTGGTTCAGACTAGCCTCTTGTGGCCCAGCAGAAAGAGACGCCGTTAATACACAATTGGGTCCCGGCAGAGTAGTTTCTCTTTAGCGATGCAGACTGAAATAGTCTAGTAGATCATCGAACTTATCATTAGAAATCACGACTTGCTTGACTATTATCCTGATTGGAAACATTTTAAGCCACTGATATGAAAAAAATGAGATCAATGAAAAAGTTCAAGTGATCAACTGGGCCTTCGAATATTTTTGTAAAAAATTTTGATTTATTCACTTGAGAAAAGTTAATTAAATATCCTGCTCATAAATACTAAGTGGTAGGGTAGGGTCATAGTTTCGTTTTTCAAATTTGATTGAGCTTGTCAACGTTAATCAATGACGGTGCGCCCTTGTTGTGGCCTGCTTTCACAATGGTCATGTACTAAGGTGATTATGTGAACGGCGCATCGTCAGTACTATACACCCCACACCTATCTACTGCTCATGAATCGTAAAAGAGCTGATTACCCAGTTGGGAGATAACTCCAACCAGATTACCTATTAATGGAACTGTAAAGTAGTAGAAACCAGACTTTCAGCCTCCTTACTACCAGCGCCACCTATAAAACTGCCAGGGCCCCATTGAGTCAAGTTTGATAAAACTAGCCAAAAAAGGAAAGCTCTTTTTTTGCAGTTTATAATCAAATTATTTCTCGCTGTCAAGTAAAACAACATTTACTCGACCTTGCTTCAATAGTTACTCTTCCGCTGAATCCAGAAAAAGCCTCCACCAAAACATTAAAAAGAGACCATTTGAAATTTGCTAATATCAATAAAATTCACAGTGAAACAGCATACCATAATAAACCACCTTGACATACATAGAAAAGCAGTCACGCACACAAATAACAAACAGCCACAGTATAGACAGCAGGGAGTCCCTTACTATTTGGTGAGTATAAATCTCAGCAAAACAAAACCGGGAGTTGAAAATTTTTGAGATAGTAATCACATGGCAACATGTGATACAAGTAATCACATGGCCACATGTGATACAAGTAATTACATGGCCACATGTGATACAAGGAGAGTGTAAAGTTATGTGATTATCTCACAAATCACCTACGGCCTCTTTGACGGGTTGAAAATTCCTTTGGTCAGCGATGCATTTTTCAAAAACATATTACTCTCAACCAAAGTTGAAACTAGTAACCAAGCTTGGGAATCGATTTTGAAAAATGAAGGATTAATTCGATTTCAATTCTAACATTTCGAAGAAAAAAATATAGCAATTTGATTTTTTTTGAAAAAGAAAAGATCAAGTAAAGTACGATCGATTTTATACTATGTACAGTTGTTTATCTTGGTAAAATTCATGTTGTATTGAGTCATCTTCTAATTTATTAATCTTTGCTGCTAATATTACATATATATGTATTCAGCAATCACCAGTGAAAATGATGTAACTTCGTAGCACAATATCGAAAAGCAGTTTTGACCAGAACCCAGCTCTTTATCGCTGGTAAAAAAACACATTTCATAGCCTTAATTATTATATATAAATAATACAAAGTCATCATTGATTATCTATCATTATATCATAGATTTTCATAATTGGTGTAAATAATATATATATGGTATATAATGTATGTAGGTATGTATAACTACTATTGCATTTCAGCAATAACAATTATAAAATCGATTTATTATGGCATTAATAATATTTTATAATTGATTAATAAATATTAATAGTGATTTCTGATAAGTGTTCATTGATGTGATGATCGGTATGTTGATCGATTCGTCAGGTACATAAAAATAAATAATAAGTAATAATAATAAGGATGAAAAATTATTATCATTAATAATGTTGGTGTTATTATAATGTATATTTTCATTATTAGTATAATTATCATAATTAAATTGATCATTGTAAATAATATACAATAAATATAAACATAGCAAAAAATTAATAATAATAATAAATAATTATAACAATACAAGAGAATATTAATTAAACTGCTGCTACCATGTTTAATACAAATAATTAGTGGTAGTAGTAATAACTAGAGTAAAAGCCTGCTGTTTTTGTATAACATAAAAATCCAATTAATCAATGAGAATTATTATTATATTAAATATATATATTAATAATAAAAATAAATAGTCACAACAAGGATATACATAATAATAATAATTATCATTATTAATTAATAAATTACAAAATTTAAAAGGTTAATAATATTTAGCTAATAAACAATAAGATAACAGTAAAAATAAAAAATTGCTAAAACTATAATAATAATATTATGATAATAATATAATTTGATTGTTTCAAATTGTTATTAATTATTGTAATAGTAGTAATAATAATAATTATAATTATTGTTGGATTTCCATTAAAGAGATTTGGGTACACATTAGACATCATATCATATACGCCTATATGCCTTAAATGATATGCCTAATAAATAATGATAATAAAAATTTCATCAAAACTATAATAATAACAATAATAAAATAATATCAATTATAATAATATAATTTGATTGTTTCAAATTATTATTAATTATTATTTATAACTATAACAATTATTTTAATAATAATGATTATAAATAATAGCCGTGAAGTGAGGGAGAATCCAATTATTATCAATTATAATAATAGTAGTATTAATAATAATTATAATTATTATTGGATTTCCCTTCAACAGATTTGGGTACACATTAGAGAAAAACTCGCAACCTGTGCAAAAAATTTATTACTGGGAAACCCAAAAAATAATTATTGCAGGTTTATATAAAACAATGGACAAAATCTGGAAATCCCCGTAATTAATTGGGGTTTCCCTACTGTTTGAAAACTTTCTCAGGCTGCACATTTTTCTCTATTGTACATCATACTATATATGCCATGAAAGAAGGAAAATCGAGTCATGTAATTGTAGTAATCAAAGTAAGAAAGATATATAATGGTAGTACACATAACATTTATCACCTAAACTTTTCTTCCCAACTAAAATAAATCCCACAATATCATTGCAGTCTCTACTACTGTCTGTATAATCTGCTCAAATGTTCCGGATTGTTCAATAAATTATATTATTTATAGTCTCAAAAAAGTTTCTGGTTTTTGCATCATCGCTAACCTAACCTTAGGCTGTAATCTATAATGAACTAAAAGATAAAAAAATTTAGCTGCTAGAAAAACGACATAATATGCAAAAAAGAAATCATCAACCGATTTTTTTAGTGTTTAATATTATTGTTGTAAAGACTTCATATCCTGTTTAGCAAGAAATCTTCCAGAAATTCCAACGGATGTGGATTAAATACAGCAAAGGTCACCCGATGAGGAACTTGAAAAAACAAAAAGTTATGTTACATTGTTTTTTTTGTGACCAATTGGATAAATCGAAATATTTTGAATTTCCATATCTTGGAAAAATCGATTATATACATCAAGCATTTAAATTAAACACTTTCAGCTCACTATTTATTATCCTGAAAACCATTATAAATAGACTAATCGTTTGTGAAATAGCAGCGACTAGCGAAAACTATACGCATATGTTTGTCACAAGTCTGCTTGCAACATAGCAAAAAAATTAAAAAAGTTAGATACTAATGCAAAGCTTGCCTACTAAATACCTTGTTTTTTTTTTGTTTTTTTTTTAAAATTTTGTTTTGTGCAGTTCAACAGTAAAAAAGCGCAAAACTCGAAACATAAAAAAATTCAAAACTTGATATTGTCCAGATAAAAGAGTAAATCAATGTGATGAGAAAGGCATTTAACAAAACTAATAATTTCAAGTAAATCTTCAATTTTATTCAGCCATTAGAGTGCACAACTAAAGAATGTGATATTGTCAGCATAAAACAAAAACAGAATGAAATTAGACGCATCACATGCAATGCTGTTAGATAGAAACACACTGAGGTGCGGGGAAACTGTTACTACACAGCAGGCAGAGACTGCACACATGGCTTTTATATCTGAGCTCAAACATGCATGATCAAACACTAACAAACTAGTAGAATTTTAGAACGACTTTGTGAAAACTTTAAATAACAATAAATAATTTCAATGATATATTAATTTTAAAAATAAGTTTTAAATTTTAACATATATGATATGGCTTAATTTGGATCTTTTGATATTCACAACTGATCATAATTATCATCTATATTTTTTCATTTATCTATAACCGCTTCCTTACAGACCATTAATAAAAAAAATCTGCTGATTAACCGTAGTAAGAGCAAACACGTACAAATAGCTGACACGCTAGAAAAATTATAAACACCAATCTAGATAATTTGAAGAATCTCGTTACGATTTGAGAGCGTTTGATCAGAACTTGGTATTTGAACACAGGTTAGCAATAATGTGCACACAGCTGACAGCAATATTAGCCACAGAAGGTATGAGTAACAGCTATTGATCTGAAGTCTTACATTCTTATCTGGATACGGAACACCCTAAATAAAAGAAACCAACAACTTCTTTTCAACAAATTTTTGACTAAATAAAAGGCAAAATTCTGACGCATTTGACCTGCATCCTTTATCAAATCACAGCAAGACAATAAGACAACAAAATTATATGTGTCTTTGTATTTAACAAATTTTAATGCTTTGTCTTTTACTGCAACACAAAGACAAACAATAAAAAATAAAACCAACTATTTCGTAATTTTTCTCTGAGAGCCAATGTTATCATTGCAGCATTTCAAAGACAAAAAACACTTGTACTGAGAGATTTCTGTCGATAGGTTCATATCAACAGATGAAGACTAGCGTAAGCAATTTTGAAGTGCTGAGGTTTGTGAGATTCATCAAAACAAAACAAAATATTTTATAAGTTACTAGATATGGTGGAGGTTAGTAGCCAATCATACGAGAGTGAAAGTCACATGATCATAAACGAGACCAAGGAACGGAATGTCTACATACACTTAATTATTCATGAAAAAATGAGGAAATTTTTTCAATTTTTAATGTTTGGCGTTTGCGTTCTGCCTTGATTGTATCAGCGGTAAGAACCAACAAATCATTGTTGGTTTGTTACAGTAGCACAACAGTAACAGGTGGTAGCAAGCATCACAAAAAACATTAAAAATTCTGCATTATTCAACACAAGAAACTGCCATAAGAATAACAAAATGAATTTTCAACATTTAAAATAGAAAACAAAAGTTTTGAAGCCTTCGAACCAACAAAAAGGAATTAAGAGAAGAGAATTTCATCAGAGAGTTAAAGCAATCCAGAAGACAGCAACTAACACTTGCCACAAGCAGCTGTTGTTAGTAAGTATTTCATGCAACATCTTCACCTGAGAGACAAATATTTCCGTAACCAATCACAATTGGTGATACACAGAGCTATACCAAACAACTAGCTGTATGCAATAGAGTGTCATTTATAAAAAATGGCTCCAACACAGGTCATTGTCCAATAGAAAAACAAACTGTTTAAAATTAAATCTCGTATAAGTCTAAAGGTATGGCCTTCACCACCAATGCGTTTATTCATATTTCAAGAGTAGAGTTTGCACATTTTTTGTACTTTAGGCGACATTTTAAAGGCAGCAACTACCGTTCAGATAAATAAAGTTGAGAGACATATAACTATGTGACATAGGAATAAGAACGTCTCAGCTTGTAGCGACTCAAGTTAGACAACCCTTCTCTCTTGACAGTGTTGGCCAAACCACATCCATGTAAGTTGGTGTACAATGTAACAAAACAGCTTCTGGTGTACATACAGCGTCGTAAGCCATAAGAAGTCAGGTTTTACTACTTAATAATAAACCCAATGTTTTACCCAAAAAAGTCTCTTTTTGACATACCATAAAACTTATTTGTAGAATTTGTAGAACTAAGCTTATGAAACTATAATTGCTAGTATTTCAAAGCTACTAGCCTCTGCATATCAACACCATTGCCACCAAACGGTGCATGAGTGAAGAGAAATTCCAGCGATTAGAGCAAGCGGATGATAATGGCGACAGAGATCTGCTCCCTTATTACTACTGACCGAGCTGAGAAATAACAGAGCCTTGACTCACCCCATGGCATTCCTGTACCCAGAAGTAATTGTCTAGTAGCCAATCAACAGGCTTGTGTTTATAGAACATGAGTAGGAATGTGACAAACTTGGGCAGCGTCTCCGACCTGAACATCTTCCCTGCAGAAACAAGGCTACAGTGCAATCTATATAACTCTCTAACATCACATCACACTTTATACAAAAAATCTACATCACATAGCTCAAACATCAGATAATTTAAACATTATACAAATCGAACATAAAACAACTCGAGCATTACATAATTCAAACATCACATAACTCAAATATCATATAAGTCAAATATCGTGTAATTCAAACGTCAGATGTCAAATATCTTATGAGTTGAACACCACATAAGTCAAACAACACATAACTCAGAGATTAGAGAACTCAAACAACACATAACTCAAACATCACATAACTCAAACATCACATAACTCAAACATCATATAACTCAAGCATCACATAACTCAAACATCACATAACTCAAACATCATGTAACTCAAAAATCACATAACTCAAACATCACATAACTCAAACATCACATAACTCAGAGAACTCAAACATTTTGTAGCTCATGCATCTCATGACTTAACTACACAAAACTCTTCATGTCTTTAGACCACACTAACCAATAGCTATTAACTATTATACACACCAACAACCAATGTTACAGTAAACCCTCACCAATAAATCCAAGTTGAGAGAACTCCAAGAGCTCCCATTTGTCTTGAGAAGAAGCGTATTTCTTCATCTGCGCTATATATTGGGGTTTTGCACTAATATCGTCCTCTAACTGCAAACAAATAAACGACAATCTGTCTGTAAGTAGCACAACAATAGTTACAGTCACTGTGTATATAGTACACTAATAGTTACAGTAACTATGCATATAGCACACTAATAGTTACAGTCACTGTGTATATAGTACACTAATAGTTACAGTAACTATGCATATAGCACACTAATAGTTACAGGAAATCATAGTAACATGCTAATATGTGGAAAAGGCAAACCTTCAGTTCTCAATAAGTACCCAAGTACACAAAACCAACTCATCAAAATAAAAGTAAATTAAACAAATATTCAATTGAAATACAATAACTAGACATAGATACAATCGCTATTATTTCTTTAGTGACTATTTATTGAAACTTTTCTCAACAAAAGACATCTGATGTACCTGCACATATAGTCCACCGATATGACTGCAATATAACATCATGAATGCATAGTCCAAGTTCTGTTTTGTTCTCCACCTATAAACAAACATTATAAACTATAATAATTGTCACAAAGCTATTTGTGTATAATTAGGTATCGGCCAAGAACGGTCTAGCTATCTAGAGTACTTCTTCCCACTTAGAAGTTGTGTTACCTTTATCTAAAGACTGGATGGTGTCGGCAGCATTGCACCAAAGTAAGAAGCTCTAGTATTATTTTGTGGAGTGATGAAATTTTCATTATTTAATGGTGGCATGTCACAGACGTAAATGAAATTCACTAGTAGGAGTTGTCTTTTCTTTATTCTCAAAGAGTGCTAAATAGTCTTAACCAAAATGATAAAAATAATCATAAATTATTTCCTATTTATTTTTTTACTGTTATTGAAAATCATTATTTATTTACAATCTATATTGTCTAATTTTTTTCAGTCAAATAACGTGTAACTCAGATTTGCCAACCATGAAAATCTGGGTTTTTTTTCCGTCAAAACAAAATACATTTATTGGAAGTAATGCTGAGAGGAATGAGAGAATACGAGATACTAAAGGTGTTAGAAGATCCTACATTTTACGCTCAAAGGAAAGACCTACAAAAATGCAAATCTAAAAAGTCAACAACTATCTTGTAGCCTAAGAATTACTAATCAGTAAAGTGCGTATCTCCGTTTTGTGAATTGTTTACATCGAAATTTGAAATCTTGGGGCTGGAATGACATGTCAGTCCTGAGAATCTTTTAAGATTTTTAAATCATTTTTTAACAGCTGTCATTAAAATTTAATTCAATTTAAATATCTAGTAAGAATAAAATGTGATGAATATTTGTTAAATAAAAGTAACAAACTAATTGTTTCATAGTTTTAAAATGAATATGATAATTACCAACAAAAAAGTGGAACTAATAAGGAATCTTCAAGATTTCATGACTGATAGACACCATCCCCTCCCCAAGTAGTAAATATACATGAATTTCATCATTATAAAATGTCTGCCTTACTTATCGCTTCAATCAATCATAGAGGTACCACTAGCTATCTCATTACGCTTGTGAATATAATTAAATAAATAAAAGAAACTGTACTAAACAAACAAAAGCATTTCAAACATGGCCATTCGACATATTAATAGTTATTTTTTCCAGCAAAATAGCTCCGCAAGTTCATCGTTAAATCTGAAATGTCCCAAATTACTGAGACATAAATATGATACACAATTTGTTCTTAAGGTAAAAAGGTTTTTATTATATTTTTAACCGTGGTCTTTTGGTGGCTCCTGTGGTTTTTTCTTCTTCAATGACATAAACAACCAACAATTTTAGACATGCAACCTGCCGTCTGTATAAACTGAGAATTAGGATGCTTTAAGACTGTAATCTACATTTTCCAGGGTGATTGGTCTGTTTTTTTTTAATATTGTGTAGGTACTATTTTTATTCGTTTTATAAAGCAAACAAATAACACCTATCTTATTTTAAATAATAAAACTAAATTACAGTCATATAAATTATATCCGATGGGCTGTGACCTGATGTAGTGTCATACGATAAGCTGCCGTGTGCACTAACGGTTTTAAAGAGACCCGACAATGCTGTCGGCTGATTATACAAACTGACACCAGCCACCTGTTCGGTGGCAGAGCTTGCAAGCATCATGGAGCAGCCAGTGGTGCATTCAAACAAGACAGACTGGAACATTACAGCCGGTGCTGTAAGTGAAGTGATTACTTCACTCGGGTCACCTAGTAAACGAATGGTCGGTGAGTAGTTTTTGTCAATTCATCGTTGTTGTTTCAACTCCCAGTGGAAGGTTCAGCCATTACTAGTAACAGACCAGTGCACTATCGCTCACTGTGCTAACACAACAAAAAACACTTGAGCCATTTTTTATTGAAATCTTCACATGCAATTATTGTTGGAGTTATCTGTCCTATGCACAATCCCATAACCCTTATTTCAATTTAGGTTTTGGTTTTCTTGCAGTTATCTTTTGTAACAAGACACAAGGGCCCATTTCCATGGCATCATATTAGCACACTATTTTCACAAGCAAGTTAATTTTCATGTAAATCAATTAAATACGTCCAATGAGCTCTAACCCACCATTCTATTGTACAAAATATTATATTTCTAATAATGATATAATGATAAAACAAATAACAGCAATAACATCAGCTGGATAGACAAAGTTACAACTTTGACATCACAGAGGTCAAGGTCAAGAAATTACCTGGCTCTGATGGGTTTGTCTCCCCATTTCTCTGGCAGGTGGTCCAGATCTGGATACCATTTAGCCGGGGGAAGTATCACTTCTAAATCTCCATTTTTAAGTTCCGCAGAAAACCTAAAAAGGCAATTTATGGAAGAGCTGTCAGTGAACAAATCTATAGTGATGCTTTTGATAAAACAGTTTAAAAACCAAAAAACTGGTCTTAGTTAACCACCAAAGTTTGAAAATTATTCAAAAACTCAATAACTCTAAAAAATTTTCTTCTTAATTAAAACTCATTAAAGAGTTGAAAAATAACTAAAAAATACTATAATATTTTAATACAATATCAAATATTGTTCCAACATTATTTGGCGACAATTATACGATTTACACTGGTGCGGGCCATAGCGCGGACCGTTTAAATGCAAACACTGAGTTCGCTGCAAAAACGCCAGCTGTTCAGATACTTTTCAAAACTGAAACTGGGTTCAAGGTGTTTTAATACGGATATGATGCGCTATATAAAACGATTGTCTGAACAGGCACTTTGGTGCGGACGATTACCGAAACGTAGCTGTTATGAATTTTTATGGTATTCCGTCGCCTACTAGTGTAAACCGAGCTTTAGACACCTAACTAAAAAAAACCCTAATAATATTATTCTTTGGTTTATTTGGTAATCGAGCGATTAAATTAATTCAATGCTCGCAGGCAGTAAATTTGGTAGATTAATTCTTAGTTAACTGCTTATGAACTAAGCAAATATGTCCATAACTGTCAATTTAAATTGCCCATAATTCAACATTATGCTGTAAAAAATGGTTCCTTTTACTAATTGTGTAAATATCTATAAATTACGACAACAAATAGAATCAAACAATGACGTATTACCGTCAAAGGTCTCTACAGTTAACAGGTATAATGCACACTTCCAGCTCGCACCACTTACTTTCCTTGGATCTCTCCCACGACATGATCAAAGATGGTCTCATTAAAAGGTTCAGCCACAACCACAACTATCACAGTATTTCCCTTTTCATCCTTAGACATCTGATTGAAGAGCGATGTTAGAGTGTGGATCAAATAGTCCTCTTTCTCTCTATGTACGTGAGGCACGGCTAGCACCATATCAACTAAAATATCATCTTCCATCATGATTTCAGGCAATGATATTGGGTGTCAAAAGACGCAAAAAGTTTCCTTGAAAAAAAATGTTGCCGACAGTGTCTCAAATTTTATAGCAAAAGTCGACTGGATACACAGACAGATGGTACCAAGTGATGTGGAGTAACCTCCCCTTGGCATGATAGAAGACAAAACATTAACCATACGTTTTTTTATTATGAATTGTAATTAAATTAAATAATAATTATTACTCCAAATGCAAGTGAAAAGACTACAGTTATCAAGACAAATTTCCTTTAAAACTAGATGTCCCAACAAACTTCTATTCGTAAACCTTCACTAAAATACGCCTTGTATGATAAATTCACCACAAAACTCAAGTAATTAGCTTCCAGATTTCTGATAAACTGACAATATTTGAAATCTATCTACCTAAGGATTGTTGCGTCTCAGGAATGATTAGTGAATTTGATGGCAAAAATCAAATTTAATCAAAAATCATTGGCAATTTTGCTAGATTTTGCTAGCACAATTCATGCATCCTATAACAGTTAATGACTTGGAATATCAAAAATTCAACTAACAACATGCGACCAAAACTGAAACATGCCAATTGTCATAAAGCCAACTCATCAGTTATATTAACTAATCTGAATGTTGCGCCAATTTGTCTCTGTGCAATATTAGTATGAGTGAGGGGGCAACTCCAAGATGAGACAGCCAGCAGACTAGATAATGAGGTAGACAATGTGACAGAGGGCCCAGTGGTACAGTAAGCATGCTGTATGCACAGGACGTTTATTGTTAGACACTTTGGAATGGGAACTAGCTCAATTTCCTTTATCAATTGAATTTGTTTACGTCTTGTATTCAGTTTTAAACTTGCAATTCACTAACACAAAGCTCAGCACCAATAACTTGAAACAGGGCGATGCATTTCGCTAGTAGAGTAAGGGGTATAATGGAGTCATTGAATTTTTGTGTTCTTGAATGTAGCAGGATAACGCGTAACCCTGCATGACAAAATAGCATAAAAGCTTAACGGAAATTGAACGGGGCAGTAACAATAAATCTATGTGTACATCAATCAATCTTTTTTTAAAAAAATTAGTACGAGAAAAGTAGTATTAAATGCTTTAATTTTTGTTCGAAAGTAGGTAGATGAGTTATTTTCAGCTTCAACATAAACATTGCTCATGTGAGTGACTTCCCTAACTACCTGTGTCAAGTACCAAGTCTCTATTAGCAATAGTGAAAAGATAATTTGTAATAAACTTCTTAATTCCTCACAGCATTAAAAAAATCTTGTCTAACGTTGATTAGCTATGTTTCAATGTCTGAGATGAACACAGGTATGCCAAAATAATTTACTCTCAGCGCAGATGATCAATGAAAAAAAAAGAACCCAACATCAGGTGTGTAACATACCGTTGTGTTTGGAGTGTCCCATGCTTCTGTGAGGGGTCAACGCACGAGGGTCTTCGCCGAGATGTGGCATTAGTTGAAACAAATTGGGAACTAACTTGATAACTTGTGTGCTGTTGAATGTGTCTATACTGTCTTCTGTGTGTCTGCAATATCAAGATTACATTAAAACGCGGGGCTACTAGTAAAAATTGAGATAACTACTGCAAATCGAGAAGCAGGCTGAAACAATTGCTGTAACAGCTTTACTATATTTAAAACTAACATTTATGTATGGAAGGGTAACTCCTAAAAATTCGAAAGTTTCACTACCAAACCTAACCACATCAACAATCTTCCAACGCATTTTCAGAACACCATTTTCCACTTATGAGCAGACCAAAAATTTTGATTTTCTCCTGCTACAAAAATGGTTGCTAACAAATTTAAAAAGTAAATGCCAATGCTACCAACATTTACACCGTGAGCAACAAATTAGACGCTGTGAACGACCTGAATGTGATAAAAGATGAAATGTCACAACGGCTAGTTAGCACGCTATGAGTGCTGGTAAGTTTCTAAGAATACGGCGTGGTTCATCTCGAGATAACTTATCATCGATATTCTGTTTACTTCCAGCTGATAACTGGGTGAATGCTTCAAAAACTTTTATCGCTACGTGTTAATATGAACTACTAAGCAGTACTAATATAGAGAGGAAGCCAAAGTTTGCCACGTGCTATCACACTCCCTGGTTCCTGTGACCAAACTGACGAGCCACTGAAAAATCCATCTTTACAGAATATTTCACGCAAATAAATAAAACAACAAACAAAAACGTACAACTACCTTTGGTGTCAACTCGTTTCCAAGAAACATAAACTATGGAATAAATAGAGGCCTGTCACAAAAACTGTAACAATTTGTTCACCGTTGCAAGAAATGTTCAACTCGCAATTTGTCGCAACTCTGCCTAATGTTCGGCCACATCAGATTATTGGTAATATATCACTTGAGAAGATAATTATAGCCTGACAGTCCCACCATCAAACAAGATATGGTTTGAAATATTGCAGCAACATTTGCAAAAAAAATCAAATAAAAACCTGTTATTAATGGGGACTGCGACGATCTTTCTCACGAGTCATGTGGCCCTAGGGAAACGACAAGCAATCCACGGTAGCGCTATTAATATATATAAATTGTTGATTCGGTTTTATAAAAAAAAAAACTAGCAATGTTCATCAATGAACCAGCTCGATAAATTATTCAAACTAAAGTTAAAACATTCATCTCAAAATTCCAACACCAGAACTTTTGCTTTAGGGGAAATATCACATTTTTTACAATTCTAGAGGTCCTTACTAACTTATTAATTATTTTTTGCCGAATACAGCTATACATTATAATTATGGCCAAAATAATTAAATGGCCATAATAGTTATCTTGTTTTACAAAAAATAACCATGATGTAAAATTGGAGTTGTCTTTTTCCGGAAAGTAACTGCAGTTCAAACCGTTTGGTTCCCGGGAAGTATGAGCGACACCCGGCGTACATACTCTTAGTAGTGCGTCCACGTTGGTAACGTCACAACAACTAAAATTAAGCTCCAGATTATTTTTATACCCACAAGGAAATGAAAATAAACTTGTCGAGAAATTAGTCTCAACTTGGACATCTGGTGGTAGAATGGAATGTGAAAAAAGGGAGATACTTTGGACCCATTGGTTTCCAGGGCCTCAAATATTTTTGAGGGAATAGATGGGGTGATTGTGTAGATGCAAAGTAAGATACCAAGTCATTAATTAGTTCAGAAAGCTAATTGCTAAGGTGAATGCAAATTAATTATGGGATGTGGTATCAAAAATTACCATGTCAGACAATCCAAAGCTATGTTTATACCGGACATTATGAAAACAATGTACATCCTAAGCAACATTAAAGTCTACTCAACTTTCTGCTCGATGGAAAAGTAAAAGTAACGTTTGTGGGAGGTTTTTGGGAGGGTATTCAAATTTCAGGAGTTTTCAGGAAGTTCAGCAGTTTTTAGGAGTACGGAAAATTAGTGTCTGGAAATCAGGTGGGCCCCTGAGAAATCTGAAATCATGACGGGTGTGACTTCACGAGCAAAAGAAAAATAATAAAAGTTTCTAGAGCCACTAAGCATATATGCTTGCTTGCTAATCACCGGGCCACAGTTCTAGAAAACAATATAGTTTCATGGATGGTTTGTTTGATAATGCTGTCATCACCAAGTATGCAAATTAAATACTGCTTGACGAGATGACGAAAGAGTCAGCAGCTAAAGTATATCTAGTAGAACCTACTTGTGGTTTTCCTGTTCCATCCCTGCCTTCATCTGTGAGTATTGTTCATGCAGCTGCTGCAACTCGTAGTCCTTCTCTATCAGTTTACCGTTCACAAACTCCAGCTTGCTATGCAATCTCTGCAAGGTCCGTGGATCTACAGTACAAAACATTTATATGGGAATCTGGCATGTGATGGTAACTAGGTATTGATCAGCTATGGCTATTTTCCATCATTTCTCATTCATCGATCATAATATCCCCTAATGCTACATGTATATATAGTGATCGTTCAGCAATTCTCCTTAGCGATAGCCAAAACTGCTAAAAGAACTGCCACAGTTTTTACTCCTAGCCATTCTCCAGCGATTTTGGTTAAACTCGCTGTCACACACCATAACCTACAAATTATTATCTGGTCGTTGATAAATGAGGGAACTGCGCAAGAGAGAGATACCATTGGAAAGAAGGATTTGTATGCTGTGATTGGTTGATCAGTAGATGGGCTAATGATTGTATGATCTCAATCAAAACATAGTGATAGTCTCAAATAAAATGGTAATGATTACTTAGCGATTTCTAAGGAAACAGAAGCTGCAAAATCATGCAATTGCAAAGTTAATCACCCAACGAGGGTACATGTACATGTGAATTAATTCACAACCTTTCCCAACAAGAGGGATATATTTACACAAAAATATTAAAATCACTTTAGTTGGCGATGCATTGGCTATAAATTTGTTGTTGAATCGTCAATTCCAGAACTCCATCCAATTTTCTGATCTGCTATGATCTAGCATTTTTTATTGCGTGCAAAATTGATCATATCATTTGGGAGGAGTGCGGATGGTATTGATATGAAACAACGACTTTCGCTACTTCACTCAATCGACAGTAAATAACTATACATCATACCACTATCATTGACGAGATAGTCCCCGTTTATAGTGTTTAAACTTGTCAGCAAACTTGTTTTCATTTTTATGATGATCAAATATAACTGACATTTATAATTAATTAAAATCTTTTTTCATTTACACTGGTTTGTCACACCACAACAAAGGATATCAATTTATCAAATGTACAAACAGTAGTATACAACAGTTGGTAAGGCCAGTGATTCAACGCAGAGTTTGAACCTTTGACGTTGACTAGAACTTTTTCATAGCAAGGTTATATTTTGATGATTTTACAAAAATAGATGAATATATATATTATTTTGATTTGGTTATGCGATATAAATTCACTTGCTTTTATTTCACCTGCTTGAAACATCTACAGAATCAGAACCATGGTATGGTGGTAGGGAATGTGCGATCACCATGAATGAAATATACCAGAGATTGCCATCTGCGGTCGCGTAATAGAACTTTTATCACAATGTAAATGTAGCCTTTTGTGGGTCGCTATGATGGGCCTTAATTTCTATCTTTGGTTCAACAATTGTACATTGGAATATAATTGTTGGTCCTATCGCAACAGTCTTGTTTCTTATAACTATAGAGTTGCCTTCTCATTAGAAAGACAACTATGCCCTTAGATGAAATTTCTCCAGTTGCACCCTTTATGTAGTTTTTATCACGATTCATTTGTGAGAGTCGCTGATGAAGGGCTATATCTGCGGCCCTGATTTGGAATTAAAAATGGCTGATTTTGGTCACACCCAGTTAAACTCTCTGGTAATCCTGGTAGATTTCATCCATGGGAATCGCAGAAAAAAGAATTTTCCTCTAGTAAGAAAAAGGCACTGAAGCACACCTGGCATCAGCTGTCATTAAGTAGAAGCATGTAGATGTCAGACAATTCCCTCTGGACAACCCAAGGCCACACGACAAATATAACTACATACGCTGCGTCCTTGAGGGAGAGCGGAGACTGGTTCATCAGGGTTCCATACATTTATATGTGCCATAGCAATAGATTGGATAATGGCATCATGAAACAACAACCTTTTGCCATACTTCAAAGCCTACGATAAAGGCTGACAGAGTTTTGATGACCTGATGGGTGCTAATCTTCAAAACTACTCCAACAAACGTTAAATAGTTTTACCAGTAGTGGCCAATTGTGGAAGGAGCCTCCCAATAATTTTCTTCCCGTTTCTACTACAGTAGTGGTTCTAGTGATAAGTGTTGAATGTTGAACCTACTTCAGATTAACTATTGAACACTCTGGTTGAGTTTAAACAAAGAAATAAGCAAACAAGTAATACTTTAATGCATAAGCACACTATCAGTCTTTTTTAACAATGTTTATCAACTCATTACATTGGCTTGATAACTTATTACTACAAATGATACAATAATATATCGCAAATGAAAAATGATAATAAATAATGTCAAATGTATGTCTTATTAAAATTCTTCATGAATTACTTTTATTTTGTGTTTATAACTATTATTAAACAAAAATATAGTATACATCAGTGCTCTTTGAGTGCTTAAAATAAAAACAGAAATTAACCCCTGACCCCCTTAAATTATAACGTGTACGTGATTGTTGAATAGTGAATGGAGAATGGAGCTAGCTCACTTACGGAATAGTAGAAAAAGATGACAGACCAATGTTTGACGTTTAGTCCAATAACTATGATCTAATCAGTATGGACAAATCACTTCAAATCGTTTCAGTAGGTACTTAACATAACATTTGTGGTAATTTAGAGATGTTGAAACTTCAGAACACCCTCAGAACACCCTAGACTACAAACAACTAGCCGGTAGAAAAAACAAAGTTCCAAGTATGACTACAATGACACCGATATCTATTGGACTGCTGACAAATGACATCGTATTAAACGTTTGCTCATCGATTCTTTTAGCGATGCATAAATTATAGAGTCTAAACACATAAAATGTTTGCATAATCAATGGTTGGAGCATCCTAGGCAGGTGGCAATCATTGCCGCCTGGATGAGACGGGGCATTATGCCCCCGACCCATCCAGAGTCTGGATACTAAATCATTAGCATTGCATTAAGATCTTACAGGTTATAAAAGGTGTGACAATAGTGTAAGTGAAATATTGCAACACGATATTATTCCACCTCAGGGTTTTGTGTGCTTAAACAATTCAACAAACTAACAATTTTAGTAAAAAAAAAAGCGTATTCGTAATCATTTTGAGAACTTGTCATTTAGAAACTGATAAAGATGAATAATTATTATCACTAGTTACAGAATAGTAAGAGATTTTAAAGTGTATGGAAATTGGTACCCAATATCAGTAACAAAACCCAAAGAAGTACAATCTAATAGCTAGCCAACACCACACCGGGTTCCTATGACTATTATACTACAGTAGGTGGGTTACTGGATTTACATGATACACTTTTGGCACCGAGAATGGATGCTTTTTAAAAGCAAGATTATAGAGTTATTTTTTAGCATTGAGCGAGCCATCTGCTGAACCGAAGTCAATAGAGCAGTCAAGCCACTTGCAAACGGGCCAAATTTATCGATAGTTTTATGTGAGCGGCTTGTTCCGCCCACGTTCATTATATAAACAGTAACTATTATTAATTACCATTACCAACAATTATCAAAGAGCGAATGATAATAATATATAATTCACTCATTAAAAAACTTCATAAGTTATCATAATTAATAATAAATAATACAAAAATACAAAAGACAACACAATGGATAGTAACCCAAATATAAACTACAAGGGATGACTGAGTTGGGCAAGCCCAAATTTTACGCGTGATTGACTTCTGCGTACCCAATGTGGTGATCGGCGGAATACAACTCCACATAGCATAAATAGCATGTTAATTTTGTCATGCAAGATGGCGATTTGGTCTCACTGCGGCTCATAGCCTGTACGGCTCCACAAACCCTGTACCGTGTAAAAAGAGTAAAAACTAGTTTTTCTGTAGCAACAGCTAACTTTGCTCCCCAAAACTCAATACTCTCTCGAACAGAACACCGTGAATAAAAATGGCCAGTTAGGCTCAGTTTTGTCACCGTTATGTTGAGAGTGAGATTTGACTCGATAATAAAGGTGGTCTATTGGTCATGTGATGGCTGAGAGCCTTTGCCAACACAGTATGGTGATAAGATTAATTAGAATTGATTAGGCACTCTACTTGACGCAGTTCCTGATTGAGGGCTGGCTTTTAGGAAAAACTGACAGAGATTGTTTTTCACTATAAGCGCAGAGCTGTCAACTTTCTTATCTGTGACATCTGGAAGCTACCCATAATACATAGCAGATACTACCCAGAAACCAAAGCAGGCATTGCCAGGGGCCATAGGAAACGAGTAAAGCAAGAAACATCACTATTGAGCTTGTATGCCATGAGCCGCTGAGCCACAACTTCATCTGCTCCAATAGCCGTAATAATGGACTTCATATAACTACTACCTACTACTACCTACTACTACCTGTATTTCTTACAATCATTTGAGAGTCCATCACAATCAACTCTAACAAAGCATGAATGACTAACCAAACCATCAACTGTGTCACATGTATTACATACTGTACTGGATAGTAGCAAATAGAAGCTTGTTTGTACACAGGCACACTCTGTTAGTGTTCTCTAACAATGAAATTCTCTCCCTCCTACAACGTTGACCAATGGTGGCGTACCAGAGTACACTTTGATTTTTTGGTTTATCAATCATAGTAAGTAGACGAGTGAGTGTGAGGATTTTTATAAGCTATATGTAAAACATGTTTTCTCTCTGTCACCAGTCCATAATAATCTATTTGACCAGAAGTCAGTGTTCTAGGAGGGGAGATAACTCTATGCTCCTAATACTGATTACTCAAATTGAGTGAGGAAGTAAGCAGAGTTCAAAAGTTCACGGAAGATAGTTAACTCCGTCTGTAACAGTTTACATTATTTAGTATGGCACAACCCCAACTGATATGCCAACATGTGAGCTTTACAAGAATATAATGGCAAAATGTAAGAACACCTCACTAGAATATTTCCGTGCTTAAGCAATAATATATTTGTTTTATATTGCATTAAATAATAAGACAATTTATCAGCCTTGCTAACTTTAATTAAATTATGGTATATTAGAAATCTCAACGCAAACATAATTTATATTATTTATAATAATAAATTATATAACACCATAACAGAGTTAATTAGTAAAACATAATTTTGTTCATTAATTTGCAGTGACATCTCGTTATGGCTAGTAGATAAAACTAGTTATTGACGGTATTTTTATAAAATGAAAGTTCACTATTTCTTTGGATCATAACAAACACGTTTGCCACTCACCACAAGATAGAGAATACTCAGATGTCTTCGTTGAAGCAAGCACAAGGTGCTCGACGAGGAATCATTCCTACTTGACTGAATACAGAGAAGCTGTTAACGAGGAAAAACGTCTGCATTCGAACAAAATTGGATTTTCATTTGAGCTTTAGAATAGGGTAATTGCTCTTATTTTTGGACACTTGTTTTATATTAGACTTTGCTGTGCTGAGTATTGAGGTGTGAGCCTCTACAATTGAGTGTAATGAACTTAACAAGTTGATTTTGAAGAGTCTTTCAACTATTTTAACTTGTAAACTTGAGTAGTTGGTCCCATCCTTGTTCAGGACGATTTACTCTTCACAAACGTCCAACGGTGCAGATTCTAGTAGTATTGGCAAACCTACTGCTTACTAACTAAACATTGAATCAATCAATATTTTATTCCAAAAGTCAATTTTATAATAGATGAGCTAACACAACCATTTTAATGATTTAAGAGCTAATACACTGAGCAGACACACTTTTATTAGGAAATTAATATTGTTTTAAAAAAACGACCAGTAAGGTGAGCGAATAGAGTATAAATGATCAGATCAATTCAGTTCAGACTATGTGACATGCTATGTCTGTATGTTAGCATTGCCCTACAACTTCAACTGAAATGTGATTTTCATTCTTCTAAACAAAAAACCACAAAATTTGTGAATGTTATTGTTGAGACGCTAGGAGCAGGGGACGATCCAGCAAAATGTACCAAGTAGGGCAGAACTAGTATAAACCCATCTAAACTGTGTTTATTTTAGTTGACATATACAATACCGTACACTCAGCTATTCAGCTCTGCTTCGATATAGCTTTATACACTAAAATGTTTTCAACTTTTTATTATAAATTGTTGAAACTTTGAAGACATGGGATGCTGTTTGAATTGAAATTTCTTAAATAGAATATTGTGTTACACAAAATAAATGCACTAACTTGAAAGCTATCAAGCCATTAACACTGATAATTGTTATACAATACCTTCTAACATACCTTTACTGTTAAACTTAGTCAAATGCAGTAATTGTTGTTGTAGTTCACTACAAAGTTGTTTCAAATTGTAGCGAAAAACAACAGGTAACAGATTACTAGACTTGACTAAATTCATTAGGCTCTGCATTGCGTTTACACAGTGCATTCTCATAGTTACACAGCTGAATAACTTAGAACTATAATAATAATAATTATTATTATTATTATTATTAATTATCCTATTCGATGATATGCAGTAATAAATAATACTCGTAATTATATTATTTAGTTGCTGTACTTACTACCTTACACATGTACTGTTATATAGTATTGTAATTTGTTTCTACTCTGCATTTTACAATTTATTATTTTCATCACTTTTATCACATTACTAGTAAAATCTTATTAAGGCATAATCACAAACAATACTTCATAAAGTTAGCATACTGAATACCAACATGTAGTACAGAAGAAAAAACATTAAATGGTAAGAGCGGCAATTAAACATTCTGACAAGTTATGCTTGTCTAGAAAGCATTGTCAAGTTTTCCGGATGGGAATGAGATGTATGCATAACGTATTGTTAAACATAACCATAGCTCACATAATCTACACCTGTGACATCAAAAGTACCAGTCAGGTTTATGCTAAACTAATTTATCAAAGCCGCAACAATTTACATCTGTGTTCATTATGTATTATTACTGATTGATTATCATTGTTGGTTTAGTCATTATCGGTGTTGCAGCCTGAATGAATGGCTGTTTCATTTCAGTTAAAATGATCACACTCGACCACTAGTATATGTACATACTTTTATAGACTAAACTGAAAAAAAAACCATGATATTGCACTATTCACCAAAACCTGTTACAATGGCTGCTCTTTTAGTTAAAAAATTATGAAACCATTGCCTAGTGTGGCGATTAGTTTAACATTATAAAATTTATTCACACTTCATATATCACAACTGTTTCGTAAACAAATAAATATTGTCAAGACAAAACTAATGAAATTCTTCAATTGGTGAAAAAAAATAATATGAATAATAATTACTTTAACAATTAGTATTATATCCTTGAAATGGAAATTTGTCATACATTTATTTTACTAATCCATCATGAACAAATGATTGTTGACAGATTCTATGAGAACTTACCAGATGTGTTAATATCAGCGTGTATAGTTCCGTCATAGGTGTGGTGAGGATAGATCGAGTAGAGTGTCAGCAGACAAGTTACCCACAGAACCACAACCACCACAGTCTTCAGCGTTACCCGAGCCATCTGTTGCCCTCCAGACGAAAGCCAGCAGTCTACGCCAGCTCCAGTGTGATATTGAAAGTTCAACAGTTGAACAAGAGGGAAAACTCCAAGTTCCTCTGAGGTGTTAGCACCTACATTGGCAATTCCATCACAGCTTTGTCTAGAAATGTGAATCAATCATAGAGCCCAAAGAGAGACAACAAAACTTGAAAAGTGATAAATAGTGCCAATTGCAGCATAAAAATGAAAGTATTTCAAAAAGAGATCGAATAATAATTTCAATGACAATAACTTTGAAAAGTGTAATTTAAAAAAACAATCAGGTAAAGAATTCATGAATCCTAAAAATTTTAATGGATTCAAACAGAACAAATACCACTCAACTTGGGCAAATAAAAAGTGGTTCGAGCTGGGTTGCAATTGTGTATCATACATGGAGTCATCCTAACCAAATATTCCTGCCACCTCCCTCCCCCAGATTTCTTAAAAAGAGAAGCAAGTTTTCTAAGGATATAGGGTGCTGCTCACACAAGCTTGAACTTCATCAAGGGTTGCCCAAGAGTCACCCCAACACAAAACTAAAAATAGTTAAATTTATCAGTAGTTATAGATAAAAAAACAAACAAATGACATATGATAAGCTTTTAAACAGTCAATTGACGCACTAAATGCCTGCAGTAAAAACCCATTTTTGTGGTTAATCATAAAATTTAAATCAAATATTTCATTTATGTGGCGTACTATCAAAGTTTTTTTTGACAAAAAAATGTAAATAACAATGTTGCTCAACAGCAATTGCAATAATAATTAATCAATGACGTGATATTTTAGTTAAAGAGGCACTGGATATGATACAAGATGTGGCAATGGCACCTTATAATGGCTATAGTCTAAATGACAAATGTAACAAACTGGAGCAAACATGGTAATTAATGAACATAGTTTGAGTAAATATTTATGTAATATTGAAAACAGCCAGAGGATAAATCAACTCGTTAACTATCTAACTATCTATTTAACTATCTGACTGAACTTTTGTATCTACATCTACTTCTACCACAACAATATACTATTAAAAGCGGCTAAACACTGTATAAAGGCAAAGACACAAAGTCTACTGCTGTGCATGATTACGTATCAAAGATAAATGAGACAATTTTTCGTCAAAGGCATGGACAAAATAAACTAGCATTGCCGGAAAACCAAAACAGCTGTATTCAAAAGTAAACGTATTGTATCGCAAATTAGGGTTCTGAATTCATCTCTACTCTTACAAACAGCAACATTTGAATTGTGATAATCACTATAGTAAGGGGACCCAAGGATAAAATATTAAAACTATCGTAAGAACACGATATGTAATGGCGGCTTTTGGTACACGACCAGAGATAACATAATATAAATATATAATCATTGGCATGTCTATTTGTAAATTTGAGCCCATAGAAATAGTGTGAAAATATACCACCATGGTGACTCTCACAAAAGGCTACATGCGAATCGTGACTAAAGTTATATCATGAAGTAGCGGCTGGCAATCCTGGTATATTTCATCCATGGTCGAGGTGACGCATTTAAAGCGCAGAAGTACTATATACTGCCAGTTAATATAAACAGTGACAACAAGAGTCAACTCAATCAGGAAGATCAAACGATATAATTAATAGCCTGTCAGGGGCGCACAACAGTTGATGTAAGGAGACTGACAAAGCATTCAGGGAGAAGAATATTTGCTATTATGTTTCTTTAGCAAAGAGTTAATGCTTTTATGGGCCACTTCAGTAACATGTATGTAAACTGTTGCACAAATAACCAATACAATACTGGGTGTTTGCTCATTCAGTACAGCACAGTCTTGTTCACTACTAGTAGTAGCAGTAGTATTAGTAGCAGTAGTAGTATCAGCAGTAGCATTAGTAGTAGCAGTAGTAGTAGTAGGAGCGATAGTAGTAGTAGCAATACTAACAATATTAGTAATCGAAGTAGTAGCAACAGTAACAGTTGTAGTAGTAGCAGTTGTAATAGCAGCAGTAGTAGTAGCAGTAATAGTAGTAGTATCAGCAGTAACAGTAGTGACACTAGTAGTAGGAATAGTAGTAGAAGTAGTAACAGTAGTAGTAGCAGCAGTACTAGTAATTGTATTAGTAGTGGAAGTAGTGACAGCAGTAATAATAGTAGCAGCAGTAGCAGCAGTAGCTGCAGAGCAGTGGCAGCAGAAGTTATAACAGCAGTGGTAGTAAATATTATTAGCAGCAGCAGTAGTATATGTAGTGGTTAGGTACATCACCAGTGGGTGCAACATTAGCCAGTGTATCACAGTACCATTGCTAGCAATAAATACATAATATATCTGATACCACCATTAGTAACCAGCTACTACGTCTAGGAATTACTACTAACAACAACTGCCATCTATGACCAAATATATCAGCTATGATAAACTTTCACCCATGACCTTTGGTATACAGTAAGTAGCAAAGGCAATAACCTCTAACCTCAGAGACCATACCAAACGAATATGAAAAGAGTCGACTATAAACGACAGGCAGGTCTACAGTACTGGTCAATAACACAACATAAAACTTGTATGGCTAAAATCACTAGCCTTCAAAGCAGCCCTGTCAAAAAATTGGCCCCAATGAAAGCAGTTTCTACCATCATGTGATTGATTCTGACAATCTAAAGCGAGTGAGCAGGCATAGAAGTGTAAACAAGGAAATGACAACCAGCCACTTCAGACGACCTATCCATCAGTTACTGATGAACAGACTGTAGACCTCATAGGACACAGTTGTAGCTAATGAATATATTTCTTCTTGGAACCACTTCAGATGGCATGACATCCAATCATTATATCATATAGCAATCGTACCTAAATCTCTCTCTGATGAGATCTTACTGTACTAACTGTTGCTTAGATAATTTCATCAATTAGTACAAATTACAATGATGCCAGTGCTGTTACAAACAGAAATGCCTCAAACATCAAGTGCATAAACTCCATACTGGTGGAGCTAAAGCTGCCCAAATGTCACAGATATTTGGCACCTCTTTCTAATTGACCTTCCTATCCATGGATGGTGGGGTGCATGACCTAATTGGTCCACTTATAGCAGATTTCGGAGGGTCAATAATTGGTCACTTAGAGCGGCATGTATGTTTGATATAAAGCCTGATATACATGCAAATAGTGCAGACTGTCAAGTCTTAATAAAATATTGAAGGAGTCATGTGTGTATGTATGTGTGTGTATATATTTAAAAACTCTAATCCAAGAGTGTTTACATACAATACAAATTAAAAATAGTACTAAATTTATAAAGATATAAAACAAAAGTCCCTCGGGTCTGACAAAAATAAACAATTGTTGTCCTCAGGCCGGGGGTAAGTATCGCAACTGTTCAATGTTTGACCTTACTCCTGTACACAAGGTTTAAAACAACGAAAATAGCTAATATTATCATTTATTATTATTTATAAAATAACATATTATTATACAAATAATAACAAATAAACGAACTTTATCTGCAATGTTCCGGATGACTGTTGAACCTAAACAGCTTTTAATCGTCTTTATTAATTGGCATTTAAAGCTTCTAGGCTCTTATGATGGCCATCTTGATATAAATAAACCTTAACATGGGGGTTCTTTTTTAAAGCAGCGCTGATTGTAAAACACGCAGAAAAATATGGATAGCTGAAATTTTTTATGAGCCTCGTTTTACTACGGAGAATACCTTTCGAGTTGTGCAAAGTGTCTTATGCTAGCGAGCATTTACGCTAAGTTTTCGGACCAGGCTGGGCCATATCACTGGCCCTCTGCACCAATGCAGCCCAGAACTGAGCTACAGTAAATAATGTATTGATACACAGCCACTGGTTCACACTTCACTCTACTGCTTCAGCCTACAGCGAAGTTTACCGGCGATACAGAACATTTCATATTTGTTGGCATTATTGTGCTGTTTATTGTGATGTTTATACTTTCATACAAATAACTTCTATAGGGAATAGTGGCCAACAAAACACTACTAAATGCTGTAGTCGAGAAACTAGAACCATCAATCATTGGTTAACGAGACTACTCCTTCCTCATAAAAAAGGTTACATACACAAATCTGTTCAATGGGTGTGTTACACCACCAGTGCTCTAATGCGCCTTCTATCTTACAGAATGAACAACTGTCTCAGCTACAGAGGAGAACTACACACAAGTGGAGAGGTCAACTGTCTCAGCTACAGAGGAGAACTACACACAAGTGGAGAGGTCAAATTGGCTGTTCGGTGCAGAATGCACGAAAAGCAGAAATCGCATTATGAAAATTAATGGCAGGAATGGGTAAAGTATAGAAGAGTAGGGATGATGATAGTAAGCAATAATAGAAATAGTGGTAGCAGTATTAGTAGTATCAGTAGTAGATAGACAAGTGATAGCAGTAGTGCTAGTAGTAGTAACCTAAGTGGAAACATTGGTACTTGCAGCAAAAACAGTAGTGTGACATTAGTAATAGTAACGATAATAGTGGTAGTAGTAGTGGTAGTAGTAGCAATACTACTAGCAGTAGCGGCAGAGCAGTAGACGTAGCATCAGTAGTAGTAGTAATAGTAATAGGGTGACAGTAGAAGTACTAATAATAATAACAGTGCAGCATTAGTAGTAGTAGCAGTAGTAGCAACAGCTGTAGTAGTAGCAGTAGTAATAGTAGCAACAGCTGTAGTAGTAGCAGTCTCAGTAGTAGTAGACAGTAATAGTATTAGTAATAGGGGTGACAGCAGTAGTAACAGCAGCAGTAGTAGCAACACCTGTAGTAGTAGTAGTAGCAGTAATAGTAATAGGGTGACAGTAGAATTACCAACAATAATAACAGCAGCAACAACAGTAGTAGTAGCAGTAGTAGCGGTAGCAGTAATAATATTGGTAATAGGGGTGACAGCAGCAGCAGCAGTAGTAGCAGCAGCTGTAGTAGTAGTAGTAGCAGTATCAGTAGTGGTAGCAATAATAGTAGTAGCAGTAGTAGTGGTAGCAGTAATAGTATTAGTAATAGGGGTGACAGCAGCAGCAGCTGTAGTAGTAGTAGCTGTAGTAGTAGTAGTAGCAGTTGTAGTAGTAGCAATAATAGTAGAAGTAGGTGTAACAATGATAGTAACAATACTAACGATTTGGTAACATCAGTAATAAAACTAGCAGCATTGAAAGCAGCAGTAGTACAAGAGAACTAGTCAAAACAGCAGCACAAGTATTACTAGTAAAGACAAAAAATAAAAATTGGATGAAGGGTTACAATAAACAGCTGCAGTCCAACAAAAATGATGAAAGGCAACAGAACAAGCTGGCTATCTCCAGTGTGACCGGGAGCTTGTCCTAAGAGATAAGGTGGATGAAGCTAACACATTGCAATAATGATAACATCTCTATCTCTACATACCACAGGAAAGTCTAACAAACGAGGAACTCTCCAATCCACCAGATGACAAGTCTGACTCTAAGACCGGTCAATAAATGTTGGTCTACAACGAAGATACAAGTTCTCAATAAAATTTGAAGCAGATGCTACCATTTTGAATGCCTACCAGCAGTTTATATTGTAAACTAGCAGGATGTTGACTGTCTATAGCCGACAATGAAGGTAGAAGGAAGAATCAGCACAATGAAGGAAGAAAGGTGTGGAAGTATTGAGTCAGCCAACCCTCCAAGTTGGCACACACATACATTACAACAGGCCCGCTCATAGATTTCGGTACTAACATAAATTATTAGTTTATTACTCATTATTTTGGTTGAATGTGCTAAAAATTGAAAAATAATAAATAAAATAATAATTACAAAATTTATATCACTTTTACTAATCACAAAAACTGTTTGCCATAAATTGCCTGGTAATTCAATAGCAAACGAGTTTTTTCAAAAAGAAAACAATAGCAAATGCGATGATACTTGAAATAAGTGAGATACAATTTTACAAGGAAATAAGTTTAGGGAAACTTGTTTGTGTAGTGAATAATGGTTCATAAACCGCTCATAAACGTATGCTTATTTATGAATGAGATGAAGTCACACAGACTAATAATCTAAAACGACTGAACCTTAATGTTTGACAGTCAGCTGTAATAACCCCCTCCCCCATACTCTTGTTTTGGATACTCAAACAAATAGTTTTGTGAGGTTGTACTTATCTGATGGATCTGCGCTGCGCAAGGAGTTAGATGCACTTGCAGGACCAAATGAATAATATACTTGACAGTCATCAAAGTTTTGAAAAATAATGTGGGGGGGGGGGGGGCCTTATGACTAAAACAACATCGTGGTTAGATTTGCAATTTGGTTTCCAATGATTTGGATAATTGCATAAGTTATTACCGATGCAACTAGTGGTTAAATGTTGTGTTCCTAGGATTTGGTGGAAAATTTGCGTACAAATATAATACACAGGCTGTGTTCTGAGCCATTACAAACAGCCACAATCATTAAAATATTCAGAGAGCATAATACAATGCTCCAGTGAGTACTCATCAGTGTGATTTTTTTTAAAACTCCTTATTTACATAATACTTTAAAACTAAAAACTAGTAAAAAAATTTTACACATAAGGAATTTTTTGATCTACCCATTTCAAATAATGATTTTAAGAAAGCCGAAACATTTTTTTTTGCTTCACAATCAAATACCGGCCCGTACTGGTAAGTAACTGATCATCAATAGTTTCAACAAATATAATAAATCTCTCTTCTGTTTTGAAAGCTTGCTGTGCAATTAATTATATGATTGATAGAAAAATTGAAAAAGGACGTTTAATCACCTAAACAGAAGGCTCAGTATTGAAAAACAATCAATAAACTCAGTATTAACTAACGATACTACGTAAAGCACAGCTATATCTGATACTTCCTGCAAATGGAAACATGCTACGGCATTTACCTCAGCTGATACATGCTGTTAATGCCACACCTACCATTTCTTCACTACTTCTACCACTGCTACTGCTACTATTTCTTTACTACTACCACTACTGGTGCTACCACTACTGGTGCTACCACTACTGGTGCTACCACTACTACTGCTACTATGACTACTGCCACTACTACTGGTGCTGCCTGTACTGCTACCACCACTACTGCTACTACTATCATTACTACCACTACTACTACTACTGTTGATACCACTACTGCTGATACTACTGTTGCTATTGCTAATCCTACTACCGCTACTATTACTACTGCTACTAATGCTCTACTACTACTACCACTACAGCTAGCAGCTACCTGCAACAACTACTGTTACTGGTGCCACTATTACTGGTACTAATACTACTACAGCAATACTACTGCTGCAACTACTACTAACATCACTACCAATGCTACTACTACAACTACAGCTACTACTGCTAATATCACTGCTGATTTTGCCACTACTACTGCAACTACTACTACTAGCTAGCACTATTACCTATATTACAGTCACCACTGGCACACAACCTGATAGGTAATAACTAAAACTGACCTTGTTTTATGAATCGACTATATTACTGAATCAAGAACGGAGAAAAAACACATCCATTAAAATAATAAGAGTACTGGTGAGTTGATTTGGTAGATAATTTGTATAAACTTTGGCTACACTAACAGCGAGCAGCCACAGGAACAGTAGTAGCCAACCTTACACCAACACAAAAAAAAACTACACATTCATTCCTCAAAACTAACCATCTAAAATCAGTTTTCTGCATTATATTATGAAAAAAATGATCGCAAAAAAGAAAAAGGTTTCTTTTATAAAGATTCATGGGCTAAGAATTGGTGGTGAGAAATACCAAAACTCAAATACTCCGAAAATTTACCAAGGTTACTCGATTATTACAAGATGCTTGCATCAATAAAGGTAAATAATTTGAGGAATGATTTTCACAAAGAAAAAAAACATTACCACTGTTGTTTATGGGACGTATTACTGTGGGGTAGCATGGAGAAATCGCACACTGGTGTGTTGCTTATACACGTATATGCATTGAATTGGATTTTCAAATTGACGCTTAAGGAGTGGCACTTCGGGTAATAAAAAAAATTGAGCGCTACATGAGGAGTGGAAATTAGCCTCTGGTAAAACTTCCGTCTACATTCATGAGCAGAAGTGTTCGATGCAGTGATAGCCACAAGCAAGCTTGGGAATCGATTGTGGAAAAATAATGGATAAACTCGATTTCGATTTTAGCATTTAAAAGAAAAAAAGATAGCATTTCGATTTTCTTTTGAAAAAGAAAGGATAAAGAAATGTACAATCGATTTTATACTCTGTATGGTTGTTTAACTAGAGAAAATTCATGTCGTATAGAGTTATCTTCTAATTTATTAATCTTTGCTGCAAATATTACATATAGATGTATTCAGCAATCACCAGTGAAACAGATGTAACTTGATAGCACAATATCAAAGAACAATCTTGATCAGAACGCAGCTCTTCATTGCAGGTAGAAAAAAACATATTTCATAGCCTCCATTATATATAACTAATACAAAGTCATCAGTGATTAATTATCCATCATCATTATATAATAGATATTCATAATTGGTGTAAATATTATATACATGGTATGTATGTATAACACAATTATTTCATTACAACAATAATAATTATAAAAACGAATTTATATTTGATCAATAAATAATAATAGAGATTCTTGGTAAGTGTTCATTGAAGTCTGATGTGATGATTGGTATGTTGACTGATTTGTCGGGTACATAACAAATAAATAATAAGTAATAATAATAATGGTAAAAAAACTAAATTATTATTATTAAATAATGTTGCTTTTATTATTATGTATACTTTCTTATTATTATAAATATTATGATTAAATTGATTATTACAATTAATATATATTAAATATAAACACACCAAGAAAGTAAACAATAATAATGCAAGGGGATGTTAATTAAACCACTGCTACCATGTTCAATACAGATAGTTAGTAGTAGTGATAGTGGTAGCAGTATTAGTTAGTAGTAATTAATAACTAATAGAGTAAAAGCTTGCTGTTTTTTTTTTGTCTAACATAAAAATCCAATTAATCAATTAAAATTATTATTATTATAATAAATATGTATTAACAATAATACTAAATAATAAAAATAATTAAATACATAACTATCATTGATAATTATTAAATTACAAGAATTGAAAAATAAATAACAAATTAATAATAATAATAATTAGCTAATATTATTAAATATATCATAATAACTATAATATTACAAAAATACCATAATAATTTACTAGTTTCAAATTATTATTTATTATTATTATTTTCAACTATTATCACTATCATTATTTTTATTAGAATAATTATAATTATTCATTAACCAGTTATTAATTATAATTAGGGTGTTCAGGTGACATTTTGTCCCTTATTATTACTATTATTATTTATTATAATTATTATTATTTGATTTCCCTTCAAGAGATTACTTGGGCACATTATACATCATATATACCTGAAAAAAATAGCAAATATAGTCATGTAATTGTAGTAATCACAGTAAGAAAGATATATAACTGTAGTAGACGTAAAATTTATTGCCTAAGCTTTTTTTTTCTTAACTACATAAATCCAACAATTTCATTGCAGTCTCGACTACTGTCTGCATCATCTCCTTAAATGTTCCAATTTGACCAATAATATTATTTATAGTCTCAAAAGAAATTTTTGTTATTTGGATCATGACTAACCTAATATTAGGCTGTAATCTATAATGAATTGAAAGACAAAAAAAATTTAGCAGCTAGAAAAATTGCATATTATGCAAAAAAGGCGAGACATAAACCAATATTTTTGGGTGTTAAATGTCATTAATGTAGAGATTTCATATCCTGTTTAGTGTTTAGTAAGAAATCTTCCAGAATTTGCTACGTACGTGGATTAAATACAGCAAAGGTCAACCGATGTTGAGCTTTAAAAAACAAAAAACGTTATGGTACAGTGTTTTTTTTTAACCAATTAGATGAAATGAAAGTATCTTGAAGTTCAATATCTTGAAAAACTCAGTTACATATGTCAAGTATTCAAATTAAACACAGCTAATCCTTTATCATCCTGAAAACCATTGTAAATAGACTAATCGTTTGTGAAATAGTAGCGACTAGCGAAAACGATTAATGATCCGCATACATTTGTCACAAGCTTGGCCACAAGCAAGGCGACATTTAAGTCTATAAATAAAATGTCAGGCTGGTGTGTCAGTTTATCTTCAAGTAGGTTAGCTTGTCGACAAACTACACAGATAAAAAGTAACGTGTGCGACAGAACAAAATATAACTCTTGAGAAATCAATCAGCTGTGGTACTATGAAAAAAAAACAAATTTACACATTATTTAATGGAAAATTCAATTACGCAAAAGCTCTGAATGTATGAGCCAAATGTTTTGGTTGTGATTCAGTAAAAAGCTAAAATTGCTAACAGCTTTAATTACCATATAAACGATTAAAAACAAGATATGTTTACAAACATTAGTACTGATATTTAATTAATAATTAATATCAGTTCAAAGAACCACAAATGGGGGTTGTTTGCAATATGTATTGATTACGTATTATAGTTTTTATGTCTAGTTAAATGGCTATTGGACTCGCTACAGTTGGCAATTCTCTGTTATAGAAGTGACTATAGTCATAAAGCGTATAAGTACCGATAAATATTGTTAATCTCGGTGCAGTGAATTACATTTTTTCATTTTAAAAGCCAACTAAACATTACTGTCACTAGTTTCAAATCATTCCTATAAAGAATCCATCTAACTGATTTACCAAGACTTTTAATTCAGTTAAGGGTTGAGGATCATATATAAAAAAGGCAGCTTACCCAATTGTGTATTGCCAACACTGTTAAAGAACTAATAACCAAAAAATTGTCAATCTCCATCACTAAATTCAACCAATCCCAACAAAGAGTGGCACCAAGACGCCAAACAGATCGGCAAGTCCATAATTAATATTTCACTAAGGCAAGTTCATAAGTAATATTTCACTAAGGCAAGTTCATAAGTAATACTTCACTAACCACAACACGGTATTAATCCCACATTCGAAAAGATTATCAGGATGCGGTTGTCAATGTTGTTTCGTTCAATACCAAAGCAGTTCTTACTCACCTACCTCATTTGACACAGGCCTTACTAGGCATAGTGATGAGCCTTTTGAGCTAAAACCACTCATTATGTTACAAAATACTTTTTAGTGTCTATGTCTGGCAAGCTTTACCAACAACTGGGTATACTTTTGATCATACATCCCTCAGATCAGTGATGCAGTTGACCAGAATGAGATGGAATCATAAATCTCAATTTCATGGATAGCAAATTGAAACCACGTGGCGAAAAATCACAATGAAAAAGAAACTAACACTTATATATCAAGAATCGCAAAAACAAAAGTTTTAACAGTAAGTTTGTCAACAAAAATGAATTCATGCATTAATAAATTTGCAGTCCACTTTGTCACGCAGCAAGTTGATAACAGTCACCCCAAAATAACTTGAGCTTTCATATGAATATAACCATTAGTCGGACCAATCAAATGGGCGGTTGACAGAATAGCTGACATTGCTGTATTTTCCATAAACTGGATAGCTAAGCTTCATAAACTACCAGCAAGAACTAGTACCAGTGATGCTGATGCGTACATAGTAAATGTAAGCTGGCTGGTGTATGATGTACTAGAATTAACACCTACTACTAGGGATAAATACTCAGTAAAGTGGGCAAGTTGCTGAACTGCTCTGGTGTGATGACGTATATCAACAACTAGTTTCAAGTAGTAACCAAATAATAATGACCTACTAGGCTTCAAGTAAAACTAAGCGACAATTGCTTAAACCACACTTTCAAACTGTACAACTTACCATAATAATAAACTAGATCCCTCAGCTACGTTCACTGCTTGCTACTCCCGACGCAACACTTCGAGACTACTACTATATAAAATTACACCCTATAGAGCAGTGATACAAAGGCGTGAACAATGCAATGCTGGCCTGTCTGCCTAGTTGCTGGTTGTAATCGCTATTGAGGTAATGTTGAAAGGAAGCGTGGACAACTAGCCAATCAGCTTGCGCCACTGTTAACTTAGTAAATAGATAAATCATTGCATGAGACAAGCTTGACAAACATCACTTCATGTCATAAATGAGTATTATTTCTTTTGCAATTAATCAGTGATATTGTGGTTGCTATTAGGAGCAAAAGTTACTGGATATTTGCATATAAATCCTGCAATTCAAGTGAAACATAATGAACTAATAGTTGTACATGCTGTGCTAGAGTACATTCGTTCAATGAATGTTTTGCGAATCATTGCTAGACAATTTTAATATTAACGTCGTAAAGAGTCAGACTTCAGTTTAACATATTCAAGCCTACTCTTTTGTTTCTATATTTTTTACTTGCTCCAATACGTATACATATACATACATATATATATATATGCATTTTAATAAAAAAAAATTTGATAATAATTTTTATTACTCATTATTTTTATCAAAAAACTTTGATAACATAGAGCATAGAGCAAAACTGTGATAGAAAGATCTTAGCTCAGTTATGGAAAATCTTTGCTGACCCTTGTGGCAAATTTAGCGGCAGTTCCTCTCAATGCTCAAATGTCATTACACTGTGGATACCCAGTGACGAGGGTGGCAACGAATGACCTTACGTTAAACCATAAGACTATGAAAGCTAATCAATAAATAGCTAGAAACAATCAAATACTGCAATCATGTATTGATCTTAATGCATGGACGCTGATTTAGTGTTGCCCAGTGCTAGCCATTCTATCAAAGATTGTTGTTAGAATGATTACGACTATTACAAATTGTTGGATAATTAGAAAGTTTCCAAGGACATGTTTGGCATTTGCAAAAAAATTTTCTACTCCCACCATCAAAATAATAAAAGTAATACAAAAATACTTAGGACCCTCCGCTGCAATAGCAACAATGCAAGTGATGACAACTTACAGCCAATTTTATGCTGCAATTTTCGATATCATTTTTTCATATTATTTTGAGAAATTATTACAAAGTTATTCTGTGCTGTTAAAAATAAACAAACTTAAAATGCCAATCTGTATAATAAAAAATTATATATACTGAATAGAACAGCTCATTCAAAAATCTGAATACATCCGAGCAATGAGTGAGATATGTTGAATTCAATGCACATGTGTTAACTTCACACAATATCGCGGATATAGACACTTGATAGAAATTGCAAACTTGGGGTTGTCTTTTCTAATATTATTTTTTGAAAAAAAGAGTGGCAACAACTCCATATTGTAAGCATGCATATGACAGTTAAACAGTGGAAAGATAAAAGTATCAGAAATTGCTAATCGGTGAATAAAAAAGCATAGAGTAATTGCTTTGTGAAGTTAAAACTAACAATTAAATGAATGTTTGATAGTTTCAAAACAAAATTGATCATCACATTTTGTAGTAGCAAACCAAATCTGAATGCATATTTTATATTATCAATTAGGCGAAAATGTGAAATGTTTTTTCCAGTGTATAAATCCCAAAATCATGTTCAACTATTGATCATGTTAACCAAAGGTGCATATATACAGAGATTACCTAAGACTCAGCAGGTAAAATCAATACCAATAGCTAGCTTATGAGTTGTGTTATGCTCATATTACTATTGTAAAGCAACCATGTTGATGTTAAGTGTTGTCGGTAGTACCATAGCATCATTATTATAATAAAACGATCAGAGATATGACACAAATAAAAACAGACTAGGTCTAAAAAATTTAAGGCTGTCAATTAATCGAGTTATTTTAAAGATTAACCAGATTAATTGATTTTTAAGATCAAAAAGATTAACCTTTTATGCCTCAGTTAATCTGATAAAAAGAAACCCCAGTTACGTCACTATAATACTGTTTATTATGCTGAACACATCTGTCAGTTTGTCTACATAAAGAGGGAGATGAATTTTTGTGTGTTTCATCACATAACCTTACCTTTGTCACTAAAGTTCAATCATGCTATCCTGAAGAAAAATCATGAAAATGTCAATCTTTTCACTTTGAACAAGTCAACTTAACTTGATGCGAATCAAGACATTTGTAGGTGAATGTTGTTGCAAAACGAGTAAACTATCCCTAGTTTTCAGGCTATTATTTTTCTGTCGATTGGAGTGCAATGGAGAGACTTCGAATGTTGTTATGATTCTAAACGAGATTAGTTTTGGGATCTGTTTTATTTTAGGGATTCATATTGTCATCATTACTTTGGTACACATTTTGCTACAATAAATCTCATTTTTCGCATCCATTAGAAAGTTCTTTGCTCAGAAATGCTTATAAAACACCTGGAATGTAATAAATGAATAATAGTTAAAGCTTCTTAACAAAATGATGATTGTTCGTAATAATAATAAAAAAGCTATAATAGATAATGTAAAAGTGACCAATAATAATAGTTAACAAAATATCTCATATAATAATAACATGTTATACGACGTAATATGGTTAATCCTTAAAAACAATTTTCATATTACTGTCTTTATTCATTCTAAGAATAAGCAATTAGATTTTTTTTTATCAAACTGTGTTTTATTGTTATTGTTGTTATTATTCTGCACAAACAATACAATTAATTGATAACATATTATAATTATTATTTAAAAATTGAAACTTACCGGGCATATCATTTTTTTTAGTGTAGTATCTATTAATTATAACAATAATATTGAATAACAACAATAAACAATTATTTGTTACTAGATTTTCGTGGTTTTATTTATTTATTATTTTTATCAAAGCTATTCATTTATCTATAAACTATTGAGCTACACCGCCAAAATATATCACGATCAATTAATCAGGTTGTCAAAAATGCCTGAAGCAAGTTCATTTGTGATGCTTTTATTATTTATCCTGGTATATCCAAGGGTTTTCTCTTTTTTACCCATAGAGGTTTTTTGAGAGTAGCAGTTTTGTGAGAAAATAAAAAAATAATAGTTTTCTATGCCAAAGATAAAAGTATATTCTTTGTTCACATTCGATATTCAAGTTTCCATTAACTTGTGTATCCAACAATCTTATTTTCTTTCAATCATGTGTGCCTACACTTCGTATCTACCTGAACATGTACTGTAAATATCAAAATTTTAAATAGCAACTAGTTCTAGTTTTTTCCTTCCTTTTCAGTTCTGCATTCAAAAAAGTTTTGTTCACAGTTATATACATTACTACATACATACATACATACATACATACATACATACATACATACATACATACATACATACATACATACATACATACATGCATGCATGCATGCATGCATGCATGCATGCATGCATGCATGCATACATACATACATATATACATATTTGTTTATCATTGTGATATTACACTATTGTGATATTATATTTGTTATTTGTTCCTGGACTGGCAAATCCAAATTAAGGTTTGCTAATCTCATTATACAAGCACGCAGGTAGATGGATGATGACTTTACTGCCCCGTCATTGCATTTATATCACATGAGTACAAAAGATTAAAAAATAAGATTAATTTAAGATTAATGGAAAAGTTTAAGATTAAGATCAAAAATTCTTAATCTTTGACAGCCCTAAAAAAATTGTGGAATAAAATTGTTTTGAAATCTACAGATCATGCAAGAAACTGATATAGTACTTTCGTCTACGCAACAAACAAAAAATTAATGTAGAAATGGTGCCTGCGCTGGTAAGAATACAAATGCAAGGATTTGCTAGTGTTTACGAGAACCAAAAGAAGACAACTCCAAAATTATAACAGAGTTATCTTCTGTAAAAAAAGAGAACACTGCTAAAATATTGGTTTCCGGTGCAATTTGACATATAACTTCTTTGCTATTTATTATAATAAAACTAAATCAATATTTTTATATGTATTTAATAGCAGTACAGAAGTTTGCGAGTTGTTTCCAGGACCAAATGACTTTTGAGAAAGATGCCGCAGTCCCCATTCTTTGTCATAATTGGCCTTGAGAAATTTGCCTCCTTAGCCCAAATTAAACTTAAACATTATCAAAAACTATTGTAATAATTATTAAATTACTAGTCAGTTGATTCTGGAATAAACAAGTATAACAGACAAAAAATAAAAGGAATGAATCTCCATGTACATCAAAATGTGATGACAAAACCAATCGATCAATATATCATTCGATGAAATTTTAATTATGATTGTTGCTTGACTTGACACACAATCAAATTATCACTAATCATGATACGATTTATTACTTACAGAAAATTTTCAAGTGGCAACAAAATCAATAATATTAATAATAAAACAACAATAATGATAAAAACTCAATATGCCTTATGCAGAAGACTATTGAACACGCGTCTCTACGCACATGTGGCTGAATTTCCTTTCGGTGTCATTGGCGAAAAATAGTTAATAGAAATATAGTGAGAAAATCTGCTTGTCTTACCAATTTGATGATTATAGTGGTATGTAACTGTGTTTTAGCTATATTGATTGATTGCATAGAAAAAATGCATACTAGAAACTGATAGTACTCAGCAAAATAAATTAATGATTCCTCAGTTAGATGCTGGAAAATCGCTAGCCAAAGTATCATTTTGCTACAAACTATAAAAAAAATTTGCAATTATTATTTTGTCATAGCGAACTGATACTTTGGCTAGCTATTACCCAGCATCTAGCAAATGAGCGGGTAAGATGATCATAAATAATATTTTGGACACTCGCCCAACATTGGCAATGAATGAAATAAGACAAAGTATCAGCATTGCGCTGCTAAACTGTTAAATATGAATTGTTGTAAGAGAACTCAAAATATTATTTATGATTTTCTTATTTACTTTTTTTAGCGTGTACATAACTCTATGTGAGTGTAACGTTTATTAAGACAAAGCGTCGATACATAAACTCATTCCAAACATGTTTTTTTATTTTATATTCCTGCGTGACTAATCTTCATTAACTTTGGGCCACAGGCTGCTGGAACTAAAATCAAGATTTAAAAAGTTATAAATAGGAAACACTAATCTGCTCAGGTTTAGCCAATCATTGCACTGCTTACATAGCTGCGGACTTGAAAAGAAGTTTTTTGACAGTGCATTGTAAACTGGCAACCTGCCATTGCTTAATGGGCCCATAGGGTTTTATTTTATAATACATTATTTCTTTATACTCTTATTGACCTATCGGTATACCATTTATCATAGATCAATCATGTATGAAAACAAAAAATATCTTTACTAAGAGCTATTTTTAAATAAGAATGAAAAATTTCCTATGCCAAACCACTAAGTGGACATTGTCACATCGCATCACTAATATCGTTCCAATATAACAACACCGTTGTCAACAATGATTGACAGTAATACATCAAATCATCCGTTTCTTTTAAGCGAAGATAGTTTTTCCTTCTTGTTTTAATAAGGCAACCACTGGTGTGACAGAAATAATTTTTTCGCACTAAGGGACAGATAACAAATTAGTCTGAAAGCTGATGTTATTTTTTAAAAAAAATTTGTCAATTTCTTTTAAAATTACAATCCCACTACCTAATATATTGATAGTACTAACTATAATGATAGTTATTATTACTTATTACCATTTTTGTACGACTATCATACCATTATTATTAGTTGTTATTTAGACAAATTAAACGATAATATAAGGCATTTTCCCAATGTATCGTATAACAATGCGTATGTAAATGCGTGGGAACACAATTACTGAGAATTGGTTAAATAATCAATTAACGTTAGTATTGAGTCAGTCTGATCTGAACTATTGCATGGTTCGAGGCCAAAAAGAGTGTAAAAATTGATCAGTGTTTATATGGGGAGGGTAAAAGTGTCTGCTCTATGTCGAGTAAAATGTCTACTGTCAAACCTATGTTGGAATGGAGGTTCTATTGCTTCTATTACGCATTTTAAATAAAGCTTAACTAAGTACTATCAAGGGACTTAATTTGGGTGTCCCTCTTTACGAATTTGCGTAAAACTTACTATGCCTTTGACATTAAAAATATAGAGCAATGCTTTGTCTTTGATTTTCTCAATTTGCTTAATAGCTGTTAAATGATGGAAGGTTCCCACATCTGTGCTGCACACTCCAAGTGGAGTTATGTTAGCGCAGATCTCCTAGACCCTCTGAGCGCGGGGAAGAGGGAAGCGCCTGTTAGTTGAAAACGTTAGAAAATAATTTTAATGTAAATAAAACCAAAACTAAAATACTGAAAAAAATAAAATAATTATTATTCATTATTATAATAATAATAATAATAATAATGAATGTTTAATTAATAATAGCTGGTGGTAACAGTAGTAGTATACTTTTTTGGTCTGCCTCTGAACTCTCTAAAAAAGCAATAGAAAAAACCTTCTTGGTGGTACATGATGATGAAGCATGTATATATATTGGACACTTGCACCGGAGGCACCAACCTAACTAGTGATGATCTCGTGAGAAGAAGGACATCAATCAGCTCAGGGGGTTAACAAATTCGACTCTTAGGAGGAGTAGCTAATCATCATCATATGTAAGAAGAATTAATATATATACATATATTGTACAGGATGAACCCGGAGTTATCCGTTATGTTACCTGGTTGCTAGGGAACACTCCATCTTGCTAGCCTCTAACTGTATATTTATCTTTTATTACCTACCAGCATTTATTCGTGAGTACCATCATGAACAAAGGCGTTATGATGTAATAGTTTATATAAAAGGAGCTGCGAGCACTTAGCTCGTTAGTGTTTACCTTGGGCTGTATTCATTCAGTTGAATAAAACTCTGATACACTCACTCAAGTGCTTACTAGACTACTACCTACAGCGCATACAATAAGGACAGGCGCCACTGCTCAGG
Organism: Cryptosula pallasiana; assembly: GCA_945261195.1. Lineage (NCBI taxonomy): Eukaryota > Metazoa > Bryozoa > Gymnolaemata > Cheilostomatida > Cryptosulidae > Cryptosula > Cryptosula pallasiana. The sequence continues at coordinate 36,780,452 of OX183134.1, read as the reverse complement.
AGGACAATAGCTATACGGCATACTGTCGAAATAGCAGAATATTGTCCAAACGAGCAGTGGAAAACAGGCAGACTTGTTTGTCAGGCATCGTCATCCTGACCTGCTGTCAGTCAGCGATGCTGACGACCAGGCAGTGAACCAGACGGACTGCTAGCAAGCCTACCTGACTATACAAGACAGCTCGGGTCATAGACATCTAGAGGTAGTGCAGGTGGCTACCTGTGGAACTAGCCAACTGTGCCTACGAAATCCTGCACAATATTATATATATAATATTTAATAATAATTAATAATAAATAATAATATAAGCTAATAATATTAACAATAAATAATAATTTTAATAACAATAGCAACGAGCACAGGCCTACGGCAGAAAATTTGGTGGATTTTGGACCATTTTTTGGAATTTCATGTTGTATTTTGTTGTTGGTGTTTAGAAGGTAAGTCAGGATTTGACAGACTTGTCTTCACATGCTGGCCTGCTGGCTCAAAAATAATTTGGGCAACACCCCACCAAGAAAATACCAAAAAGTAAACCCTCTGGGCCATCGATACTACTGACCTTTTTTATTCCAATCAGATGACTACATGAGAAGCAGCAACCTCGTGTTTCAAAATTTTGTGCTTGCAAAAGGCGCGTCACGCAAAATTTCTTCACATCACCCAAGTCTCCTAAACTAACAAATCCTAACCCACAGGGGTGACGAAAAGTCCTCATCTCATCTTTGAAACTACGGGCACTCGTATTAACCCGTATTAGTGTTGTGAGGATCCACAACACATTACTGCCGAACAAAATAGAGACGATGCGCCCGGTAACAATTAATCATTTTACCGCTTTTCAACTGTTCGACGAGAGCGCTCGATCAGTACAATCAGTACGTAAAGGCTGCATCGTTTTTACTTTTTTCGGCAAACTGTCAAATCTCCTCTTGTGTATCCTCAGAAAATTTTTCGCGGGCTGTCACGAGTCACCAATAATGTTAAAGCTGAGATGAGTACCATTTGTCGCACCCAGTAAATTAGGACTTGCTAGTTTAGGAGACTAGGGTGATGTGAAGAAATTTTGCGTGACGCGCCCTTTGCAAGCACAAAATTTTGAAACACGAGGTTGCTGCTTGTTATGTAGTCATCTGATTAGAATAAAAATGGTCAGTAGAGTAGTATCGACAGCCCAGAGGGTTTACTTTTTGGTATTTTCTTGGTGGGGTGCTGCCCAAATTATTTTTGAGCCAGCAGGCCAGCACGTGAAGACAAGTCTATCAAATCATGACTTACCTTCCAAACACCAACAACAAAACACAACATAAAATTCCGAAAAATGGTCCAAAATTCACCAAATTTTCTGCAGTAGGCCTGCGGCAACGAGCGAGCAACATCATCAACAACAAGAAGAAACTGTTAAACAACAACTGCAAAAAAATACAACACAAAAATAAAAGAAAGACATTATTATTATTAATTATTAGTATAAATTATTAGTTATCATCATTATATTTATTATTCATAATAATTACAATAATTGTTATTATTATTTATGTATGTATTTCTTAATATTATTCGTTTAAGTTTGGGGTAGGTACGAACAACTTACTACTTCTTATCAATCAAATCAATCAATCAACGAACTTCAAGACCAGGCTGATGATTGTTTCAAAGCACGATGATTGTTTCAATAAACGGTGCTAAAACTCTACTGCAGCATCGTTGTTCATGGATGAAAATAACAATAATAAATACTTATTAATAATTATAATAATTGTCAAGAAAATGATGCCAAAAAGCAATCGCACAAAATTCTAGTCGGAAATGACATTTTACAGCAGCGTTTTTTCAAAGGAAACATCCATGTTCCAAAGCTTCCGAGGACACAATAGATTCAACGGTAGGTTTTTCAGGTCAGTGCGTCGGTTGCTCGGATCTAGGTCTATTTATTGAAACTGAACTATCCTTCAATTGGATTCTTCTATGTAAAGAGTTTTTTGTGCACGCAATGATTGATTGAAACCAATATGTATGTTGATTGGTCAATACGTTTGCTCATGATAATAGTCGTAATTTATGACTTTTATAATATAATAATCATATTAATCAACTATTGTAAATAGTTTTCTAATATTTTTTTTCTGATTTGTATTTAGAATGAGTTAACAACCAATCACATTCCAAAAACTTTTAAACCAATCACCAACTGCACGAAAAATTCTTTACATAGAAAAATCTCATACATTTATTCAATGACATTTTATTTAGATTATTTCTCTGGGAAACACACATAGCTTTTATTGATTGAGCTACTAGCATATGACTTCAGCGCTGAAAAAAACACCAATATATTGGTGTGATTTCTGTTGAATCACTCACTGGGTATAGGATAGAAGCTCCAGCACAACCACCACGCACTGTGGTCACTCCAAAAGTCCCTTCCTAGCTTTCTGATCCCTTCAGCTATTTACAATCCTTTAGCTATATCCTTAACCTTCACTAATCCAATAACTACATAATGCACGATTATAACATGCCCTTTTTTTCGAACTAGCAATATACACAAGACACAAGATCAACAGTTACAGCTAGCTTCAGAGGTGAAACATCCACATAAGCATACTTCAAACTATGCACTTTGGTTAGGGGCAGAGACAATATCCACACCGGCAAGGTGTACAGTTAGATAGAACAAATACATACCTCACCCGTGTCATATCTACCACTGGCCGCTCACCACAAAGACTCAATCTCACAAGCCTTCGTATCGTCCGTATTGCCACAGCGGTCAAACCAATCTCGCACCACACCCGAGGGTGTTCCACCATCATCATTTGGTTTTGGTTCCGGACCACACAGTTGGTCTTCACCTCCACCTGGCTTTGGATCTGAGTCACACAATTGACTCTCACCTCCACCTATCACAGTCTCACCTAAGTGAGTAGCACTATCTCCCTCACCGGAGTGAGTATCGCAATCCATGTTCTCACCGGAGTGAGGCCTCTGAACAGCCTGGGAGGTGAGCTGTTGCCGGGTCACAAGTGACTGCTCAGCAACTACCTCCTGGCTTTCCTCTGCAGGAGCCGAAGCTTCCGCAGGCCTAACAGACGAGTCCCTCTGGGCTGAGACCAGCTCCTCAGAGTGGGTAGGTCTGTTAGGGACTTCAAGGGTGCCGTGAGCTCTGCTAGCTCTGACACCACTTGCAGCTTGGGCCACAGGAGCAAACCTTACATGACCTATGTGAACCTCACTCATTTCACTAGCACAACTCTCTTCACTACTGCAGCTACTACCTCGACTGTACCTATCAGTATGTTTATACCTTTTATAACGGCAGTCCTGGGAAGTATGACCCATACCATCACAAATCCAGCAGTGTACAGCTGGGCAAAACCTAATTTGGTGATCATCTCTGCCACAGCAAAAACACGCTTTAGCATCATGGAAAGCCGAATAACCTCTGCACTTACTGCCATCATTTCTTCTATCACTTTCAACCCTGCTCTTACTAGAGTCTTTTCTGCGCCATTCAGGCATGACCCTTTCATTGTTAGAATGCCTAGTAGACCTATAATTTCTACCATGAGCAGACCTAGAACCATCATAGCTGTGGCCAGCCTCACCTTTCATCTTTCCTGCATATTTCTCAGCATATTTACCATATTTCGCAGCAGATTGACCATTTCTAATGCTACGTACATTCAAACTACTGCGACACTCACCACCATGCATGTTCTCTTTCATATCAGATACCTGGGTGGAGCTTAGGTGCTTTGCCTTACCCCGCTCCATGGTGTTCTCTGAATCTCGAGCCAATTTTCTTGCCCTTAGACTGTCAGTCAGTCCTTTCCAGTTCAAATTACCTTGTTCCATCAGCTGAATACGCAGTGAAGATTCTCTCAAACCGTTCACAGCTATAGCTAATGCAAATTCCAGCCTAACATTATCATCATTCCCAAAACTTAATGACCTACTAAGTTTTTCAACACGTAGCAGGTAATCAATTTCATTCTCCCCCACAGCCTGATTAGCAGTGACAAACTTGAATGTTTTCACATAAACTGTTTCCTCGAAACCATAAACATTTTTCAAATGAGCCATTGCTTGTTCATAACTACTTGCCTCACTTCGCATATCAAATCCAAAAGACTCTAGGGCCTCTCTACCTCCTTGACCAATGGCACACAATAACGCCAACAATTTCATTCTCCCCTTGAAAACATCTTGTTTTCTCCGATTTACTGTTTCCTTCCCTAGTTTAAAGGTAACCATTTCCACACTAAGCTCAAATTCATCTAACCATGCCTTCCATGAACCATAAGTGTCATCAGGATTGATAACTAACTTAGGAAAATCATTAAAATCAAATCCCAAGGCCATATTTCACTAACCTGAAGTGTTCGGCAACACTGACCTCAAAAACTGGTAGAGCAGATGCCAACTTCTTCACAAATCTTATTGACTGAATCTTTCAACAGCAACAGTTGTAATGCACCACCACAAACAAATAACAAACACTCACCTTCACCACCACCAACTGGCACCAGTCCTATAACAACGGCTTTAATAAATCCACACCGACCTTCACTATCACCACAAACCCTTCAATACTGAGACTCCTTTCACAAGACGACGAACACAATAGTAGTATTAGACAACAATCCTCCTTTCCTTTTGCCTACGACGCCATGTTGAATCACTCACTGGGTATAGGATAGAAGCTCCAGCACAACCACCACGCACTGTGGTCACTCCAAAAGTCCCTTCCTAGCTTTCTGATCCCTTCAGCTATTTACAATCCTTTAGCTATATCCTTAACCTTCACTAATCCAATAACTACATAATGCACGATTATAACAATTTCCACTACAAATGTATACATATATTATATGTATACATTATTTGAAGTGGAAATCACATAAGTTGATTTTAGATTGACAGTTAGTTAGTTATTAATTAACAAGTATTTATTTATATTATAATATTGTAAAAAACAAAACACCAATAATAATAATTATTAATTATTATTAATTAAATAAATAATAAGTAATAATAATTATAATAATAATATTATTATTAATTATAATAAATAATAATCATTATTATTTATTATTATAATAATAATAAAATAATAAACACTTGTTGTTTGTTAAAGTAGTTGATGATTATTTGTATCATAATAATTATAATAATAAATAATTGTTGTTTGATTGTTGTTGAAGTTCGTTGAAAGAAGAGCCTTGTTCATTGGCGGTGGTGATCATAATATTAATAATTGAATAATCATAAGAGAAGTAGTAATAATAATGATAATCCATATTCTACATGCTGCGCCAAAGAAAAGCCGCCTGCTGGCATACACCAGTCTGTGTCGCCCAATACTAGAATATGCCGATTCTGTCTGGGATCCAACACTTGCCAAAGACATAGAGTCCATAGAGATGGTCCAGCATCGGGCTGTGAGATTCATCAGCAACCTTAAAGGCAGAGAGAGTATCAGTGAAACAAGCTCTGAGCTCGGCCTTCAAACATTGCAACAGAGGAGAAGACACCACAGACTAGCCCTTCTGATAAAGATTCTCCGAGATGCAGACAAACACAAGACCCTAGCTCTGGCTTATGATGAAATCTCAAATGATAAACAAAATATGTCTATGACAACTAGATCTGCTACCAGAGGAGAACTTAACTCCGTCTATGCAACATCACAAGTCTACCATGGCAGTTTCCTACTGAGGACCATCAGAGACACCAGAGGAATCAAGAGTTAAGGACAAAGGCAGCATAAAGCTGAAAGTAAAGCAACTACCAACATTAAACAGCGAACTGCTGTAACCCCTGTAAACTTTTAGCACACTGTTAAATCAAATGAGGCACTCCTTTAACTCTTAGGTTCCTGAGTGTTCGATGTCGTCAAAGGTATTCAAAGGTGTATGATAAATAATCGTAATAATGATGATTATCATTATTAATTATTAATGATTATAAATAATATATAGTCACAGTGGGTTGTAGAGAAGTGGCAGTGGTGTTGTTGCAGTAAGTAATGTTAGTAACAGCCTCAGGTATACACACAGTGACTACATCAGGATTCGGTTTTTGGACCAACATACACTATTCTTCGTTTACATCAGCTTCTACTAGCCCAGCGCAATTTCATGTAGCGCGGGTGCCAACAAAACCCTAAGCTGCATTGAATTCTCACTCCATAATCACAGCAAAATATACTACACAATGATGGATCTTCATCACTGGTTTGTAGTTGTTTTAAATGAGAACAACAAAAACAGTAGATAATGGTAATCATCATTTTCTCATCATATTATTGTTATTTAATAATATTGTTTTGTAATTTTATTATTACCACAATGCTGCTGTTATTTATTTTTCGATTGAATACTCTTTAAAGTTATTGTCAAAATGGCTATCATGACAAAATGGTCATTAAATGTGACTGTGAGAAAGTCGCCCTGGGAGGAGCCTACCACAGGAGGTTGTGAACATGAGAGGATGCGACCATAGGAAGAGTCGACCACAGGAGGAGGCAAATACAGGAAGAGGCTACCACGGGAGAAGGCGACCACAGGAGGTGACTAAAGGAAAAGGGGCTTAGAAGAATGGCAACAATATGTTCGATGATATCCATCATGTTTTTTCTACAATGGATAAGCCTGCTAGCAACCATATAAATAATTCTTATTATATTATAATAATAATAGAAATAATTATTATAATTACAATCATAACCATAATTATAAATTATTATAACAGCTCTTAAAAAACTAATTGTAATAGTAGTAACTATGTAAAATGATAATAATAATGATAACTGTAATAAATAGTAAGTATAACAAAATTATAAAAAATAGAAAACCTTCCTTTTTGTCGGTAGATTTGATGCCTATGTCCTTCACCATAGTCTCAAGTTATTTTTAGAGACATCATTATAGGATCTGTTTGACATTGAGACAGCTATCAGGAAAAATTGCTCATGAGTCTGCTTAAATTCGTTATATTTTTACTACGGTTGATAGCCACTTCCAGTTGGATATAGAAAGCTCAAAGAGAGACAACTCTCAATGTCACAACCCCAGTGAAAGATTGTATTTTTGAAGAGTGATCTGAATGAAATCTGTCACCAGTTGACTGCAATAATTCAAAATCCCAAAACTCTATGTTCTTTTACTGCTCTTCTAAGCTGGTGATTATGACCTTGCCATTGTGCCAGAACATTCAAATGTAAAGCTGCAATTATTCTACAGAGATCAAATGATGTTTTATTATAATTTTATGTTGTAATTAACACTACAGCTGTTTACATCTAACATTTCGAGAAATGTAATCGACTTTTATCCCAGTTTACAGTAATACATAATTAAAAAGAATTGAATTGAACTGTAGGCTCATAAATGAGTTATCTGCTTATTGGAGTATGGTGGCTATGGTGTGCAGAGTGAATGTTGTTTTCTATAACTATGAAATAAAACAGACTATTACCAACAAAATGTTCTAAATCAAAATTGGCTGTATAATTGACTACCTCTCCAGAAGATAGCTGTATATACGTTACATTACCTACTACTGTGCATTATGATTAACAGTTAAAAATATTTGTTAAATTCAAACATGGTTGTCCTTGTCTGAAGTTTTTGTGTTATCTACTTAAGCTTCGTCTATATTTCATTTATTTAGCTAAATCGCAACAACTATAATGTAACAATATACTTTTGTTTTGTTTTCTTTCAATAACATTGTTGATTAAGAACATGTTTATTTTTGTTTAATAGATTTAATTTTTTATAGGCAAATTTATTCTTTTTTTATACCTATATATATTTGGACTCGACTATCATGTTAGAGATGTGGATGGTTTGTTTTACAGAGATAAAACATGTCAGTGGATGAACCGCCACAATGCCACAAGCTTTTAAATCCTGACAGTTTATCTACAATATGTCTAAACACTATCGCCTTAAACCTCCAAAGCACCATAGCATCAGATGCAGACAAACATGGAATCTTGATACTTCGACCAAATCAGCCATTTTTATTATCAAACATATCTGATGGTAGGTGACATTTTTTTGTGCTATCAATAATAGGTGAAGAATGTTCATATCGGGTGACATAGTACCAGTTTTGCATTTTTCCATTTCGACTATCCAAATTCTAATTAGGCCCAAATTTTATTAAATCGTTTGTTGTGAAAGAATAATCACGAAAAGTTTGTTATTTGATTGTATGAAAAAGTTCTTTGGCATCATAAGTTTAAATCTTTTACAAAGTAACTTGAGTTATACAAAATAATATTTGTTAATTTTAATAATCAGTTGATAGGGTTAATCAATTATCGATAATATCATATCAATTAATATTAGGGGTAATCATTGTTGGATTTTGCAGTTGTCATATTATCGTTGTCATAATATCGTTGTTATCTAAATAGTTGTATGCTAAGGGAAATACTAGAAACTTGATAAGTAAAAACCTTAGTCTAATAAAAGACAGTTTTAGTTTCAAACATCAACGAACTTTTAATACCCTGTATTTCTTTTTAAAAGTTTTTCTCTGTCATGTTTTGTTACATTCAACCTTGCTCCATTATCATTGTGTTATTTTAGAAATACTGGCCACTTTTGTTAGCAATGGATACATACTCTCTGATAGAGAAGTTCACATGTTCAAAGACACTACTAAAGCTAGACTATCTTGTCTGGACTTGAGTAACTCTCAGGTTACTGACTCGGGTTTAGAGTGGCTCTCCGACCACCCCATCGTATCTTTAGGTAAGAACTTAGTCTACTTGTAATGTGTTTCTTTGAACTAGCAACACTAATTTTTTATTATGAAAATGAAAAGTCATTATTAATTTTTTATTATGAAAATGAAAAGTCATTATTAATTTTTTATTATGAAAATGAAAAGTCATTATACTTCTAAATTTTAATTTCTTCTCAGAATCGCAATTTTCGCCTAAGTAAGTAAACCATTATTTACTGATATTTTCATACATTTGTTAGCTAGTGATACCTGCTACTCACACTGTCATTCGATATCGTTATCTGCTAGTACTACTACTTACAATCAAAAAGCAATTTACGATTAGCTATGGAGAAAACTAATAAAAATGCATTTTTCAATTTGCAATAATAATTATTTATCTAAGCTTAAATGTCAACACATCAAATGATATTAGCTAGTCTTCAAAGTTTTACTCTTTTAATGCTTACATACATATATAAATTTTTAATTAATATTGTGTGAAGTGTGCGTTTTGAACAATAAAACAATTTGGATTATTATTTTACTACTCGTCACAAAAACTTGGTTTTATTATTACATAATTATTCACTCGTACAGTTCTTATTATATAATCATAAAAATGTTATACTTATTTTTAATGCTACCGTTCACTACCCTTTTATTTTTAATGGCAACGGAGAGGAGAGTTCATATGTTATGCAGAAATAAGTATAGCAGTCACTATTATGGTGCTACTTGTGGAACCAGCAGGAGTGAGCATTGTTTGTCAATAATCTATCAATAGTTATTGAGTAAAACCAATCAGAGTTAGTTGGACAAACATAGGTATTCAATATACAGCTACTTACTAGCTTCATCAAATCAATTCTACAACCGGTAGAACTGTACAGTGAATTGTCCATTGTCCATTGTCATATCAACTGGAGAAACACTTACTTATAATGTATTCAACTGTTGAAAGTATTCATGTTTGGTATATATTGCACATCTGAGAGTATATCATCTTATATTGTAGATATATCTCGCTGTATGGAGTTATCTCATGAAGCTACCCAAAAGTCTATCCTAAAGATGGCACCTACACTAGTGGTAAATATAATTATTGTGTTTTTGTAAATTGATGATCATTTACTTTTCAGTAATTTTATAAATTTAAAATGTGGGATAATAATAATTATTTATAACTCTACTGTCGCCGAGACCCTATGACCCAGAGAGTTTTTGTTGCGGGCATTTTTGGTGTAGTCCAGGATTGCTGCAACTCTGGCCCACTTTGTTGTGGTCCAGTTGCCAATGCTGAAATTCATGCGTTTCAATTGTTTCTAGTCTAATGTTCATTCATGACCAAATGCGTTACTGGACAAATACGGGTTGTAGAAGTCCTGATGCACTGTAGAAAATCACTTAATATACTTTTATATCTATCTAGCGATGTTATAAACATTGGGTGTCTACGGACTTGTCATTTTACTTCAGTAGTTTGGGAAAAAGGCCCACAGGTGAATAAGCTCAATCACCCCTGGTGGTGTAGTCTACCTGTGGTCTATTCGTTTACTAACTACGTTTATTAATAACCTTCTAGTTAGAATACGGAAGTTTGGCATTTTATTGAGACAATCTGCACCCAGCCAACCAGTTTGATCTGTGTTGGCTGCTGTAAGTTACACTTTGTGTTACCTGCTTGCAGAAGTTAAAGTTGGGAGATAGAGCAGAGCTGGTTACCATCACACCAAAACAGCTCAGACGCAATCCTCTACTGGTGCACAATAAATCAACAGATGGTAAAGTAGCAGTTTATTGTATCATTTTGGTTCATTTCAGCTAATATCTGCTTGTCTTTGTTTGGTTCAAACAAAGAACTCAATCATTGGGTTGGCTTGAAATTTGCCCATTCACGATCTATGGGTGATTAAAGAGTGCTAGCTTTGTCTTGAAGTTTGAAGTGTAATGAAATTTTTAAATAAAATTCAGAACTTTAAAGAAGATGTGCCTTGGATTTTCGATTAATTTTTGCTGTTTTCATCAATAGCAGACGCCAGTGTAATAAACAAACCTATTGTAGAGTTGTTCTCTCTTTAGTGCCATTGATGTATTACTACGTGTAATAAAAGCTAGTTTTTTATTATTTTGCATTTGTGTTACTCCACTTTTGGTTTTCGACATCAAATTTGAATATCATCAGTGGTTGTATGTAAAATGGCCTCAACTGTAATTAGGGACGGTTGAACGTAAAAGGATAAAAGTCATTAATTGCTCCAGTTTTATGAACGCAGATGCACCGGAGGTTTTGGTGAAGTTGGCTGCAGAAGACCAGCTCAAGATGCTGACGATGCATAAAGTATCCAAGGCATCTCTCAGCGCTGTGAAGAAATTCCTCAGCTCCTTACAAAACATCCAGGTACTACAGTACACCTGTTCACACCTGCCAGTTCTTGTCTTTCATATAGTTTTACACCATAACATGTAGCATAGCTGTAGTATGTAGTATATACATTACACCTAATGACACTTGCCAATTCCTGTCACGTACAAAGTTGTAAAATGTGACACGCAGCATAACTGTAGCATATACTGCTGTTTTTCCAATTCATTTTGTATTTTTATTGCTATGTATCTGCAATAATGAACTACCAAACCATAATCTCATCAGGGTTTCTCCCTGGCTCTACCATTTTTTAATCTCACTTTGCAAGTCTATGTTTAGTGTGGTCTGTTGAAAGTATTTTCATTTTAAACAGACTGGCACTTTTTAAACATGCAAATAAATTGGCTCTGTTAATTAAACTACATATAACACTCTTTGAGTGGATAGTTTTCTACAAATTAGTAGTTGTTTGTTCTTCACGAAAAGTAAGATTAGACAACTCTTAAATTATGAATCTTAGAGTCAATTGCTTGCTGATGAAATTGGCAATTTTGAATATTTACGGTAATTATTTATAAATACACCTTAGAATGTTGTTTTTATTACAATCACTTGGCTTTATCTTACATTAGCTTTTAGCCACCTCATAATTTCCAGCTTTCACAACTAAAATATATTTCTTTTGTGAAGCTTATGTAACAAAGCTTAACAAATACCAGGGTGTCCTCACTCACATTTATGCCAACGTGTAAAACTACTAAACTTCAGGGGACCTTTTTATACTTACAGTAATAGCATCACGACGTAGTTGTTCCATTTTTTTTAGATTATAATAGCCATAAGCTTCTTTTATTTGATGTCTTTCTTTCTTACATCCAGTGGACTTGTTATTTCACTCCATCAGTAATGATAATAAAGCAAACAATAAAGCATTTCATTTTATGAATGTTCGAATGAGTTCAATTCTTTATGCTCAAGTTTTTAATGAAACGAACAAAATATATACAAACCGTCATTTCAAAAATCTGAGTATTTGAGTAATTATTTTTTTCTGAATGCACAAAGTTTCTTCATTTTCTCAATGGGGACTGCGACAGTTTTTCTCAAATGTCATTTGGTCATAGAAACGACGAGCAGACCTCGGTAGCGTTATCAAGAATATATAAAAAGCTGATTTGGTTTTGTTTTGTCAATAAACCAGTTTGATTAATTATTTAATCCAAACTTAAGTTATTCATCTCAAAATGGCAACACCAAAATTTTCTTTCAGGGAGAAAAATTATACTTTTACAACCCTAAAAGTCGTTACTAATTCGTAAGTGTTTTTACCGAAAACATATATACATTATAATTACGGCTTTAATAATTATTTTGATTGAGTTGTCTGTTTTTGAGACAACAACTCCACAAATTTAGTCATTTGGTCCCGGACACACTAGCGACTCCTGGTGTATGTACTCTTACAAGTACAGAGCCCATTAAATTAAAGTTAAAACTCATCCATTGATATTAATGGTTAATTACTTTACAGCGTTGAAAAGATTCATTTTTTTTAGAAAAATTTGGAATTACTCGAAAAAATTTTAAATCATTTAGATGTAAAATTTGTTTGGACTCCTAAACTTTTTAAGCTTTAAATATTTACAAGATCTACATATAGGGTACCATACTAGTGTACCTTATTGACTGAATAGCACAAAACTATGTTCTCTATTTCATATGTCTAACCTATATTCTGAGTTGTCACTGTAATGTAAAATGTGAACACACCAATGGCTTAGCCACGAAGCCACTCTAACTCTCTGATAATATCACTATTACATCCTATGCTAGTTTATTTTGACAAAAAATGCAAAAATTATAGACTAAAAACAAAAATTTCATGGAATTCAAAGAACTTTAATTTTTATTTGAAAAATTCAAATTAATCTATGATTAATTCCTAATTAATTAATCATCTGAATTATTTGTGCAAACTCGGCTGTTGTATGTTGCAGTACTTAGATCTGAGTGAATCAACAGCCTTAGCAGGTGACAAAGGTGACCTGCTGCCGCTGTCATGTCTACAACACATGCCACACCTGCACAGTCTTGTGTTACACAACGTTATACCCTATGGATGTGATATAAACATCTACCTGCGCATACTTGCATCTTTCAAGGCTCTAAGGTCAGTTATCGTACAGGCTTATGTACCAGTGAGTTTCATGTGGTGACAGGCGTGTAATAACCAGAGATGACAAAGTTTGTTGATAGTGTTGGTTGTTTAGATCAATTCTACACAAAAATGCATTTTGGTTTTGTATTTCATTTATGATGGATAAACGTATTAAGCGTTTTCGGATCGCGAACGTCTATTCCAAAATAAGTGAAATTCTCATTTTTTAAAATCTGGTATTTGTAACGCTATGTTGAGCGTAGGTTTTAGCATTCAGGAGGTAGTTTGCTCTTAAATACGCATGTTCTAATTACATACAGTTCTAAGTTTTGATGAATGCTTTTGTCGAAACTGAGCTCATTGAAGTTGATTACAGTTACAAGAATGTGGAGGCCTCAAATTTCATTTCTAATTATTGTAAATAATAAATATAATAGGTTCTGAAGCATGTTGAAATTATTATTAGACAAATGTGAAAAAGCATGATCATTTTATTATTCAAGTAATATCGTTAATATCATAACTTATGTGTTATTGTTATAACTATTTATTTGTTATTTTTATTAATGAAAAATAATTATTTGTAATAGACGAATAATAATTTATAATAATTGTTATCATTAAATGATATATAGTAACTAGTACTGCAGTAGTTTGTAATAATTATTACGATTACATCAATAATAAAAAGTTGTCACTAGGATGCGTCTCACATTCATTTTCATCATTTTTTTTGTGACACTAAACAAAAGATCACAACTCTGTATCACATAAGCTGATGTTTTTTAACGTTCTTACATGGAAATTATGTCAGTAACTATCGTTTAAATTGTATTCGGAAGTGCTTTTCCCATATCAAATTTTTTGCGACACAAGTTTGTGATCCAAAAATGCCGATTATATCCATTATTATTATATTGTTGGTTCAGTTATTGTTATCAATTTTTATTTAATAACATTTGTCTTTTGAGTAAAAGATACATAGATTGAGGGTTCACAGTTGCGAGTCGTAGCAGCAGAATATAAACTATCGTTAATGACACTTTAAAAACTTTTGCATGGTTAGTGACACTGTGTAATGTTCAGAGACAATAACACTTGATGGATAATAAGCTTTACAGTTTTCTTTTATGTAGCAAATTTCTAAAAGAAAAAGAAGTAGGCTTTAATGTGAGGAGGCTCAGAAATGTGCAGAAACTTTTTTTAATTGGCCCAACGAGTTTGTCAAACTTTCCATAAAGTTATTTGAAGTGGAACAGTCTGAAAATGCCTGGTGTTCTGACACAGGCTAACTACATGATATTTTTTATATTTCTCAAACTAATAATATTACGTTATAAATTATAACTAGTATTATATTGTTTATGCTTAATGTTATCACCATTTATTAGATCATTAGAAATGTATTATTTATTTTATTTGATATTGTATGTAGAATCATGAAATACTAGTGGAATGATTTATATCTTCTTTGTTAACCATAACCTTGATTTCCTCAAAGATCTAATTACATTCACAGGAAACAAAAATTTCGGTCTTCCATTGTCAGGCCTGATGTGCCACTACTTTTGTTGCAGACATTTGGATATTTCTACTGCCAACCAATCGAGAGAACTCCGATTGCCATCAGTTGTATCACAAGATAAAGCTCTGCAAGCCCTGTTGCATCACCTACCTCACCTCTGCTCTCTGGACATCTCTGGTACCCACCTGGCTGGTTTGGAATGCACAGACCTCTCTGAAAAGTAAGTATTTATGATCGTGCTATTTTCACCCTGACGCAGATTCAATCTGCTGATCAATGTAAACCCAATGTTCACTATATTTGTTATTATTTGTACTCATTTTTAGTATGGCAATTTGTCAATTGTTGTATTAGATACAGATATTTTTTTACAGCCTTAAATACCTACTAACAGTAGTGGTGCAACGATGGCTTTTCTCTTTTTTTCATAGGATAGCATTTATTTATATTTGATTGAGATTAACATTCATCAGTGAATTGTTAAATTACAATGTTAGTTATAATTGATATTATTTAATTGGATTGAATTGAAAGAACTCTCGTTGTAGCTATGATACCATAGAGTAGTCTACTAATGAGATACTTGCACTGTTATTAGCGTGATCCTATTGGCTAAAAAATAATGAGAGGGGTGACAACTCTTCATTGATCAAATGACTAGAAAAAACAAATCGTGTAACACCTACCTATTCGTACGATTTCCTTGTAAAATGTCTAAACATCTACGATCATGTAGCCGGCACTTAAACCGCATCTACATATAGGGATTGGCATAATGATTCTGCAATTTCTGTTTCTGGCAAAATCACTAAGCAATCTCTAGCATTTTTCTTTAGTTTATCGCCAGGATTTGACCCTGATCAAGATTCGCTACCCGATTCCTTGATCAGCCAATCACAACTCACAAATGCTTTATCCTTGTTTCCAATAGTGTCTCGTTATCTGCAGGGCTCCGATCTATCAATGATTTTATAATAAGTTGCAGTCTATGCTTTGTAACTGCGAGTTTGTCCGGAATCGCCGAAGAATGGATATTAAAAAAATGTTGCGCAATTTCGGGAAGGGATTTCCCCAATCACTTAGCAAAATTGTTAGCATGATGCTATAAGGCATTAGAGTGAAAAAGACTGAACCACTCAACATATTGAGGGGCAAGCTCCTAGAGTTAACTAACAGCCAAGCAATGTCTTTCTTCTGCTAGTTGTCTTCTTTCTGCTAGTTGTCTTCTTTCTGCTAGTTGTCTTCTTTCTGCTAGTTGTCTTCCGGAAACAATAAGCTCTGAACTAAAACCATCATTATAAAATTAAAAAATGATCAAAGTAAATTCCTTGGTCGTATTGATTCCAGCAAGCTTACATCAACCGATAGTTGGGTTAGAATGGGGGCTAGAATGGAGTTAATCATGTTTTTGATAGCAAAAAGTAAAACTTTCTATGAAATTTTGCAGTAAAATTGCCATACCCGGTCTCAGAGGCAGATCATTTGATTTTCTTGGTCTGTTGAGCTGTTTGGGCAGACCTTGTGAGCGAGCGCATCTCCCAGCTGCGAAGGTGAGTGTCTGTGCATTCTGTAAAGGTGAGTGTCTGTGCATTCTGTAAAGGCAAAAGTGGATCATTCGTAAATCATTCGTAAATTATCTATCATGCTAAGTGTGCAATATGTTGAAAGCATAAAACTTTGTTGAAGTGTCACTCATCATTGACAAATTTTGTTCATCATTGACACATGTTGTATGACACTGACACATGTCACACAGCACTGACACATGACACTCATCATTGACACATGTTGTATGACCCATGTCACTTAGTAGTGACCCATGTTTCTCAACATTGGCACTTGACATCACTGACATGTGTTGCACAGCACTTTCACTTATCACATAGCACTGACACATGTCACATAGCACTGACACATGTCACATAGCACTGACACATGTCACATAGTACTGACACATGCCACTCAACGCTTACACATGTCACTAAACACTGACACATTGATGTTGACCGTTCATAGATTAAATGGATATTTAGATGTTTGTCAACTTGCTGAAATAGTTTCAGACTAAGTTGTTATTGACAGGTGGCAGGTGAAACTACCATAGAGCAGG
Source organism: Cryptosula pallasiana (assembly GCA_945261195.1). Classification (NCBI taxonomy): domain Eukaryota; kingdom Metazoa; phylum Bryozoa; class Gymnolaemata; order Cheilostomatida; family Cryptosulidae; genus Cryptosula; species Cryptosula pallasiana. The sequence goes on along the minus strand of OX183134.1, from coordinate 36,763,546 downwards.
TGATGGAATCTCTGCGGCGATACAAGCATCGACTAGGTTTTGCTACTTTTTCACTCAATAATCTCTACACAATACTCAATCAAAAACGTGCAGGTCACTCGCACTGTGCTGAGATGCTCCGTCTCACCACTGAAGCTATGATTAACTTCCCAGATGATGAGAGACTCACAATGAACACCACGTGCGTGATAATCCATCTAGTACACTGTACATACTTATATACATCATTGATATATCTCTGACCGTTCTACAGCGCTCCTAAATGAGGCAAATAAGCATACGGTATTGCAGTAATTTCATTTATAGTTGTTGCAGGAACACCAGTTGGCAATATAAAACATCTCAATCACATTTCTTGTTACAAATGGTATTTAAATATTCATGAAATCTCCAAATGAGATTGATTAGGTAGAATGTTAGAATTGGTTGCTTGAAGCCATGCCTACTAACGTTTTTTGCTGTTCATAATACTCTTTCTGCCGATACACTCGTGTTATATGGTACTGTCAAGGGTATAACATATTGTACCCGATTCTGTTGTACTCTATTGTGTTGTGTTATATTGTCATAGATTTTGTTGTATTTAATTATTATATTATAATATATTGTATTGCATTATATTGTATGGTATTATATTGTTTTATACAGTCTAAAATTATTGTATTATATCGTATTATATCATTTGTCATATATTGTGTTATGTTATAATATCATAATATATTAGCTCTGTACTTGCAGTGCCTCCTTGTACTATCTACTGAACCCCAGCTATGGCGTGCCAGATGTACACACCTATGCGTCTACTACAGAGATACGTAAGGCTGCCTGGGTGCTGTATACCTGTATAAATGAGCACTTGAATGATCAGTCGGTATGTTATAGACTTATACTGTATACCCGCATTCCTTTGTCTCATCATTATTTGTTATTATGTATTTTTGTTCACATTTAATTTGGAAATTTCTCAAATTGAATTTCAATTATTACTTGATGCCATATGAACCTGCCATTTGATATTCTCCTCTTTTTTCCTAAACATTCCCCTAAACCTTCCCTAAACCTTCCCCTAAACCTTTCCATAAACCTTCCCCTAAACCTTCCCCTAGACCTTCCCATAAACTTTCCCCTAAACCTTCCCATAAACCTTCCCCTAAACTTTGCCCTAAACCTTCCCCTATACCTTCCACTAAACCGTCCACTAAACCTTCCACTAAACCTTTCCATATATTGTATGATGGTGTAATGTTCTTTTACTTCTGTTCTGTAGCTTGTGAGGAATTCTTTGTTGGCATTGTGCAACCTAAGAATCCCTGAAGACGTGGTAAGTGCCTGTCTCCTCAACATTTTCCCTCCTGCTCTTAGGAAACTGTTTAGTGCGTTTTAGAAACCAACTGTACTTTTCTGGTCCTCAGTGTTTCTTAGAAAAACTTGCTAAGTTAGTAGACATTGGGCATTGGGGCTGAGTTGCTCGAGGTCTCACGTCTGCTTAACAGTTTTCTATATTATTCGTTACTCTGTGCAACTTGTGATGGCATTACTCAATGTTCTGAAAGTTGTATGCTATAGGATGCGCTGTTTGCTGAGAATCACTTGTGTCACCTGTACCGCTACAGTGCCAGTGAACGTTAGTTGTGTCACCTGTACTGCTACAGCGCCAGTGAACCTTAGTTGTGTCACATGTACCGCTACAGCGCCAGTGAACCTTAGTTGTGTCACCTGTACCGCTACAGTGCCAGTGAACCTTAGTTGTGTCACGTGTACCGCTACAGCGCCAGTGAACCTCCTTATAGACTGGAAATGTAATTTCCTCGCTCACTCAAATTTTCAATGGAAGAAACATTAATATTTACCTGGATTGCTACTTCTATTATGGTGAATAAATAAACAATTGTGTACTTGAAATACTTTTAATTAAACTTGACGATAAATAGTAGATGGTTTGAAATATCGATGTTTTTCTGATCAATTTATAATTCCTTGACAATGCTCAAAGACAAGGATTACATCTGTCCCTTACCTTGTGTATGTACATATCTAGTACTTACTACTTACCTTGTATATGTACATATCTAGTACTTACTACTTACCTTGTATATGTACACATCTAGTACTTAATACTTACCTTGTGTATGTATACATCTAGTACTTACTACTTACCTTGTGTATGTACCCATCTAGTACTTACTACTTACCTTGTGTATGTACCCATCTAGTACTTACTACTTACATTGTGTATGTACATATCTAGTACTTACTACTTACCTTGTGTATGTACATATCTAGTACTTACTACTTACCTTGTGTATGTACATATCTAGTACTTACTACTTACCTTGTGTATGTACATATCTAGTACTTACTACTTACCTTGTGTATGTACACATCTAGTACTTACTACTTACCTTGTGTATGTACATATCTAGTACTTACTACTTACCTTGTGTATGTACATATCTAGTACTTACTACTTACCTTGTGTATGTACATATCTAGTACTTACTACTTACCTTGTGTATGTACACATCTAGTACTTACTACTTACCTTGTGTATGTACATATCTAGTACTTACTACTTACCTTGTGTATGTACACATCTAGTAATTACTACTTACCTTGTGTATGTACACATCTAGTACTTACTACTTTAGGCGTTTATCTACTCAAAGATGGCACAGATCATTCTAGCAGCTATCCACAATTTCGACTCTGAAAGGAACGATATAATTCACAGAATATCTCTGCATCTGCTCAATAAGATGCTGCGGGGTGAAGGAACAGATAAGTTGCTTATGGGCAGCCTCGGCACAGTTCAGGTATGTATTGTGGGCCACTTCCTGTCTAGCGTTGTGTGCCATTTCTTTCATCTATTGTGGCGCATTACTTGTTGCAACGCATTGTGGGAGTTCCTCCACACTGCATTGGACAGTATTTTGTTGCAGGGAATGTTGAGGTTGATACAAGAGAAACTACGTTTTGATGTAGCTGATGATGTGATCTCTTTAGCTTGGGGCACCCTCTGGAATATAACAGGTACCACCCTACCTGCGCATCTCTCACATGGTGCTACAGTATATTATGTATCTATGGCTATAGAAGCCGACAGAATGTTAAATAAAGTTGTGTGGACTTCATTGGTTGACCTTGTTTCATGGCGTGAAATCTCATTTGACCCATTTAGTTTGTCGGAGTTGTTTTCTCCGGGGGTCACAATGGTATCAGGTATCTCTGTAGTAATCATTGTTGCGTTTTACAATATTCTAGTTGAAAGTTTTACTCAAGATACGGGCATGGTTTAAACGTATTTCTCTGGCTCGGTTCAACCTTCAGTGCTGTTGCTGTGGAGTTGCCTCCACTCTTATACTGCTGCATTCAATGGTTTATTTTAGTTATTCTATATAGGCATTAAGGTTCATGGCTAGAAGACTTCTTGTACACTTTTGTTAAGTGTGCAGTGAACTGAGATGAGACAAGAAAATTAGATTCTTCCCGAGTTGTTTTGGGAAAAAGAAATATTTGATCACCCAAATTCAGAAGATCTACCATTTATTTTATGAAAATCGAGCCTTGCTATGAATTATAAATGTGTCAGGCTTTCAGAGGCTTGTTACCATACATAACATACATACATTGTGGAGATGTATAAAAGGTTCAGTAGTTTGGTTTTCCTATGAAATCTTACACACTGCTGCGGCCATCAACCATCTCTATGCATGGTTAGACTACTGTGTGTGCCTTTTTTAACTTGTGTGTAGCTATTGGTAAAACCTCATCTATTTTTGTGATGTAGGCAGTGTGTAGGCAGTGTGTAGGTAGTGTGCATGTAGTGTGTAGGCAGTGTGTAGGTAGTGTGCAGGTAGTGTGTATGTAGTGTGTAGGCAGTGTGTAGGTAGTGTGTAGGCAGTGTGCGGGTAGTGTGCAAGTGGTGTGTAGGTAATGTGCAGGTATTGTGCAGGCAGTGCGTAGGCAGTGTGTAGGTAGTGTGCAGGTATTGTGCAGGCGGTGCGTAGGTAGTGTGCAGGTAGTGTGTAGGTAGTGTGTAGGCAGTGTGTAGGTAGTGTGCGGGTAGTGTGCAAGTGGTGTGTAGGTAATGTGCAGGTATTGTGCAGGCAGTGCGTAGGCAGTGTGTAGGTAGTGTGCAGGTATTGTGCAGGCGGTGCGTAGGCAGTGTGCAGGTATTGTGCAGGCGGTGCGTAGGTAGTGTGCAGGTAGTGTGTAGGTAGTGTGTAGGTAGTGTGTAGGCAGTGTGTAGACAGTGTGTAGGTAATATGTAGACAGTGTGTAGGTAGTGTGTAGGAAGTGTGTAGGCAGTGTGTAGGCAGTGTGTAGGTAGTGTGTAGGCAGTGTTCAGGTAGTGTGTAGGCAGTGTGTAGGTAGTGTGTAGGCAGTGTGCAGGTAGTGTGTAGGTAGTGTGTAGGCAGTGTGTAGGTATTGTGCAGGCGGTGTGTAGGTATTGTGCAGGCAGTGTTCAGGTAGTGTGTAGGCAGTGAGTAGGCAGTGTGCAGGCAGTGTTCAGGTAGTGTGTAGGCAGTGTGCAGGTAGTGTGTAGGTATTGTGCAGGCAGTGTGCAGGTAGTGTGCAGGTAGTGTGTGGGCAGTGTGTAGGTATTGTGCAGGCAGTGTGCAGGCGGTGTGTAGGTATTGTGCAGGCAGTGTTCAGGTAGTGTGTAGGCAGTGTGTAGGTATTGTGCAGGCGGTGTGTAGGTATTGTGCAGGCAGTTTTCAGGTAGTTTGTAGGCAGTGTGTAGGTAGGGAGTAGGTAGTGTGTACCTATTGGTAGACCCCAGTGTGTATACTTTGATTGTTTTGTATTACTTCTAGATGAGTCTCCAGTGAACTGCTCATTGTTTGTCACCAATACTGAAGCCAGCGGACTGCTAATGTTCCGATCCTGCTACCACAACTTCTGTCTCACCACAGATGAGAGCAGTTTGGAGACCAGAGAGGAATTGCTCAAAAATATGATGGGTTTGATGGTAAGTGTCAGGTCGTGTATTTTCTTTAGAGTGGGCGGAGTTACAGTATTGCTTGCTCAAAATAATATTCAAAGTAAAATTTTGAGCGTTTCGCAGATTATGAAATTTGTTCAAGTGAAAGTTCGTTGGAGTCTTTTTGTCGAAACGCGAAATAGCTCTCTTCGATATTTGTGAAAAAATATTTTTTTTAACAATCATTTGGGTGCTATTGGGTACTAGCGCAATGGATAAAATAATTTGTGTCGAAAAAACTGTTGTTTAGGAGTTTTTCACGTATTTGGTGACTAGTAAAACTTTTGTGTCGTGTGGTTTGTTCTAGTTCTCATTCTCAACATAAGTAGAGGTTGTTAGCTGGCTGTCTTGTACTTTTATATGGCAAAGTTATTATATCTGATTGCCTTGACTTACTGTTTCTCTTTTTGCTCAGGGAAACATAGCAGAGGTGAGAAGCCTTAGGCCTAGGCTGACAGAACACTTCTTCATTGACACATTCAGGTACACAGTCTAAGCTTTACAGATTATTGGTATATTGGCATTTAGCATATATTGTGTCCAAGTATTTCTTTTGTCTGTCAGTTTGTGTAGCTCCAAGATTAATCTATTGTGAGCATTAGATTAATTAAAGATTAACTCATAACTCATCAACTAATAAGTAGCGAGAATATGAATTGAGAGAGGAGTTTGCACAGCTACAGTCTGTAATAGTCTTGAATCTCTACTTTAGCGAACTGTTAATGAGCTCCCAGTACGGCTTTGAAGTGAGCTACCATGCTGCTGGCATATTATGTCACATCCTGTCAGACGACCCTGACCCTTCCATATGGATGGCAACTGGTGATGAGGAGAATGCTGATCTAGAGGATGACATGGAAGTAGCCAATGAGGATACAGAGAGTGGTGCTCGGGTGACTCAGCCAACAGAGGCTGGCAATGTGACAAGTGCTAGCCAGTTCTCTATGATGGATGAATCTTCTGATGAGGAGTGGCAGCTGCCCATTGGTAAAGGCATCATGCTAGGGTTATATATTATTGAAGCTAGCTCATAAATATTGTATTAGCTGGCTTACTTGTTGTAAAAACCGTGAATGGATATAGTCAGACATATTGTTACCCTTCTCCCCAACCCCTTTTCCCTTCGTCGCCTTCTGCAATGGTAACCTTCTTCTGTGGTTGTCTCCTCCCGACCCGCGATAGTCTCCTCCCGTGATCGTCTCTTCCTGGGGTATGCTCCTTCTGTGGCCACTTCCTCACGTTTTGTTTTGTCTTGAATGCATACTGTGGCAGTTCCAAAACGGCCTGGTGTAAATGCTATAGCGACCGATTTGTATCATATCGGCCGGCGTTATTAGCATTTGAGCACTGCTCAAAATCATTGACGGTTTTTAGCAAATTATCAATAAAAGTACAACACAAAATCAGTGCATTAGTTTTTTGTAAACAGAAAATGATGATAGAATGATGAAAAATCATCACATCTTTTAGCAATAACCAAATCATAATAATAATAATTAATATTTATTAAAACTTACCAAGAAAATTTGCCATTTATGAATTAAACATTATTATTAATAATATTGTCTTAACATTCTTATTCCAACATAATTCTTTACTTATTGATTATCATAGTTTTAAATAATGTAGAAATAATTTAAGTTACTTGAAATAATTATTTGGTATAGCTGAATAAATAAAAAAAACTTCTGTTGAGAAAACAACAAATAATTAATGTCGACATAGCAACTTGTGTGTTTACTGATAAAGACCATAGACGTAGTGAAGAATTATGGAATAACAGATGGCGATATCATTAGTAATGCTATGGTTATGCTGAAAAGCAAATTTCTCTCACCAAAGAGCAAATGCTTTATTGACAGAAATTCTTTTCTAGTGTGTAGCAGTCACTGGCAAAAAAGAGCACAACTCCAACACGAACGATTTTTTAAACAAAAATTGTTCTAGTGCGTACGTAGCTTTACTCTATAGAGTATTCAATTGGAAAATATATAACAGCAGCTTTGTGGCAATAATAAAATCAAATGGCAAAGTGATGGTTATCATCATTTATCCTTTTTTGTTATGACCACCAACCAATAATGATGATACATGTGGTAGTACGTTTTGCTGTTATCATTGTTAACGGTGCTGTCACAAACCAAGTTACTAAATCATAAGGAATAAATGTAACCAGTAATGGTAATAGCTGTTAATTAATAAATATTAATAAGTAAAAATAATAAATAATATTAATTAACAGTAAAAAACATTTTGATAATACTGAGAATATCTAAAATAGATTACAATAAAATTTAACAAAAATGAAATGATACTAACTACTAAATCCAATAACTGTTTTGGGTTGAAATGGAAAAATTATTATTATTGTCAACATGAGGTAATTTTTGAAGCAAAAAACAGCCATTATGATAATAATAAACAGTAATAATAATCTCAATACACATCATCATCCATCATCATTTACTATTACTATTTGTTCGATAACTTAAATTGTTAAACATCATAATTATAATAAATAATGTATTATTCTTGTATTTGTAATTATCTCGTTTCAAGTCACGTAGTTGAAAACCATAACCGAATAACGTAGTTGTAGGAATAAATAGAAAAAGGATGAGAAAAATGACAACTTGCAACAACTTACACGCCTCGCCGAAGTAACATTTTTGTCTTGCTTTCAAAGTGCAACTTATGGCAATGATAGACCAATCGATGAACATCGCAATTTCTTGTGCGTTACTTCTAGTTAAACTCGATGTATATTGTTATAAAAGACCCGGATGAAAGCATGACGGTCAAAAACATTAGTTTCATTTTGACCATTTAAAAATGCTAAGAACAGAAAACTGTCTAGTCCTTTCTAATTTGAGAACAACTGAGAAATACATTACATTACATTAATCTTATGGAGAGTTCTGCCATACGTTAGATTAATCTTATGGAGAGTTCTGCCATACGTTAGATTAATCTTATGGATAGTTCTGCCATACATTAGATTAATCTTATGGAGAGTTCTGCCATACGTTAGATTGATCTTATGGAGAGATCTCACAGCAGTTTTCATCTCTCCCAGTGTAGCTGTTCAGGCGTTTATAAAGGGGAAATCACAAGCAAGATACGCAAATGACCGACATTTTTCTTGTTTATATATATAGATTACATTTTCAGCACTAAATTCAAATAATCCGTAAGACTTGATGCTTGTGTAGCCTGGGATCTTGTGTGATGTAGAGTCATCTGTCCATGAGCTGAGGAGCTGCGATGATGGTAGTCTAGAAGACGGGAAAAAGAGAATTCTATCGAGGCTGGTAAGCGCCATTGCTGGCTGGGATCTACAGTCCGAGCGATGCATCAACTACAGGTTAGTACATATGCATATCTATTAGTTAATGATAAGTACTATATATATATATATATATATATATATATATATATATATATATATATATATATATATATATATATATTATATACAAGTTAGTACCATACTCTTACACGCTATTTATAGTTAAAGTACTATGTACTTCCTTACCATCAAATTACCTGAGTTGTCTTCTACTTTATGTTCTACTCAGTGTATGAACACAATATAGCCTGAAATGAAACCAGTATGAATGTCTTGTAGCCTCAGCTTCCTTACTCCAGCTATCTCATTGTATTGTTGTGTATATTTTGGGGTTACAGATCATTTGTTCCAATACTGGAGTTGCTGCAGTGCCCTCACACAGTAGAAGTCAGGCATTGGGCTTGTTGGGTTTTGTGTAACCTTACCAATGTATATCGTAAGTTTGCCTCTCTACATCCCTTTATTGATCTCTTCTCTACACCCCTTTATTGGTCTCCTCTCTACACCCCTTTATTGGTCTCCTCTCTACACCCCTTTATTGGTCTCCTCTCTACACCCCTTTATTGGTCTCCTCTCTACACCCCTTTATTGGTCTCCTCTCTACACTCCTTTATTGGTCTCCTCTCTACACCCCTTTATTGGTCTCCTCTCTACACCCCTTTATTGGTCTCCTCTCTACACCCCTTTATTGGTCTCCTCTCTACACCCCTTTATTAGTCTCCTCTCTTCACCCCTTCTTTGGTCACTTTTCTACACCCCTTTGTTGGTCTCCTCTCTTCACCCCTTCTTTGGTCACTTTTCTACACCCCTGGCACTCAGCTGTGTTGATACAGGACACGCCCGCTCTAGCAGTTTAGCACTTTTCCTTATTTCTTGGTTAATGAATTTGATGAGTTCGCTCATGTCTAGCTCTGATAGCTGCATGTTCGCTCATGTCTAGCTCTGATAGCTGCATGTTCGCTCATGTCTAGCTCTGATAGCTGCATGTTTGCTCATGTCTAGCTCTGATAGCTGCATGTTCGCTCATGTCTAGCTCTGATAGCTGCATGTTCGCTCATGTCTAGCTCTGATAGCTGCATGTTTGCTCATGTCTAGCTCTGATAGCTGCATGTTCGCTCATGTCTAGCTCTGATAGCTGCATGTTTGCTCATGTCTAGCTCTGATAGCTGCATGTTCGCTCATGTCTAGCTCTGATAGCTGCATGTTCGCTCATGTCTAGCTCTGATAGCTGCATGTTCGCTCATGTCTAGCTCTGATAGCTGTATGTTCGCTCATGTCTAGCTCTGATAGCTGCATGTTTGCTCATGTCTAGCTCTGATAGCTGCATGTTCGCTCATGTCTAGCTCTGATAGCTGCATGTTCGCTCATGTCTAGCTCTGATAGCTGCATGTTCGCTCATGTCTAGCTCTGATAGCTGCATGTTTGCTCATGTCTAGCTCTGATAGCTGCATGTTCGCTCATGTCTAGCTCTGATAGCTGCATGTTCGCTCATGTCTAGCTCTGATAGCTGCATGTTTGCATCTCATTCATCAAATAATATAAAATTATGCCAATATAAAAAGTGGTAGCTGGTTGAAGTATGACTTGATATAGAACAGGTCTTGAGACGTTTTATATTTTTAATAATTATTATTAGTAATGGGTTTTTAGCCCTCCTTCAAACCTGACTACTTCGCTACTTTTAGCTGACAGATACTGCAAGCTGTTGAGGGACGAAGGTGGCATGCAGATTTTAGGCGATATGATGACTCGGCTCGAAGAGCAAACGGGAGAGGTTATGGCTCTGGCACAGCTCACCGTCAGCAAATGTAACTCTTTCCAGTCCAGACATAACGATTGATGTTTTGTATAGTGGGCAACCTACCTTGTAGCCTGAGATGACAGCTTAGGCAAGCAAACCGGTGAAGCTATGAAACACTTTTGAGATTTTTTCGATAAATTTTGCTATTCAGGCTCGTTAAAAATTAATTTTTTTAATCGAGTGTTTTTGCAGATTTCAAGGTTGACTATAGCTAATGCTTTTGACTTTTGTTTTGATGACAAGACACCCGTACACTACTAAATGGACACATGAACACCCATTCGTTACTACACGGACACATCACTCATGGATGCTGAGTGACCTGCTGACCTGCTAGACCTGCTGATTTTATGCTTATGCTCCAAATAGCTTATTGTCGGGAGGTTTTATCCTCGTTACCGTTGTAGCCCTAAAATGTAGTGCGAATTCATAACTCAATGCACCTGACACACTTATGAGTACTGTTGGGTTTTCGCATTGAATAACCTCAGATTCCTATGCTATTGAAGCGTGCTCCACGCCATACCACAACCCGCATTGCTGTTTGTGATATTACTTGAATTTTCTCAGTCCCAATTTTTGTGCAATTGAATCAATTTGTTAAGTTATTGTCTGCTCACGATGAAACAACTTCAAGTTTTTGCAGCTGTTGTACTGATGCAATCATACGTAGCTAAATGAATGTATAATTTATGTATGAATATGTGATTTATATATTAATGTATTATATATTATAGATATCATAAAGTTATGTAAATAAAACACCATAATATCATAGAAATATTTAATGCGCTGTTGGTAATACTTTTTGGTATAGATCACATATGATTTGTTTTGCCAGAACATTGACTAGCTGTAATATGAATATATTGGGTTGTTAGCGTTAGATGCATCTACAGACACATATTGAATCCACAGATGTCTGTGATACAAAATACAAAATGGCAGTGTTGGGGTGCAGACTTTGCTATGTACACTTTGGAGCTGGCAGGAGCAATAAGCAACTCGCAAGCTTTGCGTTTCATTTCTTCAATCAATCCTGTTCAGTCAATCCTGTCGACTAAGCAATTTAAATGAAAATTTTGTTAGAAGTCAATTTTTATTAAGTTACTAGAGAATGGAATTTTCGTTTTTTTAAAGCGATTAAACAATTGTATTATGGTCATGAAATAGCCAGACCACTTAGCGTGTGAAGCTTTAACCAAGTTACATTGTCCGTGTTACTGTGATAACCTTAGCTCATTCGTGTGCGTACTAAATGAAACCCTCGGACTATATTACAGTTTTCACCGCCGGGCTTTTCTCTGGTTAGCTTCAGACACAAAGTCCTTGTTCATAATAAGACATCAAATTTTTTGTTACTCAACAGAAAAGTTTTGATTTTGAAAATGTAAGTGATAGCTACTTGGTGCACACTACACAGGTCAGTTCTCTGGCATGGATGTAAGGGGGACAGTGTCTGAGACCTCCAATTCCATTACAAAAGCCTGCGATAGGGTACATGAGGGCTCCTGATTTATCTGTACCTGCAGCAATAGAACTAACACATTAGATAGCAATAGAGCTAACTCATTAGATAGCCATAGAACTAGCTCATTAGATGGGAATAGAGCCCAGTCACTAGATAGCAATCGAGCCAATTTGCTAATGCTAATTTTTACGCCAGTTTCATAGAGTAGATATCAAGGCAAACACATGTGGTCACATCGTTCGTTGTGAACAGATTCCAACAATGTGTATTTACTACAAATACCAGGGCCATATTTCTTGTACACGGGTTAAATTTTTTGTAGTTAATCCACTTTAACATTTTCAAAGCTTCAAAAGCGTAAAGAAAACTCAACTAAAACAAAGTACACAGATGCTTTTTCATTTCCACCACATGTCTTTTAAATATGGTCCTGCCAGTACACAATTATTTTGAGTTGCCTGCTCATGTTGATCGTGGCAAAGTTTAACTGAATGCATGCAGGGCTGTTTTAAGTTGGGCACCAGTTTAATCTGTTTTGATAAAAGAGATAAATAGGTTGAAAAAAGTAACTAATTATTTTTTATGCGAACTTTCCTGGGGAATATTTTATCAATTATAAAACATTTCACGTCGCAACAAAAAAGATATTTCGTGGAACTAGGAGAAAAGTTCAACTTAGTTGTACAATTTTCTATGTTGACCAAAAGTGTGTGGTATCTCATAAAACTTTGAGCGTCGTAGGATATAACTCAAGACGCAAGGCCTGTAACATGTGTGTAGACGAGTCCAGTTTTGATGGTGAATGTCATTGTTGGTGCATGTAGCCAAAAGGTTATCTCTATGCAGTGCATGTGTGTATGCATTCTGGCTAAAGTCACTCTCTCTTTCAAGTAAATGGTAATCACTAAGGCTTGCCGTGTGAGTATAACTAATCTAAGTTTACTACCTTGTAGCTATTCACAGTTTTAACAGTAGCGGACAACTCCATAAATAACGAGTCATATGAAACTCTAATAGATAATCCTGTTGGTATTGTAAAACAACCCAATTATTTGATTACAAATACAGCTCTGCTAACCATCAATCAAATTTTTATATTTTCTAGAATACTTTGCTTTGATGCATTATTGTGTAAACCCTCCAATAAAGCTCCTTATACAGTCACAGTAGTAATATATGAGCAAATCTTCCTACCATTCACTTATGATTTTGATTATTTAAATGGAAATTTACAATTAAGTTTTGAATTAAAAATTTAAGCTATATATTATTAGTTTGACAGATTCTAATTTTTAGAACAATAAATCTGTTGGTTAGCGCAATAGTGCAGTATAGCGTTATTATTTCGACTTTGACATACCGTTGATTCCCTCTGGCTCGGCATCAACATCAACACACTCAAATGTTGCCCTCTGATTGGTTACATAACTAGACATGAGGTAACCTTCATACTCTTTAGTCCAAGAGCTTGGACAGTTTCTCAATGCAGGTATCATAACCTATCCAACAAAGCAAATTATTAAACAGTTACAAAAACTCTGGAGTTTTACAGCTACGCCCCAAACGTTCACTGAAACTGCACTTCTAACAAGCCAATATTAAGTACCACATCAGTATGGTTACCACTGCCAAGTAAGTAACTGCGTAGAAGTTTCTTGAAATATCCGAAATAATTTTGTTGTTTCTAGTGAAATCAGACGAGCTGACAGAAGTTTGAGCAAATCATCCAATAAGTGAGCAATTAAGAATCAACCTGTCTAAATAGTTTAATAAGAACTTGGTTATCGGTGTTCGTTACCTTCGCAGATCGTGGGGAATGGCAGACGCTACAAGCTACACCTTGACCGTGCATTTCATCATCAAATATCTTCGTATCACGTGACATGTATCGAGCTCCATAGATCTGTACAAAGAAATGTTTTGTTTATTTACACGTTATTAGAAGAACTCTGATCAAACAATCAAATCTTTTCTCTCATTGTTTTCTGGCCAATTCAAAGGTTTTGGTGGTAAAAAATGTTGAGCTATTTAGCATACTCCAAGTGTAATTTGTAACCCAGTAGAAAACTGCAATCAAAATTCCGAGTTGTTTTCTCAATTACTTTTCCCAGTTTACGTTTGCGATTGTGTGAGCTGATATTGTACAGTCTTGAAAGTGTCATCACAAACTGTATTATTGTGATAAACAAAATGTAATAATAATAATATGTGCCTATCATATGTACTGGGGCTCGTGGTTGATATTAGCAGTTGTTTGCTCACTAGCAACAACCAATAAAATACAAACAATATTAATAACTGATCACACAATAAATAGATATATGCTATCATTAATAATAATTTAGTATATTAATTAGTTCATTATTAGAATCATTATCATTATTATAATTAGGATGTGCACTTTAATATTTTATTTATAGCGCTGCTTGCTGTTGTTTTGTGAAATACAAAAGGTTAATTATGAAAGTAAGCAGAGAAATGTTGAATAGAAAACGTAATTGGCTCGAAAAAGCTTCACAAGTGGCTGCCAGTTTCTGAAAAAATGTAAAATTAAAGAGCGGTGATCTTCACGTTGATTGGCTAGACAAACAAGTAATCATACGGCGCTCCATCACTGTCCAAACAAATAAAATCTGCTCCAGCTGTAAAATCGTTAACAAGTTCAAAACTCCGACTGATACGATGACCCTGTAGTATGGATACAGTGTTATGTGGACGAATTAAAGCAAATAATGTGATTTGTTTCAGATAACACAAAAATTGCTAATCACAATTTCCACAAGAGTCTAAAGCTCTCTAAATATCATATCCTTTTTACAACGAACAACGCTATCAATCCTTGCATGAGTGAATCCACACACATTTAAGATTAAAACCACATGTACATATAGCGATTACTAAGCAATTTCCTTAGCGATTGCATCATTTTGCAACTTCTGTTTCCTGCAAAATCGCTAAGCAGCTAAGCAATCTCTAGCGTTTTATTTGAGGTTATCGCCAGGCTTTGATCGAGATCAAAAAGTCACTAGCGGATTCTTTGATCAGCCAATCACAACGTAAAAACACTTTACCCTTGTTTCCAATAGTGTCTTGTCATATTCAGCGCTCCGATTTATCCACGATCCTAGAATAAATTGAAGGCTACGCTTTGTAACAGCGAGTTTGACAGGAATCGCTGAAAAATTGGCAGTAGTGAAAAATTGCGCAATTTGGGGGAGGGACTTCCCCAATCGCTAAGCAAAACCGCTAGCACGATCGATCGCTATATGTACATGAATCATAAGTGAGACTTCGTAAATGCATCAATGTTGATTTACTTTCAATGCTATGGCCATTTAGCAAGTTGATTAAAATATTACAGGTGCTCACAGATTATTTAATGGCAAATGCTACGTTTTAAAACTCAAAACAAGCATCAACGACAGATAAAAAGCAAACCTGACAGCACTTACCCAGCCATAGGCATCTGTATCATTAGACGTATCGAATCTGTTCCACTCTGGCTGCTCTGGTAAACAGAGATACTGCACGCCACCACCGGACAATTTTTTTTGAACCGTTGGTGGTCCTGCGCCAAAGCCTGAAAACAACCAGTGCAGACCTCAGGCAAAATCATAAACGTAACATTCTAATGCTGTATCAAGGTCAAATTAATGTCATTAAACTCCCATAAACTCCCATGCGATGTTTGCGAATCTTCAGCTTCAGTTGCTTCCCATCGAGCTGTTACCAAGCTGCTCGCTGTTTCCTTCCTATTGTTGACATAACTATCCACTAAATCTACAGGAAATACAGTGTTAACCTCAAACCATAACCCTTTCAGCTACCCCTGTTGATCTTCTGATGTTCTAAAGCTTGAGGAGGTATCTTTTTTTCAATGAAGTTGCATTGTTGCGCAAAAAGCTTGTAATATGTTTTTTGGTAATAAATAACATATTATTTAAATTAGAACTATTAAAACTAAAGAGACTAAAATTAAATTGAAGCTAAAAAAGTAAATATTGTGGTGGATTTTCATAGCACCCACATGCGCGCAGATGTCTAGCAACTGTTCTGGCACCACTTATATAGCAATTGGATGGCCAGAACATCAGTATTAGTTCATACCGAACTGACCGACCCTGTGTCAGTACTATACCGACCCTGTACTGACCCTGTATGAGTCAGTACCGACCCTGTGGGAGCCATACCGGGCCGGCAGGAAGCGAATCATCATTGCCTGAAACCTGGAAATAGCTTTAGAGGAGACAGAAGGCCATACCTGCAAGATAGCTACCCCTATTTTCGAGAAAGCCAAGTATCAGAGCGTAGAAAGACTCATGTACCAACAGCAGGAAGTAGAAATGCCTAGGATTGGCCAGCTAGCCTATGACTCTGCCCATCACTTCTAGGCGCCATGAATATTTAATCCTATATACCTCATCCTATTTGTCTGTATTTATATCTGCTGCCTATTTCTTGCATTATGTCTTACTTCTGTATTATTGGTGATTTCACTGTTTTACTTCCTGTGCTCTGCGTATAAAAATCAGAGCTTTTGCCATACCTAATCAGGACTGTATTGGGACTTCTACTTGCTGGTATTATTTACAAGAATAAATGCATACTACTCTAAAGCTCTGAGAAATGTGTCTGAGCCGAGGGCTCTATAATAGTTGTGTAGTAGAGAACACTCCTTCACTTCTCATTCGGTTCAGTACCGACCTGTTATTACCTCTAGGTGAAAAGTAATGGGTGGCAGCATACCGTCGGAACGCTGCCGACTTCACTGTGTCAGCGAACGAGGAGTTTGGCTGGTCACATCACTCAGTTAATGGGTTGGAAGCCCCCAAAACGCATTACAATATACTGCTATAAAACTTTATTATATTCTATGTTTGCCATATTGCAATGTTTGGAAGATGATCATGGAACGTATTTTACCAACTTCTAATCTACAATGCCTGACTCCATAACAAAAGGAAAAAGCTTTTTATGTAAATTGCAACGCTTATAAAACCATAGCTAGAACCGGACAACCGGACAACCTTGACCTTATACCGGACATCGACAAGTTTTCGTAACAAAGTACAAATGATTATTAGCAATCAAATGTCTGTGGTTGGTAACAAACCATTATGGTGTGAAATGTGTACGCATTAAAGTGTCTAATCAAATCGTGGACAAGAATTATTTTGCGTTCAGACAGGAAATGGAGGATGATTGAATTGCATGGTGGGTAGTGATGAGAGATTATATACATAAAATGCCAAAATCAATGGAGTTGAAATGTACAATATATTCGAATGGCTACTTTTTATAAAATAACATGAAATAAAAATACCAAATCTATTTATTATTTCTTTGAATAATTCCCATGTTACTATAAATATAGATTCACAACATAGGAACTAGTCTGATGGATACTAACCTGAATATATAAGTTGGGCATCTCCAGTACACTGACTGCGACCCCAATGTACGTATGTACTTCCTCTCTCTATGTCTATGGTGCTGTTGATGTCATCTATATTGGTTGCATTTAGGAAACTTAGAAGTGACT
Organism: Cryptosula pallasiana; assembly: GCA_945261195.1. NCBI lineage: Eukaryota > Metazoa > Bryozoa > Gymnolaemata > Cheilostomatida > Cryptosulidae > Cryptosula > Cryptosula pallasiana. The sequence goes on along the minus strand of OX183134.1, from coordinate 36,746,399 downwards.
TCAGGGATTCCAGATCTGTTTTAGAAAGCTGTAAGCTATTTGTCTGTGGACCCCTACAAACAGACGGAGAGTATCAAGTATTGTATGTCTGTGAGCCCCTACAAACAGACAGAGAGTATCAAGTATTGTATGTCTGTGAGCCCCTACAAACAGACATAGAGTATCAAGTATTGTATGTCTGGGGGCCCCTACAAACAGACAGAGAGTAGCAAGTATTGTATGTCTGTGGACCCCTACAAACAGAGAGAGTATCAAGTATTGTATGTCTGTGTGCCCCTACAAACAGAGTATCCAGTATTGTATGTCTGTGAGCCCCTACAAACAGACAGAGAGTATCAAGTATTGTATGTCTGTGGACCCCTACAAACAGACAGAGAGTATCAAGTATTGTATGTCTGTGGACCCCTACAAACAAACAGAGAGTATCAAGTATTGTATGTCTGGGGGCCCCTACAAACAGAGAGTATCCAGTATTGTATGTCTGTGGACCCCTACAAACAGAGAGAGTATCAAGTATTGTATGTCTGTGTGCCCCTACAAACAGAGAGAGAGTATCAAGTATTGTATGTCTGTGGACCCCTACAAACAGACAGAGAGTATCAAGTATTGTATGTCTGTGAGCCCCTACAAACAGACATAGAGTATCAAGTATTGTATGTCTGTGAGCCCCTACAAACAGAGAGAGAGTATCAAGTATTGTATGTCTGTGTGCCCCTACAAACAGACAGAGAGTATCAAGTATTGTATGTCTGTGAGCCCCTACAAACAGACAGAGAGTATCAAGTATTGTATGTCTGTGAGCCCCTACAAACAGACAGAGAGTATCAAGTATTGTATGTCTGTGAGCCCCTACAAACAGAGAGAGTATCAAGTATTGTATGTCTGTGAGCCCCTACAAACAGAGTATCCAGTATTGTATGTCTGTGAGCCCCTACAAACAGAGAGAGAGTATCAAGTATTGTATGTCTGTGAGCCCCTACAAACAGACAGAGAGTATCAAGTATTGTATGTCTGTGAGCCCCTACAAACAGAGAGAGTATCAAGTATTGTATGTCTGTGAGCCCCTACAAACAGAGAGAGAGTATCAAGTATTGTATGTCTGTGAGCCCCTACAAACAGACAGAGAGTATCAAGTATTGTATGTCTGTGGACCCCTACAAACAGAGAGAGAGTATCAAGTATTGTATGTCTGTGAGCCCCTACAAACAGAGAGAGAGTATCAAGTATTGTATGTCTGTGAGCCCCTACAAACAGAGAGAGAGTATCAAGTATTGTATGTCTGTGAGCCCCTACAAACAGAGTATCAAGTATTGTATGTCTGTGGACCCCTACAAACAGACAGAGAGTATCAAGTATTGTATGTCTGTGTGCCCCTACAAACAGACAGAGAGTATCAAGTATTGTATGTCTGTGAGCCCCTACAAACAGACAGAGAGTATCAAGTATTGTATGTCTGTGTGCCCCTACAAACAGACAGAGTATCAAGTATTGTATGTCTGTGGACCCCTACAAACAGAGAGAGTATCAAGTATTGTATGTCTGTGAGCCCCTACAAACAGACAGAGAGTAGCAAGTATTGTATGTCTGTGGACCCCTACAAACAGAGTATCAACTATTGTATGTCTGTGGACCCCTACAAACAGACAGAGAGTAGCAAGTATTGTATGTCTGTGGACCCCTACAAACAGACAGAGAGTATCAAGTATTGTATGTCTGTGGACCCCTACAAACAGAGAGAGAGTATCAAGTATTGTATGTCTGTGAGCCCCTACAAACAGAGAGAGTATCAACTATTGTATGTCTGTGGACCCCTACAAACAGACAGAGAGTATCAAGTATTGTATGTCTGTGAGCCCCTACAAACAGAGAGAGAGTATCAAGTATTGTATGTCTGTGAGCCCCTACAAACAGAGAGAGTATCAAGTATTGTATGTCTGTGTGCCCCTACAAACAGAGAGAGTATCAAGTATTGTATGTCTGTGGACCCCTACAAACAGAGTATCAAGTATTGTATGTCTGTGGACCCCTACAAACAGACAGAGAGTATCAAGTATTGTATGTCTGTGAGCCCCTACAAACAGAGAGAGTATCAAGTATTGTATGTCTGTGAGCCCCTACAAACAGAGTATCCAGTATTGTATGTCTGTGAGCCCCTACAAACAGAGAGAGTATCAAGTATTGTATGTCTGTGAGCCCCTACAAACAGAGAGAGTATCCAGTATTGTATGTCTGTGAGCCCCTACAAACAGACAGAGAGTAGCAAGTATTGTATGTCTGTGGACCCCTACAAACAGACAGAGAGTATCAAGTATTGTATGTCTGTGGACCCCTACAAACAGAGAGAGAGTATCAAGTATTGTATGTCTGTGAGCCCCTACAAACAGAGAGAGTATCAACTATTGTATGTCTGTGGACCCCTACAAACAGACAGAGAGTATCAAGTATTGTATGTCTGTGGACCCCTACAAACAGAGAGAGAGTATCAAGTATTGTATGTCTGTGAGCCCCTACAAACAGAGAGAGTATCAAGTATTGTATGTCTGTGTGCCCCTACAAACAGAGAGAGTATCAAGTATTGTATGTCTGTGGACCCCTACAAACAGAGTATCAAGTATTGTATGTCTGTGGACCCCTACAAACAGACAGAGAGTATCAAGTATTGTATGTCTGTGAGCCCCTACAAACAGAGAGAGTATCAAGTATTGTATGTCTGTGAGCCCCTACAAACAGAGTATCCAGTATTGTATGTCTGTGAGCCCCTACAAACAGAGAGAGTATCAAGTATTGTATGTCTGTGAGCCCCTACAAACAGAGAGAGTATCCAGTATTGTATGTCTGTGAGCCCCTACAAACAGAGTATCAAGTATTGTATGTCTGTGTGCCCCTACAAACAGAGTATCAAGTATTGTATGTCTGTGGACCCCTACAAACAGACAGAGAGTATCAAGTATTGTATGTCTGTGAGCCCCTACAAACAGAGTATCAAGTATTGTATGTCTGTGTGCCCCTACAAACAGAGTATCAAGTATTGTATGTCTGTGGACCCCTACAAACAGACAGAGAGTATCAAGTATTGTATGTCTGTGAGCCCCTACAAACAGAGTATCAAGTATTGTATGTCTGTGGACCCCTACAAACAGACAGAGAGTATCAAGTATCGAATTGGCCGTTAATTCCATTATTGGATCTGGCAGCTCACAGTAAAAAGACTTGTAGCATTGTTTAATAAAAATTTCTTGGTAAAAATCAAAAAGCGGCTAGTTTTTTTGGAAATAGCTAATCATTACAACTGTTTTGATAATTTAAATTCTTTAAAAAGTATCTGAGAAGGTTATATTTTTTTCACCAGACAGTTTAGAAAAAACTTAATTGTTATCTACTATTACCTTTAATAGTCTTTTAATTGGGTTTGAAAAAAATGTCAGGAAGAGGTACCACTGTGCCACTCATATGCAGCTAATATTACCTGCAATAAGTAACTGAGGCTGATTTGGTAGCAATTACCTGCAACCCAGTGAAGTAGGAGGAGGGGGGTGCATCTATTGGGAAAAGAAAGACCCTTAGCAGGGTGTACTCACTCAGCAACTTAAACTGCATGTACATATAGCGATCATTAAGCGATTTCCTTAGCGATTGCGTTATTTTACAACTTCTGTTTCCGGCAAAATTTCTAAGCAATCGTTAGCATTTTATTTAAGGTTATCGCCAGGTTTTGATCAAGATCAAAAACCGTTAGCCGATTCCTTGATCAGCCAATCACAACATGCAAATGTTTCACCCTGCTTTCCAATAGTGTCTAATGATCTGCAGCGCTCCAATCTATCAATGATCATATAATGGATTGCAGGCTATGCTTTGAAACAGCGAGTGTTACCAGAATCGCCTGAAGATCAGATATTCGCAAAACGTTGCGCAATTGTGAGAGGAACTTCCCCTATCTATAAGGAAACTCGATATCGCGATAGCTATATGTATATAAGGCATTACCATTAATTTCTAGTACGTTCAAAAATAAACAATTTCAGATTAAAGTGAAAGGTAATAGCAGAGAAAATAGTAGTTTGCTAGTGAACACCGAACAAAAATTAAGAAAATTTTGTTTGGTCATTTTTTGCTGTCTGATCACATTGCACCAACCAGCTGACCTGGCTGGAAACTGAGGCAGCACCAGGGACTGATGATGTAATGCGCTGTCAATGTGACAAACGCCAACTCAGCCTTATCTAAATAGGTAAACTGCAGATTGTGAAAACTTGGCTGTAGTTATTTTGAAGATGAACAATTTTGGACTTGACTTGCTGCTAGCTTCTTTAAAAGAAGATATTTTAGTAATGTATTGTTTAAAATCTTTAAACTGTTATTGATTTTGCTATATGTTGGTTTGTAGTATCACAAAAACATGTTTCTTGCATTTTTGAAAAAAATTGAGGCAATTGTCTGCGTAATCAGAATATTGGAGCATTGTTGAACTAAATTCGAAAAATAATGCGTATGTAATTGTTAGTTTTCAAGCAAAATGAAATATTAGTTTGGAACATTGAAATATTCTTTAAATTAGTTTTGATAGAAAGTAAGGTAATGTGGAAGTTCCTGTCGGTGTGCGGGCCAGTTGGTGCCAACCCACGCCTGTCGGTGTCGCGCACACCAAATAATTGTCAATATTCCACAGTTTGCCGCAAGTTTGCGCGCACACACACATTGTTGCCACGCCAACAGGCGCGCCAATGTTTGCTATTAGTCATTCGCCCACACTCGCATGGTTTAAACTCAGCGATGCCCACCAAACGATTTATTCAATAACCCCTATTCCTGTTATTGAAGACTGACTCTTCACAGCTAACACGTTTTAATAAATAAAAAGTATCATCTTTGCAATCTAATAGAGATAGCAAAGAGTTCCTTATCACATTGTATCAAGAAGAAACTCAGGCTGTAGAATCTATTGGCTAAAAGAATCAGACCCGCTGTCACTGTCGTGTTTATTTAGTATTCAGTAATATTTCCCACTAGCCTGCAAACATTGTATAATAAATATTAAAAAATGTGTCAAAAATTTTTCTTCAGTCGCCTTTCAAACATCACTATCATTCTGTTATTTAATTTCAGAATTTCATCTTTATTGATTGTTTCTATTTCTATTGTTTTCCATGTCCTATGTTCATTGGTTGATAAGTGTTTGGTTTGTGACAAGTTGTGTCGCAATAATACACATTAAGATAGTTTCTTTAAAAACAAATTATGGTATTACGGTATTTTTCATCTGACTCCATTTTTATTTAAAGCATCTGTAATCAGCTACGTGCTTCAGTTACAACATCCTCCACTTGCGTGTTATTTTTATTTAGAAGAGAAATAGCGACCTTCTAAGAGTTACCTACCAATCACAGCCTGTGGTCAGTGAATCATTTCTTTACCAAATAGCTCAATAGCCACAATCCAGAGACCTGTAATGTTTTCCTAAGGGAACAATGTTTCCTAATGTTTTCCTATATTTACAAGAGCAATAAAATGTTTTGCAATAAGTGCTGCTTGGAGAGGATGTGGCATCGAGCAGCAAGGGATAAATGTTGATACAACACTGCCAATCCAAAACCTTCTATTTTTGTGATGCTTCTAAAGCTTTGTATTCTAGAAATGATAACTATTTGAAGGAATCATTATTTTTATATCATTTAAAACAGGAAACCAAACAATATTTTTATTTTCTCAAGCAAGTGTTTCACTACCTTAGGTGTGCATTTAATCTATGAAATGATTTATTGATTACAGTTTTAAATAAATAAATAATAAATAACTAGTTTTTATAATATTTGTTAAATTTGCTTATTCAAACCATTATTAAACATTTTGTCATATGTAGAGTACATTTAGTCATATGTAGAATACATTTAGTCATAAGTAGAGTACATTTTGTCATATGTAGAGTACATTTAGTCATATGTAGAGTACATTTAGTCATATGTAGAGTACATTTAGTCATATGTAGAATACATTTAGTCATATGTAGAGTACATTTAGTCATATGTAGAATACATTTAGTCATATGTAAAGTACATTTAGTCATATGTAGAGTACATTTAGTCATATGTAGAATACATTTAGTCATATGTAGAATACATTTAGTCATATGTAGAGTACATTTTGTCATATGTAGAGTACATTTAGTCATATGTAGAATACATTTAGTCATATGTAGAGTACATTTTGTCATATGTAGAATATATTTAGTCATATGTAGAATACATTTAGTCATAGGTAGAGTACATTTTGTCATATGTAGAATATATTTAGTCATATGTAGAGTACATTTTGTCATATGTAGAGTACATTTTGTCATATGTAGAATATATTTAGTCATATGTAGAGTACATTTTGTCATATGTAGAGTACATTTTGTCATATGTAGAATACATTTTGTCATATGTAGAATACATTTTGTCTTTCAACCCTTTCAACACAATATCAATCACAGAAGTAATTGTGAACAAACACCTTTGGCCTCAAATAGTAATAAATATAGAAGAATTCTAAATACGTTTGAGAAAAAGTCTAGAAATGCGACTATGTTCGTCCATCACTCTGATGATTTGGAAAACGTGGCCATTTATAGCATTTTTTTACATAGATTCACGCTGCTATGTATTTGATGCATCAAAATGTCATCATTAGGAAGCAACTAAATAAGAATACAACTATATATTACTTCAGTCAATAACAGAACTGTCTCATTGACTTGTTATGAACTAACTTCACCGCTCTACGAAGTATTTTTCTTGCAGGGCAAAATTATTTTGCTCCATCCCAGAGCTAATGTTTCTGCAACTGTAGATGGAGACAACTCGTACCCCTTTATGTATCAAATCCAAGGCTTGAAAGCCACACTGATTAGCACTAATGATGAGCAAAGACCACTTACCTTTCTGTGTCGGTTGAACCAGGATCTTCTGGAGAGAGTCCAGCTGAAGTTGACCCTACTGGTTCATCTAACCGTTTTGCTGCCAACTGTTTGGCTAGCTCTTCATTGAGATGCTGGGTTTGCACAAAAGCTGATATGAGTGCCGCAGACGATATAATAACAGATATTAGACTGAGAAGTATAGGCACAGTGCACTGCCACTTTCTTGTCATGCTACAACAATACAAACTACGACTTACCATAATATTGTCATAATAATATATGACAGATATCTGGTAGCCATGGATGAAGTATACCAGGATTGCCAACCGAGCCTTTATAATATAACGGTCGTCGCGATTGGATTGTAGCCGTTTATAGGAGTTGCCATGACCAGTGACCTATGCAAGGTCACTAACGATTATACTAGAAATTAACGCAGTATCCGATACGGATATTGCAACTCGTCAAAATAGCGTTGAGTTGTCTTCTTGTTAAAAAGACAGCAACGCAAGTTTACTTTGCCATGTGTTCGGTACGTAAATAAACTACAAGCCCTTACTTGAGCATGTATAACGACTCCATTGTGCAAGTCGCGATTAAGGTTATATCCGGTAAGGGTTTTGCCATCCAGAATTGGATACACTTGCTTGCACGCACCTGCTTGCACGCAGCTGGCCATCCTGTTATACTTCATCCTTGGTGGTCGCACAGAGAAGCAATATCCTTTATTCAGTTTTATCATCTGTCTGTGACTACAACTACTGCTACTACTGCTGCTACTGCTACTACTACTGCTACTACTGCTGCTACTGTTGCTACTACTACTACTGCTACTACTGCTGATACTGCTACTACTACTGCTACTACTGCTGCTACTGCTACTACTACTACTGCTACTACTGCTGCTACTGCTGCTACTGCTACTACTACTGCTACTACTGCTGCTACTGCTACTGCTCCCACTACTGCTACTACTGCTGCTACTGCTACCACTACTGCTACTGCTACCACTACTGCTACTACTGCTGCTGCTACTGCTGCCACTACTGCTGCTGCCGCTACCGCCACTGCTACTGCTACAGCTACTACTACCGCTACTGCTAAAGGTAATAGGTGATGCTGTCACAGCTAATTACCTCCCATATCATCACCACTTCCATCACTAACTACTTCTACATAAGTAATGTCTCTCAACAGCGAATGAGCTATTTTATGATGTTGTCTAATGAGTTGATGTGATGCTAATAAAAAAGATAAAATTTCAGACGCATCAAAGGGAAGACACACTCATCTGATATGCTACTAGTTGAGTGCCCAGTTGTTATCTAGAAAGGTCTTTTCTCTTTCAAAGAAGAACACAAAAAAACTCAATAGTTGGAACTCACCAGAATTTGGTTGGTTTGATGTTGTCCTCCATCTGGAAGAGTTTTAGTCTGCCTCTTTCAACCCTGGAGTCCACATCCAATACTCTAGAATTACACGGATTGTTTAAATCGATTAATCGCTGCAAAGAACAAGAACAATGAGTTTTAACACTAGTGAAGGTGCAGTCAATGTTTGCAATGAATGCAGAGGATCAGGTATAAAAACTTGAAGCTTTTCAATATATTTCCAGTTTTCCAAAAATGTCTCACAGCCCACTTATACAGACTTGAAACAACTCGTCTGGACAGATAGATACTTTCAAGTTAGATTCCCAGTAGGTGGGCATGTGGTTATTATCTATTCATGTAGCAGATCAAACTACAAAACCTTTTAGAAAAGCTGTCAAAAAAAACACAATATAAGCCTCTATATTTTAAAATCTTTCAATATTCTTCCAAGATCAGCATATTAAAAAATATGTACATTTTCTGAATTACATAATATAAATGAAACAATGTAAACAATATTATTACATTATAAAAAAATTTTGCCATAAATATATAATCTTCATAAGCATGTTGAAAAATGTGTAAATAAGTAAATATGCACAAAAATATTAACCAGCATCATAGCAACAGTTTAATTACACAAAGAAAGAGATACATCCTGATATATTATACAATGTAAGATTTCACAAACTCACTATCCAATTTAGACCTAAACAGTTGTCACTCAATAGCAGGTGGTTGACAAATGCCCACTGTGGTGTTGTGTTAATGAATGAACGGATTACAGCTTTTATCTGAAGCTTGTCACCAATGGCAAACCTTCTATGTTTTTATCAACAGCATACACAAAAAAAGCTATGATCAAAATCTATTTATCGCTTAAAAACTTTACTTTTAATTTTTGTTTATTTCATTGACATAACTTTAACCTTGATAAACGGAAAATTTTAGTAAATAAAAGTAACTCTGAAATAAACAATTGAAATACGCTTTCTTTTTCTTTATTGCCATTTTGAGCAGCATTTCTTTCCTCTAGTAGGGCTGGTCGCTAGCAATATATAAACAGATTTGGTTTTATAGTCAGGAGTAAGGAAATTTCAGTTTGTTTTCTACTTTTTTTCTTTTACTGTTTTACTGTTATTCGTGTTTTTAGAGTTGCAGCCTAATTTTGTACTTTGTATAGAGAACTGTGACGTCTTTCCCAAAAGTCATTCGGTCTCAAAAACACCTGGCAATATATAACCTTTATTTGGCTTTATTATAACAGAGAGCAATATTTGGGTTTGTACAGTTGATGAAATGTCAAAACTAAAGTTCAAAAACTTACCTCAAAATACAACGTAAAATTTGCTGTTATCACAACCTTAAACGTTTACATTAGTTTTTATTTTTTTATCGGAAACTTCTGCAAGAATACCACAGAAATCATCGCTGCAGTAACAATTGCTTTTAGCAGAATCATTTTTCCTACGGTACATTACTTTGTATAAATTCCAAAATCAGATTTTTTGGGAAAAACGTGTTTTGGCAAGTTCCCCCTCAACTCCACAGCTTCTCCTTCTAGATTCACAGCTCCAAGCTGTTACAGAATCTGAGTTCTGTAACTCAGTAATCTCGTCTCCTACCCTCCACCCAGCACCACCCTACTCCTATTATTAGCCAACAAGCTCAAAATATCACCGAGAGTTTCAAGTGATGATTGTGTTTATGCCTGGCAAGATACCAAAATCCAGTATTAAGTCAGAGTCCGGCAACTACTGCCAGACAGCACCAAGTGGTCTGGCTTTTATAACATGTCTCTAGGAAACATCATTATTAAGTAACTATCAATAATAATATACAATGGTATAATACAAAACTTATCATTACTTAAATTACCTTAGACTCCTTGACAGAGATCTGCTCTCTTATTACTCCTCATGTGCAAGCGCTGGTCTTCGCCTTGATCTGTAAGCTTCACCTCTTCTGTAATGTATTGCCCCATCCTACATTACCTTTCATTGCATAGCCTTAGCTTCCTATATATAGCCATCTTTCCATTACTGTATACATCCTATTTACATCAGCTGTACACCTTTTTACAATTTTTTTACAAATATTATTTCATTTCAATAACAGTGGAAAAGAGAGCGAGATAAAAACTAGTAACTGGTATGCTCATACATTAACCTAAAAATTTAAAAATTGATAACAAAAGTTAATGCAGACGCATTTCAATTAAGATATTTGTACATTTTTTTGTTCTAAATATGAACTAATATGTATTGTATTACTTTATTCATCAAACCAAAACTCTCACAAACATTTTCATAAAAGTATAATTGTCTCAAAGTAGTTTTGAAAAAATTTTGGAACTAATCAAACCAGTTCATTCCAAGATCAGAGAAAGCTATTTACAGCATAAGGAAAGATTGGTTCACAAGTTCACAGACTCACACTTGTTCAACTCGCTGCCAATAATAATAAATAATATTTTGACACAGTTGATGGTTGCCAGCTCGTCTGCTCCATATGACAAGTACAAAGTACTGGTTTGAGTAAATATGGCCATTTCTTTTGTAAGCAAATACCTTCAGCACACCTATTTCTCACCTTTCTCTACGATTGTAGACTGCACTTTCGAGCTTATAGATTGCACTGAGCAACTGTCAGAGCAAATAAAACATCATAAATAAAGCAAAGGTGGTCCGTCCTAAAATTGCCAGCTTTGATAACTACTTTTCGATCCCAAAACATCTCCACAAAATTACATTTCCCGTGATTGAAAAATTATCCAATTTTACTGTCGCTGAAGTTTGGAAATCATCAAAAAACGTCAGTGCATTGAAATCAAATGGAAATCTGACCAGAAAAAAGCAGATTTAAAGCTAACTGGTATGTGATGCAGCGTAGGCTCAGCACACGTGCTTTCTCATACTCCCAGACATCAAATGTTTACACAAACTTTAGTCTTTGGAATTTTAGTCGCTAGAAATTTAAAAGTCATGAACTTACATTTTACACCCTGAGAGTCTGCTTTTTTATGAGCTCTTCACTTTCCTGATGCAAGATTGTAATCATTTTAGTGTGAAATATTAATAAACATAATTTTATTTCAATAGAACAAGACTTTAATCAGGTGAAATTTACTCATGGCTGAAAATGTCAGTTAGCGCAAACATCAAATTTTTATTTTGTAAAAATCAAAAACTTTCTGCAATTTGGTGAGATATTTTTTAGAAGATTATGAGAAACGGTAACATTAAAACTTAGTGATTTAAACAACTTCCAAGCCTTCTTTTGATTCATTGCCAAAAGTAAATGTAGCTATTTCAGGCTCTTTTAAGCTTTGTGTGATAATCACAATACTTTATACGGAGTTATGCTCTCTTGGTACTCTTGAAACTATTATTGCAAGTATCTCTCTGTAGGGGGGGGGGGGGGTTGTAGATATTTATCTCACTGTTTCTTTTCTAATACTCCACCCATCGTCATAAACCGCACCTATTCAGAGAGCCAAAGGAACGTCAGTTCTAGTGAATACAATACAATACTGAAGCCAACGGATTGCTAATGTTCCGATCGTGCTATCACAATTTCTGTCTCGTCACAGATGAAAACATCTTAGATACCAGAGAGAAATTGCTCAAAAATACGATGGGTTTGATGGTAAGTGTCAGGTCTTGCGATTTCTTTAGAGTGGGTGGAGTTACAGCATTGCTTGCTCAAAATAATATTTGATGTAAAGTTTTCAGAAACTCGCAGATTTTTATGAAACATGTTCAAATGAAAGCACACTAGAGCTTTTTTTTACCAAAACATAGCATGGTAATCTTAGTTATTTGTGAAAAAGGCGATTTCTTTGTTTTAACATTTATTTGATTTTGCAACTAGCAGGCACTAGCAGACACTGGCAGGTACTGGCAGGTACTGGCAGGTACTGGCAGGTACAGGCAGGTACTGGCAGGTACTGGCAGGTACTGGCAGGGCCAGGCAGGTACTGGCAGGTACTAGCGCAGTGAATAGAAATTTCACTTTGGATAAAATCAATGTTTCGGACGTTTTCACGTATTTGGTGCCAAGTAAAACTTTTGTATCGTGTGGTTTATTCTAGTTTTCATTCTCAACGTAAGTAGAGGTGGTTAGTTGGCTGTCTTGTACTATTATATGGCAATGTTATTATACCTGATCGCCTTGACTTACTGTTTCTCTTTTTGCTCAGGGAAACATAGCAGAGGTGAGAAGCCTTAGGCCTAGGCTGACAGAACACTTCTTCATTGACACATTAAGGTGCACAGTCTAAGCTTTACAGATTATTGGTATATTGGCATTTAGCATATATTGTGTCCAATTGTTTCTTTTGTCTGTCAGTTTGTGTAGCTCCAAGATTAATCTATTGTGAGCCTTTAGATTAATTAAAGATTAACTCATAACTCATTAACTAATAAGTAGCGCAGAGATGAGAATAAGATATAGCGAGATTTGCGGTGGCGTTATTCATGGATGAATTGAAAGAGCACAGCTATAGCTTGTAATAGTCTTGAGTCTCGCTACTTAGCAAACTCCTCTCTACACCCTTTCATTGGTCACCTCTCTACACCCCTTCACTGGTCTTCCTTCTACACTCCTTCATTGGTCACCTCTCTACACCCCTTCACTGGTCTTCCTTCTACACCCCTTCATTGGTCACCTCTCTACACCCCTTCACTGGTCTCCTCTCTACACCGCTTTATTGGTCTCCTCTCTACACCCCTTCATTGGTCACCTCTCTACACCCCTTCACTGGTCTCCTCTCTACACCCTTTTATTGGTCTCCTCTCTACACCCCTTCACTGGTCTTCCTTCTACACTCCTTCATTGGTCACCTCTCTACACCCCTTCACTGGTCTTCCTTCTACACCCCTTCATTGGTCACCTCTCTACACCCCTTCACTGGTCTCCTCTCTACACCGCTTTATTGGTCTCCTCTCTACACCCCTTCATTGGTCACCTCTCTACACCCCTTCACTGGTCTCCTCTCTACACCCTTTTATTGGTCTCCTCTCTACACCCCTTCATTGGTCACCTCTCTACACCCCTTCACTGGTCTCCTCTCTACACCCCTTCATTGGTCTCCTTTCTACACCGCTTCATTGGTCACCTCTCTACACCCCTTCACTGGTCTCCTCTTTACACCCCTTCACTGGTATCCTCTCTACACCCCTTCATTGGTCTCCTCTCTACACCCCTTCATTGGTCAGCTCTCTACACCCTTTCACTGGTTTCCTCTCTACACCCCTTCATTGGTCTCTTCTCTACACCCCTTCATTGCTCACCTCTTTACACCCCTTCACTGGTTTCCTCTCTACACCCCTTCATTGGTCACCTCTCTACACCCTTTCACTGGTTTCCTCTCTACACCCCTTCATTGCTCTCCTCTCTACACCCCTTCATTGCTCTCCTCTTTACACTCCTTCATTGTCTCCTTTCTCCATGAATATTTGATTCCTCCGGTTCAACTTACTACGTATGCTTCTGTATAAGTCTTGCTTTGACTTGAATTCTATAAAACTGGAAATAATTGCATATTTTTGTCTCGTTCGTCGAATAATATGTTTAAATCAAATCATATTATTGTAATCATATATTTAAAACATTGGAGCTGGTTGAAGCAAGTATGGTTCTTATCATTGATGCTTGACATATAACAATTCTTTAAATGTTTTATTATTTTAATAATTATTATTAGTAATGAGTTTGAAGCTCTCCCAAACACCTGATAGATTTGCTACTTTTAGCTGATAGATACTATAAGCTGTTGAGGGACGAAGGTGGGGTGCGGATGTTACAGGATGTGATGCCACAGCCCAAGTAGCAGGCAAGATTATTATCCTCATTTGAGAAAATCTGAGCGGTTGATATGAAAAAATGATTTGTTGTGAAAGCTGAAGGATCAATAAAGACTTCAAATTTTTTTCTGGAGAAGATATTGATTTAATCACTTGAAATAAATAATCAAATATTATGCTCATAATACTACATAGTCACCATAGTTTTTTATTTTCATTTATATTAGGTTTGCACAGGTAAATAAATGAAGGTGTGCCCTTGTGGTAGAGTGGTTAAACATTAGGCGTACTGAGATGCTTTATGTGAACGGTGCATCGTCAATATCATACACTCCGTTCCTAGCTACTGCTCATGAATCTAACAAAAAATATAAACTTTCACTAGTATTAATTAATAGTGCTTTTCAGCATCCTAAAATAGTAGAAATAAGGCTTCCGGTATCTTCACTACCGGCGCCCTCTATGAAACTGCCAAAACCCCATTATCTATTGGCATTTTTTTGGTGACAAAATGTGCAGACATGGATGCGTCACTAACGGGTGCAGTACTGATGCAGGCATCACACCTGGACATGCTTTTAAACTGCTGATTTTATGCTTCAAAACTGGAAGAGATCGCTGACATTTTTACTGTTGTTAGCCCTAGAATGTGGGGCACGATCATGTGCTGTTTTCAGTTCCTAGCAGTTAAGTAAATAACTCAATGCATCTGACACACTTAGGAATATTGTTGGGTTTTTGTACTGAATAGCCTCAGATTCCTATGCTGTTGAAGTGTGCTCTACGCCATATCACAGCCCACACTGTTGTTTGTGATATTACTTGAATTTTCTCAGTCTCAATTTTTGTGCAACTGTGTCATTTGTTTTAGTTATTGTCTGCTCATGAAATAGTAACTCCGTTTTTCTCGTCGTGTCTCGAATGATGATTCAATCATACTGAACTAAATGAATGTATATTTATTGTGTATAATAGATATCATAAAATTATATAAACAAAACACAATAACATTATAGAAATATTTAATGCGCTGTTGGTAATACTTTTTGGTATAAATCACATATGATTTGTTTTGTCAGAACATTGACTAGCTGTAATATGAATATATTGGGTTGATAGCGGTAGCTGCATCTACAGACACATATTAGCTGCATCTGCAGACACATATTAGCTGCATCTGCAGACACATATTAGCTGCATCTACAGACACATATTAAATCCACAGATGTCTGTGATACAAAATACAAAATGGCAGTGTTGGGGTGCGGACTTTGCTATGTACACTTTGGAGCTAGCAGGAGCAATAAGCAACTCGCAAGCTTTGCCTTTCACTTCTTCAGTCAATCCTGTTCAGTTAATCCTGTTCGCTAAGACATTTTCTGTCAAGTTGGCAGATTCATATTTTAGTGAAAATTTTGTTAGAAGTCAAATTTTGTTAATTTTATAGCGAGACGGCTTATAATCTTTTTAGCGATTAGGAAATTGTATTATTGCCAAAAAATAGCCGAACCACTTAGCGTGTGAACTTTTAACCAAGTTACTTTGTCTGGGTTACCGTGATAACCGTCGTTAATTATTGTGCGTACGACCAGCTGAGGTATAATATACTAAATGAAACCCTTGGACTATATTACAGTTTTCACCGCCGGGCTTTTCTCTGGTTAGCTTCAGACACGAAGTCCTTGTTCATAATAAGACATCAAATTTTTTGTTACTTAACAGAAAAGTTTTGGTTTTGAAAATGTAAGTAATAGCTACTTGGTGCACATTACACAGGTCAGTTCTCTGGCATGGATGTAAGGGGGGCAGTGCTTCAGACTTCCGATTCCATTACAAAAGCCTGCGATATGGTACATGAGGGCTCCTCCAGTCCTACTATCTGTACCTGCGGCAATAGAACTAACACATTAGATGGCAATGGAGCTAATTCATTAGATGGTAATAGAGCAAAGTCACTGAATAGTAATAGAGCCAAGTCACTAGAGCTAATTTTGGCATCAATCATCTGTTAACAAAAAAAATGTTTTTCATAAAGTGTGATTTCCTATAACAATTTATTTTAAAGCTTCAAAAATATATGAAATAAAATTAATGGGTGCCTCTTTGTTCATTTATAGTTTCTATAAATATGGTTTTGCGAGCACTCAAACTTTTTTGAGTTGCCTGCTCATGGTGATCATAGCAAAGTTCAACTGCATGGGCGCGACCTTTGTAATTACCCGTCTATTTTAAGATGGAAACAAGTTTAATCTTTCCTGAAATGATGTTATAAAAATGAAGACATAACTTGCTGGAAAAATTTAATAATTATTTTTTTGTGCAAATTCAGCTGGGGAATATATCATTCACTATATAACTTTTCAGTGTATCTTTGAGTCACAAAAAAAGCGTTTGGCGGAGACTGGAGAAAAGGCCGTGCAAATGTTCATCGAAAAGATGTGCTTGACCATTTCCATAAATTTGTATCATCGTGTGATATCGTACAAAACACGACGCCTGCTACATGTGTGAAGTTGTCTAATTTTAATAATTATTGCGATTATTAGAGGGTATGTCCGCAAGGTCATCTCTATGCAATGCATGGCCGTGCACTTTACAGCTCAAACTCAAGTCATTCACAAGTAAGATTTCTATTGGAATCGCTAAGGCTTGTCATGTATGTGAGGAAAACTAATATAAATTCACTATCTTGTAGCTATTCACATTTTCTCTAGTTTAAACAGTAGCGGAAAACTCAGATGATGATAAATAATCATAAATCTAAATAATATTGGTAATTGGTAAAGGAAAACAACACGATTATTTGATTGAAAATACTATTTTGATAAACATCTAGTGATTTTCTATCTTTTTTTGGAAACCCCAGTTTTGATGTATTATCACTTAAATATTTTTGTATAGCTTTGGACAATAGAGAAAAACGTGCAGTCTGAGAAAGTTTTCAAATAGTGGGGAAACCCCAATTAATTACGGGGGATTTCTAGAATTTGTCCATTGTTTTATATAAGCCCGCAATAATTATTTTTTGAGTTTCCCCAGTAATAAAATTTTTGCACAGGCTGCGCGTTTTTCTCTATTGATAAGTAATTTTGAATATTCAAATGAATAATTATAATTGATTTTTATATTAAAAATTCCAGCTAAATATTATGTATGTCTGTCCGCCGGTCCAACAAAAAAGTAGCACAAATAGTGTGTTCCAGTGTTACTAATTTTGACCTTGACATACCGTTGATTCCCTCTGGCTCGGCATCAACGCACTCAAATGTTGCCCTCTGATTGGTTATATAACTGGACATCAGGTAACCTTCATACTCTTTAGTCCAAGAGTTTGGACAGTTTCTCAATGCAGGTATCATAACCTATCCAACAAAGCAAATAGTTAAACAGTTTACAAAAACTCTGGAGTTTTACAGCTACGCCCCAAACATTTGCTGAAACTGCAATTCTAACCAGCCAATATTAAACACCACATCAGTATGGTTACCACTGCCAAGTAAGTAACTGCATAGAAGTTTCTTGAAGTATCCGAAATAATTTTGTTGTTTCTAGTGAAATCGCACTAGCTGACAGAAGTTTGAGCAAATCGTCCAATAAGTGAGCAAATAAGAATCAACCTGTCTGAATAGTTTAATAAGAACTTGGTTATTGGTGTCCGTTACCTTCGCAGATCGTGGAGAATGGCAGACGCTACAAGCTACACCTTGACCGTGCATTCCATCATCAAATATCTTTGTATTATCTGACATGTATCGAGCTCCATAGATCTATACAAAGAAAGGTTTTGTTTATTTTACACCAGATCAGAAGAGCTGTGATTAAACAATCAAATCTTTACTCTCATAAACAATTTCACAGTTTTCCGCGACAATTCAGAGGTTTTGGTGGTAAAAAAATTAAAACT
The DNA here is from genome assembly GCA_945261195.1 of Cryptosula pallasiana. NCBI lineage: Eukaryota > Metazoa > Bryozoa > Gymnolaemata > Cheilostomatida > Cryptosulidae > Cryptosula > Cryptosula pallasiana. The sequence continues at coordinate 36,728,417 of OX183134.1, read as the reverse complement.
ATTCAGCATACTCTAAGTGTCATGCGTAACGCAACAACAAACTGTAATCAAAATCTGGAGTTGTTTCCCAATTACTTCTATCATTTTACGCTTGCGATTGTGTGAGTTGATATTGTACAGTCTTGAAAGTCGACACAAACTGCACTATTTTGACAAACAAAATGTAATAATAATAATATGTGCCTATCATATGTACTGGAGTTCCTAGTTGATTTTAGCATTTGTTTGCTCACTAGCGACAACCAACAAAATACATTTAATATTAATAATCGATAAAAAAAATTAATGTGTGCTAATATTAACAATAGTTTAATATACTAATCCAATACTAATCAATTCAATATTGTAATCATAATTATTATTATAATTAGGATGTGCACTTTAATCTTTTATTGATAGTGTCGCTCGCTGTTGCTCAGTGAAATATCAAAGGCTGAATAAAGTCTTAATTAAATACAATAAGCAAAGAAACGTAGCATAGAAAACATAATTGGAGTGAAAATGCTTTTCAAGTGGCTGCCACTTTCTGAAAAAGTGCAAAATTAAAGAGCTGTGATCTTCACGTTGATTGACTAGACAAACAAATAATCATACGGCGCTCCATCACTGTCCAATCAAATAAAATCTGCTCCAGCTGTAAAATCATTTACAAGTTCAAACCTCCCCCTCATACGATGACCCTGTAGTATGGATACAGTGTTATGCGTACAAACTAAAGCAAATAATGTGATTTATTTCATATAACACAAAAATTGCTAATCACAATTTCCATTAAAGAAGATTTTAGAGCTCTCTGAATATCAGATTTTTTTCTACAAAGAACAACGTTACCAACCCTTACATGAGTGAATCCCCGTGTATTTACAATTAAGTAAGACTTTGTAAATGCACCAAATCTCATTAAAATTTCAATACTATGGCCATCAGGCAAGTTGGAAAAAAGTTATTACAGGTGCTCATGGATTATTTTAAAGCAAATGCTAAATTTTTTAAAACAACCAGCATCAACGACAAATCTACAATCAAACCTGACAGCACTCACCCAGCCATAGGCTAATGAATCGTTGGATATATCGAATCTGTTCCACTCTGGCTGCTCTGGTAAACAGAGATACTGCACACCACCACCGGACATTCTTTTGTGGCCGGTTGGTGAGCCTGCGCCAAAGCCTGAAAACAAGCAATGTAGACCTCAGGCTAAGTCATAAATGTAACATTTTACTGCTGTATCAAGGCCAAATTAATGTCAATGAACTCCCATAAACTCCCAAACGATGTTTGTGAATCTTCAGCTTCAGTTGTTATTCATTAAGTTGTTACTAAAGTGCTCACTGTTTCCTTTGTTGACCTAGTAACCCACTGAAGTTCCAGGTAAAACACATCTTAACCTCAAACCAGAACACTTTCAGGTGTCATGATTGACTAACATTATTAGGTGCCTGAACAACCGGCTGTAATATTTTGAGCGAGCGAGAGTGGGGGCAGTGGGTGGCGTGAGTGGAAATACAGATTTTTCATTTTATTTTAACCAATGGCAAGCAACTTCTCATTAGATGCGCTAATATTGTTCATGTCGTTTCATCGACTTCAGACAAATGAATGAACAAATAATCTCAACAGTAGTACGCTAGCACAATATGAGTAAAATAATAATAAAAGCAAGCTTGTCATTGGAGTATAAGAGTGGATAACTTTATTACACAAAAAATAATTTTTCATACACACATGTATAATTCTTACTTATGAATCTGTGTTGTAAAGCTTTAGTGCTGTGATTACACACATGAAAATAATAAATAACATAATAATCAAGTTTCATTAAATATAAATTTTATAATAATAATTAATTAGTAAATAATGCGCATATGAATGGTAAAAAAAAACTTGCTGTGAGTATGTTCTTAGTTCGGTATTATTAATAATATTTACAGATCTATTTTATAATTGACTTTGATTGTGACAACATGGTGGAGATTATTATCACTGTTGGAAGTTATAAAGTGAATAAATTGATAAAAAAATAATATTACAATAGGTTTTTAAAAAACAAAACACTATCATAGAAGCTTCAAGTAGGGACTTTTTGAATATCAGTTAAAAATAGTTTATAGTAGTTAAAACTGTTTAAAAGTAATTAGCTTGATAAAAGCAAATAATTATTATTTTTAGAATTGTTACTTCGCATTGTTTTCGTTTCATTTGCAAAAGCTATATTTTTGGAGACTTTCGGAGGCCCAATAAATTTATAAAGATATTTTCTATTGAAGAAGTTGTTTACCCTTAAAAATATCGTATTTTCACACCTGCCACTCACACTCAAGCAAAGTATTACATTTGCTAAACAACTACCTTTTTCTTCAATAAAAGTAAACCAATAATGTAGGTCGCGAACACTCTTATTGTAATAGATAACCATTTCATTTAGAGCAGAATAAAGAAAACGAAAAAATACTAAAATGAACTAAAACTAGAAATAGATAAAAACTGAAAATGCTATAGAACTTTTTTATATTCTATGTTTACCATGTTGCAATATTTAAAAGATGCTCATCGAGCATGCCCAGCTTTACATCTTGCTGAAGTTCCTGACTCCATGTAAATTCTCACATTTATGAGACCACAACCACAACCAGGCATTGACAAGTTTTCGTAACAAAGTACAAATGATTAGGTTAAGATTATTAGCAACCAAATGTCTGTGGTTGGTGTGAAATGTGTACGCATTAAAGTGTCTAATCAAATCGTGGACAAGAATTATTTTGTGTTCAGACAGGAAATGAAAGATTACTGAAATGCATGTTGGGTAGTGATGAGAGATTAGAGAAAAAACGCTCAACCTGTGCAAAAGATTTATTACTGGGGAAACCCAAAAAATAATTAATGCAAGCTGATTTAAAACAATGGACAAAATCTGGAAATCTCCGTAATTAATTGGGGTTTCCCCATCGTTTGAAAACTTTCTCAGGTTGCGCGTTTTTCCCTATTATGTAGGCAAAATGGCAAAACTAATGGAATTGAAATGTGCAATATATTTAAATGGCCATTTTTTCTAAAAAAGAACATGAACTAAAACATTCTAATGCATTTAATGCTTCTCTAAAAGCTTCCTACATTAATATAAATAAAGATTCACAACACAAGAACTAGTCTGACGGTTACTAACCTGAATATATAAGTTGGGCATCTCCAGTACACTGACTGCGACCCCAATGTACATATGTACTTCCTCTCTCTATGTTTATGGTGCTGTTGATGTCATTCATCTTGTTTGCTTTCAGGAAACTTAGAAGTGACTTCAGAGATTTTAGTTCTGCTTCAGAAAGCTGTAAGTCGTATGACTGTGGGCCCCTACAAACAGACCGAGAGTTTGAAGTATTAAATTGGTCTTTGATTTCATTATTGAATCTGGCAGTTTACATTAAAAACAACTTGCAGTATTGTTTGATAGAAATTTGTTGCTAGAAAACTAAATTTGACCAAATTGACTAGAGATAGCTAATCAGTATTTACAATTTTTTTTTCATTATTTGAAAGCATCTGAAAAGATTATATTGTTTTACAGGACAGTTTGAAAGAATCTCCATTGTTATTCGCAAATATCTCTCAGTTTTTTTTTAATTTAAATTTAAAAAAAATGTCAGTATCATGAGGTACCATGCCACTCATATGCAGCGAATATTATCGACAAACGAACAAAGCAATAGAGTCTAATTTGATGGCAATTGCCTGCAATTCAGTGAACTACTAAGGTACCTCCTATCGGGAACCTCAGAAGGTGGGTTGGTATTTAAAGGAACTCAGCTACGTCTTCCAGTACAAAAAACTGTTCATTGGCAATAGAATCTTGTTGGTCAATGGTAATTAAATTTTACAGAATTTCACACGCTTCAAGGATGAAATTTATTGACTACGTGACCCTGGCAGCACACCTCGGCTGCACTACTTATGGGTGGCCAGCAACAGTCTCAAAAGTACACGGCTACAAAACAAGATTGTTGTTGGCAGCATTTCCCCCACCTGGTGCTATTCAATCGCTCATCAAGCAGGCAGCAGTTTTTACTACCAACGCTTTACTACAGCTTTTAAATAATAAATTTCTAGAGTTTCATATATATAAAGTAAATAATTAATTTAACAGCGATGGAATTCAAAGAGGCCGCTCTACGTCTAGATGCTGTGTGGGCCAAAGTTTCAAGTTGGTCTCAACTCTCTTGCATTTGAGTACAGAAAAAAGGAACGTCGAATACACTTTTTATCACTCGCAATGCTTACGTAGACTAACGATCATGTAACATCAACTAACTATTATTATTAGTTTGTTTTTCTGGCATCACTCTAGTATTTGCCTACAACAAACTCAAAACCCTACTACATGCAGATTAGAACTCATCATGTGACAAAATGACACAATTAAATTTAAAAAGCATCCAATGACAGATGCTAATAACGCATGGGCACGTTTGTAACATCTCTGAAAATAAATACTATTTATTATACAAAATTTGTTTTTACATTAAACAAAATCTGCGGCAATTAGTTCAGATAAAATTGCTGTATATTTTAGACACTTCAAAAATCTTCAGATCTTTGAGGCTACTGATAAAATACAAGTTTCGGTAACATTTACATGGCTGTCTCAGAAGTAGTATTTAAACCTGACCAAAAGTTTTATTATTGTAGATAATGGCCATATAGTAAATAATTGCTATTTATAAATAGTTTAGCTGTTACTTAGCAACTCCATGTGTGTCAGCAAGTGCTCCTGGTGACAAATTGTATCAGGTTGTGGAAGCTTGCTAGTATAACCTTGAGAGTGCTGCAGGAAGATGGATACAGTTTAAACATTGTGACATTCCAATGACAGCTTTAAATGCCAACTTAATGATGATGGCTGTTGAATAGAGTGTCAACTCATTTCAGCTTCCTTGCTAAGAAAGCCAGTTTTATGACACGACCGACAAAAATAAATTTGGATTTCAGTTGTTTCAAGTTTAAATCCTTATTTTATTTTTTACTACTTTCGATAATTAACAATTTTGGATATAAATGATATGTAATAACATAGATTGCTATTAGACACTGCACAAAAATTTATAAAACTTTGTTTCATCATTTTTTGCTCTGTCTGATCAAATTACACCTACCAATTGACCTAGCTGGAAACTGAGGCAGCACCAGGGACTGATGAAGTAATGCGCTGTCGATGTGACAAACGCCAACTCAGCCTTATCTAAATAGGCAAACTGCAGATTGTAAAAATCTGGATGTAGTTATTCCAAAAATAATAGGTTTTGGACTTGACTCACTGCTAGCTTCTTTACAAGGAGATATTTTAGTAACGTACTGTTTAAAATAGTTAAACTATTATTGATTTTGCTATATGTTGTTGGTTTGTAGCCTCACAAAACATGTTTCTTGTATTTTTGAAAAAAAATGAAGCAATTGCTGTCTGCATAATCAGAATATTTGAAACATTTTTGAACTAAATACGAAAAATAATGCGTATGTAATTGGTAAATTTCAAGCAAAAGCAAGCATTAGGTTGGAACATTGATATATTCTTTAAATTATTTTTGATAGGCAGTATTGCTAAACAAACCGTAAAAAGACGACTCTTCACAGCTAACACGTTTTAATAAATAAAAGTATCATCTTTACAATCTAATAGAGATAGCAAAGAGTTCCCTTATCACATTGTATCAACAAGAAACCCAGGCTGTAGAATCTATTGGCTAAAGGAATCAGACCCGCTGTCATGTTTATTTAGTGTTCAGTAATATTCCCCACCAGCCTACAAACATCGTATAACAAATATTCTAAAATGAGTCCAAAATCTCTTTCAGTTACTTTATAAACTACGTGATCATTTTATGAACAAATTTCAGGCTTCTATTTTTATTTATATTGTTGTTCATGTTTCACTTCCATCAGCTGCTAATCTTTGGTTTGGGCAATAATTAATATTAAAAATCTGATTCCATTTTCATTTAAAACAGCCATAATCAGCTACGTGAGCCAGTTACAACACCCTCCACTTGCGTGTTATTTTTATTTAGAAAAGGAATAGCCAGCTTCTAAGAATTACCTAAGAATAATGACCTGTGGTCAGTGAATCATTTCTCTACCAAATAGCGCAGTAACCACAAACCAGAGACTTGTAATATTCTCCTAATACAAGAGCAATAAAATATTTTGCATACGTGCTGCTGAGAGAGGATGTAGCGGCAGCATTGAGCAGCAAGGACAAAATATTGACATAGCAGGCTGCCAAATCAACAGAGATTTCTATAGAATATAATGCTTCCAAAGTTTTTATTCTAAGAATTATAACAATTCAAAAGGATTAATATTTACACATTCTTTGAAACAACAAAATATCTCTATATTTTTATTTTCTCAAGCAAGTGTTGCACTACCTTTAGTGTGCATACAATCTACGAAATGATTTATTGCTCACGTGATCATGTTTGTTACAAATGCAGAATCAACCCATTATGTATTGTTCCATTTCAACACGGCATGAATCATAGAAGTAAATGAGAAAAGTAATGGTTGGTAAACATGGAGCTGGGACCTATTTATTGATGTGAAAAAAACACTCTTTTTGGACCTAAAGTGGTAAACAATCTAAAGGAATCCTAAACACGTTTGAGAAAAATTCTAGAAATGCGATAATGCTTTTTCATCATTGTGGTGATTTGTACAACATAGCCATTTATTTCCATGCTGCCACATATTTGATGCCCAAAAAAATCTTTACTATTTCGATACAAAAAGTAAACAGGTGGCGGTATGACTCACTGTCTTTTTACTTATTTTATTTAAATACTGATAAAAAATTGTTTTTTTTCCAAGTAGATTGAAATTATCCCATAATTATTATAGATGGTAATTGTTTACGGAACTGTATACTATATTATATGCTAATTGACTCAATTATGGAATTGTGTTACCAATTTCTTATAAATCAACTAAGAATTCTTGTCAACTAAAAGATTAGCAGAGTTTTTTGCTGCCCAGGAAGTTTATTTTTGCTCCATCAGTGAGCTAATGTTTCTGAAACTGCAGAGGAAGACAACTCGTACCCCTTTATGTATCAACTCCAAGGCTTGAAAGCCACACTGATTAGCACTAATCATGAGCAAAGACCACTTACCTTTCTGTGTCGGTTGAACCAGAATCTTCTGGAGAGAGTCCAGGAATTGTGTTTCTGACCTGCGCTGAAGTTGACCCTACTGGTTCATTTAACCGTTTTTCTGCCAACTGTTTGGCTAGCTCTTTATTGAGGTGCTGGGTTTGTACAAAGACTGCTACGAGTGCTACAGATGATATAATCAAGCCTATTAGACTGAGAGATAGGGGTAGGGTGTAGTGCCATTTTCTTGTCAGACTACAACAATATAAACCAAGACAATCATAATATTGTCATAATATTACACGAGCAGAAAAATAATGTTCTTCAATCAATTTTTTCATCTGTCTGTGACTACAACAACTGCTACAACTACTACTGTTACAACTACTACTATTACTGCTACTACTATTACTGCTACTACTGCTACTGCTACTACTACTGCTACCTACTGCTACTGCTACTACTACTGCTACTACTACTGCTACCTACTGCTACTGCTGCTACTGCTACTACTACTGCTACTACTACTGCTACCTACTGCTACTACTACTACTACTGCTGCAACTGCCGCTGCCGCTACCGCTGCCGCTGCCGCTACCGCTGCCGCTACCGCTGCCGCTACCGCTGCCGCTACCGCTGCTGCTACCGCTGCCGCTGCCGCTGCCGCTACCGCTGCCGCTGCCGCTACCGCTACCGCTGCCGCTACCGCTGCCGCTACCGCTACCGCTGCCGCTACTGCTACTGCTACTACTACTACTACTGCTACTGCTACTGCTACTGCTACTGCTACTGCTGCAACTACTGCTGCAACTACTGTAACTGCTGCTACCGCTACCGCTACTGCTACTACTACTACTACTACCGCTACTGCTAAAGATAATAGGTGATGCTGCCACAGCTAATTCCCTTGCACACCATCACCACCATTTCCATTGCTACTACTTCTACATAGGTAATGTCTCTCAACAGCTGATGAGTTAATTTATGATGATGTTTCATAGGTTGATGCGATGCTAATAAGAAAAGATAAAATTTCAGACACATCAAAGGGAAGACACACTCATCTGATATTGCTAGTAGTTGAGTGCTCAGTTGTTATCTAGGAAGGTCTTTTCTCTTTCAAGAAGGAAATCCAAAGAAACTTGATAATTAGAACTTACCGGAATTTAATAGGTTTGATGTTGTCCTCCATTTGAAAGAGTTTTAGTTTATCGCTGTCAACTCTGGAATCCGCATCAGATACCCTAGAATTACACGGGTTGTTTAAATCGATTAATCGTGACAAAAAGCCACAGATGAGGTGCAGCAGCAACCAATCAATGTAAAAGATTAATAGCCTGTATTAGTCTCCAAAGGTGTTTCCAATGAATGCAAGAGATTAAGTATGAAAACTTGAAGCTTTTCAACATATTTCTAGTTTCCAAAAGTTTCCCAAAGCATACTTAAAAATACTTGAAACAACTTTTCTAAACGCTTGGATACTTTCAAGTAAGACTCTTGCAGAAAGCAGGTAGCTAAGACTCTTGTAGAAGGCAGGTAGCTAAGACTCTTGCAAAAAGCAGGTAGCTATGATCTACTGACATGACCAGACCAAACTAAAAATTTTCTAGAAAAGTTTTCAATAAAGAAGTATTACCTCTACAATTTAAAATCTCTATTTTTTCTCAAGGCTAGTATTTCACAAAATACATTTTCTGGAATTTCCAGATCACATAATATGGATAAACAAAACAAAAAAATAGTTCTTATGTTTTATAAAACTATACAATGATTACATAATCTTCATAAGCTTGTCAAAAAAATGTATAGATAAGTAAATATGCCCAATAAAATATTAACCAGCATCATAGCAACAGTTTAATTACACAAAGAAAGAGATACATCCTGATATATCATACAATGTAAGATTTTACAAACTTACTCTCTATTTAAGACTTAAACAGTTGTCACTCAGTAGCAGGTGGTGGACAAATGCCCCCTGTGGTGTTGTGTTAATTCATGAATGAATATTATAGTTATATTCTGAGGCATGTCACCAATGGCAAGCACGTTATGACTTTTATCAACAGTATACACAGAAAAAACTATTACTAAAATTTATTTATTACCTAAAAACTTAATTTTCAATCTTTTTGCAATTTTTTTAACAAAAACCTGAAGCCTTGATAAGAAAAAAGTCAAATTCAGTTCAAAAATGAAACATTGAAACTGGTTTATAATTTATTACAATTTTATGTAGCAATCATTTTTTCTAGTAGATCTAAGCGCTTACATAGAAAGGTCATAACAGGTCAAACCACCTGTTGGATCTTGTCATTAAGCAATATAAGAACAGGACAAGTACAAGCAATCAAAGTCAACAAATGAAAGAGTTTAGTGAGTGAACAGATTTGGTAGTAGCTAGTTTGGTTCTGCTAAGGCCAACTCGTGAAATTCTAAAAGTCGTTTTGTACAAAAACTGCCAATATCATATTGCGTAATGAGTATATCTTTAGATCCTGGCACTGCAAAACCTATATGCCTGCTTAGTAGTCCGTAAGATTTGAGTAAAACTAAAATGTAAAACAACTTGAAAGACACAGCTGCAGCAATGACAGAAAATTTTTTTCACTTTTGTTTATTTCAAGCTGAACGAGGGTGACCTTGCACTGTGGAGGTATTGCATTGACCTAGTAAGTTTTACTGTTTCGTTATCTTATACTCCGAGAGAACATTTTGAAGTAAATTATTTTTGAATAGTTTTAGAGCCAGGAGTAACGAGATTTCCGTTTGTTTTCCACTTTTTTGTTTTAATATTACTACTATTATTTGTGTTTTTTTTTTGAGTTGCAGCCAATACTTTATTTTCTATAGGAACTGTGACAGTCTTTCTCCAAGGCCATTTGATCTCAAAAACACCTGGCAATAATCTAATACGTATAATGGAAAGTAATATTTGGTCTTATGTAGTCATCAAAACTACAGTTTAAAAACTTGCCTCGAAAATTTGTTGTTTTCAGAAAGAAGTTGATACTTTCACGACACTAAACAATTACATTACCTTTTATTTTTTACCAGAAATGACTGCAGGAATATTGCAGAAATCTTCATTGCAGTAACAATTGTTTTTAGCGGAGTCGTCTTTTCTATGGTACATAACTCCGTTACAAATTTCAAAATCAGATCTTATGGAAAAACAAGTATTTTGTTTAGCAGTTTGGTTGTGGAAGTAGATTGGACTTGGTTTGATTGTACTTTTACAGCAACTCTCATTATCTGGTGGTTAAAACTCACTTAGGTACCAATGGTAATTGTTTGCCTTGTCAGGGAATATCATCAGGGATGCTTGACGTTGTATACCAGAGGAATTGGAATTGTTATTACCATATGACATATGCCTGTTTAACGTAGGCATTGAATATTAATGGCAAACGCATAGGAACATATTTTGTCCACAACTGGAGTTATGTTCTCTTCTAGATTGCGGAGAGAGCAAGACACTGTTCCAGTTTTGTACGATAATTTAGTTAATACAAAACACCAGCTCAGGTTCGAGGGCTCTGCATTGAGGAAACTTTTTAAAACTTCACACTTCTCGTTTGTTACCAAGAACTGTTACGGAAAATTGGGACTGCGTTTACAAGTACACATTTTTTAATTTTGAAATTTTTTGTTTAATGATGCAATTATGTCATTTTGGTAGTAGTGAAAAGGAAAGCTAGATAGAAATTAATGACTGGTATGTCAGAACTTTTAACTAAAATATAAAAAAGCTAATCACAAAAAAATACAAAGAAAAACATATTTCATTTCGAATATTTATATATTTTGAGCAATAAAATGTTGAAGTTACTGAATATGTACTTATATGTATTGTATTGCTTGCTCGTCAAACTAAAATCTAACATTAAATTTTCCTTATAAAATAATTATTGTCTAAAAATAATTTTGGAATACTTTGGGAAAAAATTTTGGAACAGCTTAAAACAGTTTATTTAAAGCTCAGAGAAAATTATCGCGTATTTGTGCAAGACTCGACAGCGTAAGAAAAGATTGGTTCACAGACTCACACTTATTCAACTCGCTGCCAATAGTAAAACAAAATATTTTGACACAGGCGATCGTTGCCAGCTCGTCTGTTCCATATAACAAGTACAAAGTGCTAGTTTGAGTAAATATGGCCACTTCTTTTGTAAACAAATGCCTCCAGTACCTCTATTTCTGACCCTCCTTTACTATTGCAAGCTCCCACATTCTAACTGCACTAAGCAACTGCCAAAAATGATAATACAACACACATGGATCGTAAAACAAAGTTGATTCGTTGAGAAACTGTCAAGTTAATTGTTTAACTTTTCCATGGCAAAACATTTCATCAAAATTAAATTTCCGATGATAGAAGTTTTATCCAATTTCATTGTTGCTGGATTTTAAAGACTTACTATGGCTACGCCACTGGATTTTCAAGGCTGTCGCTTAATGCTGACTTGATGACGTCATGAAAACGTCAGTGCCTTGAAACTTGATCAGACAAAAGCGGATCTAAAGCTAACTGGTATGTGATACAGCGTAGGCTCAGCACACGTGCTTTCACATACTCCCAGACATCAAATGTTTACACAAATTTTAGTCTTTGGAATTTTAAAAGTCATGAACTTAAATTTTACACTCTGAGAGTCTGCTTTTTTATGAGCTCTTCACTTTCCTAATTATTTTAGTATGAAATATTAATAAACATAATTTTGTTTCAATAGAACAAGACTTTAATCAGGTGAAATTTACTCATGGCTGTAAATGTCTGTTAGCACAAACATTAAACTTTTATTTGTTAAAAATCAAAAGATTTCTGCAATTTGGTGAGATATGTCTTAGAAAGTTGTGAAAAATTGTAACATTGCAACTTGGTGATTTAAATAACTTCCAAGCTTCTTTTGAGAAATAATGCCCGGGCAGTTTAATAGGTGGCGCTAGTAGTGAAGAGACCAGAAGTCTGATTGCTATGACGCTACAATTCCATTGAGAGACCTCTGACTGGAGTTATCTTCATATGGGCAGTAGATAGGTATGGGGTGTATAATACTGATGATTCGCCATTCATTTAAATCATCTCAGTACATGGTTACTGTGTAAGCAGCCACAACAATGGCGGACTCTCATTAATTTACGTTGGCCAACTCAATCAAACACGAAATACAAAACCATGACTCTACCGCTTTGTATTTATGAGCATAATATTTAATCAATTGTTTTCAAGTCAATAAACAAAAAATAAATCAAGAAAAAATTTCAAAGGCTAAATTGATCCCTTGAGCTTTCTCAGTGATGTCATTCTTGTCATATCAGCTGCTTAAAATGTCTCAAATCAGGATAATAACCAAGCAAGTCGAGGTTTCTAATGATAAGTTTGATGATCGACTAGATTACTTCTGGTTGCATCGCTAAAGAGAAACTACTCTGCCGGAAAGTGAATGTAGCTGTTTCAGGCTCTCTCACACTTTGTGTGATAATCACAATACTTTATGCGGAGTTATGCTCTCTTGGTGCTTATTACTTTCAAACATGAAACTATTATTGCAAGTATCTCTCTGTAGGAGGGGGGGGGGGGGTAGGTATCTGTCTCACTGTTCGTTTTCTAAGACTCCATCCATCATCATAAGCCACACCCATTGAGAGAGCCAGCCTGACTAAGGAAGCATTAGCTAGCATCTCTCTGCCCGCAGGTAAAGTAATTAAAATTTCTTAACTCCCATCTATAATATTAAACTTTACCTATCAAACAGCGATTGCCACCCAGGCTATAATAAATTTCCACACAAATCTTTGTTTATTAGTGATCAAGCTTGTTTGCTACTGTCAAACATAATTAGCATTACCAACAAAATTATTGATATGAGATATTTTTTTAATCAGAACACAAGATGAATCAATAACAAATATAACAACAGATAATGATTTTTATCCTGATTCGTCAAAAATAGATGCTAGAAATGTGTTGAAGATTTTACTAACAACTATGAATTGTTCCAACTCGAACAGAGATGTAAATGCAACTGTTGATTTGCCCTTCAGCTTTCCGCATAAAATATTTCACCATTTCAAATTAATTTTTAAAGTTCACAGGAGTTTTCTATTCTAATGTTTTGGTAGTTTCGGAAAAACATTCAAAAGAAAGTTGAATAGCTCAAGCTCTACTGCTCTAACATATTATACTTACTACGTAATACCACGGAAGACAGAAGTTATTTTACTGAAGCTTAAATTGATTCACATGGAGGAAACAACTCCAGAACAAAGAAACTGGTAGCTGTGGTATCTCTCAAGAGACGGGTTTTGCAGAGAGAGAACCACCCTGTCTAGGAAGCTCAGCGCTTGGATAATGAATGTTGCTAACTACATTAAACAAGAGATGGCTAGAAATGTTAGTACAAGCCCCATTAATTATTGCGATTTGAGTCAAAAGCGTCTGAAGTTGTAAAAACTAACTTGATTAGCAGAAAAGAAGTTCCAGACAATAACTTCCTGTTTCGGAGTGAGTGAAGAAAAGATAATTGATTGTTTAATTTGCTTCTCTCTCATGTATCATTAGTCAATATTTACAATCAATTAAATTCATCACAGCCACAGACCTAATTTACAGTCTTTACTCTTTGCTTTCACTAACAAACTTGTAAAAGCTAGTTGTTGTGTCAGCGTTTTGTCAGCGCAAGAAATAAAACTGACTAACTTTGAAGGTCAGCGACCTGCAAGGGCTCATTGGAAGCAGTAGTAAATTATAGTAGTAAAACAGCTCAAGCAATATGCAGTGCTACCCAGTTGTATGAAACATCTCAATTATATATAAAAAAAAAGTTTTCACTTTTGAGTTACTCAGTAACAGAATAAAAAAACGTACTGCTTCTAAATCTGTGGAAATGGTTTCACAGAAATGCTTGGACTATGAAAAAAACTTATCTAAAAACTTTTCAACGAACAACATGATTTTAATTTTGCAAGATTTAGAAATGCGAATTATAGCTAGCACACATTTTTGTTAAGTTTTGGACTAGCTTTAAAATAAACGGTTTTATAGTTACCAATTAAACCAACTGGCAAAAGAGTTTTAAAAAATAACTTGGCTTTTTTGCCGCATTAATAGTTTGATCTGTGGAATAAATAAAACTTGCGATGCAGGGTTGTCACACCATAACAGCAGTTGTTTGATTACATAATGGTAAGTAGTAAGGCGCATAATTATTTAATTTTTGGAGTTTGCTCCACAAAAACTCATATAAATACTGAAAAACCAACAGATAAAAAATTATTACTGAGGACATAAACAATATTATTATTGAAAATAAGACACAAAGAAAATTGAATAATTAAAAGCTTGACTAGTGGCAATCGTATTAACGAAAAAAATGATTAAGGTTTTAAAAGTTTACCTTGGAGCCAGAGCAAGGAAACAACTACCTACCGTGGCATTGCTAATAGTAATGGTGAACACTGACTCTACCACACCATCCCTGGATGTCAATGGCATCATGCCAGGTTTATCGTCTCAGTGAACAAGCAGGATGTCATGACCTTGCGATTGTTATATCATTATGAAAAAAATTCCATTCGATGTCTCTGATAACATAGCCAAGAAATCTAGAGTGTACACCCCACTAATGCTACCAAAAATAGCAATAGACTCCCCAGCTATGCAGTACTTCATCGAATAAATTCTGGTCAACTACATTTGCGTGGTACAAGTGGTAGTTAGAGCCAAAGAGTTTATTGCCTTACCACAACCTCTGTTATCAGTCAATGCAGTTAATCAGTTATCAGTTAATGCACTTGGAACCCTGACCCTGCTATAGTAGATTATCACACTTCCTTTTCTGCGCCATTGCTACTTTGGCTAAGCCAAGTAGCATTTGCTAAATTTTTATAACGAAAAGAAAGCCTTTGCCATTCGAGCCGAAAACCAATCAAAGCCATAGAATTATTCCCCTTCTAGAGAGCTAACTGTAGTCAAACATAGGGGGCTGAGGACAAAATGTATCTAAAGGCTTTTTATATATAGTATATATAGAACACGAGCGCGAGATAAAATAGCGCCGAAGAACTTGCTCAATCCTCTATTAACCAAAATCAAAGTCATGACTCAGACCAAAACGGGAAAACAGTCTAGTACATCATTTTTGCCAAAAGCAAAACGCTGCCATTGGTGAGCGTTACATAAGGAGAGATAGATCTAAGACCCAAGCAAAAACACCAATGATTAGCGAAATAATACTTTGTTTTTTAAATTCTAGGAGTCACGCACAATCTGCTTGCACCAACAGTTTTCAAAACTCAAATTAATTTTTGGAAGCAGACCAATCTAAAAAACGTCCAGTCGTGGAGTACACTGAATCGATAAATGTACAATCACGTTGATGACTCCATTTCCTGTATTACCACATCCTCTAACCAATATTTGATGAACTTCAATGCTTACAGTGCATGACCTGCTCACAGAGTTTGTGTCAGGGTTATGTTACATCATGGATTGTTTATGTAGTCACTATTGTTAGCTTTCTCTTTTTCCAAGAAAACTGACATTACCAGACTTGAATTGTCTCATGCCAGACAGGAAAACCTGAATGAGAAAATAAACAACAAAGGAAAAAAGTCGCTGCCGCTCTCCGATGCAGTGAAAGGAATTGTTGCTAGAATGTTCACATAGTTCAGTTGTCAAATAAAATAAAAAATACAAAGAAAACATATACAATTTATATTTAATAAACCAAAATATCGTTTTGTCATCATTGAATGTGTCGCGGCTCTAAGAAAAATTCTCAGAAAAATTATTATTTACAAATATATCTTCCCTTCCATGTGCTCTCGCCAGTAATTCCCAATTCTTATAGATTTCTAGTATGCTAATTAACAACTTCAATACTAATTTCATGAAGTACAATATAAACTTGATTCAAAAGTTTTTTTTGTTATTTTTCTGGACAAAATAATTCTTTGCACATATATTTTACAATAAAAAAAACAGTAAATTTAAAACCCAAGAAGGAGGCATCTTTTAAGTGTTTGTAAAATATTGCTGAGGTATTGAAATGGGTGCTCAAGCAAAAAATAAGTAACAGATCATTTGTGGTAAATTAGAGACTAAACGGTTTGTAGTCTACGAGGTGACAGAGGCAGCAGGTCATCAGTCAGCTGTTTCCAATAAACAAAGAGCATTCATTGTAAGCTCTATTATCTACAAGTACCTGACGCGTTCCTCAAACCAAGTCTGCCATATTTTTATTTTTTGATGCCAATAAAAGTCAAATAAAAATTAATTTGTAGCTGACTGAGTGCACACTCTCTGGGTGACACCTGGTGGTGTTAGTCAGTAAACAATGCCATGTCTGACGAGGTCAAAAGGTTGTTACTTTTGACTGATATAAATTTTACTGTCAGCTGCTGAGTGTGAAATATACTGCTCACATAACCAGTGAGTTTTTTATAGCAAGTTTAAAAAAACTGGTAGCAAAGCCAGAGGTTTCTCAGAGAAGTATAAACAACATCAACTGTACTACAACTCTATTATGTAATCAGGGAGTGTGAGTTTTTCATTCAAAGTCCTAACCATAATAACTATCACGTACATTAAACTGGCCCTATTAGCTGTTTTGTAATCAAAAACGTCGGCTCCGTTCTCCCCAATCCTCCCTCCCCGCTCTATTTTTCACAATCCACCTCGTTCCATCCCACCCTGTTCCACCCTTCCACTCTACCGTCTACATATCTCCCTCCCTCTCTCTTTCCGCTAATTCAAAAGAGCACACAGGAAGCCAGTGTTGAAATTAGTCCGATAGAACGTTTTTATAGCAGTTTTCATTTTTCTTTGGTAGTAGTTCAGGCATTTGTTGAAGTGGGGGTTAAAGACACACAGACACACAGACAGATGGGTAGATAGACACACAGACAGATTGGTAGATGGACACACAGACAGATCAGTAGATGGACACACAAACAGATCGGTAGATGGACACACAGACAGATTGGTAGATGGACACACAGACAGATCTGTAGATGGACACACAGACAGATCTGTAGATGGACACACAGACAGATCTGTATATGGACACACAGACAGATCTGTATATGGACACACAGACAGACAGATGTTTTTACGTTCATATGCTGATTAACTTGATCCACTTTTTCACCTACTGATTTTCATTGCCTGTTAAATTGCTAAAACTTGAAAAAATTATTAATTGATGTAACTGTATGAGGTGAACAGCTGTAGGCACATGGATTGTATAATATCAACAGCTGTCTAATAGTTACTAACAAATCACATAACTAGATTACGCTGCATGAATGGACTTGGTGTTGGGAATGTAGATCTAATTATTACCTTCCTTTGATGTAAAAATCAAATCCACAATGAAAGAAACAGGTGGATGTGAGGTATCAATACACAAAAATTAGAACAAGCTGCTTAAATTTGTCATGAACTAGTCTAAGATTATTCAGATTATTTTTTATCAGGAATTGTCTAAAAGCTAGCAATATCACTAATTGATTTCAATTATAATGATTTTCAACAATCAAATTATCATCTCAGAGATGAAATAGTCTGTCAAGCAAATTTGAATTGTTTTGTTTTCACATGAAAATTGCTAAAATTTACTATTACAATAACACCATCAAGTGACTGATTGATGCGAAAAAAAATTTACTAGAAGATATTTTTTACCATTTGCTGTGTAAGACACTCAATTGAAAGGTTTACACTAAATTATATTGTGCAGAAACTATCAAAATATCATATAAAAAGCAGTTGAAATACTTAATACTGATGAATAAAGATTTGCATGCACTTGCACCAGGAATGGCTAGGTGAAGGCATTAATGTCATAAAAGATTGCTATCTGTAAATTTTCAGATTTTACATTAAATTAAGCTACTGATTATATATCAATAAATTTTTGACAAACTAGAATGGAAAAACAAAAATTAACACGAGGCAACAAAATTGATTTGAATTGAAAAAATTGTATTATATCAAGTTATTTTAAAGAAGATGGTGCGGAAAACTCTTTTCTAACGCTATAACTAACAATTATATTCCATCAAGTCAAAATACTATAAAATTGTTGGCATTTGTTCACTTTGCCAAGTATATTTCTGTACTGCTAAATGAAAAATGGTAAATAATAAAACACTTACATTCCGTAAGAGTTGCATCCATTCATCTTGTGACGTTTTCCTCTAGTTGAGCAGTGGACAGCTAGAAGCAGACGAAGTACTATCACTGATATCGTCTGCAAGCAAAGCTTATAAAAGCTTGATCTGCAGCTATTTCACTCAGTGTCAACTATCCAGGAGGTCTTAAAAACCGCCCAGCTTCTGAAATAAATTATAGATAATTGGTCTAAGTATTAGAGCTCCTGCATCTTATTAAATAATTACGTTAATTTTATTGTATGGCAGAATCTTAGAGGTCATTGTGTCAGCGCACTGTCTGCTAATTACAGCTAAACAATTGAATGGCCCCAGGACTAATAGGCGTTTAATGTTAGCTTTTTTGTTTACGGCCAAGAAACATAGATATTAGGAGCTAAAAGTCAAACTAATGATGGGCAATTAATTGATGCCACTAACCACAAGCCGTTGTTTCGCAGATTTGTGAGTTGTTTTTAAAAAAAACTACCAGCTGAAACTTTAGTAGTACTACGAAGCTTTGCCAATGATAGCACAAAAATTTTACCAACATTTTTGTTCCACTTGTGGATGGTGAATGGCGATGGTGACAAGACAAGAAGAGGGATAATGGGCCTGCCCTGGAAAGAATACAAACGCAAAGAGTAGCAAGAGTATCCAGGACCAAATGACTTGAGCAAAATAATCATCTTTCCAAAAGAAGACAACTCTGCTAAAATAATTGTGCCCGTCGTAAATATAACGTTTACGTGTTTCCGGTGAAAAGTGTGCAAATTACCAAAAGCTTCTTGAGTGGTTAAAGTATATTTTTTCCTATATAAAAGTATGCTGTTTGGATTTTGAGATGAGTATTTCAACTTTCCTTTTATTATACTTTTTTTATGTTCAAGTTACATTTATTGACATTTGTTATAATAAAACCTAGTCAACATTACATATATATTTAATATCGCTACCGATTTTTGTGAGTTGTTTTCAGGACTAACTGACATTTAAGAAAGACTGCCGTAGTGCCCATGGAAAAAAATAATTTCCAAGATAATATTTTCATACACACTTGAATCAAAGTCTTTGGTTAAAAAAAAACTGATAACCATAATTTCAACATAATTTGATATCTTTATATTCCCACAAGAAACTCCTGACAAAGCAAAAATGTATGCGTGAAAGTTAAAAGTTATTCTCTCTTGTCACTAATTTTGATAATAACTATTCTGGACATCTACAGCTTATTACCACGTGACCGACCTCCTACTAATCAAGGAGTTGGATTAAAATTAATCTAATCAAACTCCTTCTAATCAAATCACGAGTTTGATTCTTCCTTCTTTGATTAAATTAAACGTTTTTGGAGTTGTGCTCTCACGGTTACATCGCGATATTTCAACCACTGAAGTCTATTTCAGTGATTTCAACAATATGGCAAGAAGTGAAGCTTTATGTTAACCAATCATATGATCGATCGAACTTAGTTCAGCAGCTATTGGTAAAATTCGAGGAGTATCACGGATCTCACAGTCTTAAAGCACGTTTGGAATTAGTGCTATGTCAAGGCAAGCTTGATTGCAACAAAAAATAAAACAAATAATAATAACGCAATCCTTACACTCACCGACTACTAATAATTCTGGCCACGACCAACCTAACCCCATATCTGCAACATCAACTATCAAATTGAAGCAATTATCATGCCTAGCAAAACTACTGTAAGTGTACACGAAGCTGATAGAAATATATGATACATTTAACAATGGTCTTGCACAAAACTTTACAGACATTGTTGTTGTTGTTTGTTGTTGTTGGTTGCTGTACTACTAATTGTTGTTATGAAGTGAATTATAATTATTATTATAAATAATAAATAAATAGTATTATATATAATAATATGTATAACAGTTTTTTAATTAATGATGATTATTTATTTATTATTATTAACGTTCAAGTTTATATTTTTATTTATTATTATAAATTATAATAATAATAATTTATTATAAACTAATTACAGCAGTAGTAGTTATTTGTTGCTAATTCACCGCTTTTAAAGCATTATTATTAATCACAGTGTTGTTGTAGCAACGAATTGAATATTTTTGTTTTCTCTTTTATTACTAAAAAAGTAAAATAATAAATACTGAAAACTCATGATTGTTTGTCGGTTTGTTATGGGAAATATTATTGGTAAACACTATTGAATAGTATTTAATAATATTGCACAAGCATGTTTTGCCAACAACCCTCTATCAATTATACTATAAATAGCGGTATTACTTGCCGTATGCAAATACGTCGACCTGCTCAATTTTCACCCAACTCTTCTCCCGACCCTCTCTCCATCTCACCTCATCTGCTCCGCTCTACTTCTCACCCTATACCTTGGTCAACCCTGCCCTGTTCCATCTCTGTCTCACTCTACCATCCCCATCTCTCATTTCCCCCTCTCTTTCCGCTAAATTTACATTGACACAATTTAGATGCTGTGCGCTGGCTCACTGCCATTACCGCTGAGAAAACTAAGTTGTAAAAAACAATTTTATGAACGAATCTATAAAAATCTATAAAAAACAAACTTGCAAAAATAATGTAAGTCCTAAGAAAACTTGGAATTGCTTACTAATTTGACATTCAAGCCATCTGGTATTAGCAAATTGTAACTTCCTGTGATTTGTTTCCACCTACGCTACTGAAGAAGACATCAGATCTATAAACATCTCTGGTTTGAAAACAAATGGCAAATTTAAACCTTGATACATCAAATGGATGTTTTTATAATGCGGTTGGTTTAGGCGTCCATTCAAATGGAATGGGGTCTGCGCTCGTAGGAGTAGGTACGTCAAGAGTTGCTAATGTTTCCCGGACCAAACTACCAAATTTGCAAACTTGTTTCCTCAAAAACACAACTCAATCAAAATAAAATTATAATGTATAGCTGTTTCCGGTAAAAATATTAACACATTAGTAAGTACTTATAGGGCTGTGAAAGTATAATTTTTTTGCCTAAAACAAAACTTTTGGTGTTGGCATTTTGAGATGAATAACTTAATTTTAGATTAAATAGTTTACCAAACTGGTTTATTTACAAATATTACTGTCTACTTCAATAAAACAAAATCAACTTTTTATATATATTTATTAAAGCTACTGTTGTCTGGTCGCTTTTGCTTGCACCAAATGACATTTAAGAAAGACTCTCAAAATCCCCATTACAAGCAAACAGATGCACAGGCAAATATTTTTCACATTTATATATATGGAATATAGTATAGTGGGCCGATTGGCAAGACATGCTTGCGTAAAATTCTCAAGGGCCTGTGTATGTATAGCTCAAACAAAAATATTTTGAATGACGAAAATAAGAAATAAAAACAGTAGTGGTAAAATAGTTAATATGACATTGATAAGAATAAACATTTTTAGGGGTGTTTTTTTGAAGGTCGTTATTATTTGAACTTTATTCAAACAGTTGCTGTTGCTTGATGAATAATAACAAACAACTAAAGAATAATAATAATAAAACTGACCAAAACAGTAGCCATACGGAAATTGCCTATTTTTGTATTTAGTCTTTTGACCTCTCTGGCACTATCAGTCTATGATATTGTAACTGAAATCTGTTATTTTATTTTAACTTGCTATAATTATAACAGTAGCGTAACTTTTATGGTGCTTTTTTGAATAGACTGTAGATTACAATACTAATAAATGTTTGATTTGAGCTGAGTAGTTTTAGAGGTGAGTGAACACGTTTAGTAGAATAGAATTGGTTACTTGGGAATTTTAATCACGAATATTTATTTCATCGTCCAAATTTGTATCAATCTGGTATATGAGTACATATATCTTTTTTCTATCACAGAATCAGTTTCAGCTGATGGCGCAAGTGGAGCAGAGTGTTATGGACTGGTTCGTTATCTGTGCAGCTTTGCTAGCTATAAAAATGCTGTTTAGCATCCTAGCCGTCACCTACAACAGAATCAAACTCAATGTAAGACCATCTGTTACATTTTATGATAAACAATTTTTTTAATGTTTTGCCATCACCGAAAGCAGAGTTGCTTAAATGACCAAACCTCATTTCCAATACAGAATGGTTTGGTAGGATTTCTTATACTAAAACTCATGTAGGAGATTCTAGTCCAATGATTGTTTAGTTAAAAAAACTCATTTAGTGCTGCAATAAAAATGTTAAATAATTAAATGAAGTTTTATGGATGATTAATCCAGTCTTCTTTTGTCTCAGCAGCATTTCGCTTCTCACATTTCAACCTACGTAACACAGCAATATTTCTTGAAGTCTCTTTTTTAATCAATTATAAGGTCGCGGGTAACAAATTCCCAAATCGCTGCTACTATGCGAGACCATC
Source organism: Cryptosula pallasiana (assembly GCA_945261195.1). NCBI lineage: Eukaryota > Metazoa > Bryozoa > Gymnolaemata > Cheilostomatida > Cryptosulidae > Cryptosula > Cryptosula pallasiana. The sequence goes on along the minus strand of OX183134.1, from coordinate 36,705,764 downwards.
AATGACCGGAAATCGTCTGATAGAGGGTGATTATTTTTCCACATATTTGTATAAGATGAGATGTGACGTTCGCTTTTTCGTTAGGGCTTATCCTAGCGAAATTTGAATTTTTTCTCTTTTGCAGCTACCATATATTTGCCTACATTACATAACGTTACTGTAACATTTTCATTATCAATAAGTATTTAGCATCTGTGGAAGGTGTCATTAAGGTAATTCACTTAAATTCATTTAAATTAGCAAAATGTGATTGGTAAGTTTTTACCCTGATTTATTGCTGTTTGAAGAAATACCTGTTGTTTTCTATTTGAACTGTCCCAATCGATGTCGGCAACTCTGTGATACACATATTTGACTAGCGGCTCACTATTCTGAATCAATAGTTGTTACATTGACTGTCTACAGTTTTGGCTCACTTAAACCAGTTCATCCACTGCAATACAAAAAAATTAGCAGCTAGGCATTTTACTTCTGATAAGAAAGATTGGTTTTAGTTTTCAGCTTGTGAATTTTTCTCTGAAACAATAAATAATGAACTACATAGTAATACATAAAAGTTAAACAGAGTATTTTTATGCTATTTTGTGTGTAAAAACTTGCTTTTTGTTTTCTTTAATTTTTTGACACCTTCATTTTGTCATTCATTTCACTTTTTGCATCCAATTACACCATAAATGCATTGTGTAGATTGGCAGCAACCCAGAAGACAAAGCAAAGCTGGAAATGAAATATCCTGAAGTAAATGCTGCTGTGACTCGCTGTAACAGGTAAGGGACATGCAATGATTTGGATTTATCTTCTTTTTGTTGGTATAATTAACAGGCAACTCCAGCAGTTTCGGTCATAGAGATAGTTATAAGTCTAGGTCAAAGCCATGTAAGGCTTTGGTCTAGTCGTAAACATATGTGATATGTGTAATATGACTGTGGTCGGGGCTATGCCTCTATACTAATTGCAAAGGATTGCCCGTCATCAGAGTACTATTGCTTGTATTCTATACTCAACCGCCACCCTGATGAACTGAAAATACAATTCGGTTGCTTTGTTGACCCATGCTTCTATGGTTTTGTTGGTGTTCAATCTGTCGCATGCCTTCTGGTACATACACTGAAGTTGTCTTACTACGTTTTGTTTGCTGTAGGATTGTGGCTAATGACATGGAGAACATAGTGCCCTTCTACTTCCTTGGTTTGTTCTTTTGTTCTGTGATTGGTCCTGAGATCGATTCATTCTATGCCAAGTCACTGTTCACGGTGTTTGTTGCATGCCGATACATCACTACACTCTGTCACTACTATGCTATTCAGGTAAACCTACCAGCCACAGCGGTTTTTCAATACCTCGTGTCACCATTTTCAAATAATTTTCTGTATTGCATTGAATTTTTGATGCTCATTTGCCATCTAATATTAATGTATCCACCAAATATTCTGGAAAAATATTAGATGCAGTCATGTATATGGTATTTACAAATAGCAACTCTATAGGCATACTCATGTAGACGTCTTTGACTCAGGGAAAACTAATAGTGTTGTAGTTGCTGATGACGGGAGAGTGCATGGTAGAGCCAATGTGGAGCAAAGAATAAGTGAAACTGTGCAGGCATATGTCAGCTTCAGAGCTATTTAAATTTACTTAGGCGCTAAGTCTGTATAACTTAATTTGAAACTAGATTTGACATCCCAATGTTTCTGTCACCTGAAGCAAAAACTTAAAAAAGCCATGCACTCTGGTCACCAGAATCTTTTGGACACAACTTTATAACCTCTAGTCCATGCTCTCCAATGTTGTAGCCATTTCGAAGCATCTCTTGGATGGTTGCCTATGGAGTCAATGCTCTTCTGCTGTATCACATCATTGAGAATATCAGTCCATTGGTGACCAGATACCTTTGAACCCAAAGCCATGTAACAAAACTGTCATGAGAGGAATCCTTCAACTAATTCCAATTGTTATATACATTCCATGTTTATGAAATGCATGATGATGGTTTAGAGCAAATTACCCATACCTGTGATCTTTTTCTCACTGAACTGGTTCAATTGCATATCAACATTAACGCATAATTTATGTAACATTATCACTGCAAGTAGCAAATGCAAAGTTACCAGATGTATCATTGCCGTTCAGGGGATACATAGTAAACATTTGAGTAACCTTCAAACCTTTGCTTCCATTTCTGCATGTGATATTTGACGACGCACTATATGCATTATTAATTATAAATAAATGATGTGAGAACAACTCCCACCAGGTCTGAACCTCAATGACATCTGCAGCAGACAAGACAATGCAGGAATGCCACACACACACCAACATGGCAGCACACCTTCATACAATGACAGACTGATGGGAAGTAGTATTATTAAATGTTGTAATAGGCAGGTATCACCCCGTATTAAAATTGCACTAACATTGAGTCAAGTAATTATCATTTAACATGGTCACCATGCAAAAGTAAATACTACAACTGTCACAACGCATCCGCAATCAACGATTAAATTAATTGCTCTATTTTACAATATATGCAAACGTATGTACTAGGAAACAAAGATTGGTAGAAAAATGCAAGTGACAGGTGTCTGCGAGTGCCATCCTCAGCTCCCAGATGATGCTGCTGCCATTACCTAACGCAAGTCAACTTTAACTGTCTATGTACAAATGCGGGAGCGAGCGAGGGGTACAGAAGAGATACAAAACCAATATCTGTGGTAATCGATATTGAGTGCAGCTACATTATAATCAGTCTGTCTAGAGTGACGCTGCAGAAAGGAAGACACATTCAGTTTTCTTCATCCTCTCCATCGTCATTGTCTTCTTCTCCTTCCTCAGGCTGTAAGAAAACGTAATACACATGAAAAGATTCAGATAGGTGGCGCGCGTAGCAGTCAGGGGCCAACAATCAGTTGAAAAGACAAGCAAGAGAAAAAAACCTCTGCTGCACCAGAAAAGGTAGATAATTCTTAGAAAGGAAGTAAATTTATCATTGACAAGAAATCGAGACAAAAAAACACAAACTCGGCACAAAAACTGCACCCATAAATATAGCTCCAAAAACATCATATGCTAATGAACGACAACTCCAATAACTCTGAAGTATCAACAGAAATAAAAAAAAAAGAATTAAAAAAATCAAACGAGGAAATTGCCTTCGCCCTCAAACAACCAACTCACATCTTCATCAAGAATTTCTTCCTCATCTTCCTCTTCAAAATCTTCTTCGTCATCCTCCTCCTCGTCTTCCAACTGACCGGAGACGGGGTCTAGCTCGCTGGAGAGGTAGTACTGCAGGGGATTAGGCCAGATGTCATCTTTCATCACCTCGCCGAGCTCATCGGCGCCTGCGTCAGTTGTATCACTAAACCAGGTAAAGAATGATTCGGAGTCGAGAGTGCGCTTCTTACTGTTCCCATTGGCTTGCTTTGTGAGATCTTTGCCTACAAAATACGGAGACACTTGTAGACTAGTACCCTCTCTCCTAATCTGAAATGACTCGCCAGAAAAACTGAAGTAGCGTTTTGAATTATGTGAATAGACAAGTGAGCTCTCACCTTCCTTCCACTGGATGCCTGACGCATTGGCTGACGGTTCCCCAGACTCATTCAAATGGAATTCTTTCTTTAGGAACGCATTCTCAAAGTAGGGGTTCTTGGTAAAGTGCTGAAAAAGATAGAAATAGATAAATAATACTTACAGTTCCGGGAGATGCATTTGTTTACAACACAATCAACCATGCGCTTTTGGTAAATACGCTGAGAAAAAACAAAACAATTCTGCTTCAACTAGGTACTCAATTCTGTAGCAGAAAAAAAACTGTTTCAATCATTTACCAACATACTGTAAATGGCCAAAGTGTCAATATCACTATGTAGATAAAGGCATCAATAAATCTTGTCCTGGACTTACCAATGTGACGGAAAAACCTGATTTAATGTCTTCAAATTCTTCCACCTCAACTTTGGACAAATAATGTAAAACCTACAACACACACAGTAACGATACAGCAACACGTATCAACAAACATTTACACCAACATATCGGTGGAAAAAAAAACGTGCTCCAGTTGAAGTGACTGGTTTCATCAGACTAAGTACTTATCAATAGGACCCCAACACAAGCAGGCTTTCACCAAATTAGCCCGATTCAAGTTAACGAGCGGAGGTAGAACCAACCGTTTTTGTAATTTTATGTAAAACTTTATTTGCGTTATGACTTCATTACCCGAGTTATTTTAGAAGATGTATCCATCAGTTTTTGTTGTTTTTGTGTGGAAACAAAAAATGACAATTGCAAAATATAAGCTAGAATAAACATTGCTGACAGGTAGAGCAAGGTCATTTCCTCAAAGTGATATGTATTAGTACGACTTGATGAACTTCCAAAGTCAGTTTGCATCTGGTTGTCTAAAGGAGATGAGCTAATAAAGTATAACGAGCCATCTTGAAAACGACAGCCAAGTTGCTAACCGTCGAGAAAATGAAAAGAATGGACATGAATTTTCGATTTGACAGAACGGAATAAGCTATGACCAATGCAACAGTTGGGATTGAAAACAAACTCGCTATTTGTGTTGTTAGAGCTTTTTGAAGTCGTATGTTCAAATACCGCAGGACATAGGCAACCTTATCCCCCCAAACAACCAACCAACCACCAACCAAAACAAACCTCCAACAGAAATTATTAGTCTCAAAATCACCATCAAAATAATTGATTATTCATTATCGACAAATTCAAGAAATGAATACATTCAAAATATAATCATACGGTAATAGACCAATACAAAACATCGTTACATGTTCATGCCACGGTTACACAGGCTGATGTCGTGTGAGCAAGTACTGTCGCATAATACAAAGCTATAGTTGAACAAGCAAATTATGTTGCATAGATTCATACTTCCCCAATTAATACACTTCCAGGCTGATGTTATAACAATATTATTTGTGAACTCGACTTCTCTGTTAGTTGAAAGAGGCCCTTTTTATTTAATATTCTTACAACAAGAATATGTTCAAAAGCGAGCAATGCATTAGCATTGAATGAATTGAAATAGGAAAGTCTATTTAGAGAAAGTATTGAAAAATTAATGGAGGTGGTATTTTACAGTCAAGCAACAGCTCTGCCAGTGTCAGTGGTGCTTAAAACTGATTCTGAAAAAAAGCCATGACAGTGCTAAGGATTGAACCACAATGAGAGTCACGGCCAGCTTGGACTTAGTCTCTCCAAAATGACAAGAAAAAAGGATAACAAGATGAGACTGAGTCGCATGTGTAAACAGTATGGGGTGTGATGTTATGGACTTGGTTATGGTCACCACTCGAAACACCAACTAGATCTAGCATTTCGTTGAGCAAGATCCAGCCTGATTAACATTAAATGGATATACTAGATGTAATTTTCCAAACTGAAAGCTAAATTTGACATGGAAAATAAAAAATAACAATGATCAATCACACTTAACAAAAACAACAAAGACACAAACAAACTATTTTAACCATTTCTGATCTTTTTGCCCATACGTATTCCAAGTCAACATTAACAATGTGAATATTTATGACTTTTTAACCTTGTTGCAACAAAAAATTCTCGATTACATAAGTAATGAAAGCCCCACCTCTTCATCTTGCTCTGTAAGTAAGGTGGAGAGTTGGGGGTGATTTACAAATACATTCAACCAGAAGTCAGGGATCTGTGATATAAGTTCGTTTCTCCTTGAGAAATGTGGCTGTCGTAGCTTGTTATATTTCTGTTCCACCTACAACCATGTTAAGATTATAATGATCAATTACAAGCCAAGCAGCTTGAGAGTTTCAGACAGAAAACTACGATATTACATCAGTACATAACTCTTTACAACTTCTAAAATACTTTTGACTCTTTATTCATACACGGAACAACTCCGCATCCAGCAAAGACCAATTTTCCAGTAAGGTACATTAAATACAAATATGACTGACCAAAGATAAACTCGATTAATATTGCATGCAGCGGAATAACAATTCAATCAAGAAAGAAATAAGTGGAAATCCCCTACTTACTTTTAATATTTCTTCACTAGCTTGCTCATTTAATCTGTCTATTTCGTTCTGTACATCATCTATTTTTTCTATTGCCTCCTGCTCGGCAACCTCAGCTAAAATAAATTATTCATGGTGATTCACGATTAGGTTCTTGAACCAAATTTTTTATTGCCAAAACACTACCAATTGATGCCGAGCGCCATTTGAACCCAAAACGTATTACTTACTGCTAGTAATAGTACAACGAGCATTCATAATTCATTCAAACTACTCATTCAGCCAGGCTCACAGACATGCTGTAGATGGCGCAAGGACTCGCAAGACAATTCTGCGATAGCATACAATGCATGTTCACATAAACTTGGCACAAATTATGATCAAACAAAGTATAACCACTCTCTTGACTGGGAGGCAATAAAATCCTGAAGCCTGCCATCACTGATCAACGATTATATATACTAAACGAACTATTGTTGTCTAATGACACTGATCGATTTATTACTTTTAAATTTTATTATTCATATTATTATGAAGGACTACTTTATAATTTTATATTTAGTTTACAATCATTGTTCGATGGTGCTGCATTATTTTTCCTACTATCGTCATATGTCATCTATGAATCTCAATAAAAATGTAATATTGCTACTATATAAACGTTTACAGAACATTTATAGATTTAAATCAACCATCATAATAGTCCATTTTAAAAATGGTAAATAATAATTATTTATTACAATTAGTCGAGTGCGACCGTGTTTACATGAATAGCCTCGAATTAACTGTTTTTGAGAAAGAGGACAAGAAAATTGTACACACTATTGTACGATGTAGCAGGAAGGTTTGTCTAGCCATACTTTTCTACGAGCTTTTGCGACTGCGTACGACGCCATACAAAGCCCGAGTTCCCATGCATCGTACAATGTACTGCGATGACTTGCAAGCCATTATATGTATGTGAACCAGGCTTTACCAACCATATTCATGCTTTGTACATTTACCAAGATTGAATCACACAGTTGTTAATTGTATAATCTCATTTGCACATAATGATCTAGTTTTCAATAATAATGTAAAGAAAAAACAAGGATGAGAAATAAAAACCTTGCCGATCAATTATCCTCATAACCTACCAATACAATAACTAATGAAATATTGGAATTGTGCACAACTTATTACTGCTATAGTCATTTAACTCTTTGAATTTCAACCGCTTCGACCAATAAATTACCTCAGCATTCACCCGCTTTTTGCAAAAAAAGTTCAATTTTCAAAATTTTATCAAAATTCATCTATACATGATATGGTAACATATTTTTGCTCATGTGAATCAGCATTCTCTTTTCTCTTAGGAGAATTAATAACATATTGATTCCACCAGTCTAAACTATTTTTATTATTTTTTTAGTTCGGAGACCATTTTTTAGTAATGATCTCAACAGATCAACCAGTTACAAGAAAAATAACACACTAAACGTGAAACTGATAGCACAGCTGAAAAGAGGACAAAATTTTGATAAGACTAGCCAAATTTGAAGCAAAAATATGCAAGAAAAATGTTAGAACACTGCAACAACAATCTGACACTTGTTGCACAAATGGCCGAAATTTTTTTTTCTGAAAATAATTATCATTTTTATTACAGGCAAAAGTAAAGCCCTCATTGGTGCACGAATGAACTAGAAACATTTAGAGCTACATTTTGATGTAAAGAACAACATCAATCAACAACTTTTCAAAAATAATAAAAAAAAATTAAAATTAATTATTTATTATCAATGCCGTATCTAAATAATTAATTACTAGCTTACTAACCTTCAATTCCATTATCAGAGAGCTCAAACAAGCTAAAATATTAATAAACTAACTAAATCAGAAGAAGAAAACATTGTGCTTGCTCCTTTCCAGAAAAAAATTGTCCATAATTATCAAAAATATTCCGAAATTGAAAACAGGAAATGATGGGTCAAGGATATTTGGAACTGTTTCCTTTTAGAAGGTCGTAGCCTTCAAACAAAAACCAAAAAATAGGCAATTCTCTGCTCTACACGATGGTGTAAAAATTATTCATGTCAGTTTACATAAACGTTTGCAATCCTTTCCAAAAACGTGACGGTTTTTGCGTAGCATTGCTCGTAGAAGACGAATTGGACAGATAACCCCACTACGTAGTAGACAGTGAAAAAGTTTAGTGGTTCAAACCTAACACGTATGCAGCTCTTACCAAGTAAGTTTTTCCCAGCAAAATTAATTTGCTCAAAATTTACCTAGGTGCAAGATATGGCATTTCATGCATGCTTTCATTTTATTTCTGTAAAGAGAAGATAACTTGGGAGAACCTAGTATATATACCACCTGGGTCATAAATTCCTGTAAGTCTATGGCACACCCATTTTCATTGGTCAATCATGTGAAGAACATTTTCACAAGTTATTTTCTTCTGAGAAAAAAATATATGAGCGCATGCACATAATGTCACATCTAGATTCAACCAAATGAGTAATTTTTGAGCAAACATGGTTTTACTGAGGTAAAATTAATTGCGAAGATCTCTGTATGGTGCCTTGAGATCACACCAATTACTTACATCGGTAATACGGTGTGCAGAATTTAAATGTCATTACTTCTTGTATATGTTATGAGAATCACCATCAGTAGGTGGTTAATCGGGGTTTTAAATTTCGTGATTACGAGTTTTTTTCACAAAATTTTTTCGCATCTTCCCTTTTCTTCTTTAAATTGTTGTGGAAGAACATATGTGCAAACGAAATTATAGAACTAACAACCTACTGTGGTTTAAAAAACATTATTATAAGGGCAGTACAACTTTGCAATATTATACTGTTTTTCTTTGCAGGATGTATTGAGATGCTGTTGTGTACATTATTATTATATTACAAACAAACAGTTTAACACCAATCACATCATCATAATGATGGTCATAATAAACGGCAACAAACAAAAAATTAGCACTTTTATTTGACTCTATTACTGCAACCAGCACCACTGTCGACGATTCAACACTTCAAGGTTAACATAAGACCAGCATATAAGTAGCACTACTAACTACTCTGTCTACTACTACTACTTACTAGCTAGTGGACATGGTGGTGTCAGTGAGTAGTAATAGTAGTAGAAGAGTAGAATCAATACAGCATATGCAACGGAGCTTAAAACAGGCCTTCCCAACTGAAAAACAGTTTACAATCAATGACAAAAGGCTTCCTGACAGCTAGAACTTAGAGGGTTGTCATAGAGGGGCAACATTCCAGGACTCCGCCAACGATATCGGGAGTGCCTCAAGGATCTGTCCTTGATTTACTGCCTTTTCTGGTCTTTATGGAAGATATAGCTAATTCGGTAGACTCCTCCATAAGGTTATTCGCAGATGATGCTCTGGCCTACATGGTAGTGATCAGTTCTGAAGATGATAATAATTTCCATCGAGATCTCAACAATTTTACAAAATGGGCTGAGCAAAACTATGCAATTTAACGTTGGTAAGTGTCAAACTGTAGCTTTTACTAAATAAAAAACCCAATGTTGAAGCAATGTACACATAGGACAACACATTAATCCAAGTGACAGTGTTTAAATATTTTGGTGTCAGTATATGCAACAATTTCCACCAGGATTCTCACATAGATATGGTGACCAGTAAAGTGTCCGAGAAATAGGGGATGATCAAGAGAGCGCTCAATGATGCTCCAATGAGGGTGAGACTAGTGGCATACCTCTTGCTTTGTGGGCCGGTCCTGGGTTGTGCATTTGAGGATTGGGATCTCCAGTTCGTAAAGCGTGTAGAGCAGTTAGATAACGTGCATAGGCAGGCGATCCGATTCATATTTGGCCTAAGGGAAATCGTTAGTGTAACAAAGGCTAGAGAGGCGCTCGAATCGCTCTCATCTCATTATTAGAAGAGAGATGGGGGCATGCCCATCATAAACTGTTAAGTGAAATTGACGGCGACGAATAATATTCTTTATTGAAGGTTGACCTTGAAAACCGCCAGATATTCTCCCATTCCAGACACTTTACGAGATCAGTGGGTAGGTCAGCCAGTGCTTCCGGTGCAAGTTATTTCTAATACCAGTTTCATACACCAAGGCTGTTGTTAGTGCACTTCCAGAGAGTTAGGAGCTCAGCCCAAAAAACAAAATACTTTACCTACTACTACTAGCTACTGAACGTTAATTAATAATTATTTTAGTTTTGGTGGTGTTATGTTGTTTATGTTTAAAATAATTAATCCATTCATTATTATTTTAATTTTCCAACTTTTACAGCCAACATGACACCTCTCTCTTCCCCATACCCAAGGGGTCTAGGGGATCTGGACTAACATAACCTAAAATGAATTATCACCCGCGTGATTTCACTTCTTCTTGCCGCTTTTTTTATTTTTAATTCATCGGCGTTGTCGGATGTGAAATCAACCAAACAACAACTACTTGTTATCTAACAAAAAATTAAGTTACATTTACAGATAGTTATCTAAGCAGCAGAGCACAGAACATTCATATAAAAAAGAAACAGGATCAAGCAAGGTGTCACGATAAATACAAACCAGCATCGGAATTCTCTGTTCGCTGTACTTTAGGTTGTGTTGCCATTTTTCAACCGTGCACGAGTTGAAGAAGAAAGAAACTGGGTCAAAATCTAAAGTGAAACTTTGTGTCAACGGAAACTTTCCTCATACTATAGTTAGAGAAGCTACAAAATATCAGTAAATCATTCAAAACAACATAAATTATATAAAAATAAAACATTCTTACCAAAATAACTTGGTTTTCAAGCTCATTTCAAGCGTTGTAGGTTTTGCATCGTTTTCAATTGTTCAATGCTGATTGAAGGTGAAATTGTTCAACGTTCATCTATTTTCGGTCATTGTTAAGACGATGCCTTGGACTACAGGTCGATTTTTCACTTTACAGTTTCTTGTAATGTATGTTATCAGCTTAAGAATAATTAAAACTTAAAGTATGGTATCATTTTATTAGTAATCAGCATAAAAAAATTATTTTCATTGTGTTTGATATGAATTTTCATTGATTTAAATAATAATAATAATAATAATAATATATAGTTATAAATAATAATCATGATTATATATATAATAATATTATTATTATTTAAATCAATGAAAATTCATATCAAACACAATGAATAATCGTTCTTAAAAGTTCTGATAATAATTTTATTAGCTGTTGTTGTAATAAATTAATTAATATTAATTATATATACCACAAACAAACAACAACTACTATTAAATTTAGTTATTTGTTATTATTATTTATAGTAGTAAAGTACTAACTAACAGTTAGTTAGTCTAAGTCTTATTATTATAAATAATAATAGTACAAAAAAATGATAATAATCATAATCATCTTCGTTCTTACAAACTCTTATTATTATTATTACTATTATTATGACTCTGAAGTAAAATTATGCCCAGTGTACTAGTAGTAGCTGACTCCAAAACAGGTCTGATGGAGTAGTATGCACCAGTGGATCGAAAGCAAGCTTGGCCGAATGTCCATGAAAGGACTGAAAATGAAAACAGGCCTGAGTGAATATCTGCAAAAAGACCAATAACAGTCCCGGTGGAGTATCTGTCAAGGGACCGAAAGCGAGCCCAGTTGAGTAGCAAATGGACCGATAACAGGCCCATTTGGAATAGAATAAACTATTATGAGGAATAAATTTGCTTAAGTATTATTAATCACCACCTAGTAATAGTAGTTGTAATACAGGCAGAGGACCAGGTTTATTCAACAACAAATGGCTCCCAGTCAAGGTAATAAAGACTTGGGCTATCAACAGACTTGCCCTGCTAAACTGATGTATATGCAGTAACTACTATGAGACTAGGTTTTAACTGCCTCGTAGTATAGTGAGTGCAGAGGCCTATTTACTACAAGACCAGCGTCACTAACTGTAAACTTGCTCGGCTAACCTAGTGTATGCGCAGTAACTACTATGAGTCGTCAGTTTTGTAACTGCCACGTAGCCGAGTGGGTACAGCGGCTCACAGTTAGAGTTGAGAGATGCAGAATTTTTAACACATTGCTTACAAGACCCTAGCACGCTCGAATTGTGCGCAGTAAATCGGTAATTGTCTCTTCATAATTTTCTTGTTAGCAAAGTAAAAGTCTTACATTTTGGTATCATTCTATTGAAAATCAGGTGCTCTATTTTTCTAAATTATCACTAATACATGGCCTAAGGCTAGTTTTGACTTCTAAAGTTTTTCTTTTTGATTTTTCTTCCTTAGCAACCAGCAATAGCGCTCGGATGTTTAGGGGATGCGATTGTTTCTTTATTTTTGAATTTTTTTTCATAAATGGATTCTGAACAAATTAATTTTAAAGACAATGAAGGCATCATGTTTTAAGCATAGTGACCAGTTTTGGTGGCAGGGTAAGAGTAGTTACTCATTGTAGTAATAATTATTTATTATTACCAAAATCGTCTTTTTTTCATTGTGATTTTTTTTATTCAAGGTATTTGGAACAATTTCTTTTTGAAAATGACGGAAATACATAGTCTAGCACTGATTTTCACCAAGTTTCAAAAAGATTGGACAGGTTTCGGGATACTTATGAATTTTTTTAACTTTCATCTATTTATGATAATTATTACCGAAATCAAGTATTTTTAGGGGTAATTTTTTCAATCAAAAAGGCCACGCTGTCAAAATAAATTGGATATTCAGAATCCCCGCAGTCTGTTAGTCATTTACACCTATGTTTGTGAATCTCAAACTAATATAAGGTTGTTAATTATTTATCAATAGTTGCCGTTGTTTTTTATTATTATTACCCACAACATCATTTTGGGAAAAATAATTAAGGTATTTAAAATATTTCAATTGGCAGAAATAAAACAAATAGAACTTGCAAGAAAACCACTGAAACATTGTCTTGGCAGTCTTTTGTTGACTTTCAAGCATTAGTATTTTTTTTCTCTAGTTCATAAAAATCAATTTGTAAGCCATTAGTGATGTCGTGCAATGGCATTCTTGTGGTTTTTGATTGAGGTTTTGTGGTTTTTTTTGTTTCAAAGCAAAACCTAGCAAATAATTTTAGAACAGAATTTTGCCATCTGTTCATTGCTGCTATTTTTTTGTCTTGGAAAACTATTTTTCCTGTGAAATGCAAATCCATACATTGGCCTCCTTTTCTAGTCTCTCGCTGTGTCGCAATAAAAGCCTAAAAGTGTAGACAGGGAAATTTTTTTGGTTTTTTCTGTGTCCATGATAATGCCCATATAATTTTTTAGCAGAGTCTTATCTTTCTTTTGATATTTGTTTCATTGCTGTAGCTGCGTCGAGTGGGCTGCTAGAAAATAATGAAAATATGCAAAAAACCACGAAAACCACAGAAAGCGTCTAGTAACCATTTTGTTAAAGTACATCGCACAACTTTCTTTACTGCCAACTCTGGCACAAATGAATAAATTACAGTCGTATATAGTAATGGTAGCAGCCAGAATTGTGACTCTTATTGGAACAGAATTTAGTATGTGAACTCCACTCACTTTACACCAAGTCAACAGTAAAATACTTGTACCAGAAGTGATAAAATAATATATTAACTCTCTAATGCTCATCAAGTAACTTTACAATTATTAGTAATAATAACTAAAATAATATTTATTAAGAAATAATTACAATAAATTGCTATATACGATACGACGAATTTGTCCAATTAATTCATAGTTTATAAAGTACCTGTTATTGATGAGTCCGGTAACAATTCGGGGGCTTTACTGTTGTATAAATGCTGACACAACATGACAGCATCAGTGCTGAATCACTATCACTAGCAACAACATGTTCTTGTGTTACGAATATAATTTCTCCTGCAGAGGTGGTTTTGAACTTAGTAAATTATTATATATGTATCATATATGCATGGTTTTTAGAATAGTAATAATATTAATATGAATTACTATTGTGGTTGTTGAAGAAAATAAATGTTAATATTTATAATGATAATTAAAAGTAATAATATATATTATAATAATACAATACGATATGTAAAACAGGGTACCACTATTACTTCCCTTTTCTAGTATTATTATAATATTGTATTGACGCGTTGTTGTAATGCTAAGAAAGTTATTATAATAGTAAGTATAATAATTTGTTTTGATAATGAGAAGCATAAGATTCATATTTTTATCATCACTTTTATGATAGTCTCTCTCTCTTAGACCCCCCGATTATGAAGAAGAGAGAAACTTCAAAATGGTTGAAACTGTTAGAAATGAAATAAAACAACAAAACTGTTGAATTGAAACAAAATCATTAAGTTTGTCGTTTAGGTATTATATTACTATCAATATTAATGTGTAGTATTTATGTTTTGTTTTTGAATTCTTATAATTTTTTTCGTTCTTTTTACTGCAACACAATTATTATTGTTAATAAAATTAATTGAAACAAATAAAAATTAATAGTGGTAATCAGTAACATTGATTGTGCAACATATGTTAATGAATGTTTAGTTCATCTAAAAGCAGAGACTAGCAGGTATGCACGGACATTTAAAATTTTACCGTAGCTCTTTACAAATTGCTGAAAAAAATGGAAAGTTAACAAATTGGGGTTAACGAAGGCCGATTGGCAAGCCCACCAGCGCGAAGCTACTTGTGTATTAGTTATATATATTTTTGTGATTGACTATTGCTGTATTTGTGCACTATGGATACTGTGACCATCTTTCTCAAAAGCAGATTGGTCCTGGAAACAACTCGCGGAACATGTTGGCAAGATTAAACATATATCAACCCTTATTTTAGTTTTATTGGAAGAAATTCAATATTTGACTTAAAGCCAGTTTAGTTACCGGAAGCGTTGTAGTCATGTTATTACAATTGTTTTTAATACAGTTGCGTTTTCAACAAGAAATAACTCCCTTTTAAGTATTGAGTTGTCTTTGAGGGAAAAAAATTAGTAAGTTAAGGCTTAGTAATTAATAGTAGAATGCTAGTTCGGAAGCTGAATGAGTATTTTCATTTGAATTTTTAGAGAGTCAAACTTTTCTGTTGATGTAATAATATAATACTAACACAGAAGTTTCCATCTACTTGTGTATTTGCGTGAAGATGTTGCCCAAATTCTCTGCGCAGGTGGCAACAGTGGGGTTATGTGGAGTTGTGTCTGCTTTGGAATGTTAAAAAAAAAACAGACAATCCTCCTATAACCACCAAGCTAACGGAGTAGTCGAGTGAAGTAATTGTCTCTGAGGCGATTTTCTAAAATCTTTATTGTTAAAACAGAAACCTGAATAGCAGATTTTATTATTTCCCCAGATAATGCGGGTGGTCTGGAACACCCCAAAGTTCACTATCAGTGAGACAGTCAAATCTTTGATCTTAATCATAGAACTGAGATCGCTAGAACTGAGACTGCCAAACAAAATTGCATCTAACCCTAATTGGTTTTATGATTACCCATAAATATGCTCAGGCCATTGCTCCAAATCGCTGAAACATGATTATTTCATTTTTTGGCTCCAGGAGAAATGGAAATCGTTACGCATTAGACGGAGGTGCTGACTACTATTGTTATGATATTCTTTTTTACTTGGCATATCAAAGCCTGGTAAATAATTAATGTTGCTACCCATTAGTGACATTCAGTAGTGATGAAGGATCACAACAACGGCAGAGATACCATATTTTCCGTAAACCATTTGCTACTTTATCGTGACAGAACGCTACTAATGTTTTTAATAAGAAGTCAACACAGTACTGTTACAGTCCATATCAATGGTGAATGAAGTGCTTTATATATGATACATCCAAAGTGTCCCATGTATTGTACACACATGTTGATTCTGTCATGGTTTACATGTATTTAACCATTTTTGTAGTTCATGGTGATTAATTATTATTTGGTTTCAACAAACACAGTTTATTATTCTATAATTATTACTGCCTGGAGGATGCTTTTGGTCAATGTAATTTCTGTATCCTTTAATAGTATGAACATATTTTTGATTAATCATAAAATTCTATAGATCGTTTATTGGCAGTTGAGAAAATTAACCAGCGAATAAATCTGAGCTGAAGAAATGGGTGGTTCAAAAAAGGTGAAAAAGAAGAAATCCAGTAGTTGTCCCCACGTGAAACAATGTCATAGCTCCCTCTCTTGGAGTTTAATTAATGCTAAGAAGGAGGTATGTTCGTGTGTATCCACTCTTGTGTTGTAGTGTGTGTAAGTTTGTGCTGTAGTGTGTGTATGTGTGTTGTAGTGTGTGTATGTTTGTGTTGTAGTGTGTGTATGTTTGTGTTGTAGTGTGTGTATGTTTGTGTTGTAGTGTGTGTATGTTTGTGTTGTAGTGTGTGTATGTTTGTGTTGTAGTGTGTGTATGTTTGTGTTGTAGTGTGTGTATGTTTGTGTTGTAGTGTGTGTATGTTTGTGTTGTAGTATGTGTATGTTTGTGTTGCAGTCATTGTGCAGGCAGTGCAGTCATACATCTCAGGAGATATGGCTGTGTACAACATGTCTCTCCTGCTATGGTAACCATGGAGAAGGAACCTTGGATCACTCATTTACTCATGCTCAGCAATATAATCATCACCTGGCTGTAAATGCAAAGTCATCAAGGTTCTGGTGCTACGATTGCAAGGGAGAAGTACATTGTGGGGCTGACAACTCCCCCGAGTTCAAGTATGTGATTCTTAGCTACACCGTAATTGAGTAGAGCTCATTGCACTTATGCTCATTGTGGTAATGTAACATTGATTATACAAAGCTTGATAGTTTCTATGTATGAGTGCAATGGGGTGGGTATACAACACACTCATATTGAAATAGCAAGAATTTCAGTGATGGATAATGTGTTACTTGGCTTGAAATCTACCAAGCTTTTATTTATCAACGGCGGTAGAAGTTTTATGATGAAAGTTTGTTTTTCATAATTTGTTTAGTCTCTAAGTTGTTGTGTAGAGATTGAGTAGTCTGACCCTCAGCTGTCACCTTGTTTGTTCACCTCATAATACTCTGTGTGACTAAAGGGGAAGATTCATTTCACTAATTTCTGTATTCTTTGGTTAAGATAGACCGAAAAAGTTTTTGGACCAAAAAATTGCTGATATTTTATTATTTTGAATTATTTTTTTGCTTCAAGGTTTGCTGTTGTGCAAAATACAGTTTTTTCTTCTGATAATTGTATCATTTCAAATAAAATATTGTCATAACTCATTGATTTAGGTTTGATACATTGGGAGTTGTCTGCCTGTCGTATTGAGCGGGCAACTCCTTCAATGTAAACCTGTTGCTAGATTACTCTGTGTGTTGGATGCTTACAGGATTCCAAAGGATTCGGTGGTTCCTGCAGACTGGAATTCTCTGACTGGGGAGCTAGTGTTAGAACACCCCAACAATCCTAAAGGTCTAACAGGTTTAAGGAACATGGGCAATACCTGCTATATGAATGCTGCTCTGCAATGTCTTAGCAATAGGTACGCATTCATATCTCTCTTTGTCTTTGAGCCCAGTTGACCTGAATTATATTTTTGTGTTATTATTTATACCATGGTCGATGTGTTATTGTACATTGTAGTCTAGCTATGACTGTCTACTTTCTAACACTGGTCGAGTACGATGTACCGGACCCAAAGAAAGCTAGACTAGCCTCTGCATATACTAATCTAGTGCGGGTAAGAGACCAGGCCCCGTATTACACTTGTATGTGTTCAACCCTACTATGATTGTTCACTTCACTATTGTGTACACACTGTTGATTAAGGTACTAATATAGCAGAGAATGTTATACAATAACAGAGAATGTTATATAATAAGATAGTTGTGGTATGTCTGCAGGAGTTGTGGGCCAACAATAACACCGGATATGTCACTCCCTTGGAGTTTTGGCGAGCCATACAGAACACAAATTCATCATTTAGGGGCTATATGCAGCAGGTTGGTACATTTAGGGGCTATATGAAGCAGGTTGGTAGAATTTGGTAGATCTACGTTACATAAAATGAATCTAAATAAAATAAATTCTAAATAATTCATCTGAATAACATAATTTAGCAAGAGCAAAAAAATCACTCAAAAATTTTTTACACTATTGAAAGTAATATCAAATTAAAGAAGATTTTTGGCTGATTCTATTGATACAAAGTTTGTTCCCATAGCTATTATTTTGGAATTTTGAATTATTTTTTAAAAATATGTACTCTTAGCTAAAAAAATATTGCATTCCTGTCTCGACCGCAAACCGAAAAAAATGTTCGTTACGCGCAGCATGGTTCGCTGTATCATATATGGATACATATAAACGCTTATTATTATTATATATATTACAACAATCTACTAACTAATGATAACAATAATGCACAAATAATAATTGTTATAATAATAATACTATAAGCAGACTGTCAACTATCATTATTTATTAGCTACAGTTTTTTGTTTCACATTTCTTTGACTAAAATTATTATTATGCACGGATAAGACAAGAAGAAAGAAAATGAAGAAAAAATACTTAATATTGTTTACTATATTAATAAATAATAATAATCAAATTCAAAGATGGTTAGAAAAAGTGTAATTAACCAAACTGGTTTTATTATAAACTACAAATGAAAACAAAACACATAACAAGTAGATGCTCAGATCATGGCTCAGATCAGCCATGATGAACCCAGCAACTATCGTAATAACGTAGCCAGAGTTTTTTATTTTATATAATCATTAGAGGGGGAGTTCTGGCGCCCGCACTGTCTTACTACATTGTGATACACAATATCACGCTGTAGCCTATTGACGATCGAAAATAAATTTTTGGTTGTTTTCTGAAAAAACTGTCAGAATCTAAACATCAGTTAACCAATTACCAAAAATAATGAACCAACCCGTAGAAAACATATTTTTGAATAACTTAATGATATTTATATTGCAGGATGGCATTTCAGGACTTGACAGATTTTTGATGAAGTTTTAGAAGTTTGAGCCCAAATTGCGACATTCACAGTGAATCTTGGATGTTTTCCTATTGGCCAAATTTATCGAAATATGATTTGCTACCTGGTGATGACCTTACTTTTATAATAGGAGCCTTAGTAAAAAAAATATTTAATTTTTCCTGAGAAGGGTTGGTCAACACGGCGTTGGACGTTTTCATATACTGAGGAATTTGACCGGTCACGTGGTACACTACGATACTTTTTGTTCTTGCTACATAATTAATAAATAATAAAATTTAGTTAATAGTATCTATCTAAATAAATGTGTAAACGTAAAAAACATTCATTTGCCTCGGTGTATCTTTATCCATAGGCGCCTTAACCACTACGCTGAGGGCAATTAAAACTGCTCCAAAAACAATCTATTGGACCAATTGGATACATGGCGGGGCTTTAAGCTTGTCATTTTTCTCAGGCTAAATATACCTCTAGATAATGTAGGTGGAGACGAATCAGAGTGGGGGAGGAGAGGGGCAAGAATACGGCGAGCGTGGCGAATTTGCATACTATGTGTAATACTGCTAGTAACTTATAAATAGCGGAGATGAATAAATGAGTGAATTATTAGTCAGCAGTTGCTTTTGTTGTTATACTGATCAGTTTAGTGTCTTCCATCGCTGACTGCAGGACACCCAGGAGTTACTTCGCTGCCTTATCGACCAATTACACGAGGACCTGAAAAGGGAGCTGAACTATGACCCTCCCTATCACACAATCTCTGAGCCAAATAAACCTGAGCAGCGATCTGTCAAGTATGGCAGCGTTATAGCAGACATATTCAACGGACTCATCAAGAGTAGCGTTAGATGCCTGCATTGTGAGAAGGTCAGTAAGTGGCGCATGGTCCAAAGTGTGTTAGGTCATTTCCTGTCAGCTGATCAGGTTTATCTGGCACTTTATGTAAAACATCAACTCACTGTGTCCCACATGGACCAATGTTGTACAGTTTATATTTTTATGTATTTTGTTGTGGGGTACTTCAACTGTCACAGTCAATAAAATACATAATGTTTATTTCGGTTTAGTGTTTGCTTTTTTGTTCTACTAAATTTGACGCTTTTATTCTTTATATATAGAGTTTTTCATGAAATCAAAGAAGAATATTTTGAATTAAATTATCTGTTTCAAGTCTCTTTTTTGTAATCGTTTTTTGTGTATCTGGTGTAACAGAGATAAAAATTTAATTTATAATTTATTTTGTAAGTCTGTGATTTGGTGGTATTTCTGATATTTAGAAGGGATGCCCATACACAAGTGCTAGCTCATGCCTGTCATATGTCACGTGTCACATGTCACGTGTGATGTTTTTGTGTGACATCGACTAGATCGGGTTATAGAGCCCACATGATAATTGTTATCCGCTTTTGATACTCAAATTCGGGGTTGTCCCCTCACCTATTCTTCATGTTTGGGTTGGTTGGAGTTGTCTAGATTGAGGTTTTGTATAATTTTATTTTGTATGGTCCTTCGTTCATTCCATGTTTCTGCTACAGGTATCTGTTACAAGAGAGGCTTTCCAAGATCTCAGTCTACCAATTCCATGTGGCGACCAGTTGACAAGATTGCATAATAAACCAGATGCGGTGGGACAGTTAGCTGCCCCTGCTGTAGATAACAACCAGAGCTATTTGTCGTGGATCCTCTCTCCTATTATGTACTTGTGGACTCTAACCTCCAAGTAAGTGAGCACCTCGTCTCCTTGGTAACGGCAACTTGCTGGTCACTCATCTGTTGAATGTCAACCATTGAGGCCGTCAGCCCTCTGTTTCACTATGTCGATTTTACCTGAAACAATTTGTCACGAACTGGCAGCATTGTTAAATGTCATATGGATTGCTCGCTGTCTAAAATGATGGTAACTGTGGCTTTCCCTCACTGATGAGAGATAGAACAATAAATGAGACTATGAAATATTTATGAAAACCTGACAACGAGTAATGTAAATCCATTTTTAAAGACATTCAAAGGTATTTGAGTGTTTGTCGTTGGTATTAGGGAAGGCTTGAAGTTGTGAATCTTTCTACGTCAGGAGATTTTTTTATAAATGATGAATTTTGCCACAAACTTGGAGTTGTCTTATTTTTGGGCAAGCAATGTGTTTTTGATATCATCTCACTCAAATGCACTATTTGCAACCAACAATTGTAATACTCTTTTCATTACTATTACCACTACATAATTCTACCACCGCTAATACTACTAGGCTAATACTACCACTACTACTACCACTACTACTACCACTACTACTACCACTACTACTACCACTACTACTACCACTACTACTACAACCAGCCTAAATGAAATGTACACATGTTACAGATGGAGCCTACTCAGTTATGAAACAGTCACACTCGATGATTGTCTATCAGCTCTCTTCTCTGTCGATGATCTAACAGGTTGGCTGTTGTCTCATGCTCTACACATCTGTCATACATGAGTACCAACACTTCTTATATAGAATGTAAATGTTTGTGTTTAAGTAGTAGAATTACTACACATTTAAAGTTGCTGTGTCACGGATATTCTATTGAGTTCAACTCAATTTATTTGTTTCAAATTATTTTATCACAAAAATCTTTTTGCTCTCGTTAATTTTATTTATAGTACAGTGAAATCCCACATAGATTGACCCTGTAAAATTGTTAAACTGGTTTATTCAATGTGACAATGAAAGTCCCAAACATCGGCCATTGAAAGGCTTCACGTGCTTCAATATTGTCATCTTTAATTCAACAGAGAAATTGGCAGCTTTTTATTTTTAAAATCAATTGTCATGCAGATACCGTATAAAGCTTTTGATAAAACATGGTGTTTGCACACAGAGATTTTCTGTTGTATTGAATAGCAAAAATTTTGTCAACCATAGATCGTATGCTATTTAAATCATGGAAGTACCTCCTCTTGAAACTGACAAAAACTTTCTGTGCTCACTATGCTGTCTGAGCAAGAAACTTCAACCCGTTAGTTTTTGATTAATGAAATTTATTCAATTTGTAATGTAACAAAGATCCAAGGCTATTTACCAACCACCAATAAATCAATGGATCTAAGCGTGTTATTTCTGCAACTGATGTTGGTAACTTTGCAGTTATTGTTGGTACTTTTTTGAATGATTATTGCCGTTATTCGGTGAAAAATTATACCAGTTGATAATAAATTTATAAAATACATGAAGCAAACTGAATTATTTTTTTATTATTACTACCATTTATTATGATTCTTAGGATCAAAATAATAAAGATTATTCAAGTTGTCATTTTAAAATTTATTCACAATGTAAGTCAAGTGAAAGAAATGTCTGAAAGTATCCCTATTATTTATGGTATAATAATAATATAATACTATTATTTTTATATCGATATTTACGGTCTCCTGGGGCAGTTATTACTGCATGAGTGCAATAGATGGTGTGCATTTGATATGTTGCATGGGCAATTTTTCAAAAAATAAAGCAATGTTACAGTTAAAAAGATTATTTTCCTGACAAAAATATATATATCCCGAATTACACATTATTTGACTGAAAACTTCAGGCAATATAAAACATTAATAAATAGTCATTTTTAAATACAATAAGAAAAATAGAGATGAACTAGTTAATAATTATTTTCAGTAGTTTTGTTGAGACTATTTAGCACCCTTTGACGCTAAGAAAACGACAGCTCCGACAAATGAATTGTTTATGGAAATCGTGACAGTGCACCTTCAAATACACATGTTTCATTGCATATCTAGAGTTGATGTAAAATTGGAGTTGTCTCTTCTTTACTGTGCAGGTGACAACATGTATAGCTGTGAGAATTGCAAGAAGTTACGTAACGGTAAGAAAGAAGTGAGCATTCTGTCTCTACCTGAAGTGATGTGTATACACCTGAAGAGGTTTAGACACGATGTAATGCATTCCAGTAAGATAACCACTTACGTAACGTTCCCTATTGATGGGCTCGATATCTCTCCTTATATGAAGAAAGGTTAGTGGTTCAGTTAATGTCAATCATAAATCTGCCTTGTAAAATTTATGTAATATTTATCTAAACATAATAGAAGTCTCTATATTTATTTAAAAACAAAATAAAAATTGTTTATTTTTTATAGTGAAATCAATAGTCGATGAGTGCATATTTATCAATTGACAATTAATTGCGCTAAAAGATAAAATAGAGCCGTTCTCCTGCGTTTATTTGTGGTTTTTATTTTAAATATTCCCAACTTTGTATCTTGTTGTCCCAGACCAACCCACAGATGGAGGGGACACTCTCTACAATCTAACTGGTGTCATTTGTCATCTTGGCTCATTCGCTGGTGAGTTTTCCTACTACAAGGTGTGCTGTATATACCTTGTCTTGTTGTTAGACAGAAAGTCAATGTAATCTCCATGACAACCATGTATTCCCCCATGGTTATACAGGAGGTCACTATAAGGCATACACAAGACATCCAGCCAACCAGAGATGGTATGAATACGACGACTCATCAGTGTGTGAAGTGTCTGTACAGACAGTGATAAACTGTGAGGCCTACGTGCTCTTCTATACCAGAGATGGGTCAGCGCAGCATGGCTTTAGACAGCGGTGGGTGCCAGTACTTGTCTTATACTGATCCAAAGTAATTTGTAGAGAGAACTTACAAGCCTAAAACCAACTTGGAGCGTACCTGTCTACCCCCCATTCACTTAGACTACCTGTCTAAGCTTGTACCATGGACTTTCATCCAAATTTTTTTTTCTGAAAAATTATTTAAATTAACAATTGGCCATACCAACATGTAAAAACACAAGAAAGCTTAGAGCTTAGGGAAGCTCAAAGCTCATAAGAAAGCTGAGAGCTCAAGCCAGTTTTAAATCATTAAAAAGTTCTAACTTGGGTTTCCCCCGTTAATGCTCTGCACTTTTTTCTCATCACGATTGTTCAACAGTTTACCCAAAAACTCACTTTGTTCATAACAATTGACTTTCACAGTTTATTATCTGTACCAAAACCTTCACACCAAGAACTCCTAGACAGGTTGTGACTATGGCCTAATTTTTTAAACCTCAGTTAACCTAGAAAATTTTAAATGGTTAAAATGATTATTTACATAATGAATGCAAAATAGAATTGGCCAGTCTATCACAAGCTGATGCTGAAAAAGACACCAAATTGCACGTCATTTTGAGTGTGTGGCTTAGGTTTTGCTCATTTAGCTTTGGATTTTTCTCACAAACTCCAGTTGTAGAGTTGTTACTTTCAACCTGGGTAATCTTAGCTTTCATTTTGTTTCCTCTAAATGACTTTAACTGCACTTGAATTTTCTTTGAATTTATTTACAATTTTTTAGCTAGTACACCTCAATCTGACAAAAAGCCAAAGGAAACTCTTACACTATTGAAAGTTAAAGACAATTGTTTGCTTATTTTGTTGATACATTGTTTGTTTCCAGAGCTAATATTTTCGAATTTAAAAACATTTTTTAAAATTGTGCTTTTAGCTGAAAAAATATAGTACATTCCTGTACAACTGCAAGCCAAAAATACGTTCAACCACGCGTAAACTAATTGTCAATATAAACAATTGTTTTTTTTAATGCATTTACCGCAAATGATAGCCTAAAAAACCACAAATTTTATTTGGCCGAAACATCGGGTAGTAGGTGATTGCACCCGCAATACTGAATTAGGTTTTTGGGCTACGTTGTCGCGTAGTTATAAACCGCTCACAAATTATTAGTAAGCTTTGGAAATAAATTATAATTAATTAAAAATAGTAAAGTGAATCAGCAAAACAATATTTCAGTGAGTAGATAAGACATTGGTGTTTCATTTGTAATTGTCAAAAATAATGAAAATGTTCGGAGGAATTCCCACTGGTGCGCCAAAGTTGTGTAACCTTTATGACTAGCTATTAGTGAGTAGAGCGAGTTTCAGAAGTCTATTGACAGACAATCAGAGGCGAAATTGTATTGGCTAATTGGAGAACAAATTTCTTTCTGATTGGTGGATTAGCTGCAAAGTTGTTAACAAAACTGTAATTTGACACCTAAAAATCTGCACCATCGACAAATTCATATATGAGTCCTTTTACCGCATCACGTGATAATTATCGGTTGAGTTGTGGTAGCTAAATTTGTTCATATTCTTTTTATTTATAACTGGTATGTCGAAGCAGAAGCAAAGCATAAAGTTTGGAATATTGTTTCATTTTTTTCTTGTTATTGCCTGGCAATGTAGATAATAATCATTTATTTCTATGAGTAATGTTTTTATAATGTTTTAGCTTCCTTGCCCAGCTACAGATACCAAAAACACCGAGCCTATTACAGTTCTATGTATCCAAAGTTTGGTTGTTTAAGCTGTTCACATGCTCAAATCCTGGGCCAATCAGCAATCAGGCGGACATTCTCTGTGTACACGACGCAATCAGGCCTTCTGAGTACAGTATGATACACGAGAAAGTGGTGGCCTTGACTGCTGATAGCTGGCACACTATTCATAGCAAGTTAGTGGTTTGTTTCTTCAGTAGATGTAATCTGGATTATCTGTAGTAGATGTAATCTGTAGTAGATGTAATCTGGATTATCTGTAGTAGATGTAATCTGTAGTAGATGTAATCTGGATTAGGTGTAGTAGATGTAATCTGCAGTAGACGTAATCTGGATTATCTGTAGTAGATGTAATCTGGATTAGGTGTAGTATCTGCAGTATCTGTAGACATAATCTGCCAAAGAGAATACAGTGTACTCCTGATATATCGAATCCTGTTATATCGAAAATCCGGGTATATCAAACAAACTGCATCAGTCCCAGCTGAATGCATTGTAATTACCTACTCCTATATCGAATGATTTCTTACATATCGAACAATAAAATCCTAATCTGGCATGAGCCCAAGTAAAAAGTGTCCTAGTTCATGTTCAACCAAAGCATGCGATAGTAGAAAATAAAATTGCAGTATTAAACACTCAGAATAGTTTCCATGGGGGCTGCCATCTTGGAATATGAATGTCAAGGTCTATCATTCCAATAAAACACTCTGTCTCGGTGGTATAGTTCCGGTAGGTCGACCCCATATTATTATTGTTGTGATACTGACAATAACTGGTCCCTATTGTAGCTAGAGAGCATGCCCAGGCTATCCTTATTCAGTCTGCACATGATATGTTGTTGTTGACTTTATTCATAATGTGGGGAGAGACATATCTATCTATCTATCTATCTATCTATCTATCTATCTATCTATCTATCTATCTATCTATCTATCTATCTATCTATCTATCTATCTATCTATCTATCTATCTATCTATCTATCTATCTATCTATCTATCTATCTATCTATCTATCTATCTATAGCATTACCATTGTCACTGTGTGAATTGAGAGCAGTAATCAAGAAAGGAGTCAGGAAAACTTCAAGCTCAAGAAGCAGTACACTTACTACTGCTGCTAATTTTAACTAGAGTACTAAAACAAATAATTAATTGATATTGTTGATACACTGCTTATTATTATTATTTATTTATTATTATTACTACTTCTTAAAAATTTATTATTTATTATCCTATTAATAATGCTGTTATTTTTTTAGAGACCCGTTATTTATTATTGTTATAACAAATGATGGTTTGTTAATAATTATTAATAATAATAACAATGACAACATCAACAACAATAAATAAATGTCATAAATAAATTAAATAATAAGTAACAGGTAGTAGCTGTTACGTTTGGTGTCATAGGTGGTTAGAAGTGATAAAACCAACTTAGTCTAACAGTAACTTAACTAACACAATAATATACAACAACATGTGCTGCTACTACCTACATCATCATTGCATAATTGTTGTAATTCTCAGCTTCAACATCATTAATTTAATTAATTAATAAATAACTAAAAACCACAATCGCAAAAGACAAAATGCTTAATATCCTAGCTTAAATACATGTAATAGTGACTTATTATGTGTTCATAAAAAAGTCCGACGGTCATGATTTCATATATCAAACATCTCATATATCAAACAAAATTTTATGGTCCCCTCGGGTTTGATATATCAGGAGTACACTGTAGTTGGGAAGAGTAAAAAGCGCCTATATAGCTTATAGTAATCTGCACAAATGGTTAACCAAAACTAAGGGACGCAAATTCGAAGTACAGTTTTGTTCTTGAAGTTGTGTCCCTTGCTTTTGGTAAACCAACCCTTGACGTAAATTGCAGCAATTACAAGTTTCTTAAAGATCGTTTTCATGTCAATGGATTAACCGCCATAATAATATAGTTGTAATCATAGACCTATAACTATGGTTATAATAAAGTCTCCAAATCGTCTGCTTATTTATTCATTATTATTTACAAAACTTGGAGGTAAAACATAAATTTTGTTTAGTTGCCAGAATATGGAATGAGATTTAAATCAATTCATAGTGAAGAATAAAATGCAACTCAAATAAGTATTGTTGAGAACTTTTTAGTTGCCAGAATATGGAATAAGAATTAAATCAATTCAGAATGAAATGAAACTCAAATAAGTATTGTTGAGAGATTTTTAGCAGCCAGAAGATGAAATGAAATTAAAATTAATTCATAATGAAGTATGAAATGCAACTCAAATAAGTATTGTTGAGGATTGTTCAGTTGACAAACACAGCACAAGATTATAACTACTATTTGGTTAACCAAAAACAGGAGCAGACAATTTCCCTTTGATACAGAAATCGCCGAGCTGCATGCTCTTCCCAACTATTCTCTTTGAATCTGCATTATCTGTAAATGTAATCTGCAGTATCTGTAGGTGTAATCCGCAGTATCTGTAGGTGTAATCTGCAGTATCTGTAGGTGTAATCCGCAGTGTCTGTAGGTGTAATCTGCAGTATCTGTGGATCTTCGATGGAACCAACTTTATATTTCACAGATATGGTGGGGGCCCTGCTGTGAATACCCTTACTAAATGCTCAACCTGCCAGTCTAACATTGAAAGAAACAAGGCTAGACAGGAGTTTGAACGTAAGACCTATTTGATCAAAGAAAACCTGGCTATCAACCATTACTATGCCATCAGCACTGGCTGGTTGACTAGATGGGAGAGATATGTGCTGGTACGTTGAGCTATTGAATAGTTCCAGCTGTGTGTGATCCGAGAATTAAACCTGCGAATGTAGTTGAGTAAGTATAAATAGCACTGACCCTGTTGCCCAGCCTTAGAACCTTACGTAATTGTTTTAGGGACATACAAGCACCCCACCCGGTCCCATAGACAACAAGAGTATAGTAACAGACAAGAATGTAGCCACCAGGAAGTGCAAGCAATCTAAACCCTACCCTCTGAGGAGAGACGCCGACTATATTAACGTGAATGGTCCAACGTGGCGCTTCTTGCAAGCTACCTACGGTGGAGGTCCTCTGGCTATAAGTCACCGAGTAAGCTTAGGCTATGTTTGTGATTGACTGAATCATTTTTGCAAATAATTTAGACTGGAGTAGTTACTTTATAAAAATTATTATCTATTGTTCAGCTGGAGACTTATTTTCTTTGCCTACTTTTTATCATCAACATGAATACCTAATTTTATTCGTTATTTTCTCTTTTCGTTGCATCTAGGTTTTCTCTCCCCTAAAAATTTATAATGACATGTTTTTACAAAATAGATGAATCTTTTTCACCATATATAGTACAACTTGGCTCATGTCAAGAGAAGGTTACTCCTGATCAACTTGTAGCAACGCCGTTTACTGGCTAAGCTGTTAAACTCTGTTTGCCGTTTAACAGGGACCAGATGTAGAATCAGAGGACGAAGAATCTATAACTTCAAAACCTACAAAATCCAAATGCACTCAACCCGAAGAAGATTCTCAGCTAAATTCTAGTTCTATCAGTTCCAGCCAACCAAATCTCAATGTGACTGTGGAAAAATCAGAGAGTGGCATTCCATCTGTTGCTGAGCAGCAACATGAAGTCCCTTTGAATAGCCAATCAGCTCCCAACTTGTCTACTGCGGGCAGCCAATTAGATTGTGATGTCGAGAAGGGCTCTCCTATTACTCCTACCACTGTCACTAATCAGTGATTTCAGTTTACATGATATGATTTTAGCTATTTAAATGTAATTTATTTCATTGTCACTTTCATTTCTGTATTTTTATACCAGAACTTTACACGGTCGATAAGTAATAAATAATGGAATCTGGATGATGATAATCTTGCCCTGTCATAGCATGTTGTATTTCTCACCCACTATCCAAGTGTTAACAAATGGAAGCAATAAAACAGGCGGGAAAATTTTACTGGATAATGCAATGTGGCATGCCAGCGGAATATTCCAACAGCTGCAATTTCAGCTCTAATAGCTAGACACTGCTAGAGGAGAACAGACAGGTTTGCTATGTGCTGATGAAAAGCATGCATGAAGGTGTAATAACGTTCATGAAACAGCTGTAATTAAACCTGTGGCATTAGAGAAAAACGCGCAGGCTAAAAACGAGTTCAAACAGTGGGGAACCCTCAGTTAATTACAGGGATTTCAAGAATTTGTCCATTTTATTTAAGCCCGCAATAATTATTTTTTGGATTTCTCCAGTAAATGATTTTTGCACAGGTTGCACGTTTTTCTCTGTCTTACTATTAACAATTATCAGAACAACTCTTCATTCAATAAGTGGTGGCCCTGAAAAGGGCCGTTGGGAGTTGTGGAGCAGAAAATTATTGCTTAGCCACCAAAGCCATACAGAGTACGTCCCTGGCGCTTGAGAGCATACACTACATCCATGGCAGTGACAGTCTTTCTCTTAGCATGCTCAGTGTAAGTCACAGCATCTCTGATGACATTCTCAAGGAACACTTTCAAAACACCTCTGGTCTCTTCATATATCAACCCAGAGATTCTCTTCACACCACCTCTTCTGGCTAGACGACGAATAGCTGGCTTGGTGATACCTTGGATATTATCACGCAACACTTTCCTGTGTCTCTTGGCGCCTCCTTTGCCCAATCCTTTACCGCCTTTTCCTCTGCCTGACATGTTGCTTTTAGTAATGGTAGTGGTAACAAGTGATAGCAGTCAGACTGCGCTCAGAGTATTTATACCATACAAACAGGCGCATTAGAAACTGACCACTGCAAGCGTGCCCATTGGGGCGTAGAGGCAAACCATGATAGAAGTAACTTTTTCAAAAGATGACATACAAAATGCAGCGACCAATGATAGAGTTCAAACAAACAAGTTCGCCTATATAGCCTATTTGAACGCCACATAGCTTCATTCAATCAACATGGCACGTACAAAGCAGACCGCACGTAAATCTACTGGAGGCAAAGCCCCAAGGAAGCAACTTGCTACCAAGGCAGCTCGCAAGAGCGCACCCGCTACCGGTGGAGTCAAGAAGCCCCACAGGTACAGACCAGGTACTGTAGCTCTTCGTGAAATCCGAAGATATCAGAAATCTACTGAGCTGCTGATCAGAAAACTACCCTTCCAACGTTTGGTGCGTGAAATTGCACAGGACTTCAAGACTGATCTGAGATTCCAGAGCTCTGCAGTCATGGCTCTGCAAGAGTCCAGCGAGGCTTACTTGGTTGGCTTGTTTGAGGATACCAACTTGTGTGCCATCCATGCCAAGAGGGTAACCATCATGCCCAAGGACATCCAACTGGCTAGACGCATTCGTGGTGAACGAGCTTAAAAGCAGTAATTCTAGTCTACACACACGGCCCTTTTCAGGGCCACCAACACATAATAAGAGTTGTTCAGAACCAGTGCATAGAAAATAATCTTATAATACAAGCGCAGTTGATCACTGATAAATGATCGGCGGCTGCTTTGCTATTATTTACATTGCACTAACAAATGTCAATACATAGCGTTAGTAATACTGTATGGGTACACAGCATAGACCTAGATAACAATACTAGGTTCAGAGCGACTGCTTGCGTATATGTAATGGAACAATGAAACTTGTATAGTATCTTTTTTAGTGGCTCAAGAAAGTTATAAATGACTTACATATCAGTTTACTTTTGGGCTCCCTCACTCGTGACACTCATCCAAGGTTGCGACAATACATTAATTGGTTGGTGACCCTACTATACATCTGGTAGTAGTTAGCTAGGCAAAAAACTTGTGCATGATATAATGACTAGCATTATACATTCCACTGCAAGACAATTTCATGTTATAATCTTGTTCATTACAAATACCATTGATGGTTCAGCATTGAATGGCCACTGGCCAACGTCAAGCTTATAATAAGAACAACTCTTGTGATGTGGTGGCCCTGATAAGGGCCGTTGGGTTTTGTTAACAGTGACACTGAGATTGTAACTGTTTACTTAGAGCTGGTGTACTTAGTGACAGCCTTGGTACCTTCGGAGACAGCGTGCTTGGCCAACTCTCCTGGGAGAATGAGTCTCACTGCAGTCTGTACCTCTCGGCTGGTGATGGTGGATCTCTTGTTGTAGTGAGCAAGTCTTGAAGCTTCAGCTGCAATTCGCTCAAACACATCATTCACAAAGCTGTTCATGATGCTCATGGCTTTGCTGGATACACCGGTGTCAGGGTGCACTTGCTTCAACACTTTGTAAATGTAGATACCATAGCTTTCCTTCCTTTTTTTCCTGCGCTTCTTGTCACCAGTTCGAGCGGCCTTGGCTTTGCCTGCTTTCTTAGCTCCCTTACTACTAACTTTCGGTGGCATGATGACGTTGAAAAGTATCAGATGAATGAGCAATGAAGAAGTACAATACATATATTTAATAGAATATGTAAATAAAGCAGTTGAAATAAGCTGTTGTAATTCGTCAATAATGAACAGGCGCATTAAAAACCACGCGTAGCCGTTAAATTTCAAAATTCGCAAACTTGATTGGGCAATTTCAACTGCTTCGGCTACTATATAAACCAAAGCGGTTTCCTACTAACTCATTCATTACATTCGCTAGTACAGTTAATTATCTGTCTATCATCATGTCTGGACGTGGCAAAGGAGGAAAAGCTAAAGGAAAGAGCAAAACTAGATCATCTAGAGCTGGTCTGCAGTTCCCTGTCGGCAGAATCCACCGACTTCTGAGGAAGGGAAACTATGCCGAGAGAGTTGGTGCTGGTGCTCCAGTGTACCTTGCAGCAGTGATGGAATACTTGGCAGCTGAGGTGCTCGAGTTGGCAGGAAATGCAGCAAGAGACAACAAGAAGACCAGGATCATTCCCAGACATCTCCAGCTTGCCATCAGAAATGACGAAGAGTTGAACAGGCTGCTGAATGGTGTCACTATTGCACAAGGAGGTGTTCTTCCTAACATCCAAGCTGTGCTTCTACCCAGCAAGACCAAGAAAGCTGCTGCTTAATTATTGCATCATCATTCAGCCTCATACCCCCAACGGTCCTTTTCAGGACCACCAATACAAACGAGAGTTGTTCTATTAATTAATACATGCATGCCTGGTGATTGGTGTAATGTTATAAAGTTACCTCTCATTGCGTATAGGAATTATTGACGATTGTGTTAAGCAACCATCTAACTACTAAGAATTTACTCAGTTGACTCGATGGTTGTGCAGAACGTAATATTTACCAGACTGACCCATAGATGATAAATGAAAATGTAATAAGTAATCCAAAATATACTATAGCTGAGTATCATAGCCGCTGTATATTATAGTAGCACTAGAATGTAATACAGTGTACTTGCAAACATGGTTTGATGCGAGCCGATGTGAACAGCATGCATTTTTGCTGTGAATTTAGGTATTTGCACATGTCTGGGATGAACACTTCTGCTGTACCTTCAATTGAATCATAGCTGAAACAGGCTACTTTTATTTTAATGTGAAAGGCACTCCTCTAATTATCGCTAAAGAGAAGTCAACTTCCAATATGCCATTGGAAAGCTCGTCTTCTGCGGATTATTCAAGTACAATTTTGTTTGCAAGAGAAGACAACTAACAAAGAAATCGTTATTATTTACCAATAATAAATTCAACTGGCATTGTGTCTACGTTCGTTCCTGTTGACGTTCGTTCCAAATTTCGCTGTTTTCCATACATTCTGCTCTTCATGCCATAAAATAAACCATGTTCATAGAGTAATTTGACCATTGTGATTCTGACGTTTGTACTTTCCTAAAACGATTTATTGTGGAGTTTTCAACTAACTGATTGCAAATTAGCCAACATGTTGTTACGTATATAATACAGTTCTTTTTCATAGAAATGTACCACAAATACACATTCACATACACCATCTTCTTAATATATCATTTCTGAATCTCAATTTATAACAATATAATAACAATGCTATTATATGAAAGTTTACAGAAAATATATATATATTTATATATTTGAATCAACTATCATAATATTTCATTCGGAAAATTAATAATAAATAATAATTAATATTAATAATTATAATTGTAACAATACTAATTTAATTATTTATTATAATTTTTCGATGGGAGTCATGATTACATGAACAGCCTTGACCTAGCTGTGGCTTTTGAGAAAAAAAGGCAAGAAAATTGTACGCACCTTCACACGGCGTCGCAAGAAAGTTTCTATGGCTAAAATTTTCTGCGAGCATCTGCAACAGCTTGCGACGTCATACGAGCTGTGCAAAGTCCGGGTTCACACACCGCATATCATAGCACGCTGATCTGCGAGCACTTACGATATGTATGTGAACCAGGCTTTATTTAGAGCAGTTTTCTGCCCCATCTTTTACGCTTTTTAGAAAACAGGACTTTTATCTCTGTTGGTCACTTGTAACACATGAATTTTTTGGTTTACAAACTTGTGCTATTGCACTACTATATTTTCTTCTCGTATTTTTGAACTAATAGGGGTTGTTACATTTTCAGCGCACATACTCAATTTATATGTATTGTGTTGTAATAAATTTCGTCACTTTTGTTCTACCACTTTGTGTACATCTACCGATTTGTCTTACAGATTGTGTAATTTCACAGCCTCGGTTTCAGGATAAATTGCAAAGCAATCGGTAGCATATTATTTGAGGTTATCGGCAGGTTTTGATTCACATCAACAGATCAACCAATCATATCACTGCTCATAGCATTTCCAATAAAATGTTTCTTGAACACAATTATTTATGTAAAAAAGAGTCGTTCATAAGCGCCCTGTCTTTGTTGCTTCAAAGCATTTTATGCCGAACTATCACATGAAACACAGCTAGTTGAACCGGTATTGCATGAGAATGGCAAATAAAGAAAAAATAGGGAAACACCCTGTCGTCATTTCCGATCAGTAGAGGCAAATCGGTAACTAATTGGTAGATGTGCATGTAGTTTTAGTGCAGACTCCATGGACACAGTTTTTCTGAATTAACGACTTCTTCACCGTATTATACACTATTGTATCTGACAGCCCTAAAATATCAAGAAAAATTTTATAGGAGTTACCTCCCTTAGGAAAGATCACTCTACTGTATGAACACTTTGGATGGTACTGGTAGGGCCAGACGAAACCCCCCACCCATACCCTACCGTCAAAATCCTCTACCGTCAAAACCCCTTACCACCAGTAGAAACCCTACTTCTAGAGGAATTGTCTTTTCTTAAGGTAAAAGGGTGCTGAATAGTCATAACCAAAATACTATAAGTAATCTCAAACTAGCACATAAATATTTTTTTATTTTGTTTTAAAATTATTATTTATTTACATTCTATAAAGTGCAATATTTTTTTAGTTAAGAATTTTGTGATAAAGATTTGAAAATTATTGTTGTTGTCGATTTAAAACGACGAAGCCGAAAATGCAAGGCTGGTATTTTTTTCGTCACAAATTAATTTCAAACTACGATAATTCAAATCTGCTGATATTATTGGATTTGAAAATAATCTTTAGTTGCAATATTGCTTTAGTTTATGAGATATTTAACCATTTGACCATGCACTTTTAATAGGGGGGTTTCGTCTATAGGTACATGTAAGGGGTTTCGACGGTAGCGTATGGGTAGGGGTTTCGTCTGGACCTACTGGTGACTGGTGAGCTTGAGCAATGTGATTACAGCAAGCAAACACAAAAGTTAGAGCAGTAAAGTCCTTGACATGGCTTATTGCCTAATGGGCATGGCTCCAATAAGCGACGCAAGGAGTTGCCAGTTCAGGCATTTGATTTTATAGGCTGCAAAGGAGAACCTACAACTAAGGAGTCCTAAATATAGTAAAGAGCCATTAAGAGTATTCGTTGAACAAAGGACAAAAAAATATCATAATAATTTTTCAATAAAGTTTTTGAGATTACCTAACAAATCATAAAGAAGATAACTCCCAATTTCTAAATAATCTAAAAAACAAGAATAGCATCGTCGTAAACAACAATAATCTGTAAGGTCGTCCTTTTGTATTTCATATATTTTTAGCGATGGTAATTATTTTGTAAAGTTTTTAGAGCAACATGACCAGTCTATGAAAATGAACAAATTAGACTCGCTTGTTATGATTTATTTATTGTTTAGTTTAATTTGCGAACATAAGCCTCTCCACACACAGCGTTTTACGGCCACAAATTTGGCACTTTGAGAGAAGTTTTTCGACCGATGTCCGTTGCTGCACTCCACACACAACGATTATGCACATATGGTAGCTCATCAACAGTTTTTAGTCAAGTCATGGGCTGTCACGGCTGAGAAAATCAAAGTAGGAAAAAGTGGATACGAGCGATATGCATTGGGCAATCAGTGGCAGGAAATAAACAATAATTGTGAGACCGGCCGGCGAAAATCAAACATGCTTGATTCTAGATGAAAGCGGCAAACGGAGGAAACTTGGTCCGTTGACGGTAAAATAAACAGCCATTCTCCGCTTTCTGTGACAAAATCGTTGTGTGAGTAAATGCCAGGTGAAACAGAATCTATCACTGTTATGATTTCAAGCCCAATTCTATTTGTTGGCAGGCTTGGGTGCCATCGACTGTTTAACCTTGTAACAAGTTGGTAATTTTTTTATGAAAAGCCAATTTTGGTAATGATTAAAATGTTTGAATACTGCTCACTCTGACGTCATTTTATGTTTTGCAGCACCGGAAAATTCTCTAGCACTTGGTGTCAAAAAAATGTAGTCATGGTTTATATTTTTGGAGATTAAGACAACTTAGTAATAAAGAATAGCGTCAGGACGTAGATTGTTAAATTATGGTGAAGATCATCTCAGAGCAATATCAAACTTAAAACATATATTGAGCAATGAAATTAAGCCGAAAGCGTTTTCATCCATTTAAAATAATAATTTGGCTCTTTAGCATCATTATTGCGTGAGAATGCGAAGTAGAGAAAAAAATAGGGGAAACTCCTTGACGTCATCTCCAATCGGTAAGGGCAAATCGGTAGGTAATTGGTAGATGTACATGTAGCATTAGTCTGAAAGCTAAAGGGTAATAACATTGGTGTGTGGACAATTAACGAAATGATGCAGCCACTATTGGTGCATACCAATACAATGTGCATAAACAATATTTGACCTAGCCTAAGTTTTAGGCCAACATTTGAGGCATATGTGTATTTTGCTTGGACTACGCTGTGCGTTTTGTTATTGGGAGTTGCATGCCCCATTGTTATCTTGGCAATTTTTAAATTGATTTCATTGGGTGATTGGTTTAGTGAGCGGGTTTTTGTGCTGGTTTCAAATCAATTTAAAAGTTGACAAGATTACAATGGGGCATGCAACTCCCAATAAAAAAACGCATAGCACATTCCAAGCAAAATACACATATGCCTCAAATGTTGGCCTAAAACTTGGGCTGTATTTGACCCTAGGACAATTAGTCTGCTAAACGAAGATTAATAATTGTAGAGAGAATGATTTATCTATTTAAAGACTTGTCAGGTGACTGCACTAGAAGTAATGTTACCTTCATGACATAAGCAGAGTACTAGCAGCATTTCATTGCAAGATATAAGTAATAGGATTATTATTATATAAAAGCTGTACATTGCAAATATCATGGATGGTTTCTCAATGAATGGCCACTGGCCAATGCGCTACAAGAACAACTCTTTTGTGATGTGGTGGCCCTGAAAAGGGCCGTTGGGTGTTGTGAACAGTAGTAACACTGAGATGGTAGCTGTTTACTTAGAGCTGGTGTACTTAGTGACAGCCTTGGTACCTTCTGAGACAGCATGTTTGGCCAACTCTCCTGGCAGAATGAGTCTCACTGCAGTCTGTACCTCTCGGCTGGTGATGGTGGATCTCTTGTTGTAATGAGCAAGTCTTGAAGCTTCAGCTGCAATTCGCTCAAACACATCATTTACAAAGCTGTTCATGATGCTCATGGCTTTGCTGGATACACCGGTGTCAGGGTGCACTTGCTTCAACACTTTGTAAATGTAGATACCATAGCTTTCTTTCCTTTTTTTCCTGCGTTTCTTGTCACCAGTGCGAGCGGCCTTGGCTTTGCCTGCTTTCTTAGCTCCCTTGCTGCTAACTTTAGGTGGCATGTTGACGTTGATAAGTGTCAGATGAAGGAGCAATGATGAAGTACAATTTATATATTCAATAGAATATGTAAATAAAGCAGTTGAATTAAGCTGTTGTAATTCGTCAAAAATGACCAGGCGCATTAAAAATTACGCAGCGGCAAAAGTTTGAAAACGTTGATTGGATAGTTTCAACTGCTTAGTTACAGGTCTCTGCATGCCTTATTCATTCGCGCGCAATGCTAAACAAATAAATCACAATAGTCTAGGTGCGGTTAAGTGATAGTCTACGCGCCAAATCAATTTGAGTTGTCAAGCATTCATCTGACACTCATCAACCTGAACATGCCACCTAAAGTTAGTTCTAGAACAACGGTCAAATGAATAGCTTTTTAGCATTATGCAATTTAGAGAGAAATGGAGAAAAAATGCATCCAGTCTCTTGCCAGATTGATGATTGCACCAGCTAATAAATATATTACCTTATAGCAAATCAATCCGTGAAAAAAGATGCCACAAAAGCACTGATTACTAATTGAACAGTACAACAATCAACCTCGTAAACCTGTACTTGATGACAAAAATCTGTGAACTCTATTTGTCCTTGAATGAAGATAGCAACCGATGTTTTCAACCGCTCTGGAAACAAATCACCGCCCAGCATAACAGCATGAAATTATATACAAGGATATGTTACAGATTCATTATTTGTTTTGTTCTTATATATTTGTTTATCCGCTTTTAAATGCATGCAGAAGAAACAGACAACATGGCATATTTAAAAAATTATTTTTTGAAAAATTCTCATAGGATTCGACTCAGCAGTTTTGAACAACTTTTGTACTTTTTAAAAAAGATAAAGGCATATTTTCGTAGATATTCTAGCTATAGACTTTGAGAATTGTGAGCTCATTGCTTGCCAAAGATGGTAGTTTATATAAACTACCATCTTTGGCATCTTTGAAATGAGTGCCGCCAAGAAGATGATGCCGTTGCACTATATCCGAGACTGTTTTGTCTGGGATATCCTTTACAACAAATAAATTCTCTCAGTCTATTTACATTTGCAGCCAATACAAATACCTAAAACATACAAGTCCTAATTGAGACGTACTATTGTAGCTCTTCCCATTAGACTGCAATAAACATAACTGGTCACATAAAATGTCGCCGCCTATTTACTGCATGTGCATGCTACTTATGACAGATTGGCTGTTACACACTTTTTTGATTCTAAGATGAATGCGAGATTTAGCTATGTATCAACAAATCTCTTTGTGGTAGCTGCTGAATGGAGAGAAAGAAATGAGGAAATTGTACTAAATAGAAGTTTTTTGGAGTTGTGTCATATATAAATTGGAGATTCTAGTAAAATGTGATACCAAATAAAGAAATAAATAAATAAAGTATTGTGCCTAAAATGCTGCCTTGACAGCATTTGCTGTTGCTTTGAAGTAAATCTTCAGCTGTTACTCATTAGTGGTGCTCGCTACTAAATGCGATGAAACAAACTAATTACATGGTTACAAATATTAGATATGAAATTTAACAATTTGAATAATTTAAACAAATAATTAATTTACTCTAACTAAGTACTTCATACTTGAAATAATCGGATAAAAACTTTAAATATCAAGTTTTATTAATTTTAATATATTATACTGGAATATTCGTGATATTTTTGCTTGCATAATCTGGGCAGCGGCCAATGACATAATCAAGACTAATTAGATCTAGCCTCTCACCAGGGAAGATAAGATTTATCAGCTTTCTGCCGCCCCCCAAATGAGACAACTCCAAGTTTTGTAACAAAATAGCTCTCTCTTTCGCAAAGTCAGTTCCACAATACTTATTAGTGTAAATAAAGTTTTTACATTCAATCAGTCCCCAATCGTGTGAGACTTTGATTCAATGTTGTAAGAACATATTTCATTTTATGTCGTGATGTTTTATTTTTATTGCAACATGAGTATAACAAGCCCAGTAAGTGAAACCAGCATTGATTAGATGGCTTCTCCCACGATAAGTTGAAGTTGTGTACACACTCTGATAAATTATATAGTGAGAACAACTCCAGTAACCAATACCAGCGTTGATATATTTGAATCTCCCACATCAAGTTGGAGTTGTGCACACACTCTGATAAATTTTAGAATGGAAACAACTCCAACTTAGATGGTAATGTAGAAGTTATGTAGCTCAAAACGAAATTACCATTATATACCGCATTATCATTCTCACAGTTTTTTGCTGGCAGGCAACCGCAAGTGAAGGTATGCTAATAAACAGGTCATGTGACTGGTTATGAAATGAGCCTGTCTTCCACCAATACTTGACACCAACCAGCAATGCTCTTGCTTCTGTACAGCCTTTGCATAATTTATTTACAGAGAAATACAAGGAAGAAATGGTGGCTCAGACACTAGATGTCACCAGTGATATAACCAAACTGGCAACCTGACAAAAACTTGTCTGAAGGTGATCATTTTGTTATAATGGAACAAATGAACCAATGGGATTATTTTTGTTTTTCATTATATTTTAATGGTTTAAAAAATGAGAAGAAATCTTAGTTTTCAAAAATAGTTCGAACTGGATTTTTGCATAAAAAATGCACTAAAATCTATAAAGATTGCTACTCTCCAAATCAAACTAAGAACCAGTTTACTTTACACTATGAGAGCTGAAGTCCATTTCTGCCTTGATGAATCAAACAAATAGTTTTTTGAATATATGTGCGGGAAGAAGACATCGTAAGGGTTTAAGAATCTCCAAGTTTAAGCTGCTCAAAGAACTTGTAGCTGTTCCTCCGACACAAATTTAAAGTCTATT
Organism: Cryptosula pallasiana; assembly: GCA_945261195.1. NCBI lineage: Eukaryota > Metazoa > Bryozoa > Gymnolaemata > Cheilostomatida > Cryptosulidae > Cryptosula > Cryptosula pallasiana. The sequence continues at coordinate 36,665,537 of OX183134.1, read as the reverse complement.
GCATACTCTAATTCACTAATTCAAACTACAGATTAAGAAAGTGCATTAATTAAAATATTTAGGTGTTTATGTAACAAAATTTAATAAAATCAAAAGACTATCAGATCTGACCACAAAACATCCTTAATGATCAGTCTACTGTATTATTTTGAAGCTATAATTTGACAATCTAATAAAAGAAAGTTTTTTGGCGGAACAGCACTTTGTTGTAAATAAAAAACAAACAACTATACATTCTGATGTATTGATTTACAGTAATTATATTTTAGTCAAGAATGTCATCAAATCTAAATATTGAATCTGGACATAAATCAAAACTGCTTTTTTCACATTTATATAACTGGAGCTGCTTATAATAGCATGTAATGGCAGCTTTAGCAGGTGATAGCAGGTGATAGCGTGTAATGACAGCCTTAGCAGGTGATAGCAGGTGATAGCATGTAATGGTAGCCGTAGCAAAGCAGGTAAGAAGGTAAACACAATCACATTACACCCAGCCACCAACAGAGCCATTTGAGCTGCCTTTTGGTGTGCTGACTTGACTCACTCCTGACCTCACAGATTCTGCTTCAGAGTCCATGTCTCCCAGCTGTAATAATATAGAAATTCAGCAGAGTTATTAATTCGAATACAACGGTAATCAGTTTTTTTCGCTAGCTCAGCGTCAGCAGTTTGCAAATCTTACAGAGTTCTTGTAGTAATTCTGCTGAGAGCCTGGTAGTCGCTCAGTTAGCGAGTAGCAATACATAAAGAAAAGTTAGTTTAAAATACCAATGTGTATTTTTTATTGTTGCTGATTATGATAACTGAATGTTTTTTGTTACCACACAGGCTATACCAAACTTGACTTTACTGATATCAGATGCTTAAACTGTACCTTGTCCCCATTATGATATATGGGACCCGGCAGTTTTGTAGGTGGTGCTAGTAGTGAAGAGACTGGAAGTCTGATTTCTACGACGCTACAATTCCATTAATAGGGATCTGGCAGGAACGATACCCCAACTGAATAATCATTTTTGTTACGGTTCATGAACAGGAGATACGTAGGGGTGTATAATACTGACGATGCGCCATTTGGATAAATCAACTAAGTACATCGCTACTGAGGTAGCAGGCCACAACAAGGGCGCAACCTCTCTAATTTACGTTGGCAAGGTTAATCAACCGCAAAATACAAAACTATGGCTTTACCATATAGTATTTATGAGTATAATATTTGTATATTTTTTCTCAAGTAAATAAACCAGTTTTTTTCGAAAAAAATCATATTCTAAATTAATCTCTTGAGCTTTCTCGGCGACCTTATTTTCGCATATCAGCTGCTTAAAATGTCTCATGTCGTTTCAAATGATAAGTTTGATGACCTACTAGACTACTTCTGGCTGCATCGTTAAAGAGAAACTACTACACCTGTATTATTATTACAACATGGTTTGATTGCTAAGTTTTGTATAACGAGTTTATTAACAATGTGGAACACAAATGTAATTGCTTATTGCCATTGTTTGGTGCTCTTAGTGTGGATAAAAACTTGCTGATTTTTTAAATTCAATGAAACAATTTCCAAGAGTTTCCGAAGTGAGAGCATTTTCTAAATTTAATTTAGTTTAATTTCTCCTTGAAGCCTTTTTGTTAAAAATAGTTTAGAGGGTGAGTACTAGTAAAATTTTTATGACAAAATATACTCATTTACGTGAGATATCAGTTTTTTTTCAAACTAACAGTCTGTTTTATATCGCTGAATAGCCTTGGTATTAGCCAAAGCTACTCAACTCAAACAAGTTGATTGGCCTTGGTATTAGCCAAAGCTACTCAACACAAACAAGTTGTAGCAAAATAGGCGAGCGAAGAACTTGCGGTTTAATTTGATTAGCAAAAAGTAAAAGATTTCCATCTTACCTCCACAAACAAAGAGTCATTCGATTTACTGGGTCTGCTTCTAAACTTAAGGGGACTCTTTGAAGTCTCTTCATCACTATCATGTGGAGTAGAAACCCCACTCACTCCTGATCTCACTGAACCGAGCCAAGGGTTACGCATGAATGACCCTGCCTTAAGAAGTTATAAAAATGTTTACCTAAAACCAACACCTACTTTTAGCGATAAAATAGTTATATTAAACAGAAAATGATCCTAAACAAAACAAAAAACAAAGATTGTTTAAAAAGAAACAGTCTGCTTATTACTATCACTGCTGAGCATTACGTCAAAATTGCGAGTCTAGTTATTTTCACACTTCTGGATGAGGTTTAGCTTTTGAGAGTATGTTTTTAGCAAATATTTCTTACATTAACAAAAAGCAAACTCACTGCAAAAGATAGTTTGCCGATGGTAAATAGTTTTATTCTTAGATGAAAGATTATGAATAGACAATAAGGTTATCGAGCAATGAGAAAGCTCACCACAGCCTGTACAGATGACCCAGCTAAAGCAGGACGTCTACCGGCTCGCTTGCTTTGCCGAAACTGTTCATACATAAGAGATCGCTGTCTTTGTCGTTCAGTGAGAGCTTCTGCGTGGTCGATATCTCTTATAGCAGAGAGTAGCCTCTCTCTTTGGACTGCTACTGATGACTCTTTGTAGGCCGGCTCAGGAGCGACCTTCACCTTGTCTCTATTATCTACAGCGGTAGCAGCATAATGCACACGCCAAGTGAGTCTATACCACATGTTACACGAAGAACTAAAAGATAATGGTCTATTCCATTCATTAATGCAGAAATACAAATGCAGACAATAGGAACCTTTGGAAACTTTAAAATAAAACTTCATTTTCTCTTTCATGGGAAGGCAACTCTTCCATTTTTTCTTAAACAACAATGCACAAAATTTTGACTTACAGCCACAAAAGCTAAATATCCTTAGAAAATTACCTTTTTAACCCGTACATGATTTGGTTACTCGAGTTGTAGCATGAGAAACAGCCATAGAGCCAAAGCTCCTCTACTGAGCAAAAAACATTTTTTAACGAGCTACCACACCGTAATGCAAGGGTTATATCTATCCACTGCTTATGACTCACAATTGAAATATGCTGCCACCAATGCTAGTAAAATACCGCAGAAGACAGCTCCTGTTAGTATCCAAATGACGAGCTGCCAAGATTGCATAGTCAGACCACTGATGGTCAGATCTTCTGCAGCTCTCCCACTCTCCATTGTACAGCAGCAGTACTACAACATGCATCGTAAAAATTTTGCCACTTTTTGTAATTAGGTTACATCTTTTATAAACCAAAGTTAAAGATTAATGACTTTTCCGGTAATTTGTAGAAGAAACGCAACAACAAAACTTTGCTTTGATCATCCACAATCTGGACAACAATAATATTCATGAGCAGACAATTCTATACACCGTCGATGCTTGTAAAATATATTTTTGCACAAGCCGTACGAAACATTTGAATATTATGAGTCTTTGATTATTTTATAAAGCACAAAAATACTACTACTTAAAATATTACTACTCCTCTACTAGTATTGCTACCTGTATGACTGGTAGTACAGCTACTACTATCACCTATAATAATTAATATTATTATAGATACTGATTTTACTGCTGAACATTCAACGCCTTTTATTAAAATACATATATAATAATATAATATAACCTTTCTCTGGAGCACCAAGCTGTTTATCTACAAACACAAAAGAGTTATTTTATTGAGTTGTCACTGAGTGAGACTCACCTATCTACTAGAGAACGCTGACGGACAGCTATCCATACTTCATGCTGCTGTGCAAGCAATAACTTGGCATTGTCTACACAGTGTACCCACTCCATACAATGGTCGTAGCTAGTAATTCCTCAGGTCTACTAGGGATAACAAAAATAGTAAATAGCTGTGTTATATACATTGTCAGTGCGTTTAATGGAAAGGCGTAGGTTTGGTACCAGATATAATGGACCTCTTAGAAGCTGACATAAAACTAGTCTTTCAATAGTTAGGTAGTGACTACCTCTCTCTCGTAACTAGTTACTAAAAGCGTTTTTGCGAAGCTGTTATGTACAATAATTCAAGTTTAATTTTTGGTATTTTATCTAAAATCACAGTTATTGGCGTTTTATCACCTAGTAAGGCATCATAATTAAGATGACAAGTCCAAATCAGATATAACTAAAAAAACTAAAATAAAAAAATATAAAACTATTTAGTTTGTCAACTGTAGAAAGTATAAAAATTATTGCAGCGTTTATTGGTACCTGAAATTTCTAATTTGTAGCATGAGTAATATTCCTTGAACAAAAGGTATCTTGGTAAGCTTGAAGTCTTCCTTACTAAGTTGACAGCTAGAAATTTGAATAAATTTTTTTAAGAAATTCATCTACTCTACTAAATGAAAACTGTTATTCAACTTTTTAAAGCTGATATTTTAATGCTCTAAGCTATAGTTGCTACCATCGCAAGACAAACTATTATTAGCATTAAAAAAACGGCGTGTCGATGCCTGAAGTAAACTCTCCTATATATAGTTATTGTCTTTCTTTTAATTATTTGTCCCAAGTGTAAGGTCATTATAGCGATACCAACATTTCAATAGACAAACTAGTAAATGCTATCGATGATAATGATTATCATCTCGGAGTGATATTTTTTCTAATTATTAAGCGTTTAGTGTCTCAAATTTGAGCAATGATTTAATTAACAAAAGTGACTTTTTGTTTACAAAAAATCAAAAAATGTCTAAAGCTACGTTGATGTAAACTGAGGGTGACTTAGAAATTAGCACAAATTAATGTTTTAATTTATTCATCCATATAAATTCATATTATATAATTGTTTAACATCTTCTGAACTAAAAATGATTATTTTACCATGCTGTAACATCGCAATTATCATTTATTAAGAGTTTACTCAATAAAAGTGTTTACATAATATGTAGCTTGTTTTATTGGCAACCACAATACTGCAAGATGTTTATCCAGGTAGAGATATAAATGGTGAGAATATGTTGTAAAATAAGTATTACTGGTTAACACCAAAGTATAATAACCAAATCATCTATCTACTAGCTACTCCTACTACTCCTACTACTAGCTATATTACATTTGCTTAAGCACACGATTGGTTGGTTGAGATTAAAACCTAACCAATCACATTACAGCAGTCAAAATCCAGCCAATAAAATGATTACCTATAATAATTTGACAACCCAAAAAGACAGAGTTATTGTAAGAAAAAAGTGTCAAGGTTAAGAGCGTCAGTCGTTCCATGATATAGAGTGGGTATCTCTATTGTATAACTCTATGTGATATATGGTAAGACACAACAGTTGAACACATCTGGGCTAGTGGGCCAAAGAGTGTGGTCCAAACCAGGATATGTGTGTCTGACCACTTTCATTTCTTCATTTAAAGTTCTCAGTCCAAAGTCATCGTTGATGTACCACTACAATAGCAGTTTTAGTTGACTAGGTGATACCTGGTAGCTGAATGGCTAAACAAAATTATTCGATAAATCAATTTTGTCGCTTTCACATAACAATTTCTTAATTACTAAAACTTCACAAATGGTTATATAATTAAAACTGTCATTTTGCTTTTTAATGAAAAATGGAAGAAAACTAATGCAGCTTTTAGAGAGAGGCAGGGGATTAATAATTATTCTGTTTTACCTTGACCTAGCCACATGAGCTGCAAAAAGAATGAATTTCTTTTGTACAATAAATATTTTTCCTCTCCAGCCATCAATTAATTTTGAATCACAACATATTCAAGTAATATAGAACTTCCTTGGTAGCTGCAAAAGTTGAATCGCCAATTTCTTTAATAATTCTACAAAAATAAATTACCATATTTCTGGGGCCTCTTACAAAAATACATAAACGGATTGTTAGAAGGCTAAATGTGTTGGAGTTTTTTTTTCATGTTTTGGAGCAGTTTGGCTGTTTATGGTAGGCAATCTACGCAACCCAAGTTTCAACTTTTGTCGCAGTTTATCTACAGCTACCAAAAACGAATTGTGCCACAGTGTAGGAAAATATGGGTAAGTTTTGTGTGGCGCTGTTCGTCTGCCGTAGTGTTCATAATTTGAATCAGGCCCATTTCTTAAGGTTTCAGAGATTGAATGAAGGGCAGGTTGTATGAGCTCATTAGGTGACATCATAACTCTCGCTGGACAGCTTCTTATTTGTCCAATAGAGAATGGTTCATACGAGTTGTCAATATGATCATGCAAACATAATGGATACTTTCTTGCAAGCAATATTTTCTTTCTGTAGGGTATGTAATAACTCCAATTCCTTCAGTAGATCGAACCAAATTTTATTAGTATCCATAGAGTGTACAAAATTACCTTATTTCTTTCAGTAAAAACCTTACCTGCATCTTTTCAAAGGGTACCGCTGTCTCATTTTCTGTGAAGAAACCTAATTGGGCACTTTGCCAGGGAGTTATCACCCCATCATCAGGTCCCCCAACCATCACCAACTTTTGCAGCCGCACAAAGTTAGCTTTATACTCTGTCAACCAATCACATCACAGCAACTGTTAAACAGTCTCAACCAATCACAGGAGCTGTTAAACGGTCTCAACCAATCACAGCAGCTGTTAAGCGGTCTCAACCAATCACAGCTGCGATTCCACAATATCATGTTTCGTTCTATACATTGGCCAGTACTAAAATTAATACTTGGCTACATATTAATGTTCCAAAAATTGTCTCAAAGCTGGTAGTAACTGCAAGTATTTTACCAGCAAAAGTTTTTAAATCAAATTTTAAGCAGTTGCAGGGGTGAAGACAAAGAAATATTGAGATCGTTTGGTACAATACCTGCACTCTGATTGTGTCCAGTCTGATTATTCAGTCTTGCAGTGAGAACATCCAGTTTTGGGTCTGAGAATTCCTTCTGATGATGTGGATCATTCCAGTAATTGCCTACAGAGATATCTTGTCCAATCTTCGTGTAGAAAAATCTATAATACAGCAGTTGTCCTCTCTTTATAAAATTGAACATACAAGCAAGTAACTTCAATTCTTTCTGTCAAAATATGTTTTGTTTTGCTCAATCTCAATTAGCAATTTTTATTTATTATAAAAACTTCTAACTGTTAATTAAATACATTTTTAATAAAAAAAACGCAAAAGTATCGGCAAATACAGCTGATCAGAAGTAAATATTCCAATACAGTTTTTTAATAATTCTGTCTGATAAGTTCACTCAACTGAAATTTCTTCTAGTACCCAACTGATTAGAGGAAAACGAATAACTTGGAAAAATGTCAATGACTGTAACTCAATAATAAAATGGAAAACATGAATACAAATTATGTCTAAGTATATTGCCACAATAAATGAAGGAATTGACAAATAACCCAAATAATTATCTCGGTGCTTTTTAACAGTAACAAGATGGAAGAAGGATTCAGTTACCTCCACAACACGCTTCTGTCTCTGTTGGGTACAAGTACAGTCAAAAAGTCGGTCAACCCATACTGACCATTGAGAGGACAACTCAAAGTTATCATAGTATGTACATTGTGTGTAGGTAACATCTGTACCGCAGCTCTACATATAACTCCACCTTGTGAGTAACAGAGTAGGGTAACTCCAGTGTCTCTGTGGTTATCCATTATCTATAACACAATGTGTAGGGTGCAATATAACTTTCTTATTCTCTAAAAATGTGTTTTAGCATATTTATCTTCTCCTCAATCAATTTGAATACCACTTCTTTCACTACAGCTTCTACTACCACTGCTGCTACTGCTACTACTGCTGCTGCTGCTACTACTACTACTACTACTGCTACTGCTACTGCTGCTGCTACTGCTACTGCTGCTGCCGCTACTGCTGCTACTGCTACTACTGCTACTGCTGCTGCTACTGTTGCTGCTACTGCTGCTATTGTTCCTACTGCTGCTGCTGCTGCTGCTGCTACTGCTGCTGCTGCTACTGCTGCTGCTACTACTGCTGCCGCTACTGCTGCTGCTACTGCTGCTACTGCTACTACTGCTACTGCTGCTGCTACTGCTGCTGCTACTGCTGCTGCTACTGCTGCTATTGTTCCTACTGCTGCTATTGTTCCTACTGCTGCTACTGCTGCTGCTGCTACTGCTGCTGCTGCTACTGCTGCTGCTGCTACTGCTGCTGCTGCTGCTACTATTATAGTCCTACTATTACTACTGCTAGTACTATACTGCTACTACTTCTACCACAACTGCAAATACTACTACTGGTGCAACTAATACACTACTACATACTATAAGTTAGTAACATGTAAAAGTTCAAAAGGTTAACCAGAAAATTTATGTAACAATGCTAAGTGCTGAAGTTACTTTTCCACGGGTGTTTTATTTTTTCACACTTTTGTCTTTTTGCAGCAATAATATAAAAAAAACATGCAAACCACAATGACTAAACTATTATAGCGAAAACAACAAACAATTTTTTACTGGATTAAGTAATTAAAATCACCATCACTGACTAATTAGTGCCTTAACAGCCACAGCTCCTAGTTATTACCCATAATACCAAGTATGTATCACATTAACCACACTCGATGATGCAATTGACTCGTCTTTACTAATGAAAGGTTGAATATTGCAGACAACCAGTCAGAGTGTAATGCTCTCCACAAAGCCAGTTGGTTATATCACATATCAAGTACAAAGTGATTTATGTGAGGGCTTAAACTGATCAACCACCTATCTCTAAAACAGTGTCCTGTCTCTACTGTATTTACCACCTCACCAACTTACCCGCTGCATTGCAGGTAATATTGTAGCCAACTGTTTGTATAAATTTTCTGCACTTTCTAGACCATTCCATAAGTTTATTGGATAAACCACAGCCCCAGGTACATGCTGTAAACATTAGTGCACATGTACTCAATGCCAGAAATGAAATAAATGGATTAAGGATAATTTTGATGAATGCTAAGTCAGTGTTTGTGATCAATCTAACATCCACTAATAAACAATCAACAAGTGTTCCATCGGCTAGTGTTCTAGACGGGGAGATAATTCTAACAAATACTCAATCTGCTAGTTCTACTAACCTGTGAAATGTACTTGGAAGGAAAATCTCCCTGAGACTCTCCACTAAATATTCCATGCATGAATATAACTGGCCTAATTTTGGCTAACTTTTCCTCTTTGTTTGCTCCATGATCACTTGGTTGGTGAGGTGTGTCTGGTGATACCTTCTTTGGTGAGTCATGAGGTAAGCCAGTAGAGGCACTGCTTGCCAAGACAAGTATCGTAGATAGCGTCGATACTGACAAAACCTGCATACTTAATTTCTAAAACCAGATATTGTAGTTAAATTATCGAAAGCATGAGGGAGGAAGTATTTTTAAAATGGTTTACCAGTAGTTCATTAATTATTGGGTTCACAACATTTAACAGTTGTACAAAAGCATCAAGCTGGCTGACATTTTTTTTTATATAATTGGTCTGGTACAAAAACATTTAGTCAAAAGTCCAGGCAAATCATAAAAAAATGATAATGTAAGATTTATATTAATAGTATATAATTTTATGACAAAAAGTTTTTGCAAAACAAAGAAAATAATTGAGTGATGAAAAAACTTAACTACATTCACTCAACGAAAGTTAACTCTTTTAACATCAGTTACAAATGACTTCCTTACCATATGAAAATCTTTAAGTTGCTTTCAAGTTTCCAAAACACCCTACAATTTCATGTTTATTAGCTACTGAGAAAGTGACAATGGTTAAAGTCCTAATTCTGTTAGCACCATTTACAACTGGTTATATACTCCAGCAATATATTATTAATGAGAAACCACAACATCTTACAGCTGATTGGCTAAACTGGGTATTTAAGTTCTCATCGCTTGTTTGATTGGTTACTAGGTGACTGCTCTACTTATTATGAATTCATAACAGGGTTGGCGGCTTTCAAGGTCCTGTTTGTTTGTAAATCACAACCAAAACATGTAATGTTAGACCAATACTAAGAAATGCTAATCCTTTACCATTGAAGGAAATCCAAGATATTACAAAACAATGTTAATAAAATTTTTGAACAGTAGTTGCTGTTTCACAATAATGAAGTTCAACTATATTTTGTGATTGTTTGCAGTGCTTTAGGCAAATCATCATATTTATAACAGTTACTGCATCTAACCCACCCACTCAAATCTAGCTATTTATATTTATCTGAAAAATATACGTAAACTTCTCAAGCTTCTATTGATTAATAATAAATTTTCATTTGACATTCTGAAACATGGATTTTTTTAAAAAATAAGAACGTAGCTATTAGTTGAAAAATGCGTTGACACGTGGTTGTATGGCTCAACAATTGTGTGCAAAAAACACCCTGCTCAGCAGAATATCAACAATAATTGTTTTACTGGAGCTCACTCTCTACAGCTTAGAATGTTCTGGTGAGCTGCGATGTGCAGCGTTTTAGCTGCATAATGCTCTGCTTTATCAAAATGAGGGAGACAACTTTCTAATTAAAGCATGACTCATTAAACAATAAGAGAAAACTGAAAGAGTGACAGATATTGAATATCTGCCATAAATGTTGGTACAGGCTGCACACAAAATCTTTTAATGGAATTTTTACTAGCCAATTAGAGCTTAATAAAAATACTTGGGGCAAGTCACATGACAGCATGCAAAAACTGTCTTACAACGATATTGTGAGTTTGTAAATATTCTCAACGTAGAACCTGCGGTGTGAATTAAAGTAATCATAGGTGTTAGAAGAAATGGCATGGAGAAGAGGAGCTGCTCAAAATGCTATTTCAACTGTTATGCCACCAAAAAAAACACTTTCAAACCACATGAATTATTTTTCAAAATGATTTATTGTCAGTGAATGCAATTGTCTCTCTGATGCTATTGCTTCTTGGTTGAACTTCATAACTTCGTAACAATTTGCAACACATTGTAAAAACCCACAATTGCTAGCAAAATTATGCAAATCAGAAACAAGATGGCTAATTGTAGAAAACGAAAGAAGTGAGAAAAACTTAAAACTCATAAATCAATAAATCAATAAATAATCACCAAGCCTGTATTCTACTAGATGATACATTGTCTATGAATATTATGTCACAGAGAATATTGTCCATGTCGATCATTCTATCCGATAAGTTATAACCTGTGTAAAAAAATACACTGAAATTAGGAGTTGTCTTCTCAGAAAAGTGATCATAACTCCAACATTTTAGGTTCTTGTCGAGTTTAAAGCTCACAGAGCAAGTCTATGGTTTTACTCTATTTGATGTATGGTATGACACAACAATCGTATACTCCTGCAGTGTTGGGCCAGTCGGGGTGATGCACACCAGGGTATGTATGTCTAATGACTTTCCCTGCTTCATTTAAAGTTCTCAGGCCAAAGCCATCGTTGATGTACCACTGCAATAGTGGTAGATGGTGAATAATACAGCAATCCCCCCACAACAATACAACAAACTTTGTATTTTTCTTACCTTTTGTTATATAATTCAAACTTGCATTGAGGTAGAACAACGACATTACAAAAGCAAACCAGACTTGAATCTCACTACGTACGTATGCACATTTAGGTCATACCAAATAGATAGAGACTTGATGAAAAAATTGGCCTCAATTTTTTGTACAAGGCACAAAAATTAAATTTCTTTCTGCAGGCATCAGATATACAGTTAACTTACAGCCATCTTCTCAAAGGGAACTACTGTATCATTTTGGTTGTAAAAACCAAATTGGGCACTTTGCCAAGGAGTAATCACAGTATCGTTGGGTCCACCAATCATCACCAACTTCTGTAGCTTCAAAAAGTTAGCTTTGTACTCTGTCAACCAATCAAAACAGCTCTTAGATATTTTTAACCAATCGGAACTGCTGTTTGAAAATTTCATGCAACGAGTCAACATTGGTTTATTTCCATCAGTTTGTAAACTGAATAAAATTAAAGTAGAAAATATTGTTTTTACTTACATATTCAACAAAATAGACATCGATATTTATTCCAGAAAAGAAGAGATCATTGAATGAGTTAGTTTTGAATATTAATTGCAAAAGTTATGTTTTACAGCATTTGATACTCTTGAGTTTGGAAATTTTGTATAATTAATATTTTGACTGCTATTTAAACAGATTAGCTAATTCTTTTCTCATACAACAACAAATAAACATTTTCAGAAATACCAAAAACTGGTGTGTGTCCTTCACATTATAAACAACATAAATGAGTGAATAATAAATAACGAAATCAACCTAGAAATGAAATAAAAACGAATGTTACCAAGTTGATTAAAAATCATTTTGTTTAGAATAACAGCTAACTGCAATAAAAATCTCATTTTTAAGCAAAAAACTATTAATTTCAAATGTTGATTTTTGCTTCTGGAATAATTTCAAGCCAACAAAAATTTCTTAAATAGGAAATAATCTAAAACTTTTCTAACTCTTTGAGCAATAAAATAATAAATATTATTGAAATAGATAAAATTAATCCAATTAATGGAATACCTGCACTCTGGTTGTGCCCTGTCTGATTATTCAGTCTTGCAATGAGTACATCCAGTTTTGGGTCTGAGAATTCCTTCTGATGATGTGGATCATTCCAGTAATTGCCTATAGAGATATCTTGTCCTGCATCCGTGTACCAGAATCTAGAAAACAGGAGTTGTCTAATACTTTTGCTCTGAGAGCAGATAACTTCAACTATAGGTAAGAAATGGGCGACTGACAATGAAGAATACAAATAATTTGGTTTAATAACACGGAAATTTTCAGCTTGATGAAATGAAGACAAAATTGTGTTGTTCAGATAATAATGCTGTAATAGCAAACGCTTTTACCAAATCTAAACATTCAAATACCTCCACAACACACTTCTGTCCTTGTTAGGTATAAATGGTGACACATAACCGGTCACACCATATTGACCACTGAGAGGCGCGCTCAAGGTTATCATAGTATGTACATTGTGTGTAGGTAACATCTGTACTGCAGCTCTACAGATAACTCCACCTTGTGAGTAACAGAGTAGGGTAACTCCAGTATCTCTGTGCTTATCCATTATCTGCAACACAGACAGTAGGTTGGTTGAATGTGTACAACATGGCATCTATCATGACTAGTATCACTAGTAGAAGCTACTACTGCTGTAATTGCTAGCACAACTAGTATCTCTATTTGTTTTTACTACTGATTGGTTCCATTAAGAGCACTTCTACTTTGATTTGGAGTTGTCGTTTTTAATAAAGATTTTAGCAATTTTACTTCTACTGTGATTTGGAGTTGCCTTTTTTAATAAAGATTCTAGCAATTTTATGTTTCACCTAATCGGAGACTTTTGGGACACTTCAAGTGTTACATTCATAAGATAACTATTGTTGGTCCCCAAATTTCAAAATTTTAAGAAATATTTGGCAAAAATCCCAGACTTCAGTGAAAGGCATTATCTATTATCTGTAACCAACAAATACCAGACTTATCTAATCTAAATATCCAACTAGGCACTCCTTCAAGCAACTACACAAAACTTACAGCTTGCATTGCTGGTAGTATACTAGACAGCTGTGTGTACAGATTTCGGACACTCTCTAGACCATTCCATAAGTTTATTGGGTAAACCACAGCTCCAGGTATATGCTGTAAACATTAGCGCACATGTACTCAACACTAGAAATGAAATAAATGGATACATAAACCGCTATTGATGGGTTAAATGAAACTTATCTGGTCAATCGCTGTGACATCAACCTATAAATGGGGGAGACGATTGTTTGTTATTTCAATGTTAATTGACAGGCCGTAAGTGGAGTACAGTGAAATAATACCGTATCCAGACGTAGACATTAAAAAAGCAACCATTTAGTTCACATATATTGCGAGCCTTTCAGTTATTCTGGTAGACAAAAGTTTTTGACTGCTAAAATTAATTTTTATGTTATTATGAATGAAAATAAATGATGGATAAATGTTTAAAAAGAATGAAAACATCGAAACTAAACATATATATTTTATCTTTTAATAACACTTTTAGTAGGTGCAGGAAATTCAAACCAATTATTGAAATATTGGTTCTCTGTATCTTAGAAGTGAAAGTTGAACTGATATCTGCAATCAATAAAGCTCTCTTTTAGCGATTTTATTTTACCATCCATAACTGGTAAGCCATGATACATTGCACCAGTCGTTAACAAACTGTGACCTCGCTAGATCTGATGACAAAAAGTGGGTAAGGTACAATTTAATAATAAGAAACCGATGCCTACTGGCAACTAGCAACTTTTTATTGGTTGATGACTTGTTTTGTCTTCGGAATGTAAATAAAATCTCCGTGGACAATGCAATAAAAGTGCAGGACAGCATTTCTAACCTCTCTACTAACATAAATTGCAAGCTTATGAGACCGTTTTTAGGGTTGCCCTTGAGGCACAGCTAAACAAACAAACAAACAAACAAACAAACAAGCAAACAAACAAACAAACGAACAAACGAACGAATGAACGAACGAACGAACGAGCGAGCGAGCGAACGATCGAACGAACGAACGAACGAACGAACGAGCGAGCGAGCGAGCGAGCGAACGAACGAACGAGCGAACGAACGAGCGAACGAACGAGCGAACGAACGAGCGAACGAACGAGCGAACGAACGAGCGAACGAACGAGCGAACGAACAAGCGAACGAACAAGCGAACGAACAAGCGAGCGAACAAGCAAGCGAACCAGCGAATGAACGAACCAGCGAATGAACGAACCAGCGAATGAACGAACCAGCGAATGAACGAACCAGCGAATGAACGAACCAGCGAATGAACGAACCAGCGAATGAACGAACCAGCGAATGAACGAACCAGCGAATGAACGAACCAGCGAATGAACGAACCAGCGAATGAACGAACGATTGAACGAACGAACGATTGAACGAACGAACGATTGAACGAACGAACGAACGATTGAACGAACGAACGATTGAACGAACGAACGATTGAACGAACGAACGATTGAACGAACGAACGATTGAACGAACGAACAAACAAACAAAAGTACTCAGAAAAACACACAATGTGCTAGTTCTACTAACCTGTGAAATGTACTTGGAAGGGAAATCTCCCTGAGACTCATCATTGAATATTCCATGCATAAATATTACTGGTCGAATATTGACTAACTTTTCCTCTTTGTTCGCTCGATGATCACTTGGTTGGTGAGGTGTGTCTGGTGATACCTTCTCTAGTGAGTCATGAGGTAAGCCAGTAGAGATAGCGACAGTGAAGGCAAGTATTGCGGTTAATCCGGTTGCTGACAGAAGTCTCATTTTTAGGTTCTGCAGAATTTAATCTGGTCTGATAACCATATAGTGTAAGATAAATGCTGACAAACAGTCATATCTTGTCAACTATAACTGAAAAGTGAAAGCATTGTTATGGTTTCTTAAGTTATAACTAGTAATGTAAGATCAACTTGAGTACGCACAAAGATCAATAAACTTACTAACCATTACATGAAAGCTTCCTGCGTGAGCTTCAGCTGATATGATCTGCGTTAAGGTGCAGTACTTGTATACAAAACTAGCCAGATCAGCTAGCCAACTGTGATACAAGCGATGGAACTCTCATTAGCCAATCACAGCTCGATACCAGTGACGCCAACAAATCAGATAACGCGATAGATGAGACAAAACAGACTTACAAAAAAAGTTGCTACTGACTTAAATTATCAAATTTAATTTATTGTTTATTAATGTGTAATAAAAAATTACAACATATTTAAATCAAAAATCTAATAACCAGCACCAAAATTTATGCCATCAATCAACAACTGAGCGTTTACAATTGCAGCAAGATCACATTGTTATGACCAATAATTAAACCAATTGTCTCAGTTGAAAAGGAAACGACGAAATTTTGAACAACTCTTGAACAAAAACCGCATGCAGTATGCTTACCACAAACAGCTATCAAGGCTCATATTAATTGCTAATAAACATTACGAAGCATTATAAAAAAGATATTGGGATATGTGGAAAAAACGTGCAAAACCTGTTGTGCTCCAAAACTTTGAAATGGTAAAAAAAAACGAAAAAGTGTCAACTTCTGAGAAGCCTGCAGCAAAAAAAACAAGTTTAGCCAGAAATTAGGTTTGCATCATAGCCGGGAGTTGTCTCTCCACAATAGGGAACACAACTCTTACATTAACAATGACGCTTGAAAGCAAGTATTTAAAATTCCGATGTTACTACTTTTTACATCATTTTTATCGTATGATTATGTACATATATTACATCTCAATGGAATAGCAGAGCTGGGGTAGACAACTCCAAACAATGGATTTTTGACACGACAAACATCTTTTGACCACAGTAAGCCATCAAACAAAATAACGATGTAGACAACCGTACAATGTATTATGGGTAAACACATGTTGCACCTTGTAACTCATTGATTGACTGTAGAACAAACGCATTAGCATAAAAACGTAACACATGTCACTTGTAGTCACAGCAACATAAATTCACTCAACTTAAAAAGCTGACTGTTAGAAACTATAACTGCACCAATCAAATTGCACCATAAAAATTAACCAATCATATAACTTAAAAAGTACTTTTTAACCAACAAATTGTCAACAGACCACAAAAAAATGGATTACGCTGACAAAATACCACACACAATCATAAGAAACTCGCAGCAATTACAAAGGCGTTTTAAAAAAGCAAAGCATTCCTACGAATAGCTTGCGGAATTAACCAATCAAGTACAAGTCATTATATAATGCAAATTTAATTTGTAAAGCCATTAGAAAAATGGAGGACAGAAAAATTGACAAACGGGACACCTTCAGGGAAGACAATAAAATAAATGCTGCAAAGGAATAAAAATTTGCACGGTGTGGTATAGGAAGTACAAGCTTGACCCTACAAATTCAAAATTTGCACAATAAAAAAGAAGTTGCCTCCTCCTGAGAGGGACCACAACTCCTAGCCTGGCAAGGAGATAGTTTGGCGTGGGTGTAATCACTATGTCTATCATATTATGACTAATACATGATGTAGGTCAGAACTCTATACAAATTAATATATAGCTCTACGTAATATATGGTATAACACAGCAGTCGTACACCTCAGGGCTTCGATACCAGTCTGTGTGGTCCAACCCAGGATATGTGTGTCTGACCACCTTCATCGCTTCACTTAAAGTTCTCAGGCCGAAGTCATCGTTGATGTACCACTACAATAGCAACAGTAAATTGAATATTATATAATCATTGAATGGTAACATAATACTCTTGTGCATTGCTCGCTATGTCTGCTTGACTTTAGCCTGGAAACTGACCCTAATATTTATATGCATTAGGTCTTGTGTAATGATATGCAACAGAAATGATGAACTACTAAATGAAGGGGAGGGGGTAGGGGGGGGGTGGGGGGGGGGGAAGGGTGGGGGGAGGGGTGGGGGGAGGGGTGGGGGGAAGGGGGGGGAGGGGTAGTGGGGGGGGGGGGGGGGTGGGTGGTGTAGTCATTTTTAAAATGGCATCAGTTTACTATAAATATGGACTAAGACTGACTGTCACGATGACCAAACCAGCAATGTGGCCAAAGAACTCACAGCCATCTTCTCATAGGGAACTACTGTCTCATTTTGGTTGTAGAAACCAAGTTGGGCACTTTGCCAAGGAGTAATCACAGTATCGTTGGGCCCACCAACCATCACCAACTTCTGTAGCTTCAAAAAGCTGGCTTTGTACTCTGTCAACCAATCAAAACACTTGTTAGGCATTTTCAATCAATCACAACAGCTGTTACACAAAGTCATAGGAATGCAACTCCCAGACTATACTTTGACCAGTCATCATAAAACGATTGTGTGATTTTGCAACTTTTGTTATCAGAGAAATCGCTAGCGCATTATTTGAGGCTATCAGCAAGTTTTGATTCAGATCAACAAATTGCTAAGCGATTCCTTCATAAACCAATCACAATGTACAAATGTAATATTGCGGTTTCCAATCAATTTATGTCAGCTGCATCGCCCAGATCCATGAACAAGAATATAATAATTGGTAGGCGTTACTTTGGTAACAGCGAGTCCAACAGTAATCACTGAAGAATTGGCAAGAGTAAAAAATTGCACAATTTACGTGAGGGATTCCCCTTATTGCTAAGGAAAATATTTAATGCCATCGCTATATGTACATGTACCTTAAGTGTGATAGATTAATTTTGATTTTTGAAACTAAAACCGATTCGAGAACATAGTACCTGTAAAACATAAATAAACCAAAAAGCATGAACAATAAACATTTTATGAGCAGATCAACAATGGAGTGACAAGTCATAGAGCGGTTGGTATCTGGTAGATTAAACCAGAGCGGTTGGTATCTGGTAGATTAAACCATTAATTTTTCAAACGCTAAATAGTAAACTTCTGTTTAATAAAGTTTATTGTGAACTTTTAGTCTAAAAGGAGAAATAAATAAAATATAACAACAGAGAAGATAACTCCTCACCACTGCGGTGTAGTAAAAAATGGTAAGCGAATGAAGTATTTGTTTTATTATACAGTGAGAACATGACAAAAAAGGGTATCCAAAAAAAATAATTAAATTTTCTGCGTTAAAGCATGCCAGCACTGATTACTTTTTTGCCGAATTTCTGAATATTTATGTCTAAAGCAGCAGATTGATATATTAAATAACCCTCAGTCCTGACTTGCAAGCTTCCCAAAAAGCCATTGGCCTCAAACGCATCAGCTGAAATTTAGCTTACTATAACTTACATTGATTGCCGAGTAAGTCATCTTCTGATTGTGGGTGTGGTCAATTATAACAAATAACAGCAAATTTTTATATATGAAGTTACATCGCCTTTGTTTAAATGAAATCTGATTGCACAATTCATTTAGTCTTAGGTCTACTGAAGGCCATTGCAACAGGAATAAAGATTCCTTAGGAAGACACCCCATCAAAAATTGATTCTAAGATTTAATGTTGGGCTTTACTGTTACGCGCCATTTTTTCATCTGGCTTGAATTTGCACGCTGCAAGCATAAAATCGGAATTAGTGGTTTCTGTCAATATGGACACAATTAGTGCACACACATCGTAAACAAAATCAACGCTTGTTTATTACGCAAATTTCAATGTGAAATGGCAACAAAAGACAATTACGGGACTTGTCAGGTGGTCCAATGTGAGAACAATCACAAGGATCATCTAATACTCTTTACATAAATGGGATAGAAAAAACATGTGCATGTTTTGATGAGTTAGGGAACAAGAAATGGTATTCATACAAAAATGGACAGTAGTAGTATAGGTAGAATAATAATAAAAATAAGTAGCGGGATCTGATTGGCCAAATAAATACTGTACGGCAAAGAAGTAAATATGCTTCCGATCCGAACATGACGTCAATTTTAAGCAGTGTAAAAATTGGGGCGCAATTCTGGAAGACGGGTAATCTGCAGGCTTGTAGATCAGCACTGAGTAGGCCTAGAGAGTTATTCAATACATCAATCTGCTGCTTAAGACTTGAATATTCAAAACTTCAACAAAAAATTGTTGAATGCTGGGATGCTTTAATGACCTGAAAACAGTATAAAATGAACAAATACTTGGAAATCTAAACAAAAGAATGATTGTTTTATAAATAAAACTGAATACAGAACTGATACACTCTTAAATTGCACATGGTATGAGGAACGTAAATCACAAATAACTTGAATAATTATTTTTTTAAATAAGGCTAGCTGCATGTGATGCTGGTTGGTAAAAAACTGTCTACTCCACAATTTTCTGAATTACAATAAAGGGTTAGATGAAACCCCCTACCCCATATCCCCTCCCTGAAGTAAAAACCATTTCCTCTAGACAAAATCTTTGCACTCTAAAGTTTAAATATCCCAAAAATTAAAACAAAATAGTTTAAAAAAGTATTCTTGAATCAAATAACACCAAAATATTCAAAGTATCATAATGAACAATTTATTTGTGAATAAAAAAACATAAAATTTGCATTTCCATAGTAGTTGTTATGATCAATAACCATAACAGCTCTCAAATCTGAACAGCAACTTATTTGAAAAGAAGATGCAAAGTGTAAATAAATAATAATTTACATACAAAATAAAACAAGCACTGGTTTATAATGGGGTCTCGGCAGAGTAGTTTCGCTTTAGCAATGCAACCGAGAGTAGCATAGTCGATCGTATAACTTATCATTAGAAATCACGACTTGCTTGTCAATTATTTAGATTTTAGACAGTTTAAGCAACTGATATGACTAAATCTTTGTCATTGAGGAAGCTCAAGGAATCAATTTAGCCGGTGAAGTTTTTTTTGTTGAAAATATTTTGTTTTATTTACATGATAAAAATTAATTGAATATTATGCTCGTGTGTAGAGCCATAGCTTTGCATTTCGCGGGTCATTGAGCTTGCCAACGCAAATTAATGAAAGCGCGCCCTTGAACAATTACCGTGGTTTGCTTTTACAGTGCCGCTGCAGTTTGACAATTTGTGGCGATGGCGCATCGTCAGTATTATATACCCCAAACTTATCAGCCGCCGTGAATGAAAAAATATTTGTTCAGTAACTATTAAAAATGAAGTGACTTCCGTTTTAATAGTTTTGTTGGTGGAAAGTGGGCTTCCGGGTCTTTAATAATAGCTCCGCAGAAAAATCTGCCGGGACCCCATTGGTTAGGACTAGGTAGCACTCTTTGGCAAGAAAAAGACAACTCATCTAGAATAAAGGATTAGACATTGAAAGGGAAAACTGATAAAACCTTGTTTTTTTTTTCCGCAAACATTAAACAGAAAGCTCAAGGATTTTTACACAAAAATAATATCCGCGCACCAAATGTTGGGCATGTCGTACAGGCATTTGTGCTGTGATAATTATGTAATAAAAAATTAAATGAGTAGTAAACATTAAAAATATGTTTCTATTCGTCCATCAACTACTGAATGTATTTTAAATTATAAAAAAATGAGGTGATAAAATACCTGCACTCTGGTTGTGTCCAGTCTGATTATTCAGTCTTGCAGTGAGAACATCCAGTTTTGGGTCTGAAAACTCCTTTTGATGGTGTGGATCATTCCAATAATTGCCTATAGAGATATCTTGTCCTTCCGGTGTGTACCAGAATCTGTAACACAGGAGTTGTCTTCTCTTCATGTCTTGATAGTGGGTAACTCCAAATGCAGATGAAACAATGTTATTAGTATGTTGAGAAAGAACAATATAAGCATTACTGCTTGTTAATAACAACAGGATATGATGTAAGCTAACAACATGTTGGTGAGAGACCAGACAATTTAATATTGTTTGATGTTGATATGACAAGAAAGTTTGTAAAAAATGCATTTACAAATACCTCCACAAAACACTCCTGTCTTTGTTGGGTACAAATGGAGAGACATAACTGGTAACCCCATACTGTCCATTGAGAGGAGAGCTCAGGGTTATCATAGTATGTACATTGTGTGTAGGCAACATCTGTACCGCAGCTCTACATATAACTCCACCTTGTGAGTAACAGAGTAGGGTAACTCCAGTGTCTGTGTGGTTATCCATTATCTGTAATACAGCATGCTGAATTTGTGGGACATTTGCTATAGCATTCTCAGCACCCAACAAACTTTGTACCCTCACTACTACAATTCACACTGCTACTACTACTGATGCTACTACTATTGCAACTATTACTACTACAACTGCTACTACCATTGCTACTACTACAACTGCTACTACCACTGCTACTAATATTACTACCGCTACTACAACTGCTACTACCACTGCTACTACTATTACTACCGCTACTACTACTGCTACTACTACTACTGCTGCTACTACTACAACTACCACTACTACAACTCTCACTGCTACTACTACTGCTACTACTACTGCTGCTACTACTACTAATGCTACTAGTACAAAAACCACTGTTACTCCTACTACCACTGCTGGTACCCTACTACTATTACTACCGCTGGCACTACTACAATTACTACTACATCTACCACCGTACTACTACCATTACAGCTGTTTCTATCATATTCCCAATACTTCACACATGACTGATGAATAAGGTAATAAAACCACCCCCCCCTGACAGGTCTACAGGTAAATATTACATAACAAGCTAACTAGACCACACTAGCGTTCCTCCCTGTAGAGATACTAACCAAATAACAATATCAATCCTACCATAAAAGACAGTAATAGTTACAACAACAGTGCATGCTGTTAGTGTGCCTAGGCTCCGTCTGCTCGCCATCAAATAACATTCTGGATGTTTTGTAAAACTGATCAAATGGAATATTAGAAAGTAGATGTCTCGCATTGCTAGTAGTTGCTAAATGTAGTAGGTTATTCTTCGTTAGAAATAAAAAATAGCCCAAAAGCAGTGGTCTCTTTTAGTTACTGAAATAAATGCAGATTCTACAAAAAATGAGGAACTATCCATGGCTTGATAAGTCATTACTTAGCAAGTTTCGATTCCCTCAGTGAAAGGCATTATCTATTATCTGTGACCAACAAATACCAGACTTATCTAATCTAAATATCCAACTAGGCACTCCTTCAAGCAACTACACAATACTTACAGCTTGCATTGCTGGTAGTATACTATACAGCTGTGTGTACAGATTTCTAGCACTTTCTAGACCATTCCATAAGTTTATTGGGTAAACCACAGCTCCGGGTACATGCTGTAAACATTAGTGCACATGTACTCAACACTAGAAGTCAAAACGCTATTGATGACTAAATGGAAAAGTTGGCAAGTCAAATGCAGTGGCCATTGCAACATCGATTAATTCATACTTGGCAGATGTTTATCATAGATGCACAAGAAAAAGTGAAGGCATTATTTGAGGTTGGGTTTGTCAACAATGATAACGCAGTCATCAAAGTGGTGAACCATTTTATTGAGGGTTTGTCACAATGCCCATTTTGTATGGTTGAAGAGAAAAAATTCAAAATCTTTGTTTTTGTGCGCTTGTTATAAAATCGTTCAAGTGAATTGCAAACACCAAATGACTCGGCGACAAAAAACTGTTAAAACTTCAGATATGGTTGAAGCAAGTATTAATTATATTATTATTATTATATTATTACAAAATAATAATTAATTATTAAGATATTCTATTCTTACCAACCTGTGGAATGTACTGCGCAGCAAAATCAGGCTCAAACACTTTGTTGAAGATGCCATGCATGAATATCACAGGCCGAATTTTATAACTCGTTTCCTCTTTCTCCTCAGAGAAATGAAACTTCTGATGCTGTAGTCTACTGTACAGTGAAGTGGCCTTGAACAAGCCATGCTTGAGGTCATGGCTGTAGCTGACAGAAAATGTCAGCGCGAGACACACAACTATTGCTGGTAGAAGCCTCATCTCAAGCCTGAAACAAAACAGAGATTGTGACAACCGTTTGATTGATTTAAAATAATAATTTAAGCATTTAAAACTAATTTAATGATAATTTTCAATCTAAATAATAATAATATTAAAAAATAAATTTCCCAAACCAGTACCTCCTGCCTATTTATATCCAGTTTTGTCATATTTACTGAGTAGCAAAAGCTATGTTGCTGCAGAAAAGCAGAAAAATGGGTTGCTAAGAGACAATTTAATTATCCCAAAGTACAGCAACAATTCATATTTCTAATAATATTAAGTGTTTATAGAAAATATTCAAATAATTGACAAAGTAATATTTCATTAGCCTTACAAAAAATCTGAAAGTGCAATTTTTATTGCTAGGAATCTTTCATATTCCTTGCAATAAAACTTGCACATATAGAAACAAGCCAAAAAATAGAACATATGGGTGTGTCCATAAATACTGATGGGACATTTGGAGAAGTTTTTCAAGTCTTAAGCCTTCATA
Source organism: Cryptosula pallasiana (assembly GCA_945261195.1). Taxonomy (NCBI): domain Eukaryota; kingdom Metazoa; phylum Bryozoa; class Gymnolaemata; order Cheilostomatida; family Cryptosulidae; genus Cryptosula; species Cryptosula pallasiana. The sequence continues at coordinate 36,641,713 of OX183134.1, read as the reverse complement.
TAGCAACCAATACTTGCATTTTAGTGTTCTAAATACAGAATTTCGTCAGCTTTCTAATGATGCAAAGAAAAATCATTTAGCGTTAACAGACCGCGAACAAAATGTATTCCAAGTGGTAACTGATAGGACATCAGAAAATGTTGAATTTCAGTATACCTATACTATATGTGAAAATCTTGTGATTTGACTTGAGATTTGAAAGTATGCAGGGTACATTATGCTTGACAGATGTTAAGCTTTCCAAATAGCTAAGTTTTTAAGCTTTAGGTCCACATCAGGGCATCTGGTATTCAATTGAAGCTACTACTGATGGGACGACTTTTTACTACTGATGGGACACTTCTGAAAGATATTCAATAACAAACTGCAACACAAGGTGTACATTTCAAATTTTATTTATAAAAAAGCATAATATGTACCTAGACTTTGTTTTGCACAAAAAATACAATAGAATAGTGATTAAACTCAGATTTAGATCAAGTTAGCACAACGAGTAAAATAGTAATATGAATGCCAAAGATGATGGCCTGTACTAATAAAGTGAAATGGCACAACTCAAAACAATTGCACTTCCTAAATAGACAAAAGTTTTTAATCTACAAAATGAAGGTTTTCTTTAAAACAATAATTCTCTCTCTTGTTGAGGGATGGGCAAGCAAGTAGTTTGACTATGCGGCTCGGTCCTACCCAAGAAATGCCGTTTGGCTTCAGAACAAATGTAATTTCAGTGGAGGCTACCCGTTTCAAGAATTGAAGTTCAATTTCCTCCTCGTCAACAGTTTTGACTACAGCCACATACGAACGATTATTGTTCTTTTTTGATACTGGTAAATCAACCAATACAAAGCTACCGGGTAGAGTTTCTGCATTAATTGCAGACCTGGTAGCGTTGGCAGTACCACTAACGTCAGTCTCAGCTTCTTTGCTGACCGTGTTGTTGATTTGATCAAGTACAGGATCTTTGGCAAAACTATGAGTTTCGACTATCAGACCTGTGCTGACCCGGCTATGTTTTACTTGAACTGCGCTGCAGGGTACCAAGTGGTGCACATTTTGTGTTCCTTTCAACGATGAAACATTATCCCATTTTTTATCAAGAAACTGTTTGTTACCAATTATCTCCTCAGGTTTTACAACTATAATAGTGACAGAAGTTTTAGAGGCTTTGCATGTTAGTGCAAAGTCATCAGCATTTTCCACAATAGCTTTTTTGCTCAAAACCGAATTTCTCAGTTCTTTTTAAAGCACCACCAAGGCCATCAACCGATCCTTTGCCGTGCGACGTAGCAAAGAAATTCCATTCAAAATGGTCTAGATCATAGGCTGTTTGGTACCACCACAAGTTCGCAAAAAGAAATCGGTTTTTAAACTGGGCAGCGGATCCAGCAGTAAACACTTTGATTTTGGTAACCAAGTTGTACTCATTTTTTATCAATTTCAGCAGCCGACAAAGATATTCGTGAACAGCATACTTGTCATGTGATAAATGGTCACTGAGCACGCATACACTGCGGACACCTTTGATGGTCCAGAAACAACATGTGAAAAGAGTTACTTGACTGTGTATGCCCAGTGAGCAGACTGTATTTCATCTTGGTGCAAAGTCTGGTAATTTTCACTGAAATCAACTTGGATCACCGCGTCCTTTTCAGAAAGCGCCGATTTGCAACTCTCAAAGTAAGATGCTTGAGCATCTTTTGTATAGCAGTGTGTCAAAAACTGACTCCACTGATTAACCAATCTATCAATTAGCTCAGTTACCATTCCCTCATATCGTACTTTCTGCACTCGCTTTTCTACAGTTTGTCACTGAAAACAAACTACTTGCTTGTCTTGCTCTGGAATGGCAGATAGATAAAACTCAGCAACAGATTTGCATTCAGAGCACTTAGAATTAGACATGTTCATGCACACCTGGTTCTTTCTATCACAAATGGTGGCATTGATGAGCTCTCTACCAAACACAGGGAGTTCGGGAGCACATTTAGAAAGAACAGAAACACATAACAGCACGTTTTCATGAATTGCACAAACGCATACATTTTGAGACATATCGTTTATAGGGAGTACATGAGCTGGTCTCAGTTGACAAAACTTGATTCTACCAATAGGATGACTCTCACCACCACCGTCTTGAGTAAATACCAATAAATTCCTTCAAATTGTCTGCAATACTTCAAAAAACACTAACAAACATTTAATTATAGGTGTAGGTGAATTGGCGATGCACCAAGACACATAATTGAGGGATTAGAGTGAGTGAATCCATTGTTTCGATTGAGGCTATGGCTGTCCCATCAGTTACCTTGTCCCATCAGTAGATTAATATCTCAGACACTACTAGGTTTGGAGACCTGATTTTTGGTACAGACATGGCCAACAAGTAACTTACTTTGCATCCATAAGTTTTTCTTACTTGAACCAAAATTATAGTGGTAGGATAAATTGTTCTACCTTTTTGACTACTGATGGGACAATTGGGGGCTAGTTGAGAAAATTGGGATATGTTCAATACAAAAGATATATTCTCACTTGTTGTTTGAGATAATGATATCAAACAGCTTCAAGAGTGAAATTTATTTGCTGCCCATTCACTAGTGTAATATAGTTTAGGTGAAATCTATGTTCAAAAAACATGTAAAAAAATGTTTAAAAAGTTAGAGTTCATTAGACCAACTTCTAGCTCTGATATTACAAGTAATATTCACATGAGTGAAAAAATCTTCTTGATTTTATCATTTTCATATATGTGTATTATTAGCTCTTAAAATTTTGAGTTGGCTGAATGAGTTTTAAATTTTTCTTAAAAAGTTCTTTATTTATGGACAGACCCATATATAATATCGCTGTGTTGCAACATGAAACTTGGTTTCATTTCTTGTCTACATCAATTTTCTACCTCATGCGAATATCTAAACATATTATTTCTCTCAGCAAACCCGAAATTCAAAAATAATTATAACATTGTTTATAGTGACAATAAAAGACACACAGTGAAATTATTATGAATATAGAGCCTTATGTCGCCCTGGACTGTCTCCAACTGTTTTTATTACCTCCTCAAATGATATTAGGGCGAATGAGATGTTCAGCATGTGTGAAGTGGGCAATCAGTGTGCAATTAAACGGTAAAATTTTGTAAAATTGTAACTAAATTGAGTTGTATGAATACTTTGTACACAATTTTTTTACTCATGGAGATAGCAACCATCTTTCTCAAAAGTCAGTTGGCCCTACAAAAGCTTGTGCATTGCGCTATTGAACTGAAATGACATCTTCATTTGGTTTATCATAATAAATAACAATATTTGTCTTTGGATCATTTTATGGAAGTATAAAACAAAAGTTCATAGACTATTTTTAAAATAAAAAAAGCAAATTTGTTGTTACGGGAAATAAATGTACAGCCCTAAAATTACTTACCAGTTATTTATTCTTGAATCAAAAACACTGACATGTTACCATTATATCAGTGACAAGGTTTATTTTAGCATAATGGCGTTGTTTGTGATCAAAAATAACTCTATTATATGCTTTGGGGAAATAACTTCTGTACTTTATTCAACTGGTTCTCAGAAATAAATGCGACAACTCCAAGCATTTGTATTACCGTCAGCGCAGACTCATTATGATTGGTATATTTTGGATTTCTGATAACAATTTTTGTTGGCAAAACAAAAATTGTGCTGTAACATACATGCACCTTTTGATGTAGGATTTTAGTACAGATCATAATAAATATTGTCAATATAACATCAAAGAGTGATAATTTTATGACCAGAAGAATGGTTAAAATGAGTAATTTATTGCCAAAAAAAACTTGAGCGAACCCTGAGAATGTTCTTGAATGGCTAGTGTGTCTGCTCAATGACTACACCGACTAAACATGGTCACTTGTGTCACTTATTAAAAAAAATTAGCGATCAGGGAACATGAATAGTTCACAATCAGCTCAATGAATTTAGTTTACACCCAAATAAAGTTAAATGTATCCGTTGCTAAATGCAATACCCACAAACAAAGATCTTGTTGATTTCGCTTGTTGATGAAAGGCTCAAGCTAATAAGCTTAGTTCACATCTGATCTACTGTAACACGTAACTTTCTTATTATTGGAAATACTACGACTAATGCTTGGTGACAATATAAGCAGCATTTCTAGCTCTTGCTGTATTATAATTAATAGCCACTGCATTCAATAAAACTATAAAACGACTCACACATTTCTACCTAAAGTATTTAAACTGGGAGCTTAGGCGTTTAATGGTAAAAAGCATGACTTATTTGATTGATTATTGCAGGCCAAATAAAATAAAACACAGTTACACAAGGCAAATGCGACATCAATTTATTTTTCTGGTGCAAAGTCTTCAGAAATAACAACAAATAATATGATTCGATTCGATGGTTTAGAACTTTTAGACTTTTGCATTTTCAAGTTCACAAACACTTTCAAAACAATCTAAATTATCTAATTTTTAACTGTTACAAGTTATCAATCAAACTTTTTCATATTTTTAAAAGTCAGACGTTGAGACTACTACATACAACAAACGTTACATGATTGGACAATTACTTTCACATCTATCGATCTTGATGTGTAGTTTAGGTATTTTACATATGAGTTAAAAAAGAAGAGAGGGTTCTTGGTTCAAAAATTATGATCTTTATAATTCTTTTCAAAATTTTCAAAATCACTAATATGATTATAAAACAGCTTGAGTTGTTTCAAACCAACTCATATGGGTTGTGAATATTTTATGCTATTTCTGAAGCGTTCGTTCGGATTGTACTTTTACAAACAGCGTCAATCTTTTCAAAAGTGTCTGGATAATTTGTAAACAGCTATAGAACACAAAATGTCGGCAGTTGTCAGACTGGAGATACATTATTATTGCTAGTCTGATATTTATTTGGAATTTGGGACAAACGTAGACAGGAATGAATGCAGACATAGCTGGAATGAACGTAGAAACATCCTGGAATGAACGTCGACAGACCTTGAATGAAAGTCAACTATAATAGAGAAAAGAAAAATTTGACGTTAATTCTAGAAAGTGTCGACGTTCATTCCTGGTGATATACAAACTTTCGTTTCGACGATCGTTTCAGGAATGAAATGAATTACCGTTTCTTTCCAAAGTAAACAATTTCTGAAATCAAAGTCGAAATGATATTTTATATATCGCCAAGAACGAACGTAGACACATCCGGGAATGAAAGCCGTAATTGTCTTGTTTGTTGCATAGACAATATTTGTTCCAGGTCTGTCGACGTTCATTCCAGGATGGGTCTACGTTCATTCCAGCTATATCTGCATTAATTCCTGCCGACGTTCATTCCAATTCTCATTTATTTTTTAAACACATTAAGCCCATTTTAAGATATAGCTCATTAGGATATTTACTGCATCCTCATACTCATGTTCAATGTAATAAGATGCTCTGCAAAGCGTTAAAAATATTTCAAAACATTCAGACTCTTTTGAAAGCAAAGACATATATACTATTACGAGTTACCATATTCATAAACGCCTAAATGATTTATTATGAAATTCTATGTTGTCATAATTTCCATGATTGTCAAGCATGAAATACAAAGTCATTGATTGAACAAAACTCTGCTTTCAGCATGAACCTTATTTATTGAAGCCTCTAAACTCATGTCGTGATGCTTGATGTTATTGTGCAGGATTTTTGAGTCTGTACTTGATACAGACGAGGTAGCAGGCACCTGCACATTCCTCAGCTTAGCTGAGAGTCAGTAGGCTATGGTCAAGCACTTTAGGCATCACTGACTAGTAGTGCTGGCATGCATTGCTGGACCAAGTCCAACGCTGGACTGCGCAGCCTACTTGCTGAACCGTATAGAAGTGTAGGCCACTTGCTGGTCAGTGCTTTGTGTACTGGACCACAACTACAAGCTTGTCATTATTGCAGACTTGTGTGTGGTTGAGAGTAATTGTATTCTTCTTTCTTCTGGCTTGGCTCCTCCAATTACTCCGCTTTATTATGGAGCTTCAGCCAGGATTCATACAAAAGGTTATGTAACAGTTTCTTTGTTCCTTTAGGCGCAGCCTTAGATAATATAATAAAACGTTTGTGTGGCTCGCACAAAAGAATACATAAACATAGAATGATTGTACAGTAATTAGGACATAGGGCTATAATAATGTATAAAATTGATAAAGTTACATAATGATAGAGTGATGATATATGGATCGCACATGCCAGTATGTGCATGTATCTAGTGATGTTTCTGTCCAATAAATTTTTTTGCAAAAAGCAGGCTTAGTTATTTCCAGCACATTATTTTTGTATTTCCAAATAAATTTAATCTGATCATGATGATCAACAAGCACTTTGCCAAGTGTCTAGACTAACCCGAAGGCATAAAGAATCTTCTGAATCAGACCTGTCATGTCTCGTGGTTTGTCAGGAACCCACCCACTTGATTAAATTTATTAACTACAAATTTCTGCTGCTCCTCATGAAAACTTAAACTACTGCTGAATTCCATAAAAACTCCTGAGTGTTGAATAAGTAATAATAATATTAAACTGCAATAATAATAAAGTTTATTATTACTATAATTAATAATAATAATAAAGTTTATTATTATTTGATTATAATTTAATTATTATAATATTATTTATTATTACTTATTATTATTCAACAACAACATAAAAAAAAAACAGCATACAACAACAACAACATTGAACATTCATAATAATCATTAGTGAACATCTAGAATACATAACAAAATTATGTTTTGATTATACTGGAATGTAAGGAGAGAAAAATAAGCAAACTATAACAATAATAATACCTGATGAAGAAGAAATCAAAACAGCCAACGATGTTGATGCTGTTGCTTGGTGGAGTAGAAAAGTTAGAAGAGGTGCTGTCAGATGGTAAACTCGTAGTTTTAGACTCTGTTACACCACTGGCCCTTAACATGAGCACCGAAAACGCACATGATGACATGTGAAATTTAATTTTCAGGAGCCCAGGTTATCTACACACTGAGCTAAGGCGCTCTGCAATAAACTGGTCGATTTTTTTCTTCAAATCATCTAATCAATTTGTGTTGGCGGAGTTTTGTTGTAGTTCGCTAAACTCATAACTTGACCCAACTTATCCTTTACGTTTCCGTTCTATTTCTTTCAACGTCAAAGAATATTTTCAGACATCAATTATTATTAATTACCATGGTTCTTTCTGACACTCTTTTAATTGTTGCGATATCGACCTGTACTGCTTTGTTGGGAGAAGGTAATTGATCCACTTAACCTGTTACCTATAGGAAAACCGATAATTATTATTATTGGTTTATTGTTATTTAACTTATCTTTTATTCTATTATTAAATTATTTAATAATTGTTTTTGTTGTTGTTGTTTTTCTTGTTGTTGTTGTGGTTGCTATTTAATAATTTATTAATTATTAATAACATTATTTATATTATATTTATTATCCATTACAATTATTATTTCATGTTATGTTATTATTGCTGATGGAATTATGAATATTAATAGTAATTGTATAGTATCAAATATTATTATAATTATTATGGGACTACTATGATGATTGATATTATTAGTAGTCTAATACTACTATCTTATTATTATTTATTAATTATGGCCATCTACTAACTATTATTATTAATTAATTAATGAAAAGTTAGTAATGTGATGATTCATTGTTGTTATTATTATATTATTATTATTAAAATTAATAATTAATTATTAGCTAGATTAAAAGAGAAATTCAAGTTTAGTTAAATCGTACAATACTGGCATTAAAATGTACAGTTGAGTGCAGTGATTGCAATGAACCAATTTTTTATGTGATCATTGCATTAGCTCAGCCAAAAACTCAATTTTTAAAATGCAGGTTTCACTGAAAATCTTCTTTGTTTGAGGTGGCAACCACAAACCACAAAATGAAATCAGTCACGCATAACTTTATATATGCGGTAATTAGCGCAGCAATTAATTAACACGCACGCATAACTGCCCCATTGTATCATATATATATAGCCAGTAATGTTCACGCAGCATTACATTAATTTAATAATAGTTGGCAATTGCTTATCCATTCTGTCATATTTGACTAGCTTGTTTTATTTGCAGGAAAAATACAGATATGAAGAAATGTGTACCAGATACTGATTGTTTTGCGATGAGAATATGCATTCAATTAAAAAATACATGAAGAAATCTTTAAAAAAGCATTGAAAGATAACCTAAGTGTATCTTTACAGCTAGCACTACCATTGATCGGGCAATATACACCACCCGCATAAACTTACTGGTGCGTGGGAAATGATAACGGGCTAAAATAGCGTCGCTCGAAAAAAAATAATCAAAACCTTTTTTTTTTAAAATAATATAATTAAATGACAATACCACTGTTAATAATAAAAAAATATACAGGTAAAAAGGAAAGATGATTATAGACAAGTTTACCACATCAGATTCGCCAGATGCCCTTCTAGGTGCTGGCAGATTTTGGATTTCGAAGGACGACTTTGGAGATTATTTACCAGCTCCATGTGTGATTTGAAAGAGAGGCTGCAAGAAAATGTTTTGAGGGATATGATTGGCTATTAGGTGGACTTTAAATTTTGGCGGTGGCAACCTGGGTTCTAGAGATATTGAAATAATCAAAACACATGTTTTTAATCACGGAGGCGACAAGATCTTATATGATTGTTTTGGCTCGGTCACGTGGTATGAATTTTAAATCGTTGATCTCGCTATAATTATTATTACGATCATGGTAAGGCGGGTTTCATAGATACATAGATAGAACCATACCATCTTCTCTAAATAGACTCAGAGACAAAGCCTACTGTTCCCTAGTTAAACCGATCATGGAATACTCGTCCACGGTGTGGGACTCCTCGCTGACAGCCACCAAAGCCAAACAACTGGAGTCGGTGCAGCGTAAAGCTGCTCGAATGGTGCACAACATACTAAAAACAGACCAAACCACCTTGTTGAGGACTTCCTCGACAGGCACATCCCAACTCTGGGCTACTCAAGACGCCATGACCAGCAGTACACCATCCCCCACTGCAACTCGAAATCATACCAAAAGAGCTTCTTCGTTGCTACTGCCAAAATCTGTAATTTATTGCCCCCCAGTAGCTCACTGCTACATGGTCCCCCGGTGGTGAGCTAGGTCCCAAGACTGGCAATCCCCTGATTTCCCGTTGACTACACTGGAACGATTATCGTCAGACGATTTGCCACATTGCCGGTACCTTCAACAGTAAAGTTGGCGATCATCCTAGAAGTATGAATTAAGTAAGTATTATTATGATTATTATTACAACTGATTAATAATAATAGCTCACTGCTACATGGTCCCCCGGTGGCGGGCTAGGTCCCAAGACTGGCAATCCCCTGATTTCTCGTTGACTACACTGGACCGATTATCGACAGACGATTTGCCACATTGCCGGGACCTTCAACAGTGAAGTTGGCGATCATCCTAGAAGTATGAAGTAAGTAAGTATGATTATGATTATTATTACAACTGATTAATACTAATAGCTACTATATTATTATGAAAATGATTATGATAATAATTATTTACTATTTAAATATTGTTATTAATATAGCTCACTAATAATTTTCTTTCTTCTTACTCTTGTTATTAAAGAGATTAATTAAGGAATAGTGTAGTCATTGGTTGCTCACCAAACTTCGGTTATCCTCTGATCAAAGAGCAGATGAACAACAATAGAATTTATAATAGTAGATAATATTAAAAAAAAAAACAAACGCTAGCTACTGCTACTAGTGCTCATAATTTCTTTTTTAAATTGAGGCGCAAAATAAAAATTAGTGTCAAGTGTCAACATTGCAAGTAGTTGCCGGGACTTTTATTTATTTATTGTGCTAGAAAAATTAACTCACATTCAATAAACACATTAAAAATTATGTGTGTGGAAAATTACTTAGTTTGCTCTTCCCTGTAGGAAGAATCAACCAAGCATTATACTGATGTACATATTCATTTATACAAATATTTTTAGACATCACCATCTGTAAACATTATGGTTTTCAAGTGTTACCAATGACAATTATAAGGATGTTATGGAATGATACATCTATTTCCAGACAAAGAGCAAGTACTTACACCTCCCATATAATCGCTGATCAATTTTTCCGCTCTCTTTGCCCTCAAACCATTCGAGAGCTTAGATCAGACAATCCCATTGTTACAGCAGCTGATTGTGAAATTAATTCTAATCAACAGCTGTGTTTCCAAGCATTTAATCCAGGGGCCATTCTAGAGGGGGATTGCAAGTGTTGCACGACCACCCTTTGCATTAAGCAAAAAATATTAGGGGAGTTGGGTGCACTTGTAAGTTTCTCCAGCATTTAAAAGTAGTAATTTTCAACCTCCCATTGAAGAGACTGGTTAGCCTGTCAACCAATATTTCATTGTTATAAACACATTGGTTATGAAATCATAGACCATTCATTCCCTGGAACGCAGTCCACGTAAACAAACAAGTGAGCAGCAACGTAATTTTTTGCAATGATTATCTGCTATCACGTTACAGAGGATGTAAAACGACTTCCTCATTTTGATATTTTTCATTATTATTGTCATGATAAAGAAATAGATACCAACAATAGTCATTTAGCAGTAGGAAGGAATGAAGAACCAGTGGGGTATATATCAAAAATAATTAATAGAATGTATTAATTAATGTTGCTTTTTATAGTAATTATATTATTAGTATTAATATCATCATCATCCATAAAAAATTATCATCATTTAATCATTATTAATATAATTTATTCTAAAAAAATATTTTTGTAATAATAAATAATAATAGTAGATGATAATACTGTACAGGAAATATGTAGCACGGCGCCTGTAAATAGACATTATGGCGAGCCAATTTATATCGTGTGTACTCTCACCATTTATTCACTTCTTTATTCACTTTTGTACCTTTGTGTTAAGGCAACGACTGTTTAGTGCCTTGACTGTATTATTGTTACATAACACTTCACATAAATCAGCTGCTATGCCTCTCACTAGTCAGTGTACACCGCGAGGCATAGCTGGACAATTCTTATGAATTAAGATAGCTAACACTCACTCAAGCTCTTATACTTGAATACTGCGCAATTTATACCTTACTGCTCTATAAGGCAACCAGCTCTGACGACCTACTAGGTCTGGCAGCACCAGTGTTGTACAACGAGTAGTAGGCTAGAGGCAGACTTGCCTGAAAGACTCCCGCCTATCACGGCCTACCTTCTAGCAGCTATGCAGAAGGGCGAACGCTGAGACGGCCGAGCTGGCAGCAAGCTTGTCTGGACAAACAGACAACTCTGCTACCTAGAGGTGGTGCAAGAGTGCTACCAGGGTGACTAGTGACATCACAACAAAATCCTGCACAATACTTATAATAAATAAAAATATTTACTGTTATGGAATGTCCAGTTTTTTGTAGAAGCCAAAACTCTTTCTTCAAAGTTTAATGCACTTTTTTAGCATCCAGGCTGTTATAATAGTAATATTATCATTTTTATTATATGAAGAAGTAGGTTGGTGCAGGTGGTTTGTCTTGCTAAGTCAATAGTTATTTTCAATTTTTTATAACCATTTCATGACTAACTTACATGTACACCCTGGACTTTTAGAGTACGTTTCCAGACATCGCAGAAGTCATATTTTCAAAATTTTCCGCTGACGCGGGGCTGTTGCAGAGGAGGGATGTCCATGCCCCTCACCTCCCCACACCCCCTCCTCTCCCACCCACTTATTTGAGCCCTCCCCTTGAAAAATCCTGGTGACGCCCATGGATTAGAAGGCTAAAGAAGTTAGCAGGTGATATCTCCTGATCTTCCTTTCCATCAAGCATGGCTTCAAGAAACAGGTTGCCAGCTAATGTAGTGAAGAAAAGAACCAACATCAGCACAGCAGACCCATCACAACCTACACTACAGGGATTTTTCACTGCTTCTGACATGTGAGTCATCGAGCCAAAGTAGTACTGCTGAAGAAGCTATGTGGTCCAAAACAGCATGATTTCCGGTTATTATGTCAGATTATAGTTATTTAATACTAACCATTGCATTCTAATTATTTTGATCTACACATACAGGTTTTCTTCCTTTCCCTCTTTGTTCAGAGACACAGTAGAGAGCGAGTTTGTTGACTCTGTCACCGCATACGCTCAAAGATATTTTGGTGATTTGCCTCATTGGAGTTCCCTCACCCAAGAGCTGCGAGTTTATTACAGCTACTGGAGTAGTGAGCGGGCTAAGTCACCAGAGTTGAGTGACATTTATAAATACTGCTTTGCCTCAAGTCTCTATCCCAATATCAAATTCGTCATTAAACCGCTCATGGCCATTCCCGTGACTACAGCCACTACTGAAAGGGCTAATTCAAACCTGAAGTACATCAAGACAAAATTGAGATCTACCATGGGCCAAACTTTACTAAATGCATTCGTTTTAGGCTATAAACATAAAGACCTAGTCAAAAAGCTTAATGTTGAGAGCGTCGTAAAAGTTCATAGGAATGCGTCCTAGAAGGCTTCTTCTTTCAGACCCTATATCAGAGTAAAGCAGTTACCATCGTGTATCTTCTGATGCATTAGTGTGTTCCAACACCAGCTTGTCACCTGTGCAGTGTTTTCTCAGTTGCCAGTATATTGACTGTTGATTTTAATAGTTTGAGTAGATATCAGATCAGTCCTGTCTGTTAGTAATACCTTTATATGAAACTTTTTATTGTACACATTCACATGGAATTTCACTTAAAACACGTTTACATGGAACTGCACATGGTATACATTTATATGCAGCTTGAATTTTATTAATTTAATCAGTGTGCTCAACACAGATCTACAAATACTTTGGCCAAGATTGCATTTTCATTCATACAGAGGATTAAACGTGCAGCGTCTCCAAACTGTTTTCTACAATTTACTATTCTCATAGGAGTTACTAACAGATAATACAATTTAATCTATTAGTTCCGAATCTGTCTCAAGTTTCAACTAAAATCATGAGCAACGGTATAACTTGTGCGCACTCAAGCGCTTTTACGCCCCCCCCCCTTTGGCAAAATCCTAGAATGGCCCCTGCGTATCTTTGTATAGTCTAGTCGGAAAATACCCTATTCTACCTTAAAGGTTTGGTTTGGAGGTGGTCTGACATCGAATAGCTAACACAACCATCGGATTCTCCAGTGTCTTTTGTGTACCCATCACAAGCCATGTGGCAGCTTGTTTTGTACACCAGCATTTGATAGCTGGTTGAAAAAATTCGGATATGTTGCAGTGATATCGTGACGTCCGTTTTTCCTGTATACTACTAAAATTTCTGTTATTAGCCAATGAGCATTTAGCTACTGGGCCGTGATTGGTTGAACTTCGGAAATGCGTTGTCAGCATAACGTTGTGTAATTGAGAATGGTTAACTGTTCATCACTCATAGATACGATTGAAGGGTTGCAAGTAGTAAATAAAGCCCTCATACTTTGATACAGTTCATTGAACTCAATCTACAATAGCAGTTTCGTTAGATAATCTGGTTAGTGATACTAGTAGTACTAGCATTATTACACTGCACTTCTGATATGGAACCAATCACGGCCCAGTAGCTAGATGCTCATTGGCTAATAACAGAAATTTTAGTAGTACACTAAGTGAAGAAATCAAAGTGTGGTCAGCCGTTTCCAGCGCCATTTTATATAAGGACCATTCCACTGGAGCCAAATTTCACAAAAGCTTTTATAAGTCATCATTGGCTGAAATAGTTTTTATGCATTTATTCAATATTTGTGGCATAAAATGAATTTTTTTTGCAGTAATACCTATGTGAACATATTTTGCTTCAATTTAGCACAAATTTTTATTTTAGTAAGTGGACTTGGGCAGTAAAATTTGGTTTAAAACTTTTAACCGTCACTGGAGCCAGGAATAACAAGGAGTCATCTCCCCTTCGGAGGAATAACTCTATATTGAGCAGTACTGGACATTAATAAGTTTGCCGATACTTTTACTAAAGATTACTTTCCCTATAACGCAAAAACGTTCGCTTTCATCCCATTGAATATACGTGACCTTTTGTAATTGTGTTAGTTACCATCCATAAGACACACACCCAAAATACCAAAGTGCCACTTGGATTTGTGACTAAAACGAAATAATAATAAAAAACCAGTGGAATGATTGTTATTTATTTTACTTACTAGTATTTATTATTATTTTTCATAAACATCCGACTGAATAACAAAACCCGTAATACGCTACTCTAAAGTGAAGTATGAATAATGTCAAAAAGTAGTATGCTCATTTTGAAAAGATCATTGATTTCATCGGTACCATAAAAAATAATTAGTTTTTTGGAATGTTTATGTTATTATTATTTAAACTACTTTGAGATCATAATTCTATGAGTAAATTTTGGCTATTATTTATGCCCAAAGTTATTAGTTACTTCAAATTTGATATGAAAGTTGAATGGCACAAGAAAAGTAGTTCATAATTCCTATTTTTTATAATACAAGTGGTAATATAAGCACTACATTTCCCCCCTTATTACTTAGCTTAGATTTGGTTGTTTTTGTTTAAAATTCCCAGTGGTCTAGGAGACATCCTGAGCTTTCAGGTGAATGGTTGTTTTAAGCTTTAATTTGTCAATTTGCAGCGTTATGAGCTGTTGAAATTGAGCTTTCTTTTCTATAAGTATATAGTGTAGTCACTCAAGCATTTGGCTGCAGAGGATCATATGACAAGGATAGTTGGCCACACTTTGATTTTTTCTCTTAGGTAGTATACAGGAAAAACGGCCGTCACGATATCACTGCAATATATAAGAATGTTTTTCAACCAGCTATCAAATCCTGTGTACAAAACAAGCTGCCACATTGCTTGTGATGGATTGACTTAAAATTTGTGGTGGGCACACAAAAGACATAGGAGAATATGATGGTTGTGTTAGCTATTCGATGTCTGACCACCCCCAAACCAAACCTTTAATGATATTCAAGCCAACTATAGGGTAAATAATAATCATATAATAAATAAATAATTGTAATAATTATTATTGATTGATCAAAGTGCAGTGTTATTATTACTTTATAGTTACAAAAAAACAAGCCTCATATTTTTAATTATTGATGGACAAATATGGCAAGTATATCACTAACCGCAAACTGCGCTTTTCATAATCACAAAATGTATAATTGAAGGAGTTTTGATTTTTGTTTTGATATAAACTTAGTCCTAAATAATGGCCGAAAGATAAAACTTCATTCAATCAAAACAATTCGTATGTTACTAAAGAATTATGTTAGAAAATAATTTGGTTTTTGTTTAGGAGAGAATTAGTTTTGTAAAGTTTTTCCGCTATTTTTGATAAATAATACACCAGTGCGTAGCTAACTTGTTTTTATGTACATTAAAAGTTACAAAACTATCTAAACGCCAAATATAGTTTGAAGACTTTAGTCACATGTTGCTACTAGAGAGAAACAGAGAGAGAGAGGTTTGAGCAAAATGATGGGGAGGACTCGATGTGATTCTCTTTTGGCCATCTGCTGATAATTGAATAATCTTTTATCAAAGTCTGTGTTACAGAGAGATTAAATTTGTTTTTTTTCAAGTCATACAATCATAATTTCGGCAAACTGTTCTGGCTACGCTCACTACTACGACTACTACTAGCAGTATTACACGTCATATTTAAATATGCCCACCTGCTCTTCTGCCACCTCACCCTACCCCTGCTTTGCCCCCTGCCCCTACTTTGCCCCCTGCCCGCTCTACTTCCAATGCCCACTCCTCTCTACCTCACCCTTTCGCTGTCATGCTCTACATCTCACTCTCCTCGCCCTACCCTCTGCCCTGTTCTATCAGGTAACAGGGCAATGAAAAGCGCTATTGTTACTTGACGTTTTGTTACCTTGGTTACTGCTTAATTTACTTTGTAATAACTGCTTAGACAAAATTGTAGGTTTGACTTGGCTACTGGTGTATCGCACGGAGAACTACCAGAGACTGAAGAATGAAGTAGAAAAACAAACCAAAAAAGGTGAAAAACGTCTCCTTTATTTAAAGTCTCATTCATGGATACTTTAGCAGCACTTTGTGTGTTTGTAGAGACATTGCTGAATTTTATCCTCCATGCTTTAAACGCTTTGTGCGCTTTGTTAATTCTTGTTTACGTTTGAGATTGTGAATGCTGTTTTAGTGGAGAAACAGAAAGCGAGCATAAACGAAAGTGACAAGAATGCCAAGAAAAAATTGGGTAAGTTCAAATAGCCTGTGGTCATTTGTCTAGTCAAATCTTGCAGTTGTTAATGAGTATGTGTACTGTGTCATGTAGATCGCCAGGAAGAAAGGCTAAAAAATGACAGCAGAGACCTGAACATGACCAAGATGAAATCTATGTTTGCTATCAGCTTTGTCTTCATGGCACTACTTAGCGTATTTAACTCTATGTAAGTGCGTCGCTCTATCTGTACTCATAGGTAACTCTATGTATTGGTAGAAAAACCTGTCACTGCGATAGTTTGTTTCACGTTTTTTTTTTATTGTTTGTCACAGTAATTAGATTACAAAGCATACACACAATAAAAGTAACCAGTTGCTAATTATAAACATCTGGACAGCTATCAACACTGTGCATCATATTTGCGCTAGCGGTTTTATTAGAAAGAAGACAAAATTTTTTTATTTTTATTTTACTTTTATTTTTTAATTTGGGTAAACTTTGTAGAATTCATTTTACAAGCTTTTTAAAATTCTTTAGTCGTCAAGTTTTATTATAAAACAACTTTATGGAAAGAAATTTGCATTTTCAAGTAAATGGTCACTAGAAAGAAGACAACTCCTCAATTAAGTTTTAATATTCTTTGCTAAAATCATTTGGAATTATTATTGTTACCTTAGTAAAGATAATAATGAAATAAAAGGGTCAATCTTTTGCTGTTTGGCAAATAAATCAAATTCTTGGTATTTTTCTACAGACGTTTAACAGAAACTTGTAATGCAAATGTGATTTATTTTTTTGGAGTTGTCTATCTTTTGTAAAACTCAATGGAAATTCAATTTTTAGCCAGTGTTAAATTGTGATATTGTTTTGGTGGTTTTGAATAAAACAATACGATATGACACATACCTGTATTTTTGGTTTGACTGCTGCAAGCTGAAAAAGACCACAGAACAGAACTTTTGTTCTTTAAAATGATTGCTTACATCTTAATTGGATGCCACCATGCAGTAATGGCAGCCTTGACGGCTAGATGTGCACATAGTATGCCTCTTTTCAGTGACGTGATAAGTTAGTACTTTGCATTGTTCACTAGGTTTATGCTTTGTCATGTCCAACAAACATACAACGATCAATATTTTAGAATTTGATTTCTTTAGTGCAGTGGGTGTAAGCTATTGCTGTATCTAAACGAGGAAATACTATGTTACAGCCCACCCACTCAGCCCACCCACTCTGCCCACCCACTCAGCCCACCCACTCTGCCCACCCACTCAGCCCACCCTCTCAACCCATCCTCTCAGCCTACCCACTCAGTCCACCCACTCAGTCCACCATCTCAGCCCACCCACTCAGCTCACTCTTTCAGCCCACCCTCTCAGCCCACCTTTCCAGCCCACCCACTCAGCCCACCCTCTCAGCCCGCCCTCTCAGCCCACCCACTCAACCGACCCTCTCAGCCCACCCTCTCAGCCCACCCACTCAGCCCACCCTCTCAGCCCACCCACTCAGTCCACCCTCTCAGCCCACCCTCTCAGTCCACCCAGTCAGCCCACCCACTCAACCGACCCACTCAACCGACCCACTCAGCCCATCCACTCAGCCCACCCACTCAGCCCACCCACTCAGCCCACCCACTCAGCCCACCCTCTTAGCCCACCCACTCAGCCCACCCTCTTAGCCCACCCACTCAGCCCACCCACTCAGCCCACCCACTCCGCCCACCCACTCAACCCACCCTCTCAGCCCTGACTTATTTGTCGAATCACTTTCGAATAATTTAAAACACTTTATTTTATCTCTTTATTACACTGAATCAAATCGCCATTATATTTGTTTCTCCTTTTTCGTTTTCAAAAAATTTTTGTTTTCTGCTTCTCTGATTTCCATGTGTGTTATTTTTTTATGGGCGAATTTTAATATCGTTCAAAGCAATCAGTTTCGGGTGTAAATATAACATTTGCTTGCTTGGGAAAACCCAACTTTTTAAATATGGAATCTTTGTTTTAGATTCGATGGGCGGGTGGTGGCTAAACTGCCTTTTGAACCCATCTCTTGGTTCCAAGGCATCAGCCATAGGAATCTTGCTGGTACAGATTACACAGACTGCTCGTTCATATTTCTGTATATACTGTGTACAATGAGCATTAGACAGGTGTGTGTAGTATATATTATTGTTTGTGTACAATGAGCATTAGACAGGTGTGTGTAGTATATATTATTGTTTGTGTACAATGAGCATTAGACAGGTGTGTGTAGTATATATTATTGTTTGTGTACAATGAGCATTAGACAGGTGTGTGTAGTATATATTATTGTTTGTGTACAATGAGCATTAGACAGGTGTGTGTAGTATATATTATTGTTTGTGTACAATGAGCATTAGACAGGTGTGTGTAGTATATATTATTGTTTGTGTACAATGAGCATTAGACAGGTGTGTGTAGTATATATTATTGTTTGTGTACAATGAGCATTAGACAGGTGTGTGTAGTATATATTATTGTTTGTGTACAATGAGCATTAGACAGGTCTGTGTAGTATATATTATTGTTTGTGTACAATGAGCATTAGACAGGTCTGTGTAGTATATATTATTGTTTGTGTACAGTGAGCATTAGGCAGGTCTGTGCCCGAGTCTTACAAGGAGAGTTTGGGGATATTTTTACAGAGCGTTTCATATAAGGCTCACTTCCAGTGACGGCAGAAAGTCTGCTTGCTGCTATATGTTAACGTAGAGCTGACGAGTTTTTTAGATTATTTCTTATGTTAGTCGACATTAAAACAAAAAAACATTCCTGGTTTCACATTTTTGGTAGCTAGAGCTTTGAAATGAGCCCATAGTTTATTGAATCTGACGTAAAAACGATTTATTACGACGGGAGAATGATTTAACCTTGACTTCTACATAACTTATGTTTATTAGCTGTATGCAACAGTTATACCATATTAATATCACAATTAGTCATTTTATTAAATAATTATTACTTAAAAATAATATTTAATTATTATTTAATATTATTTTTTATTATCCAAGGTCTCCATTGGGGAATAGCTCTATTTATATGTGTATAATTATTGAAACCATTGATCATTGTTCACTCAACAACATAGTTACTTTGATAATAATCATTTATTTTGTATGCAGTTAATTTACTTGACTTGAGCCGTTTAACACTGAACAATTGTATTACTCAACGATCATCACCAATCATAATTGTAATAATAAATATAATTTATCAATCATAATTGGTGAATGTTTGCTATTATATATGTGAGAAATAGTTAATATGTATTTTTTACATACATTGTATTCTGTAGCTAGACTGTTTTAGCACTAGAAGTATTTTAAAGCAGACAAATGCCATGCGCTACCATTTAGTATATAAAAGCCATTGAAATGCCATTGACGACCATGGAGTTTAAAGTCCTGTTTGACCTTCTGTAAAGCCTCGCTCAAACCGATAATTGTCAAACCAGTTGGTGTTTTAAAAAGATGAAACTTCAAAAAATTGAAATCAACAATGAAAAAATAGATAATTTGATAGAATGTTGTTATTCTAGGGTGGCAACCTCTGCCTCCAACAATGAAATTATATAGTTGGGTGTGGCATTTCCTCCACAACTACGGTCAGAAATTATGTAATTGTCCACACTCTTTACATATGCAGTGTATCACTCTGACCTTGTGCAGTATATATTACTATTTCTTCAAATGACTGTTGCTATGCATATCTTTACTTAGCAGCATACATTGTGCATAAAAGCATCAAGGTTGTCTTATTTATATGTCTCTATTATCTGTTGGATGAAATGCTTATTACTATCAGAAAGTTTGAACATGTCAATGTGCCTTACGGAACAGGTTTTGGCTGTTCCATTGAAGTCTGTTTTATGTTTCAGGTTGTTTATCCATTATTGCCAGCAATTGTATTTCTCTTGTAGAATATCCAGAAACTGTTGGGTTTCGCTCCATCCAGAGCAGCTTCAGGTCAGAATCCATTCTTTCCCGCAGCACCAGAGTACAAGTAGCTCTACTGACACCCGTTCAAAACATTCAGTACAAGTTATCCAGTAGTTTCGAAGGCTGTGCTTGCACTATAGCCAGACTTGTCATGCGCTTTATTTAATTAGTTGTTCCAATTTACCATGTTTGCTCCTATTCTGTTTTGCTAAACAATGGGATAATACAAAAGTCTGTTTATATCAACTGACCATCATTTTGTTTTCTACTGATTAATATACGGTGTAATTGTCTGTGCTGATGTGTTTTCTGCAAAATCATGTTTATGTGCAATACCACACATGCTCATTTGTAAGTCAAAGTCAAATAAGTCAGTTAATCGAAGTCCTAGTCTTATGTGGAGTTGCCTTACTTCATGAAGTCTGGTTAGAAACAAACTGCTGCTCGGAGTTGTCTCCTTAACAACAATGAAGGTTTTCAAAGGCGGTGCTTCTGGCGGAAACAGAATGACAGGAAATCACAGTCACATGACAGCAACAAATTCTGGTGACTGAAAGTTGTGACAGGCCGGTCACTACTACAGTTAGTAACATAAAGTCGCTCAGCTGATCCAAATCACAGAAAAATCATGGCCAGCAATAGCCAAGGAATTCAACAGCTGCTACAAGCAGAGAAGGCAGCAGCTGAGAAAGTATCCAGTGCAAGAAAAGGTAACAAGTTACAAATCAACAGCAATCAATCAATGCGTTAATTTTATTAATTAAATAATAATAAATAAATAAATTAAATATAAATAATAATTATTTAATAAATAAATAATAATAATAGTAGTTATTATTATTGATTATTATAATAATTTATTAGTAGAAAATGAGTTAGTAGTAAATAATAATTATGACATTAATTGAGAATGACTTAGAATTATTATTGTAACAACTTGAATTGAACAACAACACATAAATTTTATAAATAATTATAATAATAAATGAAAATAGTAGTCGGGGATGAGAAAAAGAGCAAAGTAAGTAATAAATAATGATAATAATAAATAAATATAAATAAATGGTAGGTAAAAAAAATAATACTTATTACTTCTTAGTAATAACTACTATTAATTTTTATCATTATTATTTATTCTTACCTCTGAGTCTATATATATCATCATCATATAGTACTAATTACAATAGTAATTTACTACTGTAATTATTTAGCCAGTACAAATGGACTTTTCAAATCAGCCTTGGGACGTTAAAGAGCATATTGTACAGGATTTTCGTCTGGGTGGTAGCCACCTGTACACACCTCCCGAATGATAGCTTGCAACTTAACCAAAGCAACGTGTTAACTCTGTAATTTATTCTGTGCGGCTGTGTGTTATCAAATTGGGTCGAACCTAGGTTGGAATAATTAGTGTTGTAAACGACGATAATTACTTGGTAATTATCGCCCCTTTAAATTCTGTGGTAGTTCGGGCAAACTGATTGTGGCCGAACTATCGTGGCGACAAGGTGCTTCGTGCCGTACTTCTTCGTTACAAGAGAATTCGCAGCAAGGGTCGAACCGACTCTTGCTTTCCACCAAGCCTTGTGCACACCGATAGTTGGCTTCTTTGTATTTGTACTTGCGGCTGTCTGTGCTTGTCCAGTGAAGGTGAAAGTCTTCTGAGAGTTAGGCTAACTCTGATTTTATTACTCACTTACACCAATATCTATAAGAACGACAGACAAAGGTTTAGTAAGCCACACCTTACTTTTCAACAACTCTAAATGCAGTTTGTACATCTTCGTGGAAAATTGTTGTTAATAATAAAATAATAATTAATTAACTATTTATGTTTGTGAGGAAAGCTTGTAGACATAGAACGACAGGTAGGAATAAATATGTAAATAGGTAGATATGTTGGTAGGGTAAATAATAATAATAATAATGTAAAATGGCGTCACACAGATGTAGTACATGCTGGCGTCCCTCACAATATCATGGCGTATAATCATATCTTGCAGTCACAATAATGGTAAAATTTTTTGTCTTTCACTGATAGTAACAGTTATTGAGAAAATGAGTTTTGAAAGTTACTCCATCTATCTGCACCGACATTACTTTGTTTTATGTTTGCACAGCGGATAGTTTTACGCCTCACTATTGATACATTAAACTGAAATCCGTGACGTGTGACCAAGCGTACATTATTAATTTACGGTAGTTACTACATTGTAATAGATACAGAAAAATTACGTTTTTATTTGGAAAAGGCATTATTAAATCTATTTTCATACCTTCAGATATAAATGATCTATAACAAATAGTACATCAACAAGTCGGTAATCTGAAAGGCTAGTGATGTAACATGGACTAAAATCATAAGGGCCCATGGCGCACTGGGATATTGCTCGTTTACAACGTGGTTTCAACCATTTTCTTTCAAGTCCGCAGCTATGTAAGCAGTGCAGTGATTGATCTGGTTCAGCAAAGTGTACCCTACTAAACCCTTTTAAAATTTTGTTTTTAGCAGCCTGTGGTCCCAAGTTATTAAAGATTTATTAATTCGATAGTATTTGAAAACTGAAAAGAACGCGTGCTACAAATTTATATATCGACGCTTTGACTTCGTAAATGCTACGCTTGCATGGGGTTTGTGGACGCTAAATTATTACTACAAGATGATATAGTTGTATAAGTTAGTAATGTTATAATAATAATTATAATAAAAACAACCACAATAATAATGACAACAGTAGTCGCTGATTTGATGACCGCCGTAGTGAGTTGAATGATTGACCATCGGTACATTATCATAATAATTAATAGTGATACTTCTGATGCATAACATAGTGATGAATAATACTGCTAAAAAACGTTAATTAATAACAATTATACACACTACTTATTATTTATTTATTAAGCAAAAAATAAACTAGTACAAAGAAAAACAATATGTTTGGCCTTTGTTCTTTTGAGGTGATTCTCATCTCATTTAGTAGGGTTAGCAGCCAGTGAAGTGGTAAAATGTCAATATTTTGAAAATTATGATATATGTCATTTCCTATCGTTCCTTACTTAAAATAGCAGACACAGAAGAGGTAGTGGCGACTGCTGTTTTATTGTAAATATAATTTGATAACACAAGGAATAGTATAATTATATGTGTTATGCTCAAGATCGTACTTATAATAATGCTGGAACTCGTTTTTGGATCAGCGTATTATTTCTTTTATGTAACCAGTTTCTGGCATCAGATTCATATGGTATGGTTGCATGTAATTGTGTGCAGATGTTTATATACAAATCCCCAACCAAAATCATAGTAACGAAACTTAACAAAACCTTATTTGCCACAATCTCCCAAGTTGTCTGAATATGCTATTCCTTATGAATTGAATTGACTGTAAAATGTTTCAGCTAAAGCAAAAAGACTAAAACAGGCTAAGGAAGAGGCTCAAGCAGAAATTGAAGCCTACAGAAAAGAAAGGGAAACTAATTTCAAAAGATATGAACAGCAGGTAAGCCGTCATTTTTACAATTTTTGTTGTTGCAACAAATTTTTATTTTCATAGACATAATGTAAATGATTTATGAGCGATTGGAGAGAAGGTGATTATTAAAAAGCCAGTCAGCGGTTGGTGTATCGATACCTATTTTTTATTGGAGATAAAACGAAGACAAAAACCTTCAGTGTAGGTTTTTAGTAGCCCAAAAACAATTTTGTAACGTTACGAAAAGACCTGACATTGCTTGATGTCACTGTTGGGTTTTGCATAGGTGTTGGGTAGCAAGGATGATATGGCAGTCACTATAGACAAGGAAACCTCACAGCAGGTACATAACCTTAGCCTCAGAGTCAATGAGAAGCGAGAGGAAGGACTGAACCGATTGCTAGATATTGTATACAACATAGATGTAGCAGTACATACTAACATGCATGTGTAAGTACATGCCTTTATACTTAATTCCACCGTGTTTCCTGTTGTGAATTCCCATCAATATTTTTTTCTTTAATATCCGATTTTTTTATTTTATGAAAATCCTCTGATAATTCAAGAATGTAGCATTGTAATAGTTTTTGTTGGTATCTGTGATAAAAAAAAAACGAAAAGTACGTCAATGACTAATTGTTTTGACGCGAAAATAAAAATGCTGAAGCTTTGGCAGAGATTTTAGTTTATGATTTTTATTATTTGTCATCAACATTAACGAAAGTCCGCTGGTAAACAAAATGAACTGCCCTAGCATGCAATAAGAGTATTCGTGAACTGTTCTTCAAACAAAATGCAAAAAGTAATAGGTGTTCGTAATTCAATACGTCGCGTATGCCACGTAACATTAGTTTAGAACAACATGAATATTCAATGAAATGCTATAGCGTACCGAACAAATCATAAAGAAGATAACTCCCAATTTTCAAAATAATCAAGAAAATAATAAAATTTGAACTGCTATAATCTGGGATAGTTTGTTAAGCTGCCCTTCAATTGAGTAAATTTTGAATGCTTACAATTATTTAGAATCATTTTTCAAGGATATAAAACCGAACTATGAAAATGAAAAAAATTAACTCGCTCGTTATTATTTATTTAGTGTTAAGTTTCATTCGCGACCTACAAACAATATAAATAAATGCTCGTTGATTATTTTTTTTCATTCGGTGAGCTGCTGTTTGTTGACCCACGAGTTCCGAACAAAATGATTATTTATTGGTTAAATTTATTGCCGGTCTGATTATTTTTATTGCAATGTGTTCGGCGAACAAAGGTCGCAAATACTCTTACTGTTTATCTGCAACTTTTGTGTTATTTAAAAATGAAATTACTTCAAAATATTTGATCAATCATGTAATTTAGAAACAAATCTAGGGACTTTTTTTCTAATCGATGCTTTTGTCCCTAATAAAGGTAGAAAATAAGTATAAGAAATGATAGTGTCAATATTTGTCATTCAGTTAACTCTTCATGTTTTTAATTTTGTGATATTGAATATTTTAAATTGTCGCCAACTGCAGATTGAGAAAGATTAAAAAATCCAAATTACGAAAAGTAAGTTTGTTTGCTTCCTTTTTCATGTTATTGTTTGGTTGATGTTATCCAAGATCGGCTTAGTTATGTTCAATGTTGGAGTTTTCTGTTCAATGTTGAGAGGGGATAACTCATTAATTTGCAATGTTAGTAGTACAATGGAAGAAAATAACTCCAAAGCAGTTTGATGCTACCAGTAAACAAATTATGTAATTAAGTTGAACCTTTAGAACGCTGAAACCCAGACAAACATTATATCTATTTGTATCATCTTATTTCAGTAACGGAGTCTAATGGAGTTGTCTGCCCTATAGAAGCTGAACACTTTCTCACGTGCAATTGGATGTCATCACTTTCACATATTTCCACACTAGAGTTTTAGAGTTCTTACTGTTGTACCAGCAAGTGATGAGATGGCACAACTGTATAAATATTTATGTTGGTAGCCGAATATACTTTATTATATTATTGATAACAAGATAAATACACCATATTTGTTTAATTTTATGTCACTTATGCTGCTCAATGTTACTGAATAGTTAATGGTCTTCTACTTATTGATTCTTGACTCCGACTGCTGTGTATGACGTATCTGTTGGTTTCCCCAGGGCAACTTCTTTCTTAGGATGAACGCATTTACTATGACTACTATAGCTCTTTATTCATGGATACGACAACAAAAATTTTCTGACATGTCTTCGATTCTCAACCAATAAGTTACCTATGTTCATGTCAAAACATATCAATGAAACTGGCTTAGAACAAAACAACAAGACTGCCAATTGTGTAACGTGTTTAAAAAAAATGTTTGCGTTATTGCAGTAGTCTTTCTACTCAATTGAAACAGTCGCAATTCAAAATAGTTTCGCTGGCCTGTCAGACCATCCAAAGATATATAAATAAGTGAATCAATGAATTTGAGAATTTCAACCATTTTGATGGATTAAGTGGTTTGAATAGACTTATTTTGGAGCCGTCTGCTGCAATGGAAATGGCTGTTGTACAACTTGGAGTTGTCTTTCATTGTTGAGGAAACGCATTTTGATTTCGTTTTGCTGAAATTTTCACGCTTCTTCTGATGCATTGTAAATGAATAGCATGTTCAGAGAAACCAACCATTACAATGTCTGGTATAGTTTTAGAATGGTCCCAACTAGCCTTGTTGTTCACCCAACCACCCTGATACAAAAGTAACCTTATATGATGTACGTATATTTTAACATCACAGTCAATATACAAAATATCTAAAACTCGACCAAGTCAGCGCTAGTTTTTGGAGCCCACCCTGCTGACCGTTCTTGGAATGCTGGACCAACCAGATTCTCCCAATTCATCCTCATCTTCATCAACTGGAGCTCTATTTAATAATGCTTGCGATGCTTTGCGCTTTTCTTCAGCTATTCGCTCCTGCTCCAGCTGATGGGCTCGTTTTATAGCTTCAATTTTGTCTCTTTGCGCCTTCTCCCGCCTGCAACAATAAAAATCATACCCAATTTTGGTAGGCTAATTCATACATGGTCATGCTTTTCATCAGTCCCATTTCTCTGAAAACCTGGCATTGCTACTTCTTGCGTTTGCCTATGAATACTGAACTTAAAGTATTTAATTTTTTGCAGACCACCATGCATTCACCGTAAATAGTTTTTTTTTCAAATTCTCAATTAACCTGTCGTTTAATTAATTTTTTTACAAAGTCAAATTAAAAAAGTGAGTTTTCCTGAATTCTTATTTAAATTCAGCAAAAATGTGGAGTTGCCTTTTCATGGTTGAAAAAGCGCGCTACTGGAAAACTGCTCAGCTTCAAAACACAAAATTTCCCGCAGAAACAGCTTGAATGCAAAATTTACGATTAACACCCACCGATAATTCAATAAAATGCAGTTAAGCAATTAAAACTCAACACAACTCAATGCATAATCAATACATTTGTACAGGTTATCAAAACAGAGGTTGTATCATGCAAGCTGACATGCCAGTGAGTGCAGACATGCCAGTGAGTGCTGACATGCCAGTGAGTGCAGACATGTCAGTGAATGCTGACATTCCAGTAAGTGCAGACATTCCAGTGAGTGCAGACATGCCAGTGAGTGCAGACATGCCAGTGAGTGCAGACATGCCAGTGAGTGCTGACATGCCAGTGAGCGCAGACATGCCAGTGAGTGCAGACATGCCAGTGAGTGCTGACATGCCAGTGAGCGCAGACATGCCAGTGAGCGCAGACATGCCAGTGAGTGCTGACATGTCAGTGAGTGCTGACATGCCAGTGAATGCAGACATGCCAGTGAGCGCAGACATGCCAGTGAGTGCTGATATGCCAGTGAGTGCAGACATGCCAGTGAGTGCTGACATGCCAGTGAGTGCAGACATGCCAGTGAATGCTGACATTGCAGTAAGTGCAGACATGCCAGTGAGTGCAGACATGCCAGTGAGTGCAGACATGCCAGTGAGTGCAGACATGCCAGTGAGTGCAGACATGCCAGTGAATGCTGACATGCCAGTGAGCGCAGACATGCCAGTGAATGCAGACATGTCAATGAGCGCAGACATGCCAGTGTGTGCAGACATGCCAGTGAATGCTGACATGTCAGTGAGTGCTGACATGCCAGTGAATGCAGACATGTCAATGAGCGCAGACATGCCAGTGAGTGCAGACATGTCAGTGAGCGCAGACATGCCAGTGAGTGCAGACATGCTAGTGAGTGCTGACATGCCAGTGATCGCAGACATACCAGTGAGTGCAGACATGTCAGTGAGCGCAGACATGCCAGTGAGTGCAGACATGCCAGTGAGTGCTGACATGTCAGTGAGTGCTGACATGCCAGTGAATGCAGACATGCCAATGAGTGCAGACATGCCCGTGAATGCTGACATGCCAGTGAGTGCTGACATGCCAGTGAGTGCTGACATGCCAGTGAGTGCAGACATGCCAGTGAGTGCAGACATGTCAGTGAGTGCTGACATGCCAGTGAATGCAGACATGTCAATGAGCGCAGACATGCTAGTGAGTGCAGACATGCCAGTGAATGCTGACATGCCAGTGAATGCAGACATGTCAGTGAGCGCAGACATGCCAGTGAGTGCAGACATGTCAGTGAGCGCAGACATGCCAGTGAGTGCAGACATGTCAGTGAATGCTGACATGCCAGTGAATCTAAAAACCCAGGAATTTAGTAAGTTTGAGATAATTGAACATTTTTTGTTAGCTCAAAATTAGAAGCTTTTATCGATTTAATTATAAAGTATTTATCGATAATTTAATTAATGCATAATTCACAATTGAACAATAGAAGTCTTTGGAACTCTACTAAGCTGCCATAAGCACATAAATTCGGTTTCTTCATGGTGAAATAACAAAATAACTTACTTATACGTCTTTCAGCCAAAATAAAAAGTTGATTCACTGTTACAAAATACTAAGAACTTTTTCACATGCAAAACAGTTAAATCCAAAGAACCTTTAAAAATAAAATCTCGCTAGTTATAGAGAGAATTCACTCGAAGGACCTTACATATAGCATTATCAACCTACGTAAATGTGCCACAAACTACTTACGCTTTTCTCGCAGCTTCTTGCTGTTTCTTCAAAGCTAATCTCTTTGCTTCCTGTTCTTCTCTCAATCTTCTTTCTTTTTCCTCTTGTTCTCTCTTCAACCTTTCTTCAGCCCTGTTATATTATACCAACATATTTTCATCTAAGAATTTTTGTTAACAACTAACTCTATGTATCTTTTTAGCGCACATCTTTAACAATTCTAAAAAAATATTGTTGGCTGGAGCAATACAATGAGTACAAACAAATTATTATTAAAGAAGGATCAGTATAAAAAATGCCATTAAATAATAATTATTTTGGTGCCACAATTTTTCAATATTCTCTTTTGTTATGAATACTTGTATAATTAATTATTATAATATCCATAGCTGTTATTTGTTATTATCAATAATTACTATAACTATTAAAATTATTTGATGTGGTAAGTTGTTGCATATTATAAAAAGTTTAATACAGAAGAAAATAATAACGACATTATTTATCAAATACAGATTATTTAATAACTAGTAAGCAATACAATAAAATAATGTGATGTAATACAATCAAAATAAAATGGTATGATATTACATAATGTAACATGATGCAATATGACATAACATGCGCCATAAGCATTAGCTAACGCCATATGATATCATATCATATGATATCATAAGATATGAAGCAATATGGTCGAATATAACGTTTCTATGCTGTGATGTGATATTAATACGTTTGGTACAACCAAAAATACAATACTGTACATTAAACTGCCGCACATACTCTTTCTCAGCTTTGATCCTAGCAGCCTCTTCCGCCTCCCTCTTGAGCCTCTCTGCCTCAATTCTTGCTCTCTCAGCAGCGGCTTCCTCGGCCAGTCTCTTCTTTTCAGCAGCCTAACAAAAGTTACCATGAACAACTTTTGCACTGTAAATGGATGAATTTGGTTTGCGGATGTATACACATTACTACCTCAATGCACAGAACTGCTTTCTATATGTCTTTTAGCCATGGGATTGGATCGAATGTAGACCAGAATAGATGTCCACAGAAATTAAAGCAGACCTAGCTGTAGACACCTCCTGGAAAGAATGTCGACAGACCAGGAATGAATGTTGATTATGTTATAAAAGAGAAATTTTCGAAGTTCATTTGTTGCAAGTGTCTACATTCATTCTCAGTGATACGCTAAATATCATTTCAACTTGCATTACAGGAGTTTCTTCTTCGACAATAATGATAAGTTTTTATATTTATGGAACGAATGTCGAACCAATATTGTATATATTGCCAGGAATAAATGTCGACCCGTTCAAGTATAAACGCCAACATTTTCTTCTCTTTAGCATAGTTGACATTCATTTCAAGTCCGTTAAAATTCCTTCCAGGAGGTGTCTACATTTATTTCAGCTATGTCTGCATTTATTACTGCTGAGGTTCTATCCTGTCTTCATTTACTCCAATATTCTTTAACCATTGTTTAATTTATAGGAGTTGTTCAAGTTTACGTACTGCCTTGGCTTTTCTCTCTGCTATTGCCCGCAGCCTGGCTTCCTTCTTCAGCTTTTTCTCTCTCTCCTTTGCTTCTTTTTCTTCTTGAAGCCTGCAGGAAGACATTACACAATGCAAACAAAGAAAAAGATATTTAGAGCCATCCAACTCTGTTAGTATTGGTCAGCTTGTGATACAATTGAACTAGGAAATCAAGTAACCAAGTGATGTACCTCAGTGTCTCAGATATATTTCATATTTTAATGATTCATTTTTCAAAGGGAGCCATCTAGTTCTTGAACAGAGAGTTTAAAGTGAAAAGTTGATAAAATAGCTCATGCCCCTCATTAGCTCATTCAAGCAGCTCAAACCAGCTGTAATTATTTTCTCTAAAGTTTCATGAAAAGTGTAGCCAGAGTCAGAACCATAAAACATGTACTAAAGGACTTACTGAGTTCATGTTATACGACTTTTATAATAAGTAAAATGTTATCATAAAGAGCGAGATAATTAAAATTAAGGAGTTTCTTGGTCTTCAACTCAAAGAGGACTCGAATTCAATTAAAAATTATTCAGTAACGAAGTTAAAAGCAACTAGAACATCCTCTAACTAAACCTGACAGGACTTACCTCCCCAGGCAGTAAAACGATCAAAATATTTTTCAAATACTTGACATTTTATGTTAATAATTTTATTCGTAAAGATTGATGGTTTTTGTCTTATTAGTACTTATTATCATTTTGTCTCATGAAAAGTAGGAAAATGGTAATTTAAATAAAAAGAAAAAAGTGCCATGTTATTACTAGAACAAGTGTAGTAATGAAGTACCTTCTCAACCTCTCAGCTTCCTGTCTCTCCATCTGCTCCCTCAACAACCTCTCTTCCTCTTCCTGCAAACATGATGAATTAACAAACAGTCTTTTACATTTAACAGTAAACAGTCAAATGTATGGACCAAAGTTTTTGAGTTTCTTTTGCAGTTTAGTTGGTTGTGTTCACAGACGCCTCGCAGTACTAGAAAATTGAACTTTAGTTTCTAATATTTAACTGTTAACTTACCATCTATGAAAATTTTTTAAAAAGTGCTATTAAACATAATATAGTTAATCTACTGTTTATTATAATGTTATTTTGTCATATTGGTTATTTTGAGATATAATATTATCTTTTTTTGTATTGCAGACAAAATATTCATACGTTTCACAGATTACTATTATAAAACAAGTAAATTTGCGGGTTCTCCTTTGTCAAAAGTCTTACGGTTTTGTTACGACTCGACCACGTTGACTATATGTTATTGTACGACATCTCCAAAATACAAAAGCTGTTTCTAAAGAAAACAATTGAAGATTGAACTTTATTATGTGAAGATTTTTATTAGCCGTTATCGTGCCAGTGCTAGAACTGTTGCTGTGGTGTTGGGATGGCATCTATCGGTCCTGAATTTTTCTGGGAAATGGTGAAGAATTCCTGAAGATTTCATTTTTTACAACTTCTGTTATAACTTACCATAATGAATTTAAAACGTTAAAATAATCAAAGATTTTGTTTATGTAATTATTATTTAACTTTTTTGTTATTATTAAACAATCAAATTAAATTAAGTTTACACAACAGTTAATTGAACAAAATTAACAATTCTCAAATATTTTTCAGGACTTCAGAGCTGATAGATGTCATCCCAGCACAGTTGCTGTAGCATAACATTTTATGTAGCGCACCCTTTTTAGCCTCTCCAACTCAGCTCTTTCTCTAGCTTCTTTGGCCTGTTGCTCTCTTTTTTCTCTCAACATTCGCAGATATTCGTCTTTTCTTTGTTGTTGCTCCTCCTCTGAAAGTTATTACAAAGTGTTCCTTACAATTGCCTCAGAGTGGAATGTTTACAAAACCATATGAAAACTTGTCTTTTTATTGCTTAACTGAGTTTTTGAGTAATCCAACTGAAGCAGCTGTTTAATTTGGTTTGTATTTTTACATTCTATACAGCTTACCAAACTCCCTTTCCATTTGGTCAAGTTCAGCTTCTTCAGCCGCCAATCTTGCTTCTTCTGCCTCCCAATATCGTTTTTGTTTTTCTGCTTTGGTAGGAGCAACTGAAGAGACAACACATCTTGATCATATGGCTTACTTGGAGGTGTGCAAGGTGAAGAGCGCTAGTACTTATTTATTTACTAGTTGCCACTGATAAAGTAAAAAATGCACACAAGTACTGCTAAAAGCTCAACTACAAAACATCGGCATGCTCACTGCTTGGTTTCCGATTTCTGTGTCATACAAAAACGTGAAACTTGGATAATTTTTTGCATGAACTCTGAAAATTTTGAGCATGAGATCAATCATGCTAATTGCTACTTTAAAAATTAAAATAAATTAAGCAAATCCACAAAAGTCCTTCCAAATGCTAAACTTTTCAGCAATTCTGGTCTTCCAATTAAGTGTAATCAGCTGCTGTTGCTAGTATGGTAGTACTTCACACAATCCTATTACATATCTCAATACTGTCTCACTCACCTACTGCACTCTAATATACTACTCACACTTTTTGTATGCCAGAAATACAACCAACAGGAGGAGGAGCAAGCCAATCAAAGAACCAATAGCTATAAAAGCCTCATTCGCTACATCTATTTGTTCTATAGGGGCTGTGGGTGGCAGTGTCAAGTCCCCGTATGGTCTGCAGATTCCTGATGCAGAACAAAGTGCCCAGCCTAAGCATTCATCATTCTGAAATGCAGAAACTGAAATTAAGTTCTGTTTATTCTAGGCATGATTGGTAATACGACCAGCAGCGGTTATAGGTGAAAATGAATGGAGCGAACATGTTTAACAAAGCTGCTCACAAGCAAAGATAGTCGTTTTAGAAAACTAAAAGTGCTCTTGGTTCTTTGTCACATCATAAAATGAGATAGGCCGGTGCGAGATGATTAGGACGTTAGGGAGTTGGAATGATAAACAGGTATCGGAAGTAATACTTTTTTTT
The DNA here is from genome assembly GCA_945261195.1 of Cryptosula pallasiana. Classification (NCBI taxonomy): domain Eukaryota; kingdom Metazoa; phylum Bryozoa; class Gymnolaemata; order Cheilostomatida; family Cryptosulidae; genus Cryptosula; species Cryptosula pallasiana. Next base: position 36,608,477 of record OX183134.1, on the reverse strand, counting down.
CATAAATTTTAGTAAGGTAACTTGTTTTCTAGGCCAGAAGTTCTGAGGCAATTGACACAGCATATCGATAATGATAGAGTACCACTTAGATTTGTGGCTATTTTATATTTATTTACAATCAATTCCTCAGATAAATGGAAATAGATCAATATTTTGGTAGTTGAGTCTAATACTGCTTTAGATAAAGGCTAAAAAACTAGCTACACTCAATATTTCTCCCAACCTTACCTTAGTGCACTTGATTATAATGCAATGTAGTCTTTCCTGCTCTGTACCGCTCACCACTACTGCTCCTCTCTCACATGTGCATTTACCATGGTAACAAAATGCAGTACCACACTTCCTGTAGAAGCATGTCTCTGCACTGTACTTGTAACAATCACTTGAAGTCTCACATGAGAAATCTGGATCGTTCACTCCAAATGTTGGTATCCCGGTAGCAAATACAGCAACTATAGCCAAAGAAATAATTTTTTACCATACATTCAAAGCTTGTTTGAAGGAAACAGAGCTGATTATGTTTAAAGCAATGTTGAATTTGAAAAAAACACAAGAAAAGATTTGTACACTTGGAGTTAAGTTTAATAATATAAAAATATCCACAAAACACCACAGCAATAAACTTAGAACATTGCGTTATGTAAGTGCTATACTTGTGTAGGAAACCAGGTGCAGGTGGTTACTAGTATTGATGATAATCATAGTCCATCCACAGGGCTTAGCCTGTGCACCAAGCGTTTATACACATTTACTAAAGTATTTTGATGTCTAAGACTACAAACCGGTGCACTCAGGCTCTTCTCTACACAAAGAATTAATACATCTCGTATCATCCATACAGTTTGATGCATTTGGTTTGAGGCACTCGTTAGTGTCAGGGGCACAAGTACCATCTGTGTGACAGAGACCAGGGTTACACACACATCTGCCTACAATTGATCAGAATTCAAGGAATGAATAATGCTGCAGTTACACAACAAAATTTCATTCACCGCAACAATGTATGAATTCTATAACTGGAGCAGAGTATCAGTTGAATTATTTAGGTTGGCTCGTTTTATATTATACCGGTAAACAACAGATTTTTTCGACGCTGAAGTGTCCATAATGATGTGTATTTATTTATGGAAACGAAATTTTAATTAAAGTTGAAGTTTCTAAGAAGTTTGAAACTTGAATTTTTTTATAATAACGAAGACTCAAGATAGCCAGGAGTTTATCTGTGAAGTGTTACAACAATGTGGGCTAGTCAAATAATGGTAAGTGATCAAAAAACATGTTTTCTAAAAAAAAGTGTGATCAGAATGCGTTTGCTTTCTCATAATTAAATATCTATAAGTTTTTTATAGTCATTGGAAAAATAACCTCCAATATCCCAGTACCTGTTGATAATCAACAATGCTCTTTGTAACACTTGGTGCAATAAATATTATTAAATAAAAGTAAAATATTCCAGAAATTAATATCATTTAAATCATTAAAAAGAGCCTTAAACACAAATATCATTATTTACACATCTAGAACCATATGCTTTTGACCTCAAATGGTACACAATGAAATTTAGCTAAGAAAAGTTAATCTCTTAGCAAAACCCTGAAGTTTTTGTGAAAATCTCAAATAGCTATCCACAGAATGGCTATATACATGAAATGCTCACCGCTTTATGACAGCCAATTTAAATTTAATATTTGTATCTAGATGTAGTTTCAAGCAATAATTCAGTGGTGAGGGTGTACCCAGGTATAATCTGGGGTGAGGGTGTACCCAGGTATAGTCTGGGGTGAGGGTGTACCCAGGTATAGTCTGGTACAACACAATAAAACTACTACACAATCGACTTCCTCTCAAATAATCACTAGCTAGAAACAAATCAATAAAAGTCTCCACTTGGGACAAACGTTGCATTAACATAAATAAGTTACCAAGAGCTTGACTGCAAGTGGTGGATGGATAGCTGGCACAGTCCACAGGGTACCTACAGGGTATATTGGTGGCTGCACCAGATACCTCAGTACAAGCCAGACCCGTTCTGTCTAGCTTGAAACCTTCTGCACATACACAGAGTCTGCTCAGTTTGTTACAGACCATGTTTGGTTTGTAACAACTACCAACACAGGCGGGACAGCTGTGGCACACCGTATCTGTAACACGCACAACAATATGCGTTGCTTTAGAGACAGAAGTGAGCAACTAAATTAATGTCATTGAACAATTTTCTTTCTAAATCTTTGACAGTTACTTGTTTGCTGGTGACATGAACAAAGTTTTTTATTAGCTTGAACTTCTTTTGAAATAAAAAAATCTTAAAATAGTACAGAAGAATCCAGCAGCAAACAATTTGGGGGCAGCTAACTTTGCTATACACGCTATGTGTTAAATTGGTTGGTACTTTTCAGCCATCCACAACTGTTAAATGAAAATGCTTTTCATAACTAAAATGAACCATTAAATGCAGTCTAGCCATTAACATGTGACTGTATCTAAATACCAAAAACACTGCAGGTTATTTATATTTCAAAAATTTCTTTTAGTGTATTTCAAAACTTTCTTTTGGTGTTTTGCTGCTACCAGCTACACAAATGTTTGGCCATCTCTCCCGGCTTCCAATTAAAACAGTAAAATAATCTTACTTCAAAATTTTTTTAAACTAATTTATTTGAAAAAAAATTGACAATAATTTTGAAATAGCAAGCATATAAATGTATGTTGTGATACTAATATTTGGTTTGTAAACTCTGCCGCAATTTTTGTTTCATAGAGCTAAAAATAATATCATCTGTTGTTTTATTACATAAACTCAATGCGAAAGATTTTAAAGAGTTATTTTTTCTTAAACAAAGTAACTTCATTTTGTGTCCTATGAGAAAAAGCTTCAGAAACAGAATCTGTGCAGTGTAACGTACTCACCGACATTCCAAACGCAGACACCAACAAAAGACCTGATGCCACCTAGCTGACACTGACACGTGCTGAAAAGACATTCTTCTCTCTCTCCACAGTCCCTGTTGCTTGCGCACAAAACCATATTCCCTGTAAAGTAAAGGACTAATCTCAGGGGTAAATACAACATGAATGTAGCCTAGAAATAGGTCTCGGTAAAGCTACTGAATCAGACGCATGAAAAACAATATTAAGCTAATTTATAGTAACAAAAAACAATTGTAGTATAACCCTCTAATGATTCTAAGAACTACATTGTTAGACGACAACATACATTTTGAATAAGATAAATAATTATTTTAAACAGCAAATGGGTTTCAAATGGGCAAAGCTCAATACCATAAGTGAGGAAGTGTTTTGTTGGTATTAACAAATACGCTTCCTCAGTCACATTGGCTAAAAACTAATTAACTAGTACTGTATTGTTCAACACAAATTCTACCTTCTCACACGAAACAAAATGGTGCTAACCTGAAGCCTTGGTTGGTCCAGGGCATTGGTATTCAGCATGGTTACACCGGCACTCATTTTTGATACATTTCTTAAAAGAAATTGAAAACAGCTTCAAATTGTTGGAAGTGGTGAAACTTTTCAGTTTATTTCACAATGGGGTACCGGCAGATTTTTGTGCAGAGCTATTATGAAGGAAACCGGAAGCCTGCTTTCCACCGACAATACTATTAAAACGAAAGTCATTTCATTTTAACGATTACAAAAGAAGCATCTTTTTTATTCACGGCAGTTGATAAACTTGGGAGTGTATAATACTGATGATGCGCCATCAACATAAATCGTAACAGTACATCGGCACTTTGGTAGCAAACCACCGCACTCGTTCAAGTCCGCACTTTCATAAGTCTACGTTGGCAAGCTCAATTAAAGCTGAAGTATGAAAATATGGTTCTGCCCGGAACGTGATATTTGATTATTTTTTTTAACCAGATAAACCAAAATATTTTCAAAAAAGAACTTCTAAAGGCTTTATTAATTCTTTGAGCTTCCTTAAAAACATCATTTTTGTCATATTATTTGCTAAAATTTCTCTAATCAGAATAATAGTCAAGCGAGTCGGGATTTCTAATGATAAGCTCATCGATCGACTGAGCTACTTCCGGTTGCATCGCTAAAATGAAACTACTCTGCCGGGACCCCATTGAAAGCAAAAAAATTCATTTGATATTTAGGTAACAGAAAATTTGGGTTTAAAAACAACAGAACGATCATATACGAAGTCCATTTTTAACGAACTCTGATGTGACTCAACAAAGAAAGAGGTAGATACTCAATAAAGCTAAGCAAGTGTGATAAAAACGAAGTTTTTAAACTTTTACGTACAAAAACTGATTTGTATTGATTAAGCATGTAAATCACCTGGTTCTTAGCACACGCAGCATTAGACACACAGGCGTGGATACAGAAACCATCTTCACACAACCAGTTCTTAGAACATTTGAGTAAGGGTCCACAACGTGCTGTGGTGATGCCCTCAACACAAGGGGTGGATGACATTAAAGTACGCGAGCACATGGATACACACACACCATCGTTTTGTCCTCCTAAGCATGACTGGCTGGCTGACGGGCATCCAACATCTGAAACAATTGCCTCCTCTTATTATTTCTTGAATCGAAGTGAAATTGTAACAAAATGGTAACAGGCTATTATATGCAATGTGCACTCTAGTTTGCTCATTCTGTTGCACAACTACTAAAGACTAAGCTAGCAATGTTTTAGACACGCTATGTAATTTTCCAAAATGCTGGAAAACTGAAACTTAGCAGAAATGTAAATTTAAACCAGCCAATGCTCTTCGTCATACTTAGCAACGTCAAACTGAACATTATTGTGATTCTAATTTGAAACTGTGACTTGTGATGGTAGGTTAGCTCAATACAACATCACGTTGATAATAACTTATGACCTGATGGTCACATATAAAAACAAATCAGAGATGCTGAGGAATGCTTATACCAGAGTAACAAGTTTGCAGACAAAAGCCATTTCTGCACTTGGTATCCAGTGGACAGACATCTTCGTCTGTTCCATATATATCTTCATCCCTTTCTGGGTCGGTAGTACACACAGTGTGACATGTGAAATCGTAGCAATCCTCACCAGATTTACAACTGCTTTTGTCTGAACAACCTGCACATAAATCGTAACATGTGAGTGCATGTTTGGCCTGTAGCACTCATATGAAATTGTCTCCTCTTGTTGTTAACTTGTGTCATAGAAAAACCCCATTTGTGTGTTAAACTTTGATTGGCTTGTCTAGTATATATGTCACAGCAAAACTACAAATTTTATACATTCACTACTTTGATAAAAAAATTAAACAGCCAGAATGATTACCATTGTATTGCTTGTTAATCTGTGTTTTTCTCGTAGAAGCATGGAACGTTTAAGTCAATATTTTTAACTCAGGTTAAACTATGGTTTATTTTTAAACCTTGTAATTGCAAATAGAAACGACTACTTTCTCTCCCTCAGTAGTTTCATTCACAAATATAATTTCTTTTTTATTGTTTTACGCATTTTTAAATTGAGAAGGAACAGGAAGTTCATTTTTACAAAGCAATTGTTGCCGTTTCTTACTATGCAAATCGGATACACAGCCTGTGGGACTCAGTCTGGAACCAGGTTGGCATGCACAAGCTTTTCTATCAAAGTCACACACAGCTAGTCTGTCTAACTTGTCACATTCTGCCTCAGTCGTACAGGCAGTCAGCTCCAGACATTCTCCATTTGGTCTCTTGACGCATTCACACTGTGCCAGACCATTGCAATACTCTCCCAAACCTGGGTCAGGTACAACAAAGAACAACTAATGAACCAATGGGTGAATGGTAATAAATGAACGTTCTTTAGAACTCGATTGAAACAACTGATTTCTGTTTGTTAGAATTGATTTATTGTTGATAATAGAGAAAACAGCGCAACCTGAGCAAAAGTTTTTATTACTGGGGAAACCCAAAAAATAATTATTGTGGGCTTATATAAAACAATGGACAAAATCTGGAAATCCCAGTAATCAATTGGGGTTACCCCACTGCTTGAAAACTTTCTCAGGCTGCGCGTTTTTCTCTATTGGCAAGCTTTCACAATATCATAAAATTAAATCTGTTCACAAAACAGCTTCAAGAAATAGTTTAAACATACAAAATCTCAAATAACTCTTGTGTTTTTGCTCCACCCTTTTTACTACCTTATATCATTATCAATCAGCACCTCACATGCTTGATTGCTGTCTACCAGCCTTATAATGAAAATAAAAAATGCAAATCATTGATGTCTGACGACATTTATATTTATACAATAGAACTATAACACGCTGCCAAATACTGGTCTGCTGCGCTACTTTTTTGCATCATGTGATTTGACTAAACATATTATTTTTTATCGCTATCAGTTAACTTTTTTGTAATGCAATATTTACAAGTGCAAATGAATGCTGTGCATAAAATAAAATTGAAAAAAATCTTAATCGTAATGCTAACAGTTTACACAAGATTTTATCTTGAGAAACTCAAGATCAGAAAGCAAAATAGTGCGCAAAAAATCACCACAGTTTTTCTAGGCTGGAGTTTTACGGCAAATTGTTTTGGTGGCAAAAATAAAAACTCCCAACAATGCCTCAAAAATTTTGCAAGTTATCACTTTGAATTTGTCAGCTTTTAAAGAAGGTGTTCAGTTCAATCAGACTGATGTCAATAGAATGTGCTGACCTACCAAGCATGTGGATTTGCAGTATTGGCATGCTCTGAAAAACCATCAAACAAACGTTACCAACAGGTTTTTTTGGTCTCAAATAAACGTTACAAACAGGTTTTTCTAGTCTCAAGAACTCTGTGATACTAAACAGATAATACTAAGGATCCTCTTGAACCAGAGTTTTAGTGGACTCACTACAATTGGCTGTTGAGTCACATATCTTTCCTGGAGTGTGAATTGGTACACATTGAGATGAATGGCAGGCAACATCTTCATCTCCACAAATGGACTGCGTAAATAATCGCATTAGTTATGACACTAGTACGCAAATTCCTGTTAGTAGCCGGTAGTCATCACTCAAAAAATGTTTTTGTTAGAAACCACCCAAACGATTTAAACAAAACCGATCGGAATATAAAAAAGCATTAGAATTACAAAAGGTTTTTGTGGGTTTAAAAAATGAGGGAAATATATATAACGAATTCACCTTTGCTGAAGTACATTTCTTTCAGTTGCTCAGCTAAAAGGCTTTAGTTGTCAAAACCAAAACATTTAGCCACTATTTTTTTTATATATAAATTGTCTCTACGATAAATATATGGCCAATGCTACAATTAGTCATTCCTAAATAGCAATCGATAAACTTCACAAGCAACAAAAATGTTCAGCATTAGTGTACCGTAGCTGCATCGTTGGCAACACATTGTTGATCAACAACTGTCTGACAAAGACCTCCAGAGGCACACATCTGTCCGGTTGTACATTGCTCTTCGGTAGTACAAGGTAGGTAACAACCTCCACTGTCCAGGTCACACTTGTATGACGCGCCTCCACACTGCTCATCCACATTACAATGAGCAGTACAGAGACCTACAGTTAATATGTATATTCTATAAGTTTACTGGTGTATAGCTCATAGCTACCAGTCCATTAATAAACATTTTTAAGAATAATTTTCTAAAAAACATCAAATATTATTTTAATTTTACAATGTGCATGGATGGCTGTTTTCTCTTATATTTAATTAAGGTAGTGTTTAGCTTCAAAAAGTTGAGGAAGAGTCGATACTACTTTATTCAACAGTGAACTGAACAATATGTTGTGCCACAGTGTCATTAGAATTAATCAACAAGATGGCTTACGCAAACTTACCTGCTGCACACGCTGCTCCTCCACAATTTCCAGTCACTTGGGTCACACAGATGTACAGACACTGACCTTCATGGCATCTTCCACCAGGTCTCTCACAATCACTGTGGTCCTGTAGTTTACAAAACTAAATAGTTGCCTTTTTTACAACTAACCTTAGGAAATCTGTAGAGTTGATAATTAGATAGCGCTGAGTGTAGCCGAGTAGATTACAATTAATAACTGTACAATTATGGTTATTTAAAGTAATGGTGAAATACTCCATATAAGTACTTTTGGGAAAGCTAGAAAACACTAACAACTTTTACTAGTTTCCATCATAGCTTTTATTATTCGTTTCCGATTGTTCTGCGAAGTGTTTGAAAAGATCTCACTCAAATGCAGATGAACAGAGATTTGTCTGAAATAAGTTTCCAACAAAAGATAAGTTGCGCTAAGAAAACTGAGTTGGGCTGCCATAGTTTGTGGTACATACTGTGAATAAATCCAATTTTGCTGAATCATATCAAATTATCAATACTCGTACTCACCGAGCAGGCCAAAGAACAAAGCCCAAGTACACATGTATGTTTAGGCGGGCAGGCAGTTGAAGGTGTACAAGTAGGTGTACACAAACCCGCGACACAATGTTCTCTTCCTGTACATTCATTATCTGAGGTGCACAAGCGAAAGCAACTTTCTGATGATTCATCACATATAGAGTGAGCATCGCAATCCAAAACTAAACAAAAACCACCAAGTAAAACTAAGATCCTCTCAGATTAAAAAAGAACTCATTCTAGCAAAATATTTTAGTATTCAATGCTTGAGAAAACTGGAACAGAGTTCTCGGTTTTATATTTGAAGATATTTGTTTATGAAAGACCGTACATGATGGAATACAGAGCCGACACTTTTTGTAGTGATCAGATGGTGACATACTAAACACTTACATGATTCACAGTTTGGCACACAAAATGAGTTTTTGCAGTAAGAATCTTTGATAGTTGTGGTATTTGTACAAGCATTGTCTGTTTCACATTGACTGTAACAAAAAAGGAAACATGATCATCTACGTATAAGAATGGTGCTGAGATAATTACAGCTACAGAGTGTGTTACTACAAAAGGTCTGTGTATCACAAGTGAGCTGTAAATCAGAAGTTTTTCTCAGCTTATGATCATCTATTTATATATATTAGCTCGCACGCAAACTTGAAACAGAGATAAACTTAGCTCTCCTTTTAATCAAAATTGCTACTGGACTCAGCTGGTTGCACGACTGGGTTTTACTCCCCACCAATATTCTCTTGCTGTATCACATTTATAAAACTGTCCAAATCTTCAGCAACAAAAAACCTTGGTCAGAAGCAACCTGTTGATTACTACTCTCTGCAGTTGAACAGTGTCCTTGTATCAAGGGCCTCTATGTCTTTTAATATTGGGATGCTCTGTGCTTTCTGAAAATCTCATGTTCTGTTATCCCCCCCCCCCGCCACTCTCTTCAGTCTCTCTCACTCATTCTGCTCAGACACAGTTTATAAGTGAGCAAATATTGCTTTTGTTGCCTCTCTTGTTTGAACTAATGAAATAAATTTTGCCACCTCCTCTTTCAAAATGAGCTCTCTAATCAACAACAATTTTTTGAATTTTTTTGAAAAAATCTACGTATCATTGCATAGTCGCGTACTTCTAGTTGCGAAAAATACAACGAACCAGCATGAGAAAGGTGGTGCATATAATACACTCAGTGAGTGAGGTTCAAACCAACCTGGGTTACCTTCCTGAGGTTTTCAGCATTTTATAATACCTTCTAATTTTGACCAATCAGTAGGATTGCTCACCAATGAGACCGTGTTTTACAGCATTGCTTTGCAAATAAAGACAAATGCCATACAAAGCAAACAAGTGAGCGCAGCAGCGATTTAGTCTTTGTACAATATCAATGACCGTTTTGGGACTAAGAAACATGAACTGATAATCATAGCTCTTGATCTGTAATCACTAGGTCATGGCTACTCCATCTTTATTGTTTTAGCATCCTTGACCTTAGCTTGACAAGTTGAAAGGTGTAAAATATTTTTAGTTAAATCCTCAAATTTGGAGACTAGGTTTTTACAATCAAACTTTTTCTAATGATTCCAAGATGTTTGCTAAAGATCAAGTTTGGCAAATTATTAGAAATGTGATTTTTACTAGATAGCAATGAGGTATGCATGAGTACATAAGGAGAAAGTTTTAGATGAGTAAATGATCCTACGCAAACCACATATTGTTAATACCTGCGAGAGCTGTTGTTAAGCTTAGCAACATGTGGGAACGAAAAAAGATTAAAAAATTTGATTGGGATGTTAGAAATGAGCCCTGAAATAGATAAAAATGTTTTTGTACTACTGGAAATTTTTATTCATCAGAAAGTTATGAAAATATGCTTGTACCTACTGTGGCAGATAAACTATCAACACTTTCCTTCGTACATAAGTGCAAATAAAACATTGTGAGGAGAAGTAGTCTACAAGAGCACAGTTGTACCAACATTTTTCAACTCCAATTATTTGATTTATGATTGACAAACACTTTGGTTCAATATACATTCTGAAGCCTGATTTATCAGAATCCTAAGTTTTTATATATGCCTTTGGCCATTGATTAGGGCTTGAAATTGGATGTACTTGATACATGACCACATCAGAGCACACTGGCAATGATTTGTTGTTATATCTACCAAGCAGTGAAGTTTCACCACTGCAATTCTTTTGCGGTGTAATAATAAGCATTCACATTGAGCCTCCTTATATGTTTATATTGTGGTAGATTTTTGTGTATCGCCTGTAAACACACACCTGCAGGCATTTACATGTGTCTCGGTGGCTCAGAGATACTCTCTTGCACCAAGTGGGACTACCAACAAGTGATTAGCAGTTCCTGTTATCAGTACTGAAACAACTAGTGCTATCAATATGTTAGCAACTACTTTGCAGGGCTGGTCATGGACCCCTGGTAATCCAGGGTAAGATCACTGGGTCAGGGCTGGTATGAGAAGAACACCTTAGCTCAAAAACTTACAAGATAGCTCTGGTACTTCAGAAGAACAAGTCTAAAACTCAGTTACCTCCAGATCCCAAGGGCGGTGGACGCCAGGCTAAGGAAAACCCAGGAACCTAGTAGGAGATGTGGCAGGGTACCAACAGACAATATACCTATTAGCTCCACCCCTTTACCTTAACTCTTTGCAGTTGTTCTCTTATTATATTACCTCCTGTCTATGCTATTGGTCACATTGTTAACTAAGCCAAAAGTTTCCTGTGCTACAGCCTATAAAATGCTGGATTTTGTATATAATTATTGCGTTTGTTGACTGCCCTTCCTCTCGTCACTTTACTCTAGAGGACAGCCTCCCTAGAGCAGTCAAGAATAAGAATAAATGTATTTGTACACAAGCAGCTGGACTGGTATGTCTGAGCCGTCGGCTCCCACAAGCTGATAAATTCCTTGAACAGGTGGCACCGGCCATACCGGCGGTTTCGCCTCTGGAGAGAGGTAGAATACTTGAGAATAGTAGCATTTTGTGGTAATAAGACCAAAATTTACAACAGTATGCTTCGGATTTTTTTTTATATTTTGCTATTTCAGTGGAACTATGTAATATCACTTCTAAAAAAGTAATATACAGAAATGATGCTGTTTTCTTTTAAAAAAAATGCTTAATAATTTTATCCTCGGCTGCTACTTGCTTTAGATAATAAAAAAAAATAAATAATTATGTAACTAAACTAAAAGATGTTCAGCATATCCTAGAATATAGAGAATATTTGTTATTTATGTTCACCGAACAAAATGCAATAGAAACAATCAGGTCGACAATAAATTTAATCAAAAGTTGATGTTTTTGTTCAAAACTCTCGGATCAACAAAAACTAGCTCACTGAAAATAAATTTGACGAGAATTTATTTATATTGTTTGTGGGTCGTGAATGAAACTGAACCCTGAATAAGTTACACCGAGCAAGTCTAATTGGTTTATCTCAACAGACCGGGTTTATAGTCTAAAAAATGTTATCAGATAGTTACAATCACTGAAAGTATATTATATAAAAAGGGGAGCTTTACAAACTATGTATTAGTTTATAGCAGTCCCATTTTTATTTTTTCTTTACTACTTTACAAATTGAAATTTATTCTCTTTATCTCTTCATGGTTTGTTGGGCAAACTATGAGAATTTATTGAATAATTATGTTCTGTTCCATCCATGAGGTATTGTCATATACAAACCTTTTTTTCTTTTTTGCTTGACAAACAGGTCGCTATTCCTTTCAATGGTGTATGCTAAACAAATAATGATGATAATATCATGTATTTCAGGCGTAAAGTGTTTATTTGAGAAAAATCGGCATCCGGTAATAGTTGCTACTAGGCTATTTAACATTAAACAAGATAAAGGGATAAAATAGAAGCTGTCATTACTAGTTCTGTTTATGTGTTTTGCCATAAAAAAAAACAAAAAAAAAAAATAATAATATGGTTTTTGTTTGTTTCTGTTGTGCCTCAAGAGTAACCCTAAAGGTAGGACTTATGAGCTGGTAACTTGTCTGATCAGCACCCTATATCCATGGCCCCTATTAAACCGGCAGCACCCTATACTCGTGGCCCCCATTAAACGAGCAGCACCCTATACTCATGGCCCCTATTAAACCGGCAGCACCCTATATCCATGGACCCCATTAAACCGGCAGCACCCTATATCCATGACCCCCATTAAACCGGCATCACCCTATACTCATGGCCCCCATTAAACCGGCAGCACCCTATACTCACGGCCCCCATTAAACAGGCTACTCTTTCAAAGTAACAGAAGGGAGATCTTTTATAAGCATAACTCCATAGGTAACATGGAGAGTTTAACCAAGCTAAAGACTACTTTGTTTTATGCCCAAATCTGACAAGGCGCAACATGCTAAGATAAACTCAAAACATTGTTCAAAGTTAATCCTGATAAGAGTTAAACCCTCAATCCTTGTTGCAGTATTAAACCTGCGATATGGTAATAAAACGATATAAGCTTACATTCGACATATTCCAGTTTCTGTATCACAGACTTGTTCAGTACCACATGGTTCAGAGCTGCCATAATGGCACAGCGTGACACAAGCACCCTGTAAGCACTGCTGGTTGAAGTCGCAGTTAGCTGTAAATGTAGTCTTATAAAATTGATAACTAGGAACCAATATCAATGAATTGTTTTTTGTAAATATTTTTCAATTAATAATTTCTTGAATCTGCAGAAAACCACACTGAAGCGAGTGTGTTTCTCAACAATTATGCTAACAGTTTGTACTGTTGTTCAAGTCAGTTAATCAAAGCATTCCAAGCTTCTTGAAAGATTCATTTTATAAACTTTAAAAAAATTGCAGACCAAAAGAACAAAAAATTTTAAAATGTTTAAAACGTTTATATATGGCGGTTTTTGTTACAGCTCAAACGAACTATTTTTATTTAAGTTTTACAGCATTAGCATGTTTCAGTTTTTGTAGTTGTGGGTTAAAAAAGCTTTTATAAACAAGCTCTGGCAGTATTACTGGCCACCGTATTACAATGTTTACTTAAAAAAAAATGCTAATAACACTCGCAGGTGTCATAATCTTGCTTCAATCTTTGCAAACTTTAAAAAAATATCAAGAAAATGTCAAGGTCATTAAAGTCTGAAAGTTGGCTTACCATGGCCATAACAGCTGAGAGAGCACAGGCCATTGATACAAGTGAAGTCACTCTGGCATGGTGAGTTGGGGCCACAGTGTGGGTAGCAATGGAAGGATATGCAAGATCCTCCTATGCATTCATCATCCTTTGTGCAGACTGTTAAAAAACCCAACAGACACGTACATACATACTCGATCCATTTTAAATATCAAACTTGCAACTCCTAAAAACCTTTGCTGAAAGACACCAAAAACAACAAACGAAGTCGTTGGATTTGGTGACAAATAGAAAAACAAAACGAACCAATCACAAACTAAACTGACCCACCACTGACTATCAACGTTGAGAATATCACTAAAACTGTGTGAAACCTGATAATAATAAATACAGAGCTGTGTTACATTATTTGCGCCTATTACCAACTGACCTCTGGAGACCCTCTAAAGTTTCCATTTACTCTAATTCACTCACCATTAAAACCATGGTCATATCATTCTATCATAAATTTTTGGAGCTTCTATATCTAGAAAAGGAGGAATTTGTTGTGGTGTCTCATATTGGATTGCAAAATAATTTTCCTTAATGCAAATTATAATAAATAGTAAAAGGTCTAATTCTAAAAACTGCCTCTATTGACGATCGCCATTGGGAAGACATGACGGCTATAAATCAGTTTATGCACTGCTAGAAAACGCTGATTAATCTCCCAAACCTCTAAATTGAGAGTATTTACAAGAATCCCTACAGACTCAAAAATTAAGGAATTGAAGATTTGAAATTGAGGCTAGATTTAACAAGAAACCTAGAAACCTTAGCTTTCAGTTCAGAGAAGTTACAAGTTTAATGGTATTGTTAAAATACTTGATTACAGCTAGCAAAAAATTGATTTAACAGATTTTTAGCTCCAAACTGCAGCAACATTGGCAATCTAAAAATGAAAAATTACAATTATGTTAAATTTGTTTTAAATTTTGCTCTCCATAGTTATCCAGATCACCAAGATATTCATATGCAGCCTTAGACTTGGAGAATGGCTGATTCCTTCAAATTAACTGGTTTGCCAATTTCAATCTTGTTTGGTTTTAAAGGGCTTAGGACGGGCTTTTCAAGACGCACTTTGTGTGTAGAGTTGTTTTCTCATCAAGCATTGTAAAACTATTGAGAAAACTCACTCGCGTCAACCAAACACCAATAGGTATCATGTAGAGGTCTATGGAGGTCTATGACAATGCGTTTGACAGAAGGGACTATCTGCATTATGATATTATATAGTATAATTACAGCAAGTAGTTTGTACTATTTTTGTTGCTTTTTCAGTTCCAAAATACTTTTCAAAAATCTTAATTATTATTATTTAGTGCTTTTAAAGTTTTTTCTTGGAAAGATAGCCGGTATTTCAGATTAAATTATTATCGTTGTTGTAAAAAAAACAACGCCGGAAATACAATTTCGGCAATGTTTTTTTTTCACCTAGTATTATCATGAAAGTATACTAATGTTATTGTTTGATTAATTTTTCACATGAAAATTATTATTTTGATAAAAAATTTCATTTTTTCTTTTGATTTTGATGACAAACACTATTACGTGAACGCCAGGGTATACATAATAGCGAGCTTACCAAAGATGAAACAAATTGCTGACTTGAGAAAAACAGCTCCAAAAAAATTAAAATTTGTTGCAATATCATTTTTTGCAATCAAAAGAGTCTCTGCACAAAACTAATATCTAGTACGACCTATTTCTATGGGAACAAGCCAATTTTTTGAAAACTTGCTTCATAGCTTTATATAACTTGGTGCGTCTTCGAGAAAAAAAGGCGTCTTGGCAAGTGCTGACTGCATCTATAGGAATCGTCTTACTGGTGAGAAGGCAACTCCAGATAATTTTTCTGAACACATTTCAACCTCAGAAATTTTAAATTAAATCAAATCCTCTTCAAATTAGGCGTCATAGGCCCTTAAGAGGAAAGCATTTGTAAATGATCAAATTTATCACAGTTTTTTTATTTGGATAACTAACTACTTCAAATGGTAACATGGAGATAGTTTGTATACTAACTTGTTGTATTGATGCAAATCCTGGCTATTTCTACCTGTCCAGTAGGACATTCACAGGTGTGGGTCTCTTCATTGCAAAGTGAGCCTACGATTTCATTGTTACATCTACCCGGAGTGGATGTGTAAGCCGGGCAGTAATTGTACGGCCCCAAACAATCTCCTTCACTGTTTCTGATACACTGGCAGATACCATCTGCACATATCTCATTGAACCCTGTCAGAAGTATACACCAAATACAACATAAAGGTGGCACATTAACATGTCGGTATTATGAAGGATAATGAGTTAAAAATAATGATCTGATTGCCTGTGTAAAATCTAAAAACACGAACCTCTTCTCTAGAAAAAATTGCAGTTTTTAACAGCATCAAGAGCAAAAAAGATTTCTACAGCATTAACATCTTTAACAATTTTCATGTTTTTAAGCATTAAATGTTTTTGAGTATCACGTACGGTATGGAAATGTCAAAGAGGATAATAATGAACAAACAGCTTATTCGAGTGAAATGTTAGATCAATATACCAATGCAATTTAAATTAGCCTTCCATGAAACATAAAGTTTAGAATTTTACCAAAACGAAGCAAAAATATTTTCAAACGTTATATGAAACTAAACTTAAACTTCTAAGCTACAATAAACACCAACTTAGCAAAGCTTCACACAGCTTGGATCTTCTACAAATTTACATAATGACAACAACAGTGAAAGTGAGAATGTAAGAAAGAGCTGTAACAGCATACCACAGTTCCCGTCAGGACATTTGCTGCCAACCAACACTTTTGGCTCACATATGCCCTCTGATGCTCCTGGCTCCTTCTTACAATAGAAGTGTGGTGCACAGTTTCTCTGAATTATGCACGCTAGCTTGTATATCTATCAGAATAGATCATGATAAACTTATTAGTTTCTGACAAAAACAACTAACTATGCTTATGTAAACTTCTAACACTACTGAGCTAACCCAAGCTTTAAATTACGTAACCATTGCATGAACAAAGCATAAACTGTCAGCTATTACCACACTGCCACATTTAAGAACTTCCACTTCCACATGTTTAAAAAACCAAGAAAATTCAATACACACTTTTATTACAAGCTGAATAATAAAATATTTTTTATGAGTTTTCAATAAAATCACCATACTTGATATCCAGCTCAAGAAATGTGTGGAAATATTTGAAGATATAGTCAAAGAGCAGAAATGAAAATCTTTGCAATAATATTTTTCATGTCGAAAGTCTTTGATGAATGGGAGAACTAGCTATATCGGATGCATAAACTGACTACAAAATAACCAGACTGTTTAGAGACCGAATTATTTGGAAAAGCCATCATAAATCTTTTGTTAAGGAAGGTTTGTGCTTGTGCAAGCAGCAATACCACAGTATATTAAATTTTGCCATAATTTGTTACTCTAAAAGTTTTTTTTAAAGTCACGAGAAGATGTATTATATTGTTTCTCTAACAAAGGGTTTTTGGAGAAGCCATTGTTACCATCCAGTTGAGTTTATAATGAAAATGTACTTTTCAATTTATGTTGGCTGAGATAAAAGTTGGCATGTCCAAAAGCATGCAGATATAAAAAGCACACAGTTGACTCAACCATTCACCCGCCAACATTCACAGGAAACCCGTGATGTGATCCCGCTGAACTTTGTATAACTGACGCTTCTAATGACTTATTATGGTACCTTCCAGCACAAAGAATCCTCGCAATATTGAGCTTCATTACATCCAAGAGAACATGTTGGTACGCATCCCTCAACTCCGTCTCCTAAATACAAATAGAAGTGAAAACAAATTATTGGAATGACCCAAATTTCAAAGCTTGAAGCAGTACCTGAGTGAGACACCATTATAATGCAGTTAGTTACTTGAGTCCTGCTCCTAATAAACTATCCACAATAATACATTTATCATCATTTATTTAAAACAAATTGCTGGTTTTTCTTCAATAAATGTTCATCCTTTCCATCAAAATGCAACATACGCAAAATGCAGTCATCTCCTCTTTCACAGTTTCGATCACCAATGCCTTCTAGTTCACATTGAAAGCTGCAGAGACCAGCAAAGCAAATCTGAGGGGGGTTGTTGCAGTCCTCGTTAGATAGACACATTAGTCGGCATGTTTTAGAAAAACATGTTTCTCTTGAGCCACACTCTGATGATTCCTGATAAAAAACATTTAGCTACTAAAAATCTCCGAGCTGAGGTGAATGAAAAACCATTTCTGCCATTATTATGTTATCATTTTTTCAACCTTCTGAAACTCAAAGCACATAATTACATCACAACGAAAACCGATATACAATGTGAGTGTTGGCAATGCAAGTGGAAATAACTAACAAATCAACTTCTAAAATACTTGACAAGTGCTAGCAGGTGTTAAAAAACAAGCTTACTTGACAAGTTAGCATACAAAGTCCCACATGACACGTTTGACTTGATGAGCAGTCATCTGCACTTTCACATTGGATATAACATCTACCATTGATACAGCTGGATGACTCAGCACAATCCGATGACTCTGTACATGTTTGTGTGCAAATTCCACCTGATACAACAATTAAACTATCAAAATTGGAGTCATGTTCGCATGTATAGGCCTGAAAGAAACTTATTTTCTCTGCCAGAATACTACAAAAACTTTTATTCATATTATTTTTTGAGCTACACTACA
Source organism: Cryptosula pallasiana (assembly GCA_945261195.1). Taxonomy (NCBI): domain Eukaryota; kingdom Metazoa; phylum Bryozoa; class Gymnolaemata; order Cheilostomatida; family Cryptosulidae; genus Cryptosula; species Cryptosula pallasiana. Next base: position 36,590,258 of record OX183134.1, on the reverse strand, counting down.
TCAAAGAAAAATATAGTAATTAGTTTTTGGAAGCACATTATTTTGGCTAGTAGAAGGATTAATATTTTATATAATTTAATAAAAAGTTACTTACTGACACATATTTCAAGACCTGGCAGGCAATGAACATCCTTAGCACAAGAAGTAGCACAGCCTATACTTTTTATACAGTGAGAGTCGTCCCCACATGAATTATCTAAAACGATATTTTCAAAAGCCATCAGCTTTATTACGGAAAATATAACTAATAATGGACGTTATCACAATATGAAATTTTTTTTAAATTTTGTTTGGAGGAAAGAACTGAATGAAAAATTATTCCCAAGCTTTCTCTACTGAATACATAAGTTACACTGCTTTGAATTTAGACCATTGTATTGGACAATTATTCACAGTAGTTTTAGCAAAATCTTAAGACAGACAATTAGGAAAGTTACCATCAGTGCAAGACGTGCGACATCTGTGTGCATCACACACTTGCCTGTCCTTGTCACAACCTGTTTCTTCTTGACAAGTCTGCAAACAATGACCATTAACACACACTTGATTGGCATCACAATTTTCATCTCTCCAGCAAGATCTTGTGCACACCTGTAAGGATAAAATTACGTTGAGGTAAATCCAGTCGTGTTATAATTAGTTGGTCTGAATGAAAGTACACGATTGAAAAACATTTTTATCATTTGGTAACAATAATAATAAAGGATAAAACTACAAGAACAATACTAATAACAACAGTGGCAACGTGAACTGTAACAATAATGGTGAAAGTAATGGTGAAAATATTATTAATTGTAAATATTATTAATTGTAAATAATATTAATTGTAACTATTATTAATTGTAAATACTATTAATTATAACGTCAACAATGGTAATTTATGAAAATGAAAACAATAAAACTCTGGCAAGTTATTTAAGATTATCAATTTTTAAACAATAAATAAAATTGCAACAGTAAGTGTAATTTGTGTTGTTTCTAAACGTAAAAGAGTATAGAAAAAAGGTGATAGATTGTGAGCAGATACCGCACCTCTTCATAACACTCCATATCGGTTGAACAATCGGCGTCAGAGTTACAGGCCTGATAACAATGGGCATTTCTGCAGTGAATATTTGCTTGACATGGCTTTCCTTTTTTATGACAAACTATAAAGAATTAAAGCCTTTGTTACAGTGAATAAATTGTTTGTAAGTAAAACTACAACCAAAACTTTATTCATTAAAACAATGTTTAAATAAATGCGTAAAGATTGTAAGTGTGTTATTCTTCATTGTATGCGAAGTTAGTAAATGATTTTGGGCATTGTTTAGTTATCAGCAGTACCAATTAAAACAAAAACAAAACTAGCTAAAATAGATTTTTCAATAGATGGATATTTAGTCAAAAAAGAATTGTAACATGAAAGATATACAAATATCACTTACCCCTCAAGGTATAATAGCACCTTTCTGATACTTTTGATCCAAAATCTTCACAATCACAAAAAGCCCCATTGCATCCACTGCCAGGGAAAACGTAGTTACAAGGATTAGCCTTAGTGGTGCATGTATCAGGGAGACTTTGACAGTGTCCATCTTGGTCTCTTATGCATTGACACACACCGCTAGGTTGATCTGAACACACTGCATTGAAACCTGCCAATGAAAAATCAAATTGTTACATAGAATACAGTTTTTGTTAGTACTTGCTAGTAATCTTAATCGATTGTTATAAACCTGTAACAACTATCATATAACACAAAGTAACTCTAACCGACCCCTACGCTTGTAACTCAAACACTTGCTATTGATAGAAAAGCTTTCTTATTGTATCTCAAACATTCAGCGATGAAAAAAAGAAAAATTTGCTCACATGTCTAATACATCGGTATAAATAGAACTTTTGCTCATACTCCATGCATTTAACCATGATTAAACAATTGTTCATTACTCAAACACTTGCTATAAAATATTTGTTTATAACTCAAACACATGCTGTAAAACATTCGCTCATAACTCAAACACAAGCTTTAATCAAATCAATTCAAAAATATTAATAGTTAATCAAAAAGTTTCAATAACATTACAAAAAAAGTTAAATGTATTTTTTCCGTGCAAATTAAAAAAGAGCTGTAAAATATGGGTTAGCATCAAAGCTACATATCAAATTTGCATAAGAAATGGACATAATATAGCTACATACCACAATAATCAGTACACGACAATCCTATTCGCTCCTGGGCTGTACAGTTGCCATTGATGCATGCCTGTCCACACGGACAACTCCCCACTCTACATGAACCAAACAGGTTTGTATCACAGACTTCATCTTTACACTCGTGGGTACCTGGACATAATTCTGTGTCGCACTTCTTTTTACAATTATTCAGATGACACCTGCAGTGAAAAACAACATTAAAAACATAATGAAACAGAAACCTAAAGCAGAAAGTGCCTTTTTTGTCCTTTTGCTCATTTTAATAAACTTTTCCAAAAGTAATTTTAAAAGTTTATTCCAATCTTTTGACTTAATTAAAATCAAAATACTTCAGAATTAACAAACATCTTTAATTATCAGTTGCAAACAGTAAAGAATTTTTACGTATGGACGATCACACACCAAACCTGGTCGCAATAGCACAAAATTTCATTGAACCCAAGTTTAGTATTCTTTTTGATAAAAAGAGAGTTAACAAACAGAGTAAGCATATGTTTTGCCTGTTAAGATTTCATTTAAAAATTATAGTTTTCAAAACGCATAAGCTTTTCAATGTATGCACCGTGTTAGCTGCTGCAAATTACTGAAATATAGTCTTCGTGTAAAAAAGCAATGGGGTCCTGGCAATTTTTTGTGCGGGGCTAGTATTAAATAAACCAGAAGCCCACTTTCCACCAACAATACTATTAAAACAAAAGTCACTTAATTTTAACAAATACTAAGAAAAATTTGTTTATTTACTGTTTGGGGTGTACATGTTTAATACTGACGATGCGCCATCAACATAAATTGTAACACTGCAACAGCACTGTGGAACCAAACCACAGTAATCGTTCCAGGGTGCGCCTTCATAAGTCTACGTTGGCAAGCTCAATTAAACTCGAAATACGAAACTATGGTTCTACCCGTGAACATGATATTCAATTTTTTTTAACTGAATAAGCCAAATTTTTTCCAAAAGGGAACTTACAAAGGCTTTATTGATTCTTTGAGCTTTCTCAACAACATCATTTTTGTCATATTAATCGCTCAAATTCCCTCACAAAATAATAGTCAAGCAAGTCGTGATTTCTAATGATAAGTTCTAGCATTTATTTCGATGAAGTCAGAGGAATGCTCATTTCCCCATAACAATGAATGCACAGGAAAAATTAAATTTGATATACTTCGATATTGTTTAAGGGGGCAGAGGCCAGCAGGTTTCATTCAATCAATTTAAAAAGAAGAGTTGTGATTATTTTTTAAACTGGTCATAAAATTGATGTATTAAACGAGCTGATGACAGCCTCATTATGAGCTGAACAGAATTCTCCATATTGTTGGAAACTGATTGCATAAAATGTCCAAACTATCATATACTAACTATCATTTATTTTAGTGACTTAGAGGTTATGACATAACAAAAAAATGTACACAAGAACTGTAATTTTTTTATAAATAACTACGAAGTCGTTAAAAAAAAGTGCATAACAAAACTTATAGCCAATAAATCAAATCCATACTATTCTTTAACGAGGTATTTATTTATTACTAAAGCTACGTTCAAGCTATGCGATTCTCGGCCGAGTGGGCGGAGCCAAAAATTGGCTCGCAAGTGTGAACAGTGAAATCTTCAAGATTTCACAATAGGTGGCCGATTTTTTTTCCATAGGGCAGTGATGGTTCTCTGTACGATTATCGGCCTGTCTAGCCAATCAACATTCACGTCACAGCTTCTCAATTTAATACTTTTCAAGAAACTTGCAGCTGCTTGATAATTATTATTTAACCAATTTTAGAATACTTTTTAATATTTCCCTGATCAATTGCAAGTCTTGTTTACAAGTAGAATATTAAGGTGGATATGCTTACTATTATCAATATAAATAGAAAACAACTACTAGCGCCATGATTGTAATAAATATTGCATTGAAAAAAGTTATCATTTATTTATTATTCATTATAATTAATTGAGTATACTTACCATTATTTATTATTATTATTATTTGTAATTTATTTCTTACTATTGATGAGTGAAGAAATGGTATAACTTATTGAAATATCTGGTAATATAAGCTATATTATATTATTATTAATAATAATTTGATGTTCTGTAATTATCAATGAAATTCTGTGTCTTGACAACATGTCAAGGCCATGCAATATCGGGCACAAAAAATAGCAAGTGTGAACTCTTGTAAATAATTGGGAGAGCAACTCCCAATTCCTCCCGATAATCGCATGGCCGAGAATCGTATAGTGTGAACGTAGCTTAATAGTTTTAAAAATAATCTACTAACCTTTAAATATTTTTAAGCGCGTTTAAATTTACAAAACTGACAAACCAACAATGCATCATTTGATAATTAAGACCACAACCTGTTATACGTTCGTCTAGTCATAATATTACAATAAATTAGAGGAAACATTTATTTGTGTTATTCTGAATTCAGGATTAAAGACTCACACATTATTGTCGTGGCAATCTGAATCAGTAGTGCAGAGTTGAGAGTCTCTACATATACCCTCCATGCAGAAATTTGGAGTGCAGTCTTCATCTGCAGTGCATCGTCGGTGGCACAGGTTAAAAAAACAGATAGAGTTACGGACTCCAGAACAAGGACACCCCCTGCTGTCCTACAAATCAGAGGCAGCGTACTTATGACAGTTTATTGTGCTATGAACCGAGTACATGAAACCAGTACAGTCATAGGGTTTGGATTCTGCTACTAAACAATGCTATTTAATCACGATTAATTTTTTCACTGCTACCTATTAGAATTTAAAATAAAGTAATTTAATCTAATTTAAAAGTTAGGTGCCATTGATTGGTTCAGCAACTCATACTTTGAAATTACCTGTTTTTGAAAATTGCAATATATCCAACAGCCTTAATACTAAATAACTATGGATTAGCCATAATTTATTGTTTCAATTTATTCTGAAAATGAATAGTTATTTTCATTTTTCTATACTTAAATTTAAACAAAACTTGGCTTGGATTTGATAATCATTGTTGTTAAACCCGGCAACATTGCCGAAAGCACAAGTTTGGCAATGATATTTTAAAAAAAAAAATTTAATGAGCTGTTAATTTAATTTGGTTGAGAACTTCTTAAAAGTAAAAACTTTTTAGCTAAAAAAGTGTTCAAGTTTTTGAGATATTAGTCTTGTAATGTATCATGTGGATGTGTACATAACAGCAGACTTACCGTCAATAAAATTGGCTAGCAACCCAGATGGAATACCTCAAAAAACATAAAGACAATTTTAATTTTACTTGTAAATAATTTCAAGTGACTTCGGGAAGGAAAATTCTGGGAAAGCCTCCTTTAAAATTTTTTTTTTTCGCATTTCCGCTTCAGAATCTTAGCTGAATTGCTGCTCATGCAAAAAAAACTGCTTAAAAATCAGCATTTATTGTGCTTACATCGTAGAGTGAATTTTAGATAGACAAGTTCGTAAGAGTTTATTTGTAATGAAATACCAAAGAAGAGATTAATTTGATTATATTCAGTCAAAAATTCATAGCTCAACACTCTGAAGTTCATGAAACATTGTTTAGCAATAATGCAAGTGTAATAAACATTGATTAAAAACAACTCATTTGTAAAAACCATTACTGATAATAATCAATGACATGTGTAAATACTCTGTTGCAAAGACTGGAATGAAAATGTAGTGTAGAAAAAAATAACGCATTTAAAAAATCTTCTATAACTAGTAGTTAGAGAAAACTTCAACATACACGCAATGTTGGGGTTTAAATTGAAACTAATTGAAAAAAAGTTATCCCATGTTTTTTTTAGGTGAATTCAACCTTAAAATACAACTGAACACTTAGACTAAGAACTTAAAAATTTACCTGACAAGTTATGGAGCATATTGACTCGACACATAGCTGGTGGGTGGCACACTGGCTATTACTAGAGCATTTGGTAGCACACTGGTGGTACAGGCATATCTGGTCCTCACCCTCACACTCTGCGTCTGCCATACAAGCCGTACCGCAGGCACCAGCCACACATTCTAATCCAACACCGCAGTGCTTATCTGCAAACATCATGTTAAAGCAAATCTACTCAACTTGGAAAAAGAGCAATGGAGTTGCTTCAAGTCTGTACTCCAATAGTAAAGGAAGGAGAAACAAGCGAAAGGAAATTGAATTTAAATAGTGATGCATACATACCACTTGTACAGGGATCATTTGGTTCTACAAAAGTTGAGATTAATTATTTAGTTTGCGGATCGGAAACTAAGTTAAGGCAAGCCGGAGATACCTTAATATAGTACTTTGGTACGAACTATATGAGTAAGAGCCAGAGCTTTTTCACCACGTCTGGTTTGACATATAAAAACTTTGATATATTTAAAGACTTTTAAAGTAAAACTAATTTGAACATCAATTTAAATAGTTCTACTGGCCGTATTTTCAAAATGTTGCATGAAATGTTCCGTCAAAGCAAATATTTCATAAGATATTGCTGATTAAATTATAATGAAATGACTTTCCAATATTCGCACAAAGTGTGTGAACGATCTACACATATATTCAAGGATAGCCTATATCATTTAAAATATAACTAAAAAAAGGCACAAATTTGATTATTCGTAAAAAATACAAAGATACAAAAGTTCACTTTTTTACAAAAAAACTTTCATTACAGGTGCAAACCTTCTCACAACAATGAAAGCTTGCTTTATCTCATATTTGAGATTAAAACTAGATTTTGTAAACTCGATATATAAACAAAATCCCAGCATAGATTTTTTGCAGCGTTTGGCTTGATATAAAAATAAAAAAATGAATAATAAAAAAAATTTATTAAATTACTTATTGTTGTTCTATTTATTGTGCAATGTAATTCCAATCATTATATGTCAATTGAATATGCGCTAGGGATAACAATTTTCTTAAACTGACGTTAATTTTTTGAATAACTTTATAGCTAGTTGTTACTAGTAATTAATGATAAATAATAAACATTTTTTAGTGTTTATTATTATCATTTATCCATAATCATAATCTCTTGACCTGAGTTTTTTTGTCCCTAACAATATACATGTAATCAATTAGGCCAAACCATTTTTGATAAGGAAATAATAACGTAACTGTTTGATTTTTTGTTCAGTGTTTATATCATATCAAATATAAGTACTGAGTGCAAAAAGGATAATTGAAATCACAACAATAATAAAAATTGCCCAAACTTCATTATTGTGACATTAAAAAATCAAATATTTTGAACACTGTAGAAACTATGCATACCAATATGTTATGTATTGAAAAATGAGTGTTTTGAAACTTGAGAAGTTGTGCTCTCAGAACCAGTATAGTTGGATAATGAAAGGCTGCAGAGACGAGCTTTCAGGTGTGATACTGCTTGTTTTCTCTTATTACCAAAATTTTAAAGCAAAAAGAGGTAAGCAATCTCAAATCACAAATATTATTACTATAACAGTAGCTATAACAGCATGTCGTTGCCCTTTAGGGACCTGGTGGAATAGCTATAACAGCATGTCGTTGCCCTTTAGGGACCATGTGGAATAGCTATAACAGCACGTCGTTGCCCTTTAGGGACCGGGTGGAATAGCTATAACAGCATGTCGTTGCCCTTTAGGGACCATGTGGAATAGCTATAACAGCATGTCGTTGCCCTTTAGGGACCATGTGGAATAGCTATAACAGCATGTCGTTGCCCTTTAGGGACCATGTGGAATAGCTATAACAGCACGTCGTTGCCCTTTACGGACCGGGTGGAATTTGGATGAGAAGGCAAAACTGTAAAGGCATTTTCACAAGTCTATGTGTGAAAACAAAGAGTGATTCAAAGTCATAGTTATGCGCCGTAGAATTTTCGATTGAATGCAGTTTGAGTTCAGCTCTATGAGCTTTAGTTTGTGAGAAATGAAAAATAGTGTGATATTTGGACAAGAAAAGATTGACAACTTTCGGCGACAAATTTTTACATGATTGTGTTGTTGGATCATTTTACGCTACGATCGTGTCGGTTTTGCACTAGATATTAGCCAATACAAATATATTTTTCAAATCAGCCTTTGGACGTTAAAAAACATATGGCGTAGAATCATATCTTGCAGTCACAATAGTAGTAAACTTTTTTGTCTCTCATTGATAGTTACTGAGAAAATGAGTTTTAAAATGGCCCTCTCAGCACCACAATTACTTTGTTTCATGTTCGCACTGCGGTTAGTTTTACGCCTCATTATTGATACATTAGAGTGAAATCCGTGACGCATGACCAAGCGAGCGTAATTAATTTGCGGTTAGTTACTAATTGCTTCATGATAATATATATTAAAAAAAATTACGTTTTTATTTGGCAAGAGAATTATTAAATCTATTTTCCTACCTCCAGATGTAAAGGATCTATAACAAATAGTATATCAACAGGTCGGTAATATGACAGGCTAGTGATATAACATAAACTAAAATCATATGGTCCATCGGCGCACTGGGAATTTTCTCGTTTTAAACGTGGTTTTCAAGCATTTTTTCTCAAGCATACAAATATGTAAGCAGTGCAGTGATTGGTGAATCTCATTTGGCAAAGTGTATCCTATTAAACCCTTTTAAAATTTTGTTTCTAGCAGCATATGGTCCCAAGTTATTGAAAATTTTGTAATTCCCAAACATTTGGAAACTGAAAAAACCAGGTGCTACAAATATTTATATCAATGCTTTTGACGTCTGACGTCATATTTCGTGATCAATTTGTAGACGCTATTGATATATCTTTTGCCTACGACAATCACTTATTATTATAAGCTACTAACTGATAATTTTTATTATTTACTGCTTTTACTTAGTAATATTATCCACCATTAATACCTTTAACTTCTCATTTTATTTACAGCTCTACATGCAACTACCAATATGTCATAAAATTAAATCAAGTTCAAAACCAGTAGAATGTACTGCTAGCAGTAGTAGTAATGCTTGTACTTACTTGCTGCGGAGGCTACACTGATGATAAATGAAATATATGCAATACAATTAAAAATAAATTTCATTATTCTATTAATTATTATCAGAAATGAGCCATAAAGCTTCTACTAGCAAGCAATGCATTCAAGACTAATCATGCAGCCTTGATCGGTGTCTTGAGGTTTATATATTCTCAATGCATAAAACATAACGTCTTGATGTAAACAATGGCATAAAGTCAGCTAGTAACTTACTTAGTTAGTCTATGGTTAGTTAGTCTGATACAATGCTATGGACTTAGAGTATGAATGTTTCTATGAATGCATAGAAACAACAATTTGATGGTGAACAGACAAATCCCATTGTTTGCGATGGTACACAACCAAACTATTTGTTTGAAAAGGTTGGTAATGTACAATTAAGTACATTTATGACTTTGAGAAAATAACTTTTGTGTTTTCTATAAATTGCAAAAGATTAAAAATGTGCAAACTTGGCATAGTTTGACCTGGTTAGGAGTTCGTAGCTAGAATCCAACTAATCTTTGTCATAACCTCAACTCTAGTTCTACCAAGTTGTATATTATTGCGCAGAACCTTTCTTTATTTACTACTACCGCCTATATTGTAGCCACTTGCAGCATTCTTTACACTTAAAGGTTATAACAACCGCAATCACTTCTACCAAGACCATTCGGTGCTTTATGCTAGACACGTCAAGTCAGCGTTGGTCATTCGTTGTATCTCAATTGACTCTGAATGCTAGCTGGCAACACCTGAATTTATATTCTGCTCCTACAGTCAGCTCTCACTGGCTGTCGCAACTGAGTCAGACCAATGGCTGTGCTGGCTTGGTCAGCGACGGTCTTTTTTAATTACACTGCTTCTGTGCTATTTCACAATAATAAAAAGATGTGCCATTATACATCTAGTTCTTTGACATATTTTCAAACTTCTGCTACTTTACTGAGGAGAGAGAATTATAAGCCAGCTTCTATTAACAGGAAATGTCAGTTGCATTCATAATTACATGAATGCAATTCATGAAAACAATATAATTGTATTAGTGCATATAAGCTGGCATGAAATTATTTAAAATATGTGTAAATCCACTTTGTTTGAAATTTAATACCAATCGTTTGCTAACATATCTTTGTTATAATTCATCTACGTTGGAAGTCAAGGACAGGGACAGAAAGCAACTCATAAATTTGTGAGTTAGAATTGTGGTACGTTTCCTGTACAATATTGTAGTAGTTTTGCACTAGCTACCAGACACAACGGGGTCACTCCAACCAACTTCTCCAATTAACATCGGAGTCACTCCAAATTGACGTTAATCATCTTCACGGAGTCCTAGACCCAGACACAAAATGACGGAGTTTCACTTGAATAATATTTATTACATAATCTGCTTAGCAAGGTACAAGTGCATTTAACCAACTCCTCAAGACTTCTCCCTCTCAAAATGCACAGTAGCTCCTTTTATAGGAGATAAGGGATAATCTCATTGCTTTTTAGCCAATAACATAAAAGGTTCACAAAAGGTTACCAAGTCCAATAACAAAGCTAGCTATTGAGGATACATGCACATCGTCGTTGGTTTGGGTGTACTCCATCTGCCTCTCCTTATTAGGTAGGTCACATAGCCAAGGGTTTAGGATCCTATATTGCAAAGCAAGAGAGTGGGGTTTGCAGTGGTGGAGAGAGGGAGGGGTTAGTTTTCCGCTAAAATCTCCCACAATATCATGTTCTGATACTCTCATACTGATCAGCTGCAATTGATGTTGGTCTAAATAAATAATATAAAACTACAAGATGTTTCTCCACTGGACATACAACACTTTAGCTATTAAAAGTTATCAAATATTTCGTCAACAATTTTTGTTTGCATCAAATTGACCCAATCTCACAGTTCTTTATTTAGAGCTTGCATCTAACGTTCTAGTTGGTGCAAACATAAATTGCAACACCGGTAGACCAAAAATCTTTTGCAATATTTCGTTATTTTTTTTACCTTTGACAGTGTACAAATTTTCAAAAGGTTTTTTACCAAAAAATACAAAAATTGTGTGACAAACAAAGTATATGCCGCAAAACACTCATTTTTAACTAAGATTAATGAGTTTAAACTTGTTTAAAATTTCAACTAAAACAGTTCCTTTGCCAAGTATAGAAACTTTACAGAGACACATATATACACATTTTAGAGGGTTTGAAACGTCACGCTAGTTATATCAATAAATTGTTGCCCCTGACACTTCAGTTACATGTTAATTGAATCAGAAATTAAAACGCTTTCATGGCTGAAACTCGAAATTAAAAACTCCGCTACACATTAAAAAAATTATACAAACAAATTTAAAACCCGATGGTGGGAAAAGGCTGAGAAAGAACAGCTTGTTTCTTCCAGTTGAAATGTTATCAGTTGTATTGAGTTAGCAGAAATTGCTACAATGTGATACCACTTGTCGTCTGCTGTCCAGGTGGGAAGTTGGGTGAGCTCACAGTTCCGCTGAGTTTCCTTACAACAGGCAAGTGGAAAGTTGATTGTCATAGAAGGAGCTTGTGACATGCAAACTTTAATTATTATATTAATCTGCTTTGTTTTAGCACTTAAAATCAAAAAGTTACCAACAACAAATGTGAAAGTTTTTTGCCAATCTTTGCTCTTGATGTTTTGTGCTAAAAACTTGCATGAGTTTATCACAGGACTGTGAGAAACGCGATTTTGTTTTGTTTCAGTTTGTTGTTTTCACAAACTATTTGAATAAAAAAGTAAAAAGAGCCAAACTGGGATTAAACATCATCAGTTTTTTTCGTAAAGAAATTAGCAATAACGATTAAATAATGAAAAAAAGTCTCTCTATAAGTTTCCTTGTTGGTCTATTTTATTAAAACCAACTACCATAAAACATTTTTTCTGTATTAACTCATTTGTAATATATTTATTTAGTTAGTGGAAAAAATTGTTTCAAAATACTTCATGGTAAAATGCCAAGCTAGTGGCATTGCTAATAAAAATCGCAAACAACAAAAAAAATACAAAAGAGCGTATGTAGCAGTAATCTGGGTCTAAAATATTTTGCTATGCTAACTGCAAATTGACGAATAGTGATGGAGATTTTGTGGTTGACCAAAGCTCATGACGATAAAGTGGTCTAATGTTTTAAATCACCAGTTAGCTCTAGTACTGAGGAGTTGTCTCCCCAGTAACATATTCATACAATCATTTGGCTCGTTTCTTTCTCACTCATCAACTTCAAAATCGATATATTGTTATTTTGCTAAAAACTTAGTGATAATTTATGAGAATTTGAAAAAAATCTTGATAAAACAAAAATGTTCGCTTTATCTATCCTCAAACAATTTCAGACAAGCCAAGATGATGTCTAAAGCACTCATAGCTTGCTGCGTGGTTATACTGATATCAATCAGTGGAGCTGAGAGTGAACTGGAAGACTTACTACTACAAGGTAACATGAGGCATTTTCAGGATGAGATTGAAGAACCAGGAAAACTGCAGTCAGAAGGAAAAGTGCGACCAATCATATTTATGCACGGCATATTTGGAGAGGGTCACGAGTATGAGTTTGCTAACAAATACATACCTTCAGTGAGTACATGTCTACCTGTACATATTGTAAGTAAGTGCATATCTACCTGTACATACCTTCAGTAAGTACATATTTACTTGTACATACCTTCAGTAAGTAAATATATACATGTACATAGCTTTAGCAAGTACATACCTACGTGTGCACACCTTCAGTAAGTACATATCTACGTGTGCACACCTTCAGTAAGTACATACCTACGTGTGCACACCTTCAGTAAGTACATATCTACATACACTTGACTGTTATAATGGCTTGACATTATTGCTTTTGCTGGAATTGCGCTGGGCAATCTTTCACAACTACAATCATTTCGAAACCAGTTTAAATAAAAATTGGTAGAATGTGATTACCAGTACATTGCTTCATTGCTTTTATAAAAACTTCAACTTGGAAGCTGCCCAAATGTAGCTACAATTAAATTACTCATGGAAACCATGGTAACAATGGTAACAATGCTTTCATGCATATATTTTACAAAATCAAATCTTGTCACTTATTAATTTTTTATGTCAAGTGTGGCAAAACAAATGTTCATATTGCTACAGCTATTTCCTCTAAATACATAACTTACCAAGCAAAGTTTAAAGTGAGATTTTGATGATATTATTATTGTAGCTTGGGATCTTAGCATTAAGTTTTATTACTAAAGATGCTCAACTAATGTTATATTTACAGAAATTGCCTGGAGCAGTGGTCTATTCCATTAATATGTTCACAGGCTTACAAAGTGCGCTGAAAATGGAGCTACAGCTACACAACATTCTACCTGTCATGCAGAAGGTAATTAGTTACATGAATGGTATAAACAACCTTGACACGACATAACGCTGTAATACGAACGTCATTATAACTAAACTGCTATATTTAAGTGTTCTAGAAAATCTTCTACTGACCTAATTGGCAGCCCTTTGATTGGCTAGTTTGTTTGGTGTGTAACGTATGGCCAGACAAAATATGGCCTGAGATCTCTTATCTATTTTGAGATAGCATAAAGACTTATGTCAGTTCCCACCCGCTCATGCCATCTCTACATAGATAAACTCTGTATTCGGGAAACCCGTCTCATGTTTAATCTAGACTTTCATAGAACACGCCGGAAGGTATCAAGGGCATATAAAGCTATCTTTTCTCAATGAAACTGATCTGATACAGCTTGCTTCTCCTGACTGCTAGAGCTGGGGAAACAATGTATTGCCACAACTCCACACTGCTTAATCTTACACACTGTTTATTTTTGTATAAGATGAAATTTTCGCAATAATTTTGTGAAGTGCAATGTAAATTCTTTCATCAAATTCTCGGTTTTTGAGAATTTTCCCACAAAATTTCATATTCACCAATTGTAAGGTAATGGCCTATTTGGTAAACAAATTCGGCGGTCATCTAGTAATGCATCTTAATGTTAACGCGATCAGCTCTTTTTGAAAAATTTCCAATAATTCTTGCTTCAAAATGTGCTTGCAAAACCATTGAAATAATGGAAGGCCTGTCTGGTTAAAAACATGAACACTCGTAAAGAAGCTCACAAGTTTTTTGAAGTCCATCAATAAATTTTAAATTATAGGGTTACTGATTAGCTTGAAATAGTGTATTAGTATAAATAATGGTGGTGGACTTGGTGAAGAGTGATAGATACCGCCAGTGTAGCAGCAGTAGCAGTAGCAGTAGCAGTAGCAGTACCAGTACCAGTAACAGTAACGGCAGCGGTAGCAGTAGCAGCAGTAGCAGCAGTAGCAGTAGCAGCAGTAGCAGTAGCAGTACCAGTAACAGCAACAGCAGCAGTAGCAGTAGCAGTAGTAGCAGTAGCAGAGGTAGCAGCAGCAGCAGCAGTAGCAGTAACAGCAGCAAAAGTAGCAGTAGCAGCAGCAGTAGCAGTAGTAGTAGTAGCAGCAGCAGCAGCGGCAGTAGCAGCAGCAGTAACAGTAGCAGCAGCAGTAGTAGCAGTAGCAGCAGCGGCAGTAGTAGCAGTAGTAACAGCAGTAGTAGCAGCAGTAACAGCAGCAAAAGTAGCAGTAGCAGCAGCAGTAGCAGCAGTAGTAGTAGTAGTAGTAACAGCAGCAGCAGCAGCGGCAGTAGCAACAGCAGTAATAGTAGCAGCAGCAGTAGTAGTAGGTAGCAGCAGCAGTAGTAGTAGGTAGCAGCAGCAGTAGTAGTAGGTAGCAGCAGCAGTAGTAGTAGGTAGCAGCAGCAGTAGTAGTAGGTAGCAGCAGCAGTAGTAGTAGGTAGCAGCGGCGGCAGCGGCAGTAGCGGTAGCAGTAATAGTAGCAGTAGTAATAGTAGCAGTAGCGGCAGCAGTAGCGGCAGCAGTAGCGGCAGCAGTAGCGGCAGCAGTAGTAGCAATAGTAGTAGTAGCAGCAGTAGTAGTAGCAGTAGCAGTAGCAGTAGCAGTAGCAGTAGTAGCAATAACACTAGCGCTGCAGTGACAGCTTTGTAATCATTATTAGCTGTAAAGGCCATGTTTCAACTTTTGTTCTGCAACATAACGTAACATTTATTAAATACACCATGGCCATACATCTATATAGATCTTTCAAAGCTTGAAAACAAAAATGGAAGGCCATTCAGGTAGAAAAATTTTTCATAGCTGCGAAACAAACTGCATATACCTGACACCGGAGGCATTATTGCTGCACTCAAAGATCAAAAACAGTCCAGAGACTCAATGATTAATGTGTCTCATCATCGGACTCGAGAATGTTGGTGTAAAGCCGTTGGTTCGGGTGTCAATAAAGTTTGTGTATTTTCTCGGCAGTTGTGGCAGCCATTGTAAATATTTTTTTCCTCGATTTCAGCAAATCTTGTAATATAACAAACTTGTGTTGCAGATAATGGATAAGCACAGAGACACTGGAGTTACCCTACTCTGTTACTCACAAGGTGGAGTTATATGTAGAGCTGCAGTACAGATGTTACCTACACACAATGTACATACTATGATAACCTTGAGCTCTCCTCTCAACGGTCAATATGGTGTAACCAGTTTTGTGAAAAAATACGCTAATTACGAGGATCGAGAGGGTCTATGGAAGTGAGTGATGTGCCTCTAGTGTACGCTCATTAACTTTGAACCAATGCTCTTTGAAGTGCTTTTAATAAGGAGTAATTGTTAAAGGCACTTAGGTATTTGTTTATATAAAAAGTTTTATTCGTATCATTTGTTAGCCTTTAAAACTTAATCCAAATGAACAATCCCAAACTGACTTTAGAAAAGACGTTTGAAGTGGTTCAGATCCTTAAGCATCATATCAAATAAGTTAAAGAAAATGAAGAAATTAATTTTGAAGACACAATAGTTATAAAGTTGTGTAAGGTGGTCATTTTGCCTAGGTTCTGGTACTCTGGATTAGGACAATGGATATCAATAGGGGACTACTGGAATGACCCGCACCATCAGCAAGAGTTCTCAGATCCCAAACACGGGGTACTGCTGGCTAAACTTAACAACCAGACTGGACATGCTGACAGTGAAGGTGGGGAAACACCTAAACACATAACTTGGCCCTATGCCAAATCCAGGGGGAAAAATAAATGACGTTTGTCATTTCTATCAATATCAAAGCAGTCTGGGGTCTGTGCAAATGTATTGATTGATTATGGTTGATCTCTTCCTCAAACTTCCACCTAAAGTTAAAATGATAAATGACAAATCTTGCAAACAAAATAATATTGCAAATTAAATTTGAAAGATTACATTTGTCTGAAAATTTTATCACTCTACCTAATATTGAAGATGCAAATTTTGAAACTCTATAAAAATTGTCTCTCGACAAAATTAAATGAACATAGGGCTTCGCTGATATGAATATATTATTACTTTCAGACTTCAAGGCCAATTTCATGAGACTCCAAAGGCTGGTTATGATTGGTGGACCTGATGATAAAGTGATTACTCCTTGGCAAAGTGCCCAACTGGGTTTTTATGACAAGGATGAACAGGTGCTTCCGTATGAAGGCCACTCAGTAAGTTCTAAGCCAGTATTGTCATTGAGCATCGTTTTATGTTGGTTTTTCATAACTCTTTACTGAAATTTTAATGGTTGTACAATTATTTCTAGTAAACTTGTATTTATTAAATTACAGTTTTTTATATTCATAACAAATAATTTTATTACTTTGAGAAGCCCTAATTATTATTGGTTAAATGATCAGCTGCAACCAATTCCAAAAATAGCTGCTTCCAATGCATCTCGCAAAATTCTAGATGGTTCAGTAATTTTTGGTTTCTATGCGAAAATTTCAACGAAATATTGGTAGCAAGAATTTATTCATAACTTAGAAAAATCTGGAAAGCAACTTTAATTTTATAAAAACAAGAGATCCAAGTCGTGTTTAGATTAATATTGTTTTTTAATATTTTTAAATCATACAAGTTACTTACCATAGTTAAAGATTAATTAAAAAAAAGTAAAGTTCATAACATAAATATTCTCCCAACTGCTATAATATACCCATGAGTTGCGGATGTTTTGTAGTGGTATGCAGGAGACGACTTTGGGTTGCGGTCACTGGACGCTGCTGGAAAAGTTATCAGACACACACACACCGGGGTACACCACACTCATTGGTATAAAAACTCTCATGTTTTTGACCATTCTGTATTACCATATCTGTGACGAGGAATATAGAATTTATTTGCACATAAAAATATGTTTTGTATATATATTTTTCATATAAACTCTAACATTGAATATATTTTACCTTCCAAACTAGTCTATGAACAAGTTTCCTGGGCTTACAAAAGTTTTTGATGGACCAGTTGAGGGTTTTAGATACAATGAAGTGATTACTCCAATGGTTCAGAGCAAGTGATACCTTCCAATGTGCAGCTTACAAAATAAGTAACAAAGTAAAAGTTTTCAAAATCGAAATAAACAAAAAAGTTGGAAAGCAAACTTCCAGAATCATAACATAGAAACCAATTGTTACTCAGAACCTCTGAGAATTAAATGATTGAAATAATTATTGTAAAATAGATCTTACCTTCACACACACATATGACCCAACAAAACTGGTTCTCACAAATGAAACCATTACTCTTCACAACAGTCAAATTGCTATCTCAGTCCACCTTTCTGTTTACTTAGCCTGAAATTACCTCCAGTTGTCCACTACAGCTAAACAGCCTAGGTCCTCAGCTAGCTCATATTGGGATCGCTCTCTTAATTCTTGTACCAAACCTTCATACCTGGATACACATGCTAACATATGGGACTAAATATGTAAATGAATTTATGATAACTCTACCACTGAAAAGGTGCATAACATTCCGTTTAAAAACATAGGAAAGGGGAGAACAAGTATCAGGAATGCAAAGACTGGGAAAGGCTGAAGTAGGTTATGGTTAAGTAACATAAAAAGCTCCTAACACAATGCATCAAACTGTTTGATGTAAAAGTATTATTTAAATGAATGATTTAATATGTAGCTACGACTATAGCAGGGTGCAGCAGGCTTTCCAATGCTGTAATGTCGCAAAAAAATTTAGCAGAGAAATCCAGAAAACCCTGGGACCTCACTCCCTTTTTAGTTAGAAATTACAAAGAGCCTGTTGGACAAGTTAGGTATATGGTCAGAGCTTTAAGTTGACATTTGTTCTTTAGCTAAATGAAGTTCTTTCAATAATAAAAAACAAAACAAATCACAAAAAAATTGACTACAAGATGGTTTGGATGTACATATAGGTTGCGTGTATTTAACGATTGAAGACTTCTCTCTCCCGTGTCCAAAAGTTGCTAAGGTAGTATTTTATTTGCGATTATTGGCAGGTGTTAATTCAGATCACAAAGTAACTAAACACTTGTTTGATCAATTGATCACAACACACAATATGTAGCCACTGCTTTAAACAACACTGCTTCACTTGCAGTGTCCTGCTCTGGATCAGATGAAAGATTGTAGGCAATAATTTGTTTTATTAGTACTATCCTGTCAAAGCCAGTGATACGAGCGATGAGGAATAGACTGTACACGCACCTGGAGAATTAATTTGTAGAAATCAGCTGTCAAAGACAAAAACTTCCAATAATAAATCTTACTCATCATTACCACCTGCTGCTGTGATAATAATAACCGGCAATTATAATGATTATATTATTATTAATCTTTGTAGCAGCAGTTTTATGTGGGGAGAGCGAGTGAAGAAGGTGGAAATGGAGAAGGTAGACTGGAAAAGGGATGAAACAGGTTGGGGGTAGACTAAGGTAGAGGAGGTAGTGTGGGGTGGACGGAGAGCTAGGTCGGCGGGGAAGTGAAGCGAAAATAGAGCGGGTTTGCGTAATGCTATTGGTATATAATGAGTATTACAGCTATTAAGTCTATAGAAGAAATAGATATATGAACAAATACTTGTAACAGACAACTAACAGCTAAACACAGCAATATCTCTGGTCCTATTTGCATAAACTTTGGGTATGATGGAATCTGTAGCGTTCTATTGGTCCTTGATGAGCAGTCCCATTATAAACCTTCCTAAATAACTTTGCTGAGGGATCAGCTCGCTTTTTTGCTCCCCTATTCATTTCTAGTACGGTCTGTCCTGATCATACTTGTTCTGGCTCCCTTAAATTACGTAGCTGAAAGATTTTGTGTCCCAGAAGGGAAGACGACTTCGGCAAAATGGCCGTTATGGCGCGTACTCGCATAGCCTTCACATATAATATAATATGAGGCAAATTGCTACAAAGTGGGTTACAGCAAGTGACGTAACACTGGTGGGATGGGGAAAGGGGGATAAGTGTATTAAGTGGTGGATAGTATGAGGGAGCAAGGCATAACAAGAGGAAAGCTGGGAGTTGAGTGTCCACTGAAATTTATTACAAAACAAAGAAGTGGGCAGTGAAATAGTACTTGTCGAGCATAAATACTTCTTTGGTAACTATATTTTTTACGACGTATAAAAAAAATTATTAAAAACTAGAGGCATGCCTTTCATGTGCTTTAAACAGAAAATCATTTAAAATAAGAAGTTGTACATAGACTCTCTATATTCATAAATGTATAAGTGCGCTGTGGCCAGGACTATCGAGACAGCCATCTCCAGTCACTTCTATGCCCGACTCTGTGATCATAAAAAGTCTTGTCTTCAGCTGAATTAGATGGGTGTTATCAATAATGAGCAAGCAGAAGTAATGAGAATTAAGCAGCATATACAAAATGGGATGCTGTTTTTCTGCTGTCACCCAAAATCTCTCACCTTCATCGTACCTCCTTTGATAGACATGGAAGGCAATCTCATTATTGAGAACTTGCTGGAGGACTGCAAGTGTAGCAATGTGTAGCTGGCAGATCAGGGGACCTGTGCAACAATTGGTGGGACTATTGAACCAAACTAATAGATACTGGATACTTCAGTAGCCTCAACTAAATCAATGTTACATATTGTAAAACAGTTGCTATAACTAACACCATAATCTTATGAAAAACTGTCATATACTTCATGCAATCTAAAACATCTAATCTAAATTTTTGTCATGCATCTTCATATGAGATATGTTATTGACCAATCATATAGCCTCCTGTTAAATGATAGACAGCTGTCATTGGCAGCAGAGCACATCATTTTATATAACGTATTCAATAATGAAAGCTGCTTCAATTATTTTGTCTGTTATAATAACAGTCACTTGTGGTGAGTTGCTAACAAATTACCTTTTACTTTACATTAGTTGTATAAACGCAGCACTAAAAATTGTATTATTCATGCATTATGCAGAGTGTGTATACTATATACTGTATGCTTCATAATAGGTGCTTTTTAAATCACTGATATACAAACGTGGACTTTGCTAAATGTGCAAGCCAGACTGGATATTGTACATTTAATAGCACACCTCCAGTACTGTAAAATACACACAGCAAACTTTGTCATATATTCTTTGACTACGTGTTGCACAGTAATCACAAGGGGTATTTGAGGTTTTTATTTGAGCAAATTGAACATTCTTCCCACATCCTCCACTAATCTCACACTTTTCATTTTTCTCTGCATTTTTACAAGTACTCAATGTTTATTGACTTAACCCTATTTGTCTCCTGTGGTTGTCTTCTTTGATGGTCACCTCCTCCACCTGTGGCTGCCTCGGCCCATGGCCACCACCGCCTCTTGTGGTAGCCTCTCCTGTGGTTTACTTCTTCCATGGTCACTCCCCCTCCTACAGTAGGCTAATGCCTGGTAGGCTCCTCCTATGGTATGTTCACCCCGTGACAACTCCTCAAATTCAATAACAGTTTTGTTGTTGATGCATACTTTGACATTAACTATTAGGAGTAATTTGTAGGAAAATACATAACAGGAGAACTGTGGTAATAATAAAATCTAATAGTTACATAGTTAAATAATAGTAAAACAACGATAGATTAATGTAAAAATTACTATTCCTTAACATTTGAAAACTATCAACGATGAGGCATCATTTTTTTGGTAGTCAGTTTTGCTGGGATTAATTTCATTTACAGAGTCATCACTGCTGTCGTAAGCCTAGCTACTACATTATGTAAAGAATAGAAAGCTAGCAATAACAGCTGTAGCTGCTAATAAACATTAAAATTGTTATTAAAAAAATAATCAACTGTGAAAAATATTTTTTGGATAATGATGAGAATAAATAAATTAAATAATAATAAAATTTATTGGAAATAACAATGATAAAACTCTAAATCCAATAGTAATATTGGGTTGAAACAAATGGATGAACTATTGCTATTGTCAAAATGAAGTAACTCTTTTAAGCAAAGATACAACAACAAAAATCATGACGATAATAATAAAGAGTAATAATAATAATTTTGTATCATCATCGATTATAATAAAAAATCTGTTATCCTTTAATTAGTTATTGCTCTTTTTTAAGTGGCACAAGCAAAATCCAAAACCAAATAACCTAGTTGTAGTAATAAATAAAGGTTTGCAGAAGTATAATTTTTGCTTTGCTTTCAAGTGCAACCTATTATCACCATCTTAAACCAACCAAAGAACATCCCATTTTATTGTGCACTTCGGTATAGGTTGGAAACTTTGATCTAGTTTATTGTAAAACACCCGGATCAAACCTTGATAGCTGTTGAAACTAGTTATCACCATTTAAAAACACAGACACACGAATACATACAGTTTGAAAACTTATGGGAAATGCAAACCCCCTGCCATACGTTAGATCAATATCATAGAAACTTCTTGCAGCAGTTTCTCCCAAATTATTGATTTAGATGTTTACCTTTCCGGAATGACAGTCTTAGACACACTGGCTTAGTTTTTGGTTTTATATATAGATAACTGACCAAATAGGATTGTTCACAATGACAGGTAAGTTGATTTACTTGTAATTGTATTACAAACTAATGAAGTATGTGTTATTGTGCATGATCGTTTTTCCTTTTCTTCTAGCTTCAGCATTTTATGAAAAACATTTTTATAAAATAATATTGATGCCAATGAAGTATTATATATTATATTATATAATATACATATATGAAAAAAAAGTTGACACCAAGATATGCAATTATTAGAAAAATATCCAGCAATACATAGAGTTGGTGAATTAGATGAGCTGAGTCCTAAAAAGTGCATGGATTAACCCTATTTACAAATGAGATGGTCAGGAAAACCTGCTAAATTCATATCAAATGGAGAATATAAAGCTTTAACAGACGCTATACAAAAAATATCTATTACACAATGTTTGGTGATTGTTGAAGCTGCGAATTCCTCAACTATAAATGGTCAAACTTTGTGATTTAGAGTCTACTTGGCTCTCTGGTAATTCAGTAAAACAGAAAAAGCTGCAGCATACTTAGACAGCCAGTCAGTTTGATCAGCAGCTTCATAAAGATAGAGCAACAAAAGATAACCTATCATATAGACGCAGCACACTCCACGTTCTTTTCATGTACCAGCAAATTTTTTAATTTTTGCTGAAGAAGTGGAGGTTGTATTCTCTTGATGGAGTTCTACTCCTATTTTAGATCATTGAACTCACAGTAAGTGCGGGACAAACCCATGTCTGCTCACTAATGAGTACATTTTTCATAACTAGCCGGGAAAACTATTAGACAAACTTCACAGGAAGCAAATGAAATAGTAAGTTTAAAACTTACAGCTTCTACCATTGGCACCTGTTTTGTAACACTTGTATACCAACCACATAATGCTTCTGATGCACTGACTAATAAACCAAATTAACGGAGGCTCCAACTGAGCAGGGACTCCAGTATGGCCACCATCTTTCAATGGATTTTGAGGAAATAATTGTAGTTGATAATAGTAGTAATATATGAGCAGATCTCCCTACCAAGTGTTTTTTTGTGGATTAGACCTTGGAGTTGAGACAATGGGTTACGGCGTTGGATGAATTCGCCGAGTTTATATTGTATTTTACTTGAGGGGTATTTGAGTGGCATTTGAATGGCATTTAAGTGGCATTTGAGTTTTGATTAGTTTTTTACTTAATTTGAACTTATATGGCATATAGATTTTGAATGTATGGCATTCAAGTTTTGATAACTTTTTTACATAACTCGAACTCATATGGTATCTTGAGAGAGAGGGGAGAGGAGAGAGGAGAGAGGAGAGATGGGAGATGAGAGAGGAGAGAGAGAGAGAGGAGAGAGATTTTTTAGTTTTCTATACATTCATGTATATATGGTTAGTTATGTACATATTTATGGCTATATTTATATCTACATAGAGAGAGGAGATATATCTACATTGAACAAATATATTGATCAAAAATGAAAATTATATGATTATATACCTGATTACATAATAAGTAGGGAAAATCTTCTGGAGAGAGGGGAGAGGAGAGATGAGAGAGGAGAGAAGAGAGAGGAGAGAGAGGAGAGATTTTTTTTAGTTTTTTATACATTTATGTATATATGGATAATTATGTACATATTTATGGATATATTTACATTTACATCATTGAATAATATACATTTATTACATAATAAGTATATTAAATGCTATAAAATATGTTGGAAAATTACCAAATTAGACCTCTAGATGGTTAAAATCTACAGTATTTGGGAAATAACTGCAAGAGAGGAGAGAGGAGTATTTGGTAGAGGAGAGAGTATGTTGAGAGAGAGGAGAGATAAAAAGAGGAGAGAGGAGAGAGGAGATATATCTACATTGAATAAATACAGTGATTAAAAATGAAACAATATGTGAATATATACATTTATTGTGTAATAAGTAGGGAAAATCTCATACAATATAGCTAGAGTCAGTAAATATTAAATAATACAAACTTAGGAAGGAAGACTTCTGTTCTATGTACTTTTGATTCCATAATGAACTAAAATAAAAAGTTAGGAGAGAAGAGAGAGGAGAGAGGAGAAAGAGGAGAGAGACTTTTTAGTTTTCTATACATTCATGTATATATGGATAATTATGTACATATTTATGGTTATATTTACATTTACACTGCATAATATACATTTATTACATAATAAGTATATTAAATGCTATAAAATATGTTGGAAAATCACCAAATTAGACCTCTAGATGGTTAAAATCTACAGTATTTGGGAAATAATATGATTATATACATTGATTACATAATAAGTAGGGAAAATCTTCCTATATAATATAGCTAGAGTCAGTAAATACTAAGTAATACAAAGCACTACAACTTGTAATGACAATCAATGCATACATACATACATACATATGGTATCTTGAGAGAAAGAGAGAGAGGAGAGAGAGAGGAGAGAGATTTTTTTAGTTTTCTATACATTCATGTATATATGGTTAATTATGTACATATTTATGGCTATATTTATATCTACATAGAGAGAGGAGAGTGGAGAGAGGAGAGAGGAGATATATCTACATTGAATTTTAGTTATTTACATAATAAGTATATTGAATACTATAAAATATCTTGGAAAATTGTCAAATTAGACCTCTAGATGGTTAAAATTTACAGTTTGATAATTTTTTTACATAATTCGAATTCATATGGTTACTTGAGAGAGAGAGAGGAGAGAGGGGAGAGGGGAGAGGAGAGATGAGAGAGGAGAGAAGAGAGAGGAGAGAAGAGAGAGGAGAGAGAGGAGAGAGACTTTTTAGTTTTCTACACATTCATGTATATATGGATAATTATGTACATATTTATGGATATATTTACATTTACATTGCATAATATACATTTATTACATAATAAGTATATTAAATGCTATAAAATATGTTGGAAAATCAGCAAATTAGACCTCTAGATGGTTAAAATCTACAGTTACAGTATTTGGGAAATAACTGCAAGAGAGGAGAGAGGAGTATTTGGTAGAGGAGGGAGGAGAGAGGAGAGAGAGGGGGCTTGAGCATAAATATCTTGGAAAATTGTCAAATTAGACCTCTAGATGGTTAAAATTTACAGTATTTGGGAAATAACTACAATAGAAAACATTATGAATGTATGGCATTTAAGTATTACTAGTTTTTTACATAATTTGAACTCATATGGTATCTTGAGAAAAAGGAGACAGGAAAAGAGGAGAGAGGAGGGAAATAATTGCACTCAAATGAAAAAAATAGATGAAGCTAGATATTCATCTATTTGTATATATCCACAAGAAAACTAGGGTATTTGGTGAAGTATTCTTTTATTCCATTCAATTTTCATTAATTTT
This sequence comes from Cryptosula pallasiana, assembly GCA_945261195.1. Lineage (NCBI taxonomy): Eukaryota > Metazoa > Bryozoa > Gymnolaemata > Cheilostomatida > Cryptosulidae > Cryptosula > Cryptosula pallasiana. Next base: position 36,564,888 of record OX183134.1, on the reverse strand, counting down.
ATTTGAATTGAAGTATTATTTACAATGGTTAGAATTTATTAAAATTGCTGCTCAATCCTTTATCCAACACCTACAACAATTCTTAGTAATAGTAGTGTATTTTTTAGTTTTTTATACAACCATGTATATATGGATAATTATGTACATATTTATGGATATATTTATATCTAGATTGAATAATATACATTTATGACATAATAACTATATTGAATGCTATAAAATATGTTGGAAAATCACCAAATTAGCCCTCTAGATGGTTAAAATTTACAGTATTTGGGAAATAACTGCAAGAGAGAAGAGAGGAGTATTTGGTAGAGGAGAGAGGAGAGAGGAGAGAGAGGAGGCTTGAGCGTAAATATTTCTTTTATTTATTTACATAATAAGTATATTGAATACTATAAAATATCTTGGAAAATCGTCAAATTAGACCTCTAGATGGTTAAAATTTACAGTATTTGGGAAATAACTACAATAGAAAACATTATGAATGTATGGCATTCAAGTATTGATAGTTTTTTACATAATTCGAACTCATATGGTATCTTGAGAGAAAGGAGAGAGGAAAAGAGGACAGAGGAGGGGAAATAATTGCACTCAAATGAAAAAAATAGATGAAGCTAGATATTCATCTATTTGTATATATCCAAAAGAAAACAGGGGTATTTGGTGAAATATTCTTTTATTCCATTCAATTTTCATTAATTTTATTTGAGTTGAAGTATTATTTACAATGGTTAGAATTTATTAACATTACTGCTCAATCCTTTATCCAACACCTACAATAATTCTTAGTAATAGTAGTGTAATGAGACTGAGTAATAATCTACACACACCTTGTTCACTCTGTATGCTGTAGCACATGTTTTTCCTTTAGTTATCTGCAGTTACTTCAATTGGATCTTATCCAGATGTTTTATAGTCTTTGCTGCTGCTGTGTTTTGTCTCAAACAGAAGTCCAAAGTAGGCATTGTGTCTACAAAATACAAAAAAATTGATTGTTACAATTGATTCATTTATTTTCATTGACTTTATCTACATATACATAAAGTAGCGAACAAACAGTTTGTGTGAGTATGAAACTATCTAGAGCATAAATACTTCTTTTAGTTATATATATTTACACTTATTATGTTTACCATACATGTAATCAGCGTTAATTTTTGATTTTTGTTTAAAAACTATTATTATTTCTGGTAAAAAACTACATTAGTTAAGTTTTAGAATCATATAAATGAAATTTGTGTCAATTTAGCATCTACTGCATTATATATTTACAATATTACTTTGTAAATATTAGTGAAAGAAATTATGAAATACCTGCGAGTAATTAAGTAATTCAGTAAGGAAATTGATTGGAATCGTAGTAATATTTTTCAAATACAACATTGCTTTGCAACGACTATTAATGAAAGCGATTATGAAATGTTGATGAGTAACTAAGTAATCTAGTAAGGAAAACTGATCGAAATCACGGTAATATTTGTTAATAGATACTTGCGACAGGTTTTATCAACGAAAAAGTCAAGCGATTTTCAAATGTTTACGAGTAACTAAGCGATTCAGTAGAAAAAACTAACAGAAATCACGCGATATCCGTTTTTCAAATATTTACGATAAACCAAATTGGGACATTGCTGTTATCAACCAAAAGATCAAGCGTGTATCAAATTTTTACGAGTAACTAAGTGATTCAGTTGGCAAAAACCGATTGAGATCATGTGACATCCGTTACAAATATTTACGTCAAGTTAGCAACGGAAAAAACAAAATATTTCTTAGAATATTCGCTATAGCAAGTTACGATAATTTTGTACTCGCTCTAAAGGTAAAGGTTTTCAGTCCATTTTTGGTCAGACCAAAATTTATGTGAGACGTTTTAGGCATTATTTCAGTCAACGTAATGTTACCAGTTCATTTTCACAAGTTTTTATTATTTATTTTAAAAATAAATAATTAGAGCTTTCTACTGGTGTTAAATTATTATTGATTGTTTTTTACCTTATCACCACTTAGAGCCAGATGATTTAATTAACTAAAGACAAATAATTATTTTAGCGTTTCTTACCTTGATGCTCTCCTAGTAGCTGTAGTAGATGATGCTTCTCCGCTTGCTGTTGAAGAACTGGATGCTTTCTATGTGAAAACAGTGGCTCTTAAATAGCTAAAGTTGCACTGATTAAACCCTATGAATCAGCATTTTTTCCAATGCTTTCGCGGGAATAAAAACTGTTTATTCCCGCGAAAGCAACGGTTTCCATTCGCGTGAAAATAAATTATTTATTCCCGCGAAAGCAACGGTTTCTATTCGTGTGAAAATAAATTATTTATTCCCGCGAAAGCAACGGTTTGTATTCGCCTGAAAATAAAATGTTTATTCCCGCGAAAGCAACGGTTTCCATTCGTGTGAAAATAAATTATTTATTCCCGCGAAAGCAACGGTTTGTATTCGCCTGAAAATAAATTATTTATTCCCGCGAAAGCAACGGTTTGTATTCGCCTGAAAATAAAATGTTTATTCCCGCGAAAGCAACGGTTTCCATTCGCGTGAAAATGAAGTATTGATTCCCGCGAAAGCTTTGGTTTGTATTCGCGGGAAAATAAAATTTCTATTCCCGCGAAAGCAACGGTTTCTATCCGTGTGAAAATAAATTATTTATTCCCGCGAAAACATTGGTTTGTATTCGCGTGAAAATAAAATATTTATTCCCGCGAAAGCAACGGTTTCCATTCGCGTGAAAATAAAGTATTGATTCCCGCGAAAGCAACGGTTTCCATTCGCGTGAAAATAAAGTATTGATTCCCGCGAAAGCTTTGGTTTGTATTCGCGGGAAAATAAAATTTCTATTCCCGCGAAAGCAAGGGTTTCCATCCGTGTGAAAATAAATTATTTATTCCCGCGAAAACATTGGTTTGTATTCGCCTGAAAATAAATTATTTATTCCCGCGAAAGCAACGGTTTGTATTTGCCTGAAAATAAAATGTTTATTCCCGCGAAAGCAACGGTTTGTTTTCGTCTGAACATAAAATGTTTATTCCCGCGAAAGCAACGGTTTGTATTCGCCTGAAAATAAATTATTTATTCCCGCGAAAGCAACGGTTTGTATTCGCCTGAAAATAAAATGTTTATTCCCGCGAAAGCAACGGTTTCCATTCGTGTGAAAATAAATTATTTATTCCCGCGAAAGCAACGGTTTGTATTCGCCTGAAAATAAATTATTTATTCCCGCGAAAGCAACGGTTTGTATTCGCCTGAAAATAAAATGTTTATTCCCGCGAAAGCAACGGTTTCCATTCGTGTGAAAATAAATTATTTATTCCCGCGAAAGCAACGGTTTGTATTCGCCTGAAAATAAATTATTTATTCCCGCGAAAGCAACGGTTTGTATTTGCCTGAAAATAAAATGTTTATTCCCGCGAAAGCAACGGTTTGTATTCGTCTGAACATAAAATGTCTATTCCCGCGAAAGCAACGGTTTGTATTCGCCTGAAAATAAATTATTTATTCCCGCGAAAGCAATGGTTTGTATTCGCCTGAAAATAAAATGTTTATTCCCGCGAAAGCAACGGTTTCGATTCGCGTGAAAATAAAGTATTTATTCCCGCGAAAGCAACAGTTTCCATTCGTGTGAAAATAAAATATTTATTCCCGCGAAAGCAACGGTTTGTATTCGCCTGAAAATAAATTATTTATTCCCGCGAAAACATTGGTTTGTATTTGTGTGAAAATAAAATTTGTATTCCCGCGAAAGCAACGGTTTCCATTCGCGTGAAAATAAATTATTTATTCCCGCGAAAACACTGTTTTTTATTCACTCGAAAAAACAGTTTATATTCCCGCGAAAGCATTGGAAAAAATGCTGATTCATAGGGTTTTATCAGTGCAACCTTAGCTATTTAAGAGCCACTGTTTTCACACAGAAAGCATCCAGTTCTTCAACAGCAAGCGGAGAAGCATCGTCTACTACAGCTACTAGGAGACCATCAAGGTAAGAGATGCTAAAATAATTATTTGTCTTTAGTTAATTAAATCATCTGGCTCTAAGCGGTGATAAGGTAAAAACTAATCAATATCAATAATTATTTAACACTAGTAGAAAGCTGTAATTATTTATTTTTAAATTTTATGCTAGTTTGAGACAAAACGCTGTATATAAAGACAATGAAAATAAATGAATCAATTGTAACAATCAACTTTTTGTATTTTGTAGACACAATGTGTACTTTGGACTCTTGTTTGAGACGAAATGCATCAGTAGCAAAGACTATAAAACATCTGGTTAAGATCTACCAACAGCACACTTCTCCAACACAGCAAGAATTTCTTTCAAGATCTACCACCTACTTAGATGATACCAAACCAATGAAGACTCAAACTACATGAGTTTTGAAAACCAGTGAAGACTCAAACTACATGAATTTTGAAGACAGCATACTTCTCCAACACAGCAAGAATTCCTTTCAAGATCTACCACCTACTTAGATGATACCAAACCAATGAAGACTCAAACTACATGAGTTTTGAAAACCAATGATGACTCAAACTACATGAATTTTGAAGACAGCATACTTCTCCAACACAGCAAGAATTCCTTTCAAGATCTACCACCTATTTAGATGATACCAAACCAATGAAGACTCAAACTACATGAGTTTTGAAAACCAATGAAGACTCAAACTACATGAATTTTGAAGACAGCATACTTCTCCAACACAACAAGAATTCCTTTCAAGATCTACCACCTACTTAGATGATGCCAAACCAATGAAGACTCAAACTACATCAATTTTGCAGACAGCACACTTCTCCAACACAGCAAGAATTCCTTTCAAGATCTACCACCTACTTAGATCATATCAAACCAATGAAGACTCAAACTACATGAATTTTGAAGACAGCATACTTCTCCAACACAGCAAGAATTCCTTTCAAGATCTACCACCTACTTAGATGATACCAAACCAATGAAGACTCAAACTACATGAGTTTTGAAAACCAATGAAGACTCAAACTACATGAATTTTGAAGACAGCATACTTCTCCAACACAGCAAGAATTCCTTTCAAGATCTACCACCTACTTAGATGATACCAAACCAATGAAGACTCAAACTACATGAGTTTTGAAGACAGCATACTTCTCCAACACAGCAAGAATTCCTTTCAAGATCTACCACCTACTTAGATGATGCCAAACCAATGAAGACTCAAACTACATCAATTTTGAAGACAGCACACTTCTCCAACACAGCAAGAATTCCTTTCAAGATCTACCACCTACTTAGATGATGCCAAACCAATGAAGACTCAAACTACATCAATTTTGAAGACAGCATACTTCTCCAACACAGCAAGAATTCCTTTCAAGATCTACCACCTACTTAGATCATATCAAACCAATGAAGACTCAAACTACATGAATTTTGAAGACAGCATACTTCTCCAACACAGCAAGAATTCCTTTTAAGATCTACCACCTACTTAGATGATGCCAAACCAATGAAGACTCAAACTACATCAATTTTGAAGACAGCACACTTCTCCAACACAGCAAGAATTCCTTTCAAGATCTACCACCTACTTAGATCATATCAAACCAATGAAGACTCAAACTACATGAATTTTGAAGACAGCATACTTCTCCAACACAGCAAGAATTCCTTTCAAGATCTACCACCTACTTAGATGATACCAAACCAATGAAGACTCAAACTACATGAGTTTTGAAAACCAATGAAGACTCAAACTACATGAATTTTGAAGACAGCATACTTCTCCAACACAGCAAGAATTCCTTTCAAGATCTACCACCTACTTAGATGATACCAAACCAATGAAGACTCAAACTACATGAGTTTTGAAGACAGCATACTTCTCCAACACATCAAGAATTCCTTTCAAGATCTACCACCTACTTAGATGATGCCAATCCAATGAAGACTCAAACTACATCAATTTTGAAGACAGCACACTTCTCCAACACAGCAAGAATTCCTTTCAAGATCTACCACCTACTTAGATCATATCAAACCAATGAAGACTCAAACTACATGAATTTTGAAGACAGCATACTTCTCCAACACAGCAAAAATTCCTTTCACAAGAATTCCTTTCAAGATCTACCACCTACTTAGATCATATCAAACCAATGAAGACTCAAACTACATGAATTTTGAAGACAGCATACTTCTCCAACACAGCAAGAATTCCTTTCAAGATCTACCACCTACTTAGATGATACCAAACCAATGAAGACTCAAACTACATGAGTTTTGAAGACAGCATACTTCTCCAACACAGCAAAAATTCCTTTCAAGATCTACCACCTACTTAGATGATGGCAAACCAATGAAGACTCAAATAACATGGATTTTGAAGATAAGATGATAGCAAACCAATGAAGACTCAATGTTACACAACATTACTTTCTCTCCTGCTTAGATGATACCAAACCAATGAAGACTCAAACTACATGGATTCTACTTCGATGATGCTGAAAAAGAAAACTGTCCAGAACAAGAGCTCAAGAAGCTAATCTATAACTCAAGGCTATCATATCACTATAGGTGAGTTTTACTAATTTTTACCATAAATTAAACAAAATGCTGAATATATACATTTTACAAGTGAAAAAAGGACTTTTTTGGTGAAATTAGTGTATTTTTTACAACAAAATGCTGAATATATACATTTTTCAGGGAAAAAAAGGACTTTTTTTGGTGTAAATAGTGTATTTTTTTACAACAAAAATGCTGAACATATACATTTTCTAGGTGAAAAAAGGACTTTTTTGATGTAATTAGTGAATTTTTACAACAAAATGCTGAATATATACATTTTCATGGTAATTGTTTTAGATAAATGAAAGAGAATCAAAAACACTTGGTGAAAATAATGCTCAAGAAAGAACAAGTTGAACAATGTAACTTGGTGAGTTATTTCCCTTTTCTAATAATGTAAACTATCCAATGTAACTAGAACTATAATTCAAATTCATGTAATTATTTTACATTTTCGCTTAATCATTCTATACTAATGCATAACTTTTTTATTTTAGTTCATTACGAAATTAAAAGCACATAGAACAGAAGTCTTCCTTCCTAAGATATAACATCACTACATCAAAGACATCATTGTAAAGGAACAAACTATGCATTAACTGTTACTACTTTGTATTTATTACAAGTTGTAGTGCTTTGTATTACTTAGTATTTACTGACTCTAGCTATATTATATGGGGAGATTTTCCTTACTTATTATGTAATAAATGTATATAATCATATAATGATTCATTTTTAATCAATGTATTAATTCAATTTAGATATATCTCCTCTCTTCTCTCTCTCCATGTAGATATAAATATACCCATAAATATGCACATAATTGACCATATATACATTAATTGCTAGAAAACTAAAAGATTTCTCTCTCCTCTCTCTCTTTCTCTCTCAAGATACCATATGTATGTATGTATGTATGTATGTATGAATGCATTGATTGTCATTACAAGTTGTATTGCTTTGTATAACTTAGTATTTACTGACTCTAGCTATATTATATAGGAAGATTTTCCCTACTTATTATGTAATCAGGTATATAATCATATAATGTTTCATTTTTGATCAAAATATTTATTCAATGTAGATATATCTCCTCTCTCTATGTAGATATAAATATACCCATAAATACGTACATAATTAACCATATATACATGAATGTATAGAAAACTAAAAAATCTCTCTCTCCTCTCTCTCTCCCTCTCTCCTCCCTCTCTCTCTTCTATCTCTTTCTTTCTCTCAAGTATGTATATAGTTATGTAAAAAAATTATCAAAACTTGAATGCCATACATTCAAAATCTATATGTCATATAAGTTCAAATCAAGTAAAAAAATAATCAAAACTCAAATGCCACTTAAATGCCACTCAAATGCCATTCAAATGCCCCTCAAATAAAATACAATATAAACTCGGCGAATTCATTCAACGCCATAACCCATTGCCCCACTCCAAGATCAGATCCACAAAAAAACACTTGGTAGGGAGATCTGCTCATATATTACTACTGATAATAATAAGATTATGAGCTAAAGTTGGCATTGCAATCGGTTTGCATTGGGTGGTCACATTTTTGCATCAGTACAAAGTTAGCATGATATGTTTTTATAAATTCATAAAAAACCCAGACATGTAAACTTTCAAAGGAAATCTCAAAGCACTTCAATATTGGCAAAGTATTCCAACTACCATTTAAATAAAAAACTTATCTAAGTTTTAAATAACACGGAAATGGTTTTTATGCTTGGTTGTTTCGAATTATGAATAATTACAGATTTGAGTCTGTTGCTTCGCTAATCAAGTTGCACAAGGTTCTTTGACTACACGTGGCAGTTGGGCATCTTAGTATTTCCTGCTAGCTGAGCAGCTGATCAAAAGTAATGTATGATGCGCTATTAAACTCAATTTATAAACTGATAAAAGTCGAAAATCTATTGTGTAATCGGATTAAAATAAATCAACTTGCATATGATTAAATCAGATGGGAAAATTCCTTCAAATGCTTGTAATCAGTCACAAAACGGAAACATAATAATAAAAGTGCATTAGGTCAGCACTCGGCAGATTCAATTAAAGAGATAAAATTAGTTAATGGTTAACAAATGTAATAAATTTCCAAATGAAACTGAAGCAGTAGTTGCTTACCTCCCAGCAGTTTACAATCTGGTGTTAATCTTTCTTTTATTGAATGAGCAACGCCCAGCATGCTAACTTAATTTAGTTTAGAATGTCACATTCCTTTTAAACTGTTTTCAGGTCTCAATTACAGCATTATCAAGGTTTTTGATAAAATCAGTAAGTCAAGTTTCAAAAAACACACAGCATCACCTAACTTGTTAGGCTTGGCTACATTTTTGTGATGAATAAAAAGATTAGGCTGTTGCTTCTGGCTCATCCTCCAACAGAATTGGTAAAGCTTCCATTGTAAGCAACCTGCTTGTACTTGATACCTATTACTTGCCTGATCGGTGTGTTTAACAAACCAATCTATCTTATGTTTGAAAAATTGTTAAAAGCCAACTATATACAATATACAATATACTATATACAATACGGATCTATGTAGCAATGCGTCTACACATCGTTGAGACCGTGAATTTAGTTTTGAAGCATTCCTAATACCACAGGCTATGTGCATTTACTGCTATGATCTGGTAGTTATATATCTTACTTCCATGGCCTTTTTCTGACAAGTAACAAGGGATAGCTGTGTCAGTTAAACTGGTTGAGAAGGTAAAAGAGCACACAGTCTTGTTGAAATAATGGCATGAACAGCAGATATGTGTCAAGATATAATTTTTTCACCTGTGGCATTATGTCAGTTGAAAAGAAATTTAAAAAATTAAAAAAGTACTAAAGCAAAACCTATTCATTTGTGCAGGCAGTGAAGTTTTTGACATCTCAGGATGTGACAGAAACTGCACACAAGATTCAACTCCAAGAACTTGTGAATATGTGCTGGAAATAGAGACTTACACAACCATGTCTAAAGCTTGCCATAACTGCCAATCTGTGGAAGCTGACTGCTACAGACCAGATTGCATTGTGGCTGATGGTTACCCACGGCAGATTTATGCAATCAACAGGAAGTTGCCTTCTCCTGAAATAAGGGTAACTTATTTTTTGCATTATTTACTGCTTGCATAGTTAACGTTAATTTGACGTTGAGTTGATAACCACTCATAAAAAATTCACAGGGTTCAAATTCATTGCAAATTAAATTAAGTAACCACCTTGAAAAGAAATGAAATCCAGAAAACTTCCCTATCTTTATCTCTGTGAAGTATTATTTTATAATGTTTTCACACCATTGCCTTCCATGCTATAACAGTGTACCAGTATTCAGTAGCATCAATTCATATTACTATCAACTAGTATCTAACAACAACTCACCACAGTTTTTCGTGATCCACTACTACAAGTGACCAAAGGCCATGACCCGAATTAGCGAGTCAACTGCAAGTTTAAGTCAACCAAACTAAATAAATATGTAAGATTGAGTCATGCAAAAGGCTGTCCTTTTTTCAAATAGCTGGTTTTAAACGTGTTTACTACGATACTGGTGTTATGTAAAAATACAAATGAACAGTTCAAAAGAAAAAATGAAACGCAGCTGTCCTAGCCAGATGAAATGTACCCAAAAATAACTTACTTAGTAATGAGTTATTTTTTAATGTCGAATGTAAAAATTAAGACACAAAACACAAATAGATATTTGTTGTAGCTGTTCTAAGCACCAACATATTTGTTGTAGCTGTTCTAAGCACCAACATATTTGTTGTAGCTGTTCTACGCACCAACATATTTGTTATGAACACATTTTATATATCCAACAGTCTCAAGTAGTTTAAAATTAATTCAAGCTTTTTTAAACTTATTAGACTGCAGCTTCATCACAACATTTGTATTTACCAACCATTACTGCTATGGTACAATCTATTTCTCTTTTTCATAATAACTTGGCCATTTATAGACACTGAACGTTATTGCTTAGTAATGAGAGCCAATAGTGACAAGAAATTGCTCCAACGATAGAGGCAAATCCTTCGCTGTAAACCACTAATATTCAGGGCTGCTGAAAGTCCCAAAAAACCTTGTTTTACGAGTTTCACAGGAAACCCCACAAAAAGAATGATCAGATACTATAGCAGCACAAACATTCAAAATTTTTTTGTTGCATTCAGCTAACCAGAACAAACTGCTCAGTTCTGAACAAGTTGCATCAATTTCTGGAGTTGTCTCAGTAGCAAATGAAGTTTGGTGTATAACTCTGCTAATTTTGTTGCATTCTGTAATTTAGCCATTTATGTAAAAACTGTATTTATCAGTTGTTTTATGAATCCATATGAGCATAATGGTTTCTCTATCTAAGTAAGCGAGTAAGCAACTGTGGTCTTACAAAAACAACTCATCAAATAAAAATTCTTTGTAACTTTCTAATAAAATAACATTATTTTTTTATTTCCATGCTCAAGTGACTAACACCGAAGCCAATTTATTTATGCAGGTATGTGAAGGAGATACCATTAAAGCTAAGGTAATCAATGAAATGATCAACGGAGAAGGTACAAGCATTCACTGGCATGGCATGCACCTACAAGGCAAACCGTACATGGATGGAGTTGCCATGCTCACCCAGTACCCTATCCTTCCACTCAACGACTTTACATATACGTAAATAATAAATGACGGCCTTTGCACTTACTCTGCCCTTTTTAAGAATATAATTTGTCTTTAACCAAAAGTATTAGATCAGTTTCCAAACAAGTAACATTGGTAGACCTTATTTTAATATTCAGTTTCACCGCAAGCCCAGCTGGGACACACTATTACCACGCACATGTTGGCATGCAAAGAGGGGATGGCATTGCTGGAGCGTTGATAGTCAAAGAGAAAGAGCCCAGGTACCCCACAGTTATAGATGAAAGCCCAACCACTTTGTTGATACAAGATTGGTACCAAAAGCTCGGTTTGGGACATGGAATGCTGCATTTGTTCAACAATATTGATAATGTTCCTGAAACACTTATAATAAATGGTAAGTAATGTGATGTAATGAACACTGTAACAGCCAGAAGCTTTCTGACTTCCACAATATTAAAGAAAATATTAGAAATGATAAAAGAATCAAACTGAAAATGGAGTAACGATTTCTATATTAAACACTGCGAGTTCACCTCTGCTACCAAAGGAAAGAGTAGCTCTGGCTTCATCAAGAGTACCTGCTACCATTGCTCACCCAACAAATTGCCGTAAAAATAATTTTGTTCTGGTGGTTAAAAAAAATAGCTCACTGAATGAAAAATAATCAACGAGCATTTATTTATATTGTTCATAAGTCGTGAATGAAACTGAATACTGAATAAATTATAACGAGCGAGTTGACTTTTTCGATTTTCATAGACCAGTTTTATCTCCTTAACAAATAATTCTAAATCATATAATAAGTCATAAGTTGAAAGGGAAGCCTTACAAACTATTTTAGTTTATAGCGATTCAATTTTCATTTTATTTTGATTATTTCAAACATTGGGAGTTGTCTTTTTTATGATTTTTTGGCAATCTATAACAGTTAATTGAATAAATATGATGTTCTAAACTAATGTTTTGTTCCATTCGCTGAAAATTGAATTAGGAACACCTGTTACTTTTTGTACTTTGTTCGACAAACAGGTTGCGAACTCTTTTATTGAATTAGTGTATTCTTTTAGGCAGAAGTAAATTTCCAAGTAACTCACCGTATTCGATGATTAATGTCACAAAGGGTAAAACCTATAGGTAAGAGACCCTTTACATAAATCTTATTGCATGTTTCACCACGCCTACAGAAAACTGGTGAGTCATACTTTTGATTGACAGCTACCAAGCACATTATGATGAGCTGTAATTTATTCAGTAATGTCAAAAATTGTTTAAGGAGTTTACACGGCGCAAAGAAATAATCAGAGGTAACTAAGATGCGGAATTTTGTGATTTGTGATGAGTTAAGACTCACAAATGGGCCTCAGTTGATATAATTTATACTTTTTTAAATAAAAACTTGAACTTTTGTATTAAGACACTGCAGACGCTTTTTACTTTTGAGAAAAAAAGTATTTAAAGCAATTGGGATCACAATGAAGAAAGCTGAAGCTTCAAAAAGACTATGCAGCAATGAATCAACTCTCACAGTGTGCAGATCACAGCAGCTTCCGTGCGCCTTCAGTAATCCTGCTACTTTCGGTTTGAGGTGTCTTAATAACACAATAAATTATTCTAAAATTTCAGATTTCGTGTAATTAACAACGCGGTGATGAACTGTCCAATAAAGATACACATCCAAGACCACGACATTAAAGTCGTTGCCACTGATGGAGCAGATATTGAGGTGGTAGAAGCTCAGGCAGTGGTAGTGTCTGGAGGTGAAAGGTGTGGAGTATGGTCTCAATCTTTTGTTTTGCACAACTTACCTATTTATAAAAACTTTCAATTTGGTTTAATGTATGGTCACTGTTAGCTGTTATCGTTTTATAAGTCATGCAATTAAAAAATGGTGGCACCTGTTGCAACAGGTCAAAGGTAATCTGTAGCTTCTGTACCTTCTCTTGTGTCTGTATCATTTTATTATTGTCAATGTATTCCTTATAAGATTCTTCTCATCTTATCATGTTTTACTTGAAGTGGTTACAGTATTCTCTCATGCATTATATTCTAAATTATGCCCATTTTTACGCTGGGATTGTTCAACTTCCTGGGCCACCATAGGTTATAAAATCATGAAATTGAGTTCTCCCCAGTTTGGGAAATCTTCCGAAACTTTTTGAATTATTTTGGTCAAATTTGTGGGAATTCTTAGTGTTTTTTTGGGACTTTTTACAACAATTATTCAAAAACTATCTCTGTATTATTACTTAACTCTTAGGGTACTGGGACAGAGAATGAGTAAAACTGTTTCAGGAGGGTGGAACGTTTTATGATTCTGACGGCTATTTTTATATATTAAAAAGAAGCAGGAGTATTTTATCTATTTATTAACACTTAGTTATGTTTTATTTGTACTTGAAGGTGGGATTTCTTACTTGAAGCCAATAATAGTGACAGCAACTATTGGATTGTACTGCAGGGAGAAGCAGACTGCCATAAAATACAAACCCTTGCTGTATTGCATTATGAGAATGCAAGATCAACCAGTGTTAGCCAAATGGTGGTTCCACAGATCGACAACTTATTAGTGAGTCCGACAGTTTTGTGATGCCATCACAGTGCAATGCATAACTAATTTGTAGTAAGTATGACATGTGGGTGTTAGTTTGTATATATAGATATATAGGATAATTTTTGGTTTTGCCAAGTTATTAAACCACACACAATACAACATTATGGGAAGTATCTGATGCCAAGAAGAATTACAGGAGAGTAGTTCATACCTCACACAACAAAGAGTATAACTGTCAGAATGAATTAGGATTTCATGCTGAGAATAAAAAATTCAAGTAGTGTTTTGCTTATTGTTAGACAGTGAATCCATTCAATGAAGGAATGATTTCGCCTGACCCAAATGACCAGTATGTGACCTTGACCGAGATGCAATCCACAGCACCACAGCCTGATTGGTTGAGTTCTACACCAGATGTAAAAAATATGTATCTACTACTTGGCTTAAACAAGATAAACAATGACAAGTACAACAGAATACCTCACTATCCATGCATAACCGACGACCAACGGGAGCAAGGTCTTTATTTTATTAGCAAAGTTCTCATATCAGTTTTTTGTTCAGCTGTAGAGTTGAATTTTGAGTAAAAATTCACAAATATAAAATTGTGGTGTTTAATATTGTAGAAACATGCACAGTGCTTGCCCAGATTGATCATATACATGGGAAATTACCTCCATCACCATATCTCACACACTACAAAGATATTGACCCTGTAAGTACATAATACTTTAAGAGATTCTGGTAATTTCTTTAGCATTTCGTGCTGCTATGTTAAGGGAAGGAGGAAATTGAATTGGTCTAAATCACTTATTTAATGGCTTTTCTATTACTCGACCAGCATTCGTGTCAACTAAACCAACTTCTGAGTCCTTCACCAACTGCTACCAGAAGTAAACAATGACAACCGGCCAGACACATTACACCAGAAGTGAAGTTAACTAAACTTAAACTGTTTGCAATAATAGTTACAGTAGAAATGTATTCACTGGCACAGCCAGTACAAGACAAACTTTATACAAAATTTGGCCTGACGTATTCTATAGAGAATAAATGCACCTGAAATCAGGTGTTTCTATTCGTCTATCATAAACAGGTATTTGTGGGAGAATTTAATAGTAAAGTATCATCAGACCCCTTCCCCTTTCGCTCCTGCAACTCTCTTGTCACGCCCCCTTCTTTTGTATCGCCCCTTCCAGTGCTACTCTGTATAGGAGCGGTATCACTCTATTGTGCTCTATATATCCTATACCAGCCCAGTATAGCTGCTATACCATCTCAGTATATAACTCAGATTTCATCATATACTAACCAAGTGTCCTGACCTAGTTAGCATATAACCCAGATTTGGACTACCTTAGGACCAGAGGTCAACACACCTACCAATGCACACATACAACAAAGCTCGTATCAGTAGATGAAAAATTATTTTAGCCATCCAAAAAAGAAAATAATCGCAACTATAAAAATTTTAGCCCAGAAAAGTTTATAAACGATTTAAAAAACGTTAATTGGAGAAGCATAGTTCATTCTGAATCAAATGTTAACATTATGTATGACAACGTTGTAAAATGTTTTATGAGTGTATGCAACAAACACACGCCTCAAGAAACCTCTAAGACTAACTCATATAAAAAATATCAAGAAATTCTTGGATCAAACCATCGATTTTGAAATTAATAAACAAAAAAGATAATATTTATAAACAAACTTTGAATTCACCATTTAACACCGAGTTGAAACTTAAATTCAAGAAGATTAGGAACCGTGTTAGAAACAAAATTTGAGATACAAAATCACAGTATATCAAAAACATATTTCAAATGTCGGACTCTGGAAAATGCTGAAAAATTATAAATGCGCAATTAGGAAAACAGTATGCAAATACCTCTTCAATTCCCAGAAAGCTTTCCCGTAACAATATACAGTATAGTAGAGAACAAGAAATAGCTGACTGTTTTAATGATTATTTTACATCGTTGGAGCCAATTTAGCTGGTAAATTTAAAAGTCAACCACAAACGGAAAGCCAAAGTCTTACAGCGGACAAACCAAGGCTTAGTTTCAGCTTTGCCGATATTGATAATCACTATGTTCCCATGCTGCGAATTCGTTCGGGTTGAACTCATAAATCGTCCATTCGGGTCACGGGAATTCTGACTCGTACGAGTTGGTTCGGATTCATTCGTGTTGGCTCACTGCGGTTCCTCAAGCCGAATTCGTTCGGGTTGAGCATTGATTAGGATCATGGGAATCGTTCGTGTTGATGAATTCGAATTCGTTCGTGTTGCTCTTTTGAGAAAAAGGCATTAAACTGGCGATTTGGCAGTAAATCAGTTTTTGCGTATTTTCCAACTGCAGTTTTTACATACATATAATAATAATCCTCTGCAAGTTTAACAACAAGTGAGTTATAAATTATTTACTATTTGCTCGGGAAACTGAATCATAGCTCTGTTTCATAAATGTGCAAACTAAATTATTATTATTTTTATACTTGCCAAAAAAAATTATTTTTTTATTATTTGGAAATAATTTATTTATTATTATTATTAATTATTTATCATTTCTTATAGCTATCATTATATTTATTAATTATCATCTATAATTATTGCAAATTGTTGATTTTGTTATTATTCATGTACTTACTAGTTTATGCTGTGAACATTCCACAAATTTGACTCATATTACTACTTAGTAATACGAGTGCGGTTGTTTACTAACTCACTGCAATCAAGTAATTATTGCGCTCGCTACTCACTGTAAAGGAAGGACAACTCCCGCAACTTATTTCAATTCGAATTATCATAGGAACGGATTGGAATGCCAACCCGAATGAATGCTAACCAACTCGAATGGACGCCCGATCCAAACGAATTCGCAGCACGGGAACATGGTGAATGTAGCTATTGAGGCGCTTTTGAGTAATCTACAGAAAGCTTCTGAATTTGACGACATGCCAGCTAAATTACTGAAAGCTAGTGCACATATCTTAGCTGTACCATTAGCGCATATTGTAAACAAATGTTTCACTTGTGGTAAATTTCCTGATTCTTTGAAAATAGCAAAAGTAAAACCAATACATAAAGAGGGCTCAACAACAGACTGTTCAAATTATAGACCGATATCTATTCTACCAACTTTATGAGAAATTTTTGAAAAAATTATAAACAATCAATTAGTAGATTTTCTGGAGAAAGCCAGCATACTCAATCACCAACAATATGGGTTCAGAAAAAACAAAAGTGCATCTTTTGCTCTCATAGAGTTTACAGATAAAATACTGGAAAAAATAAATAATGGGAATTTTGTCTTGGGAGTATTTCTGGATTTTAGTAAAGCTTTTGATACGATTGATTATTTTATTATACAAAACAAGCTCAAGTTTCTTAATTTTTTGAACACTAGCATTGATCTCATCTCTAATTATCTTCCACACTGTAAACAGCTGACAATGGTAAATGAAACAGCTTCTAGATTCTGTGACATTACGTGCGGTGTACCACAGGGTTCCACCCTGGGCTCAACTTTGAATTTTAGTGTACATAAACGATCTACCCAATGTTACAAGATATTTTCACCCTATTCTGTATGCCGATGATACTAATCTATTTTTTGAGAGCAAAAACTTAAACAAACATATGGCCAAAATAAATGAAGAATTAAAACTTGTGAAAAAATGGTGTGACTCAAACAAACTTACTTTAAGTCTAGATAAAACTAATTATATTGTATTAAAAACTCATTAAAACACATGCTCATTAAAAAGCACTTTAATTAAAATAGACAACATTTATTGGAAAGAGAGATCCTCAATAAAATTTATAGGAGTTGAAATTGACAAAAACTTATCTTGGAACTTACAAATTGAAAAGCTTTGCAAAAAACTATAATTTAACATAGGAATGCTATTTAAACGCTCGAGCTTTTTACTAAGAAATATATTGCGTTTAATTTATAACTGCTGCATTAATTCAAAAATTAGTTATTGTGTAGAACCCTGGGGAAATGCTAGCACCATTTATCTTAACTAAACCAACCTTTGCAAAAAAATTAGTACGAATAATATATAAAAAGTCTGTTACTGCTCACACAATACCTCTTTTCCAAAACTCATTGATTTTACCAATCATTCAATATACAAATACAAACTAATAATACTTGCTCACAAAACTTACTACTCTACCCAATCTCACTTGCATCACAATTACTTGACTCATGCTTCCCAACTTAACCTACTGATACCAAAATCAACCACTGCTGCAGGACATCGCAGAGTGAGTTACCGGTGTGCTTCTATGTTAAAGGGGCTGCCAAGTTTGATTTGATCTATTAGGGGGGAGAATTGCTTCAGGCAAGCTCTGAGTAGTCATCTACTCAACCTGATGTAGAGACGACTGCTGACTGCCAACATACCGGGCCTGGGGCCTTGACTAGTTACAGTGCTATTGCGCCTCGGGCCCCAACTATTCCTCTGCTGCTAATTTTTTTCATTACCACATTTTTGTGTTGAAATAAATAAAACAAACGAAAAAAGTTGAGCTGGTACTCAGGCTAGGGAAGCGCATGTACAGATACAGTGATTGAACTTTTCCCTATATCTGATTGGACTTTATGCCTACAAGAGGAACTGGGCCATGTGTGTTTGACTTGATTAAACAACATCTATATTACAGAGTATTATCAGTGCATTGTCTGACGATGTTGTTTTATTGGTACAGCCTAATAAGGGCATGGAAATTCCTCTCAGTTAGTATAAAATGAAAAAAACTGATGTATTGCAGTGAGTCGTCTGGTGGATAAAGTACCGTTAAGATGTCATATTGGCAAATAGATCGTGCATAATAACTTATTCACCTTATACTATGGTGTAGCCTGCTTAAGTCGCAGACTCTGACCTACTTGATACCGCCTGTGTTCAGAGTTGCTCTCAAATGGAGTGGACTCCATAGGAGTTTCACTAAGTGGACCCTGCGGGGTTGACAGGAGACACAAAACCAAGGGGTGTTTGTTAATTGTGATACAGTGGTGTCTGTAGTGTAGGGTGCAAAAACTACTGCAGAATTGGTAGCTGTTACATCCATTGCAAAAACATCAACTGGCATGTTGTTTTTTCTTCAAATCATGGCTGTCATTTGGCCATATAGAGCCAGACCAAGGTTCTGGTCCTTTTTATCATTCAATAGAGAGTTGTGTTTTTTTAAGGAAAAAATAAGGAACTTCTTATTTGGACAGTCTACGTAAGAGTAGAGACTTAAAACTTGCAGAAGAGAAAAGGGTTCTTGGGGTAAAGATTGGAGAAATCTGGGGACTTGTTGGTGAGGTGGGGGTGGGTAGTGGGGTGCAAGTAGTTCCATAGAGTGTAAGATGATCGCTGACAACTCATTCATTGTTCAATGGGGGTGGAGGAAAGAGGCAGTTATTGAGTGACAGAGCACTAGGGGGGTATAAGAAAGTATATCGCTGACAAAAAAGAGGTAGTAGGTAGCCAGGGGTGGATAGAAAGTGTATCTCTGACAAAAGAGAGGTAGTAGGTAGCCAGGGGTGGATAGTAAGTGTATCTCTGACAAAAGAGAGGTAGTAGGTAGCCAGGGGTGGATAGAAAGTGTATCTCTGACAAAAGAGAGGTAGTAGGTAGCCAGGGGTGGATAGAAAGTGTATCTCTGACAAAAGAGAGGTAGTAGGTAACCAGGGGTGGATAGTAAGTGTATCTCTGACAAAAGAGAGGTAGTAGGTAGCCAGGGGTGGATAGAAAGTGTATCTCTGACAAAAGAGAGGTAGTAGGTAGTCAGGGGTGGATAGAAAGTGTATCTCTGACAAAAAAAGAGGTAGTAGGTAGCCAAGGGTGGATAGAAAGTGTATCTCTGACAAAAGAGAGGTAGTAGGTAGCCAGGGGTGGATAGAAAGTGTATCTCTGACAAAAGAGAGGTAGTAGGTAGTCAGGGGTGGATAAAAAGAAGCGGCTGGTTGTCCACTTAATCCTATCACAATACATACCTTCTCCAGTTTTACCTGGTGTCGCCAGTTTTTGGAGAATGCTTTTTTGTTACAGGCTACCATCAAAGAGGCTGGAAGTGAAGACAACAAAAATTGTTCAGAAGAGTTTTGCGGATACATCCATACATTGAAGGTTACGGAGGGAGATGTAGTAGAGCTAGTTCTCATAGATGAAGGAAAACACTTTGATATCTCTAACCATCCAATGCATATCCATGGACAATACTTTTATGTGTTGGATATGGTACAGGTAACTTTTTTCAATGCCCATGATTTTCTTCAGTTACTTTCATCAGGTCATTTACTCATCATATCAATGCATTTTCATTTTTTTTGCTGAATGCCATATGCTAACTGTCAACCTGTATGATAATTTTTATAAACATCTCACAGTTATTTTTTTGACTTAACTTGAGCACTTTTTTTTCTCATAGAAGCTACCACTATTGTGAGCTCCTTTAAAATCATCCTAATTGGTAAAACAATTTTCAGGCTTTTATTAAAAAAATGTAAACACCCTTGTGAATATATTACTCTAGCTAGTCAGTTCATTAATTATTTAGACGGGAATCAAAAAGTTTAAAGGATAGAAAAGAAAGCTAAACTAATATTTTTTGGAAAGTTTGTTTAGCATTTGACAGTAAAAACAGCAATCAGCAGCTAAACACAGTAGCAAATTTTGGTCTTGTCTCCACAAAATGCTACTATTCTCAAGTATTCTTCCTCTCTTCAGAGGGGATACCGGTGGTATGGCCGGTGCCACTTGTTCAATACTAATTCAGAGCCCAAGGCTCAGTTATACTAGCCTAGATATCTGTGTACAAATACATTTATTTGTATCAAGTACAGCTCTAGAGAGGCTATTCTCTAGAGTATAATGGCTAGAGTTAGCACAATAAAAAAATGCAAAGAGCAATGAGGAAATCCAGCTTCATGTAAGCTGGATCACAAGAAACTACTGCCCTAGATTTTAATATAACCAGTACGAGATACAGGAAGAAAAATAGAAAACTCCTACTTAGTTCTGGGGCTTTCTATAGCGTGGCTTCCGCCTTTCTTTACATCTGGCGGGAATTAAGTCCTAAACTTGACCTTCTGAAGCTCCACACCTACTTTCAGGATCCTGGGCTAAGTTAGTCATGTGGTGCCGGCCCAATAAAGGTAATCACCGGCCCCTGCAAGGTCACTACAAGCCTCGCAGGGGTCACCACCTGCCTGTCTTGTATGTAGCACAGTGAATGCAGCACCAATCTCTCTAATATTTGCAGCAGAGACAACTAGTCACCTGTTGCTTTTGTTTAGTCAATCTCAGAGGGTGTCTCTGACCCACAGGTAAGTTAGGTAAAAGCCTGTAGGAGTAAATGTTTACAGGTTTTATCTATAAAATTCTACCACAATACACAGGGCTGAGAGTATAGAGCTTATGTTTTTGTATAAAAGTAAAACAATATTTCTCAGGCCAAAGTAAGTGCCAGTGACTATACATCATTGTTTCATTGATAATCTTATATCCTTTTAGGACCAGCAAAAAGAGATCTCAAAAGAAGGTGCCAGGGACAAGGACTTGCCAAAAAGGAATCAAAGAACCTTTAATAAACCAATAAGAAAGGACACAATTATGATGCCTAAAGGCGGATATGTAGTGGTGAGATTTAAAGCAGAAAATGCAGGTAATGGAGCTTTAAATTTTCCAGAGCGTTTTCACCAGATTTGCGTTTGAAATCATACGCCATAAAAACTTAATACTAAAAAGATCCATTTTAACTACTAGATACTAGCTACCAGTAACAACAGCAGTCTATACTGATTAATGGAAATAAGATGGTTTGGTGATGAGTGATGAACGACAGTCTCTAACTGATCAAAGAATGTCACATAATTGTATACTAGCATTATCTTTTATAAGTGTTCAGTAACAACTGGTACGAGTTTGAGAAAAGTTAGTAACTGTAAAACAAAAAAACCGTTACCTGCTAAGGTAAACTTACGTATTTTTGTGACCAGATGGCTAAAATATTTTTTAAAATAAGCATCCACAAAAAAAACTAGTTCTTTTATTGATTTTAAAGTTCCACAAACATTTATTAAACACCCTAAATAATATGAAAAATAAACAATTAAGCCGCAAAGTTTATCGTTGCATCATGAAATGAAGTGCCAGGTAGTGAGAACTATTATGGGTTCTTGGTTTTAGACTAAAAATACAATTGAAATGTCTCGACAGATTTTTCATGTTACACCATGGATTTTACATGCTCTTTTTTTTACCAAACAATCATCAACTACATGCTTAAGTTATCAGCGTGAGAAGTTACTTTTATATATTGCAGGTCCTTGGCTATTTCATTGCCACAATGAACTACATGTAGAACAAGGAATGTTTTTGATTATTGATGTACGCTCTAAGAACTCAGACGAACCCTGGCCGACAGATCCAAACGAGCAAAACTCTTATGGCTCATCTCCAAAACGACACTGCACTATCTTTACTGCCATTTGTTCCAAAGTTGAAATCATAGCTTTGGTTGGTCTCATTGTTGGTTCATTGGCTTTGCTAGGGCTGTTTATAGCTCTAGCAATCATAATCAAACTCTGCTGTTGTTAATGGCGTTGTTATACGCAGCCACATTTGGCAAGTTACTATTTGTTGTACTTCATTGTATTTCTGATATAATAGTTTATCATTCATCTAGTTTATTGCTGTTACTATTAATTTTGTTTAATTTGAAAAAATGAATTGAGAACAAATCTCATTCAGAGGCTGACTATAGAGTTATTTTTTGCTGTTTTCAGCGCAATAAAGTAACAGCAGAACTTTTCATGTGGAAATTATGGGCGCGAAGCTCAGTGAAGCAGGAATTGGAAAGTACAAAAAAGTATGCATATCACATGGATTGATGAAGGGTGAAAGGCGCTGCTGGTACAAAGAGGGTAGAGAAAGAAACCCAGGGAGAAAAAGAGTGGCTGCTGCACAGGGATCTTTGGTTTTTGTAAGCGACAGTTTAAATTGTTTGTGTTTGGTGAGAGCTTGGGTTGTGGAAAAGCAACGAAAGAAAGGACCAAATATGGGCATATGGGGCTCTCAGCAGGGGAAACTTGAATGTCATAACTAAGAGAGAATAGTCTAAAGTCTCGTTGAAATGTTGAGTAAAAAACTCTTTTCATTCAATATTCATATTTTACAAGGATTTTACAGGGGGGAGCTACAGATTTATGAAGGTTTGTGATTGTAAATGGGCGGTTGTGGGACTATCCTAAAGAGTTTTAAGACCAGATGTGGAAGCAAGGGTGGAAAAAATGGTGTTAGGTTGCTGATTTGTTTAAACCTGCTGCAATACAATAGCAGTTTTATAAACAACTGAGTATATAAATACTCAGTCTTCATACACTAACTCAGGCTTCAACAACAGATCTCCGCAGCATGCCTCAAAGACAATTGG
This sequence comes from Cryptosula pallasiana, assembly GCA_945261195.1. Taxonomy (NCBI): domain Eukaryota; kingdom Metazoa; phylum Bryozoa; class Gymnolaemata; order Cheilostomatida; family Cryptosulidae; genus Cryptosula; species Cryptosula pallasiana. The sequence goes on along the minus strand of OX183134.1, from coordinate 36,541,704 downwards.
GTTCTGCTGGTCTCAAGTGTCACTAATAGGTGCTTTTGTATGTGCACCAGTTGCATAGATTAGTATGTATTATGAAGTTGTTGAGCGCAGTTGATTGATTTTGAATATTGAACTTATAATTGATAAGAATGTGATTTTTGTGGATGCGTTTAATTGTTTTTAGCAGCTGGCAGGTGAACCTTAGGTGTCTTTTGGTGCACCGGGTTAGTTGTTATGTTTATATCTGGGTTTGTATCAATGTTTTGGTTATGTCTAAACAACAACATTGGTACATGTCGTTATCTGATATTGGTCTCCTCAGGAAAGAAATTAGTAAATTGGAACAGACGTTACATCACTGAAGTTAAACTCAAAATGAAAATCAAGCTTTTAAAAACAACTTTATCAGATTTTAATACCAAATCTCCGTTCTTTTCATGCATTTAAAGCACAAAAATTTCAAAGCTTTTTCAGCACTGAACCATCACTGGACAAGTTTAAGAACTGCTCAACCAACTTTGTTGTATGGAAAGCATATTGTTGAATCTGCAGCTTTATTTATAAGAAAGTTGAATCGAGAGACACGCTCAAAGATTTTGTTGCAAACTGTGCACCAAAGATGCAATACAAGCAAAGATGATAAAGCTTGTAGAACTTATATAGACCGCACTCATGGTAAATTTAGTGACTTTCTTGATCTTAACTTAAATCAGAGTTGTCTGCCTGCTACCTGGTGTTTTAAAGTGTTGTAGTGACAACTGAAACTCACCAGAAATTTAATGAGTGTGAGCTTGAAACTATCGTCTGAGCTAAGTTGCATTTCCGTTCCAATATAACCAACATGTTGTAAGCAGTAGAAAAAATTGCTTGGAACTTTGACAATGGGTAATTACTCATTTTAAGTATTTGATGCAATTTATGAAAAATGTAATCTCTTGGCTTTTTAGCTCGCTGTTATCTGTTTTAACCATGTAGTTGAGCCAATTCTTTATCAGTGTCACACTTGGTATTGGTCGATATTTCCGGGGCCTGTGCTTTTAACTAAGTGCTATAACATAGTGTAGTAGGTCTTCTGGGGGCCAGTTGAAAACCATCGAAGTACACTGCCACCAGCCAAACACCTTGTATGCTGACACAGCAACTTGGTAGCAACAGTTGGCCTTCTTGCCAACGTCAAATGGGCTCCCAGAAATTATTTAACGTCATAATACACTGATGATGTTACAGCGGAGTCTTGCTCAACTCCACAGCTTTGGTAGGGCCTTGACTTTATAACCTATCATGTATTCAAATATCATTAATATATACTTCTATATACTTTTTGTTTATAGGAATGAATATTCATTTGAATGGTGACATATAATTGTGCAAAGTACAAAGTAATCTTTTTGAATTAAGATTTGTACTAGGCTTTATTGTAGTATTACATGGAGCGTAGAAAAGTGAAATTGATTATTGACAACTCTTGATAAGTTCAACTTCAATAACCACTAGTACATACACAGCGACATCAGATTGTTTGTCTATATTCATAAATGGCTCATTTGAGTCTCCATTAGAGTTACATATTTTGCTGAAAATTTTCGTTTGATCATTCTATTAAAAAGACCATTGTCCCATACTGATCTGAATATTTTTTAGCACAAAGTTACATCTAATGTTTGCAACATAAATGAAAATCCGCGAAAATCAATATTGTTTGTGCCCATTTTTGTTAAAGAAACCGAAATACACTCCAACTTCAAAATTTGTGGATGTGGTAGTGGTAGCTGTAGTGTTAGTGATAGTTGTTGTGGTCCTAATTGTGATGGTAGCGGTGGTAGCAAAAGGGGTGGTAGTGGTGGTGGTAGTGGTGATTTCTAGTGGCTGTGGCAATAGCCGTGGAGGTGGCAGTAGCAGTAATAGTTACTAACTTACTAAGAGTTGTATTTTTCTTCTTCTTTGACGGAGATAACTCTGCTTTTGATCCCAAAGTCGATTTCACTGAAGTCTAAAATATTTTGCTTTCGGCTGGGATCTGGAGAGTCAAAAGCGGTAGGATATCGCTACCCCATAAGTTTACGGAACTCTTTATATGTGTGTAGATCTGCTTCATAAAGAGGCCTGCTTTCTCCGAGAAAAGCTTTCTGATATGCTTCAAGATAATGTCCTTTGATGGAATTTTTTTGCCACACATGCAGTAAAAGAATGCATAGTGTTGCCACACATGATGTTACACACTTTTTGTAGAGTGCTGAAATTGGAAGACAGCGCAACACCATTTTGCTGTTCCCTCTACTTTCTCTAATATTATTTTTAGAGATTGTAGTGTCTTCATCGTGATCCAAATTTCTTTGGATTGAGGATTGTTTAAAATGCTTTGCATTGAAATGTTCTTTATGATAGTTTTCATAAAATACAGACGCTTTGTATTTTTATTGGAGATGCCCATCTAGCTTTGGTCATCATGCCCTCTTTCTGAGGATTTCAGACAGTGTGCCACTGCATCTGCTTGTCTAAGGAGCTAGTGATGGAGTTTATCAATATTTCCCAGGCTGTGTATTGTGCATAGAACTTGAGTAAATGGATCCTTGACCTCAAAAAAATGAGCATCTTCCCCATTTCTGGGGGTGCAGGGTCCAAGGGGTGGGTACTTATTGTCCGTTTGTGGGATGCTCCTAGGAATTAGTGTTGACTTTACGGTAATTTATTTCTAGCCTGCATTGCTTTTTCTAGGCTCTGGGGCCGAATGGCCAACAAGTGCGATTGCCAGTAAACATGGCCCAGAATGCTATGAAAAGTTTGTCGAATCACTTCCTCTCTGTCCTAACTAGAAAAATATTTTTGTGCTGCCCTATGAAAGCTTTTCAGGGTCCGTCAAGATTTTCTTTGACATCTTGCAGTAACTCCGTATCCTTGCATGAGCTTCTGATCATGTCAGCCTGAAGCTTGCTCATGGAGTTTTCATGTTTGCTTCCGGCATCTCCTTTCACTTGCACTGTTCTGAGTCATCCATGAGGACTTGATGTTGCCGAAAGTTGGCTTCGGCCACTTTTTGTAATTTCTTTAGGAAATAATGCACTTTTCCATTGTGGTCAAAGTGGGGAACTCTAAACTTGTCCTTAGTTGTTGCCAATTTCATTCGGTGCAACATGCCCATAAGGGTGCCCATCACCTGTAAGCTGGTGGGGTCCCAGTTCTTGCTGACTGCCCTCCTTCTTTGCCCTCTAGCTGGAATACTGTTTGGCCGGTGTTCTTGAATTGCGGGTCTTTCCAGATCCCGCTACTGCAACCAATGCACAGGATCGCATTTTTGATTAGCTGCACATCAATCAAAATGAGCTCATGAACAACTGTACCAAGTTGTGCTAACCCAACTGGTTTAATCGAGGGGCAATACTCCCCTTAATGAGAGCTGATTTTCGGCTTCCTGGAGGTCCCAATATTACAATGTTGGGTTGAATTAGCTTCGAGTTGAATTGCCACCCTACTAGTTGGTGTGATCAAATCATGTTTGGCAAGGGTCAAGATGGTCAAAGTCTAATCCAGCCAACAGTATGTCCAAGTAACAGTTTGTACTGAGTATAGCTGCTACTATAGCGATGCTTCCTCTATAGTTATTGTGTGCAGTAAAGTTTAGCACATGTGAGAAACCTCCAAGAGTGCCCAGGTAACTCTGATTTGGATAAATTATGCCTACATGTATTTGTGCAAAAAGATTGTGGGTAGTTATTCTTGTTGAAGTTAATAAAAGGCAATAAATCATGCACTTCATCTTGATACATGATTGTTAAAAATAAATTAAGACCCATGTATATGTGTTTTCAAATAAGCTTTTGTGGTTGGTGAAAATAAAAAAAATATATTTAGTATAACCACGATCATCAGCATTTGTTATTGCGCGCTGTCGACTTGTGTTTGTCGCCGTCGGTCGCACAATCATCAAATACCTGAAATGAATTATTACCCATTCTTAAAGTTCCAATCATTTTCTTGCTACTATCTACAAAATGTTAATTCTACTGGAACACAAATGCAATTTAGTCAAGATTAGTAGTTTTAAACTCACATTTATTGGACTTCTGGTGAGTTTCAGCTGCCACTACAGCAAATTGAAGCATCAAGAAACTGATAGACAATTATAATATAAGTTAAAACCAAGTCAGTCACTGACTGTTGTAGGAGAATAATTTTTGTATGTTTTGCAGGTTTTACCTATGAAATTTTTTATGTGAAGTTTGGAAAACTTTCATTAACATGTCTCTAGCTTTTATTTTCTTATAATACAGACAAAAAATACAATATTAGGTTTTTGTAATGTGTTTTCGTCGTGTGGCCACTACCTGGCAGTGAAAGCTGCTTTCATTCAATAATCATCGCATGCACGTACAATCAGCTATTATATTGTGGAAGATTTGCATGATACAGGCTACCCATCCAGCCCCCCCCACCCCAAGACCCCCTTCCACCCCTTGCTCTGTCAACAGCCAAGCTAGAGACAACCCCTGAGCTTTTTCCCTCTCCGCATCTGTACAAATTCCCCCATAAAATGGATACCGGGGACCCTGGCCCTGTATAGACCCTTTATATCCGCTATATAACATATGTAACCTACCCCGGGTCAGCTAATCCAGACCAGTATCCAAAGAGGTTGGTATAATTAGCCTGGGGCCTGTAGGGCTGGATGCCCACCTCAAAAAGTAGATGAGCAGAGTACGGTAGCTTGGAGAACAGACTAAGAGATGGATGCCCTAATAAGGAGTGGAAAAGTACCAAGATGCCCTAATAAGGAGTGAAAAAGTTCCAAGCCAAGAAAAATAGCGGGAAGAATAGCCCAGCATACTTTGCCATGTGCTCGCTGCTATGATTGGCTTGCCTTGTTTATTAAAATCTATTATACGTTGTGATTGGTGTGTTATTTCTGTTGTATTGTATGATTGGTTCACCCTAATAAGGGAATGAAATTTCCTTTGATTCTCCTAAAAAGGAGCTTTTTCTATGCATTACAATCAGAATTCTTGAGGAGTTTGCTAAATACTGTGGCAGATTTTGGTGGATGTTCATAGTAAACTGGGAGTTTGCTACACCATTTCTCCACTCAGTGCGCTGGCAATGCACCTACGGCCATCGGTGAAATGCTGTGCCGGTAGCAAAGCCATACTGTGCCGGTAGCACAGTATACAGGGCCGGTACTGGGCTGGTAGTGACCTTTGCAGGGCTGGTATGCTGACTCAGGGCCGGTATAAGATGGCTGCCATAGCTGAGGACTTCCGAAACCAGCTAGGACTTTCCACCAAGCCAGGAACCAAAGCTACCTACCTTAACATCTGCGGTAACCAGGACCACAAGCTAACCAGAGCCTTGGGACCTGTAAAACAATATGATTGGACAGTAGGAGACAGGACTCCAACCTTAGCCACTTGGCGCCTTATTTATTTAACCCTTATTAATTGTATGAATGGTTAGTTAATTATATAATTCACTGCATTGGCTAGATAACTTCCTGTGCTCTTATTATTATATAATATATGCTAATCAGTTCCTGTGAGCTTTCCTATAAAAGGAGAGATTTTTACTCTAATCTTTGCATTCATTCTCATGTCTTGCCACAAACACCCTAGAGAAATCATTACCCTCTAAGACTTTGTCTTGAGAATATAGCCACTTACACAAGCGCTACGCTGTATTGTTTGTCTGAGCCATGGGCTCTTGCCATACTGGGTGATTCGGTTGCCTGAACACAGTTGTCACTGTCAATCAGCACAGTGTCCCCTCTGGAGAAAGGCATAATACACGAGACTAGTGGATGTCCGTGGTAACCAGACCGGAATCCATTACAATACCCTTTTATTGTATTGCTAAATGGATTAAGTAAATAAATATTATTCGCAGAAACTCTGTCATTGTGTGTCTGGGTCTAGGACCCCGTGGAGTTGATAAAGTCAATTCGGAGTGGATTTCGAAATGGTGAAGAAGATTCGGAGTGATACCGTTGTGTCAGTGGTAGAAGGTGCAAAACTGCTACAATATGATAATGCTTATGATAGTTAGTTACAAGTGCTGCTGACTGGTGAGTCAGCTGATTGCTCGCTGGCTGGTGTGCTAGCCTACTGTTTGCTCTGTTGACTCGGTGACAAACTTGATTGCACTAACTGGCAAGATGTGTCAGCTGTTTCCTCAACAAAAGACCAGAATTCGCTCTACTAATGATGTTTGCTCACCACTGATTGGCTGGTTTAAGTAACGATTTCCTAGGTATTAATGCAACTGCTGGTTTAAGTTTTTATGTTAAACACTTCAGCCTGATTATGTATTTGCAATCTGCACATTGTCCCACCAGTACTGGTTGTTTGCTTGTACTGTGCGGTTGTGTTGTTAGCAGTTGATTGTACACTAGCGATACAGGCAAATACACTTACTTTATACTGAGCTTGACCCTTGTTGGTCTGGCAGGTTGCGTTAGCAAGTTATACATTAATCTCTGACACCATTTTCATTTAGTACCGCTTCACAGTACTCGTTGGTTGATAGGATAGTTGACTTTACTTACCAACAAAATATTTGCGGTTATGTTCTGACATGGATCTTGGTTGTATCACTGTTGGCAGTATTGTCGTACGCAGCAGCAAGCAACCTGTTATCAGCGCAATCTCTCCGATAGTGTTTGGTAAAGGCCGGCAGAGAGAACCTTTACGATATTAATTTATCTGCAAGTAAAGGCAAGAGTATTTTTATAGGAACAAGGAAACATGTTCCTCAGTGAGTTTTGAAACCCCACTACTGGGTTTGTGGACTCACAAGCTCAACCCAATAGACAACTCACTTTCATGATAAAGGAAATTAAAAGCACTTGAATTGTGTGTAATCAACCTTGCTCATAAACCGCTACAAAGAAACTTTTAAGCAGAAACATTTTCACACCTGGTCATTGAAACTGGGCCCTATCAACAGATCATAACAGAATTAGCCATCGAGTCATTAAGCAATGTTATTGGCTGAAAATCAGTAGCTGGTAATGAAAAGCAGTTTGTTTGACCTACAATGCAGAAAAACATCTCATTGTATCCAATGTACAAAATTCTGATCAAAAACCTACAAACTTTTGTCACATTTTTTTCCTCTAAAGCTCTAAACACGATTTGAGATGAAATTTACCCTGACAAAAAGTATTCATCTAGTTAACTGTTAGCAAAAAGCATTTGGCTGGAGCCCTTCTGAAGGTATGGTCAGGTCTCTGGATGAAGCTTTTGCAACCAAAGAGTAGCATTAAATATGTACTTTCTGAGAAGGGTATGACAGATTGCTCACGTTGATGTCAATGGGCTAACCTTTCTTGAGGTGGAGCCCATTTTTTGTTTTGAAGCATTATTTTAAAAATAAAACAGCTGCGTAGCCATTAAGAGTATTCTTGACCTTCGTTCGCCGAACATATTGCAATAAAAATAATCAGACCGGCAATAAATTTAATCAATAAATAATCATTTTGTTCGAAACTCGTGGGTCAACAAAAAGTAGCTTACTGAATAAAAAAAATAATCAGCAAGTATTTATTTATATTGTTCGTAGGTCGCGAATGAAACTGAACACTAAATAAATAATAATGAGCGAGTTGATTTTTTTCATTTTCATAGACTGGTTTTATATCCTTGAAAAGTAATTCAAAATAATTGCAAGCGTTCAAGATTTACTAAATTGAAGAGCAGCTTGACAAACTATTCCAGTTTGTAGCAGTTCAAATTTTATTATTTTCATGATTATTTTTAAAATTGGGAGTTATCTCCTTTATGATTTGTTCGGTAAACTGTAGCATTTCATTGAATATTATGATGTTCTAATCTAATGTTCCGTTGCTTACGCAACATATTGAACTACGAACACCTATCATTTTTTGTATTTTGTTCGACGAACAGGTCGCGAATACTCTTATTAGTATGAAAAACTTGAAGCTTTGATTTTTGAAAGACAAACATTTTATTTTGACTTCGACCAATTTTATTGTATACTGAGTAACATTGACAAATGACTTTTTGGTTACATCTTGAAAACTGGAAATGCAGAAACTTGGAACATATGTATGCAAGGCTTTTAAGTCTAAAATGGCGCATAGATGAGCTATTGAAAACCAATGTTGTAAATTTTACGTAGATCGACCCCTCAACTCTCAAACAAAAATCTGTTTTACGCTAAAAAACTGATTTTTTTTGTCTAAAACTAAAGGAACTAAATATACCTCGAAAGATGAATAGTATAACTCATAGCAAAAAAATTTAACAGTTTTTGGCAGTTGGTTTCTATTTTTAATGTCATTTGGATAATCGCGGACCTCTTTTTATGCTTGGTTTGCGGTGGTTTCAAATGTCTGAAAGGGTGATTTTTCAAAGCATATAAATATTAACTCTTGAAATTTACAATACAAATTATCTTTATTTGTGTTTACCTAACAAAAACAAAAATATTTTAAATAATAGATCAGAAAGAATTTTCATTTACCTGGTTATACTTGAATCAAACACCCAACACTCAACCAACCGCACCATAAAATTTGTGTGGTGAAGTGCATTGAAAACACCAATCGACATCATAAATGTTATTTATTCATAAAATATATATTGAAAAAATTTGAGCAATTAAAAAATCCACGTACCATTATCAAAACCTAACCTGATCAATTACTGCTGTGGAGCCAACCCAGCAACCTAACATGAGAGGAATCCTTTTTTGCTTTTTATGTTTTATAATGACAGTATTGACATGTTGTATATCTACCAATGCAAACTCAATGCAGGAGAAAGTCTCGAACAACATTGAAAATCTAGCATGGTCTGCTCTGCAGACTTGTAGCGGATTTTTATGTCACACTATCTTCCGCTAGGGGGTTGTGCTGGTAGTCGCGCAGTCTTAGCAGCCACAGCTATACAGTCTGTTTCATTTCACTTCAGAAAAGCATTTAAAAAAGCTGTTTTCCTAAATTGAAAATGGAAAAACTTGAAACAGCTACCTAGTATTGCTTGAAAGTCTAACTGGCGGATCGATAAATATAGTGCACCTGTTTTGCAAACTTTATCTGTATTGACTACTTGGTTACCAAACAAAAAAGTATTTCGCGTTAAAAAATTAATTTTCCACGTAAGAGTAAACTGGCCTCCTGAACATTGATTTCAAATGCTTTTTCATCAATAGACATCAAAGAGTAGATAAATTGCTTCATTGTGCATTGATTGCTATCTTTTAGGCCATTTCAGTGTTTGTGGACCACTTATCACGCTTGAATTCCTGTCTTTTCGAGTGTTCCATAAGTTGTTCTCTTCAAACATAAACATGCGCGATATGTGAAACTTACAACGCAAACAAAATAATCCAACGGTTTTTGAAGAGAAGAGTCTAATCCGCCGTAAAGTAATATGAAAAACACCAAAAAAGTAAAAGCAGGCGGAACAATTGTATTTTAGATTCTTTAAATATTAATAAAAACTGATAGTATTTTGTGATGAAGCAACATGCTACAAAAACTAATTATCACCATGTTCCCATGCTGCGAATTCGTTCGGATCGGGCGTCCATTCGAGTTGGTTAGCATTCATTCGGGTTGGCATTCCAATCCGTTCCTATGATAATTCGAATTGAAATAAGTTGCGGGAGTTGTCCTTCCTTTACAGTGAGTAGCGAGCGCAATAATTACTTGATTGCAGTGAGTTAGTAAACAACCGCGCTCGTATTACTAAGTAGTAATATGAGTCAAATTTGTGGAATGTTCACAGCATAAACTAGTAAGTACATGAATAATAACAAAATCAACAATTTGTAATAATTATAGATGATAATTAATAAATATAATGATAGCTATAAGAAATGATAAATAATTAATAATAATAATAAATAAATTATTTCCAAATAATAATAAAAAAATAATTTTTTTTGGCAAGTATAAAAATAATAATAATTTAGTTTGCACATTTATGAAACAGAGCTATGATTCAGTTTCCCGAGCAAATAGTAAATAATTTATAACTCACCTGTTGTTAAACTTGCAGAGGATTATTATTATATGTATGTAAAAACTGCAGTTAGAAAATACGCAAAAACTGATTTACTGCCAAATCGCCAGTTTAATGCCTTTTTCTCAAAAGAGCAACACGAATGAATTCGAATTCATCAACACGAACGATTCCCATGATCCTAATCAATGCTCAACCCGAACGAATTCGGCTTGAGGAACCGCAGTGAGCCAACACGAATGAATCCGAACCAACTCGTACGAGTCAGAATTCCCATGACCCGAATGGACGAGTTATGAGTTCAACCCGAACGAATTCGCAGCATGGGAACATAGTGTATGTCCAACTATCCATATGTGATTTACCTAAGCCATATTTTTTATCTGATGGTTTAGCTTTGCGAGAAAATGACTAAAAGTCAATAAATTTCAATCTAATCATATTTTGGCTTTTCTGTGGCAGAAACCAGTAGCATTTCTTAGTAGCACTTCGATCTCATTTGTTGTCTGAAAAGTGTGATTTGTCTTACCTACTTTCTCAAATGGAGCAACAATGTCTCAAGTGCAGTTGTCCTACATGCTTTCAATCATCAATCAAGCTGCATCATTCCTAGGCAACCGAGGTTTTAAGAGAACACAACCCCTTTGTACAAAACAACAAGAAAGTTAATTGGCATGAATTTTGATTTACATAACTTTGTATGTTTCAGATTTTTGGGATCTTTCACTCAAGTGACGCAAAAGTTATTTATAGGGAAAGAGTAAAAAAGTAAGTGTTTCTAAGTTTTGTATATCAGCTTGAAAACAAGAATAATAGAGACTAGCGACTACTTTAATATTGTTTCAATGACAATTTGTTATGGGAAATTTGTTACAATAGGTAAAAGACAACATCAAATTAACTTTTGTATATGACTTGTTGACATTTTTGGGAAGGTTATTGCTTTGCCAATGATACATTTAGAGTGCAGTTGCTGTGCTACACAACAACAAATCTTGTGAATTGGAAATATTAGAGAAATGGTTTAACAGTTGAACCAACATAGAAAAACAGAAGTGAAAAGCATTTGATAAAACTTATTATTATAATATAGTCAGCTTATAGTAAATTTAAATTGGTTACTTTTTTTACTCACTCAAAACAAATCCACCAGATTTTGAGCGACAGCTTGTGATACTTCATCTTGAAATTTTTTTACCAGGCAGTAACTGTAGAATCTTAAAAGATGATAGTGCCAAATGAAATTGTTTTTTATCTAGCTTTACATCAACACCATGACCTCAATTATTTGAACTCTACTAAAGCAAACTGTATTGAATTTTGTACTGATTTCCACAAAATATTACAACTCTCCAATATTCTACCTCTTTCCAGAGCAAACACTGCCGGTTTGACAGTGACAAACTTATGATCATTTAACGCTGAATCATTTAGCAAACACAGAGCCCATGGCTCAGCCAAACTATACAGCTATACGGCTTTTATTGATAATGCTTAGTCCTAGGGTGGCAGTCCACTAGAGTAGTTGGCGGTAACAAAAGAAACAATGCACTGATCATAGTGAATTTTAGCATTTATATAGGCCGACTGACAGGAAGTCATTTGTATAAAAAGATGGAACAGTACATCGACAGGAAGTAAACTGTTCATTACAAATACAGTTATAAATACTTGGCCGTTTGACTCATCACTTTGGGAGGTCTGTCTAACTGATTGCTTCAGTCAGAGTCACCTCTAGGTTAATATAAGTGCACAGAACATGTGTGCTACAAAAATCCACCACATCACAAGAGTTTTGTAAATAGACAAACTGAAATTTACAATAATCAAGAAATCGATCGACTTCGGCACTGGATTCATTAAAATTTCCTTAAAATTACCGCTGATAGTCCGTGACTATTTGTGCTTTAGTGGCTTATAGATTTTCATATGCACAGCAAGGTAAAATGTTTTATTACAATCACTAGCAGTACTCGCAACATTTAGCCGAGATACCCCGCACCTTGCACGTAGTTTACCAGTGAGATCGGTTCATATATTAAGATTTGTACATAAAGAAAGACTGGCGGTTCAATCAGATAGGTGTACATTTTTGGTTTATGTTTTACTGAATTTTCATAAAAAGTGAAGACAAAAGCTGCAGAATCATCAATTTTGGGCTAATTGAACCTAATCTATCTATTTCTAGTAATTTTTGCAAGCAAGTTTTTCCAGAGTTGTGCTCTCGTTAATTCTATCTACAACGTAAGCACAACAGATGCTGACTTGTACGCAGTTGTTTTCTGATATGCAATAACTTAGATAAGGCCATACAGCAGAGCTGCAAAAATAGGGCTTGTTTGCATAAAATGACGCCATCTCAGTTATAGTCCTTGTACATAGACTTTTAACAGCATGAAAAATTAGGTTTCCAAGTATTTCTGAATTTTTGCAGGTGCTTTAGTGAAGACAGCAATTTAGTTTAATGTTGTTAGATTTGATATTATGTACACCCTGGCCTTCATATGATAATTTATATTGCCAATATCTCAAAAACTAAAGCAGTATTACAGTTCAAAAAATTTAATTTTAATTCAAAAGATTCAAGCTATCATTACTTACAGTATATTAGTGAAAAAACCTGTCGTAACTGTGCTATTGGTGTCGTGTTGTAATCAATAACAACAATAATTTTTAAATTTGAGTTGCACATTATTATTTGTCTGAAAAAATATTGTACAATTCAGATTTGAATTAAGTAATGATTTTCAAATACAATGAAAAATTAAGTTGGAAGTAATTTATGATTATTCTTAGCATTTCTGTTGAAACTATTTGTCACTCTTTGACACTGAAGACAAGACATTGATTGGTGAGTTAATTAAATGCGCAACAATCATTGACATGTCACCTTTAAAACGCTAGTTTTAAAATTTTTTGAAATGAGTAAACTGTGTGAAGTTTTACTTGGACTATCTATAATTTTGCTTTAAGAACTTTTTTAATCAGTTACAAAATTTATCTCTTTTGTTTGATGGAAATGTGTACAATGTTTTATTCTGAATGCAGTGTCGAGTTCTTGTCCATGCATCATTGGCCCAAACAAGTGGCCTTGTTAGCTATATTTGCAATGGAGCAGGACAAGTATGTGGAAGGAAACATTATATTTAACGACCATGGCGCAATCAACACCATCAACCCCGAAACTTGGCAAATTGACTTAATAGCCGGCAATGACAGATACCTGGGTTATAAAAATGGAGTCGGTCCTGAAGTTAAATTTAAGTATCCTTATAGTTTTACTCAGATCTCATCAGAGACAATACTTGTATCCGACTATGAAAATGGAGATATCCGTTTAATCGACAGAAAAACAAATGGCACACAGTCTTTCATCGCGAGTTGTTCTACTATGTATGAGCAGGGTCCTGTAGTGGTAAAGGACTATTGCTCTTCAACTCCAATATTGATATCGGTTTTGGCTGAAAATAAACTTCTCTACACAGAAAGAAAAAGCTTACATCTGATTAGAAAAACGATTGATGGCGACTGGACTGTAACACCTGTTCTTTCTCTTGAAGGATTCGCAAGGACAATGACAATTGATCCAACAAAGTCTTTCATCTATATGAACATTCCTTCTATCAAGAAACACTCAAATATCCTAAAGATTGAAGTAAAAACATGGACAGTTAAAGATTCACTGCGTGTTGACGGCTCGTATGCAAAGTATGCTGATGGTGAGCTTTCAGAAGCATTTTTTGGTAAAACCCATCATATATATTTATTAGCAATAACATCCAATGTGCTGCTGGTGTCAGACCATTTCAGGAACAGAATGCGTGTTATAGAGCTTAGCGACACACGAGCTCCAAGAGTATCATCTATATGCAGTGGCAGTGGCACATTGAATTTAACATTACATGCAATAAACAATTGTACAGTACCAAAACCAGGCTACTTAACCAAACTGGAAAATTCATCAGTCTTAATCGCATCATCAGACACGCTAAAGTTCTCATTACTCAACTTTAACGGTAAGCGTCATCAATCGAAAAGTTTTACTCTGATTTTCTAAAATTTTTGATTAGAAAAACATGGTAAGACATTTAGATTCAAAGGCTAATAAACCTCATTAAGTTGGTGAGAGATCAAATGTATCTTGCCGACACTAGTGTAAGAAAGTTACGATATATAGCCAATGAGGAGATGGTTTTTCAACATACATTTGTTAATAATGCACGAGGATTTATGTCAGATTAGTTCCCTTTTCCTCGGAACTGTGAATGAAAACACTCTAAACATCTAATCTTGTTTTATTGAGCAGAGGTCAAAAGTTTCAGTGATAAACTGGAAGAAAGAAGCCCTTTACACCTTTGCTTCTTACTGAATTTCGTCAATGCAAACCTCGAACCTTCAAATACATCCCATTGTTTTAGTAGCCGCAGTTCAATTCAATAGAGCTACTGCTATACATTTTTTTACCTTTTTATTAGCTAAAAACAACACCCAAGACTACAAAAAACTTCTATGTCCATAAAAATTGCCACGCATCCTCTTGTTCCATTCCAAGGACCAAAAAAACTAAACAGTTGTGCAGAAGCAAAGGCACGGGAGTGCATACAAATTTAATCACTATGAAAACTCTTGAAGATTATCAATATTGCGAGAGAAGACACCCAGTATTACATTGAATGAATGAAAATGCACCCAAAATTACATATATCTTGAAATGGCTCTTGATGTAATAATTAATGATAAATGTTCAAGATTAGATGTTCTAAATTATAATACGATGCGGTGGAAATATGCTGATGACAAAGTCAGAGCCGAGAAAGAAAGTAGCCAGATCATGGAAAGTAAAGATGCCAGAATACATAGTCATTGTCAAACTGTATGGTGCCTGATAGAAAATAACTTTTCATATTGAATGTGCCCATTATGTATTAGCATATTTAAGATGTTCATATATTGTTGTTTCTTCCTTCAATTGTGTATATCATGTAAAGGTCTTTTGATGCTGAGCAAAGTGCACTGCTTGGCAAACGCTATTTGGATCTTGCCTTTGATGGCTGGACTTTTGGACTGTCGATAAAAATAAAAACTTGTTAACTTATAACCTTGTGTTATCTTTGGAGCCCAATGGTGACTTTTTAGAGTGGTGGTGATTGTATTTGGCATTGTTGAGAGTGGAAAGGAGGTTGCAGAGTTATTCTACATCTGTCTAAAATCTTGAGATGGTTGTGGAAGCTGAGGGTTGCATCCATGAGAGGGGAATGAAATCCTTCTTCACACAGATACTAGCTGGAGTTCCTGAGTGCTATGTCTCCATAAATATTCTTATTTTCTATCTAACTCTAAACTCTACTAGATGTTCCAACTATTTACCGGCTATAGAAGAAGGAATACCAAATATAGAGTGACTCTAAGATTGATGTAGCCAGTTTTACACACACTGCTGCCTTGGTTACAACTGTGTACTTTGTTATAGAGTATGATAGCGAGGGCTGTGATTGTGTGATTATGGTTTTAACAGTATAAGTGCTGATGGTGTAAATAAATAGTAGACCACAGTGCACTTTTCATTTTTTTACAAAATAATACAGATAATACAAATAATAATTTTTGTGCCACAATAAACTGCATACATTTTTTGGATATCAGGATATGCTATAATGTATTTTATACTTTCTCACAGCAATTCTTTGCTTCTTATATTTACAGTAGAGTTGGACAAGGTAAAAGTTGTTCCAAACATACCAGAAGTTGGTAAGTTGCAATAAGTAAGATACAACTTCTATACTTAAGCCTAGTTCAATGCTATTACAGCTTCCTAATAAAAGCATAGCTTGACAGCTCGGTATAGTACAAAAATACATAAATACCTTAATACTACAAACTTTAATTGCAACTTTTGAAAACCGAATCTCTATGAAAAATAAACACACAAACCATGGATTAGAGCAAAAGAAGGATATTGAATGTTTTAATTGATATGCATGTCTTTTTCTGAACAACTTTTCGTTAATAGATCATTGACTGATTATGCTCACGATTAAGGTATATAACATGGAAAGCAATAATCATGGTGAAACTGTGCTATATCTAAACATCGTTATGCACACGTAGATACCTAGAGTGTGTATTTTTGGTAACCAAGTTTTTTTGGGATTAAGAAGACATTTGCTTGTTACATTAAAGACATAGCTATGCTAAAAATCCAAAATGTTTTGAGATGCTCCTTTAATTTCCACCAGCACTTATTAATTGAACTCGAGTAAAGTTACTAGTTTGTACAAGTTTTCACAAATTCTGCCATTTTTGTTATTAAGTTGATGAAAAGGAGAGCCTCTCAATGCTGAGACTTTTTATGTTTAATAAATTGGGCCATTACCTACCCAAATGTAATAAGATGATTACCATTTGCAAATAAATCTCTTTGCTGGCATTATTGAAAGTTAGTCAGTAGAATTACGGACTTGGCTCATAGCGAGTAGTGAAGCCTTTTATTGAACTGACCTGTGACACCATTTAGCTGAATCCATTATCATTAACAGATAGGTTTGTTTTGCAACAGGCCTTTGGTATCCGCTAGCAATAATATACATGTCTTCCTGTTTCCTGTCCCACCAGTTGTGTACATCTCAGCCGCTTATTATCAAATACCAAAAACAAACCCTTCTTCATATGCAAGCCGGAAAAGAGACAGAAATATAGAAATAATATTATCATGTACAACAAAATGAAGTTGAAATAATTAAAATTTCAATGAAAGCAACTGATGCAGCGTAATGCTTGATCATTTGAAAATTGATATCATATGAATATTGTGTAATAAAGTCTGTCCAATATTTTAGATGGTTAATAATTCAATGATATTATGCATTATTGCTATGCAACATTACTAGCAGTAAAATTAGTTGAGTTCAACATGCCCTCCTCTGTACCAGGCCTATTTTATCTCCAGGCCAGTTATACATCTCACTCCAGTGGTCACTCTTCTCTAGCTCTACTCTACTAATTGATTAACTTGAGCCCGCTCTACCTTCACTCCTCACTTTATGCTATTGATATCACCATTCCTCATTCTTTCCTGCTCTCTCCACTTTCCACCGTCTGCCTCGCTCTATCCTTGCCCCATTCCACTATTGCCCTGCTTTACCTTTTCTGCATTTCTTTTTTCTCTCTCTCTCCCTTGCTCAATGTAATAGAAAACACAGTGAAACAGTGGCTGGCTCTTGGTCAATGTAACCTAATATTGTAGTGGATTTTGGGGGCCGATCAAAGATCCACCAACAACACCTCACTCCAGAGGTGTTGTTGGTGGATCCAATCTACTTCCAACGCAGGAGTATCATAACTCCACAACCGTAATCAGAGCCCACAGCTCAAAAGCACAACTCAGTGTTTCAGAGTGTAAACCATATTATATTATACAACAACAGCTCAGTGTGGTCTAAGAATGGCAATGTATCTTGCTGCTTGGAACAGTCTCAAGCAGAATGCCAATACAAGGAATAGTTAGAAAGCTCTGCCTTTTATTGGCAGAGTAACAGGAAACATATGCTCAAATAAGGGGGCAACAAATCACCAGTAGCAGGAAGTGATTATTCGACTGAAAAGACAAGTTATAAATAACACACTATGATATTGGCTAGAATATGATTAAATATACAAGGCGCCCAGAAGTAAGGGGCGGAGCTTCACAGTCAATAGTGCTGAGTCAGGGTGGTGCAATAGTAGCATAAGTTCTTAGCTGTTATGGGTTGTGTTCCTCATCTTTTGTCATTCCGGCGGTAGCTAGGGAGCAAACTTGGGCTTCTGCATCTTTTGGTAGTACTTTCGGTCCACAGGCTATAGCCCTTCTCTCCTTCCCAGCCCGGTATAGGGTCGGTAGTGGCACTGCAGGGCCAGTAGTGAATGCTGCAGGGCCGGCAGTGACTGCTGCAAGGCTAGTAGTGACTGCTGCAGAGCCGGCAGTGATTGCTGCAGGGCTATAGTAGTGTTTTGGCAGGGCCGGTAGTAATTCTACCGGCTCTCTCACTTGGTTTTCTGGCTGTGCCAAACTCAACTTAGGCGTGACTGACACTCAGCAGTTGTCAGGGGAAGCTTGCACAGATGCAGTGGCCATGAAAATCCACCACAATATCTCTAGTTTGTACCTTTGATGGATATTATCTTCGATCCATAATGGATAATGATTTTATCTATTTTCCCTCCTGGTTTACAAACAAAAACTGCTGAAATATATTTGAGCTCTGACACAAGTTTAAGCTTTTGTGATATTACAATTAATATCATGACAGATTTTGCGACAATTTGTGTTAACCCAGAGTTGCTTTTTGGAAGATCCCTAACTGTTGCAATCAATCCTGTGTCACTACTCATTCCTCCAACCACATGCTTGCCTCTCCATCTATCTAACTCCCACCTTACTGAACCTAGAAGTCACCAGGACCCACCAAATGCATCATCACAAAAAGCAACTTACTGTTTTTGGGATAAAATAACATAAAGAAAAGATTTAGAGTTACTTTTTGTACCCATTAAAACAACTCTTCACCTTCCCCATACACCACACTCAACCCTTAACTTACTAACACATTTTTAAGCAAACAACCAGCTAGCAATGGTCAAAACTTGAAACTGCTTTCTCTAGCCCTACAGATAAGTGTTTCAGCCCTGTGTACAATAACCATCAGCCCGGTAAACAGGTCAAATTTTAAGTGACTACTTTTATTTAAGTTTTTAATTTAAATTCCACAAGTGGCTTCAGTAACACCTTTGTTGAATTTTTGTTGGAGCAGAATATGAATATTTAAAATATTTGTCAATTTATTTCCATGAAAGTCGAAAAAGATTTGTGACAGGAACACAAAGTCACTGATTGGCTGAGGAAAATTTAAGGAATTATAGCCAAAAGACTCGGCAAGCTGACTTTGTGCAATGGTGTTTGCCGTGCTAATTACATGCTTTACTTACAAGGTTTTACAGCTGATTTATATGTAATTTGATATAATGATTTCATTCCCTCTTTTCAACTCGTTTATTTAAGTATCTTAGCTTATATAATTTATACATGGAGCTTGATTGTTAGCACTTAGTCAATTGTTCTTATTTTGTATTGTACTTGCGAGCACCAGCATGCGGATTAGTTTAATAAAAGCTATTTATTCTCTTGAGATGCTGTGTAATCTGTCCAGAAGGTAGCTTTGAAGGTTAATTGTTATTCAGTGAGTTGCTGTTGGTGACCCGCGTACCCAGAAAAGGCTTGTTAAGTTATATTGTCATGAGATTTGACTGGGTGATGCCCAGTGATGAAGAGTTTAGTCGGTGGAGGCTTGGGTTGCGGGCGGAGTTTAGTATCAAAAATGGGTGGACCTACTAGCCTCAGGGCTTATGAATACTGATTGGAGCGTTCAGTAATCAAACTTTTTCTACAACATCAGCAGGTTTGGGGCTCCCCGCGTATTTTTCTGAAGACTGACGATTGCAGTTTCTCAAGTGTGACGTGACGATTCGCCCTAATAGGGATCTAATTGTTAAGGCTGAAGACAAGAAGATTAGTGTTTATTGTTGACGATGGAGATTTAGTTTACAGTTGCATTGAGTAGTGTGTCCATAATTATTAATTACCATAATTAAGGATCAGTGAGTTGAAAGCAGGTGTTAGATTATTAGCCCATTATTATTTTTATTATTATTATTATTATTTATTTATCAAGCTTGATAAATGAAAGGGTACTGATAAAAAACTTTCAGTTGGTGAACTACTAGGAAATAAGAAATTCATATCTATGTCACAAACAACAATTCTGATTTGTATTGTATAGCTGATTAATACATAATATCAATATTACACCACAGTGATAATAAAATTCACCTTAGCATCATCTTTTATAGAGTCACTATTGCCTGCACCTACTATGGCCTTGACACCCAAAATAACCTAAGTTTTAGTATATGGTTCGAACATTAGCAGTTATCAGCTAATCAGGCTTGTTTATTTCATTAGCGAGCCAATGATATCAATCGAACCACCGTACACTATTTCTGGTTACTGGGTAATCATGCTATAGGCCATAGCATTTGTTTTGTAGTGAAAGTAATTTGTAAACAGACTATAATTAATAACTATTATTATTATTATTATATTATTAGTATTAATTATTATTATTAATAATTAAATGAATTAATTGTTACTATTTTTTATTAATTGTTGTATATACCATTTTTAGTGTTGTGTATTTATTTTACAAAAATATGACTGATGAATGACAGCAAGCAATGAGTTATATGCAGAGATATAATAATAATATATAGGTAGTAGTGCAAGAAAAAACCAAAAAAAAATCTTACACTATTGAAAGTAGCATCAAATTGAAGAATATTATTTGCCTATTTTGTTGATACACAGTTTGTTTCCATAGCTAATATTTTTGAGTTTTAAAACATTTTTGAAAAATGTACTCTTAGCTAAAAAATTATTATACATTCCTGTCTAACCGCAAGCCGCAAAAAGTGTTTAACCACTCGTCAAAATTTTCCAATATTATTATAATATTGGAAAATTATGTGTATGTATTGGATCATTTAATGGCACAAAAAAATCTAAGCACACCGCAGTGGAAAGCTCTTAAGCTAAATTCTTCCACATTTCCTTGCGAACCAACATGGCAGATCAATATAATAATAAATATCAAAATAACAATAACACCAGCCTTCGCTTCAACACTGCCCAACTTTTACCGTTACTTCTCAGTTATTTTTTTGAATTTTGGTTTTGAACTGCATATAATATATAACACCAAAATATACCAGTCCTCAACTTAAACCATGGGTATAATGGTTGCTTTTTACAGCAGTTATAGGCTGATGTAACCTTATAATTAAGCTTTATTAGCTTTATATATTATAAATATCCCATGAACATGCTGAAAAAAACAAAATAATTCAGCTAAATTTTGAGACACCCAAAAACACACTTGCTGGGACAACTCCAAGATATGTGACGTCATTAATAAAAAAACTGTGCCCGTCCAAGATTTATAGACCTTTTCTCACACACTGAAGTTATCGGATAGTATAAAATTGTTAGCCAATTAGGTTGCGCGTTTCATTAATCAGACGAAAGAATTTCTGAAAATTGACATTTTTGCTTTGAAAAAACACCAAAAGTAAAGCTCCAAACAAAAAACTGAGGCAACAGATAGAAAGAAAATTCAATTCTGATGCATGTAGATAATTTTGAAGAATTAATGGGCCACCACATTAGCCATAACACGTCAATCAAAGTTGGCCTTGTTTTTGCAAAAATCCCGGACATTTTTTCAAAGAATAATATTAATTTTTTTTTTCTATTCAAGCTAGCACCTGACTTTTTACACCACTGAATAGAGAATTTCAAGCGCTATCTTCTGATATAAAGAACCATAATAATCAACACTTTGAAAAAAAAAATGAAAAATAATAAAAAATTACTAGTCAACAACATCGTCGTCATCCAAATAATTAATTTCTAGCATACTACCTGTCATTTCCACTTCTAAACAACTCCAGCATGCCTAAATAAATATAATCTAACCATTTATCAGAACAAATCTCATCCGTGGAGGTTCTCTGCAAAAAATATTATTTCAAACTATCTCAGCAAGAAAAAATATTTTTTGCCCGACAAGGAACGGGGTGCGGTTCTCATGGAGCGGTTTCTGTTTCGACTGGCAGATTTACCTCAAATAAAGACCAGAAAATAGAGGAGATTCTGCTCTACACGATGATATGAAATGTTTTACTGTAGGTCTACTAGAAATACTAGAATATCTGGTGCTAAAGCCAACAACAACTTCAGCCAATCAGAATCTTGCTAACAAAAGGTCCGATGGAATTGTTTTATATTTTATACACTTTTTGATGATAAATTTGACAAAATCCATGGGAGTAAGTTTCTTAGCAGGTGTTGAAATGAATTATCAATATGTTTTATTTGACTGGGTTGGGTGAGATGTCACAGAACCCAATAAAAACTGAAATATCTTCCGATTAATACAGGTACCTTTTCTATAAAAGTAACGTTTCCTACTTGGATTCGCGAAAGCTTATTTTATCAATGACGTCACATTTCTAGCATTTTAATGGCGCTGTAGAGCAACTCCGTTTTTCAATGAAGTAAATATTGCCAATAAATACGGATGAATTTCTCATTGTTCTACACATAAAATACAATTATACTTATAAGATTTAGATAGCTGACATTTTCATTAGCCTGTAACAGCTATAAAAACAAACCATTATACCCATGGTTTAAGTTTTTTCAATGAAAAGACAAAAGAATTTTTTGTTGCTTAAGATTGAAGATCTGAAGATTGCTCTGTTAAGTCCGAAGATTCTGAAGACAGCCTCATGTGCAGGGAGCCCCAGGTTTATTAAAGTTTCTGTCGACACAATTAATCGTTTTTCCTTCAAATGAATTTACAAATCTTTTACAACATTATATTTTTGAACAACAATGATATATCTAGCAAGCTGAATCTCTAACCACGTTTATATTTATAGGTATAGGTATACTGTGGTGGTGTTTACTTGCTGGATTTTTTCTCATTACTATGTTGTTATTCTTGGTTCTGCTTCTTTCGTTGAAAAATCGGAAACTCACCAAGGTAGGTTTTGCAGCGTGTGAAAGCGCATTATTGTCGCAGTAGTTCACAACTTTATGTAATTGATTCTTCGTATTTCATCAGTATCTAGCAAACACATAAATTATGATATAATAACTTTATTCAACGCTAAGTGTTTTTTCATTAGGTATCACCTAGGAACGGTCATGGCATTCCTATGACGACATATCTGAAACCATTACATTTAGTAACACATAAAACAAGTATATCGGGAGGAAAAAGTTGCAGCCAAGACGCCATCAAACAAGCTTTACGACAATTGTCAGCTATAGAAACTGAAATGGTATTTAGCAACAATGAAAATATTATGCATTCCTCAAGTTTTCTAATATCATTATATGCTTTGAAACATCTTAAATTTCTAATCGTCAAACGTATTATCTTTGTTGGCTATACTGTGATGAATTTGCACAGTGGTGCCACCCACAGTAGACAGTGTGAGAAAACTCTCCCAGGACATTGGTACAGCTGGTGTGCTGGTATATGACTGCGCCAATAGCATGTGGCCCTTGCGCAGACGAAGTAAAGAGTAACTAGGACAATCTGGCTCATTGGGAAGGCAGTCAAGGAAAAAATATAACTAACAAAAGCGGGGTCATTAAAAAAGAAAACTTACCTACAATGTGCCTACCTATTTATAATCATTAATTTGCATAATCTTTCTATGAATACCCTTATTTTGCTATAATATTCAGAAATTGTTTGGCACTTGAGAGAACTGTTTATCAAAGAGATGTTACGCTAGCGCTATTCATTGTGAGCCCTAATTATTGTATAGGGCAATATACTTGTATTTAGTGCAATGTACACATACTGCGTATTGTGGGAGATTTGCATTATATTTAGTCAAGCCAAGCTCCTTCCCACCCCCTCCCACCCTAAACCCCCCTACACCCCTTAACTCCTCAGTAACAGAAGTTTTAAGTGACCGCAGAGCCTTCCCTCTTTAGTACAAACGCATATTTCCCTGAATTTAGGATACCGGCTACCCTGAGCTGGTATAAACCCCATATCCTATATATAGATATACAGAGAACCTACCCTGAGTCAGCTCGAGTCAACACTTCGGGCCAGTCAATAAAGATGGCTGATAAAGAAAGCCTGGGACCCTAGGAGCTAGAAAACCTTCACTTTAAGGAGACCGGAGCCATACAAATGCCAGGAACAGAGGTTAGGAAGTAGAGATGCCTAATAAGGAGTGGAATATTCCCAGCACCATCAAAAGAGCGGGAAAAAAGCCCAGAGTCACTTAGCCATGTGCACACCTCTTTCATTGGCTTGTTTTGTTATGACCAAGTGTATCGCATTTTTAGATTAATGTATGGTTTGTATTGTTATGTGTTATTGGCTCGCCCCTAATAAGGGGGTGAGCTTTCCGGTGAGCTCCTAGAAAAACTGAAAGGCTCCACATGAGGAGAGCAGAAGTCTAGTGTATTTCTGTGTAGGAAACATGTTATATCAGTACAATACATTTTTTGATCACGTAATCTCTGTGTGGTTAGTCTGGGACACGGACCCCAAAGCAGTTGTTGGAGTCAAGTGGAGTTGATGTTGTTGTGTCGGTAGTGGAAGGAGGGAAACCACTACAATATTAGTGTGGCTGGGTGCCATTCCATTTCATTGTGAAGTAGCTAAGAATCTGGTGCAAACTCTATTCTTAGTTCCATCAACACTAGCCTGTAGTTGATACAAAGTGGACACTTCCTTCTGAAGTGCTTCTCTACTGTGTTCAGTAAAATCCTTTACAATACGGGTCAATTCTTTTTTATAAGACACCATATTTTTTCTTCTAAATTCTTTAATTTATAAAATGCTGACAATATATTGGAAAGCATTTGCCCAAAATTGGAAAAACACCAACTGAAACATGCTTCAATACTACACTACAATACTGGTAAAATATTTGCGCTCTTCGTTGGTCTACCACCTCAACCTAGACTGAGTACTTTTCCACCTAGCTTGCCTACTAATGCATTCTTTTCTGGTTTTCTAATACCTGACTGTAAATGGAGCTGGTGGTGCAAATCTTTAGGGATTTATTGCATTTGTAACCCAACTGGCCAGTGACCCAGTCTATATTTATGAGTTTGAGGCAATAAAGCCTCTGGAAACAACACATGCGCTGATCCATACCTCACTTTGTTATAGGTATAAAAGCTTTGATCGTTTTGCCCAGCCTTGCCTATTCACCCTTGTGAGGTTAGAAACTTACTAATACCATCCCCTCTGGCTAGGTGTACACTGACATCCATGTACCACTCACAGTTTACTAATGAGCCAATTGGACGGGACCACACTATTCAATCAATTTAGGATTCGAGACACAGTGGGCCTTCAGTAACTCCAAGATTACTATGATATTACTTAATGTGTCTCCAATGACCGATGGCCCCACCGCTGCCTGTTCGACCAACACTTTGGGGCACCTACCCCCCTATGCTTATCAAGTGTGGGATATCTCTCCTAGAATTGTTAGAAAGCCACCCAGGGAAACTAATAAGATAGCTTATTGAAATAACAATAAATGTAAATTGGGGCAGTAGGCAGAGATCGAAGTCGCAGGAAACATAGGCAGTTTTTGGAACGGCAACAACTGCATCCCATTGCATAGCAGCAATAGCAGCTCAGTGGTTAAGTGCACAGCCACTGAGTCTGGGGACTGGGGATTGAGTCTCACACAGGCATTTCATTTCTCTTTTTGGGAACTCAATTCATGTGAAGCGATTACAATTTGTCATCATTCAAAAACTATCTATGGCGATTAAAGACTTTAACAAATATAAGAACATTTCAAAATGACCGAGTTCAAGTATATGACTATCAATCACAAAATCTGCCATGAAAATTTTTCAGCATTTTTCATAGATATACTATGGTTTTTCAACAGCTCTTTTATTGAACTAAAAAACTAGAATTTAACACGACGATAATTTTTTTTTACTGATTTCCAAAACCCTACAACACATAGAATATTGTGATACTTTTACTTGGTTGATTGTATACACCTTATTTATCATTTCTTATTCCCATTACATTCTTACCAACAAGCCTACCTCACCCCGCCGTACACCCTCAACTCACCCCTCCGTACACCCTCAACTCAAAACTCTCCACAAAACTGCTCTCTTTTATATCCCTCAAAAGTCACAATTTTCTCTACATAATGGCCAATAGTTCCTAGCGAGTAACCACACTGCAGATAACAAGCCAATTGCTAAAATGGAACTTGGAAAGCTCCCAAATCTTTTCCCCAGTAATTCAACTGGATTTATGGTGTGACCTGATCAATAAAAAAAACTCTGATTGGCCCAGAACAAGCTGGCGATTTTTAGCTGAGGGAATTGTTTTGGACTGACAAGCTAACCCAACAGAAACTTCTGCTCGCAGTGTTAACTTTGTTATGCACAATTTCATGGTGTTTTGCATAGAGTTATGTGTATGTATAAATGTATATGTGTTTCTAGTCAATTCAGCTTTTGCATAGACTTTGCAATAAATGGTATTCCGGGAACCCTGGTGTGCAAACAAAGATATAGTATATAGCTTTGTGACAACTATTGCCATCTGTTTGAATGGATGCGTTTTGGGGTTGCCTGCAAAGCAACGAAGTCCTAGAAATGGATGTCCGACTTGGTGATAGTTTGAAGTAAAAATAGAAGCAAGAGATCATCTTTGCTTGGTCTTGACAAGCAATTGAAAGCAAAAAATTCCAACTTGTGAAGATCGCTATAGTTGCGTAGAAGTGCAGAGATGATGCTGTAGAGATTTAACTTGGAAATAGGAGGTCTCTAGGAGGTCTCTACATATACATATAACATATACACATAACATATACGTATAACATATACACATAACATATACATCTAACATATACATATAACATAGACATATAACATATATATTTAACATAATACATATCACTTTTCAACAATATCAAGTTTTCTTAGGCATCATCGGTTCCATATAACAAAACTGATTATGTTAGTTCTCTCTTGACTTGTCAGAATTTTTTTGCTGTAAAAGTCTTTCCAAATATAACTTACTTCTCAGTTTGTTTTTAGGTTCGTTTAATCTCAGCTGGTCCAACTTTTAAATGCTCAAACAGTAATGTTTTTTTTCACTACTAAGTTGAGTTTGAAATTCAAATTTTATTTGAAGACAATCAAAAGAGAAAATGAAGATACTAAAGCTAAAATCAGAGGAGCATGCTCTATATCAAGATCAACAAAATGCAGACTTGCATTATTACATGATATAAAATCTGAAGTAATAGACGAGCAAGATGAAAGAATTATCAAAGGTTTGCATTATTTTTAATTAATAAAAATAAAAAATAACTTGTAAATAGTTCTTTACTAATAATTTTTCCGAGCCAGAAAGTTAGGTGTATTGTGGTGGATTTTGGTAGCACACATGCCCTGCACACTCATTAACTTAGAGATGACTCTGACTGAAGCAATCAGTCATACAGGCCTCTCAAAATGATGAGTCAAAGAGCCATCACCCCAGAAGAAGGAGAAAGTACCTTACTGGACCTGCAGACTTTATACCGGCCCTACAGCTCTACCTACCGGCCCTGCAGTGACCTCTACCAACCCGGGAGTGACCTTTACGGCTCTGTAGTAACATAACGGGTGGGCAACAAGATGGCCACTGTAGCCAGAGATCCAAAAGTAGCCTGAGTCAACGCACAAAGTCGGATCCAGGACCTATCCATCTCTATACCCTATTTGTCTGGAACCTATGGCTAATAAAGACTGAGGACTTGAACTGGTAGTGTTATTCATTGCCACTAGATACCTTACACCTTTACTATTGTGTGTCATTGTATGTATTATTCTCTTGATTGGTGACTTCACTTCCTGTTGTATTTTATTGGTTAGACTTAGCATGATGCAATGCATTTCCTGTCACCAGCCTATAAAAGGCTGGATTCTCTTGTGTTCATTGCGACTCATCACTTACTGCTACTGCTGTTGACTACTCTAGACGATTGCTTCCCTAGAGTTTGATATGTGGGCAATAAATGTATTTATTACCTAAACTATGCCTAGTTTGTCTGAGCTAAGGGCTCACTAGTGGTGAAGTTGTTACCGACTTCTCCGTCGCATCCTGCAAGTCTTGGAGAGAGGCGTTATTTTGCAGTTTCACAAGCTGCCCTCTGTGGACGGCTGTTTGTTAGTGGACGGTCCACTACAGTATTTTGCATTGTGGTAAAAATTATTAGGTAATACCTGAACAGTTATAAGTTTTTATTGAAATGAAGTTGTTTGCTCTAAAAATTATTTTGGATTCACAAATGTACATAGCAGGTGAAGAAACTGCATTAGTGGCAATATAAACTAAAACATTAATAAATTTTGCTGAATTCGGAAAGAAGTAGGTATATACATATTATATATTCAGTGTTAAACAACTAAACTTTATGAGCAAAGTTACCAGAATGCATCAAGTAGCTAGAGATTGGTTTTGCCATTAACTTAGCGCTGCAATTACTTGTTTTTTTTCCTACAGTTTTGAAATTTAAGGAACTGTAGCCAGCAAATTGGTTTTACTACGAAAAAAATTCCTAAAGAGCATGTTTTCTATTGAAAACTTGTTTGGTAACCTCAAACCATGAGCTTCTGACACTTTTGTGGTTGCCATCCGATGTAATTGTCCAATGCAAAATCTGATGAAATGGAGGGATAGTTTTTTCCCAGATGCATGTTTACTCACCCTTATCAAATAAGGCAGCTATACTGGGGTCATTTTCCCCTCCCCTCCCCTCTCCTCCCCTCGCCTCCCATCCCCTCCCCTCGCCTCCCATCCCCTCCCCTCCCCTCATTCGTTTAGATTCGGATTATGAACCCTAGAGGGCGAAGCCCTCTGAATGCTAACCCCTGCATACATCATAACTTTCGCCTGTTTGAGCATAGACATTGGGGATCCAAAAATGCCTATTGTCTCTCATCCACTAGTGTAAGTTTTTGACTACAAAACCTTGTTTAGTCATTGTCTGTTTTTGATTTCAATGATAATGTGTCAATCATATGATCGCATGTGCTTCCGCATACTAAGATAGCTTCACAATCTTTTGTAGAAACTGTATAAGATTGAAACGAATGCAATGATGAAATGCCAAAGCAACAAAACCATAAGAAACTTTAGGGAAAATAGAAAGCAAACCCTGTAAAAGGCTAGTTTCAATTAAACAAACTTGTCTCCCCTGGGTGACATTGAGTCTGAAACAAAAACTGCAAAAACTTAAGAAACTTTCACCAATTGTTGTGATAAATGAGCATCAAATCTTTGGCTTTGACCTAAACCTTCCATAAGAAGTTTCTTGTTCATGACCATCGCCAAATTTCGTCATCACAGTTATTGTACCTCTCACAATTTAAATTATGAGTTCTCCCATTTCTTTTCTCATACAATCTAAAACATATTTTCTGTTAGTTAATTTAAGCCTCTCCCTAACTGAACACATGCTACATGCTTAGAAAAGCTCACTTTTCTGCTGGAATTAAAAATATTCAAAATCCAAAATATACCATGCGGCACAAAAATTGATGTTCGTTAGCTGAAATATAGTGAGTTTGATGGCTATGATTGTTGGTATTGGTAGAAAGTTAGGTTGACAAATACAGTGGATAAAATTGTACTGCTACCTTGACCAATTAGCTGCACGCTATCAAATTTAATTATAAAACTACTTGTTTACTGATGAGCTCACGTTGTGTTGCCCGCTAGATTGCTGCTCTTTTTGGCTGTACACTGTTGACCTAGTTCAACACAATTGCGTTCTAATGAATAAAATACATGTATTGCATAGACATGTTATCAGTAACAATATATAAAAACTGGCAACGAGGATAAAACCGAGGCTTGATAAAATCGACCCAAAATCCGCTCGTGGGACAACATACAGGATGCGCATGGAGTGCTGGTTAAGAGCCAACAAGATGACGCAGGCACAGCCAAAGCTGACTGTTTTATAGTGGTCGTGGGGTGCAAGACTGTTGAGCTGTTAGTCAGTCTTTGCACACCTGAGCTGGTCACGGCAAAGGCTTATGAGGAGCTTCTTCAAAAGCTAGATGCTTACTATGACAGCTCAGTCAACAATGTAAACGAAATTGTGAAGTTTGACATGAGAATGCAGCAGCAAAATGAGTCGATAAATGAGTATATAGTGGCTATTAGTGAACTCTCAATTAACTGCGGCTTTGGAAATGATGACGCCTTGTTCAACCGCTTATGTAACAGATTGATCACTGGTATAAAAGATGGCAGTATACGTGAAGCTTTGCTACGAGAATCTTCAAACACTGTTCCGCTAACGTGGGATAAGGCAAAGAAGCTGGCTGTGTCTATGGACAGCATGCATCTCTGCCCTGGCAAGTCTGGTATAAATCCCGCTAGTGTAAACAAAGTAGATGGTGCTAAGGTAAGCCACTATAACTCTGGTGCAAATGCTGATGCTGCCAAGAAGGGTCATGGACCAAACAAATCTTGCTTCAGGTGTAAGGGCAATCATGAGCCTAGGACATGCAGGTTCAAGAATGCTAGATGTAGTTTTTGCTCTAAGGTTGGTCACATCAGGTCAGCCTGTAGAAGTATGGCGGATGCGTCTAAAGTGGGGGAAGTAACCGCCACTGATGGAGAGCAAACTGTAGAAAACTTGTATACTGTAAATGATGGTGAGAGGCCAATGTCTAAACCCGCATATTATGTAACTGGGAATGTATGTAATATACCAGTAAGGTTTACTGTCGATACAGGATGTGGTGTTATGCTAATCGACTAGACTATCTTCAATACACACTTTAGAGACATTCAATTTAAACAGTGTAACACTACTCTAAAAGCATATATTTAGTGGTCATGAGATAGAGACAATTGGTGAACTTCATTCTAGCATAGAGTATAACAAGCAAACTAGTAATCAACTTCGTCTGATAGTCGTAAAAGGTAGCTGTCCAGCGTTACTAGGCCGCGAGTGATTGTCGGTGATTAGACTAAACTGGTCGGAGATTTTTTGCATTGTCGATCCTGAACCCAACTACAAACTAACTCACTTGTTATTAAAAGGATTCTTCTGTATTTGCTAGTGGGTTTGGTAAAATCAGAGGATACACAGCCACCATGATGCTGAAACCTGACGCAAAGCCAAAACATCACAAAGCTAGGTCTGTACCATATACACTACGTGAGGTTGTAGCTAGTGAAATACAAAATCAAGTAGCTAGTGGTGTACTCAAACCTGTAGATCATAGTGATTGGGCTTCACCGTTAGTCATTGTGCCCAAATCATCGGGTAAGGTTAGAATTTGTGCTGACTATAAGCTGTCACTAAACAGGCAAATTGAAGATCATGTATATGTATTCCTTACAATAGATGACATATTGTCGCAACTAAAAAGAGACAAAGTCAGCCAATATCGATTTAGCAATTGCCTTTTTACAATTACCCGTCGATGAGGAATCACAAAAAGTGTGCACCACGACTACTCTGCAAGGATTGCTTCAATCGAGGGCGTTGAAATTTGGTGTGAAAACATCTCCTTTGATGTTTCAACAAGTGATGGACACTATTATACTGCAGAGACTAGATGGTTGTGTGTGCTATATCGATGATATACTGATTACAGCAGAAGACTACTCTAAGCACTTGCAGTATCATATCTACTAAATAGAAATGCGTGTATTGCATAGACATCTTATGAGTAATAATATATATAACAATACACACTCATGCAAACCTAGTTTTCACTAGACACTGTTTAATTCTAGTGTGATAAAAGTAGCCCTGTGCAATGGAGTTAATGATTATACCCAGTGAACGCCTGGAAGACTTTGCTCCTGGCTTGAAAAAACTGTTAGCTGGTTTGTACTAATCCACCTATTGACTTATACCAGCACCAGCAATACAAAAGAAACCTGCCATATCAGCTGTTCTCATGTTTTCATAAAACACATTCAACTACTTGTGAGCGGATGGCGGCAGCCGGTAAATTTCCAACAATCAACAGAGAGAAATTCAAAAAATTTTAAAAATTATGGCAATAAAATGCACTTAGCTTCGGAGAGAAACATGTACCGGTTAGTTTCAATAGCTGAAGGTTGTATGTGCATGTAAGTGTGGCAAAAAAAGAGTACACTGTTAAAAAATCTTATATGGTCCCATAAATAGTCGACAGTATGCAACTGCTTCACTATTTTGCCTTATTCTTTATGCTGTAAAAATTTCTCAACCTCCAAAAATTCCATTGTCCCTGCTTAGCATTTTGATTCAATGTGTGTGATGATAACTTTAAATAATTTTTTTAGCAGAGATTTTTCAGACTTGATTCTCACTCAAAGTATGGCAAATTCAACTAAAACTATTGCATGATTCGTGTTGTCTAACGTCCGCGAATAATTACATTCCTCATGCATCTACAATGTGGTAGAATATGGAAAAAATGCTTCCAAGTGCGACATCGTTAATTTAAATGTATTAAATAGCGTGATGAAAAAGATTTTTCACTTCATTAATTGTTGTTTTTTTATTGAACATAGGAAGTTGTTTTGACAAAAAGAACAATGAAAACATTGACATAACATGAAGGAAACCGTATTTGAAAAAAAATTCTAACTGAGAACTTTTTTTCAACTGGACAATGAACGGTATATTTGTGGCGCCAAAAATATTGGACTGCGAGTGCAAGTAAAGGGCAAAATGTTCAGATAAAAGTGCAACGTTCACTATAGGTTGAGTTCTTGGTACTGTGTATCAAACTGCTCATCAAGAATGACAGACAACCATCTCTTTGCATGGATTTTGTGATCATGACAAAAACTGCTTTCAGCGTCAGCATTCATTAGCAATTGTGCTCCATCAAAGTTTTTGCTCTCGCGTTCATTTTAACTTTTCCTATATTCTGCAAAAAATCACATACTGATGCTGTTTATTATAGTTTCAATATAATCGAATCTTCACAAATTAGACTGCAAGTCATCAGCAAGTGACCTCCAAGGAATCAAGTGGTCACCTTTGGCGATTATTTTGCTAAAATAGAAAAACTCCATTTTATTCTTCATAGATGCAGATTTTGCTAATTATTAAAAGAGAAATTGGGTATACAATTTTGGCGAAAGAGAAAATCACGATTATGTTTCTACTTGAAGAATGCAATCCTAGTACTTGACTACACAAATAAAATACCACAACAAATCTTGTATCATTTAGCTAAAACTAGCTATTAAAAAGCAGCAATAAAAACACTATTTGGACTTTGAGGGAATTAATTGATCCCCAGAGTGCAGAGTTCATCAGCAAGCCATATTAAGTCTCAAATATGTCACTTGTTGGTGGTGATAAGATAGGAATTTAAAAAAGGTAGTTGATTATCAACTTAAAACAGCACATATCCACTAGTACTGGGCAAATTCTTTTTATTATTATCACGAAAACACTGAACCAGTGCTGCAAAGCCATTTGTTTAATTTTCTTTGTTTTTAAAATCAAAAGGGTAAGATTATAAGCTCAAGGTATTGACACCACTTATTAAACTAAAGCCTAGTAATTTAAATCTTAAATACGTTTCATTGAAAAGCTTAGATTAAAAACGTTAAAGAGTTTTTAAAACATAATTTTGCAGCATATAAACAAACATGTCAGCGTTTTTAACAGAATCTTTCCAGAGAGTCAACAAACGAACCTTCTTCAATTGGTCCCTCATTGTTCTAAGAGAAGCTTCAGAGTTTGTTAGAGCTTGAACAGTATTTAACTCCCTTGAAATCTTTCGTGCCTGTAAATGAAACCTAATCATTATTCCAAGTAAGCAACACAAATGAATCCACTACTAACATCGGGTATTATAACGATATGATAAGATTTTGAGAAAGGACAGTGTGATGAAAACTTCATATTTTTTGGTGTAAAATTTGAAATTTGGAAATAAAATACTTCACAGTAATTGTTGAAAGCAAAATTGGAGTTTTAGTCTAGGAACAGATTCAAGATGTTGCAGGTTCTGTTCTACAGCTTAATATTTTTTTCTTTTTCTAGGCTTAGTAATGGTTTTCTCCTAAATCCAAATTTAACAAGTTTTTATGAGTCTGTCACAATGCCTGCCCGGGTTAAAGTGATGGTCAAAAGGAATTTGGTAAAAACTGCTTCCTGAGCCGAAGGTCCTACTTCAGATCAAGTCTGAGAAAAGAGACTAGCAAGAAATCACCAAGTTCGACTAAAATTATCCTTAGACGATCGACACTGACTTTATGCAGTTCACGGCAATGGGTCAAATGGTTAGCTTTGAATCTAATGGCATGGGGTTCAGGGAGCGCTTACCTAACAAACCGATACACCTTTAGGACTACAAGGGTTAACTTTCCCTTCTTATCCAAGCATTTTGATTTACTAACCAATTTTTAGTGTATCATGTCAAATATTGAGAAGAAAATGTTAGAAATTTTCACAAATATTCTTGATTGTTTAGTGCAGACTATTTCTTGTTTGGTTGGAATGTTTCATTTGCTATACCATGACATTTTTAAAAGGATAATTTGAGGCTGTTTTATTTATTTATCTTTGCTTCTGACCTGCTGAAAGTGCAGGGAAAACATTTAACACTGTTAAGAAATGTTAATATTTTGTCAGATCAACAATTTGTAGATGTTGTGAAGGTAATTGCCAGCTTCGTCAGCAGTGGAAAGTATTCTCTCTCAACAAACATAATTCAGAGTAAAATGAGAGACAGGAGGTGAATTCTCCTTATCGATCTGTCTGGAAGCTTGACTATCTTGGTAATAAAAAATGGTGGACATTTTTTCCCAGTTGTATGATCAATTAGATAATTATGGCCAAAAAATTCAATAATTTGTTTGGAAACATCTGAAAGAAAGAAAAAAGAACAAAGGGGGATAAAACTGCGGTCAAATACCTTTGCTTTTGCTGCCTTCATTGATGAAGTTTGGTTCGCAACCTTTTTGTTCCAAACGAATTCTGGCTGAGATATTTGAATAACTCCTGCTGATTTAAATTTCTTTTTTTTTCTTGCAATGTGGGGAAGAAAATTTTTCTTAGGTGATACCTGACAAATAAAACAAGGCAACAATAACAACTGCTTTATTGTGCAACAGTAACGCAGAGTGTCAGATGATTATTTTTAAAAATCAGAACAATAAGTGGGAGCTAAATATCCCAGTAAACTTACCTGATTTTGTGCAAGGAAAAGAGGCTTTCCAAAATAATAGATAAGTACCAACAGTAATACCACAGTAATTGAGGCAAGCCCGGAGATAAGAGACTGAAGGAGTAAACCTGTCAAGACAAAATTGTACTTTGAGTGCTCATAGAGTTTATATCATTTAAGTTTAAAATAATAAATCTAAGCTTTATTTTTGATTTTGAGTAATTCAAATTGTTAAAACACTAAAAATTAGCTTCTGCTTACACGTTAACAAAGGTTCAATTTTTTAAATATCTACACAAGTGTACAAACCTTCTGGTAGAAGCTTGTTTACAAAAAAGTACTAACCTTCCAATATATGTTTTTTATAATACAATAACTTACCAACTCCGAAAGGTGTTGCAACTGTTTTATCTTTCACTGTCAAAAACATTGCATGAAATGGTTATTGTAGTGAAGTAAAATATGCCATACTAACAATTTTTTCTTCCATTTACACATATCACGGAACTAGTGAAAACAACTTGATAAAACTTGTTTTCATTAGCTCAGGCTTTACTATAATATATCAACTGTGCACATATGTTTACTTTGTTTTTCTTTTCTCTCAAGTCAGCATCTTTTTGTGAGCTGTCTCTAGGAGCCTTATACAGAAAGCTATACAACAATGCCCTCCATTTCTGGTGCAATTTGCAAATAATGACTAATGAAAACATAATGTAAAGACTTTTTGTCTCATCAATTTGATGACAATGGGTATATTCGCGACCTGGATCGATGAACATCTGCTATTAATCATATTTGGGATCCACATCAGTTGGCGGCGAACGCGTTGATCCAGGCGTTTAATTTTTATTATATAATAAGAAATAATATCCATCGACCCAAATCAAACGTGAGGTCATAAATATCCAATGTGCATTGTAGTGAGCATAATTATTTTCACATGTGTAAGCAATTCATCAGCGACGGTTATTGTGTCATTGATTCCTCATTGGTACTATTGGCACGATGAATCGGTAAGTAGCAAATAGTGGTAGCGAGTCAAAGAATAAACAGCTTTACACTTGTCCGGTTGACAACGTTTATTTCAAAACAATTCATTCTTGATTAACTATAACATTTATCTTTATTGTTTTAACAAAATAGCTCTGTTTTTCATTATTGTGATTAATCTGTTTCCAATATATCAATACTGTGATGGAATACGTGAGAAAGTGTGAGTGTATAGATGCGCCGGGAGTTGCCTTTCCTTACCTGCCGAGATGAGATATATCTGGATGCCTAGCAACCAAGAGACAGCCTGCGTACCTACAGATGTTGGAGCCAACCTAGCCAAGCGTAGCACAGAACCTCTACTAGGAGTTGTACCGGTGACCTAATTAGTTATTATTGTTGTTGTGTATTACTGTAAGGCGAACGCTAATCCTATGCATTCTTATATGTCTATGACCTGACGCTTTTGGAAGCAATTTGTGTGCGCTATTTCTGTCAGTTAATTATATTTTGAATTAGCCAATCATATGTTATCGTTTTTAGCCAATTGTATGGCTAGATTTCAACTGTATGCTTTTTCTATAAATACTGGGGCAAATCGCCCAAGCCTCCAGAGCTCTGGAGTAGTTGTGTTAAGAGTAGAACTGTGTCGACGAATGTAACGTTGGTGTTTCTCGCAATCAGTAACTGGAGTTTATGGAGGTCATTGTTCAACGTGCCAGGATTGTTATACACGCTTCAAAATATCTCTAACTGTTGTAAGTTTTGTGTCTTGTCGAAAAATATATATTTATTATTAACAGCTGTAACTCTCTCCTTTGCTGTACAACTTGTGAAGCAGTATAAAGCTTGTTGGTTCGCAATATTCTCAGAAGTAAATACACTCTAAAATATTGTCCGAGTCTGCCTAACTTGATTGGTGAAATAGATTGCTGAAGTTAACGCTAGTAGAAGACTATGAATTTTCAAAACTTGTACACATGCTGACTTAGCGCCATTGATAGTGAAACCGGATCTGGTTATATTGTGTAACGGACCCCCGTATTGTTAGAGAAAGTCTCCCGTATTGAGACGTATCAAGTGATTAATTGATTAAGTGTCTATTGTGAGCTGGGTTATATTACCGGTTAGTAGAAGCCACAGTACGGAGTTTAGTGCCTGAGGCTAGTCGGCTCGCTACCATTTGCCCTAGCACTCAATAGTATAGGAAGGCTCTAGTTGACAGTGGTCCGGTGAAGGTCGTGAACAAATAAGCTCACATAAAACCTTTACAATACTGTACATAGAAATCATAATAATTAATAACAATAAATAACATATATAATAATTATTAATATGTAATAATAAAATAATAATAAATGATGCTGAGAATGAACTGCGTTGAAACCAATATCACCCACGTGGGTATATATAAATTTTTATGTTATGGATCGGTAGTGTTCGCGACCTATTAGTATGCCTCGCAAATTAATTTTTGTTGCTCGCAGGAATGGTATTTTGCGATCCATTAAAAATATTGCTATCGACCCATTCGCATTAAATAAATTGCGAAAAATAGTATTTATTAAACTTATTGTACGGATCGATCCAGGTCGCAAATATACCTTGTAGCGGTATGTGTAAATGCTCGCTTTAGCTACGTTGACTGCATAGAAACAATTTATACTTGCCACTAACAGTGTTCAGAACCGTAAATAAATAACTTCTTTATGAATTGCTGGGTAATACTTGACCAAAATATCGTTTTGCAATGAACTTTTTTTCTAAATATTATTCAGAGCTAACTGATACTTTAGTTAGCTATCATCCATCATTCACAAACAAATCATTCATCTATCATTTTGAGCACTAGCAGTGACTAGTACAAATAATTTTTAAGCAGTCCATAAAACTAACACGAAAATTTACATATCATTAAGTCATCCAATTGAAGGAGCAGTAGGTTTTGAAAATATACTATCTTAAGCAGATTTTTACAATCAACACCAGAAATTCAGTACATTCACATAGCGAGGTGGTGAATAGCTTTCTGCAAGTGCTTTTTGAAATTCAAGTTCATTTTATGGTAAGCTAAAATTCAGCAGGAGTATTCTTAGGTTAGGTCAAACAGCAAAAGAACTAACTACTATCAAATGCCTATGTTAAACACATCTTTGCTGATTAGTGTGCGAGACAAAAAGAATAATTCTATTGGTTTCACTCACCTCCATAATTGAGTATAGATAGCTTTCTCCTCTCAAAAGACACAATTAACACAGAATTATTTATAAGTTTTATCATATTTCTGGGAGTAGGTATGGCACAATCTGTGTTGTTAGCTAGTAACATGTCCAATTTTTTGCTGCTGTTACAGATAGATGACACAGCCGGCGAGTTGTTCTCACTGAAATCTATGACTCTTATTTTGCTGTTGTTATAGTCAGCCACTAGCATCACATTTGTTTGTAAGGGTAAAATGTACAAGTCAAAAGCACTACTGAAAGTTGCTTCTGAGATATCACCATCAATAAACTTTGTCGCTGATCCAATGATGTGAAATAAAGCTCTAACTTTCCAAGTTGCTATTTCTATTTTCAGTATATCTGAATGCCCATTGCTTTTAGGGAGAATCAAGTAAATGTAAGAGTTTGTAGGGTCGAGTGACATTGAGACCACCAACTGTTCAAAGCTCAAAACTGAAGCCATTGTCCAGCTAGCCTGATCTGACTTTTTTACTGAGTATAAAACAGCATTTTCTGTGTATAAAAGCTTATTTTCAGAAAAAGCTAATATCTGAGCTGGTTTGGTAGAGCAATAATCTTTTACTACGGCAGAACTCTGTTCGGATGGCTTAGAACAACTTGCAATAAAAGTCTGTGTACGATTGGTTTTTCTATTAATAAGTTGTACTTCTCTGTTGGCAATATCAGAGACAAGTAACGTTTCAGCCTCAGGCTGAGCTATACTCCAAGTGTACTTGAAGATTGCCTGTGATTCATCATCCGTAGCTACTGCCTGGTTTTTAAGTTTTCCAGCTATAGTATCGATTTTCCAAGTCTCAAGGTTGAAGGTTTTGATCAAACCATAATCGATAAATACGATATTTCCTTCAACATACTTGTCCAGTTGCATCGCAAACACCAGTACACGAGCTATTGATCTGGATAGGTGATGGACCGATTCGAATGTTACACTGCAGTAAACCAACAATATTAGTGAACTTTTAGCACAATAAAATAGAAACTGAGTTAAATTGAGGAGCTGGTAGCGTATATGGTGCAATTTTCATGCACAATGGCATACTATTCACCTAAAAGTACATTAGTGGGTGGGTTCGTCAAAGTTTGTTTTACCAAGAACAAATCTGTAATTCCTATTTACATTGTACCCGCTAATAGCCTGACGACATCAGGCAAGCCTAATTACAACAAAACCAAAGTTGATGACACTTACACTAATATTGTAATGGATTTCAGCATAGGTGGCCTCTATCATTGATGCTATGCTAGCCAGTATGAAGTGTGTAAACACGCATAGTCATACTAGACTCAGCTCCGCCTGATTGCCTCAGTATAGAAGTGGATGCATGCCTGCCGCAAGGATGGATGAGTCAAGAATTCAAGCAGGGGATTTCCCGCCTTACTAAAGAAGTTGGCTGGCGCATTATTGTTATGCTTATTGACTGTATATATATTTTCATTGCGCCTGTTTGTTTATGCTATTTTGTTTGACCTATATTAATGTTGTTGACCAATCATCTTATGTTATTTTTCAACCGATTCATTAGCATATCAACTGCATAACTTTATCAACATGTGGCCCAGTGGGCAGATTGGATTGTGCGCTTACAAAAAGCGGTACTCTGAGTAAGCTTTTGTCTCTTGAAGCAATAAAGTGTTAGCTATTGTAACCCGGTGTGTTCACTTGGCAGTTGGCCAAAAAGTATTAGGATACTTGCACACGGCACAACACGGCACAACACGGAGCTTATTGACTCATAGCTCATCTACAAATAGAGCCACTACTAGTAAACAAGTAGCTCTCATTAGCAATTGTTGTTACATTGCTAAACCAGTACACTTCTCTAGTAGCTGTTTGGTAAAGGTGCGGCAAAATCCTTTACATTGGTGGCAGCGGTGGGATACTAGTGAACGTTAGACACTACTAGAGAAGCTGTACACTGCCAAACACCACCCCTACTCATTCCCCGAGTATTGGTGTTTGCTATACCGTAATAGTTGCCTGGTAGCAGCCAAACTACCACCCAGGGACACTGTTACACCCCTTGCTCTGACCCGGTGGTACCCCCCACCCGGCAGAACACCCCCCTCTCCTTGCTGTGTTTGATAAGAGAACTACAGTCACCCTGCTCGGTGAACTCGGTAGTCGCTGTACTGCTCACGCGAGATCGTACAGGCATCTCTTTCGAACCCTGGGTACCCCTCTCAGTTCTGCAGGGTACCCCTATCAGCTGTGCAGTGTACCCTGCATACGCTGTACCGAGTGATTGAGAAACTGTCCTGCCTATATACGGCCAGAGTTTCTCACCTAGTGTTGACACGGCATTGACGCAGTGTGCTGTCAGTCTTCCACTGTTCATCTGGTACACGGAGTTGTCTCCTCCCGTGCTGACAGACCCTGCTGATTGTGAAGACTACACTCCACGTTGATGACCACACAGAGAGCCAGGAGCACTGGGCGGTTGCCAGTGGGCACGGCAGAAGCTGAGGCGTTAGACAGACTCACACAGACCCTGCGAGGAGTGTTGCAACACCCTGCACCACCCGTTGCTCCTACACGGGACTTCAAACCTCCTAAGTTCAATGGACAAGGTGATGTAGAGTACTTCATCACACGGTTTCTAGAAGTCGCTGAAGCCAATGAGTGGAATGCTCGCCAAACCCTGCTCCATGTGAGAGAGGCACTTCGTGATGAAGCACTGGATTGTGGTAGACCCAACACCCTGCAAGCAGTGTTCACAGCACTCCGTGCTCGCTTTGGCCTTACACGCCGTGAGGCGCTACAGAGTGTAGCACACTTGAAGAAGGCATCGAAGACTTCCCTCCAAGAACATGCTAGCGAGGTGGAAAGACTAGTTTGAATAGCCTATGAAGATTTGCCAGACAGACACGTTGAACGCATGATACTAGAGACGTTCTCCTCCACCCTGGGTAACCCAGATCTGCAACGCCATTTGTTAGCAGTGGATCCGCAGGGTCTGGAAGACGCAGTTCGTGCTGGAGGCGAGTTCCTCCACATCAAGGCAGTTCCTGACTCGAAACCATCCAGTTTACGAGCTGTAGAAAGTGATGAAGAGGAAGAAGAACCCTGTAAGCCTTCCATGAAACCATTCCATCATTCTCAGACTACTGCCATGATGTCGCAGGCTCCAGGAGGGATGGCTCACCCGTGTCCAGTTACTAACAACAACCCCACAGTGAGCTACCCCCCTCCACCCCAGCAGCCAGCGCCCGTGTCGGTAGACATGATGACTCACCTACTCCAGACATTACAGAACATGGCTATGGAGTTGCAGCAAATGAAGCAGTGGCAACAACAGGTGCATACACCCCCTTCGGTGCCCCCGGGTTTCTTTCCTGTGGGACACACCCCTTCTGTGATGTATGCACCCCCTGTTGGTGTGTACCCTGCTCCTGAAGTGACGCAACCTCCTGCCCGGGTACCCCACCACACGCCTAATGTGGTGCACAACCCTTCACCAGCTACACCTGGCACCCCTGTCATGGGACAGAACTCTCAACACACGGTGTCACAGCCTGCTACGGCGCGGTTGGTTCCCCCTCAGTGTTGGGGCTGTGGACAGACAGGTCACTATAGTAGATGTTGTCCATCTAAGCCTAAGACAACCACCGTACCCAGAGCAAAACCCGTGTCGGGAAACGACCAGTGCCCGCAGTAGTCACCCCCTTGACTAGCTGTAACAGGGCACAAAGGTGGAAGAAAGAACTGGAAAGGGTAGAGAGGCATAACCCTGTGTTTCCAACTCCTTCACCCGGGTCCTCTGGACCACCTATCAGAAGGAAGGCGCCGCCTTCCCCACCTAAGTGGCAGCTGCCAACCTCTAACCGGTATGCAGTGCTACCACATGACGCAGACGGCACAGAGCCTTATGAAACCTCTGCCGCCGTACACTCCTTACTCGACCTATCTCCTTTGGAGCCTGTAGGTCCCCTGAAGAACCGGCCTGCCCCAGTTCAGAGACCTAAGCCAGTAGTTGCACCAGCCAGCCCGTCAGTGGAGCGCCTTTCACGCCCTAGAAATAGAGCGTCGCCTCCCCCCTCCCGAGCTGCAAAGGTTCAACCTACCCGGCTGTCTAACACTGAGATAGAACGGCCATACCGGGCAAGCTACTTCCTACCAGGGAAACTTGAAGGCAAGTCAGTCACCCTTCTAGTCGATACCGGTTGCACCACAAATCTCCTATCCAAGCACGTCTTTAACCAGTTACCTGAGTCAGTAAGACAGTCAGTACAGGAGAGTGAGTCCCATGGTATCCTAGCCGACGGCACCCAGATCCCTTTCTATGGCACGGTGAGAGCTACCCTCCGTCTCCGTGATGTGAAAACTGAAGCTACATTTGTTATCAGTCACATAAACGAGGACGCTATCTTGGGGATGCCCTTCCTCACCGACCATGATTGCAGAATGAGGTTCAGTGAGTGTGCCATTGTCGTAGCAGGAAAGGAGATGCGCTGTATTAACAAGGACGGTACACTGCTAATGAACAATGTTCAGGTCCTTCGTACTACCCAGCTACCCCCGGGCATGGAATCTACCATCCTGTGTAAGGTCACCACACAGAGTTACCTACCCCTTGGGTTAGTAGAGTCCCGACCCGGAGGTCCTCCAATTGCTGCTAGTCTGAACAAGCCAGATAGCAAGGGACATCTGTTAGTGAGGTGCATGAACCCGACTGCTCAGCCAGTAGAACTGAAGGCGGGAAGCACCGTAGGCCACTACAGAGGAGTGAGCCCTGAAGAGGTCGAGCAAACTGAGGTGATTGCCATGTCCGCTTCCACCCCTCCTGTTCATTCTTCTCGCTCCCCGGTTCCTCCTCACGTCGCTGAGTTGTATTCAGCCGCTCTCCCCCAGTGCCAGAACAGACGCGAGGCGCAGCAAGTAGCTGGGTTGCTACGACAGTATGCTGCCGTGTTCAGTTCGGGAGACCATGATGTTGGCCAAACCACCCTGGTCACGCACAACATCCCTCTCCTCCCTGGTACTCGGCCCATCCGCCAACCCCCTCACAGGCTAGGCCCTGAGAAGGAGGCGGAGGCAGAGAGGCAGGTGGAACAACTGCTAAAGCGTGGGCTCATAGAACCAGCCTCAGGGGCCTGGAGTTCCCCCGTGGTTCTAGTGAGAAAAAAGGACGGGACTCTGAGGTTCTGTATTGATTACAGAAGGCTGAACGCTGTCACGCACCAGGGCGCCTACCCCCTCCCCCGCATCGATGAGAGTCTAGATGCCTTGTCGGGGAGCAAGTTCTTCAGTACCCTGGACTTGGTTAGCGGATATTGGCAGGTCCCCCTTGATGAAGAGGCCAGTGAACGCTATGCGTTTGCAACCCGTACAGGTCTGTGGAAGTGGAAGGTCCTCCCCTTCGGCCTCACTTCAGCTCCGGCCACCTTCCAGCGGTTGATGGAGAAGGTACTCCAAGGTCTACACTGGAAGACCCTCCTGCTCTACCTCGATGACATTATTGTCATCGCTCCTGACTTTTCCACTCACATCCAGCGCCTGGCTGAAGTCTTTCAGCGCCTACAGCAGGCCGGTTTGAAGCTCAAACCCAGTAAGTGTGAGTTGCTTAAGCCAGAGGTCCGGTATTTAGGACATGTGGTGAGCAGTGCAGGAGTGGCCACAGACCCGGAGAAGGTTGCTGCTATAGCACACTGGCAGACACCCAAGGAGTTAAAGGGTTTACAAGCCTTTCTAGGTACCGTAGGGTATTACAGGCAGTACATCCCTGACTTCTCTACAGTGGCACGGCCACTCACTCAGCTCACGAGTAAGCATGCTTTTTGGGAATGGTCTACAGCCCAAGAGACCGCATTCCAGCAGCTGAAAGTGGCCATGACCCGTGCCCCTGTCCTGGGTTACCCTGACCCGAAGCTACAGTACACCTTAGACACTGATGCTAGCAATGCAGGTGTAGGTGCTGTGCTTTCGCAGGTGCAGGAAGGTAGTGAGCGAGTAATCGCTTACTACAGTAAGACGCTCAGTCCTCAGGAGCGCAACTATTGTGTCACACGGAGAGAGCTGTTGGCAGTAGTGAAGGCTGTCAAGCACTTCCGTCCCTACCTCTATGGGCAGCACTTCCGTCTTCGGACAGACCATGCCTCCCTGTTGTGGTTGTGTCGCCGCCGGGAACCCACCAGTCAGGTGGCTA
Source organism: Cryptosula pallasiana (assembly GCA_945261195.1). NCBI lineage: Eukaryota > Metazoa > Bryozoa > Gymnolaemata > Cheilostomatida > Cryptosulidae > Cryptosula > Cryptosula pallasiana. The sequence goes on along the minus strand of OX183134.1, from coordinate 36,497,561 downwards.
GGTGGCTCGAGTCCCTCTCTGAGTTCAAGTACACCATTGAACATAGGAGTGGCCCCCGACACGGCAACGCAGACGGCTTGAGTCGCAGGTGTTCTCCTGAGTGTAGGCAGTGTGGTCACATTCAAGAAAGGGATGGTGGACCCTCTAAGGCTGAAGTTAAGCAAGAGTTGGCCTCCTCCTTTCGGCCCCAGCTCTCCGCTATTTCAGCTCCGACTCGGTTCGAGTCGCGGCCACCACCCCCCAGCACAACCACCTTCTCTGTCCCTCAGGTACCCCCCAATGCCGTTCAGCCCGTCCAACCGGATGTCGACCTTGTCCAGGCTCAACGTGAAGGCAACCACGCTGTAGCTGTCATTTACCAGGCAGTGTCTACACAGCGCCCCCTCACTAAAGAGCAGTTGGAGCTCGGCAGCCAAGAGTTGAGACGACTGAACAACTGCATTGGGGCTATGAGACTCCGGACAGATGGTGTGCTGGAACTTCAGGTCTCTCCCAACCGCCGCTCCCGTTGGTGTGCGGTCTGTCCAGCAGGTCTCCGTGGTCACACGGTCTGGCAGACCCACTCTCTTGCGCACCAAGGAGTGAACAGAACCCTGAAGCGCCTCCAACTCACGTGGTACTGGCCAGGGATGACGGCAGATGTACGCCGTCTGGTCAGGAGTTGTGAAGTTTGCCAGAGAGCCAAGAGTGGTGGCACCAAGCCCAGTCCCGGCCGCCAGCGCATGTACGCTGGCCGCCCCTGGCAGAAGTTGGCCGTTGATTTGGTGGGCCCTTTCCCTGAGACAGAGCGTGGCAATGCCTGGATCCTGGTGTTGACTGACCACTTCACCAGGTGGCAAGACGCTCTGGCCCTGCCAAATGCCACGGCCCCAGTGGTAGCAAGTGCTCTGGAGGAGCAGGTCTTCTGCTATATGGGCATCCCTGAGCAGATGCACACAGACCAGGGGGCTCAGTTTGAGTCATACCTGATGCAGGAGTTGTGTGCTCTGTGGGGTATAGAGAAGACCCGTACCACTCCTTACCACCCACAGGCCAATGGGATCGTAGAGAGGAATAACCGGGTTCTAGGTGATTCCCTCCGATCACTGCTCTTGAAGCGCAGTCCAGGTGACTGGGACTTGCTGCTCCCTCAACTGATGAGGGCCTTCAGAGCCACCCCTCATTCCACGACGGGTGAAACGGCCAACTACATGATGCTGGGCAGGGAACTGCGACTGCCAGATCAAGTGTCCTACCATCCCCCTCTGACTGATTGCATGCCAGTGCACGAGTACGCCCAGAACCTCAAGTTGAGACTGGAGGAAGTACACGAGGCGCTAAGAGAGCAGCAAATAGAAGTCAGAGCTGAGGAAGGCGAAGAGCCCGGCTTATACACGGTTGGAGACCAAGTATGGTTAGAGAACCATCGTAGACGCCGTGGAGAGAACCCCAAGCTACAGGCCAAATTCATCGGCCCCTTTGAGATTGAGGAGGCGTACAGTAATCACACCTACCTCATTAGTAGGCAAGGCCAGCGGTCCGTGCAAAACGAATGCCGCCTTAAGCCCTACTACCCCAGTGTTGACCCCAGAGGACAGGCGCCAGCGGCGGTGGAGCCTAGGCGGCGTCCTAACATGCGTGGGACGCGTGCGCGTATAGCACCTCCACCCTTGTCTCCCCTGCCTGCCCCCCCTCTGTTTGAACCACCGCCATTAGAGACTAATTTGCCTCCTCCACCAGAAAGGAGAATGCCAAATTTGGAGCGGCCAGTTGCAAGAAGGCCTGCCACTCCCCCAGTAGCTGAGACACCCTCACCTCCTGAACAGACTGAGAGCCAACCACCACCTGTGTCATCACAACGGCCACGAAGGAACGTCGGCCCACCCATGCGCTATGGACAGCCTCTATGCCATCTCATTGCAACTGCAAAAGGAGTGGATGGAATGTCAGAAATTGCCGAAACGCCTGAGATTCAAACGCCTCTCCCGGGTGAAGTTCTTACAGACACCCCAAATTGGGTGTCGCTAGAGAGAAAACCCTCTGGAGAAGGGTCCCGAGAGAGCGAACTTTTAGGAGTTGCTAGTCAGACAGAGTGGATGGACAACTGGGTTCGTCGCCTTAGCTCTTCCAGTGACCCCTTGGCGCTACAGCAGACACCCCCTCTTCAGTGGCAGTCCACGGAGTTTCCACCACTCCCTACTGCCTCCCCACCCTGCAGTGTACCCACTGTGCCGGCATCAAACACTCTCACCTATAGCCAGAGTGTTTCGAAGCCTTCTTCCACCCCTCCCCCGACCCGGGATGACCTGGGGCCGAGTCTGAGTACAGTGGCGGAACAGGAAAAGCCACCAGTAGGTACTAGACTACCCCCCACGGTCACCAGAGAGCGTATGCAGACGCTGGGGAAGATTATCCCTGGTAAGAGGAGAGGAGCAGAGCTCTTGGCTGGACCTTCTAAGCGGGGCCATTTCCCCCCTTACAGCCACCCCCTCCTCTGTACTAGGTTATCCTCCATTGACCGTGAGAACCGTGGCCACCTCATGACTAGTTAACTATGAGTACGGCGATACTAATAGTTGAAGCGGCCTATGTAATGGATTTCAGCATAGGTGGCCTCTATCATTGATGCTATGCTAGCCAGTATGAAGTGTGTAAACACGCATAGTCATACTAGACTCAGCTCCGCCTGATTGCCTCAGTATAGAAGTGGATGCATGCCTGCCGCAAGGATGGATGAGTCAAGAATTCAAGCAGGGGATTTCCCGCCTTACTAAAGAAGTTGGCTGGCGCATTATTGTTATGCTTATTGACTGTATATGTATTTTCATTGCGCCTGCTTGTTTATGCTATTTTGTTTGACCTATATTAATGTTGTTGACCAATCATCTTATGTTATTTTTCAACCGATTCATTAGCATATCAACTGCATAACTTTATCAACATGTGGCCCAGTGGGCAGATTGGATTGTGCGCTTACAAAGAGAGGTACTCTGAGTAAGCTTTTGTCTCTTGAAGCAATAAAGTGTTAGCTATTGTAACCCGGTGTGTTCACTTGGCAGTTGGCCAAAAAGTATTAGGATACTTGCACACGGCACAACACGGCACAACACGGAGCTTATTGACTCATAGCTCATCTACAAATAGAGCCACTACTAGTAAACAAGTAGCTCTCATTAGCAATTGCTGTTACATTGCTAAACCAGTACACTTCTCTAGTAGCTGTTTGGTAAAGGTGCGGCAAAATCCTTTACAATATCAAAAAGATACAGTTAGCTATACAGACACAGGATACAATATTATATCAGTGCTGAGTAGCCGTTCCGGGCCTGCAACAAAGTGACTGCCATAGCCTGAGAGGCAAAATGTAGCGGAGAAGCCTCCAGAGTCTGAGTTGTTTACCATTCTTAGAAATCCTGATTCTATGACTCAATGCTGCTAAAGACTAGAAACTTGGGAGAAAGAAAAGAAACACCTGGAGACAGTTATTACTGGCTGTAGGATCTCTAACTCTTACTTCTGGGCACCAGATGTGATAGTCAACTGTTTACCTTATACATTATTTATCACTATCTATACTCTTTACGCCTATTTTTTGATTTATGCCTGTGATATCTGCAATTGGATTGTTTTCTAACTAGGTCAAGCATTTGCTGCCACTTCCTGTAACTCAACCTATAAAATGCTGAGCTTTCATTGATTCTGAGAATTAGTAGTAATGCTATACTTAACATAAAAAGACTTTGATGCATGCGCAAGGAAAATAACAGATCCACCGATGTTCACCACAAATAGCCGAGCTATACTGAAACACAAGATAACGATTCGTGGAAGAAGAGCAAGAGATATGAAACTAGAACCAAAAAAACCTTGTGAAATTAGGTATGGCAACCAGGTGAAAAAGGTTTATTGAACTTTTGTGGCAACTGGCAATAATTATACATTAAAAATGGATGAAACACATGGAACTATGAAAGAATTGAGAAAGTGGTATTAAGCAGGCTGGCTTTCTTAGTCAAGTTTCACATCCGATCACTCCCAATTTCTTAGTTACGTAAGCGGGTTTGGAAGATCCCAAGACCTCAAGCTCCTCTGTTTCAAGTTCTACAGCTAACTGAGTCATGAAACTTGCCCGGTATAGACACTACGCTATATGCAGGTCACAAGTTTAAAAAACGACCTTCTATGGCTGACTCTTTGAACCTGGTATAGCCAACATATAACATAAAGGGGATCCCGGGTCAATATAAAATTGGTACTGGGTGATGGGGAAAGGTGTGTTGGAGAATCTAAGATTAGGGATGGAAGGAGGGCGGGGGGGGGGGGGGGGGGGTAAGGGGGGGGGGAGCTCTGGTCGTCTTGAGTACAAAATCTCCCAGAGTATTCTATCCTAGTTTCTAGTGAACTACTGGCCTAAAAGGTTTGGCCATTTTATAAAAAACGGTCGGCATATAATTTATAATTAACGACAAATCACAACAACAGTTAAACATAAACAATTAATAACATTTGAATAACAACTGTTTATGCACACTGCCATATGGTGGTGACTAACTTAATAGCAGTAAAAGCTCAGAGTGGTGGGCTTTGGGTCTCTGCCAACTGGCTGACACAGTTCCATTAGCTTGCGCACACAACCTTTACCATCAGCTACATCAAGTTGCTATATTCATTTCTCATCCTAAACACCTCCTCTTGTGCAATACCTTCTTTTAGACCCATTCTCCTGGCTACATTTTTGTGAGATGCACAAACCCTCCGAACTAACAAAGTAATCCATAAAAAACTCCTTTAAGCCATGGTCACACGAGATCGAATCTCTGACGAAACTGTCAACGAAACTATTTTTTCAAGCCCAGCGAATTCGTTGCTCAGCAAACCGAACGAATATTTCAGTTTCGTCGTGATCAAGCAATGCTAGGTTTGGGAAAATCTTCGGTTGCGATGCTTGCATGTGATTGGACCATTGGACCAGATAAGCTCATTAATAGGTTTATTTTCTATGTTCTGTTATGGGCTGGTCTCCAATGTCAGGGTCATTCACAACAAACGCATGGTTTCCATAGTAGTAGCACATTTGTTTTTTGAATAAATAATTATTTATTATATTATATTCACAATGAGTTTTAAATAAATGAAAGACAATAATAATAATAAATTATAATCAAACAATTGGAATAGTACTGGCTGGTCAAACTTAGCTATTTATTAAAATAATCTATTCCAAACATCAATAATAATAATAATTCTTCCGTGCTTTTACATCACGCAGTAAAGTATGAGCAGGCCCGCGCACAAAACGCAATCCTCTGTCATTGGATGAAACTAGTGATCGCTAGGCGTAACGAACTAATTATAGTTCTCGTGTGACCAGCACAACGAAACTATTATCGTCGCACCTCGGCGATTTTCTAAAATAGTTTCGTTATAGTTTCGTTTATCGGTCTTGTGTGACCAGGGCATTACTTCCTAAGTACCCTCCTATCTCTCCTATATTGCCCAAGTTACAATGTTGTGTCCCACTGAAAGCTGTTATGACAGCACCAAGTAAGGCTGGTTTGCCACTCAATTTTTAGCATTTCCTCAATCTAGTACCACTTCTTACTTCCAATAATTAATTACCAGCTGCCCCTCAGTTTATTAGCTTCACTCAGTCATCTTATTTGCCATTTGTTTTCCTAAAAGGTATTCAGGAGTAAAATTTTCCTTCATTATTGCTACCCTTTGCTGTGGAGGCTTCCAAAAGTGGAAAACACATCTAACTGCTTGAAGAACAAAGCAAAATCACGGAAAAATTTTTTGTACGTAGAAATGTAGGTGGTATAGTTAGGGGTGGAGGCACATAAAAACGGGAAGGAAGCGTAGAAGGAATAAAAAAGTAGAAAAAAAGTTACTGTGTCTACTGCACAAGCTCCACACGGTATTCCTCCATCTTAAAAAAAATCCATCAACATGCAATCAACTATTGACTCTCAGCATAGTTTTAAGATACAGCGTTTATTATTGGAGACTCTTTCATTCTTAGTCAAGCCAATGCATCAATTAACTTTTCGTTACTAGGTATCATTTTTTAGTTTGACCAATTCAGAAGTTTTCATTAAACTCTTTGAGCTAGGTTGTTAATTTTAATTTTTTGGTCAATATGAAAACCTCAATTATCATGAAAAATTTTGGGCTCAACAAAAGAATATTTAAAAAAATGAAATTATCCTTCTACTCCATAACAACGAAAAAACCACTATTCTTTAAATCATAAAGCCTACGGAACTGTATTCTAAAAAGTGAAATTTTTATGCCAACTAGCAAACAATTTTTTTTTTACTCAAATTTCTGTTTAACAATTAATATAACACATTTAGATAGCCAATATGAATGAGTTCGGCTCCACATACGCTACCGTTATTGGTCAGCTGGGAGAAAAAAAACTAAAAAACACCACTTACTTGCTAACATTCTGTCTATAAATGACAACATCATCGCTCACAGTAAAGCCAATGAAGCCCTACAAAACAAGTGTTTTAGGCGTACATCACAGCATTTGTTGAAAGTAGTATTTCACATACTTTATAGCAAACTATCATACAAACAATACTGGTTAATAGAGAAACACTTAACAAGAATTTCTGGATACAAATCTTTCATGCTAACTCACATACTCAACGAGAACACCCTGCATAAGTTGTACATTTTATGTTGAGCAGTTGCAGTGAAAAATATTCATGGTTTGTTAATCAAGATATAGATAGGGTCTGCATTAGATCAGTTTTTCTAATAAATCAAATATACTTTTTATTCATTAGCTTTAACTAGTAGCTTTTGCTATTGTGTTGCAAGAGTTTTAGCGTGCATCAAGATTTGTAATAATTTGAGCACTGATAAAACCTAGTTATTACTGCAACTCGGTACGACCTAGTGTGTCTGCTTAAGATATTGTACGTATTTTATGATAATCATAGCTTATTCCTGTGGTCTACAGTAAATATAATTCAGTGATAAGTTGCCAATACCAATGATATGAACTTTTACAGCCACATCTGACTACTGTAAACAAGTTAATGTTTATTTGTATCATATTATTTAAACATTGTTTGATAGAAATGTGGTAAACTACCGCGCCTCCATCTGCGCCGCTAAGCTTCAGCCTCCATTGAACAAACACATTATTTGTTGATTGCACGCTTATCAACTATCCAGCCAGTCACTAAGGCCTTGCTAAATCTTCTGTTTTTCTCCTGTGTTTACCCCTGAGTTGGGGAAGCATCATCGAACTTAAAAGGAAGTTGTTAAGAAACTTCACAACAACTAAGAGAGCGGCTCTGCCACTCAAGTCAGTTTTTAGCATAGCCAAAATATATTTTCTAAATCATACTGTAATGGATTCCGGTCTGGTTCCACGGACATCCACTATACTCAAGTATTGCACCTCGCTCCAGAGGGGACACTGTGCTGCTCGGCAGTGCCAACTGTGCAATTAGGCAACCGAATTACCCGGTATAGCTAGAGCCCATGGCTCACACAAACAACACAGAGTGAACTTTGAATACTGGCCTTATTCTCACAAGACAAAGTCCTAGGGGTATTAATCCACTAGGGTTATTGTGGCAGACATGAGAATGAATGCAATGAATAGAGGTAAAGTCGGTCCTTTTATAGGTGAACTGACAGGAAATAAATAGCATAATATATATAAGAAAAATAGCGCAGGAAGTAAATCAACCAATGCAAACAGATATATAAGCAGTCAACGAATCAGATAAGGTACATAGTTAAATGTAAAGAGCGCCAAGTGGCTAGAGGGCGGAGTCCTGTCTCCATTGTCTGATCGTATACCCACCGGGCTCCCAGGCTATAGCTAGTTTATGGTCCACTTGTCTGTTAATCTGAGGAAGGGTACTTCCGGTTTCGTGGCGTTGACTGAGTTCCTAGATAAGTTTAAGTTTCCTCCTCTGTGACGACCATCTTGTGCCGGCCCAGTATAGCTATCTCGGGTTGGTAAGAAGTCAATACCGGCCCTGCAGAGGTCACTGCCGGCCCTGCATATTATGCCACCGGCACAGTACAGCTTCCTACCTAATCAGCAGTCTACCGAAAGCTGTAGGTAGAAGTCTAGGGCATGATTCGCAAAGGGTGAAGCGTAAACCACCTGTTTACTATGAAATTTTGCCGAAATCTACCACAACACAACTAGTCCCAGGTCCAGTTAAAAAGCATAAACACTGAACCGCCAACAAACTGCATCACAAAAAGCAAAGGATATCGCTCAATACAATAGTATATGATGACATGATAAAACATCCAACAATTACAAGGTCAAATACCACTAACTAATACAATATGAATGCACAAAATTAGACAGTTAAGGCGCATATTAGCAATGGAAGGAGTTTCTAATCAGTTATCCACTGGAGTGCCTCCCAGCCATGGCATGATTAACTTTTTTATTTCTGAGTATTTTATATCCTTTGTTACTGAACTTTGACACATCTGGTATAATCAAGCTGGAGATGAACCCGATAAAAACCACTGTGCTATTTCTAGAATTTTTGCCAGTCTGGGAAAGCATAAATGACTAAAATCCAGTTCTATGTAGTGTGCTTTGTGCCAGGATAGCTATAGCACTATATTTATTGCCAAAATAATTTAATATCTTGGGTAATCTTCTCATAGGAGATCTTACTCCAGCAGTCATTAGATCTTGCATAATTTTGGTAGTGCCAGGGTACCTAATGAGTGTTGTGCTGATGTAGGGAGTCTGAATACACCAAAACCCCCCACCAAAACACTTCTTTAATATTGATAATTTATGTTGAGTATGCTTATTTAGCAAATGAAATTTCATCATACTTCACTTTTGGAGAAAATCACTCTTTGAATTTGTAAATGCTAACCATTATCATATTGAAAACCACTCTACTAACAACCTTCCATTCAACTATTAGCAACACTATCTGATGGTACTGTGCCAAATTGAGCTTATAATCTCTAGCAATTTACTGCTATGCTCAACTCTGCTTGCAGTTTCCTGTGTTTGTAAGAAGTAACTTCATTCAAGTGGATGCTTTCATGTTAAAAACACTTCAGAGTAGTACCTAGGAATTACTACTCACTACCGCCACCCCTACCACCAGTATTGTTAAAAAGTCTTTGTATATGCTTAAACAAAGAATAGTGCGCAGAATGAGTAAAATTTATTTGTTTCAACTTGAAATAGATTAAAAAACATTTCAAATTATTTGTTTTTAAAATTGTTGAAAACTAAATCCTCGACTTATACTTTCAGTTTCATGTTATTAGCATTAGGAATGACTCTTTATCTATTAATTTACATATTGTGTGGTAAATCTCACCAGCAATACCAGAAGCATAAGCTTCAGAGTTTTCATGTCAACTTCATAGCTTTGGTTTAGTATTTAAAGCAAGCTGCATTCTTGAAGTATTAGCAAAAAATTACTTAACTGCATATTAGCTTGGAAGGAATGTTTTGCAGCTAAACAATGTATGCAAACAATTCGAAAAGTTTAAGTAGCTACTACAATGACAGTTTTGAAGAAACATGCGTAGAGAAAATTTATTTTTGTCCGCCATTTTTAGAGGTGCCTATGAATTTGGATTTGAGCACCGTGATATTTTTGTCACTTGAATAAAAAGCTATCTGTGTTCTGAAGTCTTGCGTTGCTGTAGTAATACATTCTGGTCTTGGAAAGCACAAAATGCTATCAAACACACACATTTTGCCCCTCTCCAGAGGGGAATCACCGTATCGGTCAGTGCTACTTGTGTAGTAGACTTTACCAATGGCACAGACATACTAGTCAGAGTAGATCAGTAGAAGAACGTGTATTTAACACAAAACAGCTCCAGTATAAAACATAATGTAATGATTATGATATAGACAATTCACCCTTCTACAAGTGATTCCAGAAGAAGTGGTTGGCCTAGATAATAAGGTGGCTAAACACATACACAGGAAGTAAATCCAACAAATAGTATCATACATATAAATATAACTACAAACACTAACATAGTACACAAGATTAAATAACAGAGGCTCCTAGTGGCAAGTTAGTGGAGTTACTAAGCCAGTATTGTTTGTAGTGGTTGCAGGCTCTAGTGCTTTCATAGGTCAGGATCTAAAAGTCTTGAGGGTGGATGGTCGACATACCTTTATCTGCATCTCATAGGGTTGCTAAGACTAGTCCTGCGATCCTCAGCTACAATAATCTTGGGGTCTGAATCCCCAACTTGGGTCCACTACCCTGAATCGGTAGCAGATCTGCATCAATCTATCCCAGATCTACATGAGTCATGACTGACTCTGCCTTGCTATGCAGAGTCGATGCCTCTTACAGTGCCTAATTAACAGCAAGCAGACCATGACTAGTGGTTGGTGGCTAGTGTAATGAAGGGAGAGAAGAGTCTCTGCAAAGAGAGAAAGCATCTCTGCGGTGCAGCAGCTATGGCATTAGTTTCTAAGCCTTTTGTACGGCAACATCTACCAAACTATTACTGCAACCCATAAGCCCTCGGAGGCCACTCATAGTAGGAAGCCATTCAGGTAGTTTCATTCCATATCTTTTACTTTCAACAATTTTAAAGAGACTTAACATGGGAGCAATATTACAAGTGTTCCTGACATTGAAGTGACTTTGAGACCTTTCTCTGTGGCATGTGTTATTTTTACAAATTTTTAAGTACAAGGTAAAATTTCAAAAAGAGCCATGGTAAAAAGCCTGTCTACATAAGAAAGCCTACCTAGAAATCGCCAGAGCTGTAAATTGTAGAAAAAATTACTGGAGAAGTTTGAACTGGAGGGTGATGGAGAGTAGGAAGAAGAAACTTCAGTCACCTCATGCCAACTTTGATGTGGGAAGAGTGTGAAATAAAAAGATTAACAAGTAGAGGCACCTTACACCTTTAACCTTTCTTTGCATGGCTATTTATTACATATTTATATCTGTATTGGTATTGGGCAGTATAATTGCTGCCAATGTTATATAATTATGCAAATAACTTCCGGTGATCCAGCCCATATCAAGGCTGAAATTTTCTATGCCTTTTGCATTCATCCATGGTTTTGCCATGACCTTAATGACCCTGGCGTATTGCCATCCTCCAACTCGGTATTATGAATCAAAAGCCAATTACAAGCTAAACATGTAGTATAGTTGGTCTAAGCAGTGGGCTCTGCGTCTGCAGACCAATCTGGTGATGATCATAGATGTCACTGTCAATATCGGCAGGGTCTCCTCTGAAGAGAGATAGAATACTCGAGATTAGGTGTATTTGGTGAACACAAAACTGGAATCCACTACAGTACACCTGCTTAGAATAGACCAATGGAAAGAGACTATTTCAAAGACATCTATACAAGCATTGCCAAATTATGCATATGGTTGTTTTGAGTTAACATCGCTCGTGAACACATAATTTGTACACTTCTGAAGTACGAACAAGTGAAGCTCAGTTGACATTGCTTCTGGTGTTGTGTGTCTTGCAGGTTGCCATCACTTACTTCTGGTGATGGTTGATGAAATGACTTGGTGGTTGGTCATAGTCGAATAACTCAATCGTAAGTTAATATCAAGTGACAGAGTTGTGTGCCTAGTGACTTGGTAGTTGGCCGAGTGAAGTCGGATTTTGACTAAGCGGGTTGTATTTTGGTCAAAAGGACTTGGAGTATTATAGAGTACTATAAACAAGCTGGAAATTGGTAGATCTAGCCAATCCATTAAAATTCCCTAAATGTAATCATACACATCCAGCATTGCACAAGCTTCCTTCCTTGATACAGTCACAAAAAGGTTCAATTATTTAAAAAATCCTTTACAGTACTTAGGAAACAATCAAATTATGGTACCACGCCATGTATGCATTTTAAAGACCATCACCAAAAGTTTTTTTTATCAGACTATTTTATAGACTTTAAAGCACATTATCCATGTAGCAACACTATTGTATGGTAGTTTTCTGGCAACTGCTCACGCATAGAAAAAAGCGGGCTCCAAATTAATTAACTAGTTTACAATGATGGAGCTATCCTTTGTCTACCTTTGTGTTTATTAGAAACAAGCAAGCAAGAGATATCTCACATAAATGTAAAAGGCTGGAATTTTCAGTCCTTAAAAACTCATTGTGCCCTGGTATATATATCTTTGTATGCATTGTGCCCTGGTATATATATCTCTGTATGCATTGTGCCCTGGTATATATATCTCTGTACGCATTGTGCCCTGGTATATATATCTCTGTACGCATTGTGCCCTGGTATATATATCTCTGTACGCATTGTGCCCTGGTATATATATCTCTGTACGCATTGTGCCCTGGTATATATATCTCTGTATGCATTGTGCCCAGGTATATATATCTCTGTATGCATTGTGCCCTGGTATATATATCTCTGTATGCATTGTGCCCTGGTATATATATCTCTGTATGCATTGTGCCCAGGTATATATATCTCTGTACGCATTGTGCCCAGGTATATATATCTCTGTACGCATTGTGCCCTGGTATATATATCTCTGTACGCATTGTGCCCTGGTATATATATCTCTGTATGCATTGTGCCCTGGTATATATATCTCTGTACGCATTGTGCCCTGGTATATATATCTCTGTATGCATTGTGCCCTGGTATATATATCTCTGTACGCATTGTGCCCTGGTATATATATCTCTGTACGCATTGTGCCCTGGTATATATATCTCTGTACGCATTGTGCCCTGGTATATATATCTCTGTATGCATTGTGCCCTGGTATATATATCTCTGTATGCATTGTGCCCTAATATATATATCTCTGTACGCATTGTGCCCTGGTATATATATCTCTGTACGCATTGTGCCCAGGTATATATATCTCTGTACGCATTGTGCCCAGGTGTATATATCTCTGTACGCATTGTGCCCTGGTATATATATCTCTGTACGCATTGTGCCCTGGTATATATATCTCTGTATGCATTGTGCCCTGGTATATATATCTCTGTACGCATTGTGCCCTGGTATATATATCTCTGTACGCATTGTGCCCTGGTATATATATCTCTGTACGCATTGTGCCCTGGTATATATATCTCTGTACGCATTGTGCCCTGGTATATATATCTCTGTATGCATTGTGCCCAGGTATATATATCTCTGTATGCATTGTGCCCTGGTATATATATCTCTGTACGCATTGTGCCCTGGTATATATATCTCTGTACGCATTGTGCCCAGGTATATATATCTCTGTACGCATTGTGCCCTGGTATATATATCTCTGTACGCATTGTGCCCTGGTATATATATCTCTGTACGCATTGTGCCCTGGTATATATATCTCTGTACGCATTGTGCCCTGGTATATATATCTCTGTACGCATTGTGCCCTGGTATATATATCTCTGTACGCATTGTGCCCTGGTATATATATCTCTGTATGCATTGTGCCCTGGTATATATATCTCTGTATGCATTGTGCCCTGGTATATATATCTCTGTATGCATTGTGCCCTGGTATATATATCTCTGTATGCATTGTGCCCTGGTATATATATCTCTGTATGCATTGTGCCCTGGTATATATATCTCTGTACGCATTGTGCCCTGGTATATATATCTCTGTACGCATTGTGCCCTGGTATATATATCTCTGTATGCATTGTGCCCTGGTATATATATCTCTGTATGCATTGTGCCCTGGTATATATATCTCTGTACGCATTGTGCCCTGGTATATATATCTCTGTACGCATTGCTAAATTTGAAAATATATTTAAACCCAACAACATGCCAAAAAACCCCAAACTGAATAATAAAAATGAAACACAAAACTTGCATCAAAGACTTAAAGTTTTCATCCTTGCATAAAGTTATCTCTAGTCTCTACATCTAAGTTGATGCTCTTGTCTATGTAATAATCTCTATGTAGTAGATAGTGGTGTACACTCTGGCTCCTTTGAGTAAACACTGAGTTATCAATGCCAGTACTTCAGTCTGCCTGCCAGTCTGTAGAACCTGCCTTCTCCTCTTTCTTTCTCTCCGGAGATGACTCCTCGGTTGGAGTAGCATTAAATAACTCAAGAAAAAGTTGGCCTCTAACTGCACAATTCACAAGACTTCCTTTTAAAAGCTTAGGTCACCATTTAGTTTGACCGCAATATATTGAGCTCAATCAGTACAATTAGTACAGGGGTGTAAAGTGATAAGTTGAAAGAAAATAAATCTCCAACTACTCATCATTATATTTACTGAATTACCGAAAAAAATTGACTTAGTTATTAACCCACCATGCATTTTGGCCTTGGAGTTTTTTAAAATAAATCGCTGGTGCTATAAGATATAGAAGATTAGTGGTGCTATACATATGTGCGGGTTGAATGCCGCAAAGATGGACTGATCTGAAATTCTCTGGTTACTATTGCTACCTGAACTTCTGTATTTGTACAAAGACTTGAACTTTTTAAAACATTTGCACATTGTAATAATTATGACCTGATACATCTATATAATTTTATTGTGAATATTGTGTGTCAATGATTACTAACAATTTTTAAATTTTGGAAAATTATCATAGTAAACTCCAATTGATGTTCTGACAGTTGAATAAATACCAAAAATTTATACATAGTGCATCAAAGTACACAAAGCATCATAAGCCAAGAACAGATTTTAAAATGAAAGCAGCCATGGAAATTTTCTCTACTCAACGAATTCACATTATTTAATCCAATAAACAAATAAATTCAACGATGAATTCTTCAAAGTAGGAATAATATTGGCTGCAAAGGTATTGTCGGAGATTTGTATGAGATGTTAGCTGTCCCCGCCCCTCTGTCCACCTCCCCCTCACCTACCCTAGAAATCACCTCTGTCCTCCCTTCCTACCTGTAGTAATGACATTAAGATAGACCCGAAACCTTTTCACTCGTCCCCTACGCTTGCTTCGTCAGATTCAAAGATACCGGCTATACCGGGCCAGTATAGACCCTGTATCCAGCCTATAGAACCTAAAAGAAACTACCCCGGGTTAGTACCCTGGGTATCCTCGGCCAGACCCCGGGCCAGTATCAAATGTGACTGATATTGGTAGCCTGAGCCCCTAGGAACAGAACGCCCTTCGTTATACAAATACCGGAGCAGTACGAAGGAAGAGAGCAAAGAATAGGAAGCAAGGACTCCATATAAGGAATGGAAAGTTTCCACTACACTCAAAAGAGTGGAAAAGCAGCCCGGTGCTGTTTTGCCATGTGCACTCGCTTCTTATTGACTCAACTTGTTATTGCATTTTGTATCACTTCTTTCTATTCATGAATGTTTTGTATTGTATTGTATTATTGGCTCACTCCTGGGAGTGAGGGATTCTGTCTCTTCCTATAAAAGGAATTGCTGTGCAGGTGAAGAGGCAGAAGTCTGGCTGGTTGTGTTTAAGTATCATAATGTATTGCTAACTAGAATTGGATAATAAAGTATTTATTTGTATCAACTCTGCGTGGTGTGTCTGGGTCGTGGACCCCGTGCAGTTGTTAATGTCTGTTCAGGATAAACCCAGGAGTTTAGAGAAGAGGAGTGGATACCGTTGTGTCACTGATAGAGACTACAAAATCTATTACAATATAACTAATGTTGTGTATTATTACTCTTTCCGTATTATATGTTTGGAATGCTGTATTAAATAACTAGTAATAGTGCTGTCGGAGAAAGGAGACTTCATAAACTACAGGTAATGATTAAATTGAAAATGATCGCTGTGTGTCAAGGCACAGATTCTGTGGCATTTAGGAGATTCCAAGAAGGAGTTGGTTATCTTCTCAGCTCGGTAATTACTGACAACTAACTTGGTGGAAGCTGTGGACAAACAGGAACCATCTTTGAGCTCTTAGCTGTTCAAACAGCGACAGGTTGTTAGATGTGAATATGAAGCCACCTACTTTCTTTATATACACTACTCTTTTGAACAATACAAGCAAACATATTATTAATAAAAGTAGAATTTGTTCAAAATATACTGTTAATTTTGGCGGCTGGTGTTTAACGGCTAGCAAATCAGAATGTGTTGCTGGATCCAGAAATGTACTTGCTGTTTCTCAGTCTATAAACAGCAAACCCATTGCTGGAAATAAAGCTCATGAAGTTCTCTAAAGCGAAGACTTCAGAAAACGGTTCCTGAAAACATTTGAAATAATTCAGTCTGTGTATGTAAAGAAATGGTTAATAAAGCACTCACTCTCACAAACAATAATTACATATCAGGGAAGAATTGACACACCTCGCTACTGCAAGCCAAAGTTTTATACATATCCGTTTTTCCTTAAAACACCGAAACATAATACGGTTTGGTATTTTGTTGCAGGCAGCTGCATAAATACACAGCAATTTCCATGACTCATTTAACGTGATAGAGGTTAATCTACTGTTTAGATAAAGAATACAAGTCACCACCCATCACCATTAATATGACTAATACTGCCTAGCCCTCGCTTTAGAAAAACCAGTGAGCAAAATGGTTTATAGTTGTTAGCGTATACTGGAAAAAATTGAATTGTGTAGCTATTTTATTTTTTTAAACTATTCATAACTAAACTTTGAGTTAAAATTTTTGGAAGGGTTGTGTTATCCAACTTTGATAACAAATTTAGGTACAAAACAATATTGCATAATGTGTAGTAGAACTCACCACCAACAAGAAAACCAGGTTTGGTATTAATGTCAACTTCAACTGATTTTCTGTTGTTCAGATAAAGCCACATTCTGCAGTTGAAAACAAAACTCCCCCTTTCGTGCGTTATTTTAGGAGAAATATGTTGCAAGTAAAAGTTCTTGAAAACATGTTGAAACATTTTGGGAACTAGTGCAATTGAAAATTATTGTAGATAGTTGCATAGAGCAACTTCATTTTTATTTTTCAACGGTGCAAGTATCTAATACAGTAGAACAAAACGTTGAAGACTTTTGCCAACAAACCAAAATTGATTCTGTAACTGTTTTCCTCTCTTATGCAACCTTAGGCTTTTAATGAACCAATACAGTGCAATCATAGTCAATGTCCCTCTAGTTAGAACTAAACCATTGTATTAACAAGAAACGTAAAACAATGCAGTCTAACTTTAATCTACAGCAGAATGTCATTGGATTGATGGCGATTTCGAATTTCGTATCTAAAGATAATAAACCCGCGTTACATGTAAGCAAAAACCTATCATGTAGAGTGCAAGTAGGCTGAGCTGTGCCCATTAGATGTACTTCAGATAGAATAATATTATTTGAGTCTTGGTGACATTAAAGTATAGAAACAGATTTTTGTGAACCTCTCCACGGTAACGATCCAATGGAAAAGTTTTCTTTGGAATTGTGCAATGTCCTCCTATGGGCATGTTGTCTCCCTGTAAGCACACAAAGTGATGTTGGAGAAGTATTGTACAGAAAATATTGCGACTCGCTGTAAAGTTATATGTGGAAGAATGAAAAATACTTTCATTTTATTTTGCAATCTGGGTGAATAAGACCAGATAATGAATTTTTTCATTAAAATTGGAGCAATGGGAAATGCTAAACTGAAAAGACTCTAGTTAGAAATATCAAAAAAGTACGTGTTCCAGAGACCAGAATTTGACCACGAAAAATAAACTTTGGCTTGAGACGATTGTCCAAGAGGATAAAAGTCTGGCATTTCTATGTCACTATTCAAATAAACAGTGGCAAAGTCTCTCTATTGGCAGTTTTTTTTGAAAAAATAACCAGCCATTTTGCTAACAAAAATAACATGGAAGGTTCAACAGTTTCAAAATAAAAAGCACGAATAGTTTAAAAAAAATTATTTATTTTGCATATTTTAATTTTTTTTCCAATAAAGTAAATATAAAATAGCAGGTGAAGTTTCCACCAAAGGTAATAGAAAACCATGTGAATGTTTTTTGCTACTGCGTTAAAGTCCTAGTTTGATAGACAACAAAACAATAATGCGACAATTTCTAGACAATTTTTTCAAGTCTTGAATGAGCAAACAACTTGTTCTAGGAACTGTCAAACTTTACGCACCAAAGACAGATAAACCTCTCATTTGATTTAACTCATATATAAATACTACCGGCTGGGTAACACACATTGATACAAGTTTTGTTGGTGTTTTATTTCAAAATTGTTATCGGAGTTAGCAGTTCTTAATTTGTGTTGGCGGGTCTATTATTGGCATTCCAATTTTTAATAGTTCAGTATTGGAAAATGTTGCAAGTTTTTGTCACATTTATTCGTTACAGTGATAGATAGCCATATTTTTTTTAAACACTTGTTCTTCTGCTGAGTTAGTTGGAGGCAGGTATTAGAATAAAAAAAAACTGAGCAGTTAAAGCTAAGCCTTTTAGTTACTAAATCGTTATTTAAAAACACTTGTTCCCTTTTGGTTTACCAAAAAGATGCTGCACTGCAAGCATTTGGTAGCCGTGGTAGCATTAGATGTGGTTTAAATTGAGTTTTGAAAGAACGGGAGTTGACATTTCCAATTAATTACATTACTGCATTTTTGCAAGCTCTGTTAAAACCATAGCTTGAACGAGGAAACTTTGTGTTGCGGTGTGGTATGAAGAGCGCCAATACATTTATTATATTTGGAGTTGTCCACTAAACAAAGCAGAGAGTGAATAAATCCTACATTGTAAGATACGGCAGCAAATTATGTTGAAATGGAAATGGAGGGAGAGCAGCTGCTGACAGGATGTAGAAAAGTCAGCGGTGTGGATAAAGGAGTGATTAAGTGGGCACAAACCACACCCACTTCACTTGGAATGATGTTCTAGATCATACCAAAGAGCAGTAAATAGCCAATAGTTGTCACGTATAAGCTTTGTTAAAACTAAACTTTTGAAATTGTACTTGAATTCACTGGCTATTTGTTTTTTTTTGCACATTTAACACACTTAATATACTTTTTCATATCACATTGAAATTTTTCAGTATAATTGGCATTTGTATAAATAGCTTTTACAAAGTCAACATCAAAATTCTATGGCAGTGAAAAACCTGTGAAGTGATTGTCCTCTACTCATTTCTGGATTGTAACTATAAAATTGCGATTATTGCTAAAATGGGAGCTTACCTTTATTTTTGGGCAATTTTTGGGACACATCAGCAGTTCTTTGGTAATTAGTCTTCACGTAGGGGTTAGGCATTGGCATCATGTTAGCCGTCGCCTAAAAAAGTTTTTTGAATATAATATTTAACACATTGATTTTCCTTGAAATCTGAAATAGTATACTGATTCAACCGCAAAGGTTATTTTAAATCCAAATTGCTTCAAAACAAAAAAGTTAAAAAAATAACAGCCTAGTTAGCAGACAAAAACTAAGTATGATATCGCATTGCTTGACCAAACTTATAAAACAGACTGTGGAATAGATATTACATAAAAGAATGCCTGCCAAAGACATAAAAGAAAAAAAAATTTTACAATAGTTTTCCGCTTTCTTCCGATCTCTCTAATCCTACATATGCTGTAAGAGCTCGCAGTCGCAGAGTTGTCAAACATTTTCAAATGAAACAGCTGTCACAGCAGCATTTTTTCATGCACTTAAAATTATAATTGAGTGCATATTTGGTTGAGGAAAAATTTGTGAGAGGCTGATGTTTAACCTATTTATCCGCCAATAATCTGCCAATAATCTGCCAATAATCTACCAATAATCTACCAATAATCTGTCAATAATCTGTCAATAATCAACTTGTATGAAGTAACAGTAATGTGCAATACGTCTACGATAGGAGCAACTTTTCTAATCAGCTCTCTTCCACTGGTGCGTTAAGGTGCTTACATCATCTACATCTAGAGCCTTTATGACCATTTCTTGGGATATTCCTTTATAAATTTGTTGCAGATTTATGTGTTAGAAGCAGTTGAGTCTGTATAAAATGGGCACCATTATTGCATTATCCTAGCACAAAGTTCAACCAAGTGCGCCATCCTCTACCTGGCTAGCTTACAGTTTCACCCTACCTTAAGCTGAAATAGCCTATTAATATATACATATAATAGATCAAATTTTGTCGTCATGCAGTTAGCTATACGATGGTTGTGCAAGAGTTTGCATACTTGCGCAAGGGATGACAGCCGAAAAGTCTATAACTGTTCTAGTAAATGCAGAATTCAAAACAAAAAGATGTCAAAGGATCGAACCAGGTCTTTCTCTGTTTTATTGTTTTTACTGGAAGTTCAAATTGATTGTTGGAGAATAAATTACTTACATTATTAGCTGGCTGAGACTCATGTTTCCTCCAGTTGAAAGTCTGACTATTCCATGCAAACGGTGCTCTTTGATCAGAGTTTGCTCCAGACTGAGTCAGCCTTAAAGGAGCATTCCATCTGTACCCTGCATAAACAAGTCATTTTATGAAGTGCTGGGTTCAATTGGCTCAATATTCACTCCAATAAACAACTTGAATATAGCTTTATGTATAAACTTGGTTTAGTGAAATAATCTGTTGGTTGTTGGTTTTCATTACACTATTGATTTGTTCTGTTCAACATCTGTCAAGCAATAAATGTTTACAATAATGAAGAAAATAATTTACAACTCGGTCAAAATGAATATATATTTATTTGTGTTCATAGATAGCCAAGGAACACCTAGCTTGCTAAAGATATATTTAATGTATAATAATATGTATTCGTTCATTCTACACCAAGTAGATGGCTTACATCAAATTATATATGGTCAAAGTTATTTATTACCTTCAACCATATTAGCATGTGAATTTATCTTGCTACTTCCTGCGTCTTTAACAATCCGGGGAGCTTTCTTCTCAAGAAATTTCTTCTGCTTATTGGGTCCATGCTCATAAGTCGGTACAGGCTGAGAAAATTTAAAAATTTGATTAAAAAAATAAATTTCAGCTGACTGTACTCGGAAAACTACTAACAACCTATCAATCAACCATCTAAAACTAGGACCTAATACTGAGTGTTGCTATGACAACCGTTTGTCATTAAATCAGCACTGACAAGAGCCTTAAAGACAAAACTCGCTCCAGCTGCAAACATATATTGAACTGCGTCTAAAAATGTCACAGCTCAGCACATAAATCCCACACAGATCAATCAATACACTTTCGATTGCACTTTACTATATTAACCTGACGCGATCACTTTTATTTGGCATTAACTGATGCTAATGGTGTTACATGGATTAGTTTCTCATTAACCAAACAAAAACAATTAGCTGAGCATTAAAATAATTAATAAAACAACAAACCTGTGTTAAAATGAGATGCATGTAATGACTAGAGATTTCAGAGTAGGGATTAGAGCACGATATATCCGTAAGTGAATATGTACTGGGTTCAGACGCTGATAATGGTCTCTCACCGTTAATTATTTGCTGCTGCAACAAGAACCGAATTGTGATTGGTCAAACTTTGAAAGAGTAGAACATTGAACATAATGTAAAATTTCCCAATAGAGACATTAGTGAGAAAAAAATGGGGTTTTCTCATAAGCACACACTCCTCCCCTGCACTATTACCAAGGCTCTTAATGCCTTACCTATCTCTCTCCTTATGTCTTAGAGATGGTACCTTTTCTACTGGTAACAAAGACTTTTTTAGTACAATAAAAGAAAAAAAAAATCGTCCTCTTGCTAAAAATTATATTTTTCCAGTTCCAAAAATGCCACTCAGTTTCCGACTTTGGCACTTTGAACCACCAGTCCCCCTAGTATCCCGCAATGTTCAGAAATAAAATGTGTAAATAATTAGGCAGATTTTAAGACCAATTATCCTGTCTATTACTGTTGCTAGAGAGAGTTGTGATGTGTACAGTATTCTCCAATGCGTGTCTCAACATCTACATTATAAGAGCAATATACCTATTAAAACTGCACAACTAGTGGATGGGGTGGATACAGGGAGAGGGGATGATTCCTAAATAATCAGCCAAGACGAGGGGGGGGGGGGGGGGTATCGGCAGCTAGTGAATTTCATAGAAATTTTTCAAATCTGACAACTTTGACTTTTACAGCTTATCATATGCATTGATGTGTGTAGATTTCCATTCCACGTGTTATATTTGCATTAGAGTGGTTGAAGTTACTATACTTTGTGTTTTAAAGCAACATGCTTAGCAACTTAATTTTTTTAAAAAATTAAAAAATTCTGTGCATTTTGGCAATCACAATACACCGAGTAGTCTCAATGAGCACCACTGTGTATCAATAGCATCATTGTAGTCTTAAGAGCAGCTTTATCATGTTTGTGGCAACATCCAACATACTTAGCAGCTGTTATGGCAAGTATTTCAAAGCCATGTTCCAGTCAATTATAGCACAACTAACATATTACTGTAGCAACGGCAACCAAGCGCGTGTTGGCTTATCGAAACTGGATACTAGTTCTGTTGTCAATGAGCACTAAAGATTATTTTATTAGCCAATGTTGCATAATTTTATCTGTACACATCCGCTCTCTGTCAATGATATATTGTAATGAATTTCACATAGAGTGCCCACTGCATTAGTTAACTGCCTGTATGCTAGCAAGCATGCTTGCGGCTAGTGTCTGACCACCTAGATGAACACGTTTGAGCTTGCCTGATTGACAGCCTAACAGAAGAATATGCTAAGCCAAGAGTTTCCCGCCTTTATTCATCTGTAACCTTGCGCATTTATAACTACTGTTACTGCTAAATATATCTTTGTACTGCGACTGCTTGTTGCTATGTTTGTATGATTACTGATGCATTATGACCTAATGTTTTTGTGGCCAATCAAGCGCCTAATATTTTCAACTGCTTGTTTACATATTTTATTGCATAAAGGTAACAACATTTGGCCCAGTGGGCAGAGTTTATTGTGCGCTTGAAGAGAGAATATCTTGACAAGTTTTTGTGTCTTTAGTTTAATTAAGCAGTTATAATCTGAAACACCGTTTGTTGCGTTTGGTAGTCACAGGAACCATCACTACTAAACTAATAGCGCTTTATAGCCAGTATTGTTTACATTGCTGACTCGGTATACTCCTCTAGAAGCTGTCGGTAAATTTATCGAGAAAATCCGTTATAATATGGGCAAGTTTCACACTGTAAATGCTTTCGGCAGAAAGAAATCGAACAGTAAGAAATTACTGCAGAACTTCAAGAAGAAGAAATCTACAGATGGTAATGTTGAAGTATCACAACCTTCCACTAGTAACAGTTATACTACTAGTGCTTCAACTAGTAGTTGCTCTACTGGTGTAACTATTAGTTCTTTAAATAGCAGTGGAGTTAATGTTGTGGTTAGTAGTTGTAGTAGTAGTGGTAGTGGTAGTGGTGATGCAGTAAATGTTGGTGCTGTTAGTGGTTTGGTGGATGCAAATATGGCAAGTGTTTCTTCTGCCCCTGTAGTTATAAAACCTTCTGCAAGTGCTCGAAAAATTTCTGCATGGGAATCAATAACACCCACTGAATCGTTAGATACAGGCAATGATAACAGTAGTAGTAATGGTGCAGATATTAGTGCCACATTCCAATTATCTTCCATCTCCAGTTTTATCTCTCATATGCTATGTCCAAGCTGTGGAACTGCTAGCCTAGAGTTGAATTGTACACCGAAGGTAAAATCAGGATTGTATCGTCGCTATGTAGGAATTTGTACGGAGTGTGACCACGAAATTCCTCTTGAGACTGAGCCGCGCAATAGGCAAGATTCCTTGACTAAGGTCACTGTTTTGGCTTGTAAAGAAGCTGGTATTAGCTATGCGCAATTGTCACGTCTTCATAGCATGACTAATCATATAGGCATAAATGCACTAAAATATAGATCAACTGCGCATGAACTGTATGAAGACTGCAAACAGGCTCTACCATTACACTTTCGATCAGTAAATAGACTTGTACGTGATAACTATTCTGCAATTGAAAACCGGCCCATTAGTGATGAAGAGGTTATTGATATTGCTGTATCTTTTGATGGAACATGGCACAAGAGGGGTAGGACATCGCATCATGGTGTTGCTGCGGTAATTGATGTGCAGACAGGATATGTGTTGGATTTTGAAGTTTTGTCAAACTTCTGTGTACAGTGTGAAAAAAGAGTGAATGCTAGTGAAGAGTGGAAGCGAGAACATGCTGAAAGTGGAAAATGTGAGAAAGATTTTGATGGGAATTCTGGTGCTATGGAAGCTGAGGCAGCAGTGAGGATGTGGCAGCGTTCTATTAGCTTGCATAGAATGAGATATGTTACGATGTTGAGTGATGGCGATGGAAAAGGGTACAATGAGGTGAACAAGGTGCAGGGGATGTATGAGGTCACAAAGGAAGAGTGTATAAATCACGTGAGTAAGAGAGTGTATAATAGGCTGACCGCGTTGAAAAATAAGTGTGTTGGGAGTGAAAGGATTCATGAAAAGGGATGGATGACTGATAAAATGATGCGTGAATTCCAAAGTTATTATGGAAAAGCGATTCGAAAGAATGTGAAAGTGGGTGGCTCTATTGAGCAGTTGAGAGCACACATTCTAGCAATAGTAGACCACGCCATGTCTTCAGATGCAGATCCCAGGCATCATAATTGCCCCCATGACCTTGATACTTGGTGTAAATATAATCAACTTGCATTGGGTTTGATTGACAAACTCCCCCCAAATCCAAAACCCAAACTCCCTATCTGGATTGGTGAAAAAATCCGGCCTGTATTTGTAGATCTTTCTAACACCAAAATTCTGCAATCCTGTCTTCGAGCTCTCACTCAAAATGCCAATGAGTCGTTCAACAACACCATCTGGCTTCGTTGTCCCAAAGTCCTTTGGTCCAGTGCATTTTCTGTGTATGTTGCGACTGCGTTAGCGTGTTTGAAGTTCAACAAAGGTGCTGTTGCTGTGTTTGATGTGTTGCAGAATACTACTGTTGAAGGAAAGCAGGTCACAGAAGCAAGAAGACAAGATCGGATAAGGTTGTACAAATCCAGCAGTGAGGTAGCAGCGAGAAAATCAGTAAGGCGCTACAGCAAGAAGAAGTGTCAGTCAAGCAAAGGCAAGGATTCATACAATCCAGGGGCATATTAAAGGCAAGCAATATTAATGTTGTTCATCTGTCAAAAATGTTCACGATGAGGGCATAATGGCTTTGAAAATCAATTTTGTTGCCTTGGTTACCGTGTGAAACTTATGCTAAATTTGTAATTGTTGCAGATGCGATGTTACTATCACAGACCATCTACTACCCATCTACTACCTATCTACTACACATCCACTACCCATCTACTACCCACTTAATTCTATCTACACTTGCTTTTGATATTCCTGATTATGTATTGTACTTTCTCATCTTATTTTTTAGCTAATTTAACGCAATTTATAACTGCTAGTTTATATATTTTTGTTTGTAAATCTTTGTTGAACTTCGGATTAATTTTTCTCCTTTTCACTTATTTTGAACTGGGTGTAGCTGGTCATGCTTGCAAATTTTTTAATAATAAATGTATGGGCTTAAAAGCTGGCAAGTCTGTTTATTAAATCTTATTGCACAAAATGGCGGAATTAGTTTTTTTGCATATATTCATTTAATTTTTTTCGTGCCTCGAGCAAAAGTTGCTAATTTTTAAAATTTATTTTGATGTTATCAAGTCTCTTTTAGCTTCAAATAATGTACAAATGCAAAATATAGCCCCATCATCAAACAAAGGGGTATATCAAGACTTAATATATACCTTCAAAATTGATCAGCTGAGAAAACTTTTTTCGCAGCAAGACTCATGGCGAGATGCTGAAATGAGGCTAAAAATAATCAATAGCTCGAATACTAGTCATCTCACATTATTTTTGACTCAGCGTACAAAACTACATCTAGGGAGTTGCTTCCCCTACGATTATTCTCATTTACACTATTTTGGAAGTTCCCAAATTTGGTAGAGGAAGCCTAAGAAAAAAATTGAGATACCCAGACCAGAAACTGATCTGGGCAGTAAAAGGACTGCATTCTGAAGTTTACCTAGATATTGTCCTGCATTCATGAAAATAGTACAGTTTGGCCAAACTTTGTGAAAGTGGATGTTTAATGCAAAAAATTTTTAAAATGTGGTTACACAGCTCATCATAAAGATCAAAGAGAGAGATGGAGCAAGGAAGAGATACCTGAATCAACCATCTTTTCTGACTATAAATGATATTGGTTATACAATGAGTGGTCAAGATTTCACGAAAAAAGCCAAATTGATGAGTGAAATGTTGGTTTGAAAACTTTGTAAAAACTTGAACAGAAGACATGTAAAACACTGAAGTACCATTACCGGTTCAACCATATGGTGCCGTTTTACACCGCAGTTGTAAAACTTCTGATTCTGACTTGGCTTGGACACTCGGTTGGTCTTGCTTCTCCTTCTTCTCTTGTTTCTCCATCCTCTTCTAGTACCTTTGATATTATTTTTAAAATCTGTTACCTAACAAATAAAACACACTAAAAAAAAGTGGCATTTGGTGGCTCTCAGAAAGGTTAGCATGAGACCATTGGTTTACTATACCAACCTTTTTTTTCTTTTGGAAAAGGTCAAAGGTGAGAGAAAAAAGTATCAGCCCAAACAAAACTGTCAAAGATACAAGTCCACTGACTAGCCACAAATATAGTGAATCTGAAATTCAGAACCTGGCTATTTAAATACGCAGCATAATTGTACACAACAGTCATTGAATTATTGATTATTAAATGGCAAAATCTATATATACAAAAAGCGAAAATGTCTATATGTTGTTTCTATCTTTGCCTATTACCACTACACTGAGAGAGGGAAGTCGAGCTGCACAACAGTCGGCTGGACTGCTTTGGTGCAACTTCATAGTCTGGTTCTGACATCTGTTCTCAAACTGGAGATATTCGTAAATTCAGTAACTTTTTACTAGTCAAAATAAAACTCTATACTGCTATAGAACTTTTGCTATTTTTTCAAATGCAAAAGCATTGGCTTTATAAATTTTTTTGCTTCTCAAGGCTTTGGGATTTGCCTAACCGATTTGTCCGATTCGTTATGTACAGGCCGGTTAATTGCAGGGTGCAATTTCTACTTTCTATTTTTGACAAACCCTTACTTTCTGTTGTTCATTCACAATAAACGCTAAGGTTTTGAAAAAGTTCTCTGACAGGCATTAATGGCTACAATCGTATTTTGCAGTATAAGATAGTTATCTCATCTTTTCTTACTAATTATTGTAATAATCAATCTTATTTATCCATCCTTTTGTTGTGTTACATGACAGCAATTCTAATAACAACCAAAGAAAACACACTTTGTATTATTTACTCAAAATCAATTAACTAACTGTGTTGTTGTACTATTGTTAATATAATAACTTATTGTGGTCATTATTTATTAAATCAATCAATAGCAATAGTTATTTTTATTAGATATGTCTATAATAAATAATAATGCATAATTATTAGTATTACCTAACAATAAAATACTGCCTTTTTCATATCATTATCATAAATGATAGTATTGAACGAATAAAAAAAGTATAACAAGAACTTAATATAATTCTCTCACCGAAGTCAATGAACAAATGACCACAAATAATTAACAATGCTTCTTCCTATTATAGTGGACAATGAGGGCGTTAGTATTTGCTTTCTATCTTCATGACTTTTACAGAAATAAATATGGTGAAGTATTTGAGCCAACCTTTATCGATACTACTAGAGAGATACTTGCTGACAGCAGTGACTATATACTGCTGTCAATCAAAGAGTTCTGACAATCAAGGGTGTATTGTTCAATTTTAAAGGGTCAGTAAAGGTAACACAGGGGAGTGGGGTGTTGGCACCCCCCGCATTAAGAAAATATTGCAATTTAGGTATGGTAAAACATAAGGAGACGAAAATTGTGTTTTATGTTTGTTTCATTTATTTACATCCAACTATATACATGTATTATATGAGTGTGTACACCTACTATATACATGTATTATATGAGTGTGTACACCTACTATATACATGTATTATATGAATGTGTACACCTACTATATACATGTATTATATGAGTGTGTACAACTACTATATACATGTATTATATGAGTGTGTACAACTACTATATACATGTATTATATGAGTGTGTACACCTACTATATACATGTATTATATGAGTGTGTACACCTACTATATACATGTATTATATGAGTGTGTACACCTACTATATACATGTATTATATGAATGTGTACACACCTACTATATACATGTATTATATGTGTGTGTACACCTACTATATACATGTATTATATGAGTGTGTACACCTACTATATACATATATTATATGAATGTGTGCGCCTACTATATACATATATTATATGAATGTGTGCGCCTACTATATACATGTATTATATGAATGTGTACACCTACTATATACATGTATTATATGTGTGTGTACACCTACTATATACATGTATTATATGAGTGTGTACACTTACTATATTCATGTATTATATGAATGTGTACACCTACTATATACATGTATTATATGAATGTGTACACCTACTATATACAGGTATTATATGAGCGTGTACACCTGAAAAGAAATTAAACCTTCAAGCACCGCGTATGCCTGATACTTATTAATTACTTTCATGACTTTTCATGAAAAACTTGATCAAAAGGGAACGCCATTGATAAATCTTTCTGCAAATACATCGAAGTATTCTCAAAACAACAACACATCTTTGACATCTCATGAATATTGATTAATTGATTCATTATAGCCCACCATTGGTTACATAGAATTGTATTACATAGCACATTGCATCAACTGCAATGATAATAATAACTGTGATTGATCATCTAGTGGTCTAGTAAAGTATGCAGTATAGGCGCTATAATGATAGTTTTAGCCAATACAAATGTATTTTTTAAATCAGCCTTGGGGCGTTAAAAAACGTATCATGGCGTAAAATCATATCTTGCAATCACAATAATGGTAAACTTTGTTGTCTCTCATTGATAGTTACTGAGAAAATGAGTTTTAAAAATGACTCTCTCAGCACCAAAGTTACTTTGTTTTATGTTTGCACAGCGGTTAGTTTTAGGTCTCATTATTGATACATTAGAGTGAAATCTGTGACATGTGACCAAGCGTGCGTTATTAATTTGCGGTTAGTTACTAATTACCTCATTGTCATACATAAAAAAAGTTACGTTTTTATTTGGCAAGGAAGTTATTAAATCTATTTCATACCTCCAGATGTAAATGATCTATAACAAATAGTATATCAACAGGTCGGTAATTTGATAGGCTAGTGATATTGTAATGGATTCCGGTCTGTTACCACGGACATCCACTAGTCTCGAGTATTCTACCTCTCTCCAGAGGGGACACTGTACTGACCGACAGTGACAACTGTATAGGGCAACCGAATTACCCGGTAAGGCAAGAGCCCATGGCTCAGACAAACAGTACCGAGTAGTGTTTGCTATAATGGCTTTATTACAAAGCTGTCCTGAGGGTAATTATTCCTCTAGGTGTTTAGCAATATAAGAATACATGCTATGGCTCATTGTAATGAATGCACAGATTATCAGTAGGAGCTCTCCTTTTATAGGAGAGCTAAGGAACACAAAACATATAAGAGACAATGCACAGGAAGTAATTGAACCAATGACATTAGTTATATAAATACTCAACGAATCACAATGCAATGCAAGATAATACAAGGAGGTGCCAAGTGGCTAAGGGCGGAGTCCTTTCTCCTAATTGTCCAATGACGGCTCCTACAGGGTTCCCAGGCTGTATATAGAATTGGGTCCACTAAGTTGGTACTTTAGGGGTAGGCACTTCCTGTTTACGACCTTGACTAAGTTCCTGGACATCTTTACAGATCCTCGTCTAAGGCGGCCATCTTGTGCCGGCCCAGTACAGCTGTACCGGGTCGGTAGAGGTCACTACCGACCCTGCAGGGGTCAATACCGGCCCTGCTTACTATGCTACCGGCACAGTATGACTTCCTACCCAACAGCTATTAACCAAATGCTGTGGGCAGAAGTCTAGCGCATTGCTTCGCAAGGTTTCTAGTGTAAACTACCCGTTTACTACTAGAGTGCACTGAAATCTACCACAATATAACATGAACTAAAATAATAAGGTCCCCTGGCACACTGGGAAGTTTCTCGTTTCCAAACATTTTTTCTCAAATCCACCGCTATGTAAGCAGTGCAGTGATTGGTTAATCTCTATCGGCAAAGTGTATCCTATTAACCCTTTTTAAAATTTTGTTTCTTGCAGCCTGCGGTCCCAAGCTATTGAAAATTTAGTAATTCCCAAATATTCGGAAACTGAAAAAAACCGGGTGCTACAAATATTTATATCAATGCGTTTGACGCGTGACGTCATATTTCGTGATCAATTTGTAGTAACAACTAAAATAATAACAAACAAATAATTGTAATGTTGTAATAATATAGATGGCTATTACTAGTCTAGTACAGTAATGCAGTATAGGGTGCTATGATGACCATAATCAACGTGACTATCAAAATCAAAACTAAGTCATTAAGGAAAACTTTATAAGTGACAGATGATATAATAAGATCTTGCTAACAAGTTGTTGTCACTGCAATTAAATTTTGTCTACTGGTTTATGGTTTGCTAATAAACAGTAGTAAAATACACTTGTTAATGATTATTGTATCTTAAAAATCAAGTGAGTAAAAATTATTTATTTTATAATATATTCACAAGCAGTACTTTTAATTAACCTTATTTATTTGATTAATAGTTACAGTAACTAACTGACATGTTTCTAAGTCAAGTTTAAATTGTCTCTTTCAAAGTTACTCAAATAAAAATAACATAGTTTATAACTTATAATCAATGCTAAATATGACAAAGAAAAATAATAGAATTAAAATTCAATACTAATAGTTAATCACGATTGTTACTATTTATAAAATTTATAATAATAATCAAGGGTAATAACTAAAAAATACTCTTTTACTGCCAGTAGTGTTTTATTATACTCCTTAATTGTTGTTTGATCAAATAGAATGTTCTTATCAGTGTTTTGTATGCCATTTTATAATGATTATGTCAAAAGTTGACAGTTATTTTTGTAAGCAAATGCTTACCAGAAACACTGGTTAATCTTGAAAAGAATCGTCACCATTGATTGTTGTTGAAAGTAGAAACCAGCGTGCTTACTAGTAGGACATTAATGTAGTCTGTAATACAGATATAATTACTCAGCATTGATAATTTGAGTTACTGCAGTGGTGAGTTTGAGACCAAGGGCTCACAATTCAATAACCAGTGAGCGACGCTCAGCATGTAAATGGAAAGTTTATTGTCAAGAGATGTGGGAATAAGTGGGATTTCCCCAAAAAATTATGTTTGTTGAGGGAAAAAATGATCCAGAACTTTCTGGACTTTCCGTAAAGAACAATATGGCCCTGCTGATAATCAGTAGAAGAAAAAATTGAGTTGGGTTTCAACACTATAAATTGTAAGGCAACCTAAGAGGCTAATCAGTTTTAGTTAAAGTATCACAACCGGTATATATATTTCTCTATATATCATTAGGACTTATTATATGTGAAACATGCCAATAAATACGTATTTTGCATTGTTAGCTATTGGCTAGACCACTCAAATTTACTACATAGGGAACATCATTTAGTCGCACTACTCATGCTAGTAATTAAATAAACAGAGGATGGCCACTATCCAAGTGGGTACTAAGATAGGGGAACATGACAAGGGAGAACTCACCAGTAGATCAAAACTTGCACACAACTGTGTGGCAGTTGAGTGCTCGCGCACAACCTGTGTGTCCAATTAGGGATTGCACACTAACCTGTGTGACTGATGGAGGGAAAGGGTGCACATAAACCCATGTGACTGACAAGGAGAAATAGAAACAGCTCATACTGCTGGGAGGGAGTAGCGGAGGGGCAAGAATGGGGACACCATAATCAGTGTGTGGGGAGTAGGTGGAAGAGTAAGTCTTTTCTTTTCAGAGGCTGTCAACTGTCCCAACTACTGCATATTTGAACTAGATACAGTATTAGGTATTCTAAGAGTGGTTGGTTCGTGTGAGGTGACCACAACAGAGGGCTAGGAAAGTGGTTAGTGACAAAGTCTCTGCTCTAGCACAAACACCACACATGTTGGGACATGTTTTGGGCTCAACAGGTGCTGGTGCCTGCCCTCTTGGATCAACATTGGGGTGGTAGGGCTTCAGTCTGACCTCGTTCTCTACTGATCGTTGATCGTGGAAACTGATCAAGTACATGTGCTTACTGTGCACCCCTCCTATTTCAACAAAACCAGCAAACTTTGCTTAAACTTTGAGATTTTCCTTTTGTTTCCTACGACAATTCTCTAACCGTACTTGGTCTCCAATCTTATGTAGAATGGGTTCCTTTCCTTCAATAGCCTTTATCTTCAACTGCTTTTCTCTCAAAGCCTCATGCACCTCCTTTAGCCTGAAGTTAAGGGTCCGGGTGTACTCATGTATAAGCATAAAGTTAGTGCGGGGTGAAGGGTTGGGGAGTGGTGGTAGGAGACTTGATCCGGCAGACGCAACTCTCTATTCAGCATCAAAAAATTGGTTGTTTCACTAGTGATAGAATAGGGGTAGCTCTGACGGCCCCCATCAATTGAGAGTGCAAGCAAGTCTCACTGACCTGAACTGTGGTTTAACAGCAGAGACCCGAGATAGTCACTCAGCACTTGATTGCTTCTCTCAACGTTCCCATTAGATTGTGGGTTATTGGCGGTGGTGTGGGTTTTTGAATACCCCCCAGATAGCAAAAAACTCCTGTATCAAACAGGACTCAAACCGAACCCCCTGATTGGGGCCCGTCTGCTCAGAGATACCAAGAGTTGCAGAAAACCTGTCCTTTAAGGGTACTGGCTAACACTGGGGCTGGGACATTTGCTCGGTTCAGCGCGATCTGCCATCTGGATTAGTGCCTAGTCAACACCAGATTACAGGTATTACCATGCCCTGTCTCAGGGAAAAATTCGAACAAATCAAGGGTTGGCTAGGTTTTCCCTGGGGTGACCAGTATACAAAGGATGGCTGCCGGGATTGGTTTTAGTGTCACCACTCTTGAATCTCTGACATAACTCACAGCTCTTGAACATACGGCACAGATCAGCTGTCATTCCTAGCCAGTACCTCTTGATCTGCTTAAGGACTTGAGGACCTTTGCCATTTCTTGCTGTGCTAAATAATGGGCCTACCAGACTGTGTTGCCACGCAAACCTGCTGGACAGACTGCACACCAGCAGGAGCAATGACTTGGAGTGACCTGGATTTCCAGGACACTATCTGTTTGAAATCTCACAGCCTCAATACAATTGTTCAGTCGTCTCAGCTCCTAGCTACCAAGCTCCAACTGCTCTCCAGTCAGGGGGTACGGTGTAGGCACTGCCTCAGAAATGACAGTAAGAGTGTGACCACTTTTGCTCTGACCTTGAAAAAGTCAGTATCAGGTTGAAAGAGCTGAGCTACTTTGGGGGTACCTGAAGGACAGAAGGGGGCTGAACTGGAAGGTGGTGTCAGGGATTCAAATAGAGTTGGGGGATAAGGAAAGTGGTGTAGAGAGTGGAAATGGAAGTCACTCCTGTTGAAATTCAGCCTTGAAGGATGCACCCTCTCTCTGATTAATGTAGCCACACTGCCTACACTTTGGGGCATCCACTGCTCGAACCATCTGCGTCGCTATGTTAAGAGACACTCCCATGCTCAATAGTGTACTTGGACTGTGAAAGAGATTCAAGCCACATTGCAACCTCGCTCATAAACTCTCTGCTGCAAGACAACAGATAGGTATGGTCTGTTTGTAGGCAACAATGCTGGCCACACAGATAAGGGTGTAAATGCTTGACAGCCTTCACTACTGCCAGCAGCATACTTTGTGTCATGCTTTTGGGGGTTGAATTTCTTTCTGTAGTAAGCAATCAATTGTTCAATACCTTCCGGTCTCTATGACAACACTGCACTTACACCTGCATAGCTAGCATCAATGTCTAGGGTGTACTGGGCTCTGGGGTTTTGGGTAGCCTAGCAGAAAGGTACAAGTCGTAGCCACTTCTGGCTGTTTGAAAGCAGCCACTTGATCTTGAGACCACTACCAAGGAACATGCTTACTTGTAAGCTGAATCAGAGGCCTGGCTAACATGGAAAAGCTGAGTATGTACTGCCTGTAATACCCCATGGTCCCCAGAAAGAATTGCAGATCTTTTAAATCTGTAGGACTGCAGCCGGAAATGGCAGCAATCTTTTCTGGTCAGTGACTACTCCTGCACTACTCACAATGGGCCTTAGTTGGGATTTGAGCAGCTTACACTTGCTTGGTCTGAGCTTCAATCCGGCTTGCTTTAACCGCTGAAAAAATTAAGCGAGGTGCTGGATTAGAGTAGGGAAATCAGGACAATGGCAATAGCGTTTGCAAAGTAAAGGCTAGAGGGTCTTCCAGTAGAGGCATTGGAGAGCTTTCTCCTTCAGGCGCTGGGAAGTGACTGGGCTGAAATGAGACCAAACGGTGGAACTGCAGAGCACTCCCTGGCCTGTTCATCAAGAATGACTTGCCAGCAACTATTGACTATGTCTAAGGTACTAAAGAACTTGCTACATGGCAAATCATCTAAGCTCTCATCATCGCAGGGTAAGGGGTAGGCATCCTGATGAGTAACTGCGTTAAGCCATCTGTTGTGTATAAAAAACTTTCACAAGATTGTTCCTCGCAGCTGATGTTGTTGTAAAAGCAAAGCACAAGGAAAAGGAACGAAAGCATTTTCAGTGAAGAGCATGAAAACCTAGTGTGCTAAAAAATTGATACCATCCATAAAAACCGTGATATGGCCTCTTTAAACACAACAGTATTCTCTGCAGTGTATGCTGAGTATTCTGTTAGTTTTAATTTGAATATATGGGTGTGTTGAGCTAAATCATAATATTTTTGCAGAAGTTGAAAAATTAATTATTTTTGCACAGCTGTTGGTAAGTAGTGTTCTCAACATCATGCATAACAAATATGATGCTAATTTAATATAAATGTAACATCATATCGTATATCGCATTTTATGTATCATGCAACCTTGGAGTAACTCATACTGCAATAATTAAATAACCTTTCATATAGTTTTAGATATTTTTTAACAATTTTATTGATGAGTAAAATTATTTAAAAGCCCTAACGCTCTCGATTGGACCTATTTCTAAACACAAATGTACGAGCCATGCAAGTCACTTACCATTAGTCACTGCATCCATAGTTTCTGAAAAAAACAAAAAGATTATTAGGTCAAGGGCATACTCACTGAAAAAAAGGCTAAGCAGTGCTTTAAAAGATCCATACAAATTCAAATCTTGCAAATAATAAGACTTTACAAAAATCTTTAATAGCATAATGTTTTATTGTGTTTAGGGTGTGTTGACAGAAGACCATTACCAGGCAGCTCACCTGAGGTACTATTGTTAAGATAACCGAGATTAAGAAAGGTTGTGCTGGCCGAACTGACTCCATTTGTAACTATAATTATAAAGATTTGGTACAATGACTTTTAACAGATATTCAAAATAATTTTTAAAGCTTACTCATTTTATTTCCAAACCAAAGCAACCATAAATGAAGACCAGTTCACAAAGATAATAAGAAAGACGGCAAAAAACAGTGATTTTCTCTGACTCATTGTTTTGAAAGTAGCTGGGGATTTTGCTAAGATGACCATTTGTTACAAAAATACTAAGAATAAGCCTCACAAATATGAAACCTATATTTAATTTAAACTGACGACAGATTTATGCATGTCGTAAAAAAATAATAAACCATGTTGTGATAAATTTTAATGCAATCAAATTATGGCAAGCCCAATTGATATGCACCAGGCCGCAGACCCCTGGTCCGTGGCCCCTGGCTCCAGGCCTCTGGCCTCTGGCTCCTCAAACATCTATCTTGCTTACCTCTCCCAGTGCTCCATTTATCATGAGAATCTACCAAAAGTACCAAGAACTACTTCCATTAAAGACATCCAAGAGCCCTTAACCTTGTATCTATTTTGGAGACGCAAAATAACTTATATCGTAATGGCCCCAGATCAGGATGACCCCAGATCAGAGTAACCCGATCTTTTATATGCTGCCTGGATCAGTACATATAGCTGTAATTTGGCTATAATAGATCAGAAGAAGAATCTCCAAGCAAACTCAGTACAGGGAAGCAATATATTAATTAGTATATATGTAAAGCGTCAAGGCAAAGTAGGTGAGATGAAGGACCTCACAATAAACAACCTCGATCAATTACCATAATAAATGGACTTCAAGACGTCTTCTCCATACGGTTGAACTGTGCCGACATATTAAGACACATATTTGAAGTTAATTGGATGTGTTTGTTAATGACGAGTTGTTATGTGCTATATTATTTGTGCATTATTGTATGATTGTTTGTGATTTGCTCATCTCTCATAAGGGAATGAGAGCACCTGCTTGCTTCCTATAAAGCGAGCAGGTATTTTTTATTATAATCAGAATTTTATGTGCTCTTGGACCATAATAAAATATGGATAATGAAGTTGTATAATAAATATAACATGATGTAGTTTGTCTGAGTTAAGGACTGTACTACTTGCTATCGATTTTGTAGTAGACCTCATGGGGAGTAATATCCACACTGTACACTGCATAGGATTGTATTTACAAATAGACCCCTTGAAGATATTAAACTTGGATTAGACATACATTATCCCATGGGATTCTCATCACGGAATAAACTTCATGAAATTTTTAAGGTAGCCAGATACAAGTGATGTTTTCTCCTTACAGTTACAGTTTTGTCTGTTTTAGGCATATGACCTATAAGATATCTATCAAAATGTTATAATTTGTTTCCACCATAACCAGTTAGGCAGTTTTGTGATGTCACTAGCTTGTGGATAGTAAAATTGACAAAATAAAAAAACTTTTAGGGGGGGGGGGGGGGGGTATGGCAAGACAAATACCTGTTGAGAAAAGTTTGGCTGACTGTTTGATTATGGAGCATTTGAGAAATGTTTAAATTTTTTAGAAGTTAGAAGCAATGATTTTTATGTTGACATGGTCTACCGTTTCAAGTTTGATTACTACTGCTGAAGTAAATATAATGGATATTATTGTAATGGGTTTCAGGCTGGTTTATACGAAAGTCCACTATTCTCGAGTATTATACCTCTCTCCAGAGTGGGCACGGTTCTGCCCGACACTGATCACGATGTAAACGCTGTCGGATCATCTGGCATACGCAGAGCCCACGGCTCAAACAAACTACATGGATTGTGGTTTGAATATTAGCTTTTATTCCCAATACCAAAGTCCTAGTGTGGGAATCCACTAGGGTGATTGGCAAAACATGAGTGAATGAATGCAATGAGTATATACAATTTCAGCCCTTTTATAAGTAGCTGGCAGAAAGTGATTAGCATAAAATCATATAAGAGTGAATGCACAGGATGTAATACGACCAACAAGATCACATATATAAATAACAAACAAATCATGCAACGAATAAAGGTTAAATGTAATGGGCGCCAAGTGGCTGAAGGCGGAGTCCTATCTCCTATTGTCCAATCAGAGACTCTGCAGGGCTCCCAGGCTATATCCAGATTGTGGCCCTTGCATCTGGTAATCCGAAAGAGGATATTTCCTGTTCCCGTCATAGAGTGAGTTCCCGAGTAACTTTGATGATTCTCCTCTATAGCTGCCATCTTGTGCTGGCACGGTATTGCTATCCCGGGTCGGTAAGAGGTCAATACTGGCTCTGCATGCTGTGCCACCGGCACGGTATAACTTCTCACCTGTACAGCAGTCTACCGAAGGCTGTGAGTGGAAGTTTAGTGCACAAATCTCAAGGGTTGAAGGATAAACAACCAGTTTACTTTGAGCCTCCACCAAAATCTACCACATTATTCACATGTCTGTTATTAGATGCAAAAATTTTAGTCGAATGGTAACACTCCTGTAAATAATAAACTGATGAAACATGATGGACTAGCTGCACTATAGAAACTCCTGAAGAATATGATTGAGCATAACTCTGATCCATTTCATTGATTACTGTTTGACCTGCTGGATTGGGAAAGACTTGAACTATTCAAAAAAAACTTTCAAAGGTGTTGTGGTAGATTTTGCTGAAGGTTCATAGTAAACTGGTTGTTTACTCCTCACCCGTTGAGGTTTTTGCGCTAGCATTCCACCCACAACCTTCGGTAGATTGCTGTACAGGTGGAAAGCTATACTGTGCCAGTGCACAGCATACAGGGCTGGTATTGACCCCTGCAGGGTTGGTATTGACCTCTTACCGACAGTGAGGGTTCCTAAAAGATACCTGGGAACCCACTCTAAGATAGGAACCGGAAGTACCCTCCCTCAGATTAACAGGCGCAAACACCACAAGCTGGATATAGCCTGGGATCCCTGCAGAGTACGTGATTGTACAATAGAGACGGGACTCCCCCTTTAACCACTTGGTACCAATTACTTTAAAATAATATTCCTTACCTTATTCGCTATCTATTTATATAACCCTTTTTATTGGCTTGATCACTTCCTGTACTATTACTCTTATATGTTATATGCAAATGATTTTTTTGTCAGCTTGCCAATAAAAGGAATGACTTTACTTATGTTCATCGCATTCATTCACTCATGTTTTGCAATCACCCAAGTGATTGCCACCCTGCGACTTGGTATTGACAAATAAAAGACAGTATTCGAACCACACTCCGTGTAGTTTGTTTGAGCTGTGGGCTCTGTGGGTGCCGAATGATCCGGAAGAGCTAAACCTAGTTGTCACTGTCGTTCAGCACAGTGTCCCCACTGGAGAGAAGTGCAATACTTGAGACTAGTGGACTTTCGTGGCAGCAAGACCAAAATCTCTTACAAGATGAAGAGCAACCTATAAACTCAAATGCGCCAAGGGTTTGATAAGCAAAATGAGTAAACTTAAAAAAAAACAGATAAAAAAATTTTGATAGTGTAGGCGCAAGAGCAATGAGAGATACACAGTTGTTTCAACAAGAATGGTCCAGCCGTCAGAAACACGACATAATGATACATGGAAGGAGATCAAAAGATATCGAATTAGAACCACGAAACTGTGTGTTTGGTATACCAACACGGTGAGAACAATATCAGTAGTTTATTTTGTTACACTGACAATAATTCCAAAATATATGTAAAACTCAGGGAGCTAGCAAAAGTGAGAGGAACCGAGGAGGTGGTTAAATTAAACAAAACTGCAGGAAAATGCTCCAAAAGGAAAACATGTAAATGATGGAAAAAACTCAATGGAGACAACTTGTGTGAAGACAAAGGAGCATGAAAACCTCTAGGAGATTATGTCAATCCTAACTAACTGATAGATGCATTAAAATATAAGTCAGGAGCGCAATGATTGATTGACTTTGATTGATCAAAATAGAATACCAATTTTACTAACTCTTTATGAAGCAGCAGTGCTGATGACTTGTTGGGAACAAACCATTAAATGTGCAATGAAAGTGCTGAAATCTAATGCTTTGAATAATTAAGAGGAATCGATCTTTCATACAACAAAATGAACATCATAATTCAACAATGGGAATACAATTTGGCCACGAAGCGGGAAAATTGGTAAAACCAACTCGGTGTGAAATAAGCTTGCAAAATCACTTATGGTAATTTTCAAAAGCCACCATACTTTTGAAATAGACACCATAAATTGATCATTACTTTCCTTTCCTTTACTTTCCTTTACAAGCAAACAAATCTTGTGGCGATTAAAACAATGTTAGACTGTAGAAAACAGTCTTGGTATCACACTATAGAAAGTTTCCCTTAGCTCCCTGGACACAACTGTCTAACCACTGCTTGTCAGACACTAGCTCTAGCTTGAAACTTCTATCGAGTTAGTGGGAGTGGCCTCTGAGTTGACTGAACAGCCAAAAACTTTCAATCATCAGCCAAATGAAATATAGACCAACACTCAGACATGCCAGAGTCATTTTTAGTCTATAAATTACATTTATTCCTCATCAGTCAAGTGAGATAAAGCTGACTGTAAGTATTCTATCCAAGTTCCTAACAAGCTCCTGTCTTGAAACCTATGTGGAACGCACATCCAACTGCTCAGTGAGCAAAAAAGAGAAAGAGTTGTGGTGCATACAAGCGTGGGTGGGTCAGTTAATTGTTAGAGGTACATTAAAAATGAGTGAGTGAGTGTAGAATAGGTGGCCAAAAGAGAGAGAGAAACTTAAAAAGAATGTTAACTACAGAAATTCAACATTTGCCTTTTGAAATAAATTCACTAGTTTGCCAGCAAATATGATACGTGAGCATAGTTTTACCATTATTATGTCTAATATTAGAAATTATTTTATTATTAGCAGAGTCAACACATTAATTGGCTTTTCATTAGGTACCATTCTTTAGTTTAACCAACTCAGAAGTTTTCATTAAACTCTTTAAGCTAGATTGCTACTTTTAATTTTTTGTGCTGAATAAAAAGGCCTCATGCTAAACAAAAAGTATATAGTGCTGAAATCATTGTTCTATTGCATCACCAACATGAAACCACTACATTAAATTAAAACCTCAATATAACTGGATTTTGGAAAATGAAATTGTTACACCAATTACTGAAATTATCTTTTTAATTTACATTCCTGCTTAACAATTGCCACGGTTTTGAATTGTACAAATATGTATAGATATTTGCATTCAAGCAGCTCATATGAATGATTTATTTTTCATTTGCGCTACTGGTAATGGTCAGCTGAAGGAAACGAGGCTAAAAAAACACCACTTACTTGCTAACATTCTGTCTATAATGTCATTGCCCACAGTAAAGCCAATGAAGCTCTACAAAACAAGTGTTTTAGACATACACCACAGCATTTGCTGAAGGTAGTATTTCACATACTTTACAGCAATTGACCGGCCAAA
The DNA here is from genome assembly GCA_945261195.1 of Cryptosula pallasiana. Taxonomy (NCBI): domain Eukaryota; kingdom Metazoa; phylum Bryozoa; class Gymnolaemata; order Cheilostomatida; family Cryptosulidae; genus Cryptosula; species Cryptosula pallasiana. The sequence goes on along the minus strand of OX183134.1, from coordinate 36,456,696 downwards.
CAATATTGGTTAATAGAGAAACACTTAACAAGAATTTCTGGATACAAATCTTTCATGCTAACTCACATACTCAATGAGAACACCCTGCATAAATTGTGCATTTTATGTTGAGCAGTTACAGTGAAAGATATTGATGGGGTGTTAATCAAGATATAGATAGGGAGTCAGTTAGATCAGTTTTTTAATAAATCAAGTATACTTTCATGCATCTACTATAATTAGTGGCAAGTAGCTTTTGCTCTTGTGTTGCAAGAGTCTTAGCAGGTGCATCAAGTTTTTGTGATAGTTTGGGCATTGATAAAACATAGTTATTACTGCAACTCGGTACAATCTGGTTTGTCTATTTAAGGTATTGTTTGAATTTTGTGTTATTCATAATTACTCCCTTTGATTTACAGCAAACATAATGAAGTGGCAACTAGCTAAATACAATAATGGTAAAAACTTTAAAACTGATAACTGTAAACCAATTGATGTCTCACTTCTTATGGTTTTATTCAAATATTGAAATGGATTTAGGGCTTGTTTCTACAAAAGTCCACTAGTTTCGGGTATTGTATCTCTCTTCAGAGGGGACACTATGCTGATCGACAGTGACAACTAGCTAGTACACAGCCGAATCATTCGGCATAGGCAGAGCCCTCGGCTCAAACAAACTACCTGGAGAGTGGTTTGAACGATGGCTTTATTCCTCAATATCAAAGTCCTAGGGTTGGCTACCCACTAGGGTGATTGGCAAGACATGAATGAATGCAATGAGTGTGAGCAGAATCAGCCTTTTTATAGGTAGGCTGACAAGAACTCATTAACATGATATTATATAAAGATATAGGCACAGGAAGTAATTAAACGAATTAGAACACATATATAGACAGTAGACAAACCATGCAGTGAATAAGGGTCAAATGTAATGGGCGCCAAGCGGCAAAAGGCGGAGTCCTATCTCCTATTGTCCAATCAGAGATCTCTGCAGGGCTCCAATGATACAGCTAGCTTGTGGTTATAGTATTCGTCATTCTGAGGAAGAGTACTTCCTGTTCCTGCTCTAGAGTAGGACCCTAGATGGTTCCAAAAGTCCTCTACTATGGCGGCCATCTTTGACCAGCCCTGTGCCACCATACCGAATCAGTAAGGGCCGATACCAGCCCTGCAGGGATCAATACTGGCCGTGCATACTGTGCTACTGGCACAGTAAGGCTTTCCACTGACACAGAAATTTCAGCGCATTGGTGTGAAGATAGGAATGGTAAACAACCAGTTTACCACTGCCATTCATCACAATCTACCGCAATATCATTGGCTGGAAATGCAGTAGATCGTTGCATCTCCAAGCTCTCCACTGACCTTTTACTTCCGTTGAAAAAACGCACTGTTTGTTGATTGCGTGTTTAGCAACTAACCAGCTTGTCACCAAAGCCTGGCTACATCTTTTGTCTCTCTCTTATGTTGACCTCAGAATGAGGTAGCGTCATAGAACTCAAATAAAGTGGTTAAGCAACTTCACAGCAACTAAGAGAGCAGCTCTGTCACTCAAGTTAATGTTTTGGTATAGACAAAGTATATTTTCTAAAACATAGGGCCAGCCCAAGGTAAATTTGGAAAGCATAAACACCAAACTATTTGTAAGCTGTATCAGAAAAAGCTAAAAGTATCACACAATCCAATAGTGTATAATCACATAATAATTCATGCAATGATAATAACGTTAGATATTACTGTAGTGGTTTTTCATAGCACTCACATCTGCGCAGTTACTGAAAAACCATTCTGGCATCGCTAGTATAGCCGATGGATGGACAGAATGACTAGAATAATGGGTACCGCACTGACTGACCTTGTATCGGCAAGCTACCGACCCTGTATGAGTCAGTACCGGGCCGGCAGGAAAGGACTCACCCTAGACTGAAATCTGAAAGTAGCCTGAGAGGAGCAGAGGACCATATCCAGAATACCACTATATCTGGAGAAAGCCAAAGACCAGAGCCTAGAAAGACTTACGTACCAATAGCAGGAAGTACGAATGCCTAGGAGTGGCCAGCTGACCTGTAACTCCGCCTACCACTTCTGGGCGCCACATATATTTAACCATATATACTGTATCTTATTCGCCTGTATTTATATCTGCCTGTTCATTTGTCATATTATGTCTTCTTTTTGTGTTATTGGCCATTGCAATAAATCACTTCCTGAGCTCTGCCTATAACAGGCAGAACTTTTGCTATGATACTCAGTCTGTATTGGGACTTGTACTTACTCGTATTCTTATGGAAGAAAAAAAGTAGATTGCTCTCAAGCACCGAGTTATGCATCTGAGCCGAGGGCTCTATACTAGTTGTGGAGTAGAGAACATTCCTTCACTTCCTATTCGGTGTAGTACCGACCTGTTACTACCTCTAGGTGAAAGGTAATTGGTGGCAGCATACCCTCGAATTGCTACCGACTTCAGCTAGTGGTTTTACGCCCCCAAAATCCACTACATTACTAATTAATACAATATTGATGCACAAAATAAGACTATTAGCAATGGATGGATTCGCAAATCATTATCCACCCATGTGGCTTCAGGGCATGACTTGACTCCCTTTTGTACTTCTCAGTCTTTCATGTACTTTGTAGCTGGTCTGGTAGCTGCCAAGCTGAGAAGCAATCCCATAATAACCTCTGAAGCTATTTCTAGAATTACGGCTATCGCAGCCATTTTGATGACAGTCTGGAGAAGCATAAATCTATGCAGTGCGCACTGTGCCAGAACAGCCATAGCACTATATTTGCAGACGAAACTTTTTAATCTCTTCGGTGATTTTCTCATCGAAGGTTTTGCTCAGCAGTCAGTAGATCTTGCATGAGCTTTGTAAGTGCAAGGGCAGCTAATGGGTGTAGTGCTGATGTAGGGAGTATGAATACATCAAAACCCACAACTAACACATTTATTGAATAATGTGACTTTATATTGAATATGCTCATTTATATACGCCACATATGCTTCACTTTTAGAAAAAAGTAATTCCCCGAGTCTGCCAATGATATCCCTTTATGATAGTCATCACCAGTATTATTAAACAACCTTTGTATTTGCTTAAAAAAGAAAATTATGCAAATCGGGTAATATTTATTTGTTTCTACTGTTTCTAATTTCTTAAATAGATTAATTCACATTACAAGTCACATATTTGTAAAATTGTTGACACTAACTTTTTCAATCGACTTTTCAGTTTCATGTTACTAGTATTAATGAATGACTTTTTATCTTATAATTTCTTCAACTGATGTATATTGCTGTAAACTAAAACTATATATTGTGTCACAAATCTCACCAGGAATACAAGATGCGTCAGCCTAAGATTTTTCATGTCGACTTCATAGCCTTGTCTTGGTATTTAAAGTTGGTAATATTTCTAAATTGTTGGCAAAATTTCACTTCACTGCATGTTAGTTTGGGCAGAATGTTTTGCAGCTAAACAATGCATGTAAAATATTTGAAAATTTCAAGTGGTTACTACAATGACAGTTTTGTAGGAACTTTCAAAGAGTAAATTTACTTTTTTACTGCACTTACACTGGTAATTAATCTGCTAACCCCTATTTAGGTGTAAGGGGCAGAAGGACAGCAAACTAAAATATGCGTAGGAGGTTCAATAATGGACCAATTTTGATCATAAGAAAGCTCCAGTTCTCCGGTAGACAGATACCCCGAAATTCCCCGAGCGACCCCGAGCTACTCCGATTGACCCTGAGCTGTAGTACATCAGCCATAGGATGGTGCCACTTCCTGCCTAGACTGAGGGGGCAGGACTAATAAAGACAAGAGTGCTGCTCATGTGATGGAGCAGATAAGGTGAAGAGCACAAGCTAAGGAAGAAGAGATGAGGGAATGATGGTGAAATAATGGAAAAGAGGCGGGGCCTAAAGACAAAGACTATTTGTTTAGATACCATGCTATGCTATTTAAAAACATATAATGTATTGATTATTGGTGTATTATTGTTTTATGTGATTGGCTATGCCTTTATTTGGTGGCATAGCATCCTTAGGGGAATGTGATAAAAGCCTGGCCAATTTGTACTGCCAGGCAGAGCACCTTTAAGCCTCAGTAGGAATACTGATCTGCATCGTATCTTGGAAAAATAAACACTATATACCATTGGAACACTGTGGAGTTTGTCTGGTCTGTTGGTTGTTGTTGCTAGGAGGAGGATTAGTAAGAAAAGTAGGGGAACTACTGAGTGAAATCTCACTGATAGGCTCTGGTAACAGCTGAAAGCTGTGAGCCCGGAGAGTAGCAGTTCAGGAGAACTGTTGGAATAAGCGATCGGCTTAGCTTGCGCAGTAAAAGGAGAATGTTGTTGTGTTACTGCTGTGTAACACGTTGGTTGTGTCCATGAAGTGGGCGAAATTCTTCACAATGTTAGCTTCGATAAACCTATAAACCTTTTTTCTAGTTTATAGCAACCTAGCCTAAATAAAGTTGATGGTTTGCTGTGACTTATACAAATTTTAGCTTATATATAGCTTTCATATTCTTACATGATATGCCAAATCTGAAAAATATACCAAATACATCTCACATGTACGCAAAACTACCAGACAGGTAGATTGTATTGGCCTTTATTCCAATTCTCGCAATAAATATATAACTTTTTTCCCGCACTTATCTCACTCTTATAGGTGTATGGGGGTGTGCGACTAGGCAAAGGGGGGGGGGGGGGCATGTCCCATTGTAGTTCGACGAAATGGAGAATAAGCCAAAAAGTGTGGGAACCACTGCTAGAGTCTAGCAGTTACATTCAAATTGGAAGCAGCCACAGCTTGTTGCTGTGTATATGCAGAGGTTAGCTGGAATCTTTTGGAATCGCCTGCCTACAGTAACCCTCCCCCTCTTCCAGTCTATCTTGGAAAGACCGGCATTTTCTTGTAAACCATAATCTAATTTACTTTCTGTCAAAAATCGCACAGAAACGTATAGTGTGAGGAAACTGTCTAAAACTAAGATTTGTGTTCTCATGCGCGTAAAAAAACAATATCTGGCCTGAAGAATGCAATTTCAAGAAAAACTTTTGAATTTACTTTAAATTTGACATTGAACTTCCAGTATAAATTCAACTTTTGGTACTTTTAAACTTTTTTGAGGTGAAGAAGTCAAATATCTTCATTAGTTCTCATGCCTTTCATCTAAATATATTATACAGGGAGCTGGTGAAAAAGAAGAAGAGCAGTTTTTTATTGACTAACTGCAAGCTGGCTGATTATTGCAAAGAATTCGCTACATTTTTTGAAAATTGAAGCAAGTTGTTCCATTTGATGCCTTTGCTTAGTGAGTAATGAGTAGTAAACTAAGATCAATCATTTAAGGTTAAATATAAAAGATTTGATACCAAATGATGAACCACTAAAAATACATACTTGAAGCTAACTGATCTAATAACAATTTATATTCTGTAAACAATGAGTTATTTTACAACTGTGACAACCAGATTTATACTGGCAGTTTTCAATAATTTTTCGCTAAAAAGGGTATCTTTCTCTTAGTTTGTGGTTCTATAAAGTTGAAAAGAACGAGAATTATTTCAAAGGTATATGAGTTTTATCGCTTTGGTAGAACATTTCTATATAAAAAATGATACGTCGGATTTTTTTAAGTGCTTGTTAGTAGCCAAGTCTGGTATGAAAGTCAGTTAAAACTATCACATTCACCTGATGGTTGATGAGAAAAAATGATAGAGTGGGAAAAATTTAATATGGTGCCTCTCTTAACTAGCTACTCTAGATCAGCGGTCTCAAGTGTGTTTGACTTGAAATGTATTTCATACATAAAGTTTCTCTAGTAAACACACATTTCGTGATAGTTAGATTGTAATGGCCAGTAGAGATTTCTGCCAAATAGTGGGCCATAGGTTTATACTCTACTAAGTGTTCATATTTCTGGTTCAACCGTTCTTTGTTAATCAAATGAACAAAAAGGCTTTTGAGGCATAGGCTAGATATTTGATGCTGCATAATCTTTTAGCTAGAATTCACTCAAGGATGAACAGCTGATTACACAGTTATCACTGAGACCTATATTACATTCTTCTAAAATAGTAGAAATTTTGGTAACTTCTTCAAATGTAATTATTTTTTTAAGGTGAACTTACGTTTGAAGTGTCTTGCAAGAGTATGTTGACTAAAATAAACAAAAGTGGGAATATGCCCATGAGGGATTTTTATGCTGCAGTAATTAAGTGGAATACCTAAAAGTGACTCCCAAGCGAAGATCATTTAGTCGGTCCCTATGAAGTAATCCACAGAAAAAAGCGGCACTTAACCACCAGAAGAGTGAGGGTGTGAAAATGGCAGGCATATAAAACCTCCTAATTTTGCTTGAACGATTGTGTTGAGTAAAAAATACGACAGAATGGATGTAATAATTGCTCCAGGCTACGCCAGAGTCGTTCACCACACTCGGTCATCTTAAGTTTTGCACATTTCTAATCGAAGAGACGTTTTTGATGGGAGCGAGGAAATGGGTAAGATATACTTTTTATACAGGCTGATGCGGTTCACTCCCTGTATAACTGTTACTTATTCACTGAAACTACACACAGTCCTCCAAGTCTATTACTCACTTGTCTTTGTAGTGAAAGATTAACTGAGTGAACAACTTTTTTGTCACAGTAAGTTCGCAGGGTAAAGCTATGGATGTGCAGAGGAATTCTTGGAGTTTGCTTTATTTGTTTGTCTAATAGTGACCAGTAAAAATTTTTGAGAATGGCAATAGTAATATACTGGAACATACGCATGAAGCGAGCACAGAATGCGATAGTTTCCAGTCAAAGATATCATACATTTCTTTCAGTGCAAGGGTTGGTAAGTCACAGCTGAGAGCATGTTGCACATTCTTTGTGTTGCTGAGTCATCGCAATCACTGAAACCTAAACTTATGAGTATTTAAAGGTTGCACAATGTAACTAGTTATTATTATTGCCATTCAGTAGTGCATAACCTGTCAGTTCTGCATGAAAAGGAATACAGAAAGTGGGATAAAGCTGAAAATTTGGTAAACTTTAAAAGTTGGAAAACAGTCTTGAAGCAAATTTAGTGGACACTACAAAATGTTGCTAAAGTTTTTTTCAAAACCGTAAAAGTATTTTGCAAAAAAAAATTAGCAAACGTCTTTTAGATTGAAATGCTGCACATAGCTACAGGCATAAGAAAATGTCACATCAGCATTGATGTCAAAGCTTCCCAATTTGCGTTGCGAGTAATTAGCAAAATTTTCCAGAACAGTTTAGTTGGCTGCATACAGAAATACACTTAATCTCTATATTTTGTAATAAGAATCTAAACTAGACAAGTCAAATAGTAGATTACTAGCTAAGCTCATAAAAACAAAGAAAGCAAAAAGCATTTCATTGCAAGCATGATTCACTACAAATTAGAATTAACTTAATGCGAGTGCTGTAACACGACTAACCATAAACTCAGTTTTGGTGCATGTAGATACTTTATAGTGGCCACCAGCTAAGTTTGTTTTAAATTCTAGCGGTTTAATCAACTATTAAACTTCTTGTAATTCACACTCTTGACAATGTTTTACAAGTAAAACTATTGCAAGATTTTGGTAATTTATTTCGTTTGTTTTTCTGTTTCTGCCGCATTGTTTCCCAGCTTACCTAAGCAAGTAGTTTTTAGTTTTTTAATTTCTTGCAACAGTTAGCACCGTAGTTTAAATAAAATTTCAAAAATGAAGATCAAGAGTTCGTATGGCACCAAAAATAAATTGCTAGCAAATAAATTCATTTTCAAAAACTATAGCAGCCACAGAGTTTTCCATTTACTGATTGCTGACCTACATGCTGGTGAAACTTATACCTTCCTACCCCAGGCCCTGGATATAATTTCACAAACTCCATCTGTAATGGCAAACTCTCAGCCACTGAGAATCTTCAACTATTGTTCACTTCCATTCATCTCAAACAGCATGAACAGAGTACACTGTTTTTTATGGATGATAGATTTTGTACAAGAAAATAAAGTTTTAAAGAGTATTTAATTTGGTTAGACACACCAAACTATTCTAATTCATACATTGCGAGACAAAAATTAAATTGCGCACATTCAATTGCTTTGGTTTTTTGGCTGCTCTAGCCCATAAATCTAGCCCATAGCTCTAGCTCATAGCTCTAGCCCATAGCTCTAGCCCATAGCTCTAGCCCATAGCTCTAGCCCATAGCTCTAGCCCATAGCTCTAGCCCATAGCTCTAGCCCATAGCTCTAGCCCATAGCTGATACAAATGACAACTTTTGAAGTCTCCGTCTATTGGTCTTTTGATCTTTGCTTTTTAAAGTACCAATCTCAGACTCACTTGCACTGCTGGTTCAGCTTCCAGCACTCCTAGTCTTCTTATAATAAGGACTGGGCTTCTAGCATTATTAGAAAAGTAGGCAAGACCCGAATGAAAATCAACCTTTTTTGTAAGCTTTTGTTGTTGCTGAAATCCACCTGTTTTAATGTAAGAGCTTGTAATTTGCAAGGGAAAAGAGAGGAGGGGGGAGGACTTGCGGATAGCCTAAATGAAAGTGAAGATTGCATGTTTGAGAACGGGGGGGGGGGGGGGGGGGGGGCTGTTAATGAGATGCTTTTTTACTAACCGAACTCGTGTGCAAATTTTTCATCTACCATTAGAGGGGAAAAGAGGAATAAGACTTGACAAAACAATAGATACTTGGCGGAGGGGATTGGGACTTGGTATCTAAATGGAGGGATACAGGGATTGTTGAGTGACCAGGTGTAGATACAGCAGGTAGGGGTGAATTCAGAACATACCCGTGGCGTTGCAAAGAAATAAAATACCAATAAACTTTATTATCTCCAAAGTGACTAAATCCAACATTTACTTTTACTGCCACAACTTCGCCACAAAGTTTTAAGCGATCAACATCTATCGAATTTCAACGTAACACTATCTATTTAATTGAAACTCAACTTGGTGTTTCCAAATACTCAAAATACTGATCTAGAAAAGACATTGCAACATTATTGACAGGTGCTATGAGAAGTTTTACTTAACAAAATTATTCATAGCAGCTAAATTTGAAACAATATTTGTTGCCATCAGAAGTAGTTTGAGTTGCATTCACCATGTTAAATACTTGATGAACAAACAATGAGTAGTAACGGCTCAAAATCCAAACGAATCAGCGAAAGCTTTATTATTAAATGTAAGAAGAAAATCATGAAAGCAAAAGATCATAATAGACTACATTGTGCAAATCACACCAGAATATGAGTCAATTATATGCGCAACCTGCATGGATGTCTATTTCTAGATCAATTTTAAACTAAATTTTTGTATCTAACTAAAGGTATATAAAGTCGGGGATAAAACTTTGATGCAAAACATGAAACATGTATACAACACCAAACACAATGGCGATTGAATAATTTTTGCATTTGTCTAGCTCAGCTCTAAGAGCGGTTAAGCGTGTCATTGATTAGGTTGAATCAACAAAGTTTACTATAGTAGTGTCTGTGAAGTTGTTTTTGGTGCATTGCATCTTCTGACACCATTCAGGTCCAGACACGCGTGTTTCATTTTTCCAGCAATGTATACTTTTTCCATATGCGCTGCCAAAGCTTACACGCATGTTTTACCAGTACAGTGTTGGGAATAGCCATGGTACCATTGTCACTCTCCTCGCTCCCATCAAGGTTGTCGTGCTCATACCAAAAGTGTTGCAACAACAAATTTAGGCTAAAAACAGAAGAAATAAAATTGTTTGGCTTCTGAAATTTAAGCATTAAAAAATAATGTTTTAAAATTTAGGGTTCAAGTAAGGTGGCACCAAAATATTTGATAAACTAATTTAAAGGAAAACTGTGGTAGGGAAACAATATGTTGTTTGAAAAATTTTATTTCTGATGTTGAAAATTTTTAGTGATTTTTATGAGATGTAAGTGGTACATGTAAATCTATCTTTGGAAAAAAATTGTAAATTAAAAAAAAGAACAATGTTCAATTTTAAAAAGTTTTCTGTGGCAATGAATGAGGACAAGAAAACCACAAAAAGTCAAAATGCGCAGACAATTATCATTGACAAGTTCCTTTTTTACAGGTTTTTATGGCCACTTTTTATGTACTCGGAAATATTTTGTGCTGTTTGGGCCTATGAAATTGAAAACATATCTGTTTCTTTCAAGATTTTTACTGCTTTACCAAATTAGTAGCCAAAAGGAGCAGTTTAACAATTTTTATAAAGCTTATTATTATTTTGTTGTTTTCAGTTATCGAAGATTAATATTAATGATTTCAATCATTTTTAGATACGTTGTAATAGTGCGAAAGTTACTTGTTATTTCTAATGATAAAACAGTAATAATTACTAGATGATGAATGTAAATAATTTATTCCCTATTTAAAAACTATATAGCTTATAATCTCAGTGACAATAAGATTGTTAGCGACCTATCACTGTTGCCTTTTTTGAATTTGATTGGTTGAACTTAAGTTCGTTTTGGTAAATATTCATTTAAGTTGATACCACTCAGCAGTCCTATGGTAGTTCAAATTGCAATCATATGAAGGAGTTTTTCCTCATGTCAGAGAGTAGCTAGCGCAATAATTTTATTGTTAGTTTAGTAATTTGAGCAAGAATTGTTGGATGCTTACATCGCAAACTATTATCAAGAATAAGTAGATGAATGACTACTAAGCACAACCGTATATAATAGTTTTCAGTGACCAATATTTTATAATAATAAAAATAATAAATAATAATTAATTAGAAATGATCAAGTAATAATAATATTATTCCAGATTGCTCACTTCTCAAAAACAGCAATCACTATCTGAAATCTGCCATCGATACTGTAGTAGATTTCCTCCTCCTACTGCAGATACAACGGCATCCACTCCTTCTAGACACTAATGACTGCTTCGGAGTCCACAACCCAGAGAAATCACACAAAGCTTACACGAATAAAATACTTTATTATATCATCCATATTATCAACCTAATAAAGGTACTAGCACAAAACCAGCGAGCTTCTGCTTTCTCTTATATACAGCAGCTCTTTTTTATAGGCAAAGACAGAAAAACTCACCCCTTATTAGGGGTGAGCCAATAACAGACAATAATACAAATAATGTACAAATAAAAAGAGGTAATACAAATCATTTAACATAGTAAACCAATGGGAGAAGCAAACACATGGCAAAGTGGCTCTGGGCTCCTTTGCCGCTCTTTCTGTGGTGGTGAAAATCTTTCACTCCTTATAAAGAATCCACACTTCCTAGTCTCTGCTCCCTTCATTTGTATTGCTTTGGAATCCATAAAGCAAAGAGTTTCCAGCTCCTGAGGTCCCAGGCTACCTTTAGCAGCCATCTTTATTGGCTGGCCCGGAATACTGACTCGGGGTAGGTTCTCTATGATAAATACATGTGTGTAACAGAGGGTCTATACAGGCCGGAGGCAGACCAAGCATAGCCGATATCCCTAATTCCGGGACAATACATATATATGATAAAGGGGAAGGCTCCGGGTCCACTCGAAACTTTTGTTGCTGGTAGGGATGGGAGAGGGTGGGGAAAGAAGCCTAGTTTGTCTAGTTATTATGAAAATCTCCCACAATACCTCTAAAACTCTTAGTTTCCCGGATAAATAATTCAAATATTATAATTCACTGAGAGTCATTAAATAAATGTAAAAAACTTGCAGTTATGAAAAAGGCCAAACTGAGGACAGCTTGTAAGTAATTTAAACATCCAAAAACCGCCAATTTTCAGCCTCCTCCTCAGAATACCTGCTCAAACAAATGCTCATTCATCAATTCAAATGATTTTTATAATTTCAAAGAATAGCCAACCCAACCCATTAGAGGTTGTAGAACCGAATTGAACTATTACAAATGAACCCAAATAAACTCACATCGGTCATCATTCCTATGACCAACGTTAAGATGGATAAGCTACCAGCTCAAAACAACAAGTTTGAGCCATAAAATTATAGTGAATGTTTGCCAAGCAATATGCAACAATAATAACCATGTCATCAATAAATCTACTCAATAAGTAGTCGTATTGTTCGGGCCTCCATGTTAATACGAGTGGTTTACCAAAAAAGACCAAGCATTTTTGTTGTTCAGACGTCGCAAGTTATCAAAAGCAAGCTCAATTGTTATTGATTGTTTTTATATCCGTAAAGTGTCAAGTATGCTAGAGCTGATAGTGAAACTTCAAAATAAAAAAGGGTGATGATGCTGACTTTATTTCCTTATAATGGTACCATTTTTCTTTTTACCTTTATCAATTAAATTGTTTGTATTGTGGAGGATGGCCACGAACAAACCATTTTACAAGCATAGACTTATTTTACTCACTACATCTTTACTTATTTACTTAGCGTTCTATCCAACAGGTTCTACACCACCCAATCAGTAGTCGATGGGTGTGACTTCTTTTCATATACTAGGTGTGTTTTATCAAGTAGTCACCCAATCACTAATCACTGGGCGTGACTTTCTTTTATACCTATTATATCCATTGCTATCCTGTCATATAAATATTTAAGCTTACACTAATAAAACCAGAGTCATATTGCACACTCTCAGAAGTTCTTTGTACAATATTTTACTTCACTTGTGCACAATAAACATCACAAAAGGAGGTACCGTGTTATAGCTCTGCTTTAGATACAGCCGAACGTGGTCGTTCACACTACCAGTCAGAATAGCCCTCAGACTGTTCGATCTAGCCTGAGCTACTCTTTGGCATCGGCTGTGTGAGTGCAGGAACTCGACTAGCCAGTTCAGCCACGGTCGGTAATGACTGAACATCATTACCAGTGAAGCCAACTGAACTAGTAAGCAGTCACGACCTGTGCCGACACTTGGTGACTGGAGGTAGTACAGGTGCTTAGGCTACCAACCAGAGTGAAATCCTGTACAGTATTTTGGGAGTTTTTCTTTTTATTAATTGTTTGTGTGGTCTATAAAATTTTTCAAAACTCTTAAGATTTACGGAAACAAAAACGGCTTCCTAACAGATTTATTAATTTTGTGAACGCCTACTCTTTTCGTGATTTGGTCTCCGAAAGTGCTCTTATTATGATGAGAATTACTGAGCCCAAAAGTCTGATGCTAGATACTGATTAATAAATAAGAGTGTAATCAGTACAAGAATTGCTGTAACTATCTTCTTGGAGCTAAAATCTATGTTTATATTAAGTTATTGGCTGTCAGCCTGTCTTCTGTCTAAAATCTATGCTAAAAACCTAACTCCAATTTTAATGCATCCAATCACTTTATGAAGTCAATGGCAACTTCCTGGCATATAAGCAAGGGGCAATTTTTTTGAAGAAACTTTTTCAATAAGAAATAATCTCTCAAAGATTAATCACGTTCAAGAAAAGTATCAGTTGACATATCCAGGTTCTCTGTTGCATTATTACCAAAACTTCTTCAATTAATCATAAACAAAAAAAACTACAGAATTTTTGAAAATTAAGTGTTTCATGTAAGGACAGCTATTAAATTTTATGGTAAACAAAAGAATTTAACAGTGGCAGTAAACAGTGGCGGATTCAGGGGGGTAGCCATGGGAGCCATGGCGACCCCCTCCAGAAGAATAAGTGAAGAAATTTGCTAAGCTTGGCGCCATTTTTTTTTTATTTCCATAGTAACGGCTCTCGATTGCACGTCCGTTAGTGAAGTGCCCATTGATAATTGTCATCATAAAACACCTTGTAAAAGTTTATCAATCAAAGTATGGCCATGGAGAAGTGCAAGGCAGCAACAAGCATTCTAGATTTTTTCGTTGCACCTCCAAGGTAATAATTATCATTTATTTTTTTGTGTTAATAATTAATCGCTAGATAGATAGAAAACAATAATAATTAATAATAAATATAATAATAATAATTATTATTATAATAATTAACAAATAATAATATACTTAATCTATTAATTCCCTGTCTTTCTCATCAATGCAATATCAACAATGCATTCTAGTAATGCACTATTATTTTTATTATTTACCACTTATTTATTAATAAATCATTTACTTCATTTATTTATTATTATTATTATTATTATTATTATTATTATTATTATTATTATTATTATTATTATTATTATTATTATTATTATTATTATTATTATTATTATTATTATTATTATTATTATTATTATTATTATTATTATTATTATTATTATTATTATTATTATTATTATTATTATTATTATTATTATTATTATTATTATTATTATTATTATTATTATTATTATTATTATTATTATTATTATTATTATTATTATTATTATTATTATTATTATTATTATTATTATTATTATTATTATTATTATTATTATTATTATTATTATTATTATTATTATTCATGTTATTAATTATTGGTGAATGAATTTGCGCACAACACTACTAAAACGAATCAATTCTACTTTTAAATAACAACTAACTTATTATTATTACTTACTTTATTATTACTAATTACTACTCCTGCTACTACCACTACTTACTACTGCTGCTGCTACTATACTACTATATACTAAAGCTAAATTATTATTGGTTATTACACTTTTTAAAAAGTTATTGCTATTTATTATTGTTCATTATTATTAATTTATTTAATAGTCTTTTCTTTGGAACAATACTTTATTTTATAAAAGTATGATGATCTGTTGATTTTTTAGTAATTGATTAAAATAATAATGACAACTTGTAGATTTGTGCCCACTCGGCCAACCCCTTTCAATGCAACATACATGCTCGCCCACTCTGAATGAAACATACATGTGTGTATGTGTGTCTGAGGGTGTATGTTTCACAATTACCAATGGTTGATGATGTTGAATAAAGAATAGTACATACTATTCTAGCAACCATATTGAAAACACACCACATCATTTATTATGGTTTTAGAGGGGTGCCAAAGAACACAAAGGAGGGAGCCCCGAACCCCGGTTGGCTCCTTCCTTTGTGATTTTCTGAATCCGCCTCTGGCAGTAAAGGGTCTTTTAGAAAAAGTTTCAAACTCTATTTTCGATCAGTTTTTTGCATGTACCATGACTAGCTATCAGAGCCATGTCAATGAGTACTAATTGGACAAAAAATGACATCTGCTACATGTTTTAAATACTTTTTAAATTAAATACAGGTGATTAAACATGCACCAATAAGGGATAGCATTAAACGATCTGGCAGGAATTGCCAACAAGTGATCTTCACTCACCTAGCATCAGGATCGATAGCGTATGCCTCGCAAGCCTCTCTGTTCAGTCTTAATATGATGAACTTGAACAAACTCATCAGAAGATTTCTGGTACTTAAACTTTGGAAATGGCAATTGCTCTCAATGAAAGAGATTCCCTCAGCATCTGGCTCTTCCAGTAGTTTGGTGAAAACATCGTCAAATGGCTCCTAGGTAGCAAAAAAGGTAGTTTCAACCGAAACTACATGCAATGTTGGAACCAGGAGTAAATTACATTAATAAGTTGTGAAAAAACTTCAAGATAAAATGAAAAAAAATTAAAATTTTTTTATCTCCCATAAAAAGCAACATTTATTCGAGGAGAAAGTGTTTCTTTAACCACGCAGTCGAAGTTAACAAGTACAATAAAAAATTTGTAAGCTCGTTTTTTTCTCAATTTTCTCTTGTTATGTTTAAAGTAATCCCTTTTATAAGAAATGTGTTTGGATGACTGTCGATAATTGATTCCTATGTAACAACATATAAAATACCAATATACCAAACAGTATGGGAAAACGATAATTGCAGAGAAAGGGAAAAATGCCGGCGTCAAGCAAACAACTAAAAGCCTTGAGAAAACAGTTACATACTTATAAAACCAAATGCTGAACCAAAACAATTGAATACTTGGTGGATAAGAGTAAAGTTGTTTTAAAAAAATGTTTTTCATAGTTTTCATAACATTTCTTGCCTTTTATCAAAATTTAAAACTATACAAAACAAGCTTCTGTGAAAGGCTCTGAAAATCTCTCAATTCAGTGAATTTTTGTAATATTTCTGAACTGCTTTTTGTTACTTAAAATGACCATACCTGTTTCTTGAGCAAAAACTGGCAGGTTTGTGCATACTTGAGAAGAATCCATAAGTAGAGGGTATGTTTAACCAAGACATCCTTACTGAGGCAGTCAATGGGTTTACTACCAATGCTCTCAAGAAACTCAGACAACTCCTGATTAGGATCAACAGCTGCCATTACTGCAAGGTAATTTATGGCCATGTTTAGATCCATTAAGTGGGTTGTGAGATTTTTGATGCTGTATTCTGCAGCGGAATTGATGATGGTTGCTTCTAACTCTTTGTTAAGTGCTTCCTGAAAAGGAAAACAATCAAATCTTGTCTAGCAAAGTCGGAAAGAAACTTTCTTGTTACCCTACTGACAATGGTTAAACTTTATTTGGCAAAAAATGAGGTTGAAAGGACTTTGTGATGCAATGTCTTTTTTCAAACTTTAGTTGGTTATTTTCCAGTACCAAAGTTTTAATTCATACTTTTTGGACAGTTTTCATTTCTTCCAGTAGAATTTAAAAATAAATAATAAATCGTTTAGTTTTTAGTCTTGCCTGAAAGTTGGATATTGTTTTCACTTGAGTCCAAAGATTGAAGTCCTCTTGGAACGTGTACAGTGGCAGAGCAGTGGTGTCAAACTTGATTTTCTTTTTATTGCCGACAAATACGCTCCTTACTTGTCTATCCGCGCTTTCCCAATCATAATCTAGATTTTGCTCGCTGTCATCCGTGTGCCTACTGTGGGTGTATACAATGCCGAAAATGCTCTCCAGGCTGTCAGGACTTACCAATGATGAATGGGTAACATCAGAAAGAGGTATCTTTATGCTACAATAAAGGTAAATTTTTTTTTAGCAGATTTAAAAGAATATTGGAATGAACTATCAGCATCATATTTTCAAATACTCCTTAGAACTGAGTTAAGTTTTGTACAATTTTGTTTCAATTGAAACTTAACATGAAGTTTAAATCACTTGCCAGTAATAACATGCGTCAGTAGTGCAGTGTAATCAAATGAGAATAGATGAAGGCAACTTGCAAGGTAATCAGGATTAGTATGCATGAGAATTTGTTCAGTCATTTGCAAAAGCAGAAAGTTTGTTACAGGCAGTTGAGAAAAATTCTGCATTGAAATCTTAAAGCATGCCAGCATTGAACAATTTTTCATTGATTTTGTGAATATTTAAGTCTTAAGCAGCAGATTGGTGTATTAAACAACCCTCTAGGCCTACTCAGTGCTGATCTGCAAGCCTGCAAAATAGCCCTCTTCCAGAAATGCTCGCCAATTTTTACACTGCTTAAAATTGACGTCATCTTCGGGATTTACTTCTTTGCTGTGCAGTATTTATTTGACCAATCAGATCCCGTTATTTATTTTTATTATTATTTTATTTATTATTATTCTACCAACATACTACTGTCCATTCTTGTATGAAAAACATTTATTGTTCCCTTACTCACCAAAAAAAGCACAACTTTTTCAATCCTATTGATGTAAAGAGTATCAGATGAGATGATCCTTGTGATTGTGATCACATTAGACAACCTGACAAATCCCGCTATCGTCTCTTGTTGTTGCCATTTCACATAAGAAAATTGCGTAATAAACAAGCGTTGATTTTGTTAACTATGTGTGTGCACTAATTGCATCCATATTGATAGAAACCACTAATTCCGTTTTTATGCGTGCAGCGTGCAATTTCAAGCTAGATAAAAAATGGCGCGTAATAATAAATCTCAACAATAATTCTTAGAATCCATTATTGATGGGGTGTCTTCGTAAGGATCCTTTATTCCTGTTGCAATGGCCTTCATCAGACCTAAGACTAAATGAATTGCCCAATCAGATTTCATTTTAAACGCAGACGATGTAACTTCATTTATAAAAGTTTGCTATTATTTATTATAACTGACCACGCCCACATCCCGAAGATGACGTACACGGCAATCAATAGTAAGCTAAATTTCGGCTGATGCGACGAGCATTTGAGGCCAATGACTTTTTGGCAAGCTTGTAAATCAGGACTGAGTAGGCCTAGAGGGTTATTTAATACATCAATCTGCTGCTTAAGACTTGAATATTCAGAAACTCAACCAAAAATTGATCAGTGCTGGCATGCTTTAAGAGCTGAATATAAGTCCTGTACTAACTCGTCTCTGCCTGTTTGAGAGATAATATGGTTGTGGGTGTCCACAAGAAAGTTGATCAATTTCAGCGCCGTAGAGCTGTACTTGTCATGTCTGTCAATAAGTAGGTGGAATAATGCTGGGTTGTCTGCCAGCTGAGTGGAGCAATACATTTTTGCTGTCAAATAGATAGGATAAATAGTGTTGCAAAATTATTCTAATACTTATTATAGCAAAAGCTTTATAAAGCTCAAAGCTCAATTATACAATAAAAATTAGCGGAAGTAGTATTCGATTGCATCAATAAACAGTAATGTCAAAATGGATGTTCTACAAAGTTTTAATGTAGTGACTCATACGTACAATGTTCAGATTTTGTGGCAATATTCCAAGCACTTATGAAGTTTTGAACCATTTCCTCTAGCCTTTGGTAAGATATCTCAAACTTGGAACTGTGATTTGCTATGAAGTTGAAAACGGTCATTTCACGGCTCTGTTTTCTGGTGATTTGATTGCAAAACTTGTTAGCGATCACTCTGACTAGGTGGAAGACATCTGGTAGATATTTCACAGCAACCAGAAGGTCAAAGTTCTTCACCATCTCTCTCAGCACCAAATAATTCTACAAAAAATATCTCGAAACATGAAGTGACAAAGTAATCTAACAAGAGATAAGTCATACTATTTTAACACAAACAAAGATTTTATGACACAAGACGTGTTATTTACACCAATTAGTGAGCTGTTGTTGGTTAAATTAGCTGGATGTGCTAATAAACAGTTACTTTCATTGTCAAATATTTTTTGCCTAGATATATGTGTGATAAAGACAGATTTAACATTCAACAGAGCATTTTTTTAATTGCCACTCTGTAAAAATTGAAACTATACATTGATCAGCTTACACTTAGTAAAATGAAGTTACTACTTTGGAAATTTCAATTGAGGTTATTTCATTAAAGATGGGATAACCAAACAGGGTGGGCACCATGTCCAATGACAACTGTTCACGTACTACCAATTTATGGTAAAAATGAGACAACAAAAAATACTGGTGAGGGATTTAGTCACAATCTTTAGTGAAGTTTATTGCCTTACTTCCTTATTAGGCTCTAACATATTGATGATGGAAACAGCTGTCAGTGGTCTGGGGTAACGCCAAAATGTCTGTGAGTACAAAAGGTTGTTTTCATCAAACAGTGGGTGGTGCGTTGATAGTAGTTCATCCAAGCTTTCAGGTCCAGATGATTTTAGAGCATCATGAAGGTTTTTCAAACTGGTATCCTAAAATTAAATGGTTTTGTTGGCATTAGTAAACACTAGATTGTTTTCTAATTTAAAAGTTAAGCGTGTGAGGGAAAAACTTTAGAAACCGTGATTCAAAGCTAATGTTAAAGGAAACAGGAAACAACTCTTTCACCTACTGAATCACAAGATCTTTTACCCTCACAAAGCTTGAAAACATTGCGTACTGGAAACAACTTGTTGTAGTCTTTTAATTGTTGTTACATTACAAAGAAAAGATTATTAATGAAAGAAAAAAACTGATTTTGTTAACTCTTTTTCACAACTGGTCGGTATAAAAATTAAACCAACAGCCACCAATTAATATAGCAATACCTAAATGCATTCAAGTACATACTGTCAGATGTTTTATCTACTGATGTTGATCTGTCAGATAAACAGCCGTAACAGTATAGAACAGAACAGCTGTTCAAAAAAGTTTGCTAATACTTTTTTATAACAAAAATCCACCATAGTAAACCACAAAAAGTTGAAACAAATATATGCTTCAATAAACCGCGACCTTTCCACATAAAGGGAAATATCTCCATTGTTGAATTGGCTAAATATTGAATGAAGGCTTTCAAATTTCTTTTTTATTCATTTTTATGCACCCAAATACTACTTCCGGTCATCTCCAACCAGACAAAGATTATAATTTTCTCAAATAGTGGTTAAATAAGCATTGTGCTAATAACCTTTTTCAAGTTACAAATTTTATCTTGATAAGTGTTTTTGTCATCAAAAAGTTCAAAAAGTAGGAGCATTCTATGACTACAACAGCTGTAATCAAACTTTTAAAGTTACAGTAAAGATTTGTTTTGACAGTTCTCCACAAAAGATTCAACTGTTTTACTATTTACATGATAAATGAGAATCTCCAATTTCGATAATAAAGACAGCAGTTGTGGTTGCATAACGGAAGCATGTTTGTATCTGAGTTGTTCTTTTCTTGGGAAATGTCCTGGAAAAGTTATATTATCAATGAGTCGTGATATTCTATAGTTAAAAAAGGTTCAAAACTTTCATTATAATTACCTTGAAGTTCCAATAATGCATTAATGTTGCAAGTCTTAGGCCTATCAATCACTAGCTTTCTGAATGGGATAGTGTTTCATGCGAAAAACTACAGGCTTGAAAAACAAAACAAGATGGCTTCCTCATTTATCAGTTTTTAATTTAAGTAGGCTATTTATGGGGATTCAAAGTTTTTGCGGCGTCTTCAAGCTTTGATAGCTGTACATTGAATAGCACTAGAAATAGTTAGGTTTTAAGTGAGTGTTTTGAAACAATGGCCATTTTCTCTGTAAAAAAAATTCTTGTTGTTTTTGAATGTGAGTTTTTTTAAAAAGAGATGAAAATTTATAAAATAAAGAAATAGAAGATAAATGAAGTGAAACAGTATTTAGGTAGAAGAACAATAGTATTCGATATTGTCGAGATTACAAAGAAAGATTTTTCCTTCAATTTGCATCAACACATGTGCTTAAAAAGAATAACATGTATTTTCATCATCAACGTACATGTAAATAAACCGTGTAAAAAGTATAAATTTCCCAAAGTTAATTAGCAATATGCAGTGATTAAAATTCGCTTGCTGAAATAATCAATATAGTTATTTCAAAAATGGCATTGTTGTTATAATAAAAGTGTTTTTAAATACTTATTGATAGCCTTACCGCAGTACTAAAAACTGGTTGAATGTATTTCACATCAAATATTTGCTCCCAGCAGCGCCTGTCTGCAGATTTGTTGAGAGTCCAACCGCCTTCAGGTCCATTTTCTGTAAGTTCTAAATTAAGAAAACAAGTTTGTTCAAATAACTGTAGCAAGATTTAAAATTTTCATGTAACCGCTAAAAGAATAATTTTTATTTCATAATTAATATTCAAATTGTGCATTATATTTTTTCTTGTAGAGTAGATGCATGATATTACAATTTTATTTCAATAACTTGAACAATCAGAGGGTCAAAGCACGAGCTTAACTTATTCAAAGTAAATTGTGCCAAAGGGCATTGGCTGAATCCTTTCTCAAAGTCTTTTTAACTTTTTCTGCAGGAAATTGATAAATGTGTCAAAATATGTGAGCAGTGAAGTAGCCAACCAAATCTAGCTAATTGTTAAACCTTTTTGAAACTGTTTATGACAAATATTAAACGCCAACTCGATAAACCAATTATAACATGGATAATGTTTAGTTTCATGTTATTTAGCTTGTAAGTTTAGTTTTATATTTGACACCACCCAAAAAGAGTGATTTGTCACACCTTGGGCCATGTTGTTGATCACACAGTGCAGCAGCAAAATGCAGTCATCGGTACTCTTTTCACAACAGTCTGCTATTTGTTTCAAGTCCATTTGTAGATGAGCATCCAAGAAAGGGCCAATTTCATCTTTGCATCTCAGCTTTGGTTCAATCATCAACATCAACTGCAAATTTTTGAAGGAGAACAAAATTTAGAAAAATGCAATTGGTAGTTTGTAATGTCTTCATTCTCTCTATTCCTAACCAGTTCCACCATTTTTCATAATTTGTTACTGTCATAGCTTTGGCTAAATTGGTTGTAAACTACTATTTGTCACAAAAAATATTTGCTATTTAAATTTAGCTGTACTAATGAGTGCAAAATTATGCTGCATGTCTTATTCTATACAAAATTTGTATCCAAAAATGCTCAAATTTATGTTTTTGTGTTTTCAGGGCAACATAAAACAGTTATATGTACATTATCTGGATTCAACAATGCTGAAGTGAACATCGCTGAATGAATGAGATATCTGAGGATGGCACATGATGTAGAGCTCAGTTCCCTTTCTTCTCTTGCAACTGCTGCTCTCCGAGTAGCATCACCAAGGTTGTGTCCTGGTTTGCCGCGGAACTGATCTCTGTGAAAATTGGTAGCTTTGGATTTACAAGGATGGATGTGAACAAAAGATAATAATTAATGTTTGCGCGGTTAAATAGCCTTAAAAAAAGATAAAGTTTCATTTTATAGTTTACAGAAACAATCAATAATTATACATCAAGGTTATAAAACAATCACCATGCCTTTAAGACATACTTACATTCCTACTATTGCATCACGTTTGTGTAACTTGTGCCTGCGCCCACCAATAACCTCCTTACATTGTGGACATCTAGATGTTGTCCATGGCTGACCGCACTACAAAATCAACGTAAAAGTTAACAAAGAATATCACTCACCCCTCCCGTATTATGCCCATAAAGTGAAAGAGGTTGGTTGGCAAGTATCAGCAATAAACCTTTATACTGTAATAGATTAGCATGAATTGCGTTCCCCGAAAGAAAAAAGTGGTTACTGGTGTAGGAATGGAATTTCTGTCTTGTGGCTCAGTGGCCATGAGTTTATCCACCGAGCCATCATGACCTGTTCCACTAAGGCATTGGATTTATGAGAGAGCAACCTGTGACGCTTTAAACACCTCCTTAGAAGTGTACAAACAGGCCACACTGGAATGTATTCACTGTTGGGTGAAGTGATTCCTGCATGCTAGTTGAGCAAGCTAGTAGTTGCACCTCTATTTGCGTTCATCAGATGGCATAGACATGCACGCACAAACGCAATTGTGCATGAAACCTTGACCCTCCCTATGCGTGTATATAGAAATTATGAATGCAGCTGGGGTCAAGGACAGCATAGACATGAGTGGCAGAAAGTAATTCAGTGCCAAGTGTAGGTACACCCATGCACTCCTGAATGAACACA
This sequence comes from Cryptosula pallasiana, assembly GCA_945261195.1. NCBI lineage: Eukaryota > Metazoa > Bryozoa > Gymnolaemata > Cheilostomatida > Cryptosulidae > Cryptosula > Cryptosula pallasiana. The sequence goes on along the minus strand of OX183134.1, from coordinate 36,433,529 downwards.
ATAGCCAGTTATTGAAGCTTATCTATGAGCGCGAAAGGTCGTTCTGTGACTTCTTGTCCTAGTTTTCATTTCAACCAGTCATATGGTGAGTATGCTTAAGCGGGCAATGATCCTGAGCATATAGCTCTATCAATCCCATATCATGTGGTCATTAGATAATGAACTGATAAAAATACATAGTATTTGTTATTGTATTCTTGCTTTTTATTTACTATGTTTCCACATCAGGACAAATTGGCGATACTGCCGGCGATAAAGGAAAATTCCAGTTGGGAACAGCATTGTCGACAAATTTGTCGTGAGACTTGTCGACAAACATTTGTCGCTCTCTGGAAGCGAAAAATTGGCGATAAGCAGAATTCCAGATGTTTATTGCTATTGGAAACGCTAATGTCGCCAAAGGCGATAAAATCAGACATGCGTAATAAAACAGGAACCCACAAATTGTCCATTGTAACCGCATGGCATCGTTAGCTAGTGTGTGTTTATATTTAACTAACAAGGATCGTTTGTGGTTTATTACACAGTTACTTGTGAAACAATACAACTGATTTGAAACGAATGAATCTTAGCTGCTGGTAATTAATTATTGCAGTGGTGAAAATCAAATGGTAGTATTTTTTTTAGCAAAAATTCACTTGGTTCTTTATTATTATTATTTATTTATTACTAACTAATAATAATAACTAATATAATTTATTGAATCATAGCCAGTGTGCTACTAAAATTCTTTGTCACCACACAGCTTCCTTAGCTAGCTAACAACTCAGTGATATTTTATTCATATATTTCACAATATAAGAAAATAATAATAAAAACAGACTGCAACGCTAGTCGGCTAAATTGCACTCAACAGCACACTGACTTCAACTGCCTCTGTGGGCGTGGTTTAACCAACGGCGATAAAATTTGTGTCATGGAAATATATGCCCTTGACGCCAATTATTTGTGGTAGAAAACCACAGAGATTTGGCAATATTTTTTCATGATGTGGAAACATAGTAATTGACTTGTTTGTTTGTTTGAGCTGTGCCTCGTGGGCAACCCTAAAGACGGTTCTCATAAGCGGAGCTTGTGTGAGCAGCACCCTATACCCATGCCTGCCGTTACACCGGTTAATCTTCCGAAAAAGCAGAGGGGGATCTTTTACTAGCATGACTCCATAGTTATTATGGAGAGTGCAATCAAACTAGGGACCACGTTATTTTTATGCCCATCTCCGACCAGGCAGAGCTTATAGGAAGCCAAATATCTTGCTCACAGATAACCGTGCTGGGAATCGAACCCCAGATCCAGGATTGAAGTGCAAGCACTTTAACCACTGGACCACACAACCACACCTGCCTCCCTGACTTAGGCCTGGCCACACTAGCGTGTTTTTCCATCGAATAGAAAGTGCGCATGCGTGAGTTCACAAACGTTCAGTGTTCAACATGTTTAATTGAAAGTGGAGCTATTGATTGTCAACAACGACTGATTACATTTGTTCGAAATCCCTGCTTTGTGACTGGGCGAAAAATAAACAGCTCGTCAAACATTACCAATTATGTTTTTTTTTCAATGCAACGGCGGGCTCGCATAAAATTATTAGTGGACATTTATAGGTTACTAGTTAGTTAGTTAGTTTGGCAGGTTGAATGTTTGACAAGCATTGTCTGTGAATAACTTTTCGTTGAAAAACACACCAGTGTGGTCCAGCCTTTATTTTATAGTTGCCAAGTGTGGACTAGCCAATACCTGAGATTTATTTCAAACAGTGTATTTACATATCCTGTTTTTAAATATACTTACCGTTGTCAGTCTTAGTTGGTATTCATTACAATTAGCATTGACACCCCTGTAGCATAGAGCAAGCCATTTAAAGTGTTGTTTTAATGTTTGACTAGTTGTTTCCTACTGTGTACATTATGTTCCTGTGAAACTAAACCAGCTATGTAGAGGAAGAATATGTCCATTGTTATTTCATCAACATATCTCATAAGTTCGGCCGAGTAAGGGGTGCCTTTCCAATAGTTCTAGTTGAGATCTCCCACACAGGATTTTTTTAACAATCATGTTGCAGTACTAGTTGGTTGAAAGAAAAGTGGACACTTCTTGCTCGTATGCACTTCTCAGCTGGTATATAATGAAGGTTTATCAAATCCTCAATCATACTCTTTGCCATTTGTTACCATGTTATTTTAGGAGCTGTTTTACTTTTCAAAAAATGCTCATGTGGGGTTCAGTAATTACAGTACTATGCAGCATAGCATGCCAAATTCAAAAAAGAGTGGCAGCTGTTTTCAATGACCGGAAGTCCATTTTTCTACTGCACGTGAATTCCACATATAAACCTTAGTAAACACCTTGGAGTCACCAAAGAGTAAATATTCATAGAAAAGTACGAAACTATTGATAGGAGATTTTGCTTACAAGCTCTGTGCTTTTAATATAAACATCAGCTATGTAAACGTTTTCAAGCAGTTATATCCACTAACTAAAAGTTGCGTAACCTTTAATACGGTGCGACTTGGCCATGTTTAAGTGGAAAGCTTGCATTGCTAGAAGTATTAGGTTTTCCGAGTTGTACAATTTAAAGCCTTTCTTTTATCATGGCCTCCATAAGCAAATGCTCACTTTGCCTTCTTTTACCTCACTTTTCATAGAGCTGAGCTGCTCCCTACCACTAGTCTTACATAATACTAGCTTGAGAGAGCGGTTTTTAAGGTCGCCCTTGATGAGCAAAAGAATGATCGAGAAACCAACAAAACTAACAATCTTTACACTGAAAGCATTCTCACATTGTTTAGTGACTTCCATTGCCTCAGCTCTTAGAAATCCTCTCACTTCACCTTGAACAGTTTTTTCAAGAAAAATAGTTTTGCATACAGAGAAATTTCAAGAAATGCCTAGCATTCATACAATACATATTACAAAGTTTTTACAATGGGTAACATTTTTAGCATTGTATCCCCAAAACTACATAAGATTTGTAATCACTGATCTCTTTGGCACACTCATACTGACAGTACCAATTAACTAAGGTTACCCCTGAGGGTGAGTTTTAAAATTAGCAATAGAACGTTCTCTCTTTGACTCCTAGGTAAAGCTCCTTATCATCCTTGCCTGTACTCTAAACAAAGAGTCAGACACCCCAGGAGGCAACATTGAAAAAGAAAAGCTCCTGCTTGAGTTGTCTTTAGTGTACAACCATTAGCTAGTTATGAACATAATATAACTTTTGTTAAGCTGACTGCCTGTCATTAACTACTTGTCAAATAGAAATATCTGATTGTAAGACTTTCTTAACAGAAATCAAGTTTTGTCATTATTTTAATAAACATATGTGTATCTGGAAAGTTAGTTGTTTTGCGTATATGAGTTGGGATATTAAAGTAAATCACTATTTCAAGGTTTTGAGACAATGTTTAGATTAGTTATAAACAAAAATGATTATTGCTTGCTTACTATACCACACTGAGAATGCTATATTTTATTGGAACTTTGTTTGTGTGCAAATGAAACAGGAGCCCTTTCAATTACCTGTCTGGCTAATTTTTGCTTATCTAGCGAGGTTATTTTTGCTTAAAAAAACTGGATCTTGACGTAAAAACTTAGAAATTTAACATTTCTAACTTTTTACATAAACTAAAATAATGATGAAGTTAAAGTAAATATAAGTTGCCTTGTAATACATCAAGAGAATTGAATCATCTGCCACTAAGCTAAACTGTAAAAATGGAGTTTATCTAAAGAGAAAACCCTTTGCCTACACATAAACTGACTAGGAAAAAACAAAAAAAACTAGTTTTAAGTTACTGACCTCTCCAATGAAGTAGATGTTTCCACACAAACACCCTGAAATACATAAACAAATTTTCATTGTTGGACCGGCAATAAAATTTCAATGAGCCTTTGCCAAACAGTTTGAATAAAACTCTGATACAAGCACAATAATTAAGCATCTGCACAAACTGAACAATTTATTGGTTGATGCTGCTAAAAACCTTTCTCAAATGCAATATTTATTTTTTAAAACACAACATTTACCCACGTAGAAATTCTAGCAGTGCACCGAATATAAAACATATGTTAAGTTATGGTACACCGACTTTACTTGGTAAAATAATCACCAATATACTGGCAAATCCTTATCGACTTTGTTTAAGGGTTTGTTTTAGTGGCGAGCTGTCTTCAAAAGACTAACAAAATCATGACAATTTCAAGTCAATTTGTAACAAGCTCTATAGTAGCTTGTTTTGAACAGCCATGTTTAGTAAATAGATGACAAAACATTGCGTTACTACTTTCTGCGCTGCTCAGCATTTCGCGGCACTTTTTTGGCTAACCAATTAACATTAAGCTACTGACCAAGTTGGTTAGAGTTCCAAAGAGCAGTGCAACAACTTTTGTAGCTCAACTATTACAAACCAGAAAACCTAACGCATGATAGTTTATATTGGGTATATTGAACTAGATCAATATGTTAGGGCTTTAGTCACTACCTTTAACCCTTCAATCTATCTATAGCTAGTTATTATCAAATACATTACACCATATTGACAAAGATTTTCTAAAATCTAAAAAATCAGATGCGTTAACTTAACGCTCATTGGCTTGCCAAAGAAATTGCGCCACAATACTGAGCAGTGCGTGCCGGAAGTAGTGACTTGATGATCTTACCATAAGAGATATGAGTTTTTTTTAGCCAAATACCAAACTTGGTGTGCAAGACCAGCTACTTTGGGGCTTGTGATACATAGATTGACTTAAAAAAATTTGTGGGTACTCAAAAAGACAACCAAAAAACCTGAAGGTTGTATTAGTCTTTGATGAAGGTTGACCCCCAAGACAAACCTTTAAACAAAAAAACAGCACAGTGACTGTTAAACTAGTCAAATCACCAACTTTTGTGTGTATAAGTGCATGCACAAATACACAAAAACTAACAAAACTTACTGTATGCAACAGGAGGTCTGTGGTGCTTTTGCTCATACTCTAGATACGTTAGCTCCAGAGGATTGTCAGCCATTGTAGGCAGCAAATGAGACTGTAAAACATAAGTCATATTTTGGTACAACCAGTTTTTGTACACTCAGGAGATTATTGAAATGTTGGCACGATTAAAGCCATACAAACTGCATGAAGGCCAAATATCAAACAAATACACAATAAATTGTAACTCAAAGTATACAACTAGACTTGAAAAAAAATAGTTGTATATTCTCAAACATGTTTCCACACAAAAAGTATTTCAATTTTTTCAAATTCACAAACTGTTTTAGACTTACGGCTGCTTGTTCTGGGTTGAAAATGATCTCTTTGAGAATGTATTGATCATGTTCATGTTTGCAGCTGCATATGGCAGTGAATATGTGGGCACTAAGCATAGCCAGATGGGTTCCTTTAGATTCATCCAAACTCATTTCTATTGGAAGTTCTCCTTGTACAAGCAAAGCTCTGAACATTTTCTACAAAGAGTCAGGCTGTAAGTCAAGTCTTGCAAAAATATTTTATGGATCATTTTTTACAGAAAGCTGTAGTAAACAAGGATTTACTAGAAATTAATTTATCATAACAACTTAATTGTAAAACCTGGGGTTTCAAGTTCTTTGTTCAATTAGCGAAAGAGTTACACATAAAATTTCCGCGAACAGAAGGATAATCGACTTTTACCTGGACTTCAGGATGAGGAAACTGCTCGGATACTTGCTCTAATAGCCGATTTCGAACATTTTCAGGAACTGGCTCATTATCGGCAAAGGATCGAGTGATTCTTGAGAACAAGGTCTTCAGTGTTAGCGAAAGACTCTTTTTACTCTCCTGTAAAATTGATTTTCAAACCGAACCTGACTGAAAAATTTGCCACTAAACTCACTGACTACTGGCTTTCATGTATACCAAAACCACTTGTAAGTTGTCAAAATTGTACGGCGAAGACATGCATACCACGTTAACAAACAAGTTTCATAGCTGCGCAATGTCCAATGCAATTGCTAGAGGCTTGTAAAAAGCTCAATCAGCCGAAGTTTCTAAAACGCCTCATAATTGGAGCTGCTTTAATTGCTGCCTTTCAAAAAGTTAAATCATGTCAAAGTTTACTCCTGTCACTATTGCGATATAAAAGAACGTGAAAGTTTATTGTCGTTAACTAATCAGGTTGTCTATAGCTTGGTTAGTAGAGGCAGTTCACTGGTTAGTAATATCAGATTTTAGTACTTAAAATAACCAGGACTATAACAACGACGACAACGACAACAACGACAAGCAAGAATTAGAAACTAAAAATTGTTTCTAAATTGTTTTATGAGTAACTTTGTTAGTTGCATGATTGCAAACTAAACGTAGATAATAAAAATCAAATTTAAAATTGTTTCTGATGCTCTGCTACGGTTGACAAGCACCCAGTTCATGTATGGGAGCTCAGTTAAACTCAAAGCTGTGAAATTTCACAGCTTGTATGGCAACAAAAAAAAGAGTTAGTGATGAGCAGAAAGCTAGCAGTAACTTCTATTTAATTTTAACTTATTCTATTTAACTTGGCTCCTTAAAGTTTTCAACTAGTGAAAACTCAAACAATGATATTAGGAGTATTGGCGACCTCTGTTCGCCGAACAAATTGCAATAAAAATAATCAGACCGACAATAAATTTAATCAATAAATAATCATTTTGTTCGGAACTCATGGGTCAACAAAAAGTAGCTCACTGAATAAAAAAAAAACAATCAACGAATTTTTATTTATACTGTTCGTAGGTTGCGAATGAAACTGAACACTAAATAAATAATAACGGCGAGCTGATTTTTTTCATTTTCATAGACCGGTTTTATCTCCTTGGAAAATCATTTAAAATAATTGCTAGTGTTTAAAATTTACTAAATTTAAGAGCAGCTTGACAAACTATTCCAGTTTGTAGTAGTTCAAATTTTATTATTTTCTTGACTATTTTGAAAATTGGGAGCTATCTTCTTTATGATTTGTTTGGTAAACTATAACATTTCATTGAATATTTATGTTGTTCTAAACTAATGTTCAGTTGCATACGCGACAAATTGAACTACGGACACCTATTAATTTTTGTATTTTGTTCGACGAACAGGTCGCGAATACTCTTAATGATTTTATGATGTAAATGGAGTGTGTGCTAAGTAAAATAAAACAAAGCAAAAAAAAATCTGATGTTCAATAGTTTGACAAAATATTCAGTTTCAGAGACTGTTTATTAAACAAGCAATGAATGAATATTTGTTTCAAACTTCTGAACTTGCTTATTTAATGTTACCAATAGAAGTAATTGCTTGTCCAATACTTCATTGAATGCAAATCACTTCACGTGAAAAATTACTCAACCAGAATCTGAAACAGTTGCTAATTTATTTTCAATGTTTTGATAACAACATGACACATTTGATGAAAAAGTAATTACCGAGATAAAGGCTTTCATTGAAACATCAAATTCTTCTGTATCTTCAGATGATATGATCGGATTTATCAAAGCATTTAGCCTCTGATACTCGTTGCCTCCGAACAACTGGAATACATCGGGGGCAGAGAATGATGCAAGAACTTTTTTTGCATCTCGGGGAACCAGGAAGTTGTACTTTGTGTTACATAGATCTTTGATGTAACTTTCGCCTTTCATATTGACCAGTTGACGAAGGATATAGAACCTAAATCAGTAGTAAACACAATTTATTTTACATGAAATTGCCCTGAATGGCCACAATTTTAGACCAAAATGAATAGAAAACAATGTATGAATTGAGCAAACAGTTTTTATAAATATTGCTTGTAACACTTAACACTCTCTTGCAGTTTGCAAAATATGTGAAAAAATATGTATGCTGAAAATTTAAAAGTGATACTTTTAGCGTTATCGCAACAAGGTTTCCAATTCAAAAAGAAAGATAGAAAGGTCGATTTCTAATGCTACACATCAATAGAATCTTAGTATGAAGTTTATATTGATACCAGGGCATGAAAAAGTAAGCATCTCCAACTTTCCCTCACAGATTACTGAAAAGTCTAAGCAGTTTTGCTGTTGCAGGTAAAAATAGTCATCAATATTCATTAAACTAAATATGAAGGAAGGTGGAACTGAGTGAATGCTAAATGCATTTTGTACTTTCAAAAGAATATCTGAAACTGTGAAGATATTTGTTTAGTAATGTATGGAAACAATAATTGTCTGCTTACAATAAGGCACTTTAACAAAATTTTTCAACAATGCAGCATGATAAATGAATTTACATTGGAACAAATCTTGGGGCTTCTTTTAAGGTAATTACTGAACAAAACCAGACGTTACTATTGCAGAAAAAACTGTTTTAAGTGAAATGTTGTCAAGAAGTTTTTTATAAGAAATAATTGTGGTCATATTCGAAATTCGCGTATGTTTTTACCTCGATAAGCCAAGTTTCACACAGAAAATGGATGTGGGCACTAGGAACTCTTAACCTTTTGTCTCTATATTTAATTCCAATGGACGGAAAATACATCTAGTGAGAAAGTGCTGCCTCACTTTCAGGAGTGAAGTTAGCCTATAACACACTCTCAGAAGAATTATTACTGATGCTTACATTGAAATGAAAGTCTGAACTTTGTTATCTCATGTGTACTTCGAGAAGTTTGAAATTTTAATAGTTTTCTGAGAGAAGATGTCATTCAGTGTTTGCGTTTCCGGTTTACTTCAAAAAACGCCCCCACGTAATGTGAAGATCGTTTTCATGCCTGCTTTGTGTTCTCCAAAGATCTCAATCAAAAGATACGGCAATAAAGTCTAAATTTTGTTTCATTTAATATTTGAAAAAAGTCTTCACTAATGTCTGTAATTATGTACCGAAAGATAATCATCATAAAATATTGAATAATGATAAATATTAATAGTTATTGTTATTGTTCATTAATAACCATTATCATCATATTATATATTATTATAGATCATAATATAATAGAAACAATTACTGTATCTAGCAGAGTCATTAGCTTCATGTCCAAACCTAAATAGTTGTGCCTCATTCTGACCAAAGTCATCGCTGCTGAAATTTTAGTACTAAATGTCTGATGAAAATGTAGAGATATTAGAATCCAGAGAATGAAAACGTTGTAACGCCGATTCTTTGATTATGAATTAAAGATTTAATGGCTAATCAGCATAGCCAATTGGTGTTGACTTATTTAACAAACGGTAGGTTACTATAGTAGCACTTTGGGAAGCAAGCCTAATATCCTAGTGCAAAGCCAGCAAAGATTTGGTTCATCTGTTTTAAATAAAGAGCTTTGATTAACCAAGTACCCACAAAGTTTTGGAATCTCGTACACGCCACTCATCAATAAATCGCTCGTTCTTCCACAATTTTGCTTACTTTAGTTGATAAATGTCAACGAAACTTCCATTTCCGGGGTAAATAAGTAAGCAGGTTTTGAAATTAACAAGCAAATTTGTTTTTAAAAATTCCATTTTTACAACCTTTATACGTTGAGTGCCCAAAATTAATATCAGTCTAGACATTTGATTACTCATTTTTTTCAATCTAAAATCAAAAACAGTTCCACATTTTCACACACAGTCATCACAAATAAATAAACAATGAAAAAAGATGTTGAAATAATTTAGCTGAAACTTTGACCCCATGTCCAAGTTAATTTTTAATATTGAAAAAATGCATCTACTTCCACATAAAAGCCAGCTGTACATAAATAGCAATCAAATAACAATGCAAAAATGATATATAAACACTATTCACCCTATCTGACAACTTCCGGAGCGTTCTGCAGCATTTATTAGTCTCTCCAGATCATTCATGACAGGAGACATATTTTCTGGTTGGTGAAGAAACTTTCCAATAGTGTTGCTTAAAACACATTGCAAAGCTGCTATTTCAAGCAATGCTGCAAGAGTTGGCCGTGGACCTTGCCAGATCCCCTCAGCAAGTCTATGAGCATGTTCACTTAAAGTCTCTGCAAGTTCTTGGTTTGAGTACCTGAGCAGTCTCTGGCCATTAACATCCTGTTCAAAATATTCCAAGTATAATTGTTTGTTTTCTTTCTAAAGTTACTAAAGGTTATTCAACAATGCGAGCGTAATAAACTCAAGACCTAAAACTGAGTTGCTAAACTTTTTTTCATTCTAGACACTCATCATAAGTGAAGTGCTAGAACTCTCTCTGGAAGAGAACTGTTTGCTATGGTTTCCGCTTTCCAAAGGAAAAAAGAGTTGTTGTAAACAAAATTTTTGTTGCTTTCTCAGTCGTTATGTTTACTAGAGCTTTAGACAAAATGTAGGTAATAAAGAAACAAAAAAATTGGAATATGTAACTATTATGTACAAAAACCCATCTTGATGAAACTTAAGAATTAAAGGAAACTATAATCAACGATAAATAATCGAGTAACAAATCGAGTAGCAAGCCTCAAGCTACAAATGGTAATTAATGAAAACTAACGTCAACGAATGATTTTATTAATCGGAGTATTTTTAAAATCACAAAAATAAATTAGAACCGATGAATAAGTAATTAAAAAGCTATAGTCATGTGTGATTAAAACAAAGTGTACCACCAACAAATTATAAAGAGTATGAGATAAAAAATAACGATATGTTTTTTTCATTAGAGTGATATTTCAATTTGTTTATGCAAGATACTTGCAAAAAAATGAATAGTCGGAAAATTGTTTTAATAATTGTATACTTTTTAGCTGGCTGGATTTCATAAGAAAAAGCTGGTTGGGCAGTTTCTCGTGGTTGATACTAGAAAAATTGTCAATTTTTTAATTTGTCACCGTGGGAATATGTTCTAAGTTTGAATAATTTTGTCAGAACACGTTTTTACAAAAACTGTTTTAGTAGTTTCATAGGTTTAGTGTATTTTGGCAAAATATAGTCTACAAGCCTCCATGTATTTTCTATTTATTCGTATTTAAAATAAAATTGGTTGTAATGCTCAACACTTTGTCTCTGTGTGCGCCTTACCTACAAATGACCAGAAAGCGTGTTTCAGGATTGGGTGTTCTAATATGTTAGAAATATGTAGTTCCAGATAGTTGGCAATCAATATGATCAATAATGATAAATTTGTTAACAGAAGTTGATGAGAAAAATGAAGATTCTTCACGGTCAATTGTTTCAAATTTGAAGTTGAAAGCAAAATTAATGGTTTTACCTTGTAGCTTTGTATCAATAAGTTAATCAGTGACGCCTTCTTTTCTTGGTTCTCTATGAGACACCAGTCAGTAAAAATGGTGCTCAAGTGACTGTAGATGTCAGAACTTTCTTGATGCTTGAGCAGCAACTTGAACCATAAAATCTTCAGCATATCACATGGCTTAGCTATCTTGTCATACTCCAAGTGAAATTGTTCATCTTCATCACGTAAGCATACGTTTTCAGAAAGCCATTCCACAACTGACATTTCTGGTGCCATGCCATCTTTGAAAACCAATTGAGTCACAAAATGGATGAAGAAGTTGCTGAGCCTTTTTCTGAAGCTTGAAAACTCATCAAGTCTCGCAGAGCTACAAAATTGCGAAGCAAATTTTGTAGTTTAGAAGCAAACTTTCATAAAAGTTATTGCAAAAAAAATCTCATTAACTGTCACTATTTACCAGCCTAATCCACAAAACTTTCAGTCGTATGTACGAAAAAATGAAATGTTGAAAAACTGTGAAAGTTTGTGGTAAGCTACTAGCTTATAAAACTTTTTTAACCATGAAAATTTATGTTTTTTACAGTATTATTATGTAAACCAGCTGAATAAAAACTGTTTTATTAAAATAAAACAGCTTTTCTACTAACACTTTGAAACTGAGCAGTAAAAGTTTGCAGGTTTCTTTTTACGCAGTATTTTTTTAAAATACCAATTCAATGTGTTGCTAATCCTTTACGATGATGCTGACTTACTCAATAGATTTATCATGCCTTAAATGCAGGACTTTGTCTTTCGCTACAGTCTCACTGCAGCCATCAGTAGAGCACATATTTGTGTGGTCAAAGCAGTCTGTACACAGGAAGTGTCCACAATTTGAAAGCTTTATTGGAAACCCTGTCTCACTTTCACAGGAAGAGCATTCCAGTGGACACTTTTCTTCTCCGTACTCATCCAATTCCTCACTTGAAAACAAATTAAAAAAATTACATACATTAGATACGTTTAGAATAAACGAGCAAATCAGGCACTGCAAGTTGCTATTTTTTCCCTGCATTCCTTGTTAGTCCAAATTTGTTACAGTCCCACTTTCGGCATTGTTAAGCTACCAGACAAATCAAGCTATTTCAGCTGATGTCAATAAAATGCTGCTATGTATTCTAACACTAAAAATATAATAATAAACTTTACTTGTACATATCTCGTAATTCTTCTCGAATGATTTTCTGCAATGAAGTGACAACTTCATCAAAACCTTTTTTAGTATGGTACAAACTTCCTTCCACATCGTCCTGAAATGATTAAAGCTGATTGATAATAAACAAACATTTAAAATTCATAATCAACAACACAAAGTACTTTTGCAGGTAAAACTTGGCAATCTGTTGTTTATGCCTATTTTTACTTCTTTGGCACTAACCATAAAATCATCAATCATTTCTGATGGTCGTGTTCCATTTACGACTTCGCAAGGTATTATCACATGCTCTACATACAGTTTTCTCAATTCCAGTCTTGGCCACATAAACCTAAAGCAGAATATAATTAACAGCATCATTGCATTAACGCAGCTGTAATATTTAGTTTTGCTTGAAGTTCAGTAAGTGGTTACGGCATCAAAGCTATCATTTAAAATCAACTACACTAAAAACTCTATTTAAAGTCATTGATTATAAGTTTTGATTATTGTTTGACTTTGATTGATTTCTAAACTATCAGAAAAACTTGAGGCGAAAATTAAACATGCAAAGTTTTCGTCTGCCAACCTCAGCCATTTTTAAAACACTAACTTTCAACACATTGTTTGTGACATAAGAGCTGTTACATAACAGGTGCAAATTCTTGTCATTTTTTTAAAATTTTCAAATGGGGAGAGCGAAGTAAAGTGCTTCTGTTTTGGTGAGAAAACTAGGTAATAGCCAAAAATGTCTACATTGATTACCAAGTATGACGCTACAGCTGCAAAATTTTCCAATGAAATGTAGAGATCCGCTTTAAAAACCCAAATAGATCTTCCGCCAGAACTCATTGTACTTAACCAGTGGTAACCAAGTATGCCACAGTCTGAGACTGGCATACCTTGTTACCACTTACTGAGTCTCACACACATCGCAAGCCATTCACAGATAATGCGTCTTTTTAACTTGTGAAAACACACAAACAAACTTAAAAGCCTGGGATAAGTTATTCACATTCCCAGGTTATCAGGTCTCAGGTTTCAATTTTCTTACCACATGAGTTTCCATTTTTCAAAAAGTCATTAGAGTTTGTGACAACAAATTATTGGTTCACAGAAGATTTATGAGGCATTAATTTGCAAAACATTGTTTTTGTGGTGCCCAAATGGTGTATTTTGAATGATCTTTTCAAAAGTTCGGCTGGAAGAGTTTTATTTTTAGCTGGAAGGTGAGAATAACAACTTATATATATTCATGACTTTCACTGTAGTTTGAATCGTTTGCTGAAAAATTGAAAAGTACCTGCCACTTTGAGCATCATCTCTATCACTGATGCAGTTTGGCAAATGCAAGGTTTGCTCTATCAGTCGTTTACACCGGTCAAAGCAGTCAACCCAGAGCTCAGTGTTGGTTTGTACTTCAATAAATGTTGCTTTGGAGAGCTTGTCAGCAAGAGCTTGCACAGCGCAAACATCCACTCTCTACAGTTAAGCCAAATCATGCAGAAGTGAATATACCCGTTTCAAATAATAAATCACAAACGTATGCTCAGTTACTGAAAATATTCGATGGTAAAATCTGCGGCATTTTTCAGATAAATTTTTATTTCAAGGTAGCTAAAGCACACCTAAATAAGAATCAGTTTAAAAAAACAAACTCAGTGTCTACTGACCTCTTCTTTTCCCTCTGCATCCTGTTTCTCAACCAATCTCTTCACTTCACAAATAAGACTTGTTTCACTCATCCTGCTTTGTACTTCAAATGGTTCAGTATCTAGCTGGAGAATGGTGGACAGGTTTAGAAAGCTCTGGCTCAATTCTTTATAGGCAATATGAACCTGCACTAGGGTGTACTGTTCAGGGAACCTTCTGGTCAGGTGGTTACGCATTGACTGCTTAATAATCTAAAAAATAAAAACAATGTTCCACTTTTTACAATGGCTGCATATCAAATAGCTCAAAATCATCTAGAACCATTTTACAGTTAATAATTAAAGAATTTAGGAAGTTCAAAGGCCCAAATTTCAAAGATGAAATTATTTTCTTGCTACCTTTAGGGATTATTAAATTTTGGAGCCCCTTGTTGTTAAACGTGAAAGTGAAGTAGCATTACCGAGTGCTCTTCGTCGGTGGAACAGCAATGAGCCATGTGGATGAAGTCATTCAGGTACGCTTCTGTCATTGCACTCATTTTATCTGCGGGAACTTCTTTCAAGGCTCCGCCAATGGGTGAAATTTCATAAAACTGCTTCATGAGATCGCTATTGGGATTATCTGTAACAAAAACATCAGAATTTGTGCGAAAGATATTTTGTTGCATAAAGTTTAAGACCAAAAATCTTTAAATTTGAGCTATCTGAAGTCAGCAAGAAGAACTTTTGTTAGTTGTAATATGTATTGATATGTAGCCCTCAACAGTGCAATGGGGTTCAAATGAAGGTATAGGGCTATGAAAATTGCATTTGCTTTGACACTAACTTTTCACTCCCATCAACTGATCGATGTCCTTTTTCACAAGCCATGAGAAAGGGAACTTGTTCTGAAACTGTAGTGATCCATTTCCTTCTCGATCTATTTCATAAGTTTTTGGAAGCCTCTAAAACAATGTCAATTAGATTTATTAATGGCAATGTATTTTTTTTTCAACCAAACCTAAACTCTGTGAAAAATATTTATTAAATTACAGTCTCGTAAAGCATCCAACTGCTTCCCTAATATAGAAAACAACATGGCAGAAAATTGTAAAACAATGTAAAAGTATGTTAACAAATTCGAAAAAAGCACATGTGTTTAAAACCTAATCTTTCCTTTTACTAACATTGAGATGAAACAACTTTCAATCTGGAAATTTTGATACTTTATAGTGATTTATTCTCTGAAATTTATGAAAACCTGAGATTGGCTGTGATAGAAAACAGGAAACTCGTTGATCAACATGTAACTCCATAAACAGATCTTTCATACAAGCAACTTATGTAAAAGTTTTTTGCCGTGTTGACTTGTACAATGCCTTTACCGACTACTGCTAGAGAGAAGTTAACCGTGGAGGAGAGTCCAACGAATTAACCAGTCCATTTATCTACTACACACAGAGACATGCAGTAACAACTGTAACAGCAGTACCGGGCCGGGAGCGCTACTGCAGTGATAGTTATTGCTCTTGTCCTCGATTACTAGTGTAAACACTATGCACTGAGTTCCACCGAACACGGGGAAACAAACGAGTAAGCCGACAACCTTCTAAACTTAATACGCGAAGGTAAAGTTATAAACACTTTATTGATTGCAAGATACAGCGGCTTGCAGGAGCTGTTGCCTTTCACCCGCTAACAAACTATTCTGCTCGCCTGGGCACAAAGTCTCTCTATTTATAGAGAATCATGCAGTTGAAATTGCAGTGGAAATACAAGCATAGAACTGGGTGAAATAAAGCTGGCACAATATAATAAAAATGGTATACACAGGCTGTCACCATATAGACTGGCTAACCACCAACATTCAAAAAACATATATGCAGGACATAATGGAAAATTACCGTAAGCTATCACTAAAGCTGCGTACACACTAGAACGATTTTGTGGCCGAAATCGGCGCAACTACAAAACGGCCTAGTGTGAATGCAGTAACGGCCGATATTGTATCACATCGGCCGGCGTTATTGCCATTTGAGCACTGCTCAAAATCCCCGACGATTTTTAGCAGATTATCAAGGAAACCACAATACAAAATCAGTGCAGAAGTAGCTTGTGGTCACAAACAATGATGATAGAACAATAAAAAATCATCAATTCTCCCAGCAATAACCAAATAATAATAATAATTATTATTGTCTTAAAACTCACCAAGAAAATTTATTATTTATGTATTACCATTTTTATTTTAACATGGTTGATCAATCATTGATAAGCATAAGTTTAAATAATTTAGAAATAATTTTAATTAATTAAAATAAGTATTTGGTAAAGCTAAAGAAAATGAAAAATTCTGTTCAGAACAACATAAATAATTAATAATGCCGCAGCCACAGCTAGTGCATTTACTAATAACAACCATAGACATGGTGAATGATTGTGAAATAACAGACAGCAATATCAACAGTAATTCTATGGTTATGCTGAAGAACAAAATTTATCTATCTCTCTCACCAAAGAGCAAATGTTTTTCGGCCGAAATTATTTTCTAGTGTGTACGCAACCATCGGCCGACAAAGGAAACAACTCCAACATGAACGATTTTTTGATCAAAAATCGTTCTAGTGTGTACGCCGCTTAACAAGAGTACAGTCGACCTTGGATCGGCTACTAAGAGTACAGGACCTTACTCATCTTCTTCCAGCTCGGCTGCTGCAACTCAGTGCTATCAACAAGACAAGCATGGGCTCGTCCAGCTAGCGCTTCCCAGAATGCACTGCATGTAGACAACACTATGGTGCTTAGCTTTGGTTTACTAGGGTAAATGGAATGTAATGGCTATGAAATCTATTACACTTACATGTTAACACTTTTGTAACATGATCTACGTAGATAAAGGCATGTTATGTAAAATGAATGAAATCTTTCCGTTGTATTGGTTGATTGATAATCATGTTTAGAAACTCATCGCTTCCGGAATTTTTATCTCACTGCCTCTGCACTCTCTCACTTTGCTCTCTCTAACTGTCTTGTTTCATTGTCCTTGCCCACTTTTCCTCCCACCTCTTTTAATAATGTAAAAAAGTTTGGTGTTCTGGCGCTTATTTTTCTGAGTGATAGTCCTCAGCAACTTACCTACTAGTTTCAAGAATTGCTGAACTCTCTTTCCTTCGAAAATTTGTATACCCCTAGCTTTCTAGCAACACTTTTATTGTCATTCCCTCCAAAAAACTAAAAGTTTTTTCTATTTATTGCTCCTCTCCTTCTGTTTCCTTTTAAGGTGTTGAAAAATCTAATCTTTTGTTAATTTGATCTTGGTTTTTTTACAGACTAAAAACTAGTATTGTCTCCACAACTATATAAATAATCCTCAATACTACCTACTAAGTGGAATTATTCTCAAAAAAGTATCTATTTGGTGAAATCTAGATTTGCAAATAATGCCCTACATTGCAGCACTGCTACTATTTTAACTAGTTTACCCGGTCAATTGACCAGAATTACTTAGTCTTAAGCACATAGACAAGTGAACCAGCAATTCAGTGTGATGACTTATTTTAATTATAAATTACCTGTTTGCTTCATAATTTTTTATAACTACGATAGCGTTGATAAATAATGAAATAAACCATACTTGAATCATTGATTTTATTGCAAAATGTATCACTCATTTTTTGCACCTGGTTTAAAAAAGACTAATGGTTTTAAAATTCCAATCTGGAAATGCCACAAAAATATGCTCATAAAGAATACTTAATTGGATACATACGTAAGTAGAATATATAAATTTTTATAATTGTTATAGATAAAAACGGCAACTGAAGCATGTAAAAAAATAGTCTCCTCTCATCAACACAAAGTTTTTGGGCTAAAGTTGAACTAAAAGTTTTAAATCAGAAGTTACCTAGTGAAAAATACAATTAGAGCCTGTGATAACACGAATTAATCACTTTATTGGTAAAAATAATTGCATTACTCTACATATTACTGGCATTGTATAAAATATACTGCAGTAAGATGGGGGCTGAACATTTATTTATATTACTTCACAATCAATATAACCTTTGCACGCTGCATGAACAATCAGGCTCCTGTTTTTACAGTAACTGACCATGTAGTTTAGATTGCTATTCGCATTCATTTTATAGATGTATGTGTACTGTGTCAAATAATTGTTGGAATTGGAGCTCAGCATAGATAAAGTAGAATTTAACAAACTGTTGTGCAATTTACCAATAAAAAGCTGTATGTCTTATGTTTTATTTAAAGCGTCACTAACTTTTCTTATTCATAAAAAGATGATCAAAACCAGGAATATCAATTTCAAGTTTTGACAAAACAGTATTTAAGCTTCTGTACCAATGTTTTTATCAATTAATTTAGTTTCTTGGATATGTGAATTAATTTAGTTTTTTGGATATGTGATTTGGTTCGTTAAAATGTTTGGTATGCACATTAAAGCTTACTAAACTCTGTCACATTCATTTTGATGTGGCAGCTGGTGCTATTGGCTATAATATGGTTCCAAGGCAACCCTAATTGCTTGTTTGTTGAATTCTATATGGAACGCATGCTTTTCCGGCTTAAAAATCTGGCAGGGTTTAATTTTCTACAAATTGTAGGTCAAGTCAAGTTTTACTGATAATGAATTGGATAGTAGCTGTACAACCTAATGTATAACTGATGTGGTGGAGTTTGGTTTACGTGGCTAATGTAAAAAGACTGCTTGTTACAGCATATTGCTCATGATTACCTACAGAAGCACAGCTTACACTTATGGAAGCTCACCAGACCTTACCGGTGCTGGGAGAGCGTCTTTTAGTAAAACAATCCCAGCTACCTCAACATGGAGTTCCAAGTCAATGGTTGCTCCCAGACTTAGTGCAGCCTTTGCAGGGCAACAACACGGTTGCTACAATCACATAACTAGAAATAATGCAGTTTGAGAGCATTCCGCACTACAGTTTCCCGATCTATGTATCGAAAAAAGTGAAAAACCCAATCACACAGGCAGTAATAAACCCAAGAGCACTGTAGGAAAAGAACTTAAAAACACAGGCAGTAAAAAACCCAAAACTTCCTGTGGGAAGCCAAGCCATACCCTGATGCCAGAAGTATAGGTAACCGCACAGAGACTTCACCCACTGCCAATAGGCCCCTGTAATATTAACATTGAGATACATTATGCTGTGAGCTAGCATGCTGAAGTATCGTTCTTATTGGACATATCGTCATCAAATTGTATATATTTATAATTACAGTGCGTTAGTATGGTCATTTTTTCCTTTCAGTTAATCATTAGGACACAGAGTTTTCACGTAATTTACCTCTTTGTTTCTGCAACCTCTATTTCTGGTACTAATTGTATTGTGGGTAGAAACACACGTGTTGACAGAGAACTACTGTTTACTGTGCTTTCTGTGTGTTAGGGTATAGGAGTTGCCAAGTTCACTGACAAGTTTTTTGTGGAGTTTTTTTTGATAAAGTTTTGATCTAGGATCACCTTTGGAACGATGTTGAATGTGTTGTCAGATCTGAAAAGACTGGCTGGCAGGTTTTGTGCATACAGCTGGCAAGTGGTGAGTGTGCTAAACAGTTATCTAACTTAATATAAACCGTGGTGTTTGATCAAAACTCGCTATACCGAGAGAATCTGGTCAATATACTACCATTTTTATTGATATTGTCATCATAATCTCGTGTACGGTCATTATCATTATAATTGTCATAATCATCCTTACTGGTGTTATTGATATAATAGTTATTATTGTTTTTTCATTATCGTTGTTATTATTGTTACCGACAGCATAGTTACTTATCTTTAAACGAAGGTGGTTGATATATTGGGAAGTTTTCGTTGTAAAAGACACCTAGACCCCAACTCCCACGTTCCTCTTATATTAAACTACCACTCCACCCTACCCCTTAGTGCCAGTTTTAAGTGGACCAGGGATTTTCCTTTTATAACATATATAACTTCAAGGACAAGGACAAGGTCGAGGACACTGGTTATCCTTGGTCTAGTACAAGCCAGTATAGACCCTGTATTTAATGTATAAACCATAAATAACCTACCCAGCATTATCCCGGGCCAGCATACCAGGCCAGTCAACCAATATGGTTGCAAAATTAGCCTGGGACCCAACAGCTGAATGCCCACCACTACAGAGAGGCTCAAGAAATCATGGATGATAGAAACAGAGATTAAGAAAATGAAGGACCATATAAGGAGTGGAAACTTTCCACTGCTGCAGAAAGAGTGGGAAGGCTGCCCAGAGCTGCTTTGCCATGCGCTACTGCATTGATTGGCTTGTGTTGTTTATATGATTTGTATGCTATGTGTTTATTCTTTACGTATTTGTATAATTGTGTGTAATTGGTTCACCCCGAAGAAGGGGTGAATGTTCCTCTTCTCCCACTATAAAAGGGAGCTCTTGTACTGCGTTGAAAATAAGTCTAGTGTATTGTGCTTAAGTATCACTTATGTATTGCTAAATAGAACTGGATAATAAAAACTCTATTTGTGTAAACTCTGGTGTGGAGTGTCTGGGCCGTTGACCCCGTGGAGTTGCTAACGTCTATTTGGGGTGGAATCCAAAGTGTACACTGAAAGTGGATGCAATTGTTTTGGTGGTAGAGGACGCAAGTTTACTATTCAAGTAAAGCAAACTGGATTATTTAAACTCTCGGATGCAGCACTTATTGCTAGCTTGGGGTCAGTGAGGAAAAATGTATAGTGCTGGTGTACTTGCTACAAATCATAATTCTCAACGAAGAAAACGATAGAAACCAAACGCTTCAAAATAATGCTGTACCATGCTGTGCAACACAAAGAGCTTGTTCACCAGATGCTTGAAGTGACTGCGCTCAAGCATTAGAAGTTGGATGAGGTACTGTTGATCAAAGCAGAATGCTCAACTAAAAAGGTGTGGAAACATTTTGTTAACTCTGACAATTTCCCTGATGAAATAAAAAAGCAGTTCCAGGTTACTTGAAAAGCTTTGGTTTTTCAAAAGTTACTTCTAATGCTTGTGTCCATATTTGCAAGCAGTTCCAACTGTTTGTGGCAGTGCATGCACCTGACATGAGTATTTTAACAGAAAACTCAGAGAAATGTGAAAAGATACCACGTATTTCAACTTTCAAGTTCAAAACTATAGACAAAAAACACTCAACTTTTGATCATGATTCTAAACAAAATATTTATGGATGTGTAAAATAGGTACACAAAGATAAGGACGGTAGAAGACCACGGATCTTTGGTAAAAATGTAATCATAGAGACACTCAGAATATTATTTTCAATTTTGTAAAAACTTTTTTTCTGCCTAAAACGTTGATAAAAAAAGTATGTGACCTTTCAAGGTAATTTGTAGGTCTTTTCTTACTTACAGATGTGGGACTTGGACTGGATTTAGTCAGCTTCTCAAAGTTAAGTCCAAGTTTATCACACAGTAAGAATAATCTAAGCCATAACTGTGACATCTCTGGTCCAGCCTTGAGTAGTTGCACGTTGGTTTGGGAGTCAATAAAAGCTATAACAGCAGCTATAGCAGGTGTGTACTCTTTCTCGAGCGAA
The DNA here is from genome assembly GCA_945261195.1 of Cryptosula pallasiana. Taxonomy (NCBI): domain Eukaryota; kingdom Metazoa; phylum Bryozoa; class Gymnolaemata; order Cheilostomatida; family Cryptosulidae; genus Cryptosula; species Cryptosula pallasiana. Next base: position 36,412,019 of record OX183134.1, on the reverse strand, counting down.
CTTTCCATAGCGTGCCTGAAAAATCACAAAACATTATTGATTAGCATCAAGTGTATTAAGAAAACTGGTTTTTTCAGGCGTTTTGGAAAATTTTTTGCCCAGATGCCTAATTTAGTAGTATTGCACAATATATCACGATTATTTACTCTTGAGAAATGAACTCTGTGTGTACAGTATGGCTAAGTGTTGAGAAAATTTGCTAGACAAACCTCAGAGTCTCAGACTTTTTCATAATAGCCATATTGCAAGCATTTGACTTGACCCAAGCGCCTTTCACAGTAGTTGCCAAGTTTGCTTCATCCTGATCCTGAAGAAGTGTGTACACATGGGCCACAAATAACTGTAGAAACTCTGCAACAGAAAATAAAAATAATTATTGGGTTACAAACATTTGCAATTCGAGATTTTATAAACATTTTTAAATAGTCTGGGCTTGTGTGGGAAGTTTTTGTTTTTACCATGCACTTCCCTACTTTTAACAAACAAAATTTTTACATAAAAATTTCAATATCAAATTGTTTTTAACTACCTTTGTTCTCCAACTGTGTCTTCAGCTCAAAAGTTCTGTTGTATGTTGCAAAATTGTCACATTTTACTGTAGAAAAAGCCCTATTGATGCAGTGCATTTTCAAGAATTTTAGAATGCCTTCGCATTCATCAACAGACATGCCCTCAGTTTGTTCCAAAGCTTCTGCTTGATCCTGTCAAGTATAAGAATATTTGCGTCAATGTTTTGTAAAATCGGGTAACATTGCTTCATCTTGCATAATTCTTCATAGTTGACACTCAGCAATAATGCTAATCCACAAGTAAGCTGAAAAAGTTATTTAATATGATCCGCCTCTGAATTACAAAAAGAAACTACGTAACTTCTTAAAGCATTATGATCTATTAGAAATGATACAAAAAACAAGCTTTTTTTCTGAAATATTACCTTTTATCATTTTTTATTGTTGTAATAATTAATTAGCAAATGCAAAAATTCGTTCGCTTCTATTCAGTTGAATTGTACCATAAATAAGAGTGTAATAAATCACAAATGATCATTGTTGGTGATACAAAAACACAAGCTGGTGATGCCATTGCGGTTACTAATATGCAACTTTTTGTTTTATTATTTTTTTTGATAAGTCTCACTACAGATTTATTGATGATAGCGCTTTCAATGAAAATTTCTCAATATCACCACCATTATCAATAGTTTGTCGTGATATGTAAGCATACTGAAGTTTACGGAAATAATGTTGCAGTTCAAGGTACTTGAATGAAATTATGCCGGTCATCAGAGCAAAAGCAAAATTGTTTGTTTACTTTCCCCAGTGTGCATCTGCGAAATCCATATGTTTGTGATTCGCCTCCACCTACGTTATTAAAACTATATTAATACTCAATTGTCAAATATTTCAAGTTTCAGATCATACGGCAAATTTAAACCAATCCTATCTATCCAATCAGTTCAAGAAATTGTTTTTACATCAGTTTTTGTTTCTTTCAGCAAAGTAGTTTAGGCATATACACCTAGTTAACGTCTAATAATTAAAATCAGATGGTTTTTATCTCCATCATTTTTATTGAAAAAACAAGAAATCCATGAACATTTCCGGTTTGAGTAAAAATGGTGTAACTACACCACAGCCATTTATTAATTAGATATAATGAAACTGTTCTACATTGTATTTTATTCAATGATTAAAACAAACAATTAAATACACGTACAAAAATATAGGCCTATATAAAAAGAATTAATCAAAAAATGATTCCAGCCAAAGACTTTACAGTCAAAACAAACCAAAAAAAGCGTTCAATTATATGGGTACTGTAGAATAAGTGCGATCATATTGGAAAGCATTACTTAGAATATTCCGATTATCCATAAGGTTGGTCAACCAATAGATTTGCGAACCTTATTTTTTGTAAAATTTGTTTTTTACAGGACTATTTTTATATACTTTGCACTTCACAATTGACTAACAAGCAACTTGCTTCAAATTAACACCAAATATATTTTTTTGTGCAAATGAATAACATTAAACTAGAATGTACTGGAAGTTGAAATGTTTTATAAAATAAATTTTGTCTTCGTAGATTTATACCTTTTATGTACCGATTGACATATTTAAGCTAGTTATGATATCATGTTGGGAGTAAATGGGAAAAAAAATAAGTGATTAAGCAGATACAACGATGACGCATTCAGTGGAGTGAAAAAGAAAGTTTAATTACTATGCCATTCTTGACACCACCCTTGATCCTTTCGTGGTCATAAACCTAGAACTGTTCACCACAATCCAGTTGCTCTAACCACTAAGCAACAGCTGCTGTATCAAGCTATGGAAGAGCATTAGAATCAAATAATAGATATTACCGTGGCATCCTCAGCCTCATGAGGTGGCTGGCTAGTGTCTCCTTTTCTCAAGTAATTTAGGGCTCCGCCAAGCAGGTCTCTTGGCAGTTTTTCAAGACAAAGTTCTATTGGTGGAAACTTATAATATTGAGATCTTGGATCATCAATGTGTACGCACCTCCACCTCCCACCTAAAGTTTTCACAAATCAGGTTTTTGACTATGAAAACATGTTCAAACAGAGAAGTTTTTAACAAAAAAGCTGCAAAAATTACCATCATTTTTATTAGTTTAACAGTTTGTATTTATTTCACATTTACTATGCTTCCATATCGTGGCAAAATATCGCCAATTCTCTGTGGTTTGCTACTACAAATAATTGGCGACAACGGCATATATTTCCACGACTCAAAGCTTATCGCCGTTGGTTAAACCACACCCACAGAGGCAGTTGCAGTCAGTGTGCTGTGAAGTGCAATTTAGCGGACTAGCGTTGCAGGCTGTTTTTATTATTATTTTCTTATATTGTGGAATAAATATGTGAATGAAATATCCCAGAGCTGTTGGCTAGCTAGGGAAGCTGCGTAGTGACAAAGTATTTTAGTAGCACATGGGCTATGATTCAATAAGTTATCTTTTTCACATTATTAGCTAGTAATAAACAATAATAAAAAAGAACCTATTGAGTTTTTGGTAAAAAATACTACCATTTGTTTTTCATCACTGCAATAATTAATTACCAGCGGCTAAGATTCGTTCGTTCACTTCGAATCAGTTGTATTGTTTCATTAATAACGGTGTAATAAACCACAAATGATCCTCGGTAGTGAAATATAAACACACACAAATTACCGATTCGATGCTGTTACATTGGATAATTTGTGATTTCCTGTCTCAGTACGCATGCCTTTTTTTACTGCCTTTGGCAACATTAGCGTTTCTAATAGCAATAAACATCTGAAATTCGGCTTATTCGACAATTCTCACAACAAATTTATCGATAATGGTGTTTCCAACAGGAATTTCTCTTTATCGCCAATTTGTCATGATATGGAATCATAGTAATTTTATATTGTTCACTTCAATCTTGATGGTCTAGTCTTGAAAGATTCTAATGCTTAGTGTGAACGGCCGAATTGCAGCCGTATTAGGCAGTCGTGTTATCAATCTGGCTGAGAACCGACTGCACCTCCAACCGGTTTATTCAACAGGAGTTCAGACGGATCAGATAGTCGGTTTTGTTATTCGGCTACAAAGCACTCCTGGTTTAAACAATCAGGCCTCCTAGCAGCTTTTTATTGTTATTAATACATATTATTATAATTTTAATAATAATGATAATTATTATTATAATTATTTATTATTATTGTTTTTATGATTTATTATTATTATCTTTATTATCAAGCTGGCCACAACCACTTGACATCGTGAGCAGATTTTTATCATTTGGTTGATAGGCAGAACAGCCGCTACTACTACATGACATGGTTGGATGGCGCTCACAAATACAGAAAATCATCACCTCGTGGGCTGCTATGCGGTCATTGTTGTTGGTTCTGTGGTCTCATGAGATCTCGCTATGAACACGCCTGAAAATACGACTGGCCATTTCTATGTCAGAGTTACGGGAATTGTCGCCGTAGTTACAGCTGGAAATCCGACTAAAATGTGACTGGTTTATTCAGTCGAATTTGGTGGCATATTGAGAAAACACGACTGCAGAATACGGCTGTTTAAACTAAGCATAAATACATCTGTAAGAAGTGCAGTTCATTAAACCACTGCATATTTTTGGAAAGTAAACTGGCACCAGACAATTTTGGCAATGATTACCACTCGCCATGTTAGTTACTAGCTGTGATAAACATGAAACATATTACAAAACAATTGCATTGGAGTTGTCAGTATATGGAAGTTTGTAGTTACAACCTTGGTACCCATTGAAAGGGACTCCTCTGGCCAGGCTGAGAAGCAGCACAGTGTGGTTGACTGCATCAACTGCTGCTGCCTCTCTCTGTATGATGTATCTCACAGCATCCAATAGCTCTACATTCTCATGGGAAGTGTCACATTGAATGACAACCAAGTTTACGTGATCTGGTGAATGCATTGTGTACAAACTCCTACAAATAAAACTGCTCTTTAATAATGAAGCTTTTATGTACCCACTGGTGGCACAAACTACTATTTGTATCTCAATATCAGTCCTTGATTAATTCCCAATGTTTGAATTGAAATCCTTTGTTTTTGTTGTCACTGGTAACATTACATATTCTAAGCCCAGTAAAATTTCAGTTTTATTTCAAACCAAAAAGTGGGTAAAACAATTAATATGCATCAGAAAGTAAAGGTGCGAGAACCTTTTCAAACTACGCACCTTAGAGCTTGTGTAAATTGTGTTTCTTTCCTATAATCTTTTAAGAGCATGTGCTTGGCTTGACAAGGGAGACCGCCAATGTTGATTTCTTCTTCCATGTTTTTGAAGTTTTGATCACTCATCAAGTCAGCAAAAGTCGTAACCTGAGAGTACGTACAAGGTAAATTGCATTAAAACTTTTTCTTTTTGTTGATGACAACAGCTATACATAGTGTCTAATGATTAGGAATATGAGCATAATAAAATTCATACAAAACAAGAAAATTAAATACGAGCTGAATTTTTTGTCATTTTTTATGCACTTTTTTATGCATTTTTTTTGTAACACAGAAATTCTAGTTTTAGAGAGACTGGTTCCCTTTTAATAACTGGGGGGAGGGGGTTGCCACGTTATAAACCCCCCTCCCCAAACTAAGTCCGGGGCTCCAAGCAAAATATAACACTTGACAATCAATCAAGATGAACATATTGCAAACAGAAATGACACCAGATTTAAACACCGGCTTTAGCATGTAGTTATTTTCTAGGCATCCAAAGATGATTCAGGAGTTAAGGTCTGTGCATCAATAAATTCTGATATTTTAATTAAAGAAAAGAACTAGTTACAATTGGTTAACATTCAGTAAATTTACTTGAATAAGAAGCGCTTGATTTTTCGTGGTTGGAAGAGTTTGATTGAAATACTGTTGTAAACTCTCGTGCTGTTGCTCCTTGAAGTACCACTGCTTGATGTTTGGCGCTTCTGTTGATAGACATGTCTTGTCGAGTCTCAGCACACTGTCAGCTGTAGCACACTGTATGAGGTGCTTTTGAGCTTCCTCATAAACCTTAAATGTACAGATTTTGAAACAAAATTGTCTCAAGTTTGATGATAATGAAACTACATATCACTTTTGGTAATCCCTACCATTGGAGCTCATCCCCGGCATTCAGTAACATGTCTTTAGCGCAAATAATTATGACCGGGACTTTATTTAACAAATTGAAATGAAAAAAACTTATAATGCCTTATGAAAAATGAAATTTTTCTCAGCATTGTGAGTCAGAAAAACATTAGCCTCTTACCTGTTGTCCATCAGAACTTTTCACTTTGTCTGAAGCTGCTTTGATTGCTAATGCAATCATTTCAGAGCTGTGGCCAATGATTGGACAGATTTTGCTGGTCTCCTCAAAATATTGCCTAAAAGAAAAAACCTAGAACATAGTACAATAGAGAATATAATGTTTTAAAAGCATGTATTTTCTTCAATAGTTTTGTTCGTAACAACTTGATAGAAGAGCCTCCTCACCTGCGCTCCAAACCAACCAAATCTACTGTCCATTCAAAAGTCTCGTCTATTTCAACCTCACAATCGACGATGAAGCATTTTCTACCAGAGACTATCCTCGGTTGACAACACTGTCCAATATAATGACTGCAGGGAAGGCGATATGGCTTTGCTAAGTAGGTGCTACATCCCTTACAAAGCAATGGGCATCCACTGCAGCATAAAACCATTATCTGATTAGAGTTCTTGTAAAGTTACGTTTGGGAACAGAACAAACATAAGGTTGTTTTAGAAGTCACACATTTTCAACATAACTAAGAATATAATCATTAATCAATTATTTGTAACACTGATGTTGATTGAGTAAGGTCTCAAAACTTTCATTAGTCTCAATTGAATAAACTTTCAGTTATTCACCAATACACGAAATCAATATTTTTAAACTGATGCAGTCTTTAATGATAATTCTTTTCTGCAATGGAATTTAGAAAACAAATCTACTGCATGTTGAAATAAAATGTAAATGTCTGATCAAAATCCGGCAGCATTGATAATATTTACTGCAATATTAAAAAAAATTTCATTTTTCTATTTTTTTGATGTTAATGCTGCATTTCTATTTTCTCCTTAAACGTAGATTTATTATAAAAAATTGGACATGTAAATATTCTCTACAAGGTTGACGAAGTTTATATTCTCACTCTTGTTGCAGAGGTTTGACATAGTTTTCCACCCATTCCTCCAGTTTCACTTTCATGGCTATTTGCGATGGCTCAAGAAATGATGTTGCTGACATGTAATGCTTTTCCATTCTGCTGATAAGAGGAATTGGGAGCTCTTTGTATACTTTGCTCTTCTCAGCAATGATGATCAGCCTGCATTAAAATCAGATTTTTCCAGCCCGGACAATATTTGTTACATACATATGTAGAAAACAGGACATTTATTATGCCTATAATAAGCAACCAAAAAAGTAGCATACTAAACAATTACCATAAAACTTAAGCAATAAACCTAGTTTACTGGGATGTCTGGGAAAACTTACAAAAAACTTTAGCCGTTCTATTTTCCGAAACAGAAAATTTTAAAGTTTCACATGACTCAATAGAATGGTGTGTTTTTGTTCATAAAAATTGCTTTTGAACCGTCTTTACACTAGGCAACTTCTATTTAAAGTTTGTTGATAGACCTTGTCACAGAAAAGTTGAGAAAATTTTGGTGAAGAGGTAAGGTTGTCACAGGCTCAGACACAACGATTCAGTGTGTTGCTTTGGAGCGTCAGGTTGCAGCTTAATTATAGTCACGTGAAAAAACTAAATCAATTGTGTTGCTCTATATAATGTGCCAAATTTGTATCTATTCAATTCTGGATACAACAAAAGTATTAGAAAAAAAGCAAAAATTAGCTATAAGTGTTTGTAATTCGATATGTTGCAAATGGAACGCAACTTTAGTTTAGAACAAAATAATTATTCAACAGACTTATCGATTACCGAACAAATCATAAATAAGATAACTCCCAAATTAAAAAGAATCAGAAAAAAGTTGAATAGCTATAATTTGAAATAATTTGTAAAGCCACCCTTTTAATTTAGTAAATTTTGAATAATTGAACACATGTTGAATTACTTTTCAAGGATATAAAACTGGCCTATAAAAATGAAACAAATAAACTCGCTTTTTATAACTTATTTAGTGTTTAGTTTTATTCGCGACCTACGAACAATGTAAATGTTTGCTAATTATTTTTTCTATTTAGTGAGCCTCTTTTTGTTGACCCGCGAGTTCTGCATAGAATGATAATTCATTGATTGAATTTATAGCCAGTCTGATTATGTTTATTGCAAACTGTTAGATGAACGTAGGTGGCGAATAATTTTAATGTATTCAAATATTTTTCTAAGATTTTCAAGTTATTATTATAACATGAATTACCTGCAATGTAAACAAATCTATCATAATATTTTTTTTTATCCAATCAATCAAATTTCATTTGTTTGAGAATATTAATTAATTTACATTTAGAGTAATATTACTATCGTTTCAAATGCAAATATTGAAGAAATTTTAATTTCTGTCTAATTTTGATAATTCTTATTCGATTATATGTAGATAAGTTAAAATTTCACATTAGGTAAAAAAATTCCACTGGAAGCAAAATAAACTATCACCTAGTAAAAAACCATTAATAATTAAATCACAAGTCACCAATCTAACTTAGGAGCAGAAACACTTCAATTATGTTAGCTGTAACAATCGGCAACTCCAAAGCCAGCAAACTCAAAAATCGCTTGTGTTGGAACCGTACGAAAGGCAACTTGCAGCTTCATCTTGGGCCATCAATTGTGACAACACAATCGCTGCGGTGTAAACGCACCTTTACATATATCTGTTGCTAGTTTATACCAAGTTGTACAGATGCATTTGCATAAATGCCACCTCAAGTATTTATTGGTGCACCTCACTTGTAGAAATGATAAAATAAATATTTTTTGTCCCTTTCGATACTTGGAGCAAAGCTAAAATCATAACTCTACATAAAACTAATTAGACTCGAGTTTGAACTTTTAAGCATGGTCTGTAGTTTGAAATGTTGGAAAACCCTTTCCATATTATTAGTCATTGATACCTGAAAGAGTTGCTCAGTAGTACTTTGGCTCGGTGAGTTCCTAGTCCTACATCCACATACTTTTTGCCTCCCCATTTTGAGTAGTACTGATTGAGAGCATCGTAAAGCCCTTCGTACAAACCTTCCGAGTTTAAAAGTATCACAGACTTTCCCTCCTGCATGCACATCTTTATTCTGAAGACATTGCGACACACCTGCAGTGTATAAAGTTTGAATAAATATATGGTAGGTATTGCAAATACCAATGAAACTTGAAGAAACTATGATTTAAGCAAACTGCAAGTGTAATAAAAAAGTAAGTCTAAGGAAGCATTCTAACAATGGAACATGTGAGTAGAAACTAATGACGGTTAACAGAAAGTGATGTGTTGTTAACATGCCTGAGTGTATGAAACATCATCACTGAATCTGCTGCCGAAGATGACCTCTGGGAGGTTTAAGGGGTCCCTTTGATGGAAATCATCGAGGACTATACTCAAAGTATTCATACTCTCAGCCAGAATCAACATGTACCGAGTATCAGTGCTACAACAGTCATGTTTTAACTCAGTTCCTAGTACAGAATGATATAAATGGGAGCAACTATTTGGTAAATACAGCTTACGTAGAGCTTTCTATTGCTTGTTTAAATGAGTAAAGGAAATGTTGTAGTTTGCTTAGGTGAAATATAGATCTCAGTTGTGGGTTACATTTTCTTGATACAGTTGAATATCAGTTGCCACCATGCAACGCATTTGCTCTGATAGTAAGTCAACATTGATTATACAGCATGCTCAAAATTGATTTTTCTTCTAATAAATTTTCTGTCTTCCAAGAAGTTTTCCATTTTAGTGAGCTGGGTGAACTCAAGTATCTCTAAGTTCAAAATGGTTCCAAGGTTCTTGCAAAGGAAGTAAATTTATTCATTTTCCTCTTAACCGAAGCTATTTTACTAACAATTTAAGCAATTTTACACAGGGCTTTCAATTGTTTTTTGTGAGTGACATTTAGACATAACCAAAAGCAGGGCAAAGGAAGATGCAAAGTAAAACAGAATGCTGAATCTTGTTTTTAGTATAATAGTTTGCATCCATGGTATCATCGCATTTGTTTCACTCAAGCCCAGTGAGCGTGTCGTTGACAAATGATGCTGTGCGGTTGCAGTGCACTGCATCAATTGTTAGGTTATTTTCAGGCATACCTCAACTGATATCATTTGGAAAACTAACCAAATTTTTATTCTCCCCTGTGAAACACTCGGGGGGGGGGGGGGGGGGGTGCCATGTGACATATTTAGACTCAGTTTCACATGATTGAACAATCTGTTACTTATGACTATCTATACTGCAAGCAGTTTGACCATAACAGCAAGGTTATTAGCTTTCATTTCTATTAAGTGCAACTCAAAAACAAACATAATTAGAGGTGGTTGCTGGTATTGTGTGATAAATAAGTTGTCAATCAAGCTATCATGTAAATGTATCTCTTGCATTGCATAACCAACTATGCTTGACCTGTGTGTTTTTAGTGAATTATGCTTATTGGAAAAAGATTTCTCCAGCAGAGCACACCAATGTCCATGACGAAGATGTTATAACGAAGTGTTGTTGGTTTTTTTTGCTTTATTTATATATATATATATATATATATATATATATATATATATATATATATATATATATATATATATATATATATATATATATATATATATATATATATATGTCCATTTGACTAAATAGTTTTAAAAATATCAAAATATTTGAACCTGTTACAATCTACCACCATCCTTTGCCAATATCTTGTTTTATTCACAACTTCTATGTTTTATCTAAGCAATGTGTCAGATTTTGGCGCATCAAACTGGTAAAAACCCATATTTTCCCTAAAATGACCAGCTCTGTATTTGCTAATAAAAACTGACTTGCCACCCCAGCCCCAAAGCAAGCAGAGTGCTGGAGCAGTAACACAACCTGCTGTGTCGGTAGCACAGCCTGTAAGGCCGGGTACTGACCTCTGTGGTGCCAGTATTGATCCTGCTGTGCAAATATTGGCCCTTGTGAGCTCTTAGGCGCTCTACCGGGCCGGCACAAGATGGCCACCTTAGCAGAGGGTCTGGAAATAGTTGGACGCCAGACTTGAAGCAAAAGTAACCTTCCTCGGACAAACGATAGCATCGATCCCAGACTAGCTCTAACCCTAGGACCAGCAGAAGCCAGCTATTGGACAATAAGACCAGGACTCGGTCTCTTGGGCATTTGGCACCTTATTTATTTAACCTTACTGTATTACACGATTGGTCAAGTATAAACACATTATATTGCACTGGTTGATTTACTTCCTGTTAATGCATTCTTATATGTATTATGCAAATTACTTCCTACCAGCCTTCTTGCCAAGAGTTCGATTCATTGTAACATTTGCATTCATTTATGGACTTGACATCTCTAGTGGATTGCCACTCTAGAACTTCGTATTATGGTTAGGAGCCACATACAAGCTAAACAGGCTGTGTGAATTGTCCGATCGGTGGGTACTATGTTTGCCAAATGACCTGGCAGTGAAGCATCATAAATTGTCACTGTCGATACCAGCAGTGTGCTCTCTGGAGAGAGATAGAATGCTTGCGATTAGTGGTATTACATGGAAACCAAACCAAAATCAACTACAGTAATTTTACTTTATCTGTATGTTTGTCCAAATATGCACAGGAATTGAGCCCTTGAAACTGAGAAACATCTCTGCTTTACATGGCTTTGTATATTAGTTTGCTTGGCTGGTCTTGGCTAGAAACATTAAAAATCTGAAAAAGTGTCATGTGGTTCAGTGCCTGTTTGTGGATAGATTAAAACACCACAATAAAATTGTAAAAGTTTGTGAATTTCTCTAGAAAAAACCGTTACTAAAAATCTAAAAAACAATGGATTTCATTCTGCTCTGAAGATTCCCCTACTTTGTAAGTCTTATGGTATTTGCACTGCCTGCCTCTGGGTTTCAATCAGAATGTAGATATCTTAAGCTCTAAAAAAAATTGGGTGTTTAATATCTTTTTAATATTTACCTGCCTAGTAATCTTGTATTAGCTGTGAGTTTTTTTTGTATAATCACAAAAACTCTGTTATTATATTAGAAAGTATTGTAAAAGATATTTTCTTGAGTGGATATTTCTATCAAATCTATGCTTTAATAGCACATACCATCATTTTTATATTGAAAAAACACCTCCATTCACCGTACTTCATGGCATGAAACAAAGTTTGAAAATAATTCCAAGAACAAGAATAGTAAACATCAAGATATAAAGCATACTAGACTTGACGGAAACCATGCAAAAAACTTATTCTTTTAATGAAAAATTTTGTTGGAAAGTACTTACCCATTCTCATCTGGAGACAAAAATAGACTCGATCGAATGATTCCCATGGGATCTGTGGGTGGTTCATTCAGTACGTTTTTTGTCAAAGTCTGCAGTGATGGGCAATACTCAGCTAAAATCTCCATTGGCTGAAACTGCTCCAGCTTTGGGTCAAATCCTCCAAAGTTTCGTTTTATGCAATGCTCTAGTTGGTTTTGTGTCAGCTGACCAGTAACTCCATAGTCCTTATGAGCAAAGGCTGCGAGCATCTTAATCAGACTAAAAGTCACCATAATAAAGTGTTGCAATTTCATCCTTCAAGATCAGTTCCTGACTCTAAAATTTGTCATTTTTCAACTTTTCACATAAATAAATACTTTTCATTGCAACTTAATTATGCAGATGAGTCCATACACACATCTATTACTAATGCTCGGTTTACACTAGTATGCTACAAAATACGGTAAAAAATTGTCACAGCTACGGTTTGGTACTGGTCTGCACCAAAGTGCCTGTTGAAACGATCATTTGTCTAGGGCATTATTTCTGTAACCGTATTAAAACGCATTGGGCCCTGTTTCAGTTTTGAGACGAGACGGAACCGGTATTGTTGCGAGCTTATCTGAACAGCTGGTGTTTTCGCTGCGAACTTCAGTCTTCACATTTGTACGGAGTGCACATAGCGCACCAGTATAGATTGATATGGGTTTGAATTTACTAACTTTTGTTGTTTATTCACTTGCTCTGCAGACATCTGCATCAAAGAAACCTTTTCGTAATTCCACTGGCTGTTTTAAGCAAATAAGCACTGAGCAGAGATAGACTTTAGTTCTTGGCAACCAATAATAATAGTTGCATTTTCTTTATATTCTTATATCGAAAGTTTCACTGGAAATCAACTCAATTTGATCGCTATAACTTTTACACTGATTAACACCAAAGAATTGACTTTGACATAAGAGAAGGGAAGGGAGGGCAGGCATACTTGGAATAGCCTCGACTAGCTGCAGCGTTATTGCGCCTTTGGCCCCAACATTTACTATGCTGCTAAATTTTTTCCATTGCTATATTTTTCTGTTGAAATAACTAAAACAAACAAACAAACTCTCACTAGAATGAGTTTTGTCAAGTTTTTTGAAAAAATTATGTCAGATATTCAGTTAAAAATATTTTTATACTGAAAGTGTCAACTTGCATTTTTTTGTAAGGTTTGAAGTATTTATGATAATCGCTATAGTACGCTTTCAAAGTTTAGCCAATACTTCCATCATTCAGTAACTTACTGTACATTTTTAACAACTTTGTAATTACGCGCAGTTTTATAGCTGTATACGCTATTTAGGTGAGAAAAAGTACTGATTGTTTGAGAATGCACTTTTTTAACAGCCACAAGCAATAATCTGAACTAAACTTCATCTCAAAGTACATGGCACTTCAAAATACTTTTAAGTTGTTTTATTGTAAAGCTTGAAAAAATAAAAACATACATATATCAATTTGTGAAAAAGTTATATTTCTTAGCTCTACTAGGTTTTCTAAACACACAACAATTTTTTTAAATTAATGAGCCGTGTCTCACCTGTAGAAGTCACGTAATCCATAAAATTCTTCTGGCATTCTCACTTCTGGTTTTGGCACAATCCGAATAGCTTGATAGGTTCTTGTCAAAGGTCCAACAAGCATGTTAACGCTATCACATTTGGGCGAGCACATTTCCCTACCAAGGTAACCATGACTCACAATTGTAGTTAGTTAAGGTAAGCTTACCTCGTTCTAAATTCAATGAACACAAAAAGTGATGGTGAAATAGAGATGAATGCTGCTTTAAAAACCCAAAAATTCACACACTAATTTGGTAGTGGATGTGATACAAAAACATCCTTTACAAAAATATTGGAAAAAACTCGAATGAGAAAGCGGATATGTTTGGAGTATGCTGTGTTTCCTGCATACACTGGGTGTTACAGTCTTTTAATCATGCCACCATGAATGTCTGTGTACCATGTGCTAAGTTGGTCAATATAGATGGATATTCTTCAAGTATAAAACGATTTTTGGAAAGTAACAAGACATCCCAATAGAAACGAAGCCTCACACACACTAAGGGCTTGGTAGACATTCCAATCACAGGACTCGATAAATAAAAAAGATGGCGTTGAATAACTTTCAAGGGATAGGTTGATTAGTTGATAATTTCATGCGCATGCTTTATTTTTAAACAATATAAATGACCAACAACAAATGTTGTATTTCTCTGTGACTGGCAAAAAAGAGCAGCGTAGGTTGTATATACAGCATTATCTTATGTTTTTTCTTTAACTTACGCTTTCAAATACATTGTAGTAGATTCTAATGGACGCATTATTTTCCACTAAGTAGTTGTCACAGGTAGAACATCCTGTCTGCCATTACAACACTCAGTCAGCCTTCATAGGTCTGACAACTAACAATCTACCTCTCTTAGAGGTGATCCTATGCAGGTATGGCAATCAAGACTAGTACAAAAGGTATACTCAACTAGTGTGAGCCCTCTGATCAAACATGCAACTCGAAGCTTTTGAGCTATATACATTTATTTTATCATAAGAATAAAAAGTGACAAAGCGTAACACTAATACAAATGTAAAGAGTAAGTAGAAACCACATACATAGCCCAGCTTAGCCATCGATAGTTATTTTGAATAATAAAGACAAAAAACCTTCGGAAAACAACCATCTCCACCTGGATTAATTGTTGGTATTGGTGCAGGGCTGTATCCTTAGATTAAGTTCCAGTCTCGCAAGCCTGGGAAGTTTGGGGGAATAAGCTAGCGAGTTTGTGCAACCCAGATATTATCACATTGATTGTTGGGTTGGGATCCAGTAGCACTCCTTCTAGGTACTAAAGGGTAGCTGTATGGAGGTAAAGGGTGTCCGGGGGGGGGGGGGGGGGGGCAAAGATTGAATTAAGTGCATGCGGGATATAGGTAAGTGGGCAGAGAGTATATATACAGTGGCAAAGGGGTATTTCTATTGAGCAATTTACTAATTTGTTACACAATACACTGACATAATCCAGGAATTTAATTTAGTTGAAACTACTAGCCAAGCGTGGTAGTAACTGTTGCCTAGTCCAAAATTTGTTTGTGAACTTGGAGCAGTGGGCAGTATGATGTGTAGACACAATGGTCAATAATTGTCTTTAGTCGCCATTGACCATAATGCCAATAGATAGTCAGATTTATTTATGAGTAAATTCATTTAAAGCAAATGTAATAATCCCTGGCATTGAAAAAGAATTTTATTCTGCCATTTGAGCTTAATTCTTTTATATTTATTGAGATGGTTACTGAATACAACGCATTTTGTAACTTAAATGACGATATTGTGATGAGTTTTGCTCAACATCAAAAGAGAAATGTTGGTGCTGAGTGGGTTGCAGTGAGCAAAATATGTTAAATGAAAGTTGCTAAAAGCACTCTAGGTGTTAATTAAATAGAAATCTCGAAGTATTGTAAACACTATTGATGGCAAAATTTAATTACCATCTCAAGTTACCGATTATTTTTTTTCCAGTCACAAAATCAATAGATAGTTAAAAGATAAGATACAAATATCAATCAGAAAAAGAAAACAAATGATAAAAAGTGAATTTTGGTGAGTTATGAGAGAAGTGAACTGTTCATTGATAACTGTCTTATTCAAACTTAAACAAACAAAGAGGACCGTGTTGCATTATGTAACATGTTGGGAATACACTGGGAGATACAGCACTCAAGTGAATAAGAAATAGCTCACATAGCAAGCTGCTCAAGGTCAAAGTCAGTAGGCGAGCTGACTCGGTGGAGGATTCCTCTGTTTGTCTTAGCTGGATCCAAAGCCCAATTTGATATACCAATGAAAGCACATCTCATATCATCATCAGCTTGGGGATCATCAATATTGTCATCTTCCAGAAGCGAATGCAGCACCTTCAATTAAATTACAAAAGAGCTAATAAGTTATAGCAATGCTGATTAGAACAGTTGTAATATTCTTAGCTGAAAAACTTTTTAGTCCGCTTTTAAACTTCAATATTTATTTGCTGCAACTGTTACCATTCTGTGTTTTTCCACATGAATTCTAGCAACGAGAAGAAAAGAAAGTTCAATTGTTTTATTCAAACATCCAATGTTGGGGATTCAACCAAAACTTCGTTTGCCGAAAATGTACAAAAGCACAAGATACCAGTATTTTACTGATAAATTTATAGCTTTGAAGACACTATTTTCGTCAGAAGGTTATGCGAGGAGTTTTTTATGCAAGAATAAAGTTTGGGTTTGGCAACCGCTCAAACCTTCATTTTAGTTTAAATAACAGCATTTTGGCAAATATTACATTTGCTATTGAACTTTTTGGAGCAGCAAAACTTTATGTGATGTGGCAAAAAGTTTTTTATTACATGCGAAGGTTGGATAGCTGTGTAGACTATTTTATATAACAAGTGAAACTGTTTTTTTATCATTTTAAATAAAAGACGAATGATGTTTGAATTTTGATATGTTCAAAAAATCTGGAGATTACCACCACTAAATGTTGCGGAATCAATGACTCAAGAAATGAACCCTATGAAGGTCGATAGCTATCCTAGTGTTTTAACACGAGCGAAAATGAAGATGGCATTTTGAAATGGCGAAAATTCTGCCTATGTTATGCAAGCTTTGGAAAAACATTGCTCACATGCATTTAGTGAATTTTGAGCCAACACATTTGAAAGTGTTTTTGAGAATATGAAAATGTATCTAACTGCTTATAATAACATCAGTTTTTGCTTAGATCTTGACTCCTCATACCAAATGCTCTGTCAATACCAGTGCATAAATGAGATTAAAGAGCAGAATAATGTAGTAAAGTGTTCATTATTTTTTTGGTTGGTTGCCTGAAAAGCTACTTGCTGACTTGAGAGGAGAGTAAGATTGAGAAGTTTGGACCAAGAAGTTGGCGTTTTAAAAGAAAGAGATTCAGTCTGACCAGATGGAGTCGTGTAAAGAAGAGAACAGATGTGAAGGCGGTTTGTGGAGCTAAGTGAGATAGAAAAACATTGCTCAGTTAAAGGTGAAGAAAACTGATGACAGTTGAGCAATAACTGTTGCTGTTGATAGAGAGTAGTTACCAAGTGGTAGCCAGACCAGCCTAATGCTCCAGCAAGAACTTGTTTCTATCAAGGATTTTGGGTCTCAAATAAATTTTTGTTAAAGCCTTTACCACCTTGTGGTAATTGCATGCTGTGCCACTTATTCTCTCTTTTTAAACCAAGGGGTGTTACCAATGCTTTGACACCCTATTTGTATGGGCACCAAAGGTTGCTTGCGATGGAGAAATCATTATTTTGAACGCAACTGCCGTCACTATTAAAAGTAACAAAAATGATGCTTTTCTCACAGCACAGAAAAATTCTTTTTTTCTACTATTTCCCATTTCATTCATACCATGGATGCTGCTACTCTCTCACAAACTGGATGGGTGTTTTGTTAGCGCACATGTGCTACCGTTGAGCAGCAGCAACTGATTCTGGGTAATCATTAGCTGTCTGTAGCAACTCAAAGTGGATGGCTTTGTTGCCCCTAGCTATTTACACATTGTTGTAGGGCTTAGGCTTTGCTAACAGTAACTAATCACAAGATTGATCAGCTACTGCCTTACAATAGAGAGCATTATTCCTCTTAAAACAATTCGAGAGTCTTCCAGACAGAAAGTGATATAGACCCTGCGGGCAAGGTTTTACTAAGGGTCATGGCTACATGATCAATGAGAAGTATGTCTGAAGGTGCTGTGGGCTGCTGAATTTTAAACCGCCTTGGGCAGAATATTTTGCACAAAAATTGAGACTTTTGGAACACTTAGTTTCATTTCAATGCTTGTGTGTTCATTATTGGCTGCATTATAACTCATTTTACTCACTATTAGACAAGATGGTCTATTATTTGGTTTCGTTTTTTTTACACGTGTTGAAGTTAGTGCACCATTTTTTAAACAGCAGTAGGTACTAACATAAAACTTGTATCCCACACAATGAAGTAACTTGGTGAAGCAAACTAAAAAAACATAACTGTTCAAATTGTTTAAACACGATCTTGCAACTTTTATTTTGTTTGACTCTGACTGAAGTTTGAAAGTTGCGTTTAGTTTAAAGATGCTGTGTAAGCAAATTTGGGCTAAGTTAAACTTAATTTATGTACTTCTAATTATTTTTGAAAAAAAAGTGTTTTTGGAGTTGTTCGCCCTTCAGTTACATCTATAGTATAAGCGCAGTAGATGCTGACTTGCACACAACTTTTTTTCGATATGCGACAACTAATAGTATAAGGCCATATAGGGGAGTTGCAAATATGTGGCTAGTGTGAAGAGACGGAGCGCATCCCATTAATAGCCATGGTTTGCAGACTTTGAAGAGCATAAAAAAGTAAGTTTCGCAATTATTTTCAAATTTTATGACGGTGTTTTAGTTTTGTCAGCATTTAAATTTTTTATTGATAGGGTTGCTATGATGTATACAGGGGCATTCACGTGATAAATTACATGGCTAATATCTTAAAAATTAAAGAAATATTACACTTAAAGAAATTAGTTTTCAATCGAATGATATCAAAATATTCAAAATATCATTCTTAAAAATTTATTTGGGAAGAGAAAAAAAACACCAGATTTTTGCTTCTGGTGCAGTTGTTGTCATCAACAACAACAAAAATTATAAAATTTGAATTACACATTATTGGACTAGAGGAAAAATTTAAAAATGTAGATTGTAAATAAATAATGATTTAAAATACAGTAACAAAATAATTAGCCACCAACTTATGATTATTATTAGTATTTCAGTTGAGACTAGTTAGCATTCTTTGAAACTAAACAAAATACAACCAAACTAGTAATTTGTATATCAATTGCGGACACACCACTTTTAAAGAAAAGTATATAGACCGACCGACTCTGCACAAAAACTATCTTAAATGTTTGGTTTGGGGGTGGTCTGACATCGAACAGCTAACACACCCATCAGATTCTCCAATGTCTTTTGTGTGCACCACAAACCATGTGGCAGCTTGTTTTGTATACCAGCATTTGATAGCTGGTTGAAAAAATTCTTATATAGTGCAGTGATATTGTAATAAAAATGCACAGAGGGGCCATGCGATGGACATTGTGCCAGCTAACTACTGTAATGGATTCCGGTCTGTTACCACGGACATCCACTAGTCTCGAGTATTCTACCTCTCTCCAGAGGGGACACTGTACTGACCGACAGTGACAACTGTATAGGGCAACCGAATTACCCGGTAAGGCAAGAGCCCATGGCTCAGACAAACAGTACCGAGGTAGTGTTTGCTATAGTGGCTTTATTACAAAGCAGTCCTGAGGGTAATTATTCCTCTAGGTGTTTAGCAATATAAGAATACATGCTATGGCTCATTGTAATGAATGCACTGATTATCAGTAGGAGCTCTCCTTTTATAGGAGAGCTAAGGAACACAAAACATATAAGATACAATGCACAGGAAGTAATGCAACCAATGATATCAATTATATAAATACTTAACCAATCACAATGCAATGCAAGATAATACAAGGAGGTGCCAAGTGGCTAAAGGCGGAGTCTTTTCTCCCAACTGTCCAATGACATCTCCTACAGGGTCCACAGGCTGTATATAGAATCAGGTCCACTAAGTTGGTACTTTAGGGGTAGGCACTTCCTGTTTACGACCTTGACTAAGTTCCTGGACATCTTTACAGATCCTCGTCTAAGGCGGCCATCTTGTGCCGGCCCAGTACAGCTGTACCGGGTCGGTAGAGGTCACTACCGACCCTGCAGGGGTCAATACCGGCCCTGCTTACCATGCTACCGGCACAGTATGACTTCCTACCCAACAGCCATTAACCAAATGCTGTGAGCAGAAGCCTAGCGCATTGCTTCATAAGGTTCCTAGTGTAAACTACCCGTTTACCACTAGAGTGCACTGAAATCTACCACATACCTCTCTCCATTAAAGTCATAGCCTGGCTTTAATAATAAAATATTAAGAGTAGATATGTGTGGGGGGTAACACTTGTACCCAGGTTATATATTTGATTACATAACAGATATATATTAGACAAGAGTATATATTTAATAGCATATATACAGTGTCCGGCGTCTCGTTTCAATAGAGAGCGCTGTGTACTCGGCAGGAGTGCCTCTCATAATGCTGCAGAAGGTGCGTTCTCAGCTGCCGAGTGTTTCGGCTTCGGTAGGTACACTGAATACAAGTGTAGTCCACGGCCTCCTGTAACAGGTGTTCCACCCGTTCCTCCGTCTCCGAGGTGACCCAGCGCAGCATGCGCCATCTTGTAGGGTTGCGTCTCCCATCCTCCTTCCATGAGATGGTTGGCTCATCGTCCAACGTAGGGGTGACTGGGGCCAGCACCTTCTCCTTGGTCTCCTCTGCCTTCTCCTCTGCAGTAGGGCTGGGTGCTTGCACCAACCGGATGGTGAGCCTCGGCGTCACGTCCACTCGGGAGCGTGAATCTACAACACAAGGTGCATGATAGACTTTATGCAATGTGTTAATGGGCTGCCTATATTGCAGCGGAGCTTGCTCTACCATAGTGTCATGTATGGGCGAGAGCAGTGGCCCTGGAAGTTCTAGCGCCGACAGAACCTTCCGTATCTTACTCCTAGGAGAACGCCGTTCCTTACTTAAGGAAAGCCAGCGCCGTTTCTCCTCTTCCCACTGTACCGTGGGGGTGCAAGCAACATCCCGTGCCGGGGTGTGGTGCACTGTGCTGTGTGGCACTAAGGTTGGTGGTGAAGACGTCGTGGGACGTTCACCCTCAGCTGCCACCACAGGCTTCTTCCTTCGGTAGGCTCTACAAGGGTAATTACTGCCTTGTAACCTCTCAGTCCCTTCTGACTGAATCTCTGGAGGACCCCGGGCCGGTACAGGGTTGCCCCGGGCCGGCATAGGGGTGCTCCGGGCCGGTAGGGAGTCATCCCGGGCCGGCAGGCAGGCAGCATCAAGTGGTGGGCACTTGATCTCCCGCTCTTTTTTATCTACTGCCCTTCTGAGGGTGTCAGCAGTCCCAACTCGTGGGAGAGCGCATTCTCTACTGTCACCAGCGCATGGTAAGTCTAGAGGTACAGGTTTAGCATAGCCAGGTGGGCTGCCACTCCGTAGTGCTAACGGATCTCGTGGCGTGCAGTTTTCAAACAACCATTTCGAAAACGCTGCGTTTAATTGCTCACCTTCTGTTTCTTTCTTGGCCAGCTGGATCTCCTTCTCCTCAGCTTTTCCTTGGTCAGGCTTGGTGAACAGCTCTGCCGTGGGCATGGTCTCCAGCTCTTTCTGGGTAGGTGGGTAGTCGTCTAAGTCCAGTAGCAGATCCTCTGCGTCACTTAGTTCTAGACAGTGGTTGGACATCTTGTGAGCAAGTGTTACTCTGTCGACTACTTTCGCGGATATGAGTGGCTTCTTGGAGCTGCAGTGTTGTTCACAACTCTGACTCACTCTGTCTGGCTCCACAGGAAGTGTTTGGGTACTGGGGGTTTTTGGCCGCTTCTCCAACTTCTTCCGACGGTCTGCTACAGTGATCCTGTTCACTGGAGGTTGTCGGGGAGCTCCTGGGGGTTCTTTTGAAACCAAGCGTGATGTGGTCCGCACCTCCCTTGCAGCCTTTTTGGGTCTGTTCACTGCTTTCCTTGCCTTTCCTCTAGGCGGGTGGTGGGAATTCCCATCTATGCACAGTTGAGCGCTCTCATAGCCTCCTTCTGTGTGGTGCTGGTTTGCTTCATCTCTGCATCTTTTAACAGAGGGTTGATAGTCAAAGGGCAGCTGCCTCTCTCCAGCAGCAGGGCTCCCTTCTCCCCAGCGCAGGGGCGTAGCCAACGGGGGGGAAAACACTGTTTGGCCTATAGCTTCTACAGTTGTTGTCCGATCCGGCTCAAATCTTCTGCCATCTACCTGTGGCGGGGGGCTCTTCACAGCCTGATACATTCCACCTGTAGTTTTCTCTACAGTGGTTGGTTGTGTGGGGACGTCCTCTTCTTCAGGGGTGTAAGGGGTGTTCTCCGTCAGCTCTGCCTGTGTTAGACGGACACTATCATCAAGTGGCCGCCCGTGCTTGTCTGTGCAAGGCAACACATGTCCGTCAATGATGACATGGGAGTCTGGAAACCTTAGGGCACACTCGTGTAAGGTGAGAAACGGCATGCCAATTATGGCATCTTCATTGATGTCACTTATGACGAAGTTTACGCTCGTTCTCAGTTTACGAAGCTGCAAGCTTACTTGCAGGGTACCATAAAAGGGAATCCTCGACCCGTCAGCCATGAGTCCATGTGCCTCGCTGCGTTGCAGCGTGTCTTTCACTGACTGTGGCAATAGCTGGTACAGATGTCTCGACAGCAAGTTGGTTGTGCAGCCTGTGTCAATCAACAGGGAGGCTGTTCTACCGGCTAACCTTCCAGCCAGGAAGTAGCTGGCCTGGTAAGGTCGCTCCAGCGGTGGCGCTGCCATTTGTGTGCTCCTGGGGGGTTGTCCACTCTTCTTCAGAGTTACAGGACTGTAAGGGGGTTGACGAGCAATCCGGCTACTGTCAGTCTGTGTTCTCCTGGGGGGTTGTCCACTCTTCTTCAGAGTTACAGGACTAATGGGGGCTTGTCGAGCTGTCCGGCTGTCCTCAGCGGGCGTCTGTGCTCTCTTGGGGGGTTGTCCACTCTTCTTCAGAGTTCCAGGACTGTATGGGGTGTCAGGAGTTGTCCAGCTGCAGTCAGCGGGTATTGACGCTCTCTTGGGGGGTTGTCCACTCTTCTTCAGAGTTCCAGGACTGTACGGGGCATCAGGAGTTGTTTGGCTTGTCCAGCTGTGGTTGGTTGCTGTCGGTTGTATCTTGGGAGGTTGTCCACCCTTCTTCAGAGTTCCAGGACTATAAGGGGTTGTGGGTGTGGTCCGGCTTGCCCAGCTGCAGTCAGCTGCCGGTGGCGCTACTGCGGGCGCCGGCCGTTTCCCGTCTGTCTGGGGTTGTTTGCGAAGTGAGCTGCGCGCTGAGTTCGGGGGCAGGTACTCATCATGTGACCTGGTTGTCCGCAGCCCCAGCAGCGTGTTGCAGGCTCTGCCTCCAACTGTGGAGCGGGAGCCGCCTGTCTTGCCGCTCTCAGCGACCGTAGCTCTTCTGTTAGTAGCATTAGGCTGTCCATGACTGTTGTCATAGGATCCGGTATGGCAGGTGTAGGGGTGTGGTGTGTCTGCTGTACGGCAGTAGCGGTGGAGACACGTTGAGACGGGCCCTTGGCAACCGTCCTCATCCATTCCTCTTCCTCCTCGTCGGCATCCTCTTCCAACATCCGTACATGAGCCTGGCGCTCTTCAAACGGTGTCTTTATCTGCATATACTCATTGCCGGCCCGGACTGCTTCAGCAATGTCAATGGGCTGCATGGCCAACAAGTGTCTTTGCAGGTAAGCATTTCCAACCGTGGTGCTGAAGATATCCAGCATCATCCTCTGCATGGGTCGGTGAGGTAGATCTGCATACGCAACGCGCACTAGGCGCTCTACTTCACTTGCATGCTCTTGGAGCGACGTCTTGTGTTGGCGGCGTAGGCTGGTCAGCCGGGACATAGCTTCCCTGGGTGTTAGCCCAAAACGTGCTCGTAGTGCAGCAAAGATACCCTGCAGTTGTGGAGGCTTTCCACAGTCCAATGCTTTACCTCGTAATGCATCCCTTAGGTATAACATGGCCGTGTTCTCTGGCCACTCATTCATTTCGGCTACCTCAATGAATCGGCTGATGAAGTACTCAACGTCTCCTTCGCCGTCGAACTTCGGAGCCTTTAGCCTAGCTGGTGCATTGTCTTGGTTGGGCCTCATCATAGCCGTCAATGCTTCGGTCAATCTATCAATGGCTGTAGCTTCTGGGTTGCCAGCGGGTGCTCGACCAGCGCTGCGTGCTCTCTGGGTGGCCATTCTTTGCAGATAGAGGAGTGATCTCAACTCAAATCTAAGAAATGGTCAGTACAACTGGATCCCGGGCCGGTATAGGTTAGATCCGGGTCGGTAGCTGTGTTTCCAGTGGCTCTAGCAGATCTAGGGGTTGGTCCAATGGATACTGTGGCAGTATCTGGCACTCCGTCGCTTGTAACAACCGTTACGAAACTTCTTGTACTGCTGCAGGGCGGAGCGAAGCTCTACGGGCCTACAGGCAGTAGTGTAGTGACACTGTAAATGGATACAGTGCCGGGGTCACTGTTACCAGCTGAGTAGCACTCCAAGCTGAGTAACCTCTGGTAGCTGAGTCTGTATAGCGGATACACGACTCTCTCTTCTTTTCGCACAGTGCCGGTATCTCTATGTCCAGGTCGGAGCGAACTCTACGAGCCTGTAGGAGATACTGTAGCGTCTGTACTGGACTGCTGCAAACGGAGCAAGCTCTACGGTTGATGCAGACAGCCTTTAGTAGTGGATACTGTGCCGGGATAGCTGCTGCAGTTCGGAGCGCACTCAAACGAACCTGCAGAGAAATCCGGTAGTATCTTGCGTCAATTGCTCTTCCGATCTACTACTTCGGTAGATCGATTTCTCCTCCTCTCTCCAGATCTACACCCGGTAGATCACTTCTCCTTCCTCAGTGGTAGCTGGCCTGCAGTGCATTCGCAGGGCCAGAGGGTAGCGTGAAAGAGCACAGCGTGGGAAGGTACCGTTTATCCCACCGCTGCCACCAATGTAATGGATTCCGGTCTGTTACCACGGACATCCACTAGTCTCGAGTATTCTACCTCTCTCCAGAGGGGACACTGTACTGACCGACAGTGACAACTGTATAGGGCAACCGAATTACCCGGTAAGGCAAGAGCCCATGGCTCAGACAAACAGTACCGAGGTAGTGTTTGCTATAGTGGCTTTATTACAAAGCAGTCCTGAGGGTAATTATTCCTCTAGGTGTTTAGCAATATAAGAATACATGCTATGGCTCATTGTAATGAATGCACTGATTATCAGTAGGAGCTCTCCTTTTATAGGAGAGCTAAGGAACACAAAACATATAAGATACAATGCACAGGAAGTAATGCAACCAATGATATCAATTATATAAATACTTAACCAATCACAATGCAATGCAAGATAATACAAGGAGGTGCCAAGTGGCTAAAGGCGGAGTCTTTTCTCCCAACTGTCCAATGACATCTCCTACAGGGTCCACAGGCTGTATATAGAATCAGGTCCACTAAGTTGGTACTTTAGGGGTAGGCACTTCCTGTTTACGACCTTGACTAAGTTCCTGGACATCTTTACAGATCCTCGTCTAAGGCGGCCATCTTGTGCCGGCCCAGTACAGCTGTACCGGGTCGGTAGAGGTCACTACCGACCCTGCAGGGGTCAATACCGGCCCTGCTTACCATGCTACCGGCACAGTATGACTTCCTACCCAACAGCCATTAACCAAATGCTGTGAGCAGAAGCCTAGCGCATTGCTTCATAAGGTTCCTAGTGTAAACTACCCGTTTACCACTAGAGTGCACTGAAATCTACCACACTACTAACATAGTAGTTACGATGGATTGAGCAGTGGCTTGCCAATGGAGCGTATACAAGACCAAGCGTGATGACAAGTATAGTACATAATCCTCACCCAGATGAGCCAGCCGATCAAAGGACCCGCAGTAGTAAAGATCCAGCGCTGGGAGTGGCAGCCATGGACTGTTGAGTGACGCCATTTTGTGTATGCTATTATTATTATTATTATTAACGCTTGAGTTTTTTGGCAACTAGCTAGTTCCCAATGCACCTGCTTGTATTATTTTATATATTTTTAATCCACCACTGCTGTGATTTATATTTCTAATGCGATTGCTCTTATGTTTAGCCAATCATTGTTGTTTATTTTCAACTGCTATCCTTTTGCATAAATAGTGAGGCAGATCGCCCATTGGTCAGAGTTTATTTAGCTTTGCTTGAGATAACGTCTAGTTGCTCTAGAAGTGTATTCAGCGATATTCTTGTTACGTCTTAGTGTGCGATCTACGGGACGTCAGGTTTTACTGTACGCTTGTGAGAACTATTATTTCGCAAGGTTTTGTAAAATTACTAATATATTATTATTTATCTGAAGCTCGTGTATTTAGTGTGGCAAGTTGCCTGTAACACTAAGTTTGCATACCTTGTTCTACTGGATCTGTCTGCTATACAGATCTCCTACAACAGAGAGCCATCACTACCATCCGGCAGCGCCTGCTGTTCGTATCTATTGATACTTTCTACGATAAAGAGCATTAATATCGCACCGGTAGCATTTGATAGTTATAATTAATTGCCTTCCACAGAGAGCTGAGGCTACCAGTCTACTTGCACTCTGCATCATTGTATTGTTATTGCACAATACCAGCAACTCCTGACAGTTTCATTGAAGGTATTTTGAGATCCTAACAAAAACTTTACAATTACTAGCTTTCCATATAGCGCTACGTTATAGTATCATGGCTCAGTGCTTCTAAATAGCAATAAACCATCACGCTTTTCCATAAGCCAGCAATAAAGTAGGTCCCAAGGTCATGGACAGTAATTAGCGAGTCAACTGCGACTTTGAGCTAATAAGTCATTGCATGAAGGAAAATTGTTTCAACCAACATATAGTTTTAAATGCTTTTCTTGTGTTTGTTTCATCTAATACTACATACTCCACAGATAAAATTTTGAAGCAGCAGTGCTTGGTCAATGTGTAATTTGTTTATTAAATTTAAAATAATTCTTTATTTTTATTATTATCTAACTACGGCCAATTGTGTTATAATCGTGCATTATGTAGTTATTGGATTAGTGAAGGTTAAGGGTAGCTAAAGGATTGTAAATAGCTGAAGGGATCAGAAAGCTAGGAAGACACTTTTGGAGTGGCCACAGTGCGTGGTGGTTGTGTTGTGCTGGAGCTTCCATATTATACCTAGTGAGTGATTTAACATGGCGTCGTAGGCAAAAGGAAAGGAGGATTGTTGTCGTATACTATTGTGTTTCGTCATCTTGTGATAAGAGTATTGAAGGGTTTGTGGTGATAGTGAAGGTCGGTGTGGATTTATTAACGCCGTTGTTATAGGACTGGTGCCAGTTGGTGGTGGTGAAGGTGAGTGTTTGTTATTTGTTTGTGGTGGTGCATTACAACTGTTGTTGTTGTTGTTGAAAGATACAGTCAATAAGGTTTGTGAAGAAGTTGGCATCAACTTTACCAGTTTTAAGGTCAGTGTTGCCGAACACTTCAGGTTAGTGAAATATGGCCTTGGGATTTGATTTTAATGATTTTCCTAAGTTAGTTATCAATCCTGATGACACTTATGGTTCATGGAAGGCATGGTTAGATGAATTTGAGCTTAGTGTGGAAATAGTTACCTTTAAACTAGGGAAGGAAACAGTAAATCGGAGAAAACAAGATGTTTTCAAGGGGAGAATGAAATTGTTGGCTTTATTGCATGCCATTGGTCAACGAGGTAGAGATGCCCTAGAGTCTTTTGGATTTGATATGAGAAGTGAGGCAAGTAGTTATGAACAAGCGATGGCTCATTTGAAAAATGTTTACGGTTTCGAGGAAACAGTTTATGTGAAAACATTCAAGTTTGTCACTGCTAATCAGGCTGTGCCGGAGAATGAAATTGATTACCTGCTACGTGTTGAAAAACTTAGTAGGTCATTAGGTTTTGGGGAATGATGATAATGTTAGGCTGGAGTTTGCATTAGCTATAGCTGTGAATGGTTTGAGAGAATCTTCACTGCGTATACAGCTGATGGAACAAGGTAATTTGAACTGGAAAGGACTGACTGACAGTCTAAGGGCAAGAAAATTGGCTCGAGATTCAGAGAACACCATGGAGCGCGGTAAGGCAAAGCAGCTAAACTCCACCCAGGTATCTGATATGAAAGAGAACATGCATGGTGGTAAGTGTTACAGTAGTTTGAATGTACATAGCATTTGCAATGGTCAATCTGCTGCAAAATATGGTAGATATGCTGAGAAATATGCAGGAAAGATGAAAGGTGAGGCTAGCCACAGCTGTGATGATTATAGGTCTGCTCATGGTAGAAATGATAGGTCTACTAGGCATTCTAACAACCAAAGGTTCATGCCTGAATGGCGTAGAAAAGACTCTAGTAATATAAGATTGAAAGTGATAGAAAAAATGATGGGACTAAGTGCAAAGGTCATTTGGCTTTCCATGACGCTAAAGCGTGTTTTTGCTGTGGCAGAGATGATCACCAAATTAGGTTTTGCCCAGCTGTACACTGCTGGATTTGTGATGGTATGGGTCATACTTCCCAGGACTGCTGTTTTAAAAGGTATAAACATACTGAGAGGTATAGTCATTGAGGTAGTAGCTGCAGTAGTGAAGGGAGTTGTGCTAGTGAAATGAGTGAGGTTCACATAGGTCATGTAAGGTTTGCTCCTGTGGCCCAAGCTGCAAGTGGTGTCAGAGCTAGCAGAGCTCACGGCACCCTTGAAGCCCCTAACAGACCTACCCACTCTGAGGAGCTGGTCTCAGCCCAGAGGGACTCGTCTGTTAGGCCTGCGGAAGCTTCGGCTCCTGCGAAAGAAAGCTAGGAGGTAGTTGCTGAGCAGTCACTTGTGACCCGGCAACAGCTCGCCTCTGAGGCTGTTCAGAGGCCTCACTCCGGTGAGAACATAGATTGCGATACTCACTCCGGTGAGGGAGATAGTGCTACTCACCTAGGTGAGACTGTGATAGGTGGAGGTGAAAGTCAATTGCGTGACTCAGATCCAAAGCCAGGTGGAGGTGAAGGCCAATTGTGTGGTCCGGAACCAAAGCCAAATGGAGGTGGAGGTGAGAGTCAATTGTGTGACTCAGATCCAAAGCCAGGTGGAGGTGAAGGCCAAATGATAATGGTGGAACACCCTCGGGTGTGGTGCAAAATTGGTTTGACCGCTGTGGCGAGACGGACGATAGCGATCCTGGTGAGATTGAGTCTTTGTGGTGAGCGGCCAGTGGTAGGTATGGCACAGGTGAGGTACGTGTTTGTTCTACTTAACTGTACACCTTGCCGGTGTGGATACTGTCTCTGTCCTTAACCAAAGTGCTTAGTTTGAAGTATGCTTATGAGGATGTTTCACCTCTGAAGCTAGCTGTAACTGTTGATCTTGTGTCTTGTGTATCGTGCTAGTTTGAAAAAAGGGCATGTTATAATCGTGCATTATGTAGTTATTGGATTAGTGAAGGTTAAGGGTAGCTAAAGGATTGTGGATAGCTGGAGGGGATTA
Organism: Cryptosula pallasiana; assembly: GCA_945261195.1. Classification (NCBI taxonomy): domain Eukaryota; kingdom Metazoa; phylum Bryozoa; class Gymnolaemata; order Cheilostomatida; family Cryptosulidae; genus Cryptosula; species Cryptosula pallasiana. Next base: position 36,382,825 of record OX183134.1, on the reverse strand, counting down.
GAAAGCTTGGACTTTTGGAGTGGCCACAGTGCGTGGTGGTTGTGTTGTGCTGGAGCTTCCATATTATACCTAGTGAGTGATTTAACAAATTGATTATTTATCATTATTTAATTTTTATTATTATTATAAAGTTCTAAAATAGGGAGAATTTATTTGTGATCACTTATTCTGCATCACTCTTAATTAATATAAATGGTCTTGAAAGGCAACTGTCTCATATCACTGAAACTTCTGTCCAAATTATTTAATTATTTTGACCGCTGTGATGCTGGAAATTCAATACACGCATGTGCAAACCAGTAGCGCTACGGAATTCCCTTTTTCCAGAACGCTTCAGTGGTCTGGTGCTATTATAAGTCAGCTAATTAGTAGCGACTTTCAATAGCGCCACATCATCACGACTGCAGTTGCGATATACCCATTTCCAAGAAGGAAAACCCGTGGTGCTACGACGTGGCGCTACAAAATAGCGCTACAGCGTCGGGTCATGGGCAGTCACTAAATATCGTGACGTCCTTGAAACCTGTGTACTACTAGAATTTACGTTATTAATCCAAGGAGCATTTAAATACTGGGCCGTGATTGGTTGAAATTCGGAAATGCCTTCTCAGCATAGCGTTGTGTAACGGAGAAAAGTTAACTATTCCTTACTGATAGATATGATCGAAGGATTGCAAGTAGTAAATAAAGCCCTAATAATTTGATACAGCTCTTCGAACTCAATCTACACTAACAGTTTCATTAGACAATCTGGTTAGTGATATTAACAATAGTAGCATTATTACACGGCACTTTGGATACGTAACCAATCATGGGTTGATGCTCATTGGCTAATTACGGAAATTTTAGTAGTACACAGGTTTCAAGGATGTCACGATATCACTGCAACTATTAGGAGTCTCTTTTATCTAGTTATCAAATGCTCGTGTACAAAACAAGCTGCCATATGGCTTGTGATGGATGGATTGACTTAAAATTTGTGGTGGACACACATAAGACATTGGAAAATCTGATGGTTTTGTTAGCTATTTGATGTCAGACCACCCCCAAACCAAACCTTTAAACAAGTAGCTTGCAATAGAAAAAGAAGCTTTGCAAATCTGAAGACTGTAAACTCATGAGAAGTACATTTGATGCATGGCTGGAATAAACTTCCCAAAAGATGGCTATAAACTAGGCATGGAACTGCTTTACTAACTTGATTGGTTGATTGACACTTGGTAACATCTGTTGCAAGAGTTTAGCTGTGTCTATGTGACTTACAAAAACCCATAGAGCATTACTTTTACAGAAGCTGTTTATTTAAATTTGTAAATGGCCTTGACTTAACCCCACAGCCAACAACGATACTTTTCAGCAGAAATTATATTTACTGCCAACCTTGTTCATCCTTACTTGGACAATTTTACAACTCACCCGGCACTTGCGGCTTACGTTTTGTTTGTAAAGCAATTATATGGCAAGCATAAGGTTGAGGGATGCACCAAGTAGTTTTTTATTTATTCAATTAGAACTGTTTTTGTCATTTCTAGCGGACAGCTGTTACCTTCTGCAGCTGGTAACAAATGATTGTTTGTTGGATGGGAACGGAATATAAATGAGTAGTTTAACCATAAGTATGCACCACTTCGTAGAGTAGGCAGATGTGAAACAGTCATATACAACATTGCACAAACTGCTGGTAGCCAAAATCCACAAAATCTCTTAATTCTTTCAAGATCAAAGATGGGCAGTGGAACCCTCACCTTGAGTGCCATGTTGTCACTATCTTCAGCTAGACCAACTTCATCAAGGACGACAACTGAAACAACGTCATTCTTTTTCTGATAGTTGATACACTGTTCGAATGCATTAGCGATTCCATCAGCAGTTGCATATCGACTGCATTGAAAGGACACAGAAAAAGTCTACAAAAATTATAGCATTGTAAAACGATCATACATCTTCCCCACTATGAAAGCTCTGTGCCAAAAAAATATATGCATTGTTTATACAATACAAAGCCAAGGCGTGTTCATAGGTTTCCACTCAAACGTCTCATGATTGCAAAGCTTTTTACCCTTTTCATCGTTTTGAATATATCTGCCCGAGACGTATTTCCTTTCATGGCATCCAGTACCAAAGCTTTGGCAAGAGACTTTGAACTACCCGGTTTTCCAATCACGTATAGCGGGATTTTGTTCTCTATGCAAACTATCATCATGAACACATTCTCCACCAGTGACTTATTCTTGACAATGCCCTTGTGCTTGTCTTGAGTAGCCTCCAAAACTTTATCAATGAACAATGTTTGGCAGCTGCAAAAAAAATTTGGCAAGTTTACAAAAATGTTTTACAATTTTTTTTCCTAAATGAATATGATAATGAAGTCTTTTAAAATTTTACCAGTGATATAGACTCACACAGCTTCGCAGCAATGCTCTTTTCAAAACACCTATATGGTAATTGATAGAAAACTTGTGTTCAATTTGGTTTCATTTTACTTGTAATAGTTATTGTGGGAGACAGAAGATCTCACACAGTGTCTTTTTGGTAAATGGTCTCGTTCAGTAGGACTTTCTCAAAATACGATTTAACTTCACTTCAACAAAAGACATGTACACTCACTGAGACTCTAATGTCAAAAATTTATAGCAAAAGCATAAAAGTTTAATTTGACACAGTTGATACACTGTTGCTTCTTTGGTGCGACGCTATTGCAAAATAAATCACTTGAGTTTCAATCTATCGCGTTCATAAAAAAATAATATTTTAACAATTTTTTCTCTTCAACTACCAGTATTGTACTATTGTGGGTAGGCGTTCATTTGCCAATATCATGTAAGAGCATTTGAGAGAGTTTTAAACTAACCAAAGCAAAACATTAACATCGTTTTGACTTTCTCCAAGAGAATCAGTATTTGAAATCAAGTAAATATTAATGCTTTTAGCCAGTTGCTGGTCATATTGTGAAGTAGTGAACATTTTACTTTGTTTATAGAGACCACAAAAGAATTATCATACTTATATAAGAAATATTCTACTTCTACATTACTAAGTAGGTCTGCTATTGACATAGTCATTTGACAACAACATGCAGGACCAAAGTCTTACAGTTCAAACTGATCAAAGAGACACTTTGCTCCATCAAACTCATCCCCCTTCTCCATCAACTGAGCAATGCTTCCACTTATCTGTTGGGCATATTTCACTCTGGTGGATGTCTCTAGCCTTGCTAGATAGCAGACTCCAAGAGCTAACAGAACGCTCCAATCGACATCATTTGGCTGAAATACAAGTTCAAATAAGTTTATCCTCAGACGCAATTCTTTCCGATAATTAAATTGTAACTTGGCGAACATTTAGCTGTTTTTGTTTTCGTCATATTTTTGTTTAGATAGCAAGCAGATATGCATAAAAGTGTTCACATCAACTGTGTAACAGCATACATACATGATCCATTGGCTCATTTTCAGTCTCTAGGAAGTTAACTGAGTTCTCTTCTGCTTCAGCAATCAATGGACGAAATAAACCACTTTTGGTGTAAAACCAGTTTGTTACCTGTAGCATTCTTCGTATCTCTCTCAAGCTCACAAAACTGCATTCATGCTGCAAAACATTGATAGGTCACTTAACAGACAATGGAAAAGTTTAAATTATATGCTTTATCACAAAAAAGTACCTGCCCTAATAATAAAAGCCACATATTCTTATTGCATATTCCTAATTAGCATCTCCTCATAGAGTTTTAAAAGTAAAATAAGTGTCTTTTTTAAGTGTAGCGAGTGGTAAAAAAGAAAAACTATCAATAATTGAAGATTTCAACCATCTTTCACAAAACAACAAAATTAAGCAGAGGTAAGTAAAAGAAACTGAGGTATAAATCAAAGTTACGCAGAGCCGAAGTCCAAAGTACACATCCTATTTATGAAGTACGTAAAAAGAAAAGTATAAAATATTGACGCACTTGTAACTAACTGCAAGTTTTACACAAGTTAGAGAGCATTCAAGGGGGTGGGGGGAGGGGAGATGGAGGGGAGGATGAAAAAAAAACAAACAGAATGAAAGAGCACAAGCCTCCTGAAAAACTCATTCGTTAAACTACCGGTATACAAAAAACAGTTTATGAATTAAATACCTGGATACCTCGGTTGTTCTTTAATTTATTAGCTGAGGTATTTAATTCTGTTTGCAAAGCAAAAGAAAATTTAAATACTATTCTTGGTGAAATAATAATTATCAAAACAGCAACTAATGGTTACCCAACTTTAACTTCAACATAAAATTTTCAGCTAACAGAACAATCACTTTGACACCTGCACCATTAATTTCCCATTTTACATACAGCTGAAAGACATTAATGCTGAGTCTCATTGGCTGATTCAAATGGCGGCCAATTCATAGCGTCGATAAATGCTTCAGTTGTCTATTTACGATTTTACTCAAAATGTGAAAAGGAAGAATTCTGATTCTGGCAGCCATCTATAAAAAACAAGCCGCCTAAATTTTTTTTTCATGTTTATCAACAACGTTGAACCCAGGCCATGTTTCAAATTCCAAAATATGCTTGTTTTGCAAATACATTCTCAGAAGGATCTAGCAATGACGCATGGGTAGTAATGTAGGAGAGAAGTTTCATTAAGTCCATAATGTTACACCCATTCACGGAAAATAACTTATTTTTTCTTCTCATTTGTGGGAGTAGCTATTGATTAGAGGAAATACGCAAAAATCAAGTAAAGCATTTCGTAAACATTAATAAACTTTATATTTGTAATCTCTTCTGGTTGTCGACCATTCAAGTTTTCAAGTCTTAAGCTCAGTAGCGGATCATAGTGAGGGCTGAACGGCTGGAAGGTTTAGAAAGTAAGATTACTATTATTATTATTTGTGGAGAGATGTTATGTGTGTACATTTCTCTTGTACAAAAAGGGAAACAACAGCTGTGGTTTGAGCTTAACTGTAGTAGTGGAAACCAGTGCTCAACTATTACCTTTACCCCTACCCTTTACCCTCCCTCACATCCATACACTCCTGTCCTCCCTACCCTCAAGCACCCCATGCCATCAGAAAACACCTTGCCAAGCTTCAGTGTTTCCCTTGCCCAGTGTAACAGATGCACTCTTGAGGAAATAGGACCAGAGATCTTCCGTTCCCCCAGCCCCACTCCCCGACATAACTCTTAAGATTCCTGAGGCCCAAAACACCCCTCTTTCCCAAATTCCAGCCCTCTAGAGCCATCACTAACACCATTTTCCGCAGCAAAAATATCACTGCCAAAGAACCCAGACACCATATTTTACTTACAAAGGCCTAACTAGGGTCAATTTTAGAATTATTTACACCTCCATTGAACAGTGGCCAATTCCCCTCCCTTAATACAACACAAAATAGCTAGAAATACTATCTGCACTATTTTTGGCAAAGGTGTGTTCCTTCCTAAGGATGGATGAGAGAGGAAGACAGGAAAATGGAAGATTGATAGGAAAGGCACAAAATCTATAGACTAAACAAACAACACTATCTCCTGTTTGCGAATTATCATGCCTTTCTAGAAGTACTAAAATAAGCTCTAAAGCTAAAAACAACAATAATGTTGTAGTTTGTTTCCAAAGACCTAAAAAAACAACTTCGCAAATGTTAATTATTACTTGAAAATATAATCATAGCAATGCTCCCAAATTTATTCTTATCATCCTTTTCATAGACAAACATCATTTTCCGATTCTTTTGTATGTGTTTGTGCAGTATCAGTATTTACCTTAAGTTGTATTTATAAAATAAATTTTGCACAATGGCATTTGAGTAGTTTCCAGCATTCTTTCTGTAGCACTAGCTAAATATTTACCACACTTTTTCAGCTCATGACAGCCTATTCAGTCTTTCCATTGTTATAAAAAAAGTTTTAAATTCTCAAAAATCATGGATCTCAACCTACCCAGTACCATAACCCACCCAGTACCATAACCCACCCAGTACCATAACCCACCCAGTACCATAACCTACCTAGTACCATAAACTACCCAGTACCATAACCCACCCAGTACCATAACCCACCCAGTACCATAACCCACCTAGTACCATAACCTACCCAGTACCATAACCCACCTAGTACCATAACCCACCCAGTACCATAACCCACCCAGTACCATAACCCACCCAGTACCATAACCCACCTAGTACCATAACCCACCTAGTACCATAAACTACCCAGTACCATAACCCACCCAGTACCATAACCTACCCAGAACCATAACTCGTCCAGTACCATAACCCACCCAGTACCATAACCTACCCAGTACCATAACCTACCCAGTACCATAACCCACCTAGTACCATAACCTACCCAGTACCATAAACTACCCAGTACCATAACCCACCCAGTACCATAACCCACCTAGTACCATAAACTACCCAGTACCATAACCCACCCAGTACCATAACCCACCTAGTACCATAAACTACCCAGTACCATAACCCACCCAGTACCATAACCTACCCAGAACCATAACTCGTCCAGTACCATAACCCACCCAGTACCATAACCCACCCAGTACCATAACCCACCCAGTACCATAACCCACCCAGTACCATAACCCACCCAGTACCATAACCCACCCAGTACCATAACCCACCCAGTACCATAACCCACCCAGTACCATAACCCACCCAGTACCATAACCTACCCAGTACCGTAACCCACCCAGTACCGTAACCCACCCAGTACCATAACCCACCCAGTACCATAACCCACCCAGTACCATAACCCACCCAGTACCATAACCCACCCAGTACCATAACCCCACCCAGTACCATAACCCACCCAGTACCATAACCCACCCAGTACCATAACCCACCCAGTACCATAACCCACCCAGTACCATAACCCACCCAGTACCATAACCCACCCAGTACCATAACCCACCCAGTACCATAACCCACCCAGTACCATAACCTACCCAGTACCATAACCCACCCAGTACCATAACATGGAGTGCAAATAATCAGTTTGGATGTATGCTGATTAGATGGCTCATTAATTTAGTATTTATCAACTGCGCAGTGTCAAATAATTTATCATAAACAACGTCTTTTAAATGGCTTTTGAAAAGTTAAACAATAGTTACCATTTTACTTCCGCTCTGCTAAGAAACATTATTATACTCAGTTGACATTGTAAAATGATGTAAAAATACTTCATCCAGTTACTCAAAAAACTGTTTTTTACCTCTTGTTGGCGCATGAACCATTGAGACATAGATAAGATGTTTGCGACATGACTGCCTGTAGCCATCCCAAAGTGAACACCGTCAGCAGTGTTTTCTGCATCCTAAAACAGGTATTAAATAAATAAAGATTTTAAAAAAGCCCGTAATTGAAAAGCATTAGAGAGCACACTGATACGGACAGCACACTGATATAGACAGAACACTGATATACACAACACACTGGTATAGACAACACACTGATATAGACAGCACACTGATATACACAACACACTGGTATAGACAGCACACTGATATAGACAACACACTGATAAAGACAACACACTGATATAGACAGCACACTGATATACACAACACACTGATATAGACAGCACACTGATATAGACAATACACTGATATAGACAGCACACTGATATAGACAACACACTGATATACACAACACACTGATATAGACAACACACTGGTATAGACAACACACTGATATAGACAGCACACTGATATAGACAGTACACTGATAAAGACAACACACTGATATAGACAACACACTGGTATAGACAACCCACTGATATTCACAGCACACTGATATAGACAACACACTGATATACACAACACACTGATATACACAACACACTGATATACACAACACACTGATATACACAGCACACTGATATAGACAACACACTGGTATAGACAATACACTGATATACACAGCACACTGATATAGACAACACACTGATATACACAGCACACTGATATAGACAACACACTGATATAGACAATACACTGGTATAGACAACACACTGATATAGACAACACACTGATATAGACAACACACTGATATACACAACACACTGATATAGACAGCACACTGGTATAGACAACACACTGATATAGACAGCACACTGATATACACAACACACTGGTATAGACAGCACACTGATATAGACAACACACTGATATAGACAACACACTGATAAAGACAACACACTGATATAGACAACACACTGATATACACAACACACTGATATAGACAGCACACTGGTATAGACAACACACTGATATAGACAGCACACTGATATACACAACACACTGGTATAGACAACCCACTGATATTCACAGCACACTGATATAGACAACACACTGATATACACAACACACTGATATAGACAACACACTGATATACACAACACACTGATATACACAACACACTGATATACACAACACACTGATATACACAACACACTGATATAGACAGCACACTGATATACACAACACACTGATATAGACAACACACTGATATAGACAGCACACTGATATACACAACACACTGGTATAGACAACCCACTGATATTCACAGCACACTGATATAGACAACACACTGATATACACAACACACTGATATACACAACACACTGATATACACAACACACTGATATACACAACACACTGATATAGACAACACACTGATATAGACAACACACTGGTATAGACAGCACACTGATATAGACAGCACACTGATATACACAACACACTGGTATAGACAACCCACTGATATTCACAGCACACTGATATAGACAACACACTGATATACACAACACACTGATATACACAACACACTGATATACACAACACACTGATATACACAACACACTGATATAGACAACACACTGATATAGACAACACACTGGTATAGACAGCACACTGATATACACAACACACTGATATAGACAGCACACTGATATACACAACACACTGATATAGACAACACACTGATATAGACAGCACACTGATATACACAACACACTGATATACACAACACACTGATATAGACAATACACTGATATAGACAACACACTGATATACACAACACACTGATATACACAACACACTGGTATAGACAACACACTGATATAGACAACACACTGGTATAGACAACACAATGATATAGACAACACACTGATATAGACAACACACTGATATAGACAACACACTGATATAGACAACACACTGGTATAGACAACACAATGATATAGACAGCACACTGATATAGACAACACACTGATATAGACAACACACTGGTATAGACAACACAATGATATAGACAGCACACTCATATAGACAACACACTGATATAGACAACACATTGATATAGACAGCACACTGATATACCCAGCAAACGCATGTCTTTTTCAAAACGTTTTTTAATGGTAAATAAATGGTTGGTTGCAGTGAAACATTTAAGAAACGTTTTTAAAACGTCACAAAAATGCCTTTTCGTATCCTGAAAAATTAAAAACATTTTTATAACGTTTTTTTATGGTTGAGTACAACTTCAGTTGGATAGAAATGTATTAAAAATGTCTAATCGGTCACTTTTCTACGACTTCCATATATAAAGCTGTCTTTTTGATGTTTCTCAAACTCCGTTTGATAAACGTTAGTGAATAAACCTTCAGGAAACGTTTTTCGTAAGACCATTTAATGATTTTGCACCTGTAACGTTTATTTTACGTTTTTTCTTGGTTAAAGTCAGTTAGCGTTTTATAAAAAAGGCAAATAAAACGTCATTCAAAGTCAACATTTTTGCAAGAAACGCAAAATAAACGTTTATTTTTATAATGTTTTAATTACTTGCAAACAAAAACGTTTTTATAACTTTTTTATTTGGTTAGTCTAGGAAAGGTGATTGTAAAAATGTTTAAAAAACTGCTTTTGCAACACATTTCAACTACTTGAAAATCAAAACATCTTTTAAACGTTTTTATTTGGTTATTCTAGGAAAGGTGTTTGTTAAAACGTATAAAAAACGGCTTTTGCAACACATTTCAAATACTTGAAAATCGAAATGTCTTTTAAACGTTTTTATTTGGTTAGTCTAGGAAAGGTGATTGTAAAAATGTATAAAAAACGGCTTTTGCAACACATTTCAAATACTTGAAAATCGAAACGTCTTTTAAACGTTTTTATTTGGTTATTCTAGGAAAGGTGTTTGTAAAAATGTATAAAAAACGGCTTTTGCAACACATTTCAAATACTTGAAAATCGAAAGGCCTTTTAAACGTTTTTGTTTGGTTAGTCTAGGAAAGGTGATTTTAAAAATGTATAAAAAACGGCTTTTGCAACACATTTCAAATACTTGAAAATCGAAACGTCTTTTAAACGTTTTTATTTGGTTATTCTAGGAAAGGTGTTTGTTAAAACGTATAAAAAACGGCTTTTGCAACACATTTCAAATACTTGAAAATCGAAAGGTCTTTTAAACGTTTTTGTTTGGTTAGTCTAGGAAAGGTGATTGTAAAAATGTATAAAAAACGGCTTTTGCAACACATTTCAAATACTTGAAAATCGAAACGTCTTTTAAACGTTTTTATTTGGTTAGTCTAGGAAAGGTGTTTGTAAAAATGTATAAAAAACGGCTTTTGCAACAAATTTCAAATACTTGAAAATCGAAACGTCTTTTAAACGTTTTTATTTGGTTAGTCTAGGAAAGGTGTTTGTAAAAATGTATAAAAAATGGCTTTTGCAACACATTTCAAATACTTGAAAATCGAAACGTCTTTTAAACGTTTTTATTTGGTTAGTCTAGGAAAGGTGTTTGTAAAAATGTAAAAAAAACTGCTTTTGCAACACATTTCAAATACTTGAAAACCGAAACGTCTTTTAAACGTTTTTATTTGGTTAGTCTCTTTAAGGTGTTTGTAAAAATGTATTAAAAACGGCTTTTGCAACACATTTCAAATGCTTTAATGCCAAAACATCTTTTAAACGTTTTTATTTGGTTAGTCTATTTAAGGTGTTTGTAAAAATGTATTAAAAACGGCTTTTGCAACACATTTCAAATGCTTTAATGCCAAAACATCTTTTAAACGTTTTTATTTGGTTAGTCTATTTAAGGTGTTTGTAAAAATGTATTAAAAACGGCTTTTGCAACACATTTCAAATACTTGAAAATCAAAACGTCTTTTAAACGTTTTTATTTGGTTAGTCTACGAAAGGTGATCATAAAAATGGATAAAAAACGGATTTGCATCACATTACAAATACTTGAATGCCTAAATGTTTTTAAGACATTTTTTTGGCTATTCCTGCAAAAGATGGTACTGAAAATGCCACCGCAAAGTTTGTTAACATACTCTAAAGTGGTAAGATGAAGGTGTCGGTCAAAGTGAATCGCTTGATAACAATTTTTAAAGCTTCTAAAGGTAGCCTGCTGGCTATTGTAGAAGTTTAAAGCCATTTTCTGACATTTCTAAATCATCAAACAGGAAACAATTTTGATAGAAGCATCAAAAACTTGTAGTCAGTCACCTTTTGATGACTTTCCCATAAAAGAGATTTCATTGCTGTCCATTAAAACACTTTTGCAGTAATCACCTGAAAACAACTCCAGAATACGTATTTCAGACAACCGATTAAACGATTTTTCAATCAATTACTTTTATACGACATCACTTTTGTTTAAAAAATGTCAATAAACTTTTTTGTGCAAATGCTCATTGCTGTGATTAGTTTTTTTTTCTAATATTTCTGAAACTTTACTGTTACGTTGATTTGTTTTCTAAACCTCTGTTCATTTGCTTCTATTTCAACATAGTTCAAATTATTCATGTTTTAGGATTGTATCTGTAATTGAAGATTCTAAGTAAGAGGAGTAATACAAAGCAAAGAAAAAGCCGAGGAGTTGCATCAGATTGCTGTGAACCAGCTCATTGCATTGCCAACATTGTCTTATTAAAGTAAGACAATTCCCAATATAGCAATGGGTATATTAGGTATGTAGAAAAAAACTCCGAAAAATGATTTGTCTATTGCAAGCAACGGCCAAAATTGTCTTTGCTGAGGATACTTCTAGTTTCAGTTGTTTCGACAAATCATTTAGTTTGACACACTTTCTCTTGCATCGATGTCTCATCAAACAAGCAACTGCAATGAAATGTAACAAATTCTTAATAACATCATACTATTTAAAAACAAACTAGTTTTGCCAAACAGAATCCCTCAAGAAAAGCACTTTTGAGCAATGATATTGGTCTTGACATAAATTGCAAAAAAAGTAATAATTCAAACTGTTCCTTCATTTTGACACATTCTAAGGAACTTCAACCTTTTTTTAGTAAAAATATTATGATATTTTACTATGTAAGTATATTCTTTCTTTCACTACAATTAAAGTTTTATCCATTCACTGTCCACCATAAACATATTCTAAAAGAACAGGTTGACATCAAGATTAACCCCCTACCAGTAGCTTACTGGGTAGATTGCACAGAGCAATAAACATCACACGAGAAAACAACTCCTCCACAACTACATTTCAAACAATCGAGACTCTTCTCCCTCTTCACGTATGCATAGGTTATGTTACTCACTGGAGAAACATGTAGCGTATGCTAACCTTGCCATCCCAGACATTCAAATGTTACATAATACAGTGACAAAGTATGCATTTTGCTGACAGAGAAAATTGTATGAAACAGCCATGAAGGTAACTACAACAATATGCATGCTACTAGAATATACAAAGCTTTGCAACAGCCAAAGGATTAAAATTATTTGAACTTGCCTCTATTCAAACTTTTGAACAATAAACTTACGTAAAGCACTTAGTATTAGAAACTATTGGAAATTTAATAGCTAATTATCCCAATTCATAGAACAATATGTAAAGGAAAATCACAATCCATAAACAGAAGATTTAAAGTACAAATGCACAAATAATAACTTTGTACTTCTATTTGTTAAAGCTCAGAAATTCAAACAATAAATCAAACCACCTAGAACTGAGAATGAATTCATGATGTTCACTCTCTATAAATTGCTGCTGAACATTGCCATTATTCTGTACAAAGGAGTTTTAATTTTGTTTACAGCTCTACTCTCAAGCAAAGTCACCTTGCAAACTGTCCTGGTGAGTTATTTCCATTATTTCAAATGGTTACAATGGCAATCGTATTAGTAAATAATTTTAGCTGGCTGCAATTATTTTCATTAAAAAGGTTGTAGTTTTATTTTTTTTAATGGCATTACAAGCAAATCAGTACAATCTAACACACTGCTGCGGGAATATGCTTTTTCAGCTTGGCAGAAAAGGTAGGAATAATAGATTTTAAATTAAAAATAAGTTCTTGTAATCTCTCTGTAGAAGTGAGTAGATATTCTGTTGCTACAGTGCAAACCAGAAAATATTAGTACAAGAATTATGAACTCATGCTCTGAAAACCAACTTTTATATTTTTATCTGACCCAGTAAAAGCCCATGTTAGGTAAATAATTTATTTCATCAACTTTTCCAACTTAACACCAACAGAACTTCAGTTTTCACAGCTCATTGGTAAGCTAGTTGTTATACATGAATAGATCATTTGAAAAAGTTATCATCTCACATAAGACAAAGCTATGAACTTTCAACTTCAGAGACTGAACTGCACTAATAAATGGTAATTACACTGAGCTCTTCACAGCTGGATATCTGTTTAGAGAGTGCACTCCTGAATTTTAGCCAAACTGGAGCTTACATTAAACAATGGAGGGTGAGATATTTAATCCCATCAGAAAATGAGTGAATCAGTTATAATTATCTCATTCTTCTCTTATGTAGTCTCAAGTGAGCAATGTATAAAAGCAATAAACATCATTTCCAGTTAGCCTTTCCTACTAAAGCAAGCAATGGCAATGACATCTCTGGAATTTGTCGTTGTAGAGTTTTTAGGTGATAAAACTGTAGAAATAATTACTAGCCAGTGGCTAGTTCGAAGAGAGGTGAGAACTATAGCTTAACAGAATTTGTTTTCAAGTAGTTTAAAAATGCTTCAGGGATAGTTCTCAACAATACTGTTTACTGCATAAACTTTGGAACTACATGTGTGGTTAAAAGAATTGTTTCAAAATTTTTTATCAAACAGTTGTTGGTACTAGATGTTTGCTATTAAAAAAAGTATTGTCGCAAGGGAAGGCATTTCTCTTCATGTGTAATGTTTCTGTTTAGTGCCTGTAGCCAGTTGTTGGAAATAATCAATATTTGTTTCATTACCAACGTGAAATTGTATGCCAATAAACTATTCATGCAAAATTATAAATTTTTGTGTTATTTTTTGTTGTTGTGTGTACTTTTTTGTTACAAAATTTTAAAATGTGAACGCTTGACAGTTTAGTTATACATGTTTATTTGAGCAGATACCTGCCTATTTACCTGTTTGATATATCACACTGTCGCTTATTATTTCAGGGAAAGCTTTTGAGCTATTGGCCAAATAACATCAACACTATCACAAACAAAGTGAAGCGTCACGAATTGCCAGATCTTGAATGGCAGTTGTTTGATGTTGCTATCATTTCCAAAACAGGTATGAGCGCATACATGTAACTGTGTGAAATTCAATTTTGAGTAGTAATATTCTATTGCAACAGCTACGGCTCAAGCTGCACGTCAGTCATTGTCTACCTCATGTCGAGTTTATCGTACCATAGTCAGTTTCTTTTATAAGGTTTGGAATTTTTCGAATTGCAATATCTCAACAAACAGAATATATATCGCGTGCATATACAAAGTACATTTTTGTACCTATGCATGAAAAAGTCCGAAGTTATAACTATTTTTATAACAAGTAGTGATTGCGATTATGGTTATCAGCTGTAGTTTTGAACTGTTCGCTATGCGTTTATGAGTGTACAACTTAAAACTCAGCATTAAATATCAATTTACAAAGTTATGTTGAACTGATCTGTTGCGATAAAACAACCAAAATTCTAAAGCAAGTTTTTCAACGTTTTTGATTCAAATTGTTTGTTATTAGTTACCCCTTTGTATGTTGCTATGTTGCCAGTGTTTAAAACAAAGCTTGTTCACTGACTACCATCATCATATATGTGCTATTAAAAAATACAAAACAATTGTGTGTACCCCATGTTCAGGTGATTACAGTCAAGCCAAAAGACGTGTACGGAGAGCAACACGGGGAGATGTGGTTTGCATTGATGATGGCGCCACCCCAAAACGTCAAAAAGCTAATGATAATAGAGGTGAAATTTTGTGTTGATGCTACTCCTTTTGAGGCACGATAGTCCATGTTGACATTTTTTAGCTAACTTTCTAAGGAGCTGTGCTTTACAAAATAAGCTATATGGAATTTTTGTATTGCAGAGAGCTTTTAAGAAAGTGGCCAAGAGAGAATTGTGAGAGGTAGGATGCGATATTAGTACTTTCAAGTATAAAGAATAAAAATTCTTGAAAAAATCTAGCATGTTTTAGCTGGTTTTAAATTCATTGTACCAAGCAATATTTAATAATATCTGTATTTGCAGAGTTACTTACGCTGAAGCAATGCTTCTTAGACACCACGCAACAAATTCTCAACAGAATTGAAGTATCGGAAAAAAAAATTGATGAAAACGACCAGAACGAGCAACTTGACTTGGTGGACAGTTTTCCTGAGCCATTCAACACAATTGAAGAGCTTGGCCAGCTGGCAATGAGTAGCAAGGAGGAGAGAAACAAGATTGTATGTATTTAACGTCATTGTAAAAACTCCATAATGAGCCTCTCTTAGTCAAGCATAGGTTGAATACAATGTAGGTGTGTTGTTATTATTTCATCATGCAAAATTATCCCAATGCTCATTTTCATCTCAAAATTTTAAAAAATTACAGCAGTTTTATTGATACTAAAGCCGTCACTCACTCCGTTTTCAAGAAGCACTTTCGCTTCAGGGAGTTTTTAGTAAATATAAAATATATTTTTATTACATTATTGATCATGTTCCTAAAAAATTTAAATCTAAAATATTAATTAAAATCTTGCCTTGGAAATCATAACATAATCAGATGCAAGTAAAATGCTAAACCGCAAAGTTTAGTCTTAGCACACTGAGAATTCCTTGTTACTGCTATGCCTTGAGATGCGTCAAACGTGTGCAATTAAAATATTAAAAGGGCGACAACTCCACCTGAGCTGCCAGTTTTATGTTAGACAATCATTGCTTTCTCCTGATTTCTATTGAGCACTCCTTCTCATCGTGCTGCTTTACAAATCTAATTATAGGACCAGTTAAGAACAGCTTAAAAAGTTTGTGTGCAACCAACAATTAGCGAAACGTGAGATAACTATTACTGGAAGCTTTCTGGATTGCGGTCTTATCAATTTTTATGGCTTTTGTGAAATATATTTTTTGCTTCATGGGCAAGTTATCAGGCTTTTGGACAAACATTCATTTGTCATTTCATGCATTGAATTGCTTCACAATAATGTAACTCTTTAGCATCCTCTGTCGACGGTGTTTATGTCAATGACAAAACAGTTGATTGAAAAATATCTTGAATTTTCTTGAACCCACTGGCCAAAGTTGAAGAATTTGGTTTATTGCCATTACAATTCCTTCGAGAAAGCAACTTTTTGCTGCAGTTCCATCTAATTAAATAACTTAATTTCAACTTCTAAGTTTAAAACTCTCTCAACCCAATCTACTACTTCATTCTTTTCCAAAAATGCTACAACTTTTGCTGCAATTAATTTCATTTGCTTTAGTATCTTACTGGTTTTGTTAGGGTAATTACTGGCAATCAAGTTGGCCACTTAATTTCATCTGAATGAATTTTTATTGAATATCGTATCTTGGTCATTGCAACTTTTTCTTCTCTGTTTATCGTAGCTCTATAATGAATAGTGCTATTTGATAGTCGTGATATTTTGAAGGGTATTGGATGTTGCCGTTCACTTTATTCCACCTATAGCTTTTGAGAAATACTCAGTAATTGAAACCAATGTCTGGCTAACTTTAATGTAAAACAACTGTTTGTGCTTTACATTAAATATATACCCCATTCCGCTGCAAAGCTCTTATCAAACCAGGTCCATCCACCGATATCATTGCTAGTTGGGTCCTTTTCAGGAAAATGAAAATTATTATTCACCTGTAATTTTTTTGCAGTTTTTGCACTCAAAAAGATACAAGTGTTGTATTTGTGTCATCCTTTCTTTGGATGTAAGGTACTCTGAGCTTGCTTTGAGATCAACAAAAATTTAGCATAAGTTTTTAGACCAGCAGGATAGAAAATAGCAAATACAGGTTCCAATCTAATAATTTACTGTCTTTGAAACATTTGAGCTCAGTTTTTTGTTTCTAACAAAAGTAACAACTTATTGTTTCACATCATTGTAGCTTTCTAGCCTCTCTAGAAGAAAAGGAAAAAACATTGCACACTCTGTCAGGGAGATGTTGAAAGCAATTGGAGTGCCAAAACTTTGGTTGAGGTTTTCATTGAAAGGACAGAAGGGAAAGGATGCGTTTGTACAACTTCCCTTATATACCGGCTAATTTCTAGTAAGGCATACCAAGTTACAACATTGTTCAAATGGAAGAATTAAAAAATTCACTTACTGCTCTGCATTCTTGTAATTTGGTAGCCTATTGAGATCTTTATTATTCTTTTAACATTTCTTGTTCAAACCTTGGAAAGTAGTGACTTACATTCAAGCATCACAGTGTCACCGACTGTGTCTCAATGTGAATAAACATTTATTTCCTTTATGCTTGATATGTTTAGTCTATTAAAACGTATTCGACTAGGTGACTGTTTTTATGTGGCCTTAATTTAGATCTTTATACGTACTAGTTCTGAATAATAAAGATACTCATCATTCTTCAAATGCATTGCAAAAAAACGTCTTGAAAAAGTTTTAGATTTTCGTAAATTCATCCAATACTGTTATTTGTAGAGGCTGCTTACAAAATGCATGGGAGTGGTACACAAATAGAAATTGACCTGGCTATAATGAACTATCTAAAATCCACACCAGTGTTTAGCAGCAGGCCTCTCACCCTAGATTGAACACAAGCGGTATGACCTAAAATATATTGAACAAAAAGAAAACCCTGTTTGAAGAAGCTTGCTGAC